>CM051528.1:68906046-70303912 GCA_028017165.1 Herpetospermum pedunculosum
CTCCTGATTAGAGTTCCCATCCACTTTTTTTTTTTCCACAACTTTTGTAATGGGTAAAAGATGTGTGTGGCTTCTTGGGCTTGAATTATTTAAGTTCCTAAGCCCATTCCCTCCAGACCCATCAATCTGGTCTTTGTTTTCAACGGTCATAAGTGAAATTTTTAAATGATTTTTTGTTTCTGCTTTTTCTCTGCCGTCAGTATCTTCTTTTTCATCATTATTGTCCTTTCCGATCTTGACTTTTTGTGCACCTTCAGACAAGACAGAAATATTATTTAAATTAGTTCCTCCCACCGGTGCTTCCTGTTCCGATCGTCTTGTCCGGTGGATCCCTTTGTCTTCTGTTTGTGAAGTTGGACTCTCTTTTTCAGCACCCCAATCATCTTCCTTCTCCTCTCGGCTTAAGCCTTTGCCTTCATCCCCCCATTTTTTATATAGAAATCCTTTCCCCCTACCTCTTCCCCTAGTACTCTGATTGTTCCCTTCTTCTCTTCTTCCACCCATAGCTCTCTTCCCCAATGAAACTTCTCTTAACCATTCCCCAAATTGAGCATCTTCGGTGGGGTCTTCCTCTTCGTACTCACAATCTTTGATAACATGTCCCAATTTTCCACAGTTATAGCAGAAGTCGGGCAATTTTTCATACGTAATTGGGACCCAAGCCTCATCGGCCATATCTCCTATTATGATTCTTGTAGCTCTTGTGAGCGGCTTCTGAATATCAATTTTGACTCTAATTCTCAAGGAATTCCCCCCTCTGCTCCTTTCATCTTCCAGATCCACACATTCAAAGACTCCCACTGAGTTTCCAAGTGCCTCTGCTATTTTCCTGGTAAAACAAACCATAGATAGTTCATGAAAATGTAGCCAAAGAGAAGCGTACCTGAATTCAAGGGTGGACCACTTGCTAGTTCCTCTCGGCTCTTCGAAGAGGAGGAGAGCTTTATCAAAGATCCATGGCCCTCCATTCATAACTCGTGCTTTATCTTTCTTGTTCTTGAATTTACACAGATATAAATTCTTTCCTGCCCTGTCTATCTTCACACTATCTTCAAGGTTCCATATTTTTGGCATTATAGATTTGAAGATTTCTGTGACTATAGCTCTCCCTGAAAGTACCTTACAGGCTGCTGTATTTTCAAAATTCTTATCATATTCATCTATGTCATCGTTCCCTACCTTCACAACCACCCTTTTTTTTTCCTCTGTAAGCTTAAGTTTTCCTAATTTCATCATAACGTTTGTCTCTTCCATCGGAAAAAAGAAACCAGACTCGACTAACCAAGACGATCACCACGATGGGATCCCACTACGCAGACCAAAAGGCTGCCCTTATGCTCATGAGTTTGCTCTTCACCGAGAGCCTCAGAGCCTCCGGGCATAATTATTTTTTGTTTCACCTAAAATGTCTCATACCAATATAGATAATTGTCATCCACTTGTATATCAAAGATCTCTCTTTCCTAGTCAATATGAGACCTTGTTTGCACCTAACACATACATTTTCTAGGAACACTTGAGGCCTACTACCAATTGATGCAACGAAATTGTGATTAGACAAAATTCATGATCAAACAAGGAAAATTCAAGCCAAGAGTTGAGAGAAATCTCTCTAAAAACAAAGGTCTATTCAAAATGATATTCCAAAAGCTTTATTAAAAATCTAAAAGATATTAATTATAGCCTTAAAATAAACAAAGGACTAATTAAATCTAAAATACTAATCATGTATTAATTAATCTAAAATTTATAATAAAATTAATGTTAACTAAACTAATTAATTATCTAACATTTCATCCTACAACAAATTATACTCATCCAAGATTGTTGATGTTTAATCCTTCTACCAAATATAGTCCTTCGAGAATGGTTAAGCATGAATACTCTCATTTTCATCTCGAAAAAGAGTTCCAATACTCTTCGATTGATCTTTATAATTTATCAAGCAACACCAACATTAAGTATTAGTCAATCGTGAATTAATATTATTTATCCTCATTTCAATGAATATCAAAACTTAAATGACTACCAATGATTTAATTTATTCAATTTTAATTAGAATATAAAATAAGTTTTATTTTAGAAAAATGTGCTTATTTAAGCTTGAATATATAATGTTGTTGTATTTGTATAATAAATAGCAAATGATATTGGCATAAAATTGATACCATAATATTTCCATTTAATCCGATGGAAAATGATAAAATTCAATAATTACAGATTACAAAACGACGGCTGAGAGAACCAAAGATGTCATTGCTACAATTCCCATGGCCGGAAAACTCTTCAATTCGATCTCTGCAAATTCGACACCAAATTCGACGCAGCAAAAGCCGCAGAGCCGCCCACGACGGAGACCAAAGCCACCGCCGCCTGCAACGCGATTTCCCAAACACTATCCTCCGGCACCAAATACACGCACGAAGGCCCTAAAAGCAACAGCCCTAAGCTCAGGCTCAGCAGCGCCCCGGGAGTTCCCGGATCCGTCGCCGCCGACAAAACCCCCAATTCCTCAGCCTTCGATAGAAGCCCTAATTTCTCAATCGACGACAGAGACAACCCGGCCTTCTCGGCCGCAGACAGAAGCCCGGCCTTCTCCGCCTTGCTCAGTAGCTTCAATTGCTCCACCCTCGTCAGTAGCTTAATCGGGGGCGAGGTCGACAGCGAGATGCTGCTCCTCGGCCCTTTCTCGCCGAGAGGGAACACCGTCGAGTTTATCTACAGAAGGTTACCGTAATTGAGACGGACATCGAAGCGATTTCAAAGGAAATACGCAAGGGAGAAGAAGAAACTGACCTTTTTGGAGCCGACGGTTTTGGCAGCAGAAGGAAGAGGTTTGTCGGCGGCCATGGAGTAGACGAATGAAGCTGCTCTGCTGCTGCTACAGAAAGATGTGACCTCCATTATCTCTGTATGAGTGAAGATTGATTGAAGAATGGTGAAGGTTAGGGCACAATGAAGAATTGCAGAGGACCGCACTTGGGAAATGAATGATGGAGAAGATAGGTGCTTTTGGATTGGTTTTTGAGATTTTGGATTGTCCACGTGTTTTCATTTCATTGGTGCCATGTGGTTGTAATGTTTTTTCTCCATAGGATGGTAAATTGATGATAAATTGTTTGGTTCAAGGACTTTGGAATAAATTTTATTTTCGTTTCGGCCATGTATTTGTTGAACTCGAATAAAAAATATCAGCTCCTCATATTTTTACCGTAATTAATATTGTTCCGTTTTCCAAGGTGGCACATTTCTCTCTTCTCCTCTCTCTCTCCCTCCATTCCACAATATTTTTAATTATTTAAAAAAACTTAATTTAAACAAAATGGATAAAAGGACTAAAAATGCAATTCAACCTATTTTTATTATTTTAAATATAAATTAAGTTGTTCAATCAAAATTGATAGTTAAACCAAATTCAAAAGATAGTATTCTTATTATGGAAATAAATAAAAATATCAGGTTATTTGAATCCGTTTAAATTAATGGATTAAAATCTTCCAAATTCATTTATATTGTATGACTCTCTTTTATTTTACAACTATCCAAATAAAATGAATAATTAATGCGAGTGATATTGAAAAAAGAATGTGAAGTATTGTGGTTAAAATTATTTTTGTTATCTTCAAAAAAAAATTGTGAAGGATACATCAAATAAAAAATAAAAATCGCATTCTTAAAATTTATTGAAAATGTGGAAAATTATAGAAAAAATTGTACAAAAAATTGCTAAAATAAACCGTCATTACTGAGATGCTGGTTTTCAGGTGTAGTGGATTCAGATTGAATGACGAGTTTAAGAGGGTGGAGGCGGAGAAAAATGTGTTTAACACATAGGTCAGAGTAAGACTATACTTATATGTTGTTCTTCTTTTTTTTCTTTAAGGAAGTTTGTAAAATATACCTACATTAATAAAAATAAAAAATAAAATCTCAATCTTATAATTCATAAAATTAAATAATGTAGGCTATTGTGGTCAAAATTATTTTTATTGACTTCAATTTTTTATTTTTTTTTGTAAATGACAGATAAAATAAAAATTAAAAAATTCATTTTTTAGAATTTATTGGAATTGAAATAAGTAAGAAGCTAAAATAAAATCAGACTTAAGAACTCCAGCTTCAACAACTCTCAACCCCAAACATACTGCAGACCAACTCCTTACTCCAAACACACATATTTCAGAACTTCTCAGACTAAACATCTGCCTAGAACTCCAACTCTCCCAACTCGGCCAAACACCCCTCAATGTGTTATATTTAGATTTCATTTCTGTTTATTCTTCCATTGTTCACAACATGTGAAATGGGTAATCGAACTATGTGACAATGTAATCTCTATCATGAAACATCTCATTAAGAGGAAGTTACAATTTTTATTATATAGTTTTATAAACACATTTCATCCTAATTAGCTTATCCATCAATATATAGGTAAGAAATTTCATGAAATTTTAATAATATTTACGAACTATGTGACAATGTAATCTCTATCATGAAACATCTCATTAAGAGGAAGTTACAATTTTTATTATATAGTTTTATAAACACATTTCATCCTAATTAGCTTATCCATCAATATATAGGTAAGAAATTTCATGAAATTTTAATAATATTTTTTTATAATAGGTACTAAAGCGTTATATATTCCAAAGTAAAGTGACTAAATTATTACCTATTGAAACAAAAAAATAAAAAATAAAGCGTTATATATTCCAAAGTACGGTGACTAAATTATTACATATTGAAATAAAAAAAATAAAAAAAATATTGTTGAGAGTGGGATTTGAACCCACGCCCTTTCGGACCAGAACCTTAATCTGGCGCCTTAGACCAACTCGGCCATCTCAACTGAATGTTCTCAAAAGCAAACATTAATTATTCTATACTTATTTAGAGCATTGTATATTTCTCACTCCCACTTAAATTAACGAAGGAAGTCCTAACAGGATATGTGGAGTTGAAGAATTGTTATTGTTGTGGATGAATAATCAAACTCGAGGTCTAGAGATCCGATGGACTAAACGCTAAAGAGAGACCTATTCAGTTGAGGAGTCGACCCCTTGACGCAAGAAGAAGAAGAGCCAACCCCTCGGGTAGGGTCGGCTCGACAATCGGCAAAGGAGGAGCCGACTTCTCGGGTCGGCTCAGAAGAGTCGATCTCTCGGGTTGGCTCAGTCAAACATGCAGGCCAACTGGAGATAACGCATCCTCGGGAGTTACACATTCTTTATAACTCTCCGGATGGTTATGGTGGTCATGAATGTCAATGTTAATGACCGTAGATGGTCATTAACGATCCTTAAACGCCTACCTAAAGATTTCTATATAAGGATGAGATCCTTAAGCTCAAGGGATAAACAATTGAGAGGATTCAAATTCCATACTTTACAAACTTTCCATATTCAATTTTGTTTCTCCCTCTTTCTCTCTCTACAGAAACTTGAACGTCAGAGCCGGTGTGGAAAGCCCTCCACCGGTCTTACCTTTCTCTCTCTTTTTAGGTGTTGTAAGGTCAAGCTCGTTCGACCAATCAAATCAAGTTTACTGTTATACCAAATTTCGGTATCAACAGTTATGTATATTTAGAATATTACAACATATGTGGAGTTGAAGGTTTAAACCTCCGTACCTCATAATTAAATGAAAAAATAAATCTTATTCATCGAGTTGTGTTATCATATTGGCATGTAGATGAGATTGTATAAAGCAATTGATGTACGCGAGAGATAAACTAAAAGTTATGGTTTAATCATGTGACTAAATACCTATGAATTTTGGAGTAGACTTCACTTATACTCCTACACTTTGAAAATTTTCATTTTAATTACTAAAGTGAAATTATTTTAAAATATACCCTTTAAGGGTTTTTCTGTTAAAATAAAAGACATAAATTGACGCGACAACTAATTAAAAAAATTGGTAAGCTTACATAACATCATTTACAACTCAATTTCAACAATATTGAATATTAAAATTATAGTTAGCATCCATTTCAACTCAAAAATATCGTTGACATCATTTACAACATCATTCACAAAATCAATTTTTACACATAAGTTGTCGTGTCAATTTACATGAATGATATTATGCATTTGTTTCAATTTTTACACACAAGTGATCGTGCCAATTTTTTCATTCAATATTTTAAGAGAAAGATCTATAAGGAGTATTTTTGGAATAATTTCTAAGTTCATAGGTTAAAATGAAATTCTTTAAAGTTCTTATATAATTGAAACATACCACAAAGTTTAGGGTAATTTTGTATAAATTAACCAATAATTTTATATAATTAAACCGAACATAGCTCAATTAACATAAAGATGTGTCATCGACGAGTAGATCTGAGGTTGGATCTGTATTTAAAAAGAAATAAAAAATTATAAATTAACATTTTACAATAAGAAGTGTTAATGGCAAATTAAGGGTAAATTCGTAATCTTGGTACCCTCGGTCCACAAGCAAATTCCTCTCATCTCCCAACGAAACGAAACTGCAGAACCCAAAACCCTAACGCCTTCATACGCCTATCCTCTCTGTAGTAAGAGCGAAAATGGCTGACGCTTCGAGTTCGGTGAAGAAGGTGAAGAATTTGCTCTTTTCCGGAACGGCAAATTCGGTGGAGACGGTGAAAGCCTTCTTCAATTCTCAGGTTTACGACGAGGAAAAGTGGGCCTTGAACATGGTACTCTTCCGATCATTCTAATTTCAATTCAAATTCTATGTCTTCCTTCTTAATCTGGATTTTGCTGTTCTCCATAAACTTCTAACTTCTAACTGTGATTTCTAGTATTGGGTAACAACTTTTTATTGTTTGTGTTACATTATTAAGAACTTGCGATCTTTATTTGGTATCTGAGAAAGCTTGAGAAATCTTGAGAAGTGTATATTTATAACTTATAACTGCATCGAAATTAAATAAATTTCATAAGGAAAAGTAAATGTTTTCGGAGATGGGTCTTGAAAACATTTTGTCATATTGATTCAAGTACTTGTTGGATGGGCTATTTATGAACTTGTGTGCGTTTAGATCAGTTAGCAGTCTCTTCACTTTATCTCAATTTGTTACATTCCCTTCTGGTTTGACACCTAATTTTTTGTTGTCTCAAACTGTGATCATCATTTTTTTTTTTCTTCTCATCTTTGAAATTATGTAATAGAAAACAAAGTATTTTTTGGTTTTTTTAGTACATCAAATGGGGTGAAGGGTTTGAACCTTCGATCTCAAGGGAGGGAGTATTATGCCAATTACCGCTGAACTATGCTCATTTTGGTGAGATATTTATGGTTTTTGGTAAATTCAAACGGGTGGTAGGTTTGCCTGTGTTTAGCATTCTGTTGATGGTTTGTTGGAGCTGGGAGGATCGAAGGGGGAGAGTTGAACGTAATGGATTTGGACTGATAGAAGAGATATTATTGGGTATTTTATTTTATCAGAAGGTTGGGTTGGTTCCCTATATTTTCCATCTCATTTAAATCAATGTTTTAAAAAGGTTTTGAGGCTTACGCCTCGAAGCTTGCCTCAAGCCAAGGCTCTAACATGTTTAGCCTCGAGGCTTACACCTCCATGAAAATGCACTAAATCTAAAAGTCTTTATACCTTGCTTAATGATTAGAAGAATGGCATTAATTTGCTCCATTCTTCAAAAAAAGGTTCCTTTGTGTATGGAATGTTAATACATGAGTTGTGGCAATTCAACCTATTAGTAGTTTTGTTACCTAGGATTTAGAACCATCGAAGACAAGAAATTATAGAATAAGTCCGTCCTATTCTATTAGTGATGATAGTGGTGATGTTAAGGATGACATTTTAGAATTTTAAATTTAGTGGCAATTGATACGGGTGTTCGTATAATATACACACTTTTAATTATTTTATGTAGCAACACTTGATCATACAATTTTAGGATTTGTATAGTCTTTTTTAAATATTATTAAATTTGAGGTTTGCGCCTCGTACCCCTCGAGGCTTACAATTTGCCTCTTCAAGTGGAAAAGCCTCGAGGCCTCGCCACCTTTAGCCTTTTAAAACGTTGATTCAAATTGAATAATTTGCAGAAAGTTTTATGATTTGTTCTGTCTTTCTGAGTTTTGGGTTAGAGTTGCCAATGCATGATAACTATGTAATCTCTTGGTGTTTTCCAATTTCCAATAAGCACCATAGCTGTCGATGCAGGTAAATTTGAGATTTCAATGCATTAAAAGAATGATTTGCCATCTTTCTCAGAAAAAAAGAAATTAATAAAAAGGCTTTGGCATTAAAAAGAGGGATGAATGCCTCAAATTGGTTGTAACAGAGCAGTTTGACTACCTCAATTGTAAGGTTGTATTATGTAGAGTTGAATTTGAACTTCCTCTTTGTTGTTGCAGAACTTGCTTCGTGCAGCTGGAATGTTTGCAGGATCCATCCTTCTCATGCGGAATCATGGTGATCTCATGGCAATATGAGAGTTAACGAAAGGGCAGCAATTCTTAGCTCATAATTTTTCTCTCTATCTCTGAGTTTTTTACAGCTTGATTTGTCTTTCGATAGGAAGTTTCAATTTTTTTTTGTTTTTCTCTTGATAATGTTTGAATTGATGAATGATGAGAATGTGTTTTCTCCTTTTCTCCTTTGAAGTAGACTGATTTTTCTATGTACTATTTTTCACCAGAAATAGATGGAAATATGAAAACTGGAATCCAACACATTTGATTATTAGACCTTCAAAACTATAGCTCCGCCATCTCCATCTCCTTCTCCCTCTCCCTCTCTGCACAGAAATAAAGCAATTCTTTTTTGCTTTCTCACTTCAAGAATGTCCAGTCGAATGTCGTGTTGGTTGTGCAGTGCAAAATTTGATAAATCCTTGTCCTTCGACTATATCGATCAACTACATTTCAATGCCTTTCAATCATCATTTATTTGGCCTTTTCCCTTCAAATCTAATCTTCAAACTATTACGCCAATATGAACATAGCACAACTGACATGAAACATGTACAACTTTATTCATCGACTCTACTTTCTAAGTCTTAACTTCTGTTTTAAAAAGCTAAAGGTATGGACTGAAATAGTTCTTTCATATCTAGATTATGAAGTTTCAAGAATCATTAGTATTTTGAAAGAATGTGTTTTTAGGGATGTTCCTAGAGCGGGGAAGGGAAGATCCCTGTTCCCTTTCCCCACAAAATTTTCGGTTTAATTTATCGGGGATGGGGGCGGAGATTTTCTATGGAAATTTGTGGGGATTGGTTTCCCTTTGGGGAATTTGAAAAAAATCAATTAAATAGTTAATTCTTTGCTATGAATCATCATTTAAATGGATAATTTCTTATGAAAAAGAATATCATTTAAAGAGAAAATTATTAAACCTTTTAAAGGAAACAAAATAATATTTCATATTAAGTTTATCTAATTATCCCTATATAAGAGTTTGAAATGGTTCAAATATATCAAATTATCCATAATTTTGTTTTTACAATATGTGGGGTGTGAGGAATTGCACGGATGGAGATAGAGTCGGGGACGAGGAATATGTTCCCCGTTCCCATTTAGGTAAGAAGAAAATTTTCTCTCCGGCTCACTCTCTTACTTCTCAGTAGGATTCTCCGTCCCGTTCGCAGCGGGACCGGAGGGAGAAATGAACATCCCTTGTGTTTAAGACCTTTGAATAGGCGTAGATCCATGAGCAGAGGGTTGGTTTTGCAGCTTAAAGCATGGAATCAGGAATGTGATCCTGTCGGACATAGTTGTGTCAATTCACAATTTGGGACAGAAATGGAAGCCCAAATTCTGAAGAACAATAAAAAAGCGCTTTGATAGGCCGACTTCTCCAAGATGCTTAAACCAGTCTAAGAGAGAAACGTGGAGAATTGCAAGACTGAAAAGTAGAGAGAGAGTGACTCAAACCAGTTTTTGATTTTGATGGAAGAAAAAGGAAAAAGAAGATGACATTTATAGTAAAAAAAAACATTGTCCTTCAAAATCAACTTTCAACCTGTTTAGAAGTGATTTTTGTGAAAAGAATTTTTATACAATCATTTGAATGTTTTGTTCTATACTTTTAAAAGTGATTTTCATGCATACGGAAAAGAAATTTTGAATTAGCTAATTTTTAAAATAAACGTGATTTTGATCGTAGCGTAAACAAATATAAGTAATCAATGGAGAAAGGATGTGTAAAGATATTAACAAAATAAAGTATATAGAAAAAGTATGTGTTAGAGGGATTAGTGAGTGTAGTTAGTGAGAGCCAAGTTGTATAGATTGAGATTAATAAGAGATTTGCTAGTTTTTTTTTTTTTTTTTTTTTTAAGACTGCGGTTGGGGTGAGGATTGAACCTAGGACCTCATGGTCACTATACGATACATCATGTCGTTGAGCTATACTCTTGTTGGCATAAGAGGTTTGCTAGTTGCATTTGCACGTATTGAGGTATTTTTGTCATTTTTAAACAAGGTTTCAAAAGCATTTACGAAAATTCAAGACAAGGGGATGATTCATTGAACAAAATATAAAAACCAAATTCATGCTGGGTCCAAACTATAGGAACAAGATTAAAAAAAAAAACATATTTGGTAAGCGAGCCAAATTATGTTTTATGTTTTCATATTTACTGACCAACAAATAAGCGTTTGGTATGAAGATTCTGTTTTTGAAAACTATTTTTAGATTCTGTGATCAAATTTTAAAAATAACTTCTTGTTTTTAGTATATTCAAATTTTGAATTTGAAATTTTTGATGCAAAATTATATTTAAAATGATAAAAACTTTAAAATTATATTTAAAATGATAAATACTTTAATAAACAGTATTTCATGTTATAAACTCGTGACTTCTTGATCACGAGTCTATACAATATGCTTGTTGAACTATACTCTAATTTATAGTTCTAGACTTTAGAAGTTGTATCAGTTAAATTCTAAACTAATGATTGTATTAATTTAAATTCTGAATTTTCGTAATTGTACCAATTTATCTCGAGAAATAAAATAGAGGAAAAAGAGTTAGGTCCATATCCATAGATGTTTGCAAGTGGATTGCTTTTACATTTGCCAGTTACACACAGAACTACCTTGCCAGCTATTCCCCTCTCATCTTTTTTTTCTTCTTTTTTCCTTCCAAAAAAAAAAATATATAAATAAAAAAAAAATATTATTTTGTTGCAGAATTTAACATACAAGAGGTTCGGATTGGTTTGAAATAACTATCTAAGTATTTAAAAATATTTTTTTAAATATTTAAAAAGTCATTCCATCCAGAAACAGGTTTGGAGACTTTGCATGTCTTAAATAATTATACATTAATGCATAGTGGGAAGTCGAACCTATAATTTTTTTTTTTTTTTACAACACGGAAAAAGAGAAATTCGAACCTGAAATCTCTTGCTCATAGTTCATATATTTTATCAGTTGAGCTAACCTATCAGCTCTTGGTCATTAGTTCACATCACATCATGTCGGTTGAGTTATGCAAAATTTATAAAATTTGAATTTTGTTAGATTAAATAATCTAAATATCGCTCTTTATCATGAATTTTTGCATTTTGTTGAAATACCAAATTCATTTAATTAAGATTTTAAAAGAAAAATCTTTAACATGAATCTTTGTGTCAAAAAAAAAAGAAAAAAAAAAAAAGTTAATACACACTAGCTACTAGTAAGAGTTTATATTAGAGATGTATGATTATCTATTAAATATTTATGAAAAAAAAAAAAAAATATAGCCTTTTGGTTACTTCTACTTGTATTTCTTCAAATAAAGTGCTCGAACAAGATCAGAATGAAATAATTATAAGTTCTTTATATATATTCTCTTTTTCCACCTGTCAATCATTAATTTGAATGAAAATGATCATATAAACTTTTATGAAAAGAAAAAAAAAGTATAAAAAGAATAATTTTGTACGTCACTTAACAAAAAAAAAAAAAAAAAAATGAAAAGGCAGAGAAAATAGATTGGGTCAAGATTTGGTTTAATTAATGTAATTAATAAAATTGCACTAGTCAAGTTGATATCAAGTTTTCACTTGATTTGATGCTAATTGATCAATTAATCAATTGCACATCATATTTAATTTAAATTCAACTTGCTAATAGTTTATTGTGGGGAATCATATCATATCATAGTGTATGTATTTATTTTAATTTTTCATGATTCCATCCTATGTGACCACTTCAAGTTGTCTATTCATATCTTATCATAAATCTTTATAATGTCCCAAAACATTGTTTGGTTGTGTACTAAAATCCTATAATAAAATGTTTTTTTTTTCTTGCAACTTGTCTTATATATTTATCATATTTTAAATTGGGTAGTCAAACTAAATGCTTTTTATTATTTTATATTTATCATATGACTAGAATATCATTTTTCATCAACATTCGTTGCATAAACCAAATTATACTTACGTCTTAAAAACTCCAATCAAATAATTATGTCTTCTTTATAAACTCTTGTACAAATTCAAATTTAATGTCCTAGAAAACTAAACACATGATTAAATTCTTAAATCCTCCTCCAACCTTCTGATTTCTAATATTTTAATTGAAATATATATAAAGGGATAACTATGTATTTTCAATTTATTATGATTTTATATTTATGTCTAAAGTTACTATTTTTTTTCTTCACAAATGACCAACTATTTTTGAAGTTTTTCTTAAAAGTTAAGGTTGAATTAGTTTTAAGTCATTCATATATCTCTAACATTTAAAAAAAAATATTACAAATTCATTTAAGGAAGAAAATAAATTGAAATCCTAAAAGTCAGACACAATATATATATAATATAGAGTGGATGTTGGATCCTCCCATATGACACAAATTTCGAAAATTATCAAACAACCACTTGATGCAACGAGTGAGTGAGCGTATCACCTAGATAGTAGTCCAGAGT
This sequence comes from Herpetospermum pedunculosum, assembly GCA_028017165.1. Lineage (NCBI taxonomy): Eukaryota > Viridiplantae > Streptophyta > Magnoliopsida > Cucurbitales > Cucurbitaceae > Herpetospermum > Herpetospermum pedunculosum. The sequence goes on from CM051528.1 coordinate 68,918,926, forward strand.
GAGGGTTCGATCCTGCTTAGTGCAGATATTTAAAACAATTTATCAAACCATTTACATTAAATGAGGGTCATTCGAGACAATTATATATATATATATATATATATATATATATATTTAGTTATCGACTACCTCAACCTGAGGTCAGCCGCTGACGTCACGACCCGCTTCCTCGGGAAGTCGAGGCCACGACACCAGCGTCGGACATTGCAGCAACCTGGGACCGACCCAGGCTTTCGAGGATCCGAGTCTATACGGTAATCCGAAGATCCGTTGTTGCCAGACTGCCTCTCGATCAGCGTGAAGGATGTCTGACAAGACATTCCTAACTCACCTGACTAGACAACGGTACAACAACGCCCCCGAGTCTCTTGGAAATTAGGGGACGATGGCAACCTGGGACCGACCCAGGCTTTCGAGGATCCGAGTCTATACGGTAATCCGAAGATCCGTTGTTGCCAGACTGCCTCTCGATCACGAGAAGGATGTCTGACAAGACATTCCTAACTCACCTGACTAGACAACGGTACAACAACGCCCCCGAGTCTCTTGGAAATTAGGAGACGATGGCTGCCATCATGGCAAAGAGTACGGACAGACCCCTGTCGTCCACACCTCCTCACCCCGGTTCGAGGACCCTCATGATGGCAGACAGACAGAACCATTAGGGAAAACTCCCTTCACGTGTAACTCTACGCAAACTTTAAACACTACCACTCCTACTTACGTTCAAAATCCTCTCTAACTTAAGCATCAGAGCCTCGTGGGCCTAGCTCCACAACGGTGCAAGTTCATCTTCTTCCCTTGTACAGATACCTCTCAACTCCGGCGACGGCAACCCGAGGCGGAGCACGCGAGATAAAGAGAAGTCCAGAATCTTGCGTCAATATATATATATATATATGAAGAAATTAAAAAATTTATCCAATCATAAATGCTTGAGCTCTTGTTTGCAATTTTTTTTTTTAATAATATCAAATAAAACATTATAAATGGAACTATAATGTGGAGCATAGTTTATAGTCATTAACCTATCACATGTTGATTTATCCAATTGTTTGTTCCCTATTCACCTAATTAAGAATGGTTTTTTTGTTTCCAAAAATAATTAAATAATGCATTTAAATAATGATATAGCGTCATTTTGACCAAGTGACCAATAACAAAACGGTGAAATGACCATTTGCTACGGACCATTATGAGAAGTTGGTTGTGGAGAAAAAAATATATTAGAAATATCATTTTTGGTCAATGTATTATCAAACTTATTCTATTTTAGTACTTATAATTTAATTTTTTTAAATTTAATTATTATATTTTTAATCAAACTTAAAATTAGTTTTCATCATTAATTTAATTATGATTTATTTTACTAAAAAAAATATTATCTCTAGAAATTTAGGAAACATATTCACGTCATGAATTTTCTTAAATGAAAATTATTAATGTTGTTTTACTAAGTTAGATAAAAATTAACTCTAAATGTAATCTAATTTTAAGATTTATTGAAAAGGATAGACTAAATTTAAACATTTAAAAGTACAAACACTATAATAAAACAAATTTTGAATTATAATCAAAATTATATTTTAACCAATAAATTATTTGACAATGTGATTAGTGATTACAATATTATCATTTCAAAACACAAAAAAATGGAAATTTGTCTCCTAAAGAACATTTTACAAGACACAAATATAAGAATTTATATGTTGATATACACATCAGTGCTATATACATGCATTGAATGATTATTAGGGGTTGGTAGTGCCTAATTCTCTCTATTTCCCTTCTAAAATTGTAAAAATGCTAACCATACATCCTTTTTAGTTCCAAGTTACAAGAGTGGGATAAAAAACCGTCTTTTGAAATGACAATAAAGTACGTTATCCTCTTCACTAAAGTATCAATGTCTTACCCATCAAACTAAATTTATATTTTCAAATCTTACTCTATTTTTAAATAATGTTGTAAGTTTTTTGAGATATTGGTATAGATGACCCAAAATTATGGGTCGTTTGTCATTTTTTACCATAGGTTTTGAAAAAATATTTTCTATCATTTTGCTAATATCTTCAAATATTTCTCTCATCTTCTCTCGCTTCTCCTCTCTCTCTTCTCTTTGACTTATTTTCTTCTTCTAGTTTCTCTTTCGTCATGTTTTTTTATCAGATTTAAAAAATCTTCCAAATTAAAGTGAAACCCAAGCGAGAGCGAGCAAACACGCACAAGAGAGAGCTCGAGGGTATAACGAGAAAAATACTATTTGATGACGCCAACAAAAGGTTAGAAAACATTTTTTTTCGAAACAATCCATCATTTTAGGTCATCTGTATTAGACAACATGGGGGTTCCATTGATGTGTGTTATATTATGAGTGAGGTCCCTTCATCAAGATGGTGTCTCTTTGGGTTCACAAGATGCTCCAGCATTAGGTTTCAACCTAAAACTAATTGGCGATAGGAGGAGTAGCCCATGTGTGTTATATTATGAGTGAGATCCCTTCATCTTTCTGATGTGGGATCCTCAACAATTTGTACAAATATTCTAATTTTTTTCTAAAGAAGGACGGTGACGTTGAATAATTTATGGTCGATGTAGGGTCAAAATGGTCCTTTTGGTATTAAAAAACAAATGAGAGTGGTCCACAGAGTGGAGAGTTGGCGCGTGTGAGACACCAGCCTGGTATCTCGTGGACAATCATGTCCGATAAGGGGGACAAATCAAGTTGTTGCTTCGTCATTCCGTACGAACCTTTTTCTGACACGTAGCATGCAACTTGCCAAGTGGCAACATGTGGTTTCCCATTCTATCCCTCCATTTTATGCCACGTGTATTATAAATCTGCTCTTAGTCTCAACTTGCCAGCTGGGTCCCACTTTTAATCCTTACTGGGCCGGGCCCCACACCTCTCTTTGTCTCCACGTCAAATCACTAATCCCACGTGGCGCCGCGAGATTTTTCACCCTATTTTCCTCGCAACCGTCACGGCGCCAAGTTGCATTCTTCATTCTTCTACTCAAAGGTCAAGAATGCGTTACAAACTAACGGAAAGACGTTAAAATGGATTTTTGTAATCCCTCACAATTCTCGTTCAAAAAGGAAAAAACAAACAAACATATTTTCATAATTACTCCCCCCTTATATCTCTTTCATTTTAATTCCTTAGGTTAAATTATAAATTATTAAAAACGCGACGGAAAAGAGAAACTCTCGTCGTAAATTGGCCACTTAAGGAGCGGACACTTTTTATTTGTTATCTAAAGCTGAAGACTCTAAAATAGGCGAACATATAGCGGACTCCGACTCCGTGCATCTACGGACACCATTCGTATCACTACTTTCGAGTGTGCGCTTTAGTTTTCGAATGTGTCGTTAAGCCTCACGAGTCTACAAGTCTTTCTCATTCCTAAACCTATATAAACACCATTTCTTCTATTACGTTTTTTTATTTTGTTAATTATTTGTGCGTTTTGAAATTTGACTAAAAATTCAAATGTATTTCGTGAGAAAAATGAAACTCTTTATAAAAAAAAATAGTATGAGAAAACCAGCATAATATATTTTTAAAAACAAAATGATTATCAAATGGGCCTAAGTATGAAATATCCTTTTTATTTATTGCATGTTACATTTACATTACCATTTTGCGTGCGTGCGTGTTAAATAAAGTATTTGAAAGTAGCATAACAAAAATGTATCTAAATTGATAGATTCCTTTCTTTCAAAACCAATTCATACTTTTTGTATATTTAATGGTCAGTGTTACTTGTTTCAATTAAATTTGGTGCACTAGTGCTATATTTAAATGAGAAATTGTACGGATGTAATTTAAGTAAAATAATTAAAAATATAATAAATTTTAAAAAAAACTGTAAATATGACCATTTTTTATTACCGATAGTAGTCTCTCACTAATAGTCACTGATAATAGTCTATTACCTCTATTTTTTTTTTAATAAAATTTTGTCAATAGTTGTCACGGATAGTATAGCCATTTTATCAATAGATATCAGTGATAGCAGTCTATCCGTAATAGTCACTAATTTATTGTCACATTTGTAAAATGTTTTATATTAGACTATATTTGTTATTATTTTGGACTTAATTGCTATTTATGTTGTTCTATTTAAATTGTTGTGCAAATTAAAGAATAAACGTATTGCTTTCGTTAATATTATTTCGATATATATATATATATATATATATATATATATATTTTAATGGGGTACAAATTATTAGTTTATCCATGTAGAGAAAAATGAAAATATTGCATTTTGGGTTACAACAAATTTACAATAAAAGATTTATGAACACAAAATAGAAATATATGCAAATTTCTTTGGAATAATGATAACAGTATTTAATTATTTAATTATTTAATTTGTGGAAAAAATGAAAATGAGATTGTAATAGGGCCATGTGGATAGATAGGTGAATGGGGCTGGCATGTCTTCGTCAACCCTTGATACGCTCTATTTTCATGGATTTTCTTGCTTCCTTTTTTATGAACGTCCCTATCAAAATCATTATTTTTTATTTTTATATTTTTATATTTTTATTTCTTTTCAAATATGGGTTTAAATCATATTATAATCTTATGAGATTTCAAACCCATTTCTTCGAGTGCAAGCTAATTTGAAAAAGTAAATGAAAAAATTAAATTTCAATTTCTCAATTTGATATCCGACGATTTTATGTCAATTGAGTTATGCTCGGATTGATAGATTAAATTAACTTGCTTATCAAATGTAAGCATATCAACAATAATTGATATACTGTCTCCCACAAAGTTGGTTTATATCTATTTTCTCTATAATATATTTTTAAATAAATTAACTAAGAAAACTATCTATTTTTCTATAAACTATTTATTTATTTTAAAATATAATTTAGTTTTGAAAAGTTTTTTTTAAAAAAAAATTATATGTAAAATTATAAATTTAATCTCTCAACTTTTAAGTTTGTATTTATTTGGTCCATAAACTTTAAGGAGTGTCTAATAGGTTTAAGAACTAACAATTTTGTGTCTGATCATTGAACTTTTAATTTTTTGTCTAATAAGTTATTGCAATATTCAAAAAATTTAAAAATCGATTGATCTCCTAGGTATAAAATTGATTTGTAGGTCTAATAAGTCTATGCTTTGATATGCAATTTAGATTCTAGTTTTAAAAATTGTTTTTATATACTGTTTGTAAATTCTAAAATATATATTTTTTTTTAAAAATTTTAAAATGTAAAATTATATTTAAAAAATAAAAAATTTAATAACTATAGGATTTCATGAATTTATTTTAAAAAAATAGTATTTCATGTTATAATCTCAATTTATTTTTTAAAATTTAAATATGTATAATATAATATAATACAAACGGTATAATATTATAAAATAATAATTATACAAAATTTATAACATTATGTTAATAAATTAAGTAATAATAGTTTATATTCAACATAATATTTAGTTGCACAATTAATTTTATAGTTTATAAAAAAATAATTAAATCAATTTTGAAGAATTAGTTAAATTGAGATCCAATTTATAACTCTACTATTAAACACATATATAAAAATACGAAATACAAATTTGTTTTTAAATCACCAATCAAACATGTTTTTAATGATCTATTAGTCAACTTTTAGGGGGCGTTTGGCCCCCTGTCTTGTGTTTGGGTGGGTTTGGCTTTTGAAGTCAAACCCATGTTTATGGTTTTGGGTTCTAAACCCCTCACTTCTCAAATTTTGTTTCTCTCTCTTGTCACATCAACAATTTTATCTCTCTGTTAATCCATTTGACATCAACACCAACAATTTTTTTTTTATTTCTTTTTCAATTTTGTCATCAATTTTTGCTATATGTATATTCATTTTTCCTTTATATTATATTATATATATATATATATATATATATATATATTTTGTCTCATCTTATTCTATTAACTAACAGTTTTTGTAATTTTTTTTAGTTAAAATATATTTGTTTTTCTATTATGAAAAATGATATTCTTTTGTAATATTTTTTTTACTACTAATATATTTTAATATTATCAAAAAAATGTCATTAATAATAGAGAATTATTGGAATCTACATTATATTCGAACTAAGGTTTTTTTTCAATTTTTTCTCTCTTTATTATTTGTTTATTTTATGTATTTTTTCAACCATATTCTATAAATTAATGTTGTGTTTGTAACTTTTTTTTTTCTTTTATAATATTTTTTTTTAATTGGAATATACCAAATTTTCATCAATAATGTATTTTTTTTTCTTTCTTCTATTTCTTGATTTTTGTTTTTGTTGTTTTTGTTAAATGTTTTTTTTATATATTTTATTAAAATATATCTTTTTCCATAAAACTTTTTTCATCAATAGTAATATAACTTTTTTTTCTTTTGTGTCAACAAGAGCGTAGCCCAACGATATGATACATTGCTTAGTGACCATGAGCATAACCCCAACATGTTGTAAAAACTTATTTTTCTTTCCTTTTATTTTTTTGTTTTTCTTAATTTTTAAAAGGTATATTTTTTCATCCTATTTCATAAATTTTTTTTGTATGAGTACAAAATATGAAAATTGTTCAATTTATTTTCTTATTCTTAGAATATAACATAAATTAAATGCTTCATTTTTAAGTTCCAAAAGAATTTTGCTCATGTTACGTGAGGTCGAGTTTTACAATTCACCACTAGAAAATAAGAGTATAAAAGAAAAACGAAATAGTAAAAGGAAAAGGAAAAAAGAAGAAAAAAAAATTGTTCAACCCGGGATTCAGAACAGTGCACCCCAAATACTGATTTCTGATTCCGAGGCTTCCCAATCCTGCACCCCTTTTAGATTCCCAGGGTTCTGATTCCAAAACAGGGGCCAAACGCCCCCTTAAAGTTCAAGTAGGTATTAAACACGGATTAAACTTATATTAAATTATAAAATAAAGGAATTATGGATTATTTTTTTATTTATTTATTTTTTTTTTGGAGGAAAAAAAGGAATTATGGAAATAGTTGATTATTAAAACATATAATTTTGATGAAGGGGCGCCAAGGACGTGGAAAAAAGAACAAAACCGCGCCTCGAGGGGCTGTTACTGTTACCAAATCCCAATTAATTGACACGTGTCGAATAGAGGAACGCACAGAGTGTCAGATTCCACTTCCCTAAATGTCCCTCGTCCTCTCTTCGTAACCCCAAAAGCTCACATTTCGCCTTTTTTTTTAATTAATTAATTAATTATTTATTCGGGTCCCACAATTTATTAATTAAAAAACAGCCACCGTTTGATACTGCCACCCAGACTTCACATTCTCTTTCCACTCTCACTCACTCCAATTGCAATTTACCCTGCCTTTATTCAATTTGTTTTTATATCAAAATAAATATTACACCTCATTTATTAAATTCTGGTTGACCATAATTCAATCGATTAAAACATGGTCAAAATAATAACTTAACGATAATTAGTATGTACTATCTCTAGTGAATTTCGAGGTTCAAATCTATCTTACCACATTTGTTATGCTAAAAAAAATTAAGATATAACGTTCGAGAAATAAAAAAATCTTAAAGACTCAAACTTGAATATATAAACATTGTTTAAATTGTTGGATAAGATGTTAGATATTTGTTATTCTCCATTCTGCATTGTAAGTTTGAATCTTCGTGTAACATTTTAAAAAAATAATAGTGAAATATAACATTTAAAGACTATTCATATATATATAGTAATTTTATCAAATTAAATTTGGACGTTGATAAGATACAGAAATTAGTTGTTAAAGTTCAACCACAAAACCAATAAGTAAAAATGAAGACGCTCAAGTTGGTCGTTTAAGACAACATTCACACTAATGTTTAAATCAAACCATACATTAATGTTAAAATTCAACTACAAACTTAAAAGTATATATATGTCTTAGCTAGTACAACGTTTATGAGTTAAAATAGTTATTTATTAACGGTGAGTTATAATAATCGATGGTCTAAACGTGGACTGAGTTAATAACTTAGTTCAGGCAACTTCAAGTTTGGTGCCCTAAACACCTTTTGAGTATCATTTATCACCCTCACAACCGAGTGTAACCAACAAAATCACACGTAAAAGTATATATACCTATAAACTAAAACAAAATAAAAGATATAGGTAAAAGAAAAAGTAAAATAATGAATTTCAACTAAATTAAGTATAGATCGGTATAGATCTGCAATAATTGACATGTATCCACCCGAAATTTTAAACTTTCATACAACATTCATACCCCATATGTTGTAGTAACAAAAAAAGATACATTGAATTTGTTACGAAAACTTGATTTGGAGCAAATTGAATGTAGGTTGGAATAAGAAATTGAGAGAGTTTGAACTGAAAATTAGAAAAAGAGCAGGAGCAAGAGCAAGAGCAAGAGCCAAGAGGTGCGAGGATTACGGCTAGTTGCAGGTGGTGAGAGAAACGAGAGCACACTCACCAGAACCTGCGTTTCCCACTCTCTAACCGTACACGATGTGAACCCTCTTCCTTCACCACTGATCACCACGTGGATTCTTCCCATTTTCCTTTTCTTCATCTTCTTCTTCTTCTTTACTTATTTCCCATTTCTGACTTCTTCTTCTTCTCCTCTCTCGATTTCAATACCCTCTTGTTCTTCTCTGGCTTTTTCTCCATGTGGGTCTCTTGATTTTCTGGGTTTTGGGTTGATTTCTGTTTGGGTTTTCTGTCTAGAAGCTAAATCAGGCGTGTTTGTGTTTTGATTTTGGGGTTTTGGGTTGGATTAGAGAAGGGTTTTCATTGTTTTGTTCAATGGGGGAAGCCATGGGTGGAAGATTTGGAGATGACCTAATGTTGAGACTCTCGCCGGAGACGAACGACGACGACCCGGACCTTACTCTTGGACTCTCTCTTGGCGGGATTTACTCCGGGGAGAATTCGTTAACTCGATCGTCTTCTGTTATTGGAGTGATTTCTCAGAACGCCGAGACGTGGAAATGGGATTTGCAGAGGCAAACGGGTTCGTTTCTTTCCTTGGCGAGATCTTGCTCTCTTCCGGCCGAGACGGATCAACTTGGACGGATTAAACTCAAGGAGTTACAATTGATGAGAAGGATGGAGGCTAAGAAGAGGCTGGTGGAGCAGAGGAGTGGCAGAGTAGCTACGGCGGAGGATGAGAAGTCGGCGGCGCCGTCGCCGTCTGAAGTGGCGGCTTGGGCTGCTGCTTCTGCAGCTAAAAGTCCTGCGCTATGTCGTGCGATTGATAAGATCAAATCCACTCAAGGAAGCTTTTCCCAGAGTTATACAATTGATGGTATTCCCCTGCTTTTTTTCTTTTTGAATTTATTCTTTCTCTAAGTTCATAGACTTTATTATAATCAGCTGATTTCAGCTCTGATTTAGTTCTTTATGTTCTGTTCTTTGAATTGATTGATTAATCTTCATGGTTTAATCAAATCTCTCTCTCTCTCTGTTTTGTGTTTGGGTGGGGGGTCAGAAGAAAATTTGGAGTTGATTGCTGAGTGATTCATAAGCACTTTATTTCACTTTTGAGGGTAAAAAAATGGTGCAAAATTCATCTTGAAGTGGTTATGTTCATTGTTCATAGCTGATATCACTGTAGCTTTACTTAGCTTTATTCTTCCTTGTGAGATGTTTTTGCTAATAAACCTCTTGCATGTGCCCATGTAAGATTGTGATTTTGTTGATCCTTTCATATTCAGTTTCCAAATGGGGTTTTGGTTATGTGTTTTGAATTGGGATTTTAGGTTCAAACTTCAAACAGCCTCTCATAGAAGAAGCAAAGGAAGATTGATCAAAGTTTCTAAGTTTTACCTAATATGTTGTTGGGTTATCATCATACATACACTGATTGTTGTCTGATTGTTGTTGAGGATTCGACCTCGATCGAGTTAGATGTCGGATGTCGGTTTTAAGAGTTTGATTTTCATTTGATAGGACATGGAAGTGTGGGATCAGCAAAGGGCTCATCCAGTTCTCAATCATCATCACTGGAGTCAAACGACAGAGAGCCAGTAGTGAACTCACAAACATTGGCATCAAGAAAAACCGAAAAACCACCGACAAACGCAGCAAAAAGAGCTAGAGTTTTGAAGGGGTTGATGGAAGGGGGAGGAGGGAAGGAGATGATGAGTACGATGCCGAGCGTATCGACGATCGGGGACGGGCCGAACGGGAGGAAGGTAGAAGGGTTTTTATACAAGTACATGAAAGGGCAAGTTTGCATAGTGTGTGTGTGCCATGGAAGCTTTCTTACTCCTGCTGAGTTTGTGAAACATGCTGGTGGGAAAGAAGTGGCTAACCCCATGAAACACATTCATGTTTGCTGTACTTCATTTCCATTGTAAGTTTGCTCCTTTTTTTAGGAAATTACAGTGGAAAAGGAAGAACTCTATTGGATTTGGAAATGTTTTTTTTTTTTTGTCTGATTTTTCCTGTTTGGTTTTATTAGGGAAAATGAAAGAAAAGTACACCAAGAACAATGAGGATCACCCACACCACATCAAGTTAATGAGATTATTGCTGTTTGTTTCATCAATTTCATAATTTCAACTTCTACAATTCTTGATGCAGCTCCTAATCTCATCACACCCTAATCTTTGTTGATATTAAATAACAATATCAACATGTTAATGAGTATTGACTTATGGTTTGACTATAATTTTGTTTTTACTTTTTTAATTTATGGTTTTTTTTTATTAAAACACTTTTAATTATAAAGTCAGTTTTTTAAAATAAAAACAGTTTTTTTTTTTTTTAAATTATTCTTAAATTTTGACCAAATAAGTTTATGAGTAGCATAGGTTTAAGTTCGACTCACTTCTATATGTTGTAAAAAAAAAAAAAAAAAAAATTGTAAAAATAATTGTGAGTAATTATGTTTAAGTTTAATATTGATTTACCAACCAATCTTTTTGGTTTAAAATCGTAATAATGAGAAAACACTCATTTTACCGGCAAATTGTATTAGGTTTTCACCTTATGTTTATCGGTTAACATTCATTCTATTTCATTTAATAACAAACAACCAAATTTATTTAAAAATCAGTTACATTTTTAAATCACTCCAAAACAAAATAAATAGACCATGTCATTTACCAAAATTGGATTTTTTTTTTAGTACATTGGGTATAGGAGGGTTCAAACACATACATATATCAGAGTCATGTTCGCTTTAATTATTTTTTCCACCTCTTTTTTAAGGGAATCCAAATGGAAGTATAAAATTGACCATTTACACTAATTTGTACAAATTATAAAGTCGGTCAGGTATTTGAGGACACCAACTTAGAGTTAGGCGAATTTACCTTAAGCCTACGGGGGTTCAAGCCTAGTCCCAACTCTTTTTTTGTGTGTTTAATTTCATTTTAATCCCTCATGACTTAAAGTTTTGGATTCGCCACTGGATGAACTTGATTATTATAATTCAATTTACATCACCGACTATTATAACTTACTGTCCATAAAATAATTGTGCACTCCAAATAGTCTATTTGAAATTATTTTAAAAAATAAAATGTGACATATTTATTGTTGAAGGCAATAAATGAACGAACCATGTGTCGAAACGTGGACATTTATGAGAAAGCTTAAAATGTGCTGGACATTTATGAGAAAGCTTAAAATGTGAATGCCCGCATATTATAATAGCTCTTTGACGTCTTGACTCAGTCTCAAGTCTCATCCAATCATAATTTGACACGTCATCAATATCCACAAGTACATGGACCCCACTTTTTCGATTGGCTAATATCCAAACCCAAGAAAATCTAACGGCTTCTTGTCAATCAATATTCTTATCCAAGACTTTTCCTCTATATAAAAAATATAATATTATATATATATATATATATATATATATATATATATATTTTTTTTTTTTTTTGAAGTATTTTTTTTTAAATAGTGATATAATCTTAAATCTTAATAGCAATTATTTAGAACAAACTATTGTATTCGAAAGTTGTGCCCGTGTGACTATGAGGTCATGGGTTCAACCCTCGCTTTAATTAAAATATCGTTGCAAAAAAAACTATTGTATTCGAAGTATGCATAAGCTGACTCAAATACTCAAATAATAATTAGTGAGTTTATTTATTTATTTTTACATGCAGAGATTTAAATTCTTAATTTCTTGATCACTAATTAATACAGTATGTCAATTGAGTTATTGTTCATGTTGGTCATTTTGACTAAATTATTTAGACAGTCAAATAATTGGACATATTTCTTTAATTCTTTTAGATGTTTTAGCAGGGAGTCATTTTAACTAAAAAAAAGATATTAGTGAATCAATTTTTTTTTGTCCGACAAATGTAGGACGAAAATTAGAAAATAGGTGTATCTTATTTAATGAGGTGTACTCGAATTAATAGCAAATAATTGATTTTATACTATAAAAATATTGTTATTTTACCAAACCGAGCATAGTTCAATTGGATAATGTTGTGTCCTGAACTAAAAGGTCATGGTTCAATCCCTACATTAATTAAAATAACTTTGCAAAAAAAAAAATATATTATTATTTACCTAAATCAATTGGTCATGACATTATGCTTTAGCTAAATTATCAAAAATATCTTTGAACTGCGAGTAAAAGTACCCGTGAACCAATTAACAACACAAAATTATAATGTGAACATTTAAATTATAACTTGTACCTGTGTGACATGGAAAATAATAATGAAAACGTAGACTTGATGTGTTAAAAAATCATAAAAATCATATTTTATGGATTCAAAAGATCTAAGAATAGAACAAAATTAGGTCAAAATTGATAGAGAATAGATCAAATGTCTCCATTTTCATGATTTCTTTTAACACCCTCCATATTTTCATTTTTTTTTTTTTACATGTAACACAAGTACAAGTTGGAATTTAAACGTTCACGTTAGAATTTTATGTGTTGTTAATGTTGAAGACATTTTTGAAACGTTTTTCATAATCCATAAATATTTTCTAAACTTTTGAAAGTTGGAACCATAATTTTTATTTTTTATTTTTTTTAATAATTTAACCGTATATTTTTAATAAAAAGGTCAAAAGACACCACATTTTTTAGAACTTGGAAAATAGATAGATGTAAATGTGTTAAAAAAAAGGGCTGGTTGCACAAATAGCAATCACGCCCAAACTAATTGCAAATTTATCAAACTTTAAAATGTTTTGCAAATATGGCAAAAAAAACTCGTTTCTATCACTGATAGACTTTATTATATCACTAATAGACTTCTATCAGTGATAGACTATTATCTCTAATAGACTATTATCACTGACAAAAATCTATAAAAAGCTGAGGCGATAAGTGATAGACTTCTTTCAGTCATAAGATATCAGCGATATAAATTGCTATATCCGCAAAATTTTTAAAAACATGCTATATTTGCAAACAATAAGTCTTAAATTGTGATTTACTACAATTTCCCTAAAAAAATAATTTGGTGTTGAATTCAAGTGGGAAATTAATTAAACTAAACATAATGATGAAAATGGGAATATTCTCAAGCATCTTTGTGGATCCACGGTGGATCAACGGCTGTAACTGTAAGTTGAAAAATGCAAAATCCCCATAAAAAGCCTCCATCGGAGATGAGATTGCGTCTGAATTTTTTGAAAAAAATTTAATTAAGGAAGACGGAGAAGCAGAGATCTATGGCCAAAACCATGGTCGCCGCACTCTGTAAGCTCCGATCTCTGATGCAATTTTTGCGATTTTCAATTAACCTCTCTGTCATTCATAATTCCGCCATTTCCATTTGTAATTTCTGTTATTTTCTTTGGCATCGTTTTTTCTTTTGATTTGGAGCTGGGATTTTTAGGAATCGAATGTTTGATTTCTGGGTCACTTTACTTTTCTCCATTTACTTCACCCATCTTAATTTCTTCTCATTGTTTGATTTGGAACTGATAGATTTGGTCAATAAATCGAAATTTGAACCGTTTATGGGGAAGTTGGTTTGTTGTTGTTTTTTTTGCTTCACGGGTTTGCTCTCTGATTAGCCATAATGAGTAATTTACTTACTTTTTCATGCATTTGCATCACGAGGCTCCTTGTTTTTATATGGTAATATGGTATTATTGCAATTAGTATAACGCCTGCATGGTTGGAAATGTAAATTTGGTAACTTCATAAAGCATTTTACCTGTGACATTGTTTTGTGGAAGAGCCAGATTTGTTAGTTTTTGCAAAATGATTACCTCAGTACCTCTGCTTGAGGTTTCTGAGTTGGTGGTACTTCTGCATTTGCAGTGCAGCTCATTGTATGGTCATATGTACTGAAGAGTCTACATCTTTATATTTTAGATCACAAGCAGTCTTGACGTGTTGCCAGAGAAATTTTGATGGAAAAGATAGCTTAAATTGAGAAGATAAACATTGAAATTCCATAACCAATCACTTTGTATGTATTATCAATTTTAACTGTGTTAAATTTCAATCTTGACGTGTTGCCAGAGAAATTTTGATCAATTCTGTTCCCAAATAATGAGCTTATGGTTATGGGGGAGATAGTCTTTAAATTGGAATGTTGTTTCCTAAAAGGTATGCAAATGGATAAGGGTCATGAGTATAACAAATGGCTTAGAGGGAATGAGTTCAAGCCACGGTAGCCACCTACCTGGGATTTAATATCCAATGAGTTTTCTTGGCAACTAAATGTAGTAGGGTCAAATGGTTGTCCCGTGAGAATAGTCGAGATGTGTGCAAGCTGACCTGGACACTCACTGATATCAAAAGAAAGAAAAAAAAATGGTACTTCGAATGCCTATCAATGAATATTTGGTGTGCTGGAAATTTGACCCTAGGAACACCACAGCTCCAAGTGTGTATCAATGAACATTTAGTGTCCTGCCTACATTATAGGATGGCCAAGTGTTCACTTCTTTATAATCTATGCTAAACTGCTGATATGTTAGACTTTTGGCAAACAATTGATTTTTGACTTTTTGTTTCTTTGATGTGGCAGGCTTCGCTACCCTCGTGGTTGTTCTATTCCTTATTGTTGGGTGTGTTGCAAGGCCTTTGTATCCACTTCCTAGTAGATTACCTGAAGGAAGTAGGAAACCTCTTCAAACCATCCGTCCATATAATATAGCTCATCGAGGTTCAAATGGAGAGTTTCCTGAAGAAACACTTCCTGCATATAAGGTGTGCATATCCATCTCTATTCTTTCTAACATCTCATTCCCTCAACTTTTGAAATTGTTTTGTACATGATGTTGGAAGATAATGCAATTAGTGGGAAGCAGATCAAGTAGAAGTTTGCATTTGCATGGGAATTGGAGACCACATGAGCAGCTTGTTAGATTTTGAGAATTTAGCACTATACATTGCACATTAGTAAAGTTCCCTATTCCACCCTGAAGCTCGTGGGTCACGACCATAAATAAAATTGTATAAAAATATAGTATTAGAGCTGTTTAGGATGTCTCCCTCTTCCTAAAAATCTGAATTCCTGGGATTTTTAGGCACTGAGCTCCTGTATTATGTGCCTTGATTTATCATATGTTCTTGTACAGAGAAGTTGAAGTATGTGCTTCGGATACTCGATTTTCCTCTTCTATGTCCTAATAATCTGCTTTTAACTAATTACTTCTCTTTCAGAGAGCTATACAAGAGGGTGCAGACTTCATTGAGACTGACATCTCATCTTCCAAAGATGGAATTCTTATATGCTTCCATGATGTGACCCTTGATGAGACTACCAATGTTGGAAAATACGGAAGGTTTGCCGACCGTAGAAGAACATATGAAGTCCAAGGAGTTAACATCACTGGTTTTTTTACCGGTATAGTGGCTGTATAATCTGTTTTATGAATGTGTATTTACATAACTCTCCATTTCTTGTACTGCTTTAAAACTCAGAGTGATCTTATACCATAATCTCATTTCATGGCGTTTCTAAGGGGTGTAATTGATTATATGCAGTTGATTTCACAATAAGAGAACTACGGTCATTGAGGGTGAACCAAAGGTTTCCTTATAGAGATCAAAAATATAATGGTATGGGATCTCTTCTTTAAGCAGCCTTTCCCGAAAAGCTCCATTGATTATTCTCATCTGAATGTTACTCCCCTAATGTACAACAGAACAATATTCTGGTTAGATTTGCACCAAACAACATACCAACTCATCTTTAAGCATCCTTATACACTGGTTTCATTCAGCTGGTGCCTAGGTTTGATTTATGCTCACTAAAATAGAAGGGTATGCCATATAAAAAGACTTTCACAGTGAAAGTTTTGCTGAATCCACATATATATTTTCTCCCATACTTAACCTACTTTCGATTGAACATAAGGCTTTATAGTCGCTTGTTTTTGGGATAGTATGTATTTGTTGCCTTGTCATCACTTGAAATTGTTTGCTGAGCTTAAGTCTTAACTTGACTCTTGAACTGCGGTCTTACTCATGTTGTATTTAGTTTAAAGAATTAATTTTGTTTTATCTTTGATTCCTCATGACTAATGAGAAGATCTTTTACTTGATCTCTGGTGCCTCCTCTTTTTGCATGATACTAATCAAAATATGTTCTCTAAATGATGAACTCAGGAAAATTTTCTATTCCAACTTTTGAGGACTTCATTGCAATTGCACTCGATGCACCGAGAGTTGTTGGAATATATCCAGAGATTAAAAATCCAGTGTTTATTAACCAGCATGTAAGTTTTCTTGTACAAAAGCAAACACTTCTGAACAGTTATTTCTTATTTGTGAAGCTACAAATAACCACCGTTCTACTGTTTTCTACAATTTGGTTTCCTGCTATGGGTTTGATAGTTTGAAGATTGTGACATTGCCTTTTTAATAATGATGCTTGGTCAAATATAGGTTTTGGTTGTAAGAATGGCAGTAGATTGCTTGTTGATCTAGTTACCATTTATCCTTGAGATAAACCCCTAAGATGCAGTGTGCTGTAATACAATGGTTGCTCAATGATTTCTTGTTAGCAAAACTTTTGAATCCTAATACTTAAGTTGGTTATGTGCACAGGTCCAATGGCCAAGCGGTAAGAGATTCGAGGACAAGTTTGTCGAGATTCTAAAGAAATATGGATATACTGGTTCATATTTGTCGAAAGATTGGTTGAAACAACCTGTATTCATTCAGTCATTTGCTCCAACTTCCATAATACACATATCAAATCTTACCGAGCTGCCCAAGATCTTATTGATCGATGAAACTACAATTCCAACACAGGACACAAATCAGGTACTTTAAACCTTTTCTTGGAGCATTTTTCTTGAGTTTGTGGATGTATCTGGATTTTGGTGCCACAAATGTTATGTTGTCTTGGAAAATTATCAAGTGAAAGCTATGCTTAAAGCAGCCAAATAATCCTGCATTGTTGATTATCAAACTTCTCATTTGATAAAAACAACACAAACAAATTGTCCTGGTATGCACAAGTTGACCTAGACACTCACGGATAATAATTAAAAAAAAAAAACAAAAAAAAACGAATTAGCATCTGGTTACATAAATCAACTTCATGTTCTACGGGTTTCCTTGACAACCAAATATTGTAGGGTCAGACAATTGTCCCGTGAGATTAGTCGAGGTGCACGTAAGTTGGCCCGAACACTCACAGATATAAAAAAAAAAAATCTCATGTAAATGCCCCAGTTAAGGATATACAATATTCTCATGAGTATTCTCTCGAGATGACTTTGTTAGCTTCGTGTTAATTCACTACCCTTTTCTCCTTTGAAGACAAATCATGTACTTGGTCACATAGAAGTTCATCAATCAAACAAAAGTTCCAACTTCAGTCTACAGAGATTAGATGTTTGTGTGGTTGCTGAATCTGCTCTGGACTACTTCTTGACAAATCTTCTCTGCTAATTTCATATTAGTTTCTCGTCTTGGGTTTTCTTTCTTCTTCTGAATAAGATTCTTCTTAATAAGCTTCTTCTTAACAATAGTATTGGATCATGTGCAGTCATATTGGGAAATTACTTCTGATGGCTACCTTGATTACATAAGTAAGTATGTGGTGGGAATTGGACCTTGGAAGGATACTGTGGTTCCTGCAGTCAACAACTATGCCCTAACACCTACAGATCTCGTTGTCCGAGCACACGCGCATAACCTACAGGTAAACATACTTTCCTGTCGGATCCGTTACATCTGCTACTAATAGATGGGAATGTTGCTGCACATGTTGGAAGTGAAATCCCATGTTTTTAAGCACTAGATAGGATCTCTTATTGGATTTGAATACTAGTTGAATCTGATAGAGTTGACTTACGAGCCACTTATATGAATGGTGTAAACACTGAGGCCCGTTTGGAACGACTTTCTTAGTGCTTAAAAACACATTTTTTTGCACTTAAAAATATTTTTTTAAACACTTGGAAAGTCATTCCAAACATGCCCTAAATGGTTATCCGAGCTTTCATTAAAAAGAATGAAAGGTTATATGCCATGGTTTTCATTGCAGGTCCATCCATATACTTTCCGAAATGAGTACAACTTTGTTCACTTCAACTTTCATCAAGATCCATACGAGGAATATGATTACTGGATCAACACGATAGGAGTCGACGGGCTTTTCACCGACTTTCCGGGCAGTCTCCATAATTTTAAGGAATGGACCTCTACTCTCCCTCCAAATGAGAAGGAGGAAGCATCTGATTTATTGCATAAAATTTCTGAGATGTTAAATTCTTATAGAAATCGTTAGGAGGAGGACAGTATATATGGTTGGCTTATGCTGCTTTCATTTCGACAACATTGTTGAAATTTGTTTATAGATAAGGCAAATTGAGTCATTACTTTAATTTTTAAACCAGGATAGGAAGGATAGAATTGTTGTCAATCAATAAAGAAAAGAAAAGTTGTTGGCTCATTGATATCAGCTCTTTATGTTGTTTGGTGACAGTTCTTTATTCTGGAAAATGATGAGAAGTTTGCCATTATTATGCAATTGGGATGGGAAGTTTGAGATTCTTCCTTTCTGCTTCAATCTTCTTCTTTTTTTAATGTTTTTTTATAACAATTTCTACTTCAATCTTCAGGCACTAGTATAATCTTCCTAATATTTGGCTGGCTGTTTTAACAAACTTTGATTTATGAAATTGGGGTTGGAAAGTTTATATATATAATATGCTGTGTGTTTGGATTATTAAAAATATGGTCATAGAAATTTGAAAGATTTATGTATGTTTGTAAGGCTAATGAAATTGGTAATATGGGATAAGGGAGACTTCCATATCAAACAAATACTTAGGTATCAAACACTCAAAACATGTAAAAGATATATAATAATTTTTAAGTTTAACTTTCCTTCCTTTATATAATAATTTTATGGGAAAATTGCACCAACCACGAGTTTATTACAATCACACATTTGAACTTTGAACCCGAGAATATAAAATGACAAACTTGTCATTGAACATAAAAGAAAAAAAAAGTTCTGTAAAAATGGTGTAATTGTTGTAACAAATCTCGTGGTTTGTGCATTTTTTATTTTTTCCTAATCTTATTAGTATAATGATGAAATTGACCCATACATAGAAAATAAAAGTATGATTTAACATATAATTTTTTTTATAAAATATTTGGTACATACATATTATTGCTTCTGAATATCATGTAATACCTTGTCAATCAAGTATTACATCAAAACATATAAAACTTTAAAATTATTCTGAATTTTATATGAGTTACCCAAATTATATATCTGTAAATTTCCTCAATAAAATGCAAATGACAACTAAAAATAATTTTTATTTTGCAATTCCAAGGGAAAATAACAACTTTTACCCTAAATTTACCAAGTCTGTGAACTTTTAATTTCAGTAGGGGAATTGAACTTCTGATTTCAAGCGATAGACATGTCAATTACCATGAGTTATGCTCACTTTGGTCATCCTATTGACCTTAAACTTTAATAAGTATAAACATCTTTATCTTAAACTTGAATAAGCTTTACCATTTTTTTCTTTTTGAATATCCTTTAAGCTTTGCCATTTTTTTTCTTTTTGAATATACTTTTGTTTGACAGATAGTTTTTAAAAAATCTTATGACCTATAAAGCATAGGTTTATCATGAAATGTGATTAAGAGAAAAATGACATACGAGATTTCAAAAAAGAAATTTAATACTTGAAATATGAACTTGATTTGTATTAATATGTATGAGTGCGTCTCTAATGTTTATCCTCTGATTATTTCACTCTCGAAATAAATTTGATTCGAGGGCTTTGCACCTTGTTTTCGATGTTAGATTTGACTCGAGTGTTTCACAGCTTGTTCTCGATATTGGATTTATTTCGAGGGCTTCACAGCTTGTTCTCGATGTTGGATTTGTCTCGAGAGTTTTGTAGGTTGTCTTGAGGGTTTTGCAACTTGTTCTCGATGTTGGATTTGTCTCGAGAGCTTTGTAGGTTGTCTTGAGGGTTTGCAACTTGTTCTCGATGTTGGATTTATCTCGAGAGCTTTGCAGGTTGTTCTCGATGTGGCATTTGTCTTGAGGGTTTTGCATCTTTCACAAAAAGAACACATAAAAATATACGCCGTTGCCGGGGATCGAACCCGGGTCACCCGCGTGACAGGCGGGAATACTTACCACTATACTACAACGACCGAATTGATGATCAAAACAAACTATATAATAATAATAATAATAAGAAAAAAAATCTCTATTTATAGAGTTTTCATGGACACGTGGTTGGTGTGAGATTTGATGACCTTTGGACTTTGGGTCTTGTTGCCTTGTGACCTAATATTTGTGGCTCCATTAACTTTGGGCCTAATTCACTTGGACTTTGGGGCGAATGAACTTTTAAATAATTTTTTGAACCCCTTAGATCTTGAGCTCAATTTGATCGGTTAAACTTACTCGATCAAATGGTCATAATGAACATACACGTGACATTATTTAGGAATTGTCAATTCTTTTGTTCTTGGGACACGTGCCAATTTATGTTTGATCCCAACCGTAGTTTTGTCATCAATTTGTGCATAATAACGAAACACCTTTGGATCGACCGAATTTTTTCAGTCAACAGACACTGCATCTAGAGAAAAAACAAATGTGTATTAAAATTTATGAATTTTGAGAGATTTGTTCAATTGTCTTGCGCATTAACTGAAATAAATTTTGTGCAATAAAAATTGCATTACATATTTCTAAGCTTAGAAGTAAAAAGTGAAATTATGAATTCCAACATAACTCAATGTACTAATTACCATTTCAATAGTTAAAATGAGCAAAACTCAACGATAATTGACATGTACTACCTCTCTAAGGTTCAATTTTCATATTGTAATAAAAATAATATCATTCCAATAGTTCGATCTTCCCGATCTCAATCCCCATATTGTACTAAAAAAATACCATTTCTATTGTTCGATCCTCCACCCAATAATTATTGAGGTAGATAAAAAAAATAAAAAATAATAATAATATTTTATTTTTTGTAAAAGTATTTTAATTGATGGGTGATTGAAATCTGAGCTCGTAGTTAAGGGACCTTACGA
The DNA here is from genome assembly GCA_028017165.1 of Herpetospermum pedunculosum. Classification (NCBI taxonomy): domain Eukaryota; kingdom Viridiplantae; phylum Streptophyta; class Magnoliopsida; order Cucurbitales; family Cucurbitaceae; genus Herpetospermum; species Herpetospermum pedunculosum. The sequence continues at coordinate 68,940,415 of CM051528.1, forward strand.
CAATTGAACGTAATAATTATTTTTTACTTTCAAATTAATATTCAATGACAGCCAAACAGGCCTGGAATTAGGTCGAACCAGGGTAATTGGGTTTAGATGACACTGAAGAAGAAGGCCCGGCGAACGCAGAATCTTGGTGATCGAAGGAGAGAGCTTCCCATTAATTGAACGTGTCATCGAGGATTCATTCAGATTGTTAATCAACCAAACTATTTTCGTCAGGTCAAAAATTTTCCTGCCCATGATGAATTCTCTGTTTGTTGTTATGGCTGCGTTTCCACTTCGATGAAACACCATTTCCCCTTCAGATTGTCGCGAGAGCCTCAACCTTGAGAGTTGAAGTTTGATCTACAATTGGAAAAAAACAACAACCCAGATGGCCCAAAATCAAAGACCCACCAGCATTCTTGAATCTCTTGGGGAAGAGATTGTTCGAATTGTAACCCCAGTTTCAATCTGTATGTTCATGGTGGTAATTTTAGTCTCTATTCTCAACTCCAGCCCTTCGTCTTCTGCTGCAACAGTTGGCTCCATCGCTACCATTGCATATGATGAGAGCAGCTCCGATTCCTCGTGGGACAAATTCATAGGTGCACTTTTAAACTCTCTAGTGTTTGTGGCTGTTATAACTGTGGCTACATTCTTCATGGTGTTACTTTTCTACCTTAGATGCGTCAAGTTCTTGAAGTATTACATGGGTTTCTCGGCTTTTGTTGTTTTGGGCTTTCTTGGAGGTCAAATTGCATTGTTCTTGATTGAAGATTTCAATATTCCAATTGATTGTTTCACTTTTTTGGTTGTTCTCTTCAATTTTGCTGTTGTGGGTGTTTTGGCTGTGTTCATGTCAAAAATGGCTATCTTTGTAACACAAGGGTACTTGGTTTTAATTGGGATGTTGGTTGCTTATTGGTTTACTTTGTTGCCTGAATGGACTACTTGGGCTCTTTTAGTTGCACTGGCTCTGTATGATCTTGCTGCAGTTTTATTGCCTGTTGGACCATTGAGGTTGTTAGTTGAGCTTGCCATATCTAGGGATGAAGACATCCCAGCTTTGGTTTATGAGGCTCGGCCGGTGGTTAATCACGATTCAATTCCTAGGGATGTAGTGCAAGCAAGGATGAGGGTGTGGAGGGAAAGAAATGAAAGTTCGGACAATCGCCCTGCGGTTCTTGATTCTGTTTCCGAGGGGGGGAATGTGGTTTCTGAGTCGAATGTAGATGAGATTGAAACATCCAATTCGAATCCTAGTTCTTCTCATGGTGTCGATAGTGAATCAACTGTTGTTAGAGCTGAAGAGGGTCAGGTTATTCCCATGAGGAACAGTGAGTTTCTTGTTCCATTGATTGATCATGGAGTGAATGTTCAGCCTCATGGAGCTGAAGCTTCTGCGTCAAATGAAAATTTGATGTTAGAGGGAATTGGATTGGGATCCACTGGTGCTATCAAGTTGGGGCTAGGGGACTTCATTTTCTATAGTGTATTGGTCGGTAGGGCAGCAATGTATGATTACATGACGGTTTATGCGTGTTATCTTGCAATTGTAGCTGGTCTTGGAATCACTTTGATGCTATTGGCAATATATCAGAAAGCTTTGCCTGCTCTCCCGGTGTCGATAGCGCTAGGTATCGTGTTTTACTTCCTAACACGACTCTTCCTTGAGGTTTTTGTTGTACAATGTTCTTTGAACCTTTTGATGTTTTAGGTATCTCTTTTATATTTGAGGCTGATGCTTTTCCAACAGTATATATCATAAGAACTATTGATTTGTTGATTGGATCTTGAGAAGTTCAATGGCTGTAAATTTGAAAGTTTGGTGTTGACTATCTACGAATCAAATGAAAGATGTGGTAATTGGTTGTTAAAAAAGAAATAAAACCTGATATTTAGAAAATATCATCAATGAGCCCTGTAAACATATGGTTGGTGAAAAGGCCAATACGAAGTTAAATGTTTATTTATTAGTCATGAGTGATGACTTGCTGTTCAGTTTCTGACTGAAGACTTGTAGAAAATTTCAAGAGTAGACCTTAGAACTTGACCTTGAATGATATCTATGAATCTCGTTAATTTAAGCAGGTTAACTTTGCTGCTTTGCCAATAAGAGCATTGCTCAACTGACATGATAGATGCACTAGCAACCAAAAGGTTCTAGGTTCGATCCCTCGTCTCTACATGTTGTCAAAAAAAAAAAAAAACTTTGCTGCCTTGAATAACATGTTTGCTGCTATAATACTAAGTCTCATCTCTGTTCTTTGTTTTTCTATTAAAAAAAAAATAATGTTTATGGGGTGGGGTAAAGTGAAGAATTAGAGAAGCATCTTATATTATTAATTTTTTTTTTTTTTTTTTTTTTTTTTTTAATTTAACAAATGGGGTTGGGGATTCGAGCATTGACCCAATTGAAAAAATATACGTATATAGCAAGAAGTATATATCAATTACCACTTTTTTTTTTTACATTTGTATCAACTATTTAATATCTTCCGATATTGGTCGGTGGCATTTAATTTCAAAGAATTTCATGTAAACGTTTGACAAATATCAACTCAATTAATGCTTTGAAATTTGAGGTTTACTACTAAAGCAAAACCAAAATACAACAATTATTTCATGGCATATCTTCTGAAGAATCAAATATTTGACTTGGGATTTGTTTGAATGACTTTGTAAATATTTAAAAACTTTTTTTTTTTTACTTAGAAAAACATTTTAAATAGGCCTTAAAATGCATATTGACCTGCAATAGGATAGGATCTCACGATAACATGTTAAAATGATAGAAAGAAACACCTTGTGGACTTCTCCAAGTCAATTTATACACAAACTTCCTAATTAAGCAATCGGCTATACATAATGATGAAATAAGATAGAAAGTTTCATTTACGAAATGGATCTAGATGAAAGAATGAAAGAATACAAGGGAAAAACAATCGCATTGCTATTTGGTATAAATGAATAGGTTCTACAGGTATTGGAACATATGCTAAAGTCTTGAGCATCTATGACTATCAATCAATATCTTTTATAATTAGCAAGTGTATAAAAAGACAATGAGAAAAGGAAGACATGAACGTGGGAAGGGATAAATGAATGCTAAAATCATAACCAGCAGCGGCTTTCATCTCCTGCGTGAACTTTGCAATGAACGCGGCGACCCTTGGAAGAGATCCAACATATGCTTGCCCAGATCATCGGTGGTATATTTGATATACTTTTCACGGTTAAACTGCGACCTCGACTCGCAGAAAATTCGATATGCTTGAATTAAACAATTTGAGGTTCGAATGTGCAACTCATCGCGTAGTTCAGGATCTGGGATGTTCCATCCAGTTTGGTTCTTATATATCTCCTCAAAGGCTACATTGAAGGCCCTGTACTTTTCTTTAAAAACCGCCTTTGGAGTGTTCGTTCCATCACCATCGAGCCTGAGAAGAGAAAGAGACGACTGCCAGGTGACTCTCATATAGATAGTTGCGTGGTTCTGAAACGTTCTGATATGTTCTCGAATCCACCCGCCTCCAAGGAAGAGACTGAGCTCAGAACCTTCAACCTTTTGAACCATATAATGAATGTTATTCATTAAGAAGATATGTTGTAGAGCCTCATCCTTGTACAACTTGGATTTGCTATTCAGATTGGATATTAAATGTGAAGTGATTGACTGAAGGTGGTAAGCCATTGGCCAATGGATGCTATTGGTTTGATTCTGCAGCTCTGAAGCTGGACTTAAGACATCTGCTGCTTCATCTTGTAGAAGTAAAATAAGCGAGTCTCGGTAAACAGTAAGGGCCGTAATGTAGTTCATTACATACTTTGTTAGATGATGAACACCACCACCAGGAAAAGGGCCTGTTGATCTGGAACAAGCAATGAGATTTCCAAAATCCAAAAACGTTGCCCTTGCAGAATCACCTAATTTCTTGAAAAGATTATGGAACTCGGCTTTGAGAAAAGAACCCATTTCTGTGTCTTCTGAAAATAATGCATCTATATCTCCAAGAAGATTTTCCAGGACCTCATACATATCGAGCAAGCGAAACAGCTTCTCCGGTCGACGGGGTTCCATAGCGACGGCCTCACAAAAATTCAACAGGCAGAACATAGAAGTTGCTGAAATCTCAGTAAAGCAGGCTGCACTATAAGATCCAATGCCTTCAAATATATTGTTACAGAGTCTTTGCTCACTAGCAAGGTAGACTCGAATAACGATTTTAATACGCCAAACCCATTTCTTGATCTTCACGTTTAAGACATTCCATTCCATTGTCAGCAGATCGCCGATGCTGTACTTTTCCATTTCGAGAATGAACAAATACTCATTCAACGCATCTTTCCGCATATTAACAAAAGCCTGGCAGAATTCCTGAATGTAATTTGAAGTAAACATAACATTTGCAATGGATTTAAGATGAGGGATCACGTGTGGATGGACCAAGTTTACAACATATACAGCAGCAATGCTATCTCTTTGGGAAGTTTCCTCCTCCAAATTGTCCTCAGCTGAAACAAAGGACTCGTTGTAGACGACATCGTAGCCACCGGACTGGAAGGGTACGTAGTCGGGCTCAAAATACAGTTTGTTTTGAGCAAGAATGTGGACTAGCTCCTGCTCTAGCCTTACCATTGCAATCTGCATGACAGAGTCAGCTTGGAAAAGAAGATCCTTCTGCTCTCGACCATCATTTACAGACGAACTTCTTAGATCTTCCTGAACTTTATGAATTTCATCAACAGCCTTCATATATTCACAAGCTTCCTTGGGACCAGAATCCCATATCATGGATTTGTTAGATTCCCATCTCCTAATCTTCTCCTCGGCAGATTTGAACCTCTTTTCTAACTGACTCAATTTCACAATCTCTAAAGGAGTATACAGAGTCATGGAAGTCAAATGAGAATCAAGATCTCCAAGGAGCCTTTTGAACTCATCATTCACGTTCTGACTTGTCCTCAATAACTTAACTAAATGCTGAAATGCAGCTATGACATGCTGCTCTCCTTCAGAGGTTGGCATAATTGATTCACAATCCCCCATCTGACAAAGAAGAAAGACACAAAATCAACAACCATGTGAAACCAGAAAACGCTTACCAACCAAAAGTTCACTCTCTTAGGTGAAAGCAGTGTTTAGTTTATAGGCTTAATTTTAACAGAATCAAATAAAAAGAATAAAAGCGCAAAAGAGAATTGACACAAATTTACGTGGTTCACTAACGTTGTGTTAGCTACGTCCACGGGAAGAAGGAGAGAACAATTATATTACGAATATGAGAGAAATACAACAAGGACAAACTAGGGGTAGAGTGACTGAAGTCATTAGAAGGTTTATATATAGCACCTTTCGAACCCGTCTAGGATCATAACAGATTGAAGGCATTCCAACATTTTCAAAAACAAAAAACAAAAATGTTATCGAACGTGGCCTAAATTTCTGGTTCATTTCTAATTTTATGTAATCTGCCGTCTATGGAGTTCTAACACTCATATTCCCCAACTCCTCCCTGTACCCACTTGCTAAGAATAACAAATTGGTACTACAAACAGAACAAACTTCATGAAGGTTCTCGGGTCGGCGGTAATTGACATGTACTATCTACTTTGGTTCGAGGTTCAAATCTACACTACCCATTTGTTGTACTAAAAAAGAAAAAACTTAACCGAGGTCTTCCAGAGAATATCAAAGAATCGAAGCTCAAAAGCGGGAGGAAGAATTCTATTACAGATTCAGCAAATATTTCTATGAAGCTAAACAACCTGATACAATCAAAAGAGAAGAAACCGAAAAGTAAGATTAAAAAGAATGACCTGAATTTATTCTGTGTACGGTGGGAAAAACTTCAACAATCCGCACAAAGCAAGATTAAAGTTGTAATTGGTCGTCAATCAGGGCGATTTTCAGTAGAAATTACAGGCAAATTCAGAACAAGCCACAGAAAACAGCGGACAGGATAGAAGTAGAACACCGAGAAATCGAAACTCCATTGAAGCTAAGGTAGCTCCGATCAGCATGAGAAAACGAATGATGGAAACATCGCAAAGGAAAAAAAAAAAGTACTCTTGCTAGTACGGAAGCGAATTTCTTGAAGAAAAATGGGAGAGAAAATCTTAGAAGAATGAAAGTGAAAGACGATGATGAAGATGATGATGAAGAAATTGAAGTTGAAATTTTGAGAGCTTCGAAGTAGATTTCTCTGTAACTTCTATGATCGTATTCGTCTCTTTGCTCTTCTCTCTCGTCGCTTTGACTTCTTGACCTTTCTTCTTTATTTATGGGATAATTTCTATTTTGGTCTCAAGAATCTTTGTTTTAATAATATAAAAATAAATATCATTTGAACACCAAATTAAATGTTTAAAATTTATTAAAAAACCTATTAAACACAAAATTGTAAGTTTAATAAACACTTTTTAGAGTTTAAACATCATAAACTGAAAATGAACTTAGTATTTTAATATTTGTTTAACTTTTTTTTTTTTTTTTTTTTGAAACAATATATCATTAATCAACCCGAAGAGTCTACAACAACCTCCTCATTAAGCGCGGAGGAGAACCACTGTGGGTACAAAGAATTCCAACAAACAAATCCCTCCTCCAAAGTGGAGGAGGAAATCTGAACAAAACACAAATTAGTGGCATTTCTAGCAATAATATGAGCCAATTTGTTACAAGTTCTATGACATTTCACATACTCAATCACTTCAAGAGCCAAAGCTTCTTCCAAAATGGACTCCACAATGTTCTTTGTTTCTGACAAGTCTAGGCCACCATTATTAATGGCGTTGACAATATCCAACGAATCAGATTCGACAATCAGAGGAAGAAAAGGACCATCATGATTTTGTCGCAACCATGTCAGGCCCGCAAGAATAGCCTTCCCTTCCATGGCTTTGATTGGCCATTTTCTCATGAACGTTTGAAAGCCTGCACAAATAGGAGATCCCCGAGAGTCACGAACCACCCAGCCGAGACCACCGCTTCTCTGAGCTTCGCTCCACGACGCATCTGCATTAAGTTTCCAATGACCTTCCGGTGGGGGCACCCACTTGTTCTGACTCGCGTGGTTCTCTAATCTCATCGGCAGAAGATTAGAATTCAACGAACTTTCAAGCTCCAGTAGAGCTCTGTCTATGGCTTGATACAAAAATTGAAAATCTGGTTTGTTAACATCTTGAGGTTTTTGGTTGATAAGATTCCTATAATTCCATATGCTCCACAAGATAATAAGAACTTTTGACAACTCTTCCTTGTTCAGATGATAAGCTAACCAATCCCAGAAATCCAAAGCTTTCCAATTTTCCCTGAAAATATTAAACATACCAACTGAGAGGGGAATAAATTCAAGCCAAATTTTTTTAGAAACCTTACAAGTCCACATAATGTGGCTAGTTGATTCTTTGTCCTTCCTGCAAAAGAGACAAGTAGAGTTAATATCAATTCCTCGTTTTTGAATGTTAAGTCTAGTAGGGATAGAATCATTTAAAATTTTCCAGACACAAATTTTAGCCCTCGGGGCAGCCTTCAACTTCCAAAAATAATCCCATAGGCCTTTCGTATTCGTTGCATCTGACGGGGAAGCTTGATGAGAAGAATTTAAGTTAGTAGCCAAGTGATAAGCACTTTTAACAGAAAAAATGCCTTTTTGGTCTAGGCTCCAAATGATTTCGTCTTTTGCATTAGCTCTTCCCGTGGGGTGTTAAGAATATCTTCAGCATCAATTGCAGAAAAATTGTTTTTAATTAGTGATTCCTTCCAAGTTCTCTGGTCATCCATGAGATAGTTAACTCTTTTGTTTCTTAGCTCCTCATTGATCCAGGTCGGGAACCGACCACCAACTCTGGAAATCCAAGGGTCTGTATCGATCATTATATATCTGCCGTTGCCCACTTTCCATCTATACCCTTTGCTAAAAAGCTCTCTTCCCCAAATGATGCTCCTCCAGGTAAGAGAGGGTTTAGAACCAAGTTCAGCATTGAGAAAGTCCCCATCTATAAAATATCTACCTCTTAGCGTTTTCGAGAGGAGGCTATCAGGATTTCTCAATATGCGCCAACTCTGCTTTGCAAGCATTGCTTGGTTAAAAAGCGTAAGATCTCTAAAGCCCAAACCCCCCTGAACCTTTGCTCGTACAAAGCTTTTTCCAGCTCATCCAATGCGCCCGTTTCTTGTCTTTAGAAGACCCCCACCAGAATTGAGCACAACAACGATTAATCTCCGAGCAGATGCTTTGGGGAAGCCGAAAGCAACTCATCGTGTAATTTGGAATTGCTTGCGCAATAGCCTTGATGAGAACCTCCTTACCCCCCTGCGAGAAAAAATTCTCCTTCCAACTTTGAAGGGCTTTCCACACTCTATCTTTGACTTTATAAAATATTTTGTTTTTGTTTCTTCCAGCTTGAGAAGGCAATCCGAGATAATGGCCAAGAGAATCAGTCTTCTTTATCCCCAGGATTTGCCTAAAGTCCGCCGCTTTTGAATCATCAATATTCTTGCTGCACATAAAAGAAGACTTTTCCAGATTAATGGTTTGGCCCGAGGCTTTTTCATAGACCTGCAACATCTCTTTGATCTTCTCGCAATCACCCACGGCCGCTCTGAAAAAAAGAAGGCTATCGTCTGCAAAAAAGAGATGAGTGAGAGATGGACAACGATTATTAATGCTGAAACCTTTAAAAGAAGAGATTGATTCTTCCCTGTTTAACAAAGCCGACAAACCTTCCGCGCAAATTAGAAAGAGATAGGGGGATAAAGGATCTCCTTGCCTCAAGCCCCTATTAGGAATGAAAATGTCTTGAGGGACGCCATTGATTAGAGTCGCATATTTCACGGATTCCACGCAATTCATCACATTTTCGACCCAGTTGCAATCAAACCCCATCCTGATCATCAATTTCCTCAGAAAGATCCATTCAACTCTGTCGTACGCTTTGCTCATATCGAGCTTCATGGCAATCACACCTTGTTTTCCTTTTCGTTTTTGCTTTATGGCATGAATGCACTCGAACCCGAGCATAACATTATCCGTTATAAGTCTTCCAGGAACGAAAGCTGACTGAGTGGGGGATATGATCTGGTCGAGAATCTTTTTTAGCCTGTTAGCTAAAGCTTTTGCAATAATTTTGTAAACAACATTGCACAGACTGATAGGTCGATAATCTGCCATAGTTTTTGGACTTTTAATCTTAGGGATAAGCGAAATCAGAGTGTTGTTAAGAGGACCAACGTTTGCTCCTTCATTTAGCACTTTACAACATACTCTAGTGGTTTCTTCACCCACCACTTCCCAATAGTTTTGGAAAAACATTGCATGAGCACCATCTGACCCGGGAGCTTTCGAAGGACCCATACTCTTCAAAGCTTCTTCAATTTCACCTTTGGTGAAATTCTTTGTGAGATCTCTATTTTGTAAATCTGTAACTTTCGTAGGGATCCCTTCTAGAATTCTATCAATCGAATCAAAGCACGGATTGGAGGTTTGAAAGAGCTTTTTATAGTAATTAGTAGCGACGGTACCAATTTCCGCTTCGTTTTCTATCCAATTTCCCAACTCATCAAACACTCCTATAATTTCATTTCTTTTCCGCCTTTGAGAAGCCTTTTGATGGAACCAACGAGTATTTTTGTCTCCCCAATTTAGCCAATCTTCCCTAGATCGCAATCTCCACTATTTTTCTTCTTCCTCCAATAAAAGCTCCAGATCCTTTTCTTTTTGTTTAAGGTGAACCCAACTCCCTGTAGCATGTTTTGAGAGATCCTCAATCTCAGTCTCCTTCTTCTTAATGGCATTTTTCAGCGACCCATTCAACCTCTCTTTGTTCCATTTACACAAATTTTTCATACAAACTTGAATATTGTCATTAAAACGATTAATCCCAACATTGTTGCCTTGCTGCCAATGGTCTTTGAACCTGTACGGTCTTGCACGTCTTCTCGCGCTCTTAAAATTTATATTATTGGCCAAATGGATCAGAATGGGCCTGTGATCTGAATTGTGAAAGTTGAGGTGCTCCACTCTAACCTTTTGAACTTTGTTCATCATAATTGAGTTTATAAAGCACCTATCAAGTCGTTCTTTAGTGCTATTCCTCTTAGACTTATCTTTAATCCACGTAAATGCATTTCCTTCATAGCCTGGATCAAGGAGGTTACTCAGGTTGATAGCATCCCGAAAATTCTCCATTTGCTTAGCGTTCCTAACAACTCCCCCCTCCTTCTCAGAACTAAACATAATTTCATTAAAATCACCTCCCACAACCCAAGGAAGGTCAGACACAGTGCTTAGTCTTTTTAACAAATTCCAAGAATCGATTCTTTTCTCTGTCACTGGATTTCCATAAAACCCCGTAAATCTCCACCACCAGGTACCAGACTTAATGGTAGCATCTATGTGCCCCTCCGAGAAAGAGTTGATGGAGACTTTAGAATCTTGGTTCCAAAAGAGCAACAATCCACCACCTTTACCTCGACACGGAACACACAGACAACTATCGAAATTTAGCTCAACCTTGATCTTATTCACTTTGCTTGCAATACACTTAGATTCAGAGATAAAAACCAACTGGGGATTTTTACTACGCACTTCATGGCGTAGCGATCGGACTGTTCGGGGGTTCTCCAACCCCCGAACATTCCAGCATAAAATTTTCATGGCGTCCGGCGGGGCTGACACTCAGCCTCCACCGATATCTTCTTGTTTTTCTCTGAAGTTCTGTCACAAACTCTTTTTTTACTCTGCTCATTCACTTCCACTGCAATCATATATTTTTGTCCCACTATTCTTTCTGAACACTTATCATTCTCCGAAGTATCAATCCTATCAATTCTCTTACATTTTTTTACATTATAACTATCCTGTTCCTTTTGATGATTTTCCTGAACATTTGTAATCTGCCCATTCTTTTTTGTTTCTTGCATCATGAATTGGGCTTCTTTTGCATCTGTATTAGTACCCTTGTTTGAATTCTCATTTGGGCTCGTTTTTAAAGAAATCTCACTTGGGCTTGTTTTTAATGAAACCTCATGAAGCCCACTTGTTTTATCTTCTCCTTTCTTAACTTTATTCTCAACGGTAGCTTTTTCACAGATATTTATGGAATTTGATTTTGAGTTGTCTAATCCCCTGACACTTGTACTCTGAGTTTCTTCCACCTTGTCTTGTCTGCTTTCAATATGTGTCAGGGCCATATTTTTTTTTTATTAAAAAATTAACCCCCCCAACTTGCTCTGATCTCTCCTCCGGCGGTGATTGCCTTCTCCGGCTAGCCTCACCGGTCATTGAAACGTTGGTGGTTTCTTGTTTTCCAGAGTCTCCGGCGGCTTTTACGTTATTCTTTGCAGCTACTTCATCAAATTTCCCCTCTTTAATCCCAATTTCTTTTCCTCTGTTGTTGTCATTTGTGTTATTGTTTTTTACTTCCTCTCTTTTTCCTCTACTCTTTGAGGTGAAAGTCTCCCTCAACCAGACCCCAAATGGTGCTTCTTCAATATCTTCTTGTTCAGTTTCCTCACATTCATTTAAAACATGCCCCAGCTTACCACACCCGTAACAAAAATCAGGGAGCTTCTCATACGATAATGGAACCCACGATTCCTCTCCCATAGTTCCGGTTTTAATTTTGGTAAATCTTCTTAGGGGCTTTTGAATGTCGATTTTGACTCTAATCCTCAAGGAATTTCCTCCACTGCTTCTTTCATCTTCCAAATCCACTCTCTCGAACACACCCACCGAGTTTCCCAGGGCCACAACCTTTTTCCTGGTAAAATACACTAACGGCAATTCATGAAAATGGATCCAAAACGAAGCGTACCTGAATTCGAGAGAGGAAAGCTTGCAAGTTCCTTTTAGTTCTTCAAATAAGAGTAGAGCCTTGTCGAAGCTCCACGGACCTCCATTTATAACACGAGCTTTATCTTTATTGTTTTTGAATCTGCACAAGTACAGGTTCTTTCCAGTTTTATCAATCTTCACATTCTCTTCAAGACTCCATATTTTTGGAATTATTGCTTTGAAAACATCGGCCTTGATTGATCGATCCGATAAGATCTTGCACGCTAATGTGTTTTCAATATTTTTCTCATAGTCTTCTATTTCCCCATCCTCTACCTCCACCGGCTCTCCCTTCTCCTCTTCCGTCAGCTTCATTTTCCTTAGCCTTTTAAGAACACTCTCTGTATCCATGGTACTCGAGAGTAGACCCTTCCACCTTAATGATCACCAAAGGGATCCCAAAACGCAAACCTCAAAGGTTGCCCTTTCGCTCACAGAACTTCTCTCCCTAGAGAGTGCTCTAAAGCCCTTTCCTCGAGTATTACTCTAATATTTGTTTAACTTATAAATACTACATAACTTCAAATAATATCATGAACACATGTTATTGTGTAAGTTTGTTTGATAATCTGAGGTTTTTTTTTTTTTTTTTTTTTTTTTGCAAAATTACTTCTAAACAATAGTGGTTGTAATTATATTGTCAATCAAATTGAAAATTCAAGTTTAACAATTTTTTTTTTTTAGTGTTCTTTTTTAATAAAATACAAAGAAAAATTTAATGAAATACAAAATAGTAAAAATGATATATTAACTTCTTTTTTTATTCGAAAATTTTAATTTAAAAAAAAAAATACACTTATTAAAAGAAAAGTTTCAAATAAAAACAAAAAATATTTGAAAATGTTGAGTTAAATAGTTAAGAAATGAAGTTATAGGCTTGGACAAAATATCTTTTTCAATTCCAATTTCCTTGCAGCTGGCTTCCATATTATAATTTAGGGCTGGTTGCACAAATATCAATCAAGTCCAAACTAATTGCAAATTTAGCAAACTTTAAAATGTTTTGCAAATATGGCAAAAAAATCTGTTTCTATCATTAATAGACTTTATCATATCACTGATAGACTTCTATCAGTGATAAACTATTATTATTGATAGACTATTATCACTGACAAAAATCTATAAAAAGCTGAGGTGATCAACGATAGACTTTTATCAGTCATAAGATATCAGCGATAGAAATTGCTATATCCGCAAATTTTTTAAAACCATGCTATATTTTTAATTATCTTATTCTAAATTGACTTCTGTTACAATTTCTCTATAATTTATGTTATTTAATCATATTTGGGATCCTTTCTTTAGAGAGACAATTTTTTTTTTTGTTTTTTTTTTTTCAGTTTAGTATGATGGTGTGCACCGACCTATTGAAGTGGAATTATTCGTCTTATCCGGTGGTGCTTTGGTCTATTGAGTTTGATTGAATTTATTACATTTGACTGAGTGACTGTTTCAAACATCGAATTTGGTGACTCGCTTGGTGTGCGATCATTTACCATATTTGGTGAGAACGAAACTCACACGTTCATGGGACTAGTTCCCGTTCTCCCCAGTCTATTCTCATTAGTGTCCATGTCGATATGGCCTATGAATGTGCTTCGTGGCTGAGAGTGTTGTGGACTCCAATCTCGATTAGGATTAGTGTTCCTCCTTGGAATCTATTTTTGTGAATTTCTTTCGTTGTTCTTCTTAATGTGTTTTTGAGTGTCTTGCCCCTCGATTATGAAGTATTTTTTCGTTTCCTTTTCATAATTTTATTTTTTTTAAAAAGGATTATAATTTGTATAATATAATGAATAGTATAGCTCTCAACACCAACGCGGCGGTGTTATGCTAAAAAAAAAAAAAAAAAAAAAAAAAAAACGCGGAGTTGTGGGGGCGGAGAAATTACTAATTAGTCAATGGGCAAATATCAATTGAAAGAGTTGCCAAGGGTACCATAGCAAATCTATATAATTTTGTTATAATTCCTAGAGACTTTACTTTTTAGGGCTAATGAGGAAACCTAAATTAACATGCCTGTGAGCCAAAACGTTACAATCCAATCAAATCATCACACGTCAGCTCCAAGCCCATATCTTAAAATCCAACGGCGTAGATGTAAGCTTTAGCCTGTACTTATATCGCCTCTTCCATTTTGGCTGTCATAAAACCCTGCTCGAATCGAAGCCTTAGGGTTTAAGCTCGACTGTGAAACGAAGAACAGAGCGAACAAAGGTCTTATTCTCTCATCCGATCGCTTACTCTTTTCATTTCATTTCGTTGTTTATTAGTGATTTTGATTCTGATTCTTACGTTTCTGTAACTTTTTTCTGTTCGGTGTGGGTTTTGATCGATTGTGTTTTGTTTTTGTATAGAAATGTATTATATGTCCGTTTGATCAAATACGAAGTGTATTCTCCTGACTGAGCTTTGATATGATCTGATTAAGAATTTTTCTTTCATTTTTAGTTGTTTTATATATGGGTCTTTTTGATTTCGATAGTTCAGATATCTACTCTTAACGTTCTGGGTTTATATGCTCTGCTTAAGAATGATTATGTTCTGGGTGGGTTTCTATGCGTCTATGCAAAGCGTGCATGAGAATATGATTGGTTTGAAAGTGCTAAAGATTAGCTAATTTGTATTTGGGCATTGATTTTTTAGGTTTTCCACTTTTGAGATTGCTTTGATCTTATGTTCTCACAGATTTTGTTTGTTTATGTGTTTATTTTGTGGATTTTATAATCATACCCACAACCCTATCTTGTACAATTACTTTATGTTTCCTCTGGAGTTTTAAGTTTTGTTTTGTCATTTTCTTTCAGGTCGTCAACATGGCTTTTCTTAGTAGAGTTGGAAGAATATTTAGTCAGAGTTCTGTATCAAGGATCGGTTCAGAGTTTCAACCTTCCAACATCTTTCAAACTATTCGATCCATGTCAAGTTCGAAAGTTTTTGTTGGAGGTTAGCTTGAATTTCAGTTCTCTTTAGCACTTCCAAACTAATTAGGACTTTCCCTTAAGATCTGTTGCTTTGTACTGCAGGCCTTTCGTTCGGCACTGATGACCAAAGTCTGCAGGAAGCGTTCGCCAAGTATGGGGAAGTAATTGAAGGTGTGCAGACACTTTTGTAACTAAGCATTCTTGATCAAACAGGCTAAATTTTTATATATTAGCGTATATCCGCACTGTTGCTCATTATCTATATTGAGAAAGTATGAATTGCATTAAAATTTTCTGTAAGAACAGTAATATTCGTGGGGGCACTTCCTCTTTTTGTTGATGCTGAGTGAGAGAATCTGATTTTTTTTAATGTCTAATCTTTGTCTTAGCGAGAGTCATAATGGATCGTGATAATGGTAGATCCAGAGGTTTTGGGTTTGTCACTTTCGCCGGCAGTGAAGAAGCCTCCAGTGCTATTCAAGCTTTGGATGGACAGGTAAACTTTGACGTTGAGAATGTGAATTAATTCAGTTGCGGGTCGATTTTCTCTCTTACATTGTTTATTTTTTGTAACCAGGATCTTCAAGGCCGTCGCATTAGTGTAAACTTCGCAACTGAAAGGTCTCGTGGTAGCTTTGGAGGTGGTGAAGGTGGTTATAATCGTAGCGGTGGTTATGGTGGCGGTGGCGGTTATAATCGCAGCGGTGGACAGAATGATTTCGATGGTGACTATTCAAAAAGGGATTGATAGAACTGCTTGCTTTGTGTGAAAACAAATTGCTTTAGGACGTTTTAACCTCCCTTAATCTGCAATGAAACTCCTAATCAGCCTGCTGGGACACATTTACATTTATTTTCGGTGATGTTTATGAAATCCCCCAATCGTCTCTGTGCCCAATCCTACAATTGGATTACCTAATTTGATCGAGTCCAAAATAGATTTTTAATCTTTTTTTTTTTTTTTTACAAAGGTATTTAATTAATGACTGGATTGAAGTTATGACCTCTTAATTAATGCTGGGAATGAATCTATGACCTCCTAGTCGGGCACAATCTTATCCTAATTGATCGGGGGTTTTGGTTTGATAATTTTATTCTCTTGAATATTATGTGGGGGCGTACACCCCATTTTCATGCATGGTCTGATTTTCCAATTGTTTTTTTCATGCATGGTCTGATTTTCCAATTGTTTTTGGACATTTTTAAATTTCACTTTACACAATTGATCCTTTTATTGCTTTTTCCTGTCTCGAGATAAAAAGAACTAATGTATAAGCATCCTCTGTCCGTCTTCATCTGTTTTTCATGTTCATTGCCCACTGTTTATTTGACGAAACATGTAACCACGTGTTTGAAATATATATTTAATTTAAGTTATTCAACCACATGTTTGAAATATATATTTAATTTAAGTTATTCAACCACGTTTGAAATAAACTTTGTTTTTGAAATAAACTTTGTTTTTGAAATAGATGGTTTTAGAGTTTTTTAGAATTGGAAAACTATGGTACACGATTTTTACAATTTTTTTTTTTTTTGTATATTCATATAACATTTAGGTTTTAAGGTTTTTATCTAAAGGCTTTTGGTTCAAAAAGTACTAAAAACAAAAAGACTAAATTGATAGTTTTTAAACCAAAATTGGAGGATTATAGTAAATGTTCTTTTCAAAAATATTTAGTTCACAAACAAAGTGTATATTCATATAACATTTACATTTTCCACTTTTTATTTGACCAAGGGTCCAAGTAAGTACTCATTTGGGATGTAGGTTAATGAACCTCCCAAATCATACATTGAAAAAAGAAAAAAAAATATGTACTCATAAAAAATTGACAAAAATGACCACCAAAATTCAACTATTAGTAAATGATTTTTTCAATTTTTTTAATTCATAAAAAAATTGTATATTCATATAACATTTACATTCAACACTTTTTATTTGATCGAGCATGTACTTAATTCAAGGTTTTAAACCACATGCTTGAAATAAACTCGTTTAAGATTTTGAAAATTCCACGTGCTTGAAATAAGGTTTTGAAAATTTACAGTTTAAGGGTCGAGTTTCAAGCAAGGTGCTATGTGGGGACTAGGGGGTTGGCCCCCCAAAATTTTCATTTTTTTTTTAAATATATAGGCAAAAATAATGTCAAAAAATATATAGTATTTATTATGTATATACAATGCCCCCCATTTGGGAGGATATCTGGTTCCGTTCCAGTGGTACGTGGGCACGCCATCATAAGAGAGGTCCTGAGTTTGGAACCTGCGACATCAATTTATTTTTTTTCTTCCTTTTTTTCAATCATACATGGCGACGGAGCGGGGTCGGGGATGCACTCCCCACCCCGCCCCGTTCCCCGTTTCGAGAAGTCGGGGTCGGGAATCACCGTTCGGAGATCGGGTCCTCGCGGGAAAAAAATCCCCGTTTCTTTTCTTTTTTTAATTTTTTTTTTTTAAAAATAAAAAAAAATATATTAAAACTGTGTATCATTTCTTGTTAAAATTAGTATTATTATTGTTTTATTTATTTAAAACTAATTATAAAAAAAAAATATTTAACATTTTTATTATAAATTTAGTAAAAAAATTATTATATTATGAAATTAATTAAAAAAAAATTAAAAAAACATATATATAAACTGATAGTAACTTATTTTTTTTTTAAAAAAATATATAAAATATTACTATTTTATATAAATATAATATATATATTTTTAAAAAATTAATAAAAATGATTCGGGACGGGTTTGGGGTCGGGGACCCGAATAAAATCCCCAGTTTGACCTCGTACCCGGTCAAACCGGGGATTCCCCGACCCGATTGGGTCGAGGTTCCCGCGGGGACCCGACTCCGCGAGAAATTTTGCCATCCCTAATGGCTGGTTTTCTTAAATGTTTTTGTTTTTAGAATCGTTTTATTTTATAGTTTTCTTCTTTATTTTAATTTTTTTTATTTTAGTAAATTTGTATATCCAAAATTTGTCCTCATATTTTGACAAACCTTAAATTAATCTTTACTATTAATTTATTTTATAACTTTTTCAAAACTAATTTAGTGTATTATTAACATTCCATCTATAAATTTTGAAAAGTTATTCACATTATATTGTGTCTTTCAACTTTTAATTTTTTTGTTTAATAGATCCACAAACTATAAAGAGTGTTCATAATATTTTTCAACTTTTAATTGTATCTAATAGGTCTTCAAATTTTCAATTTTAAGTATAATAGACCATTTTCCTATTCGATATTAAAATTTAGGAATTCATTAGAAACAAAATTCAAAGTTTAGGGACTTATTCGACATATTTAAAGTTTAAGGACCACATACCTCTTGGTCGTCAATACATACATATGCTAGCTGAGTCATGCTCACTTTGGCTAAAGTTTAGAAACTTATAAAATAATAGATTAAAAGTTCAGAGACTCATTAAGACTTTTTAAAGTTTAGATATCTAATAGACTCAAACTTTAAAGATCATGAACTAAACTGATAGTTTAACTTTTTTTTTATTTGGTAAAACATCAAGATGAGCTAAATTATATGATGGGTTAAATTTATTTGAGCTTCATTAGAATACAATGTGGGAGTGTGAATTAGAATCTCTAACTTATTTGTGATAATTTTTTTTTAATATTTATATAATATATTTTTTGTCCCCCAAACATTAATGTATGGATCTGCTCCTGGTTTCAAGGTTTTTTTCTTAAGGCTTTTGGTCCTAAAGGTTTGGGGCTCTAGGTTAAAATTACCTCTCAAACTATACCTTGAAAAATTAAAAGGAAAAATGCACCCATAAAAAAATGACCAAAATAACCGTTTTTAGACCAAAATTGGAGGACTATAGTAAACGGTTTTTTGCAAATTTTTTTAATTTACAAACAAAGTGTTTTACAAACAAATGCACACCTAAAACCAAATGTTGAAGTTATTCAACCACGTACTTGAAATGAGTTAGTTTAGGGTTTTTGAAACTTACGGTTTAAGAGTCGAGTTTTAAGGCTTTTTTTCTAAAGGCTTTTGGTCCTAAAGATATGGGGTTGTAGGTTAATGAACCTACCAAATCAAATATTGATAAAAGAAAAAGAAAAATGTAGTCATCAAAAAAAGACCAAAATGACCATTTTTTTCTACCAAAATTGGAGGACTACGGTAAACACGATTTTTTTTCAATTTTTTTTAATTCACAAATAAAGTTTATATTCATATAACATTCATATTCTTGACTTTTTATTTGACAAAGCATGTACCTAGTTCAAGTTATATAACCACGTGCTTGAAATGAACTCGTTTAGAATGATGAGAATTTACGGTTTAAGGATCATTTTTTAAAGTGTTTTTCTGAAGGCTTTTGATCCTAATGCTTTGGAGTTGTACGTTAATGAACCTACCAAACCAAACTTGAAAAAAGAAACGGAAAAAAGTAATAAGATAAAAATGATCAAAATTGGAGGACTATAGTAAACGTTTTTTTTCTTCAAAAAAATTAATTCACAAAAAAAATGTATTTTCACACATTCCCCACTTTATATTTGACAAGCATGTACGCAATTCAAGTTATTCAACCACGTACTTGAAATCACCTTGTTTAGGGTTTGAGAATTTACGATTTAGGGATCTAGTTTTAAGATATTTTTCTTAATGCTTATGGTCCTAAAACTTTGGGGATATAGTTTAATGAACCTCTCATACCTTACATTGAAAAAAGAAAAATGAAAAATGTGCTCATAAAAAAATGACAAAAATGATTGTTTTTAGACCAAAATTTGAAGATGCTATTTTTTCAATTTTTTTAATTCACAAACAAAGTGTACATTCATATAATATTCAAATTACCCGCTTTTTATTTGCCCAAGTATGTACCTAATGAAAGTTATTCAACCACGTGCTTGCAATGAACTTGTTTAGAATTTTTGAAACTTATGGTTTAAGATATGGGGTTGTAGGTTAATGAACCGACCAAATCAAATATTGAAAAAATAAAAGTAAAAATGTAGTCATACAAAAAGGACCAAAATGACCATTTTTGACCAAAATTGGAGGAGTATGGTAAACGATTTTTTCAAATTTTTTTAATTCACAAACAATATTCACATTCCTGACTTTTTATTTGACGAAGCATGTACCTAGTTCAAGTTATTCAACCATGTGCTTGAAATGAACTCATTTAGGATTTTGGAAATTTACGGTTTAAAGTGTTTTTTTGAAGGCTTTTGGTCCTAATACTTTGGGGTTGTACATTAATGAACCTACCAAACCAAACATTGAAAAAAGAAACGGAAAAAAGTATTTAGATAAAAATGATCAAAATTGGAGGACTATAGTAAACGCTTTTTTTTTTAAAAAATTAATTCACAAACAAAGTGTATATTCACACATTCCTCACTTTATATTTGACCAAGAATGTACGTAATTCAAGTTATTCAACCATGTATTTGAAATCACCTTGTTTAGGGTTTAGGGAATTTACGATTTGGGGATCGAGTTTTAAGGTGTTTTTCTTAAGGTTTGGGGTCCTTAAGTTTTGAGGTTGTAGGTTAATGAACCTCTCAAAACATACCATTGAAAAAATAAAAGGAAAAATGTACACATAAAAAAAAAAATGTCCTTTTTTAGACCAAAATTTGAGGAATATAGTAAACGTTTTTTTGCAAAATTTTTAAATTTACAAACAAAGTGTATATTCATACTACATTCACATTCTCCACTTTTTATTTGACAAATCATGTACCTAATTGAAGTTATTCAACCACGTGCTTGAAATGAACTTGTTTAGGATTTTTGAAACTTACGGTTTAAGAGTAAGTTTTAAGGTTTTTTTATAAAGACTTTTCGTCCTAAAGCTATGGGTATGTAGGTTAATGAACCTACCAAACCAAACATTGAAAAAATAAAAGGAAAAATGTACTCATCAAAAAATGACCAAAATTATCAGTTTAAGACCAAAATTAGAGGACTAAGTAAACATTTTTAAAAACAATTAAAAAAAATTACAAAAAAAATGTATATTCATATAACATTCACATTCTCCAATTTTTATTTGACGAAGAATGTGCCGAATTCAAGTTATTCAATCACATGCTTGAAATTAACTCATTTCGGGTTTTGAGAATTTACGGTATAGTTTTAAGATGTTTTCTTGAAATTTTTTGGTCCTAAAGCTTTGGGGCTGTAGGTTAATAAACCTACAAAAAAAAAAATATATTGAAAAAAGAACAGGAAGATGTACTCAGAAAAAAAAATGACCGTTTTTAGACCAATATTTGAGGACTATAGTAAACGTTATTTTTTCCAATTTTTTTAATTCACAAACAAAGTGTATATTCATATAACATTCATATTCCACACTTTTTATTTGACCAAGCATGTACGTAATTCAAGTTATTCAACCACGTGCTTGAAATCATGATCTCGTTTAGGGTTTTGTGAATTTATTGTTTGGGATTGAGTTTCAAGATATTTTTCTTGAGGCTTATGGTCCTAAAACTTTGGGGATGTAGGTTAATGAACCTCCCAAACCATACCGTGAACAAAGGAAAGGAAAAATGTATGCATAAAAATTGACAAAAATGACCGTTTTTAGACCAAAATTGGAGGACTATTGTAAATGATTTTTTCATTTTTTTTAATTCACCAAAAAATTGTATATTCATATAACATTCACATTAAAAACTTTTTATTTGACCAAGCATGTACCTAATTCAGGGTTTTAAACCACGTGCTTGAAATGAACTCGTTTAGGATTTTGAGAATTTATGGTTTATGGATCGAGTTTTAACGTTTTTTTTTCTTAAGGCTTTTGATCCTAAAATTTTGGGGCTGTAGGTTAAAGAACCTCCCAAACCATACATTAAAAATGAAAATGAAAAATGTGCTCGGAAATAACTAATCAAAATGACTGGTTTTAGAGCAAGTTGGAGGACTATAGTAAACATTTTTTTAAAAAAATTTAATTCATAAAAAAAATGTTTATTTATATATCATTCACATTCTAACACTTTTTATTTTACCAAATATGTACCTAATTCGATGTTTTAAACCAGGTGCTTGAAATGAACTCGTTTAGGGTTTTGAGAATTTATGGTTTAGGGATCGAGTTTTAACGTTTTTTTTTTCTTAAGGCTTTTAGTCCTAAAGTTTTGGGGTTGTAGGTTAATGAACCTCCAAAACCATACATATAAAAAAGAAAAGGAAAAATGTACACATAAAAAATTGACCAAAATGACCGGTTTTAAACCAAAATTAAAGGACTATAGTAAACATTTTTTGCAAAAAACATTAATTTACAAACAAAGTGTATATTCACTTAAAATTCACATTCCACAATTTTAATTCGATAAAGCTTGTACCTAATTCAAGGTAATGAACGACGTGCTTGATATCACCTCGTTTAAGGTTTTGAGAATTTACGGTTTAGAGATTGAATTTTTAGGTATTTTTCTTAAAGCTTATAGTCCTAAAGCTTCTGAATGTAGGTCAATGAAACCTCCCAAACCATACATTGAAAAAACAAAAAGAAAAATGTACTCATAAAAGTTGACCAAAATGACTGTTTTTAGACCAAAATTGGAGGACTATAGTAAACGATTTTTTAAAAATATATTAATTCACAAAAATAATTATATTCATATAAAATTACCATTAAACACTTCTTATTTGACCAAGCATGTACCTAATTCAAGGTTTTCAATCACGGGCATGAAATGAACTCGTTGAAGGTTTTGATAATTTACGGTTTAGGGGTTCGAGTTTTAAGGTACTTTTCTTAAGGCTTTTGGTCCTAAAGCTTTGAAAATGTAGGTTAAAGAACCTCCCAAACCATACATTAAAAAAGGAAAAGGAAAAATGTGCTAAATAATTGGCCAAAATGACTGGTTATAGACCAAGTTGGAGGACTATAGTAAACATTTTTTTCAATTTCTTTAAATTATAAAAAAATTGTTTATTTATATAACATTCACATTGTAACACTTTTTATTTTACCAAACATGTACCTAATTCAAGGTTTTAAACCACATGCTTGAAATGAACTCGTTCAGGGTTTTCAGAATTTATGGTTTTGGGATCGAGTTTTGACGTTTCTTTTCTTAAGGCTTTTGGTCCCAAAGTTTTGGGGCTGTGAGTTAATAAACCTCACAGACCATACATTTAAAAAATAAAAGGAAAAATGTACATATAAAAAATTGACTAAAAATGACCGTTTTAAGACCAAAATTGAAGTACTATAGTAAACATTTTTTGCAAAAAAAAATTAATTTACAAACAAATTGTATATTCATTTAACATTCACATTCCACACTTTTTATTAGACAAAACTTGTACCTAATTCAAGTTAATCAACAACGTGCTTGATATCACCTCGTTTAGGGTTTTGGAAATTTACGGTTAGTTTGGGATCGAATTTTTAGGTATTTTTCTTAAGGCTTATAGTCCTAAAGGTTTGGGAATGAAGGTCAATGAAACCTCCCACACCATACATTGAAAAAATAAAAAGAAAAATGTACTCATAAAAAGTTGACCAAAGTGACCGTTTTTAGACCAAAATTGGAGGACTATAGTAAACAATTTTTTTTAAAAAAATATTAATTCACAAAAAAATTATATTCATATAAAATTCACATTAAACACTTCTTATTTGACCAAGCATGTACCTAATTCAAGATTTTCAATCACGGGCTTCAAAAAAACTCGTTGAAGGTTTTGAGAATTTACGGTTTAGAGATCGAGTTTTAAAGTATTTTTCTTAAGGCTTTTGGTCCTAAGGCTTTGGGAATGTAGGTTAAAGAACCTCCCAAACCATACATTAAAAAAGAAAAGGATAAAATGTCCTCAGAAATAATTGACCAAAATGACTGGTTTTAGACCAAGTTGGAGGACTATAGTAAATGTTTTTTTCAAATTTTTTAATTCATAAAAAAATTGTTTATTTATATAACATTCACATTCTAGCACTTTTTATTTTACCAAACATGTATCTAATTCAAGGTTTTAAACCACCTGCTTGAAATGAACTCATTTAAGGTTTTGAGAATTTATGGTTTAGGAATCGAACGTTTTTTTTTTAATGCTTTTGGCCCTAAAGTTTTGGAGCTGCAGGTTAATGAACCTCCCAAACCATACATTTAAAAAAGAAAAGGAAAAATGTACACATAAAAAATTGACCAAAATGACCGTTTTTAAACCAAAATTGGAGGACTTTAGTAAACATTTTTTCCAAAAAAAAATTAATTTACAAACAAAGTGTATATTCATTTAACATTCACATTCCACACTTTTTATTCGACAAAGCTTGTGCCTAATTCAAGGTAATCAACGACGTGCTTGATATCACCTCGTTTAGGGATTTGGGAATTTACGGTTTTGGGATCGAGTTTAATTTTTTAGGTGTTTTTCTTAAGGCTTATAGTCCTAAAGCTTTGAGAATGTAGGTCAATGAAACCTCCCAAACCATACATTGAAAAAAGAAAAAGAAAAATATACTCATAAAAAGTTGACCAAAATGACCGTTTTTAGACCAAAATTGAAGGACTATAGTAAACATTTTTTTAAAAAATATTAATTCACAAAAAATTATATTCATATAAAATTCACATTAAGCACTTCTTATTTGACCAAGCATGTACCTAATTCCAGGTTTTCAATCACCGGCTTGAAATGAACTCATTGAAGGTTTAATTTACGGTTTAGGGATTGAGTTTTAAGGTATGTTTCTTAAGGCTTTTAGTCCTAAAGCTTTGGGAATGTAGGTTAAATAACCTCCCAAACCATACATTCTAAAAGAAAAAGAAAAATGGGAACATAAATAATTGACCAAAATGAGTGGTTTTAGACCAAGTTGGAGGACTATTGTAAACAATATTTTTACAATTTTTTTAATTCATAAAAAAAATATTTATTTATATAACATTCACAATCTAACACTTTTTATTTTACCAAACATGTACCTAATTCAAGGTTTTAAACCACGTGCTTGAACTTAATTCGTTTAGGGTTTTGAGAATTTATGGTTTAGGATCGAGTTTTAACGTTTTTTTTTTTTCTTAAGGCTTTTAGTCCTAAAGTTTTGGGGTTGTAGGTTAATGAACCTCCAAAACCATACATATAAAAAAGAAAAGGAAAAATGTACACATAAAAAAATTGACCAAAATGAATGTTTTAAACCAAAATTAGAGGACTATAGTAACCATTTTTTGCAAAAAAATAATGATTTACAAACAAAGTGTATATTCATTTAAAATTCACATTCCACACTTTTTATTCGACAAAGCTTGTACCTAATTCAAGGTAATCAACGACGTGATCGATATCACCTCGTTTAGGGTTTTGGGAATTTACAGTTTTGGGATCGAGTTTTTAAGTATTTTTCTTAAGGCTTATAGTCCTAAAGCTTTTGGAATGTAGGTCAATGAAACCTCCCAAACCATACATTCAAAAAAGAAAAAGAAAAATGTACCCATAAAAAGTTGACCAAAATGACCATTTTTAGACAAGCATGTACCGAATTCAAGGTTTTCAATCACGGGCTTGAAATGAACTCGTTGAAGGTTTTGAGAATTTACGGTTTAGGGATCGAGTTTTTAAGGTATTTTTCTTAAGACTTTTGGTCCTAAAGCTTTGGGAATGTAGGTTAAAGAGCCTCCCAAACCATACATTAAAAAAGAAAAGGAAAAATGTGCTCAGAAATAATTGACCAAAATGACTGGTTTTAGACCAAGTTTGAAGACTATGGTAAACGTTTTTTTCAATTTTTTTAATTCATAAAAAAAATTATTTATTTATATAACATTCACATTCTAACACTTTTTATTTTACCAAACATGTACGTAATTCAAGGTTTTAAACCACGTGCTTGAAATGAACTCGTTTAGGGTTTTGAGAATTTATGGTTTAGGGATCGAGTTTTAACGATTTTTTTTCTTAAGGCTTTTGGTCCTAAAGTTTTGGGATTGTAGGTTAATGAACCTCCCAAACCATACATTAAAAAAGAAAAGGAAAAATGTGCCCAGAAATAATTGACCAAAATGACTGGTTTTAGACCAAGTTTGAGGACTATGGTAAAAGTTTTTTTCAATTTTTTTAATTCAGAAAAAAATTGTTTATTTATATAACATTCACATTCTAACACTTTTTATTTTACCAAACATGTACCTAATTCAAGGTTTTAAACCACGTGATTGAAATGAACTCGTTTGGGGTTTTGAGAATTTATGGTTTAGGGATCGAGTTTTAATGTTTTTTTTTCTTGAGGCTTTGGGACCTAAAGTTTTGGGGTTGTAGGTTAATGAACCTCCCAAACCATACATTAAAAAAGAAAAGGAAAAATGTGCTCACAAATAATTGACCAAAATGACTAGTTTTAGACCAAGTTGGAAGACTATAGTAAACGTTTTTTTTCAATTTTTTTAATTCATAAAAATATTGTTTATTTATATTACATTCACATTCTAACACTTTTTATTTTACCAAACATGTACCTAATTCAAGGTTTTAAACCACGTGCTTGAAATGAACCCGTTTAGGGTTTTGAGAATTTATGGTTTAGGGATCGAGTTTTAACGTTTTTTTTTTCTTAAGGCTTTTGGTCATAAATTTTTGGGGTTGTGGGTTAATGAACCTCCCAAATCATACATTTAAAAAAGAAAAGGGAAAATGTACACATAAAAATTGACTAAAATGACCATTTTTAGACCAAAATTGGAGGACTATAGTAAACATTTTTTGCAAAAAAAAATTAATTTACAAACAAAGTGTATATTCATTTAACATTCACATTCCACGCTTTTTATTAGACAAAGCTTGTACCTAATTCAAGTTAATCAACGACGTGCTTGATATCACCTCGTTTAGGGTTTTGGGAATTTACGGTTTTGTGATCGAGTTTTTAGGTATTTTTCTTAAGGCTTATAGTCCTAAAGCTTTGGGAATGAAGGTCAATGAAACCTCCCAAACCATACATTGAAAAATAAAAAAGAAAAATGTACTCATAAAAAATTGACCAAAATGACCGTTTTTAGACCAAAATTGGAGGACTATAGTAAACGATTTTTTTAAAAAATATTAATTCACAAAAAAAATTATATTCATATAAAATTCACATTAAACACTTCTTATTTGACCAAGCATGTACTTAATTCAAGGTTTTCAATCACGGGCTTGAAAGGAACTCGTTGAAGGTTTTTGAGAAATTACGGTTTAGGGGTCGAGTTTAAAGTATTTTTCTTAAGGCTTTTGGTCCTAAAGTTTTGGGAATGTAGGTTAAAGAAACTCCCAAACCATACATTAAAAAAGAAAAGGAAAAATGTGCTAAAAAATAATTGGCCAAAATGACTGGTTTTAGACCAAGTTGGACAAAATGACTGGTTTTAGACCTAAGTTGGAGGACTATAGTAAACGTTTTTTTCAATATTTTTAAGTCATAAAAAAATTGTTTATTTATATAACATTCACATTCTAACACTTTTTGTTTTACCAAACATGTACCTAATTCAAGGTTTTAAACCACGTGCTTGAAATGAACTCGTTTAAGGTTTTGAGAATTTATGGTTTGAGGATCGAGTTTTAACGTTTTTCTTTTCTTAAGGCTTTTGGTCCTAAAGTTTTGGGATTGTAGGTTAATGAACCTCTCAAACCATACATTAAAAAAGAAAACGAAAAAATGTGCTCAGAAATAATTGACCAAAATGACTGGTTTTACACCAAGTTGGAGGACTATTGTAAACGTTTTTTTCAATTTTTTGAATTCATAAAAAAATGTTTAGTTATATAACATTCACATTTTAACACTTTTTATTTTTCCAACAAAATTTTACCTAATTCAAGGTTTTAAACCACGTGCTTGAAATGAACTCGTTTAGGGTTTTGAGAATTTATGGTTTAGGGATCGAGTTTTAACGTTTTTTTTTCTTAAGGCTTTTTGGTCCTAAAGTTTTGGGGTTGTAAGTTAATGAATCTCCCAAACCATACATTTAAAAAATAAAAGTAAAAATGTAAACATAAAAAATTGATCAAAATGACTGTTTTTAAATCAAAATTGGAGGACTATAGTAAACATTTTTTGCAGAAAAAAATTAATTTACAAACAAAGTGTATATTCATTTAACATTCACATTCCACACTTTTTATTCGACAAAGCTTGTACCTAATTCAAGTTAATCAACAACGTGCTTGATATCACCTCGTTTAGGGTTTTGGGAATTTACGGTTTTGGGATCGAGTTTTTAGGCATTTTTCTTAAGGGTTATAGTCCTAAATCTTTGGGAATGTAGGTCAATGAAACCTCCCAAACCATACTTTGAAATAAGAAAAAGAAAAATATACTCATAAAAAGTTGACCAAAATGACCGTTTTTAGACCAAAATTGAAAGACTATAGCAAACATTTTTTTAAAAAAATATTAATTCACAAAAAAATTATATTCATATAAAATTCACATTAAGCACTTCTTATTTGACCAAGCATGTACTTAATTTAAGGTTTTCAATCACGGACTTGAAATGAACTCGTTGAATGTTTTTGAGAATTTACGGTTTAGGGATCGAGTTTAATGTAATTTTCTTAAGGCTTTTGGTCCTAAAGTTTTGGGAATGTAGGTTAAAGAAACTCTCAAACCATACATTAAAAAAGAAAAGGAAAAATGTGCTCAGAAATAATTGGCCAAAATGACTGGTTTTAGACCAAGTTTGAGGACTATGGTAAACGTTTTTTTTCAATTTTTTTAATTCATAAAAAAATTGTTTATTTATATAACATTCACATTCTAACACTTTTTATTTTACTAAACATGTCCTAATTCAAGGTTTTAAACCACATGCTTGAAATGAACTCGTTTAGGGTTTTGAGAATTTATGGTTTAGGGATCGAGTTTTAACGTTTTTTTTCTTAAGGCTTTTTTTTTTTTTTTTTTGAGAAGGAGAAGGCGCTTTTTTTCTTAAGGCTTTGGAACCTAAAGTTTTGGAGTTGTGGGTTAATGAACCTCCCAAACCATACATTAAAAAAGAAAAGGAAAAATGTGCTCAGAAATAATTGACCAAAATGACTAGTTTTAGACCAAGTTGGAAGACTATAGTAAACGTTTTTTTTCAATTTTTGTAATTAATAAAAAAATTGTTTATTTATATTACATTCACATTCTAACACTTTTTATTTTACCAAACATGTACCTAATTCAAGGTTTTAAACCACGTTCTTGAAATGAACTCGTTTAGGATTTTGAGAATTTATGGTTTAGGGATCGAGTTTTAACGTTTTTTTTTTAAGGCTTTTGGTCCTAAAGTTTTGGGGCTGTGGGTTAATGAACCTCCCAAACCATACATTTAAAAAAGAAAAGGAAAAATGGACACATAAAAATTGACTAAAATGACCGTTTTTAGACCAAAATTGGAGGACTATAGTAAACAATTTTTGCAAAAAAAAAATTAATTTACAAACAAAGTGTATATTCATTTAACATTCACATTCCACGCTTTTTATTAGACAAAGCTTGTACCTAATTCAAGTTAATCAACGACGTGCTTGATATCACCTCGTTTAGGGTTTTGGGAATTTACGGTTTTGTGATCGAGTTTTTAGGTATTTTTCTTAAGGCTTATAGTCCTAAAGCTTTGGGAATGAAGGTCAATGAAACCTCCCAAACCATACATTGAAAAATAAAAAAGAAAAATGTATTCATAAAAAATTGACCAAAATGACCGTTTTTAGACCAAAATTGGAGGACTATAGTAAACGATTTTTTTAAAAAATATTAATTCACAAAAAAAAATTATATTCATATAAAATTCACATTAAACACTTCTTATTTGACCAAGCATGTACTTAATTCAAGGTTTTCAATCACGGGCTTGAAATGAACTCGCCGAAGGTTTTTGAGAATCTACGGTTTAGGGATCGAGTTTTAAGGTATTTTTCTTAAGAATTTTGGTCCTAAAGCTTTGGGAATGTAGGTTAAAGAACCTCCCAAACCATACATTAAAAAAGAAAATGAAAAATGTTCTCAGAAATAATTGACCAAAATGACCGGTTTTAGACCAAGTTGGAGGACTATAGTAAACGTTTTTTTTCATTTTTTTTAATTCATAAAAAAATTGTTTATTTATATAACATTCACATTCTAACACTTTATTTTACCAAACATGTACCTAATTCAAATTTTTCAACCACGTGTTTGTAATGAACTCGTTTAAGGGTTTAGGAATTTACATTTTTAGGGTCGTGTTTTAAGGTATTTTTATGAAGGTTTTTGGTCCTAAAGTTTTTTGGCGGTGGGTTAATGATCCTACGAAATCGAACATAGAAAAAAGAAAATGAAATAAGTACTTATAAAAAATGACAAAAATGACCGTTTTTTGACAAAAATTGGAGGATTATAGTAAACGTATTTGCTTGAAATGAACTCGTTTAATGTTTTGAGGGTTTACGGTTTAAGATTGAGTTTTAAGGTTTTTTTTCTTAAAGCTTTTGGTCCAAAAGCTCTGTGGAGGTAGGTTAATGAACCTCCCAAACCATACAGAAAAGAAAAAATGTACACAAGCTTTTTTTACACCGTTTTTAGACCAAAATTGGAAGACTATAGTAAACATTTTTTTCAATTTTTTTTTTAATTTACAAACAAAGTGTATATCCACATAACATTCACATCCCCCTTTTTATTTGACCAAGCATGTACTTTATTCAAGTTAAACAGAGTGTATATCCACATAACATTCACATTCCCCTTGTTTCGAGTATTTTTAAACTTACAATTTAAGGGTGGAGTTTTAAGGGTTTTTTCCTAAAGGCTTTTGGTCCTAAAGCTTTTGTGTTGTAGGTTAATGAACCCACCAAACCAAATATTGAAAAAATAAAAGGAAAAATGTACTCATAAAAATGACCAAAATTAGAAGACTTTGGTAAACGATTTTTTTAATTCACAAGCAAATTTTATATTCATATAACATTCACATTCTCCACTTTTTATTTAACAAAACGTGTATCTAATTAGTATTTGTTTTGTTGTTGCAATATAGTTTACCTTTTATCCTTCGTGTAATGTTATGGCCACCAATCATATCTACTTGTTTTGCAAATAGAAATGTCTCTCACTATCTCCATATCTTCCTCCCTCATAATCAACCTTAGATACGGGACATTCCACTCGTCCTAATCATCTATGAGCTCACTAACTTTTCCCTGGCACCCACGACGTATCAAGAACTAAAGTATCCTCACCATTGCCTATTTTGCGAGGAAGAATTTGAGAAAATCTCAACCCGAATTTGAGAAGACATTATAATATGAATATAATATATAGCTATCGCAGGTTTTATTTTATTGTGGGGTCGAAGAAATTAGTCGATGGGCAAATAACGATTGGAAGAGTTGCCAAGGGTACGATAGCAAATATATATAACTTTCTTATAATTCCGAGAGATTGTAAGGCTAATGGGGAAAGTCAAATTCACACCCCTGTGAGCCAAAACGTTACAGTCCAATCAAAACATCACACGTCAGCACCCAGCCCATATCTTCTCATCCGACGGTCTGGATTCTCCCACTTAAATTCCAACGGCGTAGATGTAAGCTTCAGCCTGTACTTATATCGCCTCTTCCCTTGGGGCTGTCATAAAACCCTGCTCGAATCGAAGGCTTAGGGTTTAAGGTCGACTGTGAAAGGAAGAACAGAGCGAACAAGGGTCCTATTCTCTTCTCCGATTGCTTACTCTTTTCATTTTATTTCGTTGTTTAGTTGTGATTTTGATTTTCTTTCTTACGTTTATGTAACTATTTTCTGTTCGGTGTGGATTTTGATCGATTGTGTTTTGTGTTTATATCTTCTGTCTTTGTATAGAGATGTTTTATATGCCCGTTTGATGAAATACGAAGTGTATTCTCCTTACTGAGCTTTGATATGATCCGATTAAGAACTTTTCTTTCTTTTTTATTTTTTGTATATGGGTCTTCTCGATTTCAATAGTTCAGATATCTACTCTTAACGTTCTCGGTTTGTATGCTCTGCTTAAGAATGATTATGTTATTGGTTTATATGCGTCTATGCAAAGCGTACATGAGATTATGATTGGTTTGAAAGTGCTAAAGATTAGCTAATTTGTTTTTGGGCACTGATTTTTTTAGCTTTTCCACTTTTGAGATAGCTTTGAACTTATGTTCCCACAGATTTTGTTTGTTTATCTGTTTATTTTGGATGTTATAGTCGTACCTTAAACTTTCTTTTCTATCATGGAGTCCATGTACATTGAAGGTTAAAAAGATATTTGTAAGTAGTGTTATCTTGTACAATTATTTTATGTTCCCTCTGGAGTTTTAAGTTTTGTTTGTCATTTTATTTCAGGTCGTCGTCAACATGGCTTTTCTTAGTAGAGTTGGAAGAATATTTAGTCAGAGTTCTGTATCAAGGATCGGTTCAGAGTTGCAACCTTCCAAGCTGTCTATCTTTCAAACTATTAGATCCATGTCAAGTTCGAAAATTTTTGTTGGAGGTTAGCTTGAATTTCAGTTCTCTTTAGCACTTTCAAACTAATTAGGACTTTCCCTTAAGATCTGTTGCTTTGTACTGCAGGCCTTTCGTACGGCACTGATGACCATAGCCTGCAGGAAGCATTCGGCAAGTATGGGGAAGTAATTGAAGGTGTGCGGACACTTTTCTAACTAAGCATTATTGATTAAAACGGATAATTTTTTATATTTTAGCCTATATCCGCACTGTTGCTATCCATCTATATTGAGAAAATTATGAAGTGCATTAAGATTTTCTGTAGGAACAGTAATATTCGTGGGGCACTTCCTCTTTTTGTTGATGCTTTGTGAGAGAATCTGATTTTTTTTTACTGTCTATCTTTGTCTTAGCGAGAGTCATAATGGATCGTGAGTCTGGTAGATCTAGAGGTTTTGGGTTTGTCACTTTTGCCGGCAATGAAGAAGCCTCCAGTGCTATTCAAGCGTTGGATGGACAGGTAAACATTCCTGTTGAGAATTTGAATTAATTCTGTTGTGTGTCTGTTTTCTCTCTTAAATTGTTCATCTTTTGTAACCAGGATCTCCAAGGCCGTCGCATTAGGGTAAACTTTGCAACTGAAAGGGCTCCCCGTAGTAACTTTGGAGGTGGTGATGGTGGTTATAATGGCGGTGGTGGCTATAACAGCGGCTTTAATCGCAGCAGTGGACATGATGATTTTGATGGTGACTATTCGAAAAGGGATTGATAGAACTGCTTGCTTTGTGTGAAAACAAATTGCTTTTAGTGTAATGTCTTATGGCCTCCTTGTAGCCGAACCCTAAACCTTGCGTTGATTTTTGTCTTTGGTAGACGTGTAATTCGTCAATTATGATGGTCTTAAATTAGATAAGTCGTTCATAATCATCCTTCAAATTCAAACCCTAAGTTTTATTGGATGAATTTTTTTGCCCTTGACTATAGAGAATGAATGGTTTCCCCCTTTATTTTTTTTTATGATATCAAGAATTCTTGTGTTTACGTGAAGGATTTTGACATTTTCATTTGGTTTCATACTTTTTGTTTCTGTGAGTAATTGTGTGGTGGTGGATTAATCTCAAGGTTTTGTTTACATAGAAAAGATTGAGACAAATAAGACTAGCAGCAACGTGAAGAATAACTGCTGCCTGTGGTTACAGAATTGCTTTTGGAAACTCCCCTCGACTCTCCAACTTTCTATTGTCTATTGCTAACTCCTGTTTACCTTCTTTTTTGTCTCGTGGCACCTGGCCTAGTGGATTAATCTCAAGGCACTAATCCTGACCTAGCGTCCCATGTTTTTCAGGTCCGAAGCCGAAGAGGCTGGATCAAGGAAAAGGGTTACCAACCCTCTTCTAGCTGATCGGGTCAATTCAAACTCAAACACACTGCATATACATATGAAATAGAATTGGTTATGATCACTTTGGTGCTTTCATAATCTCCTTATTCTTATTTCAATATTTTATTGAATATGATTCCATAGTCGTTACAAATTTTGAGACACATCAGCGATTCTTTGGTAAAAACAACTTGCAACAAACATTTTACAGAGATTGAGATTTATACTTTGTTTAAATTGAAGAATCATGTTCTGTCTCTAATTTAACTGGTTCATCTTTACTAATTCAGCAATATTGAAAATTCCCCTCGTCTTTTCCATCATTCAGCTTTACCAACTGCTTGTACATGCCACTGTAATCCTCATCTGCCCTGAATTTTTGCCGTCTCCTTGGGGCAGGTTTGCCAAGTGATTTTTAAATTAGTTAAAATCACTTTTGTAGGGTTTAAAATCATTTCAAAACATACATTTTGAACATTTAAAATCATTTTTTTTTGTTTGATTTTACACTTTTAAACTCGATGTACATATAATCAAAATTAATTCTGAATGATTAAAAGTTATGTTTTGGAGTGATATTTAACGTGACAAGTGATTATAAGTGATTTTAATCATTTCAAAATCACTCTCAAACATTTTACCATCATGAATGCATGAAGTGGGGAATAAATACCCTTCTTCTGAATTCTGAATTCAATGGGGAATTTAATCTTCTGTATTTGGAGAACTTTCATTAGAAGTAAACTGCAATTCCTCATTTGCTGATAATTTGGAGAACTCTGTATCAACAAGCTGTAGCTTCCTGTGGTTATTTTGAAGAGCATTCTCAAGCTCCTTGATACGCTGTTCAAGTCTTGACTGAATAACATCATGCAAACGCAAGCTCAGTTCCCTTGGTGACACACAATAGTTTCCAGAGTGAATGGTTGAATCACTTTCTTCTTCATTAGCCTTGCTCCAACCACAACTCTGTTCACTAATCATCTCATTCCTCAACTCACCTTCAGCAAAATCTTCTTCAAATTCTGGGTCAAGCTGCAATAAACAGAAACTCTTGTGTTCATAATGAAACAATGAGAAGATCAATGCACTTTGATTAATTCCCAAGTGTGAATTAATCTGTGATCCTAATATATGAAAGGTTAAATTATCAAAACTACCCGTGAACTATGAGGTTGACTTTAGAAGTCCTTGTTGGCTTTTGTCGTTAAATTCAGACAAAAACGTTTGTGCCTGCTTGTGTGCACAAATCTAAGCACATACATGGAAAGACACATGACATTTGTCAACCATACATAAGCAGGTACAAACTTTTTCCTCCATGAATTTAACGGCAAACCCCTTCAAGGGTTGTTTTGAAGCAAACTTCAAGGGTGAAAATGAAACTTTTCAAAGTTTGGGGTATAATTGAAACCAACCCCATAGTTCACGGGTGTTGTTGATAATTTAACCTATATCAAACTCATGATTCTGTGAGGGTACTAATAGGGTTGACTTGGTTATAAACCGAGAGAATTAGTGACTTTAGAGGGTGGAATGATTTTGGGTATTGTCCAGTGTGAGGCTTTGGGAGAGACATAGCCGTCTCGAAAGGCTATTGATATTGTAATTTCTCTTGATATTGCAATGTAGTTCTATCTTTGTGTTTTCATGTTAGATTCAAGTACATGTGTGAGAATGCTATCAACTGGGCAACATTACCTCGTCGTTGTTGGGAAATATCTCCGTGCCTTCGGTGTTTATGTTTAGTCCTAACCTCTCGAGTTCCGCTTCCAGTTCGGCTTCGATTCTGCTCATTGCTTCAGAACTCTCCTCTGCCTTATGTTCGTATAGTTTTTCTGTATTGAAATTTACTGTGCAACCCATGACATATTTTGGAGACTCATCCCCTGTTTTCTCAGAGAAGGCATTACTATAAGTGTATGATTCACAATTATCATTACTGAGCTCCTTCAGCTTCAATGAGTCCTTCATTTCAAGTTCCTCTTGAAGATCTTGAACCAAATACTGAGTCTGCTTTAACAATTCTTTCAACTTGTGAACTTCCCTCTTATTGGATATGAATGAATAGATCATACCAATGAAAAATCCAAGATATAATATGAATGATTCATCTGGTGCACCTGAAAAATATAAGCAATAAGCAAAAGTTTAGTAATCTGAGGTCTGGATCACTCATTAATGAGAACCAGCTGATTTATTTGGTGAAAATATGATGTAAACAACCACTCTGGGTTGACCTAGCGGTCACCGAGGACTTTGTGAATGAGTTCAAGTCATGATGGTCACCTACCTAGGATTTAATATCCTACAAATTACTTTGACAACCAAATATAGTAGGGTCACGCAGTTGTCCCGTGAGAATAGTAGAGATGCGCGCAAGTTAGTCCGGACACTCGCAAATATGAAAAAAACAAATGATGCAAACTAGTCTCAATTTGATGCACAAAACCATTTTAGACGAATATCGATCAATGACATGCTTGAAAAGATTATACCAAGGAACACTGTTCAATAATAACTACAAGAATGAAATGGAGACATCAATTTGTAGAAAGAAGGATTCTCAAAAGCTTCTCAAAGTTCATGAAATTTTCATATTGCAATTAATTTATCTCTTCCTCAGTTGATTATTTGATTTTCCAAATTATAAAGAATGATTCTCTATGTACACCAAGAACATAAATTACTCACTTAAGGTGAAAACAATAGAGCAGAAGAAAAAACAACTACTTCACCTTTAGAAGCAAAGTGTTCACATAAATTGCTGGAACTTCTCGACTTTCTTTCCCATCCCTTTCCTTTTTTACTAGCACTTTCAAAATGGGATTCCTTGGGCAGCTTATTACTTAAAGAACTCTCATGGGCTATAAGGAAATCTTCTACAAAACTCAGAGGTTTAGCAACATCCCCATGTGAGAATCTACCTTTAGAAGTGCTTCTGTTTCTCAAAGAACCTGTTTTTCCAGAAGAATTGCAAACCAAGATCCCAACTTCATTACCCATCTTGTTGCTTTTCCTGCTTTCTCCAAAGTTTCCTTCAGAATTCTCATCAATCAAGGATTTCAAAGTCATATTTGGTGTTGAAAGCACTTTGAAATCTTGGTGACTCCCAAAAACTCCCAACTTTTCATTCTCAAATTCTTCAATTCTTCCATTTCCAAAAACATCTTCAAATCGTTTTGGTACAAATTTGTTGAGCAAATGACTTGAAGATTGAGCACTTACCAAATTGGATTCTCCAAAAGATAACTGTGATAAAGAATCCACATCTTTTGATTGATTCTGCCAGTACTTAGCTACATATCCAGCACCAGTAGCAGCTGCAACAATCCACAAATCCATTTCTGCTCTCCCTTTGTTGAGAAAAATGCTAGGAAATAAATTTAGCTGAAGTTTTCAATTTTTTTCTCCAACCCCAGATGGAAATTCACAGCCAAAATGACCAAAAATCAAATCCAAAAGTAACAATCAAAGAACAAAATTGTAGCCTTATAATAATAAAATAATTTTTCATTTGGTTGTATTTATTCTGGTTGAGTTTATTAGCAGTGTTCCATCAGGAGATGTTAAGTTAAGATTTTGAGGTTTTCTTTTTTGCTGTCCACTATTTTTCTAAATTGTCATTTTGATTTAAGTGGAAACTTTTTTGAGGTGTTATGAAGTTTGTTTGAACTTGTCAAGGACCTAACATTTCACACGTGTTAGTTCTTTTTGTTATTTTTTGGTCGAAATGCGAAACCATGCTTTTGAGTTTGAGGATTATTCAATGATTTTTTTTTGTTTTCATAGAATTGTAAATTTGTAATGATATTACAATTGTAAAAGATGTATTTATTGAAATTAATGTGAAAGATGTATTTGGTTGAATTTGTCATGTTGGTAAGTCAAACTTGTTTGTTTCGTTTCTTCGTCAAAATAACATAAAATTGATGAACTTAATAAGTAATTAATTATATTAATTATTGAAGTCTGAAATTCAATCTTCACCCCAATTGTTAAACTAAAAAATTAAAAAAAAAAATGTGAAATTTAGAAATGCTATTTAAAAAATTTCAGTAGTTTCAGATTCCAAACCTAAAAGCAAATACGTATTAAAAAACAGTGAAGAGATAGAAAAGAACTATTTTTTCCATTAAAACCCCACTTATTTACAAATATTTACTTTTAGATCACCAACAAAAAACCATAAATTCGAACGAAAGGAATTTTCCTCCAAATCATCAATTTCTCCAAAAAAAAAAAAAAAAACATAACGAATCAATTTCCCTGTTTCTCCAAATCATCTTATTGCAAGAGAGCGAAAGGTGTTCAATTATCCCAACGGGAAGAAGCTGTATATCACATATTGAAAATCAAGAGGTTTCTCCAAAAAAAAAAAAAAACCAAAGTTAATTCAAGCATTTGGTGCTTCCTTGTAAAAAAGTACGAAGCAATCTGAAAATCAATTGATATCTAAACAAACATAGTTCCCAGGATAGACTTGAAACTGGGTGGTATTATTATTACAAAAAAGCTCAAAAGGCAACATCATAATAATCAAATATAGCCTCAAGATCTTAATTCACCAGCCATTGGGTGAACCAGCAGAAGATCTAGCAACTTAGCCCTCCAATGCTGAAGCTCCAGATATAATTTCAGACAACTCGGTGGTGATAGATGCTTGCCGGGTTCTATCACAAATTAACGAACAAAGTTCAGTTTCACAGAAAAAATACAAGAAGAAAATGAGTAAACTGGAAAAAAGAGATTGTCGGTTAAGTTAAGAGACCTGTTATAAGTTAATGTGAGGCGATCAAGCATTTCCCCAGCATTTCTGCTTGAGCTGTCCATTGCAGACATCCTTGCACCTTGTTCACTGCAAGCATTTTCCAATACGGCGTTGAACAGTACCTGATAAGCACGAATCTAGCTTTCAGTAATCACATAAATTGTCAATGAAATGGCAGCAGTGAGATGTTCCTGCTATAAGCTAATATTGGAAATACAGAATAAAGGTATCAACATTATTGCATATAATATATCATAATTCTTCATTTCTTTTAATTGATTCACATGCAATTTTGCAGCATCCTCATCCAACAAACATACGAGGGAGAACCATAGTCCAAACAAACATTACTTCATCACTTATTCATCCTCAAACACTACTAGTAACCCATGGTGATCTGGTTACTGCCAGTATCTAGAAGACTAGAAGGAAAACTTTTGCCTAAGCATTGGCTCACCTAAAATTATCAAGAACCAGTAAATTGCAATGATCAGTTGAATAGAGAGAGACCCAAGAAAAACGAAGAAAAAAAAAAAAAAAATAGCCTAGCGACTCATATCTTCAAACTTCAGTATTACCAAGGACATGTTTGGGAGTGATTATGAAATGGTTAAAATCACTTTTGTCAAATTCAAAATCACTCCAAAACATGCTTTTAATCATTCAAAATCAATTTTGATAGTATGAAAATTGCATTTAAAATTGTAAAATCAAACATTAAATTGAATTTGAACGATTAAATGCATGTTTCGGAGTGATTTTCAACTTGACAAAATTGATTTTAACCATTTCAAAATCCCTCCCGAACAAGCCCTTAGTGTTTCTGATGTATTAAATAAGCCAGAATTTTGCATGAAACTTCCTAATAAATTAAAAAGTTCAGTCTCTAACCTGTGCATTTGATGTTGCACATAACCATGACAATTTCAACAATAAAACTAATGCCTAATTACAAAAATATAAGAGGCTGTAAGGATGAACTTACACAAGAAAACTGGAACTCAGTTAGATTTTGGAGAACCTCAGACTTTGTGTCGCCACCTTCAATCTCATATGCGTCCAGGTCACCAAGCCTTCCCCCAGATTCTGACTCTCTTTCAACAATCTAAGATACAGAACGCACAATATTCACAACGGCAAGGGGGCAAGGGCAAGCTATTTAAGAAGGGGAGAAGAAACAAGCAGTATTCTTGTTACCTCAGGGGACAGTACTGTAGATGTTGTAGGCAGAAATGAGACAACTGATTGGAACTTGTTGAAAACAATCCTCAGAGCATCATATTCTACGTTCTTTAAAACATCATCAGCTAAAACAGAGACCTAAAAATACAAAAAGGACAGTAAGAAATGGGCATTCCAAAATGTCAAGGAAGGTAGCCCGTCATACAAATTACAAAGTTTGAAAATTATGTCAAATAAACAAGTACTTTAGTAAACCAAAAGCAGTGCACTGTTAGAAACAAAAAAAAAGAAATTTCACTCAAAACATGGGAAACATTATTCGCCGCCACTATGGATCACACTCGTGGCATCATTTATTAGGTACTTATCCTATTCCAATATGAAGAATAGGCAAAGAGACATGGAAGGATAGGCAAATAGACAGGAACATATACTCATGAACAAACAATGAAGACATTCTTTGTGATGAGCTATGTGATATGGTTAACTAACTTGAGTATAATTCAAAGGATTCTTCTGCAGCTCAGTGATGATGACTTCTATGTCCTTCTTAGAGTCACGTGTTAACTGAGCCTTTGCCTTCTCTCCCAATACAACATACTTTGTTTCCTTTTCAGGACCTATGAGCAGAGAGTAATTACAAAATCAGTATCTTATTTACTGTAATCTCACACTGAATTGAAGGATAAGATAAACAAATACTTTGCAAGTAATACCAGAATTTATTTTCTTTATAGCCTTGCTTATCTTGACCGAGGTAGAATTAATTCCACCACAAAGACCCTTGTCAGAAGAAATGGTAACAATGACATTCTTCTTTACATCAACACCTACGTTTTCAACAAAAATAACATAGTCAAACTTCTAAGTCTACGATAGCAGAGAAGTAAAAAGAAGCAACTCATGTGTCAATGAAAAGTAGAAAATATATGATATAAACATACTTGGAGTATCCCCAAGAAGTGCAGTAAATGGTTGCCAAAGGCCACGAGAACCTTCAGCACGCACTTGAATTGCCCGCAGCTTTGAAGCTGCAACCATCTTCATTGCCTTTGTAATTTTCTGGATATTTTTCACACTCTTCATTCGATTTCTAACTGCATTCACAGATTAACAAAATGATAGTAAATCATCAAAAAATAAAATTAACAAAACAACCCATTATAAAAAATATGCCATCTAATTTATAGGCCCACCACAAAAGAATCTATATTAAAAAAAGAAATACCAGGATGCAATGTAAATAGCACCTACCCACTTGAGTTGAGATAGAACGTACACCAAGAGGAGCTTGTTCCCTGAACAATAAACACACATTTAGTTCTATTGATTTCTGTGCAGATAAACCTTAGGCAAATATTCATAATTAATGATAACTCAACCAGAAAACCTAATGGATTACGGCTCTCTAAAAATCTAAAAACTACTACAAATTTTCCAAAAATGAAAAATCCAGTTTCACGTATCTCACAAATGGAAGATCAGTGCATTTTTCAGAACTATAATCAAGCAGTAGACGCAGCCCAACCTTAATATAAAATTAACAAAAGAGAATGAACCCTTAATTTATGGAATAAAACAGCAATTACATCAGAATTTCATCAATCAAACGAAAGAACAACTTATGGGTCTTTCACAAAACATCCAAAATTGCAGAGAATCAGTCGCACATAGCACATAAAAACGCATTAGGGCAAATAGAAAAAGGGTAAAAATGAATACTCGTAAACGAGGGAAGACCGGAGAGCGGCGATTGGTTGAGGAGAGATCACAGTAGCGAGCCGTCTCCCACCTTCACGTCTTAGAGCAGCCATGGCCATTGCTTCCTGAAGCGAGATCGGAACTGGAAATTGCAGATCAAAAGAAGAAAATGGAGCCGACGACGAAGAAGAAGAAGAAGAAGAAAAAGAAGAAAGGGTTTTTTCTCTTTCTTTTCAATAGCAGCGAACTCAAACGCTTCTCACTCAGTTTTTGAGAGTTTTTCGCATCTCGCTGAGGCCAAGGCCTATATTTGCAGAATATTTGTAAAATATACCCATTCTATTTGTAATTTGACCAAACTACCCCCCATTTGCGTTTTAGAAAAATGATACGATAGTTAACGAATTTACACTATTGCCCTCTCATATTTAAGGAATTTTGGAGAATTGACCATTTTATTTTCCCATTTTTGTTAGCATTTTTAAACCGGGGCTTGGAAATCGCGTTTACGTTGCCTGCTTCGGCACTTGGCAAATTTTTACATTTTTTTTCCTTTTTGAGTTCGATATTCTTACAACTAATTAATATATATATATATATATATATATATATATATATATATATATATATATATATATATATATATATTATAGGGATATAAAATTGAAATTCCGACTTCAGAAAAATGAATACATGATAATTACGACTGGGGTATTTTGATGTTGGTTACACCTAATATCTACGGGATTAAATGCTTGATTAATCTTAAAAATATCACATTTCCTTCTCACAACAAAAAAATGTGGCATTTAGTAGATGATTCTTGACTCAAAATGGGAGCAGGTTTGAAAAAGGTTTTTCGATTATTTGGTATTGTAATTCTAAAATCGTAATCAAATTCCATTGCTTGATAAGTTATTCAATTTTGACATTTTCGTCCATTCGATTAAAAATTAAATGGATAAAATACCTTCTTTTTTTTTTACCATTGATAAAATACTTACTACCATCTGGTAGTTGATTCGATGTCTTACCCCATGATATTATTGAACTAAAAAATGACATGATTAAGACAATAAAAATGACTTTGCTTATTTAATTTTTATTTTTTGACAACATGTTGGGTGGAGGATTGAACCTAGGACTTCATGGTCACTAGGCTCTTGTTGACATTTTAATTGTGAAGTACGAGATAGAGATGGGTAGAAAACTTTGTAATGTTTTTATTGACATTTTAACTCAAATAGTTCTGATTTTTTACCATAGCCCACTATACCATGTGAAAATTACAAACAACTGCATTTGAAATTTTCGTACAGAGAATTTTGATTAAAAAAGTGATATTTAAGGAAAACACAATGATACTATTTTAATTTAAATATAGTATGGAAAACACAATGATACTATTTTAATTTAAATATAGTATGTTTTGTTGTATTGTTTCATAAGAGTTCTAAAACTTTTGCCTCTTTGACTAAAGATGAAGGAATTTTTTATCTTTGTCAACACAAGCATAACCTTAGCTCAATGGGCATAATGGATGAGCTATTGATCAAGAGGTCAAAAGTTCGAATCATCCGCCCCACATGTCAAAACAAAAAAAAACATTACTATATATATATACTCACCACACAAAATATAAAACCTATAAGATGATCATTCCACGATAATTGACATGCACTTCTATCCTTGAAGTCGGAAGTTCAAATCTCGATATCCCACATTTGTTGAATTTGAGGCTTAGTTAAACCTTAGTTCAAATAATGTACAAGATAATCATAACCTTGAAGCAGAGATAAACTGTCAACAGAAGCTACAACGTTATATTCTGAGTTAAATCCTTTACAAACTTGTTTTCACTGCACATACAGATTTACCACAAAATTAAAAATTACTACACCAGATTTGTTGAATACACCTTCAACAGAAGAACTAACACAGTGCAAGTTCAAACTGCCTTTCTATACCAAAATGAAAAAACCCTATTGCTGTACCCCCTGCACTATAAGTGTAGATATCTACGATTTCGAAAAAGCAAACCTTCAATGGATTAGACAGCCAAGTCTTTAGCTAGCGACGTTCCTTTTTAATCCCGGGATTAAAGAGTTGGAGATACTTGTCTGCAACTCTCTTGGGTACATCTTGATCCAATAAACCAGTCTTGTTTTGAGAGCTATCAATACTAAACGTCGGCGATACACTCGAACGATGTTCTGTTTCCAACCTTTTTTTGTCATCACTTCCTTCCACTTTAATAACTTGTAAAGGTTCAGTCTTTACTTTTGACAGGCAAAGTGCATGGGAGCCAATTGCTGAGATTGGAGCTGGTTCCTGTCATAAGGAGTGCACAATGACAAAAAGAAGGGGATCAGATATTGAATGATTCTTGTATTATCATACATAAACTAAAGAAATACCAAGTCTTCTACCTGATTTTTTATTTGAACATTCTTAGTCAATGCATTGACATCAGATTCCCTTTGTTGTTGTGATCCAAATTCTAATCGTAATCGCTGAATGGTAGAGTCAATATCTTTTGATGCAGTTGGAGACTTTCCAAAAGAAACACAGGCGGTGTCAATTTCATTGTTAACTGCATTGCCTTCGTCGTGCTTTCCATGTCTGTAGGGCGTGCATTCCAGCAGGGGAACTCTGG
Source organism: Herpetospermum pedunculosum (assembly GCA_028017165.1). Classification (NCBI taxonomy): domain Eukaryota; kingdom Viridiplantae; phylum Streptophyta; class Magnoliopsida; order Cucurbitales; family Cucurbitaceae; genus Herpetospermum; species Herpetospermum pedunculosum. Next base: position 68,984,283 of record CM051528.1, read on the forward strand.
AAGCACTTTCTACTGATGAAACTACGGAACCATATTCTAACATAGGAACTACAGCAGTACATTCTCCAAGATTACGATCGTCTTTTATAGCACGGAAGACTCCGAAAAGGAGGCATTCAGCATTTAACCTGTTAATAACATCTACAGAAAGAGTTGCAGACATGTTAAACTAGCACAAATTAACCCTAGTAAATAAAAATCAGTGAACCAACTAATTTTAGAATATCAAATTCATGGGAAGTGTAATGTCACTGATCTTCTTTCTAATCTTCTTTTTAATGTTCAAAAGGAAGTGCTAGTATCAGCATTCAGTATACGTAATATTGTAAAAAAATGGAAATCAGCATTTACTAAATCAATTTTTTTTTAATAAGAAACGATTTCATTGATAAATGAAAAAAGAGCAAAAACTCAAGCACCCATCGGTGAATTACAAGAAAGTTGACCAATTAGCGATCAATTGAGAAAAACTATAATTGGAAAAAGGGTGTTTACATTTACACCAATACAAAGCATTAAAAATGATAGAATCCATGACCCTTTCAAAGGGAGAAAAAGAGTCCCGAAAAAGGCGAGCATTCCGTTCTTTCCAAAGGGACCAGAGAAACACACGATTGAAAGCAAGCCATAAAGTCTTAGCTTCACCATGGAAAGGGTGATGAACAAAAATGAAAATAAAAAAATCTGCCATGTTGTTTGGGATAACCAGAGACCAACCAAAGGTGTTAAGGATAGCATTTACTAAATCAATGTTCCATTCTTCTGATTTATTAAACCTATTAAAACAACCGTGGTTAAAGTTTATGTCAACAGAACAGAAATCATTTATAGTTTTTAAAGCCTAACGTAGATTTATAAATATATCTACTGACCACTACTGGAAAGAGGCCATAACCACTAGCTCATATAAATAAGAAGAAAGTAACAGTTTCTACATTCAAACCAATGTGAGACGAAGAAGAATTACACAAGAGAATGACCAAATAATGAATGTAAAAGCATTTACATTGTGAGTTGAGATCCAGCAGTCTATATGTAAATACGACTAACTCTGCACCGTCAATAAGACTTCTTATCAACAAATCTTCTCTCTCCATAAGTTCAAGCAGGCAAGAGTTCTTTCTGGACCTACACTTATAAATCAACATTTGTTTTAGACAGCTAAACAATAACAGAAATTGTAACCATTGAATACAAAATCATAACAGACCTTTCAATATTTCCAGAGGGAGAGAAGTACAATGCAATGTCAGCAAGATCAGGACATTCATCGTGAAATAGATCATCCCATATATCAGAACGACTAAGCAGTTTCACTTGAAGAATTGGAGGAATCTTCCGTGATAATTCATAAGCTCTACCATGTACCACACATGGAGGCTTTGCCAGGAAACCATCATAAAACTCACCAGCCATACGTGTATCAACAAATTTGAAACCTCCCCTAAAGAATAGAAATTTCTGAAAGTAGTAAATAATTTATTTTCAGTGAATCAAATATATAATATCAGTAATATTGCAACAACGGACAGGAAGTACTCAACCATCAACAATCACTGCAGAAGTACCATGTCCTATTTTTTTTTTCACATTAAAAGAAAAAGTGGGTTTCAATATTCTCCTTTTCATGAAAATGTTTTACCCATTGGTGAAAGAGCAATTACTGAATAGATGAATTTGTGTCTCGGCATTGGATAAACACATGTGGCAGCAGTTTGGAGAAAATGTTTTACCCATTGTTGTGGACTTTTCCCTTCTCCTCTTCTTTTAACAATGTGGGATGAGAAGACAAATTTTCTTGCGAACTCATACAACAACTCATTGTTTGTGATTTCATCAAATATGATATGCATACAGGGCTCCTTGCTTGTCACTTTGCATAATCTTAGAAATCATAACAATGGCAGTGGCACGTAATAAGAAACTTGACCAACTTATTTGAGCCAAGCAGGTCAAACACTACCATAAAACATCCTATAAACTATCCCTACATTCTGTAAGGAATTGGAGATACCATAATCAAAGAAACTTAGATTAATTAAATACAAAATGACTACATTTTCAATTATATGCAGCATTAGATTGTTAACAATTTTATCCATTCCAATGATGGAAGCAAAGAAGCAAATGGTAGAGGAAGGGACTCACTTCCAAGAGGCATGTAAAGATGGGAGACAGTCACGGTATGTAAGTATTTCTTGTCTCATCAAAGCATCCTTCTTTTCCTTTTGTGTATCCTCCAACTTAGTGGATGGTGAAGGAACTTCTTTTCCTACGTGTCATCAATATTGGTGTTAAAATACTGATACAATTAAATTTACCGCAACACGTTAGCTTAAGCTTTTGGGTTGATAGGTGATTTAACAAGGTATCAGAGCAAGTGGTCCTGTATTCGAACCCCTATAATGTCATTTACTCCACAATTAATATTAATTTTCACTTGTTGGGTCTTCTACAAATTTTTAAGCCCACAAGTTAGGGGAGTGTTAAAGTATAGGTATAGATATAATTAAATTTACTGTAACTCCTTAGCTTAAGCTTTTGGGTTGATTGGTAATTTAACCATTGGCAATAAAAATAATAAAGCAAATAAATGGATAACCCACCACCAGAAATGGAAAATAAAACAAAGAAGGGGCGATACTGATTAGCTTGGGATTGGATCCCACCACAATTACCAAATTTGAGTTTCATAAAGATTGCAAAGCTCTTCTCTCTTACCTGTATTTGTGACAGGCAAACTATGCCTTGGCATAGAAGAATCGCAAGCAGGTATATCTCTAACCTTCACCTTCTTCAAAGTTTGTACTGGGCCTACTGGTATTGGAGGTAAACAAGTAGCTAGTGCTTGTTTCTTCACACCAGGAGTGGCTAGTGCTTGTTTCTTCACACCAGGAGTAGCTAGTGCTTGTTTCTTCACACCAGGAGTAGCTAGTGCTTGTTTCTTCACACCAGGAGTAGCTAGTGCTTGTTTCTTCACACCACATACCTTTGGAGGCATCGTAACAGAACTGCGTTCTAAAAGAAAGGAACAGAAATACAAATTAAACATTCAACAAAACATGAATCAGAAAATGAATAAAAAGTAGAAATGCATCTGTATAAAAGGACACGAGACACTGATGAATTTCTGGGATTATATATTTGCATTTTAACCCACAAATGTTGCTAACTTTGGTTCACAAAAATAACTTCATCTCTAAATAATTTGATTTTTTTTATGAGAAACTGATCTTTCATTGCGTAATTTGTTGGACCTTCCAAAACACAAAACATACAACCTAGATCAATTTAATTAAAAAGTACGGACACATACACATACACAAAGTAACGGATGCAATAATGGATAAGAAAAGGTTCAAGAACCTTGAGATTCTTTTGATGCTTGGAAAAGTGGTCGGGGAATAGAACAATCAATGACTTTTCTGGTCTTGAATGTTCTTTGCGGTGCAAAATCCATGTTCAACTTTGAAGGTCCATTCCCCGCTCCCGATGATAGCTTTACTACTTCATCAGTAGGTAAGAACTTCACTTTACAAGGTTTATCACACCTTAGCATTTTAGGTTGAGTCTGCAACCCTGAATCATCAGGACTTTTGGCCTCATTCAATGTACAATTAACACAGCGCCAGGGGACATCATGACTCTTACTTTGCATGCAATAACTGAAATCAGAGAGATGGCCGCATATAAGAAGGGTCACAAATAGGGAATGCTAATATTAGGACATTGAATGAATATAACTACAAGGAAAGTTCAAACCAACCATATCAAAGCAAATGATCAAAGCACGAATTGGAACTAAAAGATGAATGTCGTCAACGTTCCAATTTCTCAACAAAATTTATAAGCTCAAGCCTCAAGCTAAAGCAGTTAATTTTTCATCAGCTTTGTTAATTAGTCCAACTAGCAGAGGTTTAAAGCTACACGATAAGAAGATAATAGACACATCATCTCCATTAAGTAGAAATACTACGAGTTCGTTTCTACTAGGAATATCCCCAAATTCAAACTCAACAAGTGTTGGATCTTAGTATTCACCAACTGAAGAACAAAAAACACCATTCATTATTCAATTGACAACAGACTACAATACCAAAAGCAAACAAGGAAAATGAACTTGAACAATATCATAGAAAAAGAACAGAAGAAGAGGTAGCCATACGGATGTTGACGAACTACTTTGCACTTAGAGCAGATCACAAACAAGTCTGCAAAACCATCACCGCCACAAAGGTAACAGAATTGATCCTGAAAATCAAAGTAGAAACGCAAGAATCAAAATTAAAGTTATTGAAAACAAGTCTAGAATGCAGGTCTAGTACTAGAATGAAGTAGAATCACTAAACACATGTTCAAATTGTTCTTTACTAAAACAAATTTAAAAAGAAACCAACCATTCTCATGAAAGGGGAATATGAGAATTTAATGCAAAATAATAGATACTCATGTGGCATTTCTACCACGTTGACATATGACAAAATGGAAACTAAAATTTGAATTATTGGATTAGGGATTGTTACAAGCAACTAACTCTTTCATTATTTGTAATACCACATTCTTTTTTTATATCCTTGAGTGTTTGGGCGAGCTTGCGTGCCCCTCGACTAATCTAACGGTAAACTTGTAGGATATTAATTAAATCATAGATAGGTGGCCACCATGGTTTGAACTCATTCACTCTAAGCTCTTTATTTTTCTCAAGAACGTTATTGACTAAGCAAATTTACACAATAAGTATTCAATTCATTCTCCACGTTTACAAACCACATGCAAGAGAGTCAAAACCTAAAACAAACAAGGTAGTCTCTATATTCCAGCGTAAAACACACCAGACTAAACATTCAAGAGTCCGAACAGAAGCTAGCGCAAGCCAAACATAGTAATATTCACACAAACTCAACTAAGTTTCATCTTCTCAGAATTGGCATACAAACCTGCAGTCTACCTACGTCCATTATCAGAAAAAGAGAAATCGAAGTACAAACAGACTAAACCACAGCAGAAACCAAAACAACGGAAAAAGAACTTACCGCCATTAACAGAGATAGTAATCACCAGTCGTTCACTGCACATTCAATGCAACGAAAACCGACGATGAGTAAAAATCAAAATAAATGAAGCGTATATGAATCTGTAAGTAATGGAATTAAAAATAGCATTCTTACGTGAGAAAAATCAAACGATCAATCATTCATCACCATAACAAATCATCATCCGTTTAAAAAGAATCGCTGAGAGAGAGCCGAGAGAGAGGAAGAAGAAGAACAAAAATGAAGGTGGAGAAATACGTTACAATGGAGATGGATTAGCATTTTGCAGAATTGCTCGCATTAATGGTGGCTGGAGAATGAACAGTGAGAGCAGAAGAAGAAAAGCTTTTGAAAATGACGGACCGCAGAGGAAAATGCCAAAGTGAGGGGAGGAGGAGAAAAAATTATATATATATATATATATATTTAAAGAAAATAATAATTCGATGAGTCGGACGCAATTTTTTCGTGAAGGGCGTTTTGTATTCGTGCTCGATACGTGGCTTCTTTCTATGGGGCCACGCGTAATGAAAATAAAGTTAGAAATTTTATTTTTAGTCCTTAAATTAATAACAATTTAGTCTACTCTAATTATCACTAAACTTTATTATGTTTAAAGTTTATAATATATTTTAATTTTTAATATGAAAAACGTATCAAAAGTGTATCAATTTTTATTATGCATGAACTTAGGGTTTATTATGCATAGCTCAACCGACATATGAACTATGAGTTTCAAGTTCGAATTCTCATTCTCACATGTTTTCAAAAAAAAAATATACATGTTTAGACCCTAATCAATTTCTCAATTTACATATAAAAAATCTATTTTTACGATAGGGATTAAATCATTGCAATCTTTAAAATATAATGATTGAATCGTTACCAACTAAAATTTAGAAATTAAATTATTTATTTCACGAAAATTTAGGGACTATAAGTATTTTTTAACATGAAGATAATATAAAATAAAAAAAGTCAACAAAAACATCGTTCAACTGGCATGATCTATTACCTAGTGACCATGAGGTCTTAGGTTCAATCTTCACCCCTATATATATATAACGTCCGGGTTAATGATATGAAATTGTTCAAACGGAGGCGTTTTCATTTGGGTTCGGCCGATCCATTGAAATCGACAGACACTTGACACTTCGGCCTGACCCATAGACGGATCGGACTCCTCGAGCTCAACCGATCCCTCGGGGGATTGGTTCCCTGCGCGTTGGGCCGACGGTAAGAGGTAGTCCTTTCGACTAGTCGGTTTGTCTCGTATCTCTCATCTTAATCATTTCGACCTTTATTTTCATCTTAATCATTTAGACCTTTATTTCGTGATAGTTGATTTTACCTATAACATAAACAAAAATATGATTTCACTATATTTTAAATGTTTAACGAAGGACAACACAATGTGACATCCACCTTAAAAAAAAAAAATAGTTATTTTTTTCAAACACAACAAAATCAATTTAAATTCTAAGACTTGACATTTGTTTTCAACCTCCCGTAATTGGGTGGACTGAGTTATTACAAGTGAACTTTTAGAAATTAAAAAATAATACTTTTAAAATTTTGTTTTTTATTTTTTAAATTTAACTACAAATTCAAATGTTTATCTTTGAAATATGAAAAATACTGTAAAAAAAATTTAGAAAACAAGCAAAAAAAAAATAAAAAAAAAATAAAAAAAAAATAAATAAATAAATAAATCAAATGTTATCCATCGTTGTCTTGGATTTGAAAATTGTTTTTTTTTTTTAAATAAAAGAAAATAAAAGATGCTGCTGCTTTTCAAAATTCACCAAAGAGAGATAACTTCTTTATAATAACGTGTATTTGATATGACCTGTTGCTCTATTAGTGGAAATAAATCAGAAGTCTGCCACTCAAAATAAGCTTTATTTATTTTTACACATTAGTATTCTTTAAAAATAAAACTACGGAATCTTTTATTTTGTTTTATATAAAAAACGGTAATATTTTATTAATGGGTGGTTTTTTCTCTTTCTAATTTCAGCAATGACGTAATGATTAAATTTTTGTAGTGAAAACATTTCAAACAAAAAGTAAATTAGTATTAGTGAATGAATAGTCAACTAACTCTATTATAAATTATTCTTCAACTTTCAAATAATTGTTCATGTTTGAGATGATAATATGCGTTTTCTTTTATGAACTATATTTTTTTTTTTTAGTTTAACGCGTGTGAAGGTGTAGATTCAAACATCTATATTTTGATTGATGATATATGTTATGAGAGATATTTGAGAGGGTGAGGTCAACATGACATCAACTCCAGACGTCATCATCTGATCCCCTAAACGGGAGGTTATCAATTTTGGTATGGACAAGACAGGGAGACACAGTTGGCGGAGCAGTCACATCCAAGGTAGCGCCTAGACAATCATACGAGATCACCGCCACCACAGATGCGTGGTGAACAGCTGACGTTGTCCCAAGTGCTCGGCCTGACAAACGTCGTCAGTCCCCTTATCATCATGAGAATGGTGGTTGACTTCAACAAGCGAGTGCATCCCATACGCCATTTGTCCACAAGGGAATTGAGGAAGCATCGTCTTTCTTTACGAGGGAATTGAGATTCTTCACTCTTGGACAATCAACTTTCACTATTCTATTGTTCGGTCTTCCCACTACTCTCTGACTGACTTAAGCAACAGAGCTTGTTGAACCGAGCCCCTCACCGTTGCAAGTTTACTTTTGTTTTCTTCTTGCAGACTGCGTTAAAGTGTCGTCGACCGGAGATTTCGATCTGAAGAGAGTAACAAGATTCTTGCACCAAACAATATATATCAAATTGTTCATTTATGAAGTATGTGTTAAAATTGAATGATCTATATTTGACCTAACATTTATTCTCTTTCTTTCTCTCATAATTTACTTTACTCTCCCAAAACAATTTTCATTTTGACTACTCCATCCCTTTGATTTAATTATTTATCCTAGTCTTCATTCCTTGGCTAACAATATCCATAGACAATTCAAAAAGAAAAGATAATTGAAATTTTTCACATTTATGATCTTTCAAGAAATTAGCACATAATAGGAAGATATAAACACTCAAGAAATTAACTTTTATTCAAAAATTACAAAAATATAGACACTTTTGAGAGAAAACTCTCACATAGACTCACTTTTCTAACTTTTTTTTTTTTCTAGCTTTGCTAATTTTGTGTGTTGGACTCATTTTCTATTCATAATATACTATAAATATATATATATATATAGAAGATCATAAATACTATATTGAGTGAATCAAAAGGTAGGAAATTTAAATCTCTATCTCTTATATTGTTGAACTAAAAAAACAAAAAATTATAGTGTAGTATATTTTTTAGTGCATTCACACGGCGTAGTATAATACTATAATAAAGACTTCAAAGTTCAAAGATATGTCTACTACACTCTCTGATGGGTTATGTGTGGTACACTTGATTGGAGAAGAAAATTGGTAAGATTATATATATATATTAACTTTTCAATGCTTATAATTAATTATTCAATTAAAATAATTTTTTTTGAATATTAATTAATTTTTATTAACACTTCAAAATAATTTTGATATATTAGAAAATTATCAATGGAAAGAAAATATTTAGTATTTAATTAGAATAAAATTAATTAGCATTTATGTTTTAGAAAATTAGGTTTACACCTTTTTATATATATATATATATATATATATCATATATTCCAAATAAAAAATAAGATAAAATGATTGATTTAGCAAAATGATTTTTACTTTTTTTACAAAAATATTTAATTAATGTGAGGTGAGAGCAATGATGGAAATATCGATATTCATGTTGATAGCGACATTTCAATTTTACAGATATATCCATGGATATATCAATAAAATATCGATATTCATGAATATTTATGTAAATCAATTTTTTTAAAAAAATATATTTAAATTAATATTTAAATTATTTTATTTTCAATCTAAGTTATAGATCTAGTTAGTAGTATCTAGATTCATATTAAATTTAATATATGATATTTTTGATGTTTTATGAGTATTTATAAAAGATATTAGATATATCTATTATCCTTTAATATCTATATCCAAACCTTCGATTTACGGATATATCCACGAATATATCGACATATCCATGAATATTTTCATCTTTGGGTGAGAAAACTAAACCCCTAACATCTTAGTCAATGATATGTCAATTGAGTTATGCTCGTTTTGACCGAAAAATGCTTACTTGAGAACATATTTCTTCAAACTATATATATAAACTCTTATATTTCTTACTCTTTTTTTTCTTTCAAAATAATCATAAACTCTGTAAAAAAAATCCGACTAACAAAATATGGCCTCACATCAAAATTAATAATAGGTATGAATACGTGAGGCACGGTCTAATAAAAATTAATCATCACTCTAATATCTTAATATCAGACACACTCGAAACATCATAAATATATTACAAGCTCCAATAATAATAATGCAACCCTTTATATCTCGATATATTATATAATATATATGATGGAAAATATAAATCCAAAACCTTATAAGAAGGCTGTTTAATGATAATTAATCAACTACTAACCCCAACAAAATCATAAATTAAAAACCACATGCTCTTGAAACTCTTTTAACAAGCTACCTAATTAAGTACTTTTGATTATTTAGCCCCAGCAAAGCATAAAGCTAAATAAGATGACGGTTGAGAAAGAGAACAATACGTGACGTTGGAGTCGTAAACCGCCGTGGCTCTCGTCGGTGGTGGTGGTGCTGCTGGATCCGGTGGGGACAACCCCGGTGCCGACACCACCCAAAACTCCGGTGGGAGATGCAGTGTTGGGAATGGGATTTGTAGTTGTGGTGGTCGCCGGTGGTGGTGGCTTTGCGAAAGGTGACGTCATTCCGGGTACCGTTGTTGATCCCGGTGGTGTCGGAGTTATCGTCACCGGAGTTGCTACTCCTCCTACTCCGCCGCCACTGACATAACATCTAATAGTCAGCATTAATTTGTATTATGTTCATCATATCTCGTCAATTTACTTAGTTTTTTTTTAGATTAATGTCGATTTACTAATTAAGCTAATCATATTTAGAAAAGAAAAACAAAAAATCATTTTTGTTGTGGAAAATCATAACTTAAAAGAGGGAGAAAAAAAAAAAAAAAAAGAGGCAATTTTGAGGATGTAAGATCATACCATGTTTCTTTTATGGATTAACTATTTTTTTTTCTCTTCAAAATATCTGCAATCGTTCTTTATTCCAATTTTAACATTTACAAAACACTTCAAAATAAATTTTAAAAACAACACCCAAAATTTTGTGTTTTTAGAATAAATATTTATTAAAACACATCTAAATAAATAATTTTTAAATATTTTTTTTAAATTTTTATACTTAAGTGGTTATTATTATTATTATTATTATTATTTTCGAAAAAAAAACGAAGTAGCTATTTAAAGAAAAAATGAAACAGTGAACCTAGAAAAGTTAGCTTTAATAAAATAATCCCACATTTGTAATAATACAACGTTGTATTAAACAATACAATTATTAATTTTTAAAAAATATATTTAATTAATGCGGGAATTCAATCTCTAATCTCTTAAGCAATAATACAACCTTAAAATTTAATTAAACATAAATGTTAGACATAAATATTAAAGTTTTAATATGTAACTTTACGAAAATAATTTTGTCAAACCGAACAATAAAAATAACATTATTTAAAAATTGACTGAATGCGACTTAAAAAAAAAAAAAAAAAAAAAAAAAAAAAAAAACCAGAAAGAAATTAAAAGTTGGCTCAAAACCCTAAAAATGAAAGCAGAGAGATGATATAAAAATGACTCACCCAAAAATCACGCTGCGATCAACCCAGCTACAAAAGAAAAAGAAGAGACCAAAAACGATTCTGATTTCTAAAAGAAAACAAAAATAATTAAATTACTTCTTTTCTAAACTTTGAGATTGCCTATTTAATCCATAAATTTTTAAAATTACATTCTCGAACTTCCCGATCTACTAGACAGAATATTAAAATTTTAGAGTTTCGTTAGATATAAAATTTAAATATACATCTCCAACCTCCCTTTGTTAACATTTTTTGTTTATGATTTTTAAAAATTAAATTTATAAACATTTCTTTCGAGTTTCTTTGTTATCTACCGTGACTACATCCTAACAAATAAAGTAAGTTTTGAAAGCTAAAAAAAAGTAGTCTTTAAAAATTTGATTTTTTAATATAAATTTAAAAAACAAAAAACAAAAAATGAAATAGTTATGGATCTAAGAGATCAATTAATTTTTAAAAATTTAGAATTTATCAACCACCAAACATGTTAGTGAAAGTTTAGAAATTTATTAGATAGAAATCAAACGCTCAAAATTGAGAGAATAAATTTATAAATCAACCCAAAAAAAAATAATAATAATAAATAAATAAGAGTCCTCAGACAGAATTTGAAGTTGGTGGCAACTTTTGACAAGGAAGAGCAATATCATTAAGTACTACAAAGAATGTGATTAAATTTATATTCCAAAAGCCAAAAGAAAAGAGAAAAGAAAAGGTAAGGTAGGGCTAACGTCAAAGATTCAATATATAAAGCAAGAAGATAGTGCTTTTGGACGATGTTATTTTGAAGAATTGAGCTTTGATTTATGCATGCCAATATCTTAATGGGGAAGAAATCGGATCCCGATAATTGCATCTTTCTTTTATAGTGAAATTAAATAATAACCCGCGAACATGGCTCAGCGGGCATATGTATGTGTTAACGACCACGAGGTCTGTGGTTCGAATCCCCCCACCCTCAATGTACTCAAAAAAAAAAAAAAAAAATAATAACCCGCGAACAAGAGCATGCATGATGTATCGCCTAGTGACCATGAGGTTCTAAGTTTAATCTTTCACCCAACATATTGTAAAAAAAAAAATTGATAATATATATCTTAACAAATTATTGATGATATCTAAACGATTTAACTATAATAGTAGATTATTATTCGAATGGATCTAGGGTTTTGTATGATTTTTTTTTTCTTTAATGTGGGTTTTCTTTTCTTTGAGAAGGTTGATATGGGTTTGAAAAATCTAAAATTAAAACCTTGAATTATAATAGTTTAATGTAGAATAAAGAAGGCTTTATCTTTCGGTCAAAAGTCTAATGAGAACTTCAATATATTCTCCATCCTACGGTCCTACCGACCTCTCCGCATAGTTCAAATGACCTAAAGCATATGTCTTCGACTTCGACTAAAACGTTAGAAGTTCGAATATATACAATTGTTTTTTTTTTTTTTTGGGTTTTAGGATTTAATTTCTACCTAGTACACGCTCTTTGAATTAAATAATAAAAATTGTGGTAGAGTTAAAAGTTGATATATTAAAAAATGTTGATGAAGATCCGAGAAAAGCAACTTACCCGGCGCTTGAAGAGTAGGAACAGCCAGAAGCGCCTGCGAAAAAAGCAATTGAGAAATGAGAAATAAATTAGAAAGAAAGTGGTTTTTTTTGGTGTATATATATAATAAATAAAATTGCTTACTAGGGTCAGTTGTGGAAATGGTAGCAACACCAGCAAAATCACAAGAGCCCTGAGCTTGGCCCTTCTTTTGAAAGTAGCTATTAACAGCATAAGAACAGTGAGACCTAACAGTATTTGGAAGGAAACAAGCTGCATTTTGTCTAATAGGGCTGCACTCAGCCCCCGCCCCGCACGCGTAATCGAGCGCCTTCTGCAGCGTCGCGTCTCCCACCCCGTCCTTGCAAACGCACCATGTCCCACCTACGCGCGACCAAATTAGAGAGAAAACTTTAAAATCTTAATCTCCGTCGTTTATTAATTTCTTGTTTTCAGATTCACTAAATTAAATGACTTAAGAAAACATAATGCAATACAACTCTATTTTTCATTGTTAATAATCCGACTATAGTTTAACTGGTTAGATGTTAGACAATCGAAATTGCTTCCCTACATTGTTTAACTATGAGAAAAATAAAAACTTCGTCAATTATTACGTCTCACTCATTTTAACTTAGTGGATAAGAAACTTATTATCATCTCAAAGTTGATGGTTTGATTTCTGATCCTACAATTGTACGACACAAAAACGAACAAAGAAGATGAAGGAAAAGGTAGAGCTTACTCGAGTGGCCAGCCATGGCGGCCAGAAGGAGCAATGAGAGAGGAAGAGCAGCCATAGCAGAGAGAAAATGGAAGCAGCTGAAGAAGTTAGTAAATGAAGGGAGCTGTGTAACAAGTTTTTCGTTTGTTGTCTTTGTTGTGTAGAGACCAAACTAAAATAGGCAGCAGAATTCAGAGAGTGCTCGAATAAATATATGAAACTTTCAAGTTTTTTTTTTCTTTTTTTTTTTTAAAGAAACCCTCTCGGTTTTCATTTTATTTTTGATGTTAGGATAGTCTTTATTGTTTTTTCAAGGATACATTTGAGTTTTTTTTGTGCTAAATTTTAAAAATAACAATTTGTTTAGTTTACAAAACTTGTCTTTCAATTGTGAAAACAACCAATAGAAACAACTGAAAAACAAATAACAAAACAAATTAATTATAAGTGAAAGTAGTATTTCTAAACTTAATTTTCGAAAACTAAAAGTTAAAAGTCTTTTGATGGCCATTTAATTTTTACCCAAGTTTTAAAAACTAAGAAATTTATAAAAACTACTATGTTTGGATTTTGAAAACACTTGTAAAATGTATATAACAAATAAAGAAATTTATAGATTTCAAAAATTAAATGATTATCAGATCTAAATAATTATCAAATGGTCCCAATAACTTAAATATAAATAGTAGCATAATTCAATAATAATTAGTCTGTAATTTTTATTATTTTTTTTAGGTTGGAAGTTGGAACCTATCTAAATAAATAAATAAACTTAAATTTAGTGGATGCAGACAATAATGACAATGAAGTGGGAACTTTTTTTATTTATTATTTTTTTTGTTCTTTTTTCTTTCCTTTTGTTTTCGCAGAGCAAACTTTTTTAAAGTAATACACTTTCAATTCACACACTACTTTGCTCACCGCCACGTCCATTTGCTTTTGCAATTCCTTTTATTTCTTTTTTATTTTGTGTTTAAAGTTGGCCATGAATCTTATCTTCATGCCCTATCTTTGTCATTCTTTGTATATTTTTAATTTTTTTTTCTTTTTAATGATATTCAACTTTAAAAATTATTCAAACAGAACCCATTAAAATTTTAATTTTGTATCTAATTAGGCCTTAAAAATTTGAATAGATCATTGATCTATTCAATGCTCATACTAAACATCAAATTTAAAATTTTAAAAAAATGCTATGGACTTGCTTGAGATAGTGATTTAAGTGGGCTGCATGACAAAATTAATAAAGAAAAAATACAAAACGAACAAACTAAAAGATGTACATGAGTAGATGCAGATCAGAATCTACAAACTTTTTTTCCCCATAATATTGCATTTTATAAAGTTATCTCATGAAGTCTAAAACAACAAAGTATAGCAGATAACTGAGTCATCCCCTCTTCTTCTTACTCGAAACCCGCCGCCCAACCTCTTTTTCTGCAGTGAGAACACAGAACTCCGAACCAAGCATTTCATGCACATCGATGTTCAGAGAAATACTTAGACTAACCATCTCCATTATGATTTCTACTGTCATTATGAAACCTAAGATAGACAATACTCGAATAGCATTTGCAGTTCTGCATATATTCTGACGTGTCTCTAATGGAGTATATACTCTTTCTTGCACTTGCTTTCCAAAACTTCCTTCAAATTTTGAACCCTTTTGTTCAGATTTATTAACTTGATCTTCCATCATCATATCCTCTGTGAGATCAACATGCTCCCCAATCCAGATGAATCCATTGCATCCAAGTATCAAGTCAATACCATACTGCTCCAAATGATGGAAGTGTTGTTTGCGTCTCTTTACTAGATAGGGTGATACTGTGAGCAGCTGACCTCTTTCAAGCTGGATACAAATTCACAAATCTTATTGATCATGATTCATGAAAACAATAATTAAAACGATCACAAATAAATAAGATGAGATGATGCCAGAAAAGTTGTTAGGAACATAATAACCATTGCATCAAAGATATAGGTACCCCTCTTAAGATTTTGAACTTACCATACTAAGCAAAAATGGAAAATATAACAATCAAAAGTAGACATAATTTTGTGTCGTTCTATTGTGTTATAGCCATTCACGCCTTAGCAATGGGATCAGTTTATTTACATTTTCCACAATCACTTTTCTATTACTATCTTATACATATTTGTTTCCCTGTGCAACAACTTTATATTCATCTCCACAATTTGCCCCAGGAGATTCGTCAATAAATCACTACTCACATACTTTCAGGAATCTTTTAACGGATTCTGTCCTAAGAAACCAGTGAATATGTGGGGGGAAGTACGGAAATTTGTTTCCATCGCTTATTCTGTTTTTACATCAACATCCAGGAGCTTAAAAAAGAGAGACTCTTATTACCTTCCCATATTTCTGGCTTCTTGCTTGAAGGTGTAGGCCATCATGCTGCAAACCACGTACTTCTGCCTGAGAAAAGTTGTGGTGATGTTATTTTTTCTTAAATGAAAAATAAAAAATGAACAACTACTGATGAGAGTGGTGCTTATTTATTATAGTGCAAGGTAAACTGAAGCGCCCAAATTTTATTTATGATGGTGATAGGTGAAAGTAAAAGCTAAAAAACTTACACAAATAACATCATTTTCTTCAAAAAAGCTAAAAAACTTACACAAATAACATCATTTTCTTCAAAAATGCTCCGCATGTTGAGTTCATCCACTGCAGTTCGCCTCCTCTAGAAATAAAAAAAAAATACATCAAAGTTCAAAACTAATATCCAGCGTAACAACAAATGCAACCACTCAACTCTAAAAAAAAGATCAATTACAACCATTTTGCAATACAATTTTCCATAAAATTCAGCAGAAGGCATAGCTAATTCATCGTCTGATGCAACAGTAGGCACCATAATGGCATTATATACATAAAGGGAATACTTCAATACCTGAATACCGTCAGGCAAGTTCATCGAAGAAAGCATCAAAACAGCATCTTGGCTATAATTTATATCCAATCTCCAACGTTTTGGAGCAACCTGGATAATATCACATCAATTTTCCAAACACACCCATCACTGTGTTACATTTATTTTTAAAAAAAATAAAAAATAAATTATTAAAAGCATTTAGTTTTACCTCTGTAACACGCCCCACTACGATATCACCAACCTCCGGTTTATATCTAATAACAAATACAGACAATTACATCAGAAAATATGCAATAACAAGAAACCAAAGAAAGGGAAATATTAAACTATCATCAAGAAAAACCAAATTACAAAGTTTCATGGACAACCTGGCACGTAAGGCACGTACATAGATAAGCTTATTGACTCGCTCAACCACTCCACAAATAGTGGCAACTACTTCTCCATTCAAGTCAAGGGTCCCATGTCCCCTGCATACAAATTTCAATTAAACCTTAATGCAAATAAGCCCTTGGCAAGTACACAATCCAAGCATCTATTACATAAAGATAGTGAGGAATTATATACTTGAGGACACCATCCTCGTAATTGATAGGAATAGTATCAGCAACTATAACAGAAGCATGAGAATTGGCCTTCGAAGATATTGACTCGAGCGTTTCTAGGGCTCTTTGAAGCCGAACCTTCTGTGTTTGATTCAAAGAAATCTGTAATCCTCTCATATCTGCATTTAGAAAAAAAATTAGGTTAGAACATAGGGGTGATGCAGGATGCTCATAAATAGACGTACTATAGCAAAATACAATTTTGGTACGTGATAAAAAACACAAATAAGGGCCAGCAATGTTGCAGCTTAATCATTTCTTCGAGAGGCGATTGTGCGAAAAAAATAATCAACTATGGACGTGGAACAATCGTTTCTTCAAACTCGACCCGTGGAACAATCAAACTTCAAACTCGAACATAGGGGTGATGCAGCAATGTTGCAGCTTAATCGTTTCTTCAAACTCGACCCGTGGAACAATCAAACTTCAAACTCGAACAAACAATAACTCGAAGGAGTTTGCAAACAAGCTCAATAGTTTACTCAAAGAATTCATATGCCTAAGAATCCCCTCGAAATAACATTATAACATAAAGAACAAAGTAGGGAAAAGTTGGAAACATCAAAACTAAATCAAGGAAATAAGCAAACATCATAACTAAACAAAACTAACAAATTCTCTATTGTTGAAGGAAGCTAGGAGCCAAAAATAATTGCCAAGTCTACACGGGTTTTTTTCATTAAACAAAAAAATCAAAGTTATAAAAGGACATACTCTGAATCAGCCTCTCCTTGGAGAACTTCAGCGGCGAGGTGGAGATCTTCGGCGGTGATAGTGAGGTAGGCGACGGAGGCGGAGGGTGACGGAGTCGGAGGGCGTCTTGCGAGAGAGAGAGAGACGTATGTGAAGGAGGCGCTGAAGTAGGGTTTGAGAAACTGGTTTGTCAAACGAATGTCAAATTTGAAAAATCCTTTATTTATATATATAGTTTTATTTATTTATTTATTTCCTTTTTCTTTTTTTTTTTTCTTTTTTTTTTTTTTACAACGGTATTTTAATTAAAGCGAGGATTGAACCCATGACCTCATAATCACGGACACAATCGTCAATTGAGCTCTTTGACATCTTTCCTTTTGTTTTGGCATAGCAAAAATTGCTTTTAAGCTCCAATAATAATGCATATATTATTAATATATATATATATGATGGAAAATAGAAATCCAATACCTTATAAAGAAGGTTGTTTAAATGATAATTTAATCAACTACTAACCACACCAAAATCAGAAATAAAAAACCACATGGTCTTTAAACTCATTTTTCTCTACCTTAAAAGTATTTTTCTTAATGTAAAATTATAATTATTAATAAACAATACCTTAAAATTATTTTTCTTAATGTAAAATTATAATTATTAATAAACAATATGAATTATTTTTTTTTAACCGATGCATGATTTATTTTTTAATTGAATTGCTACATATTATATTCACAATATTTTTATTTTATTTTATTTCAACCATGTGCGAGGAGGACAATTTGAACCTAAGTAGACGTTTTATGGACTATAATTACACCAACGTCAATTTTTTAATTAAATTTCAGTTTTTTCATCAACTTGGCTAATGTAAGCCCAACAAAAAATTGAAATGATTTAAATGTCCGTATATATTAAATTTAGTTGTAATTACAATTAATTAATTAAAAAAAAAGTGTATATTCATATAACATTCACATCTCCGCTTTTTATTTGACGAAGCATGTATCTAATTCAAGGATTTCAACCACGTGCTTGAAATTAAACTCGTTTAGGGTTTTGGAAATTTACGGTTTAAGGATCGAGTTTTAATAGGATTTTTCCTAAGGTTTTTGGTCCTAAAGCTTTGACGTTAGGTTAATGAACCTCTCAAACCCTACATTGTAAAAAGAAAAGGGTAAATATACTCACAAAAAAATGATCAAAATGTTTGTTTTTGTAGTAAGCAATTTTTTCATTTTTTTTTAATTCTAAAAAAAAAAGTACATATTCATATAACATTCACATTCCTCACTTTTGATTTGATCAAGCATGTATCTAATTCACGTGCTTGAAATGAACTCATTTAGGGTTTGGAGAAGTTACGATTTAAGAATCGAGTTTTAAAGTATTTTTCTTGAGACTTTTGGTTTTAAAGCTTTGGCATTATAGGTTGATTAACCTCACAAACCATACATTGAAAAAAGAAAAATATACTCATAAAAAAATGACCTATGTTAAACCAAAATTCAAGGACTATAGTATTTTTTAAAAAAAAAATAATTCTATAAAAAAGTTTATATTCAAATAATATTCACATTTCCCAATTTGGATTTGACCAAGCATGTACCTAATTCAAGGCTTTCAATCACGTGTTTGAAATAAACTCGTTTAAGATTTTAAGAATTTACGATTTGACTTATTTACATGTAAATTTTAAAGTATTTTTCTTAAGGTCTTAGGTCCTAAAGCTTCTCAATCTATACATTTAAAAAAGAAAAGGGAAAATCTACTCCAAAGGAGTCCTTTGTTTTATTATCTACCTTTTACAAAATATTTTCAAAATCCAAGTAAAATTTTGAAAACTAAAAACAATAGTTATTATAAACTTGTTAAAAAATTATGAGAAAATAAGTACGATTTTCAAAAACCAAAAACCGACCTTAGAATTTAGGTTAGAAGGTATCCTCATGAAGAATATCTAGATAACTCGATCGTAAATCTCATTTCTTAAAAATATGGATTACAATGAATGGACTAGCTTCTGTTTATGTATAATCCTAGATAGATTAATTGTGTAAAGATAAGATTTAACAGACAAAATTTGACCTTTCCATCCGAGCATAGCAAAACAAAATTTCCATACACCAGGCTGCTGCAGCCTGCAGGCCTGTTTCCTTTAATCTTCTCAATGACAATAGAGTTTAATCACTGAATCTGAACCTGCAGTAAATAACCAGGGCTGCCTCGGATGAAATTTGCAGTCCAAAACTCCTGCATTCGAGATACAAGCAATGTGAATATGTGATTAATATCAGTTTCTAAAAAGACTAATTTCTTTCCACTTTATCTATCTATATACAAATCTTAACCAAACCAAGAGAATTTAATTAAGGGATAAGTACACAGATAACCCTTAAATTAGGACCGATTGTCATTTATATTCATACTTCCTATTTTTCTCATAAATGGCCAACAGCCCTAAACCACTCCAGAAAAATACTAAACACTAAACTCTAAGAAGATAGAAACTCAATAAGGGGCATATGATAAGAAAATATACAGCAAATCTAAAAAATGAAAATTTCCAAATATTTTGACATTTATGAAAATATGAGCATAAATTGATCCATTTGACATATTTTCCGTTTAAGTAATTCAATCGACTTCCTCACCTCTTCCATTAGTGATATTGTGTCCTCGTAGTATTTCCAAGGGTGCAATAAGGGGATTCTGTGTAAGATCCGAGTAAACCATCCCATGAAAAACATATGCAGTGCAATCATCAGAGCAAGATGCAAACAACGGATATGATCGATGAAAGGCAACATTTGTGACATCTTTTGGATGGCAGCTGCACAAATATTATTCCAAAACCAAACGTTAGAGAATTCTGACTTCAACAGATAGCAGGAAAAAAGAGAAGGGTTCCCTCCTACAGCTACCAAATAATCCATCCATGTGAGCATTTTATAACATCAAAAAATTAGGCTGAATTATAAAAAAAATACCCCTGAACTTTCATAAACGTTTCAAAAATATACTTGAAGTAGAAAAACTATTAGAATGTTGGACAAAAAGTCAACGTGTTTGAATATTGTTCTTTTAGACTTAATTCAGACAAGCATCCTAGTTACCGTCACATTGTTCTAGGTCACCTCCACATCGATTTTTCGTCAAAAATTTAAGCGGATTCTACTCCAAGGGTAATATTGCGACTTTTGAAAGGATAGGGGTATTTTTTATAATTTAGCCTTCAAATAATTACAACTCGTAACGTTTCCCAAATTATTCCCTTCTATCCAGCAAAGAATAAAAGGCAGGGCTGTGGGCAAAATACCTGAGAATTTTGTAAGGCTGTGATGAAAGATCCATATCAAACCAACATACTTTTCCTTCTCTGCTCCCCACGATAACATTATCACCTACATAAAAAAATCACTGTAAAAACTTTCCAATAACTAAAAAATGTCTATGGCAGCAGCACTACACAATGTGACCTAGTCACTAATGAGTTGTAAACGTAGATGTACCAGCTGGATGCACAGCAATAGAAGAAACTTCACGGAGTCCAGTTTCCAGCTTTTTAATAAGCTTTTGCTTCACTAGATCATAAACACGAACATTCTTCTTTGTTGGTACAAAGATGATAGATCGTGTGGGATGAAAAACGACTGAAACAGGAAGCCCACGCAACTTGAATGGAATTTTTTGTGTTATCTTTCTAGAGAGCTGGTGAATAAGAACTGCTCTGGATTCACGTAATACATGTCAAGAAAAACAGTTGCTCTCTTAAATATTCAAATAAATAATTGTTACCACTTCACCCAACAAACAACAAAATGTCAGGCTCAACATTTCGTAATTAAAAACAACGCTTCCATTAAGAAGAATGGAACTAAAATGAAGCCAGTAAAAAAGAAGCACAAAAAAAGGAGAAAAACGTCCTCGACGAGTACTGTGCAAAGCATGTGACAGAAGATCAAGGCGGGTACGTGCATAACATACCAAGGAGCAAGAGGCATCATAAGCAACAATCAATCTAACCGGAGCAAATTTCTGTTCTTAAGAACTTAAAATCATGGACTTGGAAAATCATCTTGGAGAAAGAAAAGGCATGAATCAAAATGGCGTCAAGTTACATGATTAGGATTCACAAATACAGAGAAAAAAAATTAAGAATACCAAGCCTTTACGGACACGTAACTCAAAGTCATTTATATCCAAGTGAAATAAAGATGACAAATCTTAAAAAAAAAATAAAGGATATCAGCTGGCATAACTGTTGAAAGGTAATCTCCTTTACGATGCCATTCAACTGAAGATACAGTCTGCAAACCATATTGAAACACAAGAAACTCCAGTTACATTCCTCATTTAGAGAGAGCCAATTGATTCTGGCTATAAGGAAAAATGTAAGTATCATAACATTAAGAGAGAGAAGGTGAATAGAAAGCACCTTAAAATGACTCAATCTAATTCCCTCAATCTTATCATCTTGAAGCCAGGTTGCAATTGGTTTCTTATCTATGCATAAAATCATCACAAATTAGGACAACACTATAAATGACTATGGCACTGAGATAAATCACTAATGTTGTATTGTGTACTACCAGAATTATCTGTTGCCGGAAGTGTCTCAACATGGAGAAGTTCCTTAATTTTTGCTTGAGCCTCTCCATCCCCGAAACCAGAGTTTAAAAGCAGTACATCAGCACCCCTGCCAAATGTTTACCAGTACATTAACAAAAAAGAGAATGTGATACCATAGTTAAACATCTTGAAAATGATGGTATATTAGTCTTACACAACAGCAGCCAATATTGGAAGCTCGGGTAAAGGATTCCAAGCAACATACTTTACAGCTTCCCCAAACTCCCATGTTTTGAGACATCTACCTGTTTCAACTTCCCATATCCGAACGGTTCCATCCAATGAACCTTGACACACAATAGCAGAAAATAGGACCCAAATCAATAACAATTATTTTAGTCTCATGAAAATAATTGAATCTCTACATTTGTTATTCTTACCTGAAGCAATCCATTGCCCATTGGATTCAGTTGAAATGGACATGACAGCATCCTTATGACCTCTATATTCAAGATAGCATTTAGTCGGATAAGGTTTAAGATCTTTCCGGCTTGGCAGCTTAGGCTTCAAAGATTCAGGATCAATATTAATCTGAAACATCAAAGTTAGGGGGAAAAAAAGGATCAATGTACTTGTAAAAATATTGAATAATAGAATAACATCAAAAGATCCCAAATCTTGGTGTAAGACCTAGGAAACAATAGTAGGGTTTTATTTTTTTAAAAGAAAATAGAAAATCTTCTTGATCCTGTTTTGCTTACACGTTTCTTCCGAACACGAGCGCACAAGTACAGATCCAAACAACGTTCAAATGCATCATTAAGAGCTTTGTCGTAGGAAGGTACACTTCTCATGGATGTAAACCTGACCAGAACAAATAGAATATAAAGTGATGGATGCACAACAACAACAAAATGAGATAGTCATATGATAAATATAGAAGGAACACTACTGTTAGTATTAACTATTGGCTATAGAAAACTTTATCACCTTCTAGGAATAAACTTTGGCCGATCTTCGTCATACATTAACTGATAAGAGTTTATTTCTTCTTGAGTGGGGATATATTCCAATGAAGGATTATATGATTCATCATGACCTGTCAAAAACTAAGACACTTAGCAGATATGCAAGATGAAAGTGGTAAACACCTAAAATCTAGAAGACAATTAAAATAATACCTGGCAATTTTGGTTTTGGAGCAGGAATGTAGGACAAATGTGTGGACCTATCTGTGGAGCTAGAATCATCACCCCACAAATGGTAGAAACGCGGCTCTTCTTTGGGCTTGTCAAATTTAATATCTCCATTTCGAATTGCCCGAACTAATCGAACAACCTACAGAATTTACCAAAACCAAAAAATGTAGAGCACAAAACACGAAACTAGTATATGATCGCATGTAAACACATTCGTATAATAAGATATATGACTATGGCCCATCCATGGGAAAACATTTCTTACTCCATATGAAATTGTGCTAAAGACCAAAGCGGTAAAACACATCACGCCATTTCACTCCATGGACAAAATTTGAAAGCATTACCTTTTTAGATTCCCATTTTGACCGGATAAAACGCCTCTTTGGTTCAGGCGCATTTGACAGTGGGTGCTTGGCATCGTCCCATTTAAACCAATCAACATAAGGCTGCAATTGGAAAATGAAAAAACAAATATAATACATTAGGAAAAGCATATCATTGCGAGGAATGGGTAATCAAATAATATTTAAGTTAAAAAATTGCACAACAACTACAGACCGCATATTGATCAAAGTCTGCATGTGGAGCCTTTCCTTTGAGCAGTCTTTGTATTTGCTTGACTTCTTCCTTGCTCAACTCAATTTCCTCATCATTATATTCATCATATAACTTGCGCCTAATGGATATGATAAGTTAATAGACTCAAAAGGTCACAAAGAACACCTCAAATTGGATTAATAAAACAGTCAAATGCATATATTCAACATCAATTTATCATAAAGGATCCAAAACATTACATATTTACATCTACAAATGTCGATTTCTTTTCAATGTTCTTTCACGGAGAGCATGAGTAGGATAAGAATTTAAAAAACAAAATCATAAACAAAGATATAAAAAATTAGATGCAATTTGAATTTATATCATATAACTTATATATAAACAACATATGTCGACTGAGTGAGGTCAACAAGACAATTTATAAACTCAAAGATTTTAAGGTCAATGAATACAATCGTGTACTTAATCTTTCTGTTTAAGTTAAAAGGGAAGCACTTTGTCGAAATCATCAACTTTCAGCCAACGACACAGCCATAGCCAACCTTTTCAGAAGAATTTTCCAACAGTGGATTGAGTATAAGAGAAACATAGCCCATGTCCAATTCACTATCCTGAGATTGAGTTATTGTTATAAAATGAAACTATCATATGCTTGGATAGAAGCATTCAATAGTAGCATAGTAAAGTTGGATGGAGAAACCTCTTATCAGTTGGGAGTGTCGGAGTGAGTTGTGAATCTGATGAAAAGGCTTGTCATGTTCTATATAAAATATTCAAAATACAAATACAAATAGAATTTTTGGCTCTCTCACTTCCTGGACCACATTAATTCTCATCTAAGCAGCTTCATCATCTTTGAGAGCTAATAATGCTTCTACAATTGAACAGAGGGGGACAAAGCGGCCTAAATACCTAGTCTTAAGAATATAAGCCATGAAGAGGCCTTAAATCCTTCACTTCACTGTCCGGGTGAGAAAGTGTATCAACTAGTTTGAAGAAGTGGCCACTTACCTAACATATCAATATCCTACATGTTTCCCCAAGCCAAATATTGTCATTGAAACAATTGTGCTAAGATTGGTCAAGATGTGTGTAATTGGCTAGTTAGGGATTGGGATGGGACATGACACTTTTGAAACAAAATCAAAATGACTAATTAGGGATTGAGAACGGGCTGCTCAAGGCGACTCTAAATTACAAAAGCATAAATGATATTTATAATGAACAATCCTCCTCATGTGGATTTTTTTTTTTAATTCATTGTATGAAATTTACAAATATTATACTTCACATGGATGATAAATATCAAGGTGATGGGGGAGTAAGATAAAAATTGATCTCAACAACCAAAAACTCACCAACTTTTTGAGTCATCGGCACTTGCTAAAAATGATTGTAATCTGTCTTCCCTTTCTTTCTTCAATATTTTCTTTCCAGATATGTCATATCCAATATGCTTCTCATCTCTATACCATTCCAAGGGAACATTCCCAATTGTATTCCTAGGAGCTATCTGCAAACAATTAAAATTTAAGAAGGAAAGTTTGTGCTGCTATATTGTAAAAGTAAATAAGAAGTTATGATCATTTTTATGTGCTATTGGATTTACACGCACCTCATCCTCAGATGAATCACTTTCCTCATCCACTTGATCAGGTATGGGATTGTCATTTTCGTTTTCTTGGTCCTGGTTATTCTCTAAATTATCATGGCTGTCTGCGTTGACACAAACCTGCTACAGTAACTCTAAATAGTATGAAATGCAATTTTTAAAAAAAAACCAGAAATACAGACAACAACACGACTTCCCAAACAGAAGTATTAGGTCATGAAAAATACAAAAGGAGGGTGGGTGAGATAAGAGAGAGAGAAGAGTGTTAAAGGACCAATGATTTCAAATATACAATTAGTAATATAGAACACTCAATAACTTGTATCAATCTATTTCAATCTTCTCGAGCATCTCAAGTTTACACTAATGTATTTTTCCATGAGGAGAAACTTGTGTAATTGCAATATACCTCATCGGCAGATCCACTTTCCAGAGCTTTCGACAATTTGAGGTCTTTAAAATCGTCCAAACCATCCTATAATCACAAAACATACTTGATATAAGGGGGGAAAAGTAATGAACAATTGACATAAAACATTGAATCATGTCTCGAATTTTCCAGGGAACAAAAACACATTAGGTACACATGTCCAACAACTAGACAATAATTGAAACAATGGGTTTCTACTGAAAAGCAAAAGGCTAAGACTATGCGCACATTTGTATGATACAATACAAGATTTCATTGAAACCCAACTGAGGACACCGACGGCAATAGCTTGAATGATTATTCCTGAATAATTTTTCTGCTAAAAAATCAAAAGTATGGCATAACACTAAGCAGCGTAAGAACAATAACCTCGTTGTGATCGGAGAGTGAACCAGAATCCAAATGCTGTTCTAATGGAGCCTCATCTGTGGGTGGAGCTTCTTGTTGTAAATGAAGTTCGGTACTGTTCTTCTTTTTCGCTTTGCTTTTGGTTTCATTGTCGTGGCTGGTCTTCTTGCCATGCTTTTTCTTCCCCTCAACCTTCAACTTCATTATTTCTTTCCCTACTGCTATTAAAACAAAAAAACAAAAAATCAAGCAACTTGTGTTTATCAAGGGAGAAAGAGAGACATAGATTGAGATTGGGAGAATACCAGTAACAACAACGAAATATAAAATCAGTACAAACCTGCTAGTAGAGAGGCTGCGGCGGCACGAATGGAAGAGAGAGACGACGACGGCGCCTGCAGTGAGCTGCTGAAACGGAGGAAGAGTCGGCGGGAAAAGAAGAAGAAGGGGCGTGAACCACAGGTCAAAGAGTTTTTAATTTTATGAAAGTGGTTAGGGTTTTTCTTCTTTTATTCATTTTCTATTGTTTTTATTTTACAAATGTGCTCATTTGTTTTTCTTGAGAAAAAATGTGGCCTTTTTTATATTTATTTTTTTTTATACTTTTAGAATTTGGAGTATGTGTTTTTTTTAGTACAACAAATGTGGCCGGTAAATTTCAAACTAAAAAAAAAAAAAAGTACATGTTGAGTTATGTTCACTCCAACTTGAACTATATTATATCATTCTAAAAAGTTACCAAAAAAAACAGATGAATTATACCCACGAATTATGTCCACTTCTGTCGCATGTGTTTGTTTTCTTTTTTTTTCTTTTAGAACAAGATTAGACAGAAATTAAAGGTGTAAGAAAGACATAAGATATTTCAAGTTTCATCAAGTCCCAAAGAAGACGCATGTCGTGCAAGTTTGTCAGCTTCCATATTGGTACTTCTTCGAGTATGGCAGAAAGAGATGGACTCCCATGACGACGCAAAATTCTGCACTTGGAGGACAATGTTTTGAACTTCTGTTAGATTTACCACCTTTTGGTTAATAAGCTGGATGGAATTTAGAGAATCTGATTCTACTAGAAGACGAAAGCTTCGATGAGCGATGGTCATCAATCCTTCCAAAATGGTCATAGTTTCAAGAAAAATAATAGATCATTTATGTGGGATGCATTTGTGTCATGTGCAAATCACTCGTCCCTTCCAATCACGAACAATCCATCAAATGTCGTCGCGACCTGCTTCTTCGTTCCATGCAGCATCGGTGTTGGGTTTCCACGAATTGAACAGAGACAAGGTCCATTGTGGTTGAGATGAAGCCAAATGATCCACTACCCCCATGTCAGAAGGGTCCCCACATCTACAAATTTCGTTCATTTAGACCTCTGATGTAGACAAAATATGATCCCAAAGCAGATTGTCAGCTCGATGTATCAGCTTGTTTCTCCAATTTTTTCAAACGATGAAAATAAATTTCTCGTAGTCAGCTCCCGCAGCATGAGTCCAACTCCAAGCAAAATAGTCTTGTACGAACCAAATGCGCCTGAAATCATAATATAACCTCACATTAGAAGGTAATAAATGATGTCAAAGTTTAGAAGTTACCTTGCATCCCAAAAGAGTTGTATTTCTGTTTTCGGTTCGCGCATACAAAAGGGACATATTTTTGTCTATATGTCGCATGTGTTTGTTACTTATACTTACTATATATATAAAATGAGTTATGTGGGATCAACCCTCTCTGCCGGCCAACATAAACATAGTTCGACTGACATAAGTATCAAATAATTATCAAAAGTTAGAGGTTCGATCTTTCGCCTCGCTATTAATTGAATACCTTTGGAATAAAATAAAAAATAATCTCACCTATTTTGTCAACTTTTTTAATTCATTGTTGTATAAACTTTTAAATTTCTAAAAAAAATACTACAATAAAAGAACAACCACCTTTCTTTTTCTCTGCCCATTTGAGACTAGTTCTTCTTATTCTATTCTAATTATAAAAAAAATTAAAAATTGGCTAAATTCTAAAAAATATCCTTTTATTTTGTTGTTGGTTTCAATATGGATTTTTGTTTCAATAATACCCCTAAACTAGTTTTATTAAATACCATTTACCTTTCAACAAAATTCAAAACAATCATTAAGGGACGTTTGAGCCAAGAGTTGGAAGAGTTGGAGTTGTTTAGTCTGGAAAGTTATGAGATATGTCTGTTTGGGAGCATGAAGTTGTTTAGTCTAGAGTTCTGAAGTCTGTGGTGTGTTTAGAGCCGGAAGTTGTTTAGTCTGGAGTTGTGAAATCTGAGTTTATTTTAGCTGTTTTATTCTACACTATCTTTTTCTACAAACTTTTAAAATTTTCTTATTAAGTATTTCTTCCAATTCCAATAAATTCTAAAAATTAAATATTTTATTTTTATTTTATCTAGATAAATTTCTTTGACGACAACAAAAATAATTTTGAGCACAATACTTCGTATTATTTTTTTACATTGATTATCAAAAATATATATATATTTTTTTTTTTACATTTTTTTTCTATAATCTTTCGTATTTTTATTGTTAAAAAATTTTTTCAGTAAATTTTAAGAATGTGATTTTTGTTTTTTATTTTATGTATCCTTCACAAATTTCTTTGAAGATAACAAAAATAATTTTGACCACAATACTTCACATTAGTTTTTCAATATCACTCACACTAATTATTTATTTTATTTTGATAGTTTTGAAATAAAATAAAGTCCTACAATATTGTGTTAAATATTATACGTGAATTTGAAAGATTTTAATCCATTAATTTAAACGGAACCAAATAAGCTGATGTTTTTATTTATCTCAGGGTAAGAATACTACATTTTGAATTTGGTTTAAGTACCAATTTTGATTGAACAACCTAAATTATATTTAAAATAATAAAAATAGGTTGAATTGCATTTTTAGTCATTTTACACATTTAGTTTAAATTGCGTTTTTTTAAAATAATTAAAAATATTGTGGGATAGAGAGGAAGATAGTGAAATGTGTTGCCTTGGGACAAACTTGAATAGTAATTACGGTAGAAATTTAGGGAGTTCAATAGTAATTACTATAAAAGTTTGAGGAGTTGATATTTTTTGTTCAACAAGTCCGTCGGCCAAACGGGGAGTTAATTTCTCCTCCCAACTCCTTGTCAAACAACTTATTGGGCCAAACACGCCCTAACGTTTAGTTTTGGATGGAAACCCTTAAAGTTAAAATAATGAGAATCTTTACTTATTTGTCAAGTATTCATATACCATAAGTTTTTTACTCTCCTTCGACACAACATATTAGACATCGTGGTGACAGGAGGAGCAACCCATGTATGTTATATATTGTGAGTGGGGTCCCTTGTGCTCTGATACGATATTAGACATCATAGGGTTTCATCTTAAAACCAATTAGTGATATGAGGAGTAGTTCATGTATGCTATATATTGTGAGTGAGGTTCTTTCATCTTTCCGATGTGAAATCTTCAATGCAACATCATAAGAGTCTACCATATTCTTATGTTGAAGTTTTAATATGACATTTTTTTAGTCTATGACACTCCTTGCGTGATCTTTGAATAAAGTAAGATCTTTCAACAAACTTTCGATTAAAAAAACACGTAAAACTCTGACACTCCTAAAGCTATCACGATTTCGTGTGTGCAAGGGATAATTAGACGACTAACAATATTTGAGGATGAATCAATAAGAATGCAAATGAAGATGAAATGGATAAAGCTATCACAATTATGTGGAACCTTTGAAACTACATAAATTCATAAATCAAGGTTCCATACTCCTTCGTTTGTTGATAAATATTTTATTCTCAAAGTCGTTGTCAATTGTTCGTATAATAAAGATAAATGAGTCAAATTTGGAGGTTGTGAGATTCAAAAGTCGCACGAGTCATAGTCATTGCATGTGAATTCCTCCTCTTGCCAAGTGATGAAATATGAACATGGATGCTTCTGGAAGCATTCTGGAGATAATACGATGATGTGGTAGGATAAGGGTTAAATTCATATTACTCGTGTTGAATCTTTGGTTAGTCTTTTTAGTTTGATTTGGAATGCTGAAATTTTGATATAGCGATTCAAAAGATGAATTTCAACATAACAACTCGACCCATGCTCGATTCTTTTAAAAATCCTATCAAGATCCACATTGGAATGCTTATTGTAGTGACTCTAGTGATTTCAAAAAACAAGACCATGTTGCAATTTCAAGAATGTTCTAAAAAATGCAAAGAACGAGAATTTACAATACAAGAAAGAAGTTCAAGACCACAAAATTTTCCTTTAAATGTGAATCACGTCCATCACATATAGGAAAAAATGAAGGAAATCATGACCGACAATACAACGACCATGATGAAATATGGCATGAGGAATTGAAAAAGGGAATGGATGAAATTTGACGTCTTTTGGGAAAACTAACAATTTGGATTGTTTTACGACCAAACAACAAGAACCCGAAAATGCAAGAATGACATATTTTGAAAGTAGCAGTCAAGAAAATACAATGAAGAGACCTCTATAACATAAATTTTCAAGATTTTAAAAGTTCGAAAAAATAAGAATTTTTACCATGGAGGTACACATGAAAAAACTGTGAAGATAGACAAGAATAAATGCTTCAAGAACATAAAGCTCACCTTCCAATAAATGTTGGGAACATCTTTTATCATGATAAACTCAAAGAATGCCGAAATGAAGATTTATTGGTTCAAAATTCCAATTGTTCCAACGAAAAAGATGAATTTTTTCATGAATTTGATGTCAAAGATTATGAGATTTTTCAACAAGGAAGACGAGTGTTTTCTACAATTTTAAAATTATTTTGATGAGGAAGATAAAGTTAAAAAATATTTGAAAGAAACGAATTATGTTAATGATGATGATGGTATTATTGAAAAATTTATTCAAGATCTTCATCAGAATGATTTGTCTAAAAAAAAATACGAAGATTCTTTTATTGACCTCAATGATTTACTCTCAGATGATTGAAGATCATCAAATAAGTTTGAATGATTTGGAGGATGAATTTCTTTTAAGTTTTGATGAATGATGAAATGTTATTCTATTTGGTTAAATTGTCTACTGTTGTTGAAGATAACTTTTGGTTGGAAACTCTAAACTTTTATCAATTTACGTATTTTGTTTGAATACTTATAATTTTAACAATTAGACTATATATATATATATATTTTTTTTTTTAAATAGTATGTAAAAAACTTGTCTTTCTATCGACAACCCGTCCCAAGCCAACACCAGCCCATACCACATACGATAGCCTAGTGGTAGTCGACATGTCGGCCGAGTCACAACAGTGATCTACCCGCCACTGCGAGAGAAACTTTATCACAAGCCAGAAGCTGGTGCCGTCGCATGGTCTTCTTCCCCCTCTACCAGTCTATTTCTCTTCGATTCATTCTTTGGATATGAAGTAGAGAAAATGTTGTTTCAGATTCCCCGATTGACCAGCTCTCTCAGAGAGCCATTCGATGTCGACCAGGCGTATCTTCATCGCAAGCTCCTTCTTCAAAATCACAAACCGACCCAGTATAATCTCTCCCAATTCATTTTTCATCTTTTATCTTAGTTGTTCTGTTTTGAATTCAGCTTTAGAAGTTTCGGAGTCTTAGCTCTTTTCGGATTGAATTAACGGATTGAGCTCATGAATGGACGATTAGTGAATGCTCTTAAATTCTAATAGATTTTGCTCACTTCATCATTCTGGGTGCTACCCAATTCAATTTTTTTTATTCGTTTATAGTATTTATTCTTTTGTGAGTTCAGCTTTAGGAGGAGTGTCAGAGTCTTAGCTGTTTTCGGATTGAATTAACGGATTGAGCTCATGAGCGGACGATTAGTGAATGCTTTAGCTGCTTAAATTCTAATATATTTTGCTCACTTCATCATTCTGGGTGCTACCCAATTCATTTTTTTTTTTTTTTTTTTTTAAATTTATTCTTTTGTGAGTTCAGCTTTAGGAGGACTGTCAGAGTCTTAGCTGTTTTCGGATTGAATTAACGGATTGAGCTTATGAATGAACGATTAGCGAATACATAGCTGCTTGAATTCTAATATATTTTGTTCATTTCATCAATCTGTGTACTACCCAATTCATTTTTTTGTTTATCGTTTATAGTATTTGTCCTGTTTGTGAGTTCAGCTTTAGGAGTGTTTACCTGTTTTTGGATTGAATTTAAAAAAGGAAAGTATGGAAAACTGGTTGAGCTAATGAATGGACTATTTGTGAATATATAGTTGCTTAAATTCTTATATATTTTGTCACTCCATCAACCTGTGTGCTAAATTGAGCTAGTTCTTTATGCTGAACGTAATGAAACGGTCTATTCTTCTCACGTTGTGCAATTTAGTTATGTAACTTCATCTGGTGAGTCAGAGCTTGCACGGAGGATAGTGTATCAATGGGATGAAGGTACAAATTATTGTTACTTAGCATCTTTGTGTAATTTTGGTTGTGAATCTGCATAGTGCTTAGCTTCTCATGGTGTTTTTTCTTTGATGGAAATCGGTGGAGTAGCATCCTTTGAAATTCGACAAGCCTATAAGCAGTTCGTTGCGGGAGTTTCCGGGTTGGTGGACAGAGAAGTACCATCCGAAGAGCTTGGTGAGGTCGCACTGACTATTTATCGCCTTTTTGGTGAGCAGAAAGAAGAGAATGATCTCGACTGCACTGCTAAAAACAAGTAAGGACATGGGTGCCAATGTTCAATTGATCTTTCTTAAAGATGGAACCTGAAAGCACAAGTGCTATTTTATGTTGATTAGTTTTTTTTATTGTTTTTATTTCAAAATACTGTATTAAAGAATTAAGGTTTCTCGGATTATAACTTGATAAGTTACAATTACCATCGAAGAATGCAAATACCACAGCCCAAAATGTTGCCATTATATATTTAGAAGTTTAGAGTGCAAACAGTGAACTGTGCATGTTTTTGAGATATTGACTTCTTAAATGATTTTGAAACGCAGGGAAGAATTACAAAAGCTTATTGGTAATACAGTTTCAGATGCTCGGCTTCAGAAAGTGGTTTCTCTAGCCCAGAAACTATTTATTTTGCAGCCAAGGGATCATGCAACTGCATTGCTGTCAGAAAAGCATGTTAACAAGGGTGACTCCAATGTAGAGTTTGGCGCTGATCTTGTTTTTAGAGAACCTACTAGGTTTATGGTAGATGTGTCACTGGAAAATTCAGATTTACTGGGCAAGGATATTGCCGCACCTACATTTTATGACAGACAACATGTGCATGATAATTCCATAAACTTTGATCTCTCTAATGAAAGAGGGAAGTTAAATTTGAGTTGGTTGAGGGATGCATGTGATGAGATAACAAAAAAAAATACCTCACAACTTTCCCTTGATGAACTTGCAATGGCCATTTGCCGAGTGCTTGATTCAGAAAAACCTGGCGAGGAGGTAGCCACATATATGTGTTTATATATCTTAAATATGTTTATCATAAAACTTGCTTATTTTGTAACACAAGAACTCTCTTTCATTCTGAAGATAGCTGCAGATCTATTGGATCTTGTTGGTGATGGAGCATTTGAGTTTGTTCAAGATCTTATATCAGTAAGGATATGAACTTAAACTTTTTGAAAATTCTCGTTATGTTTACTAAGTTCAGATTTCTCGCCCTAATCTTCACTTGATCCTCTTTCTTTCTTTTGGGTGTGGGGAGGAGGGTGGTGGGGGGTGGAGGGTGGAGTGAGGAATTTTCTAATTGAAGGTTGAATGTGCAATAATTATTAATATTTTGAATATTTAATTGTTGACAGGAAATCTATTTTTATTTTTTTATTTTTTAAATAAGGAAGTTGTTGATGTTATTACCTTCTTTCCCCCTCTTGTTATAGCACCGAAGGGAACTTGTTGATGATATTCATCACGGGTTAACAATAATAAAATCCGAGAAAACAAATTCAAACTCTCAATCGCGAATGCCTAGCTATGGAACCCAGGTATGATCTGGATTTTGGTGAATAAAAATGGTTTTAATCAGAATATGCATTAACAGATGGCTAAATCTCTCATCAAGCACTTTGTTATGAAATTGAAGGTTACTGTTCAAACAGAATCAGAGAGACAAATTGATAAGCTTAGACGTAAGGAGGAAAAGCGAAATAAACGCGGAATTGAATATGGCACTGAAAGTGATTTGTCTGCTATAAACTTTTCTTCTCTAGTTCAAGCAAGTCAAAGAAAAAGTCCATTTGATGATCTTATTGGATCTGGTGAGGGCACTAACTCCCTTACAGTTAGTGCCCTTCCTCAAGGAACACAAAGGAAGCATTTTAAGGGATATGAGGAGGTAATCATCCCCCCAATCCCAGCAGCACAAATGAAGCCTGGTGAAAAGCTGGTAAGTCTTTTTATTATTTTTTGTTTTCTTATGTTATGTCTGAATGTCTTTGTTCAGTCAATAATTATAAGAAATATATCTAGGGTCATTTTATTGTAATTATGGTATTGGAAGGCATATCAAGCGAATTTGGCTTAGATGCAATTGTTAGATTTTCAGAGTTCACTTTAATATAATAGTGTTTGAAGAAGACAATCAATCCAAAAATCAAGTTCAAATTTCAACATATACTTTGACTAACAAGAAGAAGTATTTTGATTTGATGCCTACAGATTTCCATTTCAGTCAGGGCAATTATTTTTTTTGAACTAAAATATGAATTACCTGATTTGGATTTGCCAAGTCCCTCAAAGTTTATCAATTATACATGGTGCTACAACATTAATTGCAATCTTTTTATGAACATCTTAGGGACTGAGTTCTATAATCGCTACTGTTTAAAATCTCCGATGTTTCTGTCTCCTCCTCTTCTAGATATAATGTTCTCACGATGCAGTGATTTCTTTTCATTAATAACGTCGTGATACCATTTTTCCCCTGATTAATTTTCCAGATATTTTTCTGTAAGAAATGGTACTTACTAATAATAGACAATATTTATCAAACTTCTTAAGAACTGGGAATTGAAGTTAAAAAATAAGATTGTATGAGTACATTTCTGTGGACTGTAAAATATGGATGACTAGACTATAATTGCTGGATGTTAAAATAATGCAAATTATGTATATATGAATTTTTTTCTGAAGCTACATATGAATGACACCAGTTGATGTTTTTTAAATGGCAACGCACCTTGGAATATAGAGGGTTTTGATCCTTTTTTGAAGCTTGAAGTCCCTGAAATATTTTCCTACACACCTAGACACCCAGACAACAACTAGATTGGCTAGGTTAATGCACACCGAAACATGGGAACATTGGCTATAATCATGAATTAGTTTGTTAATGCAATCATGCCTGCAAAATCTCAGAGGCTTACAGATGTAGACAGCTTTGCTTGAGCGAAGTTTATTCAATAATGATCTTCATGTTACAAACTAAAGCCCCTTTAAATAGGCAACACACCTTACTGACCACCTAACTACTTAACTAATCGGCTGAAACTAAAATTAAAGAATCAAGAACTAGAGATTAAATTTAGAAACGGTTGTTGCAACCGAAATAAAAAGAAAACAGCAGTTGTAATGCCAAGAGGACTTAACAATGCTACACCAGTTACAGAATTGTGAACAAAATTAGGATCTTTTTTACACTCATGTTTCTTTTGGCTTTACTTGTTTCAGTAACCATACTTTAAATTTTTTATTCCGCATGCATTCTAAAATTCTCACATCTTACTGTGTGTATTTATATATTTTTCCTTTTTTCATTTGCCATCAGATTGAAATAAAGGAGTTAGATGATTTTGCTCAAGCTGCTTTTCGTGGATACAAATCCTTAAATCGAATACAGAGTCGCATTTTTGACACTGTTTATAACACCAATGAGAATATACTAGTGAGTTCTTTCCTTTCTATTTGTGGAAAACTGAAATCTTGAAATTGTACATATTATCTTTCTTGTTATGAATGTATAATTATTTTCTTGTAGGTCTGTGCTCCAACAGGAGCTGGGAAAACTAATATAGCTATGATCTCCATTCTCCATGAGGTTTGTGCTTAGATGGTTGTAACAAAAATGCCCTGCTCCTTTCTTTGGATATAATATTTTGGTCGTTAATTCATTTATGGAGGAGTAACACCCTTAGTACAGTCCTCTCTGACATGGGATATGCCTTTATAGAGGTGATTTTTTTTTTTGGACAACATGTTGGGGTGGGGGATTGAACCTAGGACCTCATGGTCACTAGGCGATACATCATGCCGTTGAGCTATGCTCTTGTTGGCAGGTGATTTTTTTTTTTGATAAGAAACAAATTTCATTGATGTATCAAATTATAGAAGAGAATACGAGGCATGAACCAAAGGAGTTATAAATTTCTCCAATTGGTCAAAAGAGATGAGAGACTATAAGAATGGTAAAAAGCCTTTATAGAGGTGATAGGAGATGGGGAGTTGCATTTACCGTGATATTGTCATCAACATATACTGTGTTATATGAACTATACTTATAAATTATCATTATTGTTACTTGATCATACAACTAATTGAATTGATATATATCTATTCAAAATAATATTATAATGATGGTTCCCTTGCGGAGTTTGTATCCTTGAAAAATTCCGTTTCTCTTTAAAAAGAAAAAATAAATAAATTAAGCTGATGGTGGTTTAAATGAAATTGTCGTGCTTTTGGGTTATGTTAGTACTTTCAGGTGGTGTGCATTTTTTTAACCAAAATTGATTTAAGTATATGAGTGATATTAATGGCTCTGCTATGCCCAAGAAGATATTTCTTCAACTCATGTGCAGCGAGTGAATTATGGTTTTGTTTTGAGTTCCAGATTTCACAGCATTTTAAGGACGGATATTTGCATAAGGATGAATTTAAGATAGTTTATGTTGCTCCTATGAAGGTAAATAGCTTTCAATTTGTTTTTTAATTTTCTGGCGAGGGTGTTGGCATGACAGTTTCTTTTTTTGGCTGGTGTTGTACATCCTAGGCATTGGCTGCAGAGGTCACATCTACTTTTAGCCATCGTTTATCTCCCTTGAATGTTACTGTAAGAGAACTAACTGGAGACATGCAACTTTCAAAGAATGAACTTGAAGAAACTCAGGTTGCTTTTACTAAAATTATTCATCATAAATTTTCTTCTCAATTGTCAAAAGTAACTAAGGTTTTTCTGCTTTTCAATTGATATCAGATGATAGTGACAACACCTGAGAAATGGGATGTCATTACTCGCAAAAGCAGCGATATGTCGCTGTCGATGTTAGTCAAACTCTTAATTATTGATGAGGTACATCTTCTAAATGATGATCGAGGGCCTGTAATTGAGGCACTAGTTGCACGAACTCTTCGTCAGGTAAATTATTTTTATACACGTTCTAATTGTGTTTTATCTGCTTGAAATGGACATATGTTTTTCTGAATCATTGAAAGGAACATAGGCTGTGATACCATTTTATTAGTTGTCATGGCATGTTTTCATTTAAATCAATAGATTGTTGAAATGTTTTTTTTTAGAATTCAAGGAATATAGGACTTGTTCATGACTATTTATTTTTCTGTATGTTGACAGGTGGAGTCAACACAAACAATGATTCGTATTGTTGGCCTTTCAGCCACCCTGCCTAATTACTTAGAGGTTCTCCTTCACTATGTTCTGAAAGATCCTTTTGTATCACTATCTTTTACTTGGCCAGCTTGAACCTCGTTATTTTTGGCTTACTGATTACAGTCGCTCTATCTCAATCTAGGTTGCACAATTTCTTAGAGTGAATCCAGGAACGGGACTTTTCTACTTTGATTCTAGCTATCGTCCTGTGCCACTTGCACAACAATATATTGGTATCAGCGAGCACAACTTTGCAGCTCGCAATGAGTTGTTAAATGAAATATGCTATAAGAAGGTATTTACTTACATTTGGGCTCTATACCAGATTCTACCTCGGAAAATAACTCCATTGATTTAACATTTCAATTTAACACACTTGGTGTCAGATTGTTGATTCATTAAAGCATGGGCATCAAGCAATGGTGTTTGTTCATTCTCGAAAGGACACAGCAAAAACAGCAGAGAAACTGGTACAACTGTTTCCATTCTGTTCAATTTGCTAAATGTTTTGTACTTTGCCTTAAAGTTCATACACACATCAAGAAGAGTTTTTTTGCCAGCAGGGAAGCAAGCATTAGGTCACCACCATGTATTTTAGTTATTTTTCTTTTGGTTATGGGAGCTTTATGAAAGGAATTTGAATCTATTTAGCTCCCTATGATTGTCGATGCAATATAATAAATCAGAAACCTTTTTTCTTTAATCTTCTCCTTTTATTAAATTTATTTAACAAAGAGAGATTGATTTGACAATTCTTAAACTATTATGCTCTTATAGATAAATAAATTTAGATTCCACTATATAGAAACTAACATGGATTGGCATAGGTTTGAGAGAGGCAAGGAGAACCTGATTAAGGACTTTAAGCTTGGAAAGGGCAGAGTTCATTTCACTCGTTTACAGTTTGTGGATATGATTTTCTTTTGTTTTATAAGGAAGATTCTCTTATCACTCTTAACAATACTTTATCCACATGTAAGGAAACTTCCAGTCTCAAGATCAATAGAGCCAAGAGCTTGGTCATTGGCATTGATTATTGTGAGGCGAAACCTTGAGATGAGATAATTACATGAGCTGCTTGCTGATCTAACTTCCTCTATAGCTGAGAATATTATATTGGCTGCCTTTTGACATCTTTTGTCGAATAAGATGTTGAAATTTCAGAAGAGAAGGTTTTCCTTCTATGAAAAATTTATTGTGCGAGTTTTAAGGTAGGATTTCTCTAATTTGTAGCTATGCTATATGGCTAAAATACTAGGTACTGCATTTATGTAACAAGTCCTGTCCAATCAGATATAATCAGTAGTCTTCTTGGCCAAATATATTTAGGATTTTCAACTTTTTTCGAATTGATGATCAGTTATGTAATAGTTAGATTCTTCCTATTTCTTGTGGGATATTTTGCCATTTCCCGTCGTATTTTTTTGTTGAATAGTTGGCTCTCAACAGGTAATAGTTTTATCTCATCAAATTTCCTATGATATGATTGATATTCTACAATGAACATATCACTTTCATACTTTCTTTCCCCTAATTTTTTATGCATTAAATAGGTCGAACTTGGTCGAAAGTATGATGATCTTGAGCTATTTAAGAATGATGAGCACCCACAATTTGGTATTATCAAGGTAAGTATGTGAAATATGTTCGTAATTGTCTTATGATCCTGGCCGATTTTCCAATCATTCTTTTGGCCTCTTGTTTAAAATTTTGCATTACAGAAAGAAGTCATCAAATCCAGGAATAAAGATCTAGTAGAACTTTTTAATTTTGGGATTGGTGTACATCATGCTGGAATGCTACGTTCTGATAGAGGTTTAACTGAAAGGCTTTTCTCTGATGGACTGTTGAAGGTTGAGCTCATTCATTTCCAGTTAAAGCCTAGTACCTCGGATTATAGACTGATTGAATGGTTATTTGCCTTAGGTTCTTGTTTGTACAGCCACCTTAGCATGGGGTGTAAATCTGCCTGCTCATACTGTTGTTATAAAGGTAAAAGTGTTGTTCAAATTATGCTATTGTATTGTTTCTGATTCCTAACAATTTGGGTGCCCGTGCGTGGGTTCATGTCTCAGCATGGTACTCTGGAGTGTTTTTATTTTGCCCTTTCAGTTGCTCTTTAGCAACATTGTTTTTTTTTGATAGGAAACAGAAACAATTTCATTGATAGTATGAAAGAGTGTTACAAAAGAAATCCCATCTTTTAATTACAAAAAGACCCTCCATTGATTATAAAGGGTGGTTAGACCATAATTACAAAAAGGAGATGTTAATTTACTCCAAGTAATGGCTAAAATAGTAGTAGAATCGATGAAATGTTGAGCGTCTTTGTAAATGTCCCTAAAAACTCGCATGTTTCTCTCGTTCCATAGATTCCAAAAGAATGCACGAACAAAGCAGAGCCATAAAGTCTTCTTTGCTTTCTTGAAGGGGTGACCCATGAAAATAATATAATATAAAGAGAGGATATTACCCGGTCGGGGGATAGGCCACTTGAAAGCTTGAAGAAGGAAATCCCAAAACTTTGTAGCATACGGACACTCACTGAATAAATGCAATTGATTTTCACCATTTGCAACACACATGTGGCAGCAGTTTGGAGAAATTGTATGCTTTGGTAATCTCTTTTGAAGTCTGTCATATGTATTAATGCAAGAATGGCTGAGTTCCCATATAAAAAACTTCACCTTCTTTGGGTATTTTCCGGACCATATAGTGTTGTACAGTGCTGCATGTTCGTTAGTGCTCGATGAAGCTAATGCCAAAGCCATCGATTTTGATGAGAACTTGTTGTCTTTCTCTAAATTCCATAGCCAAGTGTCCTCTCTATCAATCGAACTGAAAACTGCCATAGAGCTATTAAATGATGACCATTCCTCAATTTCATTGTCTTGTAGGTTCCTTCTAAAATCCAGCAGCCACATATTTGTTCGGGGGCACCAAACCTCAGTTATGGAGGCTTCTTTCTTCTTGGACAAATTATAAAGATTTGGGAAAATCATTTGTAAGCTCATTTGCCCATACCATACATCTTTCCAGAAGTATGTTTTTGTCCCATTTCCTATCTTAATAGATATGTGCTCGTATATTAAGATCTTTAGGGAATCAATGGCTTTCCATGGGCCTCTTGCCGAGTGCATGGAAAAAGTATTTGGTCTTGTATCAAAGTGTGTAGAGCCGTATTTGATCTCTATAACTTTTCTCCATATGGCCTCTTTCTCAACATTAAAACGCCATATCCATTTCGAGAGGAGCGATTTGTTCCTTATTTGCATATCAAGAATACCAAGGCCACCTTCCTCAATAGGATTCTTGACTTTATCCCATTTAAGCAAATGCATCCCTTTATATTCAGCACAACCCCTCCAAAGGTAATTCCTGAAAAGCCTTTCTATGTCGTCTGTGACTGATTTTGGAGCTCTAAAAAGGGAGAGATAATAAATGGGCAGATTTGCCAAAGTGGCTTGTACGAGGGTTAATCTTCCCCCCTTCGATAAATTAGCTCCCCATGAAGACAATCTTTTCTCAATCTTTTCAATGATTGGAGCCCAAAACAGCTTTTTGTTAGGCTTATCATTTAAAGGCAGCCCAAGGTATGAGTTAGGCCAAATACCTTTCTTGCACTTGGTGAGTGAGGCAATTCTATCAATCAAATCATTCTCCAAATTCAATCCTAAGAGTTCTGATTTTCTGCAATTAATGTTCAATCCCGATGCTTTTTCAAATAACTCAATGATGTGAAAAAGATTCTTGATGTGATGATTTTCAAATAACTCAATGATGTGAAAAAGTCAAAGTCTTGGAGCCCTTTATTGTACTTCTCTCTTTGGTTGCTCTAGCACTTGGACTTTGCCAGCATTGTTGTATGGTTTTCCTTTGGTTGTACTTTATTCTTCTAAATGAAAGTGATTTTTGTAGGAAAACTAATATATTACGATAACTACGCAAATCTAGCATATGTATATAAAATTTCACAAAAATAAAACCTAAGGTGCAAATATAGAAAAATTAGAACGCATGAATATATGGAAAATCTGTAGAAGATGTTATTTTCTCTAATGGTAATAATGTTTCTTCGGCCGTGGGTAAAGAACCTGAGGTCATAACCATCAAGGGTTGACCTTGTAGTTATGAAGGGCATTGAGACTATTAAAGCCTTCCTAGAGGGAATGAGTTCAATCCTTGGTGGTCACCTACCTAGGGATTAATTTCCTACGGGTTTTCTTGACAACCAAATATTGTAGGGTCAGGCGGTTGTCATGTGAGATTAGTCGAGGTACGCTTAAGTTGACCCGGACACTTACGGATATAAAAAAAAAAATAAAAAAAATACCTTAGGTCATTATCTATTCTATAGTTACTTAATAGGTAGGTATATATTAGACCTCCAATCATGAATACTTATTCCAAGAAGGGTAGAAAAAGGAATTTATAGTTCCAAATGTTGATAAGGATGTTTAGTTTTAGGTTGTTATCTGTATTTAACAGTTTGAATATGGAGTTAGAAGGAAGTTGCAACTTCCATAGTCGGTTGTGTTTCTCTTTATATATTGCTTTATGTTCTGTTTTCTGGGGGTTACGTCGTCTTGTGTTAAGTCAGTTTGTAAAGGTGTGGAGAGAAAGTTGACCCTCTCAAATTGGTCGATAAGTTGTAATTTCGACAGTGAAGGGTACCTATCAATATATCAATTTGTTAATGAGTTGCTTGCTTTGGTATTGTAGTAATAATGTTGTCTGCAAGCTTCACTGCTATTCTTTTACTTCATAATTTTCTTTTTGCCAACTTATAGGGCACCCAATTGTATGATCCAAAAGCTGGTGGATGGCGAGATTTGGGTATGCTTGATGTCATGCAGGTGAGAGTCACTTGTTTTTTAATCTTATACTTTACTTTCTACCCCTCAGATTTGGGTATAGATGTCCTAAATGGTCTCATTTTTTAATCTCATACTTTTCTTTCTACCCCTCAGATTTTTGGACGTGCTGGGAGACCTCAGTTTGACAAAAGTGGTGAAGGGATCATAATTACATCTCACGATAAACTTGCCCATTATTTGCGATTGCTCACAAGTCAGCTCCCTATAGAGAGTCAGGTACGTTTACGTATGTATGCTATTTTCAGATTTGGAGCTTTAAATTATCTGTTTTTTTAAGCAAATAAATAAATATGTATTTATTTTCAAATTTTTAATTAACAAATCAACTTTCATTACGATATTTAAAAAGTACCGAAGAATACCAAAAAACTATGCCCAACCAACATGAGGACTGCAATGAATTACTAAAAGAAGGTGTTGGTGATCAAGAACAAAAGGTTACTAAAAAGAAGGTTTAAGAAGCAAGAGGAGGACCTCGATCATCTTCTGTGGGATTGCCCCTTTTCTTTCTCCCTCTGGAGTCATTTTTTCCAGGATTTTTGGCTTTGCTTTGACTCATAATAGGGGGCTACTGCTCTATAAACCCTCATTTTTGTGATAAAGGAAGAATTATGTGGCAAGCTTACTTTTTTGCCATTTTGTTGGGTATTTTGCTAGAAGAGAAACAATATGATTTTTAGAGGGGTTGAGAGATCTAAACATGAGTTTTGAGAGTTGGTTAGATTTAACTCTTTGTTATGGGAGTCCATTAGTCAAGCTTTTTGTAATTACCATCGTGGTCTCATTCTAAAAAAGATTGTGGTCCTTTCTTGTAATTAAGGTTAGAACTCCTTTTGGTGGGCTTGTTTTTTGTATGCCCTTGTACATTATTTCATATTTCTCAATGAAAGCTCGGTTTCTTATTAAAAAAATGAACTCGTAG
Source organism: Herpetospermum pedunculosum (assembly GCA_028017165.1). Taxonomy (NCBI): domain Eukaryota; kingdom Viridiplantae; phylum Streptophyta; class Magnoliopsida; order Cucurbitales; family Cucurbitaceae; genus Herpetospermum; species Herpetospermum pedunculosum. The sequence goes on from CM051528.1 coordinate 69,027,772, forward strand.
AGTCGTCAAAATGAGTCACCCCAGTTCTTTTCCCACGCCCTATCGAAACCCATGTTTTTCCAACTAAATATTCCACACCACAACTAATAAACTAGCTTGCCATAGTTAACTACTACCTTTACCTTTATCCTGTAATGAACAGTGAAGAATATACAACATCTTTCTCCATTATTTCGCGAAGACCAGAACTTTGGACCACAAAGATGCCAAAAGACCGCCACAAATGATACCACACCTTGGTAGCAAAAGTGCAAAGCCATTGAAGGTGGTTTAAATGTTTAGACGCACATTTGCTAAGTATAAGCTAGTTGGGACCAATGATAGAAAATAAGGTGTTGATCCTCATCCTTTCTAGGGCGACAAGTCATGAGAAGAACGAGTTTTCTTTGTGATCTCTAGTCTCCAAAGATTAGAGAGAAAAAAAGGAGGGCATGAGGAATGGTAGTAAACCAACTTAATATACAGACTTTCAAATGAAAACACTTGGAAGGATCTATAAACCACACCCAACAATTGTTATGGAAATGGGATTGACTCTTGGGATTGTAAAATCATAAAAAGAAAGAAACCCAACTTATCGTCCTCTCTCTCGAAAAGAGCTATACAAAAACGAAAACCAAAGGAATCCACTACGGGTTGGCTCAATGATCAATAATGACCTATGTAAATAGTACAAAGCTTACAAAGAATATGACAAACCATGGAAACCATCTACCTAGTATTTAAAATATTCTACGAGTGACCTTGGCAACCAAATGTAGTTAAGGTAAGACGGGTTTCCTGTGAGAATAGTCGAGACGCATGTACGTTGGCTCATACACTCACAAATATATATATATATATATATAAAGCAAAGATAAGAGAGCCACAACATCCGTTGTTGACCTATTGGTCAACGAACGACGAAAACCCAAGGAAGGAGAAGGCGAAATCTCGGAATGAGAAAAGATCGTGGGAGGACAATCAATATAAACGGGAAACAAGGAGCAAAGGGTTTTTTCCCCAACCACTTATACTCCCAAAAGTATCTCCCATCTCCCACCACATTATGAGCAAACTGGTAAATAAAAGAAAGCTCGACCAAAATATCTTTCCAAGGGTTTCTGGAGGTGCCTTTAACCTTGTCAAGGTCCATTCAAAAGGGTGAGACCCATACTTGCTTACAATAACCTTGTGCCATAATGTATCGGTTTCATGATGGAATCACCAAAGCCATTTAGTCAACGGGGTTTTGTTTCTCGCCCTTACATATGCCTAACCCCCATGTCCAGTAGCCTAGAAACCACCTCCCTTCTCACAAGATGCGAGCCTTTCCCCTCATCAACCCCTCCCATAAGAAATCTCTCATTAACTTCTCAAAAACCTTGCTAACAATTGTTATGATTAGGAATGGGATTGACTTTTTGTTTTAATCCCGTTAGGGGGGATGTCCGCCTTTGGACTCCTTGTTCGTCCAAAGGTTTCCTCTACAGTTCTTTCTTTCATTGCTTGGTCAGTTCCTACCCGGCGAGTGGTTCTATTTTCTCCTCTGTGTGCAAGGTTAAGTTTTTTCGTGTGGCAGGTTTTGTATGGAAGAGTTAATACCTTGGATCGAATCTTGGCTAGAGGGTCCATTTTGGTCGGGCCACTGTGTTGTATTTGTATTATTTGCTGAAGGGCGACAAATGACCTTGTTCATATCCTCTGGAGTTGTGATTTGCCGGTGTTATTTGGAGTTGTTTCTTTGAGGTGTTAGAACTTAGCTTTGTCAACTCTCATGTTACAGGGAGACGATCAATGAGCTTTTTCTTCATCTGCCTTCATGATAGAAAGGGCGTTTTTTGTGGCAGGCCGGGGTTTGTGCTATTTTGTGGGGTCTTTTGGGTGAGAGAGATAGAAAAATCTTCAGGGGCAGGAGAGCTCTTTTAGCGATGTTCGGTACATTGCGAGATTCTATGTTTCTCTTTGGGCTTCGGTGTTTAGGCATTTTTGTAATTACTTGCTAGGTCTCACTTTATTTGATTGGAGCCCTTTCTTGTGAGCTTCTTTATTGTATGTCTCTGAATTCTTTCATTTTTTTTCAATGAAAGTTTGGTTATTCATTAAAAAAAAACTCGAAGGAAGGAGAATTGTGTCAGACTGAATAACTTAGCAAATTGTGGAGCTTTTAGCAAAGGATAATGAATTAAGATGGGGAAATTGTGACTGGTGGGTATTGTTTTTAAGCCATGGATCCTCCCAAACATGCACTTGGCTACCGTCCTGACATAAAACTTTGTCGATACAAGTTGATACTTTTTTTTTTTTATCTCTATTAGCTCCAACTTTTCTTCAAGTTCAATAATTTCTGTTTGCATTGTGGGGAACCAAGAGACACTACTTACAAGGCTTTTGCTTCTAAGACTGCTTTAGGTCGAGCATGATTCTTTTGAGTCAAGGATGCTTCCTTCCTTGTTTGTCTAAAAGTTGAGAAGAGTTTTCTTTCATTTTAAGATAGAGACTTGGTTCCCTCTGTATATGACCATCCTTGATGTAGCAATAATGCTGTTTTAATTGAAGTGTAAAGTGTCTTTTTTGACAAGGATGGTCCTTTAAGTATGAAGCCAACCTAACAAATTAACTAACAACCAACCAGACAGCTGTAAAAATCCTAAAGAACTTAACTAACAGCTGAATAACCTTTAAAGAACTTAAAGTTTCGGTTACATCAACCGAATTAACAAACTTCAGAAATTTAAGAGACTAAATTACAGAAGTTAAAGCCATTGACACGAATAAAAGACACACCGATCCATTTTCTTTCTTAACATTGTTGGTAACCTTGTTGGGACTTGACATTTGAACTCCTTCGTCCTTTTTCCTGCTTCCATTATTAGAATTGTACTTTATTAGGAAGACTTTTGAGTAAAGGCTTGTGGTCAGCAAAACTTAATATTCATTTTCCGTCTGCTTAGGCTGAAACATGGACTGAAAGAAACAAACCATAGAAACCTTGGTTTCCAGTGGACGTAGGGGAGGGAAAAAGAGGCTGGAGTGTAGTATGAGAGTGATTTGTTATCTTTGCACAATTTAAATAACAACTTCATCCCCTGATTAAAGCTTTCTTGAACTTATGAATCCTTATTCTTGTACACGGTTCCTTATTTTTAAAGTTTGGAATCACCTATGTCAATGAAAATATAAATTTCTTTTTTCTGCAGTTTATTGGCTCTTTGAAAGATAATTTGAATGCAGAGGTTGCACTGGGTACTGTAACGAATGTGAAGGAAGCTTGTGCGTGGCTTGGATATACGTATCTATTTATAAGGATGAGACTAAATCCTCTGGCATATGGTATTGGATGGGATGAGGTATGTTCGAAGTTTGTTGGTGCAGAATAAGAGGCATCCTAACATGTTCTTTTATTATTTAATTTTAGTCTTGTTTGATCCTTGCATGTAAATATATTTGTACATTTGGAATTTCTGTACGGAGAATATTTTTTGTACGTGCAGTTTTTCACAACATCAATAAAAAGTTGGATCTCTTAAAAGAAAATATCCCTTGAAAGTTTTTATGGTCGTCATCTTTACCACAGAAAAACCATTAATTTGTACGTATAATTATTTTAAAAAACACTCTTGCTATTTGACATTTCGTTTTCTTTTTATCAATTCCAATGTTCACACTAGGCAGTTGGTATTCAATGAGCTGTGGTGGCGAAAGAGTATCTAGTTGGTCATATAATCAATTGAATTAGTTTGGATATAATTCTTCGGTATTTTGACAACTGTACTCGAGGCAACTCTTGATCAATACGCCTTGGTCATCTGATTTAATTTGACAATTGGTTGCATCAAATTTCTTATGCGTAGGGTATCTTTTGATTTGTATTTGGTAGGTCATGGCCGATCCGTCTTTGAGTTCAAAGCAAAGAGCTCTCATAACAGATGCTGCACGTGCACTCGACAAATCAAAGATGATGCGTTTTGATGAAAAAAGTGGCAACTTTTATTGTACAGAGCTGGGCCGCATTGCCAGCCACTTCTATATTCAGTATTCCAGTGTTGAAACGTACAATGAGATGTTGAGACGTCATATGAATGACAGTGAGGTTGATGATTGTCACTTTTATTTTACTTGATTTTTCCTTTCAGATGGTCATTCATATTTTTTTATTTACTGATTTCTGTTGTTGTTTCTCTGTTGTCTTTCCCTTATCTCAATTGATCACGGCACTGATGCTCATAAGGACAGATTGATCTTATTGTTTCATTTTATTCTTTTAAAATGAAGATTTCATACTTCATCTTTTCTTTTCTATGCTCGTTAATGTAAATATCTTTTGGGCTAACAGGTCTGTTGCATTTGTAGATTATTGACATGGTCGCTCATTCTTCTGAGTTTGAAAACATTGTTGTTCGAGATGAGGAGCAGAGTGAGCTAGAGATGTCAGTACGAACATCATGTCCCTTAGAAGTTAAGGGTGGCCCATCAAATAAACATGGAAAAATTTCCATCCTTATTCAGGTTAAGTTTTTTTTAAAGTGTTTCTAACTTCAAAAAGGAGGATGGGATGACAACAAATTGCTAATATAGTGGTTATTTTATTGCAGTTGTACATTTCCAGAGGTTCCATCGATACCTTCTCGTTAGTCTCTGATGCTTCTTATATAAGTGCTAGCTTGGCTCGTATTATCCGAGCTCTATTTGAAATCTGTTTGAGAAGGGGTTGGTGTGAAATGACTTTGTTCATGTTGGAATATTGCAAAGCTGTTGATCGTCGAATATGGCCACACCTGCATCCTCTAAGACAATTTGACAAGGATCTTTCTTTAGATGTTTGTCTCAATTCTATTTTATTATTCCTTCAGACATGGTTTCCTCTGTTGAAACTCTCCATTCTATTTCTCTTTTTTTCTACCAGATATTGCGCAAACTTGAGGAGCGAGAGGCTGACTTGGATCGTCTGCAGGAGATGCATGAAAAAGACATAGGAGCATTGATCCGTTATGCACCTGGTGGAAGAGTAGGTTTAATTATACGGATGTTCTAACATTTTTTGTTGTTATTTGTTAAAGATATTCAATTTCAAACTGACTTATTTTCCCCTTGTTTGCTTATTGAAGTTGGTTAAGCAGTATTTAGGATATTTTCCACTAATCCAGTTATCGGCAACTGTCAGTCCAATAACAAGAACAGTCCTAAAGGTAACTTTTTGTTGCCATTCTTATATTTTACTATAAGTTGTCTTGAGAGGTCACTGTATGATAACCTTGAACTATTAGCTATAATCAGACATCCAAAATGTTGATTTTAGGTTGATGTGCTCATAACGGCCGACTTTGTATGGAAAGATCGTTTTCATGGTGGTTCACAACGCTGGTGGATACTAGTTGAGGTGATAACTTACTTGCCTTTCAGGTGTAATAGTGTATAATTAACTTTTGTTGTAGAATGCTCACTCTTTTTTTTTTTTTTGATCAAGATACGAAACTTTCCATTGAAATAATGAAAAGAGACTAACGCTCAAGGATACAAACTCCACAGAGGAGTGAGAAAAAACAGTAAAAAAATAAAAAATACATACCAAAACAATTATGAAAAGATGAAAGCATTCTAGTTTAAATCAATATCCTTTAGAGAAAAATCTATAAAAGAATTAGTTAGAATTCTCACTCTTACAACTTATATTTTGCTGTAAAAGGATATTCACTATGCTTCGGGTAAAAATAAGGAAATGCAATCATTGAGAATTTTGTAAAAATATTTTCTTTTTTTCATATTATTTCCAATAATTGTTCTGTAAATATAAACTTCATGTTCATTCACATATTAACATCTTGCATTTGGAATTGAAATAAATTTTATCCAATTTGTTTCTAGTCGTTCGATTGTATTTTTGAAATGAGGATGAAATTTTATTCTTCTCATTTTTTCTCTTTTGCCATATCCTTCCCGATAACAGTTCTTTTACATGTTGAAATATTATGCATGTTTATGGTCAAATTGTCTTTTAGCATCTGAATTAGCAATGTGCATGATTGTTTGAATAGGACACAGAGAATGACCATATCTATCACTCTGAGCTTTTCACTCTGGCAAAGAAGAAGGCTAGAGAGCCTCAGAAGCTTTCGTTCACAGTCCCAATATTTGAGCCACATCCACCTCAATATTATATTCATGCTGTTTCTGACTCCTGGCTGCAAGCAGAAGCATTTTATACAATATCTTTCCAAAATTTAGCACTGCCGGAGGTAATTACATATTTTTCTCCACTTTCCTTCTTTGTAAAAATAGCAAATTTATACTTTATATTGTAATTTATGCTTTCCGAAGTTCTGGTATAGACGTGGAAGTTGTGTTTTTTCAGGCCCGTACGTCGCACACTGAGCTCCTAGACTTAAAACCTCTTCCAATAACTGCACTTGGTAACAGAAGTTACGAATCCCTATATAAATTTTCACATTTTAATCCAATACAAACACAGGTTTGTAACATCCATCGACTCTTAAATCATTTGAAATACGCTTAACCTTATTGGTGTTGCCATATCTCGACTTATTGTTTGATACATCTGCTTGGTTTGCACAGATTTTTCATGTGTTGTATCATACAGATGATAACATCCTGTTGGGTGCTCCCACTGGGAGTGGAAAAACCATATCTGCTGAACTTGCTATGCTTCGTCTCTTCAATTCTCAGCCTGATATGAAGGTAAAAGAGCTCTCCATGAAAAATTGAGCGCAAAAGTATTGTGTGCAGAATAATCAAAGTACAGATGGTTGTATGAAACTTAAAGTAAGAGGTGTGATGGTTGCCCGACTTTTCTCCGGTGTCAAAAGTTACCCAGTGGAGAATTGACGCACATTGAAGTTGCTGGATCAACTTTCTGAAATGTTTTCATAAAATGAATGAAGATGTTCACTATGTATCGATATTCTCTTTGGTAAAAGAACCACTTTTATATAGGCCATACCAAATGTGCATGCAATTCTAAAACCAGAATCAGATTTGGATATCTGTCTTCACCAAAGAGTTTAATTTACCGGATCTCTCAAGTGTGAGAAGAAATAGTAGAGCAGAAAGCTGCATTTATTGTCACAACTTTTTCTTTGTAATTTTTTACAATAATTAGTGGGAGGCATAATTGGGACTTCATGTTTTCTTCTCTTTTTCGTTTGTTTTTCATTTTGGGGCTTTCAGCAGTTCTAGGTTCCTTTTCTTTTGGGTAAGGGTTTCTGTTTATGTCAATATCAGGTTGGATCTCTTGTTAAACTTATACTGCAACTCTTCCTTTGCAATGCAGGTTGTCTACATAGCACCTTTGAAAGCCATTGTTCGTGAAAGAATGAATGACTGGAAAAATTGTCTTGTTTCTCGGCTTGGCAAAAAAATGGTTACATCTTTTATCTTCTTTTTTATTTTTTTTGGTGGGTGTGCTTGCACCTCCTTGATATTGAAGTTTTCTTTTCATTGATTTTTGTTTCAGGTTGAAATGACAGGAGATTATACCCCTGATTTGATGGCGCTTTTGTCAGCAGATATTATAATATCAACCCCTGAAAAGTGGGATGGTATTAGTCGAAATTGGCACAGTCGAAGCTATGTTACAAAGGTGAATTGACACACAATAGGCATTACTCTTTTGGAGAAAGAAACAAAAGTTTGAGTGCTCACATTCTCTATCTTATCTCTCCTACCACTGAAATTTCTTTAGACGTCTACAGCTAATTTTTTCCATGGAAGTTCAATCCCTTAAACGCCATAGCTGGCACAAAGAGAGAGCGCCATGCTTCTCCCACTCTCAGTTTTTATTACCCATTACTTTGAGGCATTAGTTAATGAAAATTGTTTTCCTCCAATTTTCCTAGTCGTGCAATTATTAAATGACAGATTCTTAATCCATTATTCATATCTTTTTGCATATATAATAGGTTGGACTAATGATTCTGGATGAGATCCACTTATTGGGAGCAGATCGAGGTCCCATTCTTGAGGTAGTTAATTATTAAGCCTAGCAATTTAGTACAAATGCTATTGATGAAATTTTATTTGAACTTATTCATATTTGATTTTTTTAACGTATCTATAATATATTGTATCAAACACATTAAAAAAATGTATTATACATAATGACTGGTTCCCAATTGAATATAACTTTTGTTGCACATGATTTTATGAAGGAAGTTACTGCTTGAACTCTTAATCTGTGCTGTGCATTGCCTTCTTTTGGTGTGAGTATTCCCTTAGTGTCAGTTATATTGGAGTGAAATATACAGCGTGCTTCTCGTCATGGAGAAACTCTAATGCTTAATCCAACCCACATTCTTACTAATTGGATCAGCTTTTCAATTTGGCTTTACTCAGCAGACCCCTTGGTGTTCGATTTAAACTGAATTTTTGAATTTGCACGTTTCCCTTTAAAAGATTTAGGGTTGATCTATTTAGGATTCATATTCACCTATATTACTCACTGTTTTAATATTATTATCTATTTTGTGTCCCCAGGTTATTGTTTCAAGGATGAGGTATATATCATCACAGACTGAGCGAAAAGTTAGATTCGTAGGCCTTTCAACTGCTTTAGCGAATGCAAGGTATGCAAGCACGACTGAATAATTTATCGTACTTAATAAGCAATAAAAGTTGCAATCTTGTTCTTCTGTATTAAATTTTTTATACTGCTTGATTTTGCTTTCTATTCCAAATATTGTTATTGAGATAAACGTCTGCCTGTAATAAAGAACACACAAACACGCACAGATGATGGATACAGTAAGTTTGCTGAGCTGTTAGAAGGAATATTTCTTCATCAGACATTCCACTGCTGGTTTTTAATATTTTTCTTATATATCATTTCTCCTCCGGACAGAAAAATTCTTTGAATCCTTCGTGTCTCTTATACCACTTTTGCATATTTCATGGATTTAATTCTTTTTCGTGCTATGTACTGGTGTATAGTCTTTCTTATATATCCTTTCTCGGATTATAGTCTTTCTTTTTTGATTATGAACTGGACAACTTTTATGTAATTCACCTTTGGGTGTTTGGAGTCAAAACTTTACATAAAAGAAGTATTACAAAAAGGCTCTTCACTCAGCTAAGATTAAAAAAACTTGGATAATGATGATAAAAATGATTAGACGACTATGCCCAAATACAGAGACCTTAAAAAATAATAAGATCCCGCATATGAACTGAGAGGCTTCCATATATCTTGGAAAAGTTTTCTATTCCTTCTAACCACATGTTTCAAAACCCATGAAAGTTATCTAAACACAACTTTTGTCCTCAAAGAAGTGAACATTTGTTTTTTTTTTGAAAAGGGAAACAATTTCATTGATAAATTAAATGATGGAATAGGTGAGGACTATGATATATATCCTTTAGGGGTTTTTGGTGTGCAACAATGGGAATGGGAAGTTTGGGAATTGGAGAGCTTTGAATGGAATCCGTGTGTTTGATTGGTTGAAATGAGATAGGTAGAAATATTAGTTAGCCTTCTATTAGTTCATTATCTTAAATCTAATTATATTATATATGGCAATTAATTTTCCTAATAATTTAATTTAAAGATAATTTTTTTAATGGATTAATTCATACTTACTTTTGAATTAATTATTTGTAAGTAAAAATGAATAATCAAAATTAAAGAAGCAGACTTTAAATATTTTTTATATTAATCACTGCTGGCAGGCTGGGATCTGTGCGATTGTTTGGGGTTTGTGGGGGGAAAGGAACAACAGAATTTTTAGAGGTTCTGAAAGGGACCCGAGTGCTATTTGGTCTCTCGTTAGATTTCAAGTTTCTTTATGGGCGTCTGTGACGCAGCTTTTTTGTAATTACTCTATAAGTCTTTTATTACTTGACTGGACCCCTTTTCTTTAAGGGTGGTTCCCTCGGGCTCTCCTTTTTTTTGAATGCCCTTGTATTCTTTCATCTTTTACTCAATGAAAGTTTGGTACCTTATCAAAAAAAAAAATCACTGCTGGTTTTTAATATTTTTCTTAGATTTCATATTTCGGAAGTCTGTTTCTATACCTTATTCTTGATAAATATCGTTCTATGATACTCTCATCTTGTTCTTTTATCAGCGATTTGGGTGACTGGTTAGGTGTTGGAGAAAATGGACTTTTCAATTTCAAACCAAGTGTAAGGCCAGTGCCTCTTGAGGTTCATATACAGGCAAGTAAATTTGGTGTCTTGAAACGACTTCCCTTATTTTTATATTTACCCTCTATGGTTGCAAGGTTGGAAAAATGAGTTTTTTTTCTTATTTCTACTAAGGAAGCTACCTGGTAAAATTGGATTCATCCAATTAGACCTTAATCGAGAAGAAATTTATTGAGTGTTCTCTTATAGTTTGTGAGTGTTGTTATTAGCTTTCTAGGTCCCTATTTGCTCTGATACAATGTCAGAAAAAAACCTAAAAACGTTTAGTTTAAATTACATATTTCATCCACATATTTTAGAAAGTTATAATTACGTTCCTATACTTCAAATTAGGTTTATCTTTAGTTCTTTTCATTAACCCTAACGTAGACGTGATACTTTATTTATTGAAATTTGGATGAAGTGGCATAATCCATCATGCAGTTGGATGTTTTGGCATAATCCCACTAATCTAGCCTTCCTCCAAGTTCTAAGGATCTAAAATTTAAGGTTCCTAGAACTAGTGTGCTACTAACTTTTCATTGATGTGGTGAACAGTTCCAAAGTTCCAAACAACTTCCCCAACTAGAATTAATTATAGAACTTGAGTACCCACTGAAGTGTCTCTCTAATGAAACCCATAAGGATTAATTAGCTCATAGAGTACTCTACCACCTCTACTCAATTCCACATATAAGCTTGAACAACAATGATCCACAATTTTCTGGCTTTTCCTCCAAAGCATCAACAATAAACATTTTATCATAGTTTTATTTTGTTTATACTTGCTAGCCCTACTAATGAACGTTTTGACTTTTTTATTCAGGGATATCCTGGAAAGTTTTACTGCCCTAGAATGAACAGTATGAATAAACCAACTTATGCTGCCATTTGCACCCATTCACCAACCAAGCCAGTTCTTATATTCGTGTCATCTCGTCGTCAGACAAGACTCACGGCATTGGATCTTATTCAGGTGAGATCTTGATTACTATGAGTAAAATCTCCACTGTTTTCTTGGTCAATTGGGTTTTTTAGACTTTAAAAGCTCACTACAGCTTCAGCGTTGCTTCCTATACAAGTTTCCTGATACATATTTCACACTTTGTTGCTTTCCTTTTAAGTTCTTTAATGACAGCCTGTTATCTGAATTCTCTTTCTATGGTTTAGTTTGCAGCTTCAGATGAGCATCCAAGACAATTTCTTAATATTGCCGAAGAAGAGCTTCAGATGATCCTTGGTCAAGTTATTGATCAGAATCTCAGGCACACCTTGCAATTTGGTATCGGGCTACACCATGCAGGTCTGAATGATGGGGATAGGTCTATGGTTGAGGAACTGTTTGCAAACAACAAAATTCAGGCATTTCTGTTACCCGATTGATCTATCTACTCTATAAAAACAGTCCAGAGTTACTAAAATAGACTGTCCTCTTTATCGTTTTACTAATTTAGCTTTTCAAACTATCTAATCGTAGGTATTGGTTTGTACTAGCACATTGGCTTGGGGTGTGAACCTTCCTGCACATCTAGTTATTATCAAGGTGAAGTATATTTTTCTGTAATTTGTTTAATTTAATGTTGATACTGTAAGTAGATATTTTGATAGTGGACTGTAATTTTATTTTCAACCTCGTTTATATTTTTTAACAGGGAACAGAATATTATGATGGAAAATCAAAAAGATATGTTGATTTTCCAATCACAGATATTCTGCAAATGATGGGTCGTGCAGGTCGACCACAGTATGATCAACATGGAAAAGCAGTCATTCTTGTGCATGAACCCAAAAAGAGCTTTTATAAAAAGGTCCTTATCTGATCATTTATATATTTTTATCCAAAAGTCCTTCACTCTGACAGGCTTGGTTCTCATAATTACTTTCAGTTTCTGTACGAACCATTCCCTGTTGAGAGCAGTCTGAAGGAGCAGTTGCATGACCATCTCAATGCTGAGATAGTTTCAGGCACCATTTGTCATAAAGAGGATGCAGTGCACTATCTTACCTGGACATATTTGTTTCGTAGGCTGGTAAAATTTCTGCAAGCATCGTGCATTTCCTTACTCTTGAGCGGTGCATGCTGGTGTTTGGTTGTTGAATGCAATGTGAATTGAAATGTTTACCGAGGAAATGAATTGATCTAGTAATTGTACAAAACATTGGTTCTTTTTTACAACGTTTGATATGTAAGAATATGAGCTTTTGGTTGAGGTTTCTTCCACTGATGCAACTAGTGGTTTTTCAGCTCTTTGGGTTGAAAGATTTGTAGAGGTTATTGAAGTCTTTAATGTTACCTACTATATTAAAGGTTGACAGTGTTTCACAGTCCCATTTAACATAAATAGCAGTGAGAATTAATTTTAAGCACTAGGCTTTCATGAACAATGTAAATGATCATAAAGGATACAATCTTTTAATTTGTCAATGATGTTGTCCTCTGCAGAAGTTCTCACATCATTCTTTTACAGATGGTTAATCCTGCTTACTATGGGTTGGATAGCATGGAACCTGAAATTCTAAGTTCGTACATGTCTAGGTAAATACACTTTTTGTTAGATCTAGTGGAATTTCTTTCATTCGGCATTTCAATTGTCTTGGGAGGATGGTATATCATATATGTGGTGGCATTTTCCTCCAACAGGTTAGTACAAAGCACATTTGAGGATCTTGAGGATAGTGGATGCATAAAGATGGACGAAAACAGTGTGGAGCCAATGATGCTGGGATCTATAGCATCTCAGTATTACCTCAGCTACATGACTTTATCGATGTTCGGCTCAAATATAGGTCCAGATACGTCACTTGAAGTAAGTAATTACTATTGGTTATGGGTCCAATGAGGATGTACAGTTTACCCTCTTTGCATAGTTTCTCACTAAGTTTGTTGCGTGTAGGTATTTTTGCATATCCTTTCTGCTGCTTCTGAATATGATGAACTTCCTGTGCGGCATAATGAGGTAGGGTTCTTTCTTACAAGTTCATTATTACTAACTTGCAGTTGTTAATTACTTACAGATTAACCATTTTGCAAGCTGTCACTTGTAGAATTTTTAGGACAAAATAATCTTTAGTTAAATCGTTTTCTGAAACTTTGTAGTATATGTGGTAGGTTCAGTTAAATTGCTTTCTATTTTCCATATAGTGATGAAATGCACAGTTTTGTCACTGACATATTACTAAAACCTTTTTTTAGTTACCAGTTCACGAGGTTTCATTTCTTCTTTTTTCCCTCTTCTCCATTGTTGTTGATAGGATCTACTATACAGATTTATTGTAATTCTTGGAGTGGTCATTATCTCTGTTCAAGTTTTTTCTCATATTCTAACGTAGCATTTCTAACTGGTTAATTCTGTGTAAGCACAGTCAGGTTTCTGTAGTCTTGGAGGATATGTTGAAATTTTAATTTGTTATGTTTTGTTTCGTAACATTAACTTCAAACTGGTTGATGAAGGGGTATAATTATCATTCAATTCGATTCTCATTTATTCTCTTTACTATCAAAATTATTAAGGAAAATTACAATGCTGCTCTATCCGAGAGAGTTCGATATAAGGTGGACAAAGATCGACTTGATGATCCACATGTGAAGGCAAATTTACTATTTCAGGTTTTTCTTTCCCTTCAAATGTATCCTTTTGATTTGAAAATTGACCTTTTTATTGTGCTCATCTTAAATTTGGTCTTGGTTACTTCCATTTCTCACAATGGAATTCAGGCACATTTTTCTCAGTTGGAATTACCAATCAGTGACTACATTACCGACTTAAAGTCGGTGTTGGATCAAAGTATACGCATTATTCAGGCCATGATTGATATATGTGCCAACAGTGGATGGCTATCAAGCTCGATTACTTGCATGCGTCTATTGCAAATGGTCATGCAGGTTATTCTCTTTAAACTCCTTTTTTTCTTTTCTAATTAATTAATATCAAGCTCAATTTTGTTTTGTTTGTTTTTTCCCCTCCTTTTGATATAGGCTTTCCTTTTTCTATATTGTCCCGTGTGTGTGGTTTCATTCGTACCCAATTAAAGTATACCAAATGGGTAGGGGGATTTGAACCTCAGACCTCATGGGAGGTAGTACATGTCAATTACCGTTCACAGCCTCGATCATCTCACCAACTGGGCAACCATTTCGAAAACTTTTCATACTTGAAGAGAAGAAATACAGACTAATAAACAAACGTACAAGGAAAGGTAAAAAAGAGAAGAAAACAATAAGCCGAGAAAGAAAGGCTGGAAAAACAGTGATAGAATAAAGGGTTTTGGAAAGGAAACGCGAGTGCAAGTGTGGGTCCCACATTTCAACGCGATGATTTGGAGCTTAGATTGGCTAACTATTTGTTCCTTTCTGCATTTTTATCCTACTCCTTAGAAATGCTTCTGTGTTCTGTTTCTCTTCGTGGTAGGGATTTTTAGCATACTATTGATACTCCTGTTAGGGTACCGCGTAAGTGGAATCTCGATCTACAATATATTGAAATATAAAGGTAACTGATACGATCCCAATTTCAAAAGACAAAATAAAAGGAAAATCAAGGGAAAAAGAAAAAAATTGGAAATTAAATGAATAACAGACTCATTCAAGGGAGTCTACATCTCCATTTGAGATTTTCGAGGAATCTCAACCTCCCACAACTTCACTCACAAAGTTCAACGTAAAAGTTCAGCACCCCCTCCTCTCTGCTTTCCACCATTTAAGCCAACAACCCACTACCTAATATTCCTAAAACTAAGACACTACTTTAAATTCCCTTGTTATAGGAATCCACTAACCATCATTTGACAAATTGAATTACAATTAAAGGAAAATACTCAAACAACTCTAAAATCTATAACTAATAAAAGATAAATAAAATAAAATCTTGAGATTGTAAAAGTAACCAAGCTACGAGATAAACAAGTAATTCCAGTAATTCCAGGCACTTGCACGAGAAGAAACTCTCTCAAGCCCTAAATTCCTCTAAACAATTCTCTACCTCTTACCTTCCCCACTCTCTCTATTTATAACCAAATACTCTAACCAACTCCCTCACTAATTACCCTTATGCTCTTACTTAATATCATACTACCTTACCCATAAATCCCTATTAGTACCCTTACAACTCCTTTATCCACTATGATTGGGAATACAAATGTAATACAACTGACAAGAGAAGTGAAGCTTCTAGATTTCCTTACCCTTTTATTATTATGTGTTCCCATGTTTGAGATATTCAAGGCCTTGTGGTTTGATGTGGATTCGTATGTGGGAAATGAACTGTATAAAATTTTCAGATTTATATGATATTTATGAAACTTTCAGGCATTGTGGTTTGATGTGGATTCGGCATTGTGGATGCTGCCATGCATGAACGATGACCTTGCAAGTTCACTTAAAAAATCGGGATATCTCAATCTGCAGCAACTGTTGGATCTTCCCAAGACACATTTACAAAATTTGATTGGAAATTTTCCTGCTTCAAAATTAACTCAGGTCAGAAATGTTCTCCATGGTATTTCTACATGCTTTATATATATATATATAGAGGGTTATGATAGGGCATACGAGAAGCGATTAGTCGCACAGGGAACAAGAGGCATTCGGGAAGGGATTAGTCGCTTCTGGACAAGTTTCTATCAGGCTGATCACTACATAAATAAAGAGATCCATATACCAGTCATGAGCGAAGCTTAGAAAGGCAGTTTCAGAAGTTCTGTATTTGAGCTGATGTAGCATAATTAGTCATTATTTTGTAATTTTCATTTGAACGGTTAATTATTTTAGTTTGTAGTTAGTTAGTTGTTTACCTAGTTAGTAGGTTGTAGGTTAACCCATTAATCTCCTTTAAATAGAGGGTTATGATAGGAATGTTTGTAAGGGTATATTAGTAATTAGAAAGTGAGTTTGTTAGGGTATTTGGTTATAAATAGAGAGAGTGGGGAAGGGAAAAGATAGACAATATTTTGGGATTGAATTAGGGCTTGAGAGTAATCTCAAGAGAGGAAGGGTCCAAGTACCTCGAACACTTGATTTATCTTGCAATACATTTGGATTCTATCCGGTTAAATACATGTTGTTATTAGCTTACCTTTAATTCATAATAAACATCAAAGGAAAAAAAATCTCCGATAGTAATTACATCCTTAAAATGTAACTGTAATGTGACTGCTCAACAGTTGAGAGTAGTTTGAAATGACTAAATTCCAGTTAATTACCCTGCCCAATTAGTTAGCTAGCAATAAATGAGTGACAACATCATAGCATTTTATCTGATTTGGATATTTGTTTATTGTTTTTACAGGAGTTGCAAAATTTTCCACGTGTCCAAATGAAGATAAAACTTCTTCAAAGGAGGGACGATAACGCTGAAAAACCTCCCTCTCTTCAAATTAGATTGGAGAAAATAAGTTCGAGGAAAAACAGATCCAGGGCATTTGCACCACGGTTTCCCAAGGTAAAATTCTCAGCTCCATTCTCGACTAGCAAGTTAAATTTGTATTTCTCGAGCATTAGTCTCTTTCTCATTCCTCTGTGGAGTTTGTATCCTTCAACATCGATTCAATCAAAAGTTTAGTTTGTTGTTAAAAAAAAAAAAAAAAAAAATTAAATTACACATTCTTTTGCAGATAAAAGATGAAGCATGGTGGCTAGTACTCGGTAACACCTCCACTTCGGAACTCTATGCTATAAAGAGAGTTTCTTTCTCTGATCGCTTGGTCACAACCATGCAGTTGCCTCCAAAAAGAACTAGTTTCCAGGTTAGAATGCTCACCAGAAATTATACATCCTCTGTTTTTCCTTTCTCCTCGTATTTTTTTACGTTTGGTACTACGCCGATCGTTTGTCATGCAAACAAACCACTTGGTTTGGATACTTTATGTGAATTATTTTTAACATTGTGACATGCTTCTAATACTTTAGATGGTATGTTTTTCCAGGAAATGAAATTGATTTTGGTCTCAGATTGTTATCTTGGTTATGAGCAAGAATACTCCATTAAGGAACTGATAAGTGAAAGCAGCTGCTGAATATCCAAATCCAAGTCCAATGGCCTGGACTGTTAAGACTGAGAAAGAGTTGCTTACAGTTCAGTCATATGCATCTAACCATTTTGATTGATGCAAGTGAGTTGTCAATTTTGTAAATCTAACCATTTTTGTTTACTACCTTTTACATTTGATGCCTAAATACAAGTAGAATTAATTATCACATCCTTTCTTGACTGAACAAACATAATGGACTTTGTTCCTCTTTTCACAATTGAGGTTTCGAGGTCCCCATTCATATTATTATAAATTCTAACGTACTAAGTTTATGTTTATGGTCGTTAACTATTTTGTTTTGTTTTATCTTTTTTAAATTTTAGCTCAAATTTAGTTTATAAGTACTACTTCTATCCACGTGTTTATTTGCATATCTTCTACTTTTTAAAAAAAATTCTTTTTAAATCTAATCCAAAGGTTAAATTATAAAAAATACCCTTTTACTAAGGGTTTCATTTAAAAAATTCTCCCAAACTTTCAGAAGTTTCGAAATTGTACCTAAACTATGAAAAACGTTTCAAAAATATTCATCAACTATGAAAATGCCATCAATGTTAACAACATAATTTTGATGTGGGCGGTTAAATTCGAACTGTGAGATGAAACAAAAGAAAAATGTAGACGCTAGAAGTGTTAAAAAATCATGAAATTCTTATTCTACGGAATAAAATAAAACTAGACAAAATTGTGTAAGAATATATCACATTTTCATTTGTTTGTCTATTTGATCCTATTTTTTTTTTTTTTAACAACATTTTGGGGTGGGAATTGAAGCAGGACCTCTAGGTGACCTAGTTTCAATTTCTATATCATGTCGAGCTATGCGTCGGCTATTTGATGTGATTTTTCAAAAAAAGAGTTTCTAACCTTTTTTTGGCATCATCTCAAGTACCTTTTTATGGCATCATCTTATTTTTTTTTTTACTTCGCTCTTGCTTTGGCTCTTGATCGAGCTCTCGATTTGAAGTTTTCCAGATTTGGAAGGTTGCCTATGCAGTGAGGGTGGAGAGAAGAAAAGTTGTGGAGCTAGGAGGGAGGGGAGGAGATAGAGAGTGAGAAGAGAGGTAGGAAAGAGGGAGATGGAAAGCTGTGCATCTATCGATGGATCCCAAAATCAACAATAGATTGAAATCAGAATTATCGAATAGGGTTTTATTGCTAATGAAAAATTTCTGTTTATGTTTATTTACATCGTGTATAAACATTAACTACTCAAGAGGCTAATCCCACTCTGAATCAAAGAATCCTGCATCTCTCATTTCTGAATAGTAAGCATTGTCCAAAAGGAAGTCTTCCTCCTGGAAGAAAAAAAAGAAGCAAATTCTTAATCCTATGCACCCAATATGGTAAGATGAATACTTTTACAATTAGAAATATAAACTATAGATGAAAAATCAACCGCCAAAATGAGCATTGCTTAACCGTAATCGAAGGTTCAATCCTCATACTCTAATTTGTTGTACTAAACAAATATATATAAAAAAAAAAAATAATAGATGAAGAATGAACTAGAATGAGCAAAGGATTTCACCTGGAAAAAGTCTGCCAGAAACGTCACATACAGGAAAGGAAGATACATAGAATGGTAGCTGATAGCTGTGAAATTGTACAACCTACAGCCATAAAAGCACCACCTTGCTATGTAACTTTCACAGAGATCAAAATTACTGAGATCAAAATGGTATGAATGAAGGTAGAATTACCAGATGCCAAACCAGACTTCAAATGTGGAGAGGACACTGGCGAAAAATGCTAAAGCGCTAACGACAAACATCACAGCGATGTAATTATAGAATGATGGTCGGGCTGTAGACAAAACAAAATTCCCTGTTAATTTGTTGAAAATCGGCATATAATAACAGACTGAGAAATGGATATGTGCTAACATGGTAGCTTATCTCTCCATTTTGAGAAATGAACAAACAATATGAAGCCATATGCTGCAGTTAGCAGTATGTTGTGGATGGTCCATACACCCCACTTTGCCCAGTGTGAACGACCAACCCCGATGAACAGTGGGATGCCAAACCCGAACACGTATATGACCTGAGCAGAAGTTCATTTAGTAAATACTAGGTGTTCAATTACAACAAACAAAACAAAAAACAAAAAACAAAAAAACTGAACTGAACTAAACTAAACTTCTACTTGAAAATATGAATAGTACAAAGCCAAAATGAGCATATCTGATTCAAGGGTGTGGTCTATAGATAAATCGGGGGTCTTTTCAATTAAATCATTAACCCGTCACTTCGCATCCTCTTCAATTCTCGTGGACGACGAAGTTTACTCTTCTCTTTGGAAAACCAAGTGTCCAAAGCGAGTCAACATATTGTTATGGATAATGCTAAATGGATCCTTGAACTGTTCAGATGTTCTACAGAAAAAATTGCCTTTTCATTGCCTATCTCCGACAGTTTGTTCATTCTGCTTCTCAGACTCAGATTCTCTTCAACATATATTTTTTGATTGTCATTACTCAAGAAAGATGTGGAACAAGCACTTCGAGGTATTCGGAGTTCTTTGGGTTTTTGATTGCTCTTTCAAAGCAAACGCGCTTCAGTGTCTCATTGGTCCTTATGCGTCTCCTAAAAAAAAAATCTTATGGCGGAATGCGGTTAAAGCTCTACTTTCAGATTTGTGGTTTGAAAGAAATCAAAGGGTTTTTCAGAACAAAAGCCGCCCTTGGCTCGATTGTTATGAAGCGGCTCATCTGAAAGCTTCTTCTTGGTGTTCTCTCTCTAAGTTCTTTGAAAACTTATCTTTGCGAGATATTAATCTCAACTGGTCCTGTTTTATTTCTCCTATGTAATTTTATTCTTAGTTTTTTTATTTATTTTCTCCCTTGTGGAGTTTGTTTCTTTTGAGCGTTAGTCTCTTTTCGTTTTCTCAATGAATTTTCTTGTTTCTTGTGTCAAAAAAAAAAATGAGCATATCACAACGGTAATTGGCATGTACTCCTTCCTCTAAGGTCTGAGGTTCAAATACCCATACCACATACCCCACATTTGTTGTAATCAAAATAATGAATAGTAGGAAAGGAGCTTATAAAAATCAAGGAGTCCACGGTAACCACTTCGGTCACTAGCAACAAAAAATTGTAGTTACAAAACAAAGGGGAAAGAGTACGCCATCCAGAAGCCATATGTATTCATGCCATATAGCTACCCCTACCACCCTAAAAAGTCTATTTATTTCTTTTCTACAAATCATCAAAATAAGAACCTTTACCATATATACCACCCTAAAAAGTCTTTTTATTTCTTTTCTACAAATCATCAAAATAAGAACCTTTACCACGCAAAGTCATAAGCAAAAAAATACAATCGAACTGTCTAACAACTACAGATGAATTGATAGATCGACCACCGGTAATAACAGTTCAAAAAAACATCCACTAATTGGGATCTTGGTAATAAAGTTGCAGAGATAAGAAAAAACTTCCTCGACACAGACACGAACCTCAAAGTACAGTCATATATTACCTTAAGAAGCACATCAACACCAACTAGAATTCCCGAGATGATAAAATTGTGCAACAATGCTTCCATCCCACTCGAATAATTTTCTTTGAGTAAGAAGGCTACTAAACTAATTTCCAGAAACAACATTCCAGATGATGTGAACAAAGACAAAAGATTCCAAGGAACCCTCTTCCCAGGAGAGCATTCCCATGCCTGCTTTACAAAGAATTAAAACAGCACAAATTAACGAAAAGCATATATCCATCTCAGAAATCAAATAACCAATGGTAAAGAAAAGCAAAAATAAAACTGCAAATAACTGGCTCTTGATTGCATTAGTAGAATCTATCAAAGACTGAAAACATGAGGTTGATCAGATTCTAAACTTCTTTTTTCTTTGTGCTTTCATCTGATCAATAAGACTCATAGTGCTGTTTTTGTTTGTAAAATTCATTCAAAAGCTATCAGGGCAAGTTTGTAGAGAGAAGATTTGTGTGCCATCAATCAATCACTATCCTAAATTCTTGTTCTAAAAATCTGAGAACTCTTTTTAAAAAGAAATTTTCACATGATTTCGCAGCAAGAGAGCTCATTAATTCACAAAGTAAACTAAACTTAATGAATAGCAAAGAAATGGGAAAACAATCGAAAGAAAGTCACCTGAAGAGAGCACCAAGCAAGATTTAGGAGGGTGGCGATCCAGAGAAGGGCATAATACGAAATCATTATAAACGACCGACCCAGAAAAAACTTCTTGATGTTCTTGATGGCGCTAATCGCCAAATAGATCGCGAACAAAACGGAAGGCGCAGCCAAGAGAGCACTATACCAAATTCCATGGCAAGCAGAGGCGGAAGCGACGGCGGTGTATCCCCGGTCGTCGCTCCCAATTGGCGCCAAAGGGGCTGAGGAACTGTAAACTGGTTGGAGAATCGTCCCCATTTCTCGAAACAGCGAAATTTGGGAAACTCTGTGATCTAGTGAACTGAGATCATTCGATCAGCAGAAGATTGAAGCATTGATGATGGATTGGAAAATTCTTGTGAGGAAATTATGATCAAAATTGGAAAAAAACAGAAGTTCGAACTAATTTGAAGAACTCCACTTCTGGTTGTTCCTCAGCAACCCAATTTATAAAACTTCTTACTTTTCTGGTTCAGTCATTATTTTGTATCTATTTTTTTTTTTCTTTAGAAATTAAAAGGGGTTTTTGTACCCTCTGCTCCCAAAGGTTTTATAACCTGATTTTTTAAAATTACAAGATTTTATAATCCAATTTTTTAAAATTTATGTTTTTTTTTACTCTCTCTGGTGATAAACAAGTGCATAAAGTCTGTATTATCATTCACTAAGCACGATCACCACGAAGAGACAACTATAACGTCCTTGTGTTAAGTGAAAGGTACAAATTACTTTTCACCGGTGGAGGGCACTTGCTTATCACGACAGAAGTCAAAAAACATAAATTTTGAACGGTAAAAAAAATTTACACACCCGATCATCCATACAAATACCACAAGTTAAAGAGAGTGTTTTGAGCGTCAATTTGTAGTTCGGCGAATTGGATTATTATTCAGTCTACATTTGGTTCTCTTTATTAAAAAAAATTGAGTTTTAAAAAATATTAGGGTAAAAATCATTTTATACCCTTAAACTTTGAAGGTTGTATCAATTAAAACCTTAAACTAATGATTGTATCGATTTAAACCTTAAACTTTCACAACTGTATCAATTTACACCCTCTCTTAGAAAAATGTTAGTTTTCACACGTGTGGAAACTTGTAATTTATCAATTAAACCCCTAAACTTTCATACAGATTCACTTATGAAAGTTTAAGGGTTTAATTTCTAAAACTAGAAATCTCCACTTGTTTAATTAACGTTTTTAAAATAAAATTCTAACTGGTAAATTGATACACTTTTGAAAACTCAGGGTTTAAATCGATACAATCATTAGTTTAGGGTTTTAATTGATACAACCTCCAAAGTTTAAGGGTATAAATTGATTTTTTCCCAAAATATTATAAAATTAATATGTTTTTGTCAATTTTGACATCTTGATCGTGTATAAAAGATCGTGTATAAGATTTATGAGATATTTGCAAGTATCATTCGAATTTTTCACCCATTTATCATAATGATCCGAATTTTACAAAGGCCAATTGACGTTTTTTTTTATATATCATCAACTATTTTTTAATATTATTCTTATGCGTCACTCACGCTCTTGAAAGGGTAGAAAATTCAGTTTTAAAGTAGAGCAATAGGTGAAAAAAAAAAAAAAAAAAAAAAAAAAAAAAAAAAAAGTATATATATATATTAGAAAAATTATTGATTATGTCAGTAGAATGTTAATTTAATTTATTTTTAAAATTCGGTCCAATCCTTAATATAAGTACAAATATCCCAAAATTTAGGTTAGTTGAGTTAATTTCTAATGGCAAAAGTGGTTGTTAAAAGAAAAATATTTTGCAAATGACAACGTTTTTCCCTCTCATATGGGTTTAATAATCTCACGATGATCATTAATCCATTAGAAATATGGATTTAATAATCAAACTTCTCCCCACATTGTGTGTCAAGAATTAGACTCTTTAATATAAGAAAAGAAAAAGAAAATTCTTATTTACTTGAACAACTTTGAAAGTAAGTACATTTGTAAACACAAAAACTCAGATTCAATGCAAACTCTTCCACAAATTCACTCAGAAAATGAACATTTTTATTCTTCCTCCATCTCATCTTCATCAATTTCTTCAATCTTCATCTTCTTCACAGTCTGAGCAGCATCGCTTCTTGGGACATTGTTGATTTGAATCAAAACATCAGACTTTTTGCCAGTTGCTGCATCAACGAATCCCCCATTCTTCTCAACTCTGTACGCCAAGCCATCCCCATCCTCCCCAGCATCAATGAACACAGTTGAATTCTCATCGATTTCTTCTTTGATCAACATTCTCGATAGCTCCGTCACGACCCTCTTCTCCAGCCATCTTCTTATCGGTCTGGCACCATAAACCTGAAAGAATCATGACATAAAGTTAGCATTTCTGTTCAGACAAAGAGGAGTATTCCTTTTCTTGATCAATACTTACTGGATCGTAGCTCTCTGCCAAGACATAATCGAGAGCGGCATCGGTCACGGCCATGGCAACGCCCCTCTCGGCCAGGCGGGCTGCAACATCTTTCATTTGCAGTCTGGCAACTTTCCTCAGCTGATCGTGCGAGAGAGGATCGAATACAACGATTTCATCCAGGCGATTAAGCAGCTCTGGCCTAAAGTGCTTCCGTACCTGAAAGAAAAGCAAGTATTAGCTTATATTGTAATGAATAAGTCAAGATTTGTGGACAGAAAACAAAGAACTTGTTATGTTTTTGGTACCTCTTGCATAACTCGATCGCGAGCTACTTGCATTGTGCACTTGCCCATCAGCCCAGAAAGGAGAAATTCAGCTCCAAGATTAGAAGTCATGATAATGACTGTGTTTCTGAAATCTACAGTGCGGCCTTGACCATCAGTCAATCTTCCATCATCTAAAACTTGAAGAAGAGTGTTGAAAACAGAGACGTGAGCTTTCTCCACTTCATCAAACAGCAAAACACTGTAAGGCCTCCGCCTTACAGCCTCTGTGAGTTGCCCTCCTTCCTCATGGCCAACATACCTGAAGAATCACAAGCACTAGTGAGAATTTGTTCTCTAAAGCCAAGAAAATGCCAGCAATCTGCTCTGTATAGTGAAGGGTACTTACCCAGGAGGCGCACCGATGAGGCGCGAAACCGAGTGCTGTTCCATGTATTCAGACATGTCAATTCTCACCAAGAGGTTTTCATCATCAAAAAGTTGCTCCGCAAGCGCCTTGGCAAGCTCAGTTTTGCCAACACCAGTTGGACCTAAGAACAGGAAGGACCCAGTTGGCTGCTGTGGCCTTCCTAATCCAGCTCTTGATCGTAAAACCGCCTCGGCAACGGCATCAACCGCTTGGTTCTGCCCCACAACTCTCTTGTGCAATCTCTCAGCAAGCCCAACTAGCCTCTCTTTATCATTCTGGCCGAGCCTCGTGACAGGTATTCCAGTCCAGCGGCTCACGACTTCTGCTATTTGTTCCGGTCCAACAATTTCGGTTAACATTAGGTTCTCATCGGTGTTGTTCCCTTCAATCCGTGCTATTGCAGATTCTATTTCCTGGATTGCTCCATATCGCAAATCAGCAGCTCTTGCTAAATCATATCTCCTTTCAGCCTCTTGCAAAGCTATCTGTAGTTCCTCCCTCCTCTGTTTTAGTCTTCTAATCTCATCGATCCTCTCTTTCTCCTTTCGATATTTCATCAATAAAGGTTGAAGCTTATCCCTCAGATCATCAAGCTCTCTCCTCACCTAGAACAAAGCCAATAAAAATGTCAGCAACTGCATACCCACAAGTAACAATCACTAAAATAATCAAAGAAACGAACTGTAAAAAGAATACTCACTTCAACAAGACGAGCTTTACTAGCTTTATCCTTCTCCTTTTCAAGAGCATGAAGTTCAACTTCAAGCTGCATTCTCTTCCTCTCCAAGTTATCAATTTCTTCAGGCTGACTATCAAGCTGAACCCTCACATTTGCACAAGCTTCATCAACTAAATCAATCGCCTTATCAGGAAGGTGCCGCCCTGTAAAATGTAAACCAAATCAACATCAATATCGTCACAACCATTATAAATAGGTTCAAGAGATTGATATCAGCCGAACAGAACAGATACATACCAGTGATGTACCGACTCGAAAGCTGGGCCGCAACGACAATAGCTCGATCTTGTATCCTAACACCATGGTGACCTTCATATCTCTCTTTCAGTCCTCGAAGGATGCTGATTGTATCCGGCACGCTAGGTTCAGCCACATAAACTTGTTGAAACCTTCTCTCGAATGCCGCATCCTTCTCGACGTACTTCCTGTACTCTTCAAGGGTAGTTGCCCCAATGCAACGAAGCTGCCCTCTAGCCAGCATAGGCTTCAAAAGGTTAGCAGCATCCATAGATCCCTCTGTTCTTCCAGCACCAAGAACAAGATGAATCTCATCAATAAACAATATGACTTTCCCTTGTGCATCTTCAACTTCCTTCAATACAGCCTTCAATCTCTCTTCAAACTCTCCCCTGTACTTTGCCCCTGCAACCAGAGCACCCATATCCAAAGCTATGAGCCTCACATCAGCAAGATTACTTGGGACATCCCCTCTTACAATTCTCTGTGCCAATCCTTCAACCACTGCAGTTTTTCCAACACCAGGCTCCCCAATAAGAACAGGGTTGTTCTTAGTCCTTCTCGATAAAATCCTCACCACTCTACGAATTTCATCATCCCGACCGATAACCGGGTCGAGTTTCCCGGCTTGTTCGACCAGATCTCGCCCATATGTTTTGAGTGCCTGAAATGTTGTGTCTCCAGAAGCACTCTCCACTTTCTTCCCTTCTTTTCCACGGAGTTTCTCGACCTCAGACTTAACTTTCGCAGTGGCTACGCCAGCTTCTCTAAGCAAATCCCCAATCTGAGAATCCTCAAGAAGCCCAAGAACCAATTGATCGACGGCCAAATGCGTGTCGCCTCGCGATTTCTGCGCAGCTTGTGCCCTTCGAATTGCCTTGATCAGAGTAGTACTCGCCGGAACTTCGTCGGGTGCAGGGGATTGAGATGGGAGCTTCTTCAATGCCCGTTTGAAAACTGTCTCAACTTCTTTAAGGGCATTGTCACCGCCGGAACCAGAAATCGCTTGGCTCAAGATCCCACTCGAATCAGAAATCAAAGCAACCGCCAAATGAAGTGGTGTCAGTTGAGCATGGCCGGAATTCAAAGCCAATTCGTGAGCTCCGGCGAGTGCCTCATTAGTCTTGTGGGTGAATTTATCAGGATTCATATCTGACAAAAAAAAACGAAACCCTTTAAATAAAAGAACAAACAAAACCAAGAACAATCACATTGAGAATGAAAAACCCAGAATCGATCGATCAAGAACAGGGCAAAGATCATCATACCTTCAATTCAAAGAACAGAAACAGTTGAACAAAACGTTGCAGTAGTAGCAGTAGTAGTAGTAGTAGTATAAAATCAAAGAGAAATCCGATTACGATTATCGAAATGTTGGTTGAAATTGCAGAGAAATGAAAGAAGATTGAAGAGAGACGGTGGAGGCATGGTGTTCTTATGGAATGAAAATGGAGACATCTGGAAGGAACTAGACTTCGCCAGAATTTACCAGAACCCACAAATTGAACCCACAAATTATTCATACCCCCACCGCTGGCCCCCATGGTCCCATCCCATCCCGCTTTTTTTTTTTTTTTTTTTTTTTTTTTTTTTTTTTTTTTTTTGCCAAAATAATCTTAAAATATGGAAAATTTTAAAAAATATTCTACCAAAAAAAAAAAAAAACGTTTAAAAAATATCATCAACGTCAACAATACACTAAATTTTAAACTATGACTTTAGTTTAAAAAATATTCCTATATTTTTAAAAGTTTCTAAAAATACTCTTAAACTATGAAAAAAAAAATTCAAAAATTACAAAAATACCACTAAACTATGAAAATTTTAAAAAATATTCATGGACTATGAAAAACGTTTTAAAAATATCATTAACATTAACGACACGAAATTCTGATGCGGATGGTTAAATTATAACTTGTATTTATGTGAATGTAAAAAATGAAAATGTAGACGTTAAGTTGTTAAAAATAATCATAAAAGTCTAAAAAAATTTATCTATTCTCCACCAATTTTTTTCATAGTTTTGTTGTATTGCTTTATATTTTGAATTGATAAAATAGTATTTTCACTTGAACGTTTATATTTTTATTTTTTTTCATATCACAACTAGGATTTAACTATTGAGATTATAATTTTGTTTGAAGGCAGTTAGGATACTTTTTAAATTTTTTTTCATATAAATTTTTGAAAGTCGACAAGTACTTTCGTTTTTAATAGTCCATAGGCATTTTTTTTTTTTTTTTTTTTTTTTTTTTTTTTTGAAAGAAACACATAATTTTTTGATAATTTAACTTAATTTTTAATCAATATATTGATTCTCTCAAAAGTAGGAAATTTTGAATAATATGTTTTTTTTGTTTTTTGAAATATCAATATGTTGATTCTCTTAAAAGCGGCCTATGTATATTTATTTAGTCCTTTAATATTAGTAAAGGGATTTTGGAAATTAATAAATGAGGAATATTCTTCACCGTTCTAGAAACGACCGGGACCACCTCGATCCATCTCCAATTCTAGTATATCACTATCACTAACTACTATCTACTATATATTTTCAAATAAAATAACTACGCACGTGTAGATTTAATATATTCATTTACAAAGGTTTTTATATTAAACAAATAAGATTTTTGTTTGCAAAAAATATTTAATTAATGCGGATGAAATTGACCACAATTTTATGTCGAAAAATTGCAAAAAATATAACTTAACTTTGTCTGAATGTTTCTAAAAAAAATTAATGAAAATTAATGAGTTTTTTGAGTTAAAAATAAGAAATAAATTTCACATTCTAAATAGGTCAATTTTTAGAAACAAGTTAGTTTTGGCAAAGTTGAAATATATTTTACAATTTCTCTGAAAAACTAAACCATAAGTTTTAGGAAAGATACAAAACTAGGGTGGGATTTTTATTTTCTATGAGAATGGTTAATGAAATTTTAGTAAAAATTATTTATTTATAAGTGGTTTTTATTTAATTGATTAAATGTTTGGTTTTATACTTTTAAATACAATCAAAATTAATTTGGAATGATTAGTGATATGAAAACATAATTTGAAAGAAAAATATCAGTAAAAAATAATATAGATGTATTTTATGTTTTTCAGTATTTTTTAATATAGGTTTATTAGCAAATTTGAAAACAAATATCAACTCTAACTAATTAGTTTAAGAACGTGTCTTATGTTATAAGTTTGGTATAATTATTACCAATATTATGTTATACATAATTCTATTTTGACAAAATTGAAATGAGTTTATAAGAAGAAATAATATATTTAAAAAAATTAGTTGTAAATCTACCAAATCTCCCAAATGAATTTTTACCCAAAAGAATTCAACATTTTCTTTAACTTTTTTTTGTTTACAACAATTTAACATTATTTACATTCGCATTACTTTTTTTTTTTAACACAAAAGATGCGATAAAAATATAAAATTTACCAAGTTTACAATGCACGTGAGTAATGACTAATAATGATAATTAAAAAAAAAATGAAATTTGTTGTCTATAGACAAAATTTTCATATTAAAAATCCTAGTTTATAAAGAATAATCTCCTATGATCTTCTTTATACTTGAATCTTAGGACCAAATGAAGTCTCCTTTCCAGCTTCAGACACAAATTCATTCACAATTTTCGAAAGGATGAAAAGAAAGAGTAAAATCTATCTTCTTACCTGTCGATTATTGTTCAACTATGCTCGTGTTGGTATTTCTCATTCTATTTCTCTTAGCAATAAACATGGCATGAAATTGAATTTCATTTAACCACCTGTGTTACATTATATAGTGAAAAATTCTTCGCATTCTTTCATTTTTACTCAACAAAATTCGGTCATTCAACCAAAAAAAAATTATATAATGACGGAAATGAAGGCCCGTGAGAATATGAAAATCAATGATTTCATTGCGACAGAAATTAGTAATGAATCCATTTGGCACAGCACAGAGAATTATTTCCAAGAAAACGCCATTTTAATAGCGTAATCTCATGTAACAAATTTACAGATGTGGGATTAATAACCTTTAGGATCTGCCGCAGTTCGGCTGGGGAGAATTCTTTAGCCCCCACTTGTTCCTCAGTTCGTCTTGCCCAGAATAGAATGCTACATTGGCATTATGATCAACCGTGCCACCGTCGCTGCTAATTAAAAATGTAAATGTAGGGTCAGACGATTGTCAGATTAGTTGAGGTGTGCGCAAGCTGGCCACACTCACGGATATAAAAACAAAAAAAAATAGAAATGTAAATGAGATACACCTTTCAGTTTCTTACTTCACTTGTTATCACCTATTTTTTTCCCTTAAAAAAATGAAGTTTTTAAACAAATGAAGGAAACCAAGCAAGCAGCTTTAACTAGTAGAAACTAGAAAGCCAGTTCCCGAAAGTAAAGCACAAAAGACTATAAAAAAGACTTTTTCCCGAATTAGCATAACTCTATATCAACCATTATAACTACAGTAACAATGAATTTGACCTCACAATAATGACCTTTTTTCATACCCTGACCGGCCTGAGACTGAAACATATTCAACTTTAGAAATGGAGAAATACTGATTGACGTTGCTGGTTATGAAACTCGAAATAAGTGATTCTAAAAGAATTTGAACCGATGGCACTGACCGTGTGTACAACAAGTGTGTTTATACCATAGAGATAAACGACTGAATTAATATACTCTAAAATAAAAATAAAGCAAACTACAAATCAAAGGAGAAGTAAAGAACGGCTATTTTCCATTTGCACGTAAAATCAAGCAACGTTTTCCAGTTTCCACCATAGCTAGTACTGAAATAGAAATGAGGTGAAAATACTCACTATTAATCTCATATGAAGCAAATTTTCACTCGTCATCGCTGTCATAAACTACTGCCATCCTACGATGGGTTGCAACCTTTCTTGGTGGAGACTCCTCGTCAGACTCAATACCCTTACGCTTGTGACTGCCCCCATAATCTCTAACCTTGTGCTTGGGCTCCTGCAAATAGAAGTGGAAAGATTTATCATAAACAACGGAAGGACATCATATAGTGTTATATGTAGTGGGGTTTAGGGTGGTTTTGAGAATTTTGAACCAAATTCAAGGATATGAACACTGATTGGAAGTTTATATGTAGTGGTTTCCCAATTGATCCAAGGCAACAGATCCCAAGGGCCTTAATCTTTAAAGATCTTGTCTTCAGAGTAAAATGGCTGAGAAGTATCCTCTAAGTGGCTCTCGCCACACTTTATACTAGAATCTGCATCTTTTTGGAGTCTCGACTCTAGAAGGAATTTGAAAGATACAAAAATTCAGGAGTGGCTTTTCGTCATGAGGAACAGCAACATTGAGGGTGTGTTTGTTTCAGATTTTAATGACATTCGAGCTTCATCACTTGCAGCTTCCTCCTTCAAGATCTTTAACTATCCTAAAAAGGCTTTAACTTTGATCTTTGCACTATGGATTGGAAGGATAAATATCCCCCCAAAAGGTCAAAAACTTCATCTGGGAAATTTTATTAGCGAGCATCAACACCTTAGATAAGAGGGATAAATCCTTCGATGGCTCTCTCTCCAAGTGGCGGCAATCTTTGTAAGTATGCAGCAGAATCTCAAGACATCGTCTCCATTCAGTGCCAGCAAGTAATCTCCTTCTAGAACTTTCTTTTCTCATCTTTCTGGTGGTGCTCTCTCATCGCTCTCCCTTTGGACTTTAAGGTAAAAGCCAATGTTCATTCTCTCCTCACTTATTAGTTATTACCCTTTCAAGAAGAAGGCAAAGAAGCTTTGGCTAAATCTCATTATAAGTTTCTCATGCCACTTTAATCGAGGGAAATCACCAAATTGAAATAGGCAAAGACAGAAACCTGTTTTCTTTTCTTCATAAAATTATTCTTGTCGATGCTTCTAAGTGAACACTTAGAAAATCGAAATCCAATTGTATTTATTCAACCTGTAATGTTTGGGCTAGTCGGAAGGCTTTCTAGCAACTTCCGTGGAGCCCCTTTTCAGTTTTCTGTATATTTCATTATCTTAATGAAATCTCAAGAATAAAATATCAAATCATACCTCGGCCTCTTCATCCACATCTGAAACTTCATTAACTTCTGCCTCTTCATCACGTTCATCATCTTCTTCCCCCTCTTCCTCATAATCCTGCTCTGGTTCTTCAACTCTCCCATGAGCATCATCTTCTCCTTCACTTTCGTACTCAGACTCTTCCCTCTCACTGTCTGAGAAATCCACAGGACGCCCAGATGATTTAGCAGCGGGCAAGGATGACTTCCGGGGGATGTCTCTAGCTCCCTGTGATGAACATTTCATTTTTTACTTTTTTAGAACTTTAACTAAAATCAATGGGTAAGATTTAATTTACAAGGTAACAGACCTTCTTTGCATTCATAATCCGTTTTTCTGCTCGGGCTTCAGCCTCCAAATCTTCCTCAAAGCGACGACGGGAACGACGTGTATCCAAATAATCTGTTTCCTCTTCCTGAACAAATATGGTAAGTTAAGTAATCTCCATGCAAACTGCAACACTCCCTTACACAAGTAACACATAAAACCCAACCTACAAAAGGAACCTATAACCCAACCTCCCCCCGCCCCGATAATAATAAGTGATCTGAAAAGAACATAAAGATGTGCTCCAAATAATTTTATAACTGAAAGCAAATCGATAAAGTTTTGAATCGAGAAGCAACTCATAACCCCTGAACCAGAAGGCAGTCCAATTTGCAAACCCTGAATTGTAAACTATCCCAATACCCTAAGTTGACAGGCGACAGCATAACTACGAGAACCACTTTAGACCTTGGAACAAGAAATCATTCCAAAATCCCAAAAGATTTAGTCATTTAGATGATGTGAAGAAAATGCGAAAGAAAATTACAACAGCATACCTCCTCAAGGGCATCTTCCAAGAACCCAGGTGATAGTTGGCGCCTTCTGTCAATGACAGGAGTATATTTCTTGCTAACCTTTTCCTTCTTCCGATTAAGAAGCACATTTGCCCTGATTGTTTGACTTTCGGCCTACAACAGCAAAATACAATACAGCAAGTGAACACCATGATTTATGTATGATTCAGAGCTACAAACACCAATTAGACCATTTACCCTTTCTTTTTCCTCCTTTTCCCTTTCAGGGTCAATGTCCGTTATGCAATTCTTAACCTTATACACCTTCTTATGTCGTGAGTCAACCAGAGCAGTTAATAAGCGGTGAGAATTGGATGTCAGGGATGATGGAATGAACCTCATCTTCCTCATAAGCCTACCTTGTGATTGCAGAATTCCCTGCAGATACAAAACAGATTATCACCACATGAAGTATATTTCCACCAATAGAGAAGGAAAAAAAAAAGACCTGTTATTTGTTCGTTTACGAATGAGCAACCACCCTTAGAAGGGGAAAATAAGAGTTGCAAAGGCTAAACAATGCAAGTAGATTTTCTAATTCATTTTTTGCAATAAGGATGGATTATCATATCCACATCCCAAGCCCAAAAAGTGAAATAATAAAAATTGTATACTGCAGATATAAAAATGATCAAAATATTTCTTCAAAGTACAAAGGAATTTAACTCCTCCAATGATGCCCAAATATGTAAAAGTACAAAGCAGGTCAAACACAAACTACCTTATTAAACTGCTACACTGAAGCAACGAGAAGACACAATTTTCAGCAATATTTTATATAGCTGAGGACGATTCTCAGTCCCAAATCAAGAAATTGGTATGAGTAGAAATAAAGCCTTGAGATCAAACAGTTTAACAAGAAAAAAAAAGTAACAGAACCATAAATCTAAATTTCAATTTTAATGAGTTTTGAGACATCACCTTCCCATGCCGAAGAAACAAGTGTGCTTGATCATGCTTTGCATCTTGCACATTTATGTCGAGCACTTCATTCCCAATTAACAGCTGCAAACTGCCATCTGACCACCTCACAAAACGTGCATTGCTTTCATACTACAAATCATAAAAAAAAAAATGTTAAAACTCGAAGTAATGAAAAAGAAAAAACAAAAAAACAATTTAGTTGACATTTAAAGAAGTATAAAGGAAAGCCTGAAAATGTATAAAATCTGAATGAGCATCTTGTTTCTTTCCTTTCATACTCCTCCCACCAAAGTTGGGAGGATAGTCATTTGGAGTAAAAGAATAATAAAAGCCAATACTACAGAATCTTCTATAAGATCATTCTTTATGCTCTACTAGCAATAGTTAAAATGCCAAACCATCATGCAAAATCAATGTCATGAATGCTAGAAACGTACACTTGGGCCATCAGGTTTCCTAACAGTCCTCCAGCGCACAATGTTATTTTCCAAGCGTATGCGTTTGTTAGCTCCAGACTCATCTGTCACAAATATATCCTCTTCCACAAATGTTTTGGGATCAAATGGTTTTGGATCAAAGCCCATAATATTGGAGACTTTTATCATGTTCATCTGCAATCAGATTGAAGAGCTGTCACATTTACTGATTTACATCACATCAAAATATTGGTAAAAGAGAAGCAAGACAAAATATAATCTTTTTACACTTTTTTCTAATTGAGCACGAAAAAGAAAAAGAAAAAAACTACTTATGCCCCCACAGAAAAGTGGACATAATGCTTCATTGTCACTGACTATAAAAAATTTAACCATACAAATTAAAGCACAATCTCAAATTTTGATTGAGGAGGTGCTTCTGGGTTCGCCCTTTTGGGAGAAAGGGCTTATTTTGTGGGGAGTTTGGCTTGAGAGAAATAATAGAATTTTTCGTGAGCTGGAGCGCTCTTGTGACGAGGTTTGGGAGGCGGTTAAGTTTAACGCCTTTTTGTGGGCTTCAATCACTAAACCTTTTTTGTAATTATGGTCTTGGTGTGATTTTGTTGGGTTGGAGTTCTTTTCTGTAATTTGTTGGGGGACTTTTTTTTGTTCGCCCTTGTATTCTTTCATGTTTCTCAATGAAAGCTCGGTTTCTTACCAAAAAAATCAACTCAAGCATGAAAAAGAATCCTTAAATTGTTATTACACAAACAGGCAGAGAATATATGATCAACCTAGAACCAGACTTTATGCAATGTAGCATTTCACTCTTAACATCAGATAAGCAACAAAATCTGGTGGTGGTGGTGCGAAATAAAAATTGTATCAAATGACAATTCAACGCAATAGAGTTTAGGAGAACCTTCTCTGGCCGAGCAGGAGGAGGACGTAATGGAATCTCTAGCTCCAATGGAGGCCCAACTGGCCTCTCTTTATGTTTTACCTCAAAATTTTCCTCTTCTGATTCATAACGCGCATCTGACTCATACCGAGCATCTTCATCAGGAATTATATCATCTCGTCTTGGACTCTTCTCAAAGCTCCCCTCCTCTTCCATATGTGACCTCTGAAAAAATACTCAACTTTTTATGATCTTTATAGCACAAGTGTCATTCAGCTTCAGCAATAAGAAATTGTTCGACATTGCAAATGAACATTTATTACTCACAGGTGAATCTTGCTTAATATCATTTTCAACTGCATACTCTGCTTCATCTTCCTCATCAGAGTCACCAAATACATCACGAATTTCAGCAACTGGATGTGAACTGTGATCCCTCTCCTCCCTGTCACAGATCAAAATTCAAATTCACAACGCTGGCAGAAGTAGCTAAGGTTCATTGATAAATTAAGTACTTAGATGTATTTAATATAATACAAGTTCTAGTTGTGATCTATCGTATCTATGAAGCAACTCCTTTATGGTCTCTCTTTAAAAAGAAAAGTAAAAATGCTTTGATCCTGTACAGTCGGGGTCAATTCTGAAGGGTCTGGTTGTAAAGAAATAGCCAAATTAAAGAAAGCATGGCGAGAGGAAAGTTGGGATGGGCTCTTCCTGGTCTACTCTCACTCCTATTCTTGTAATTACAATATTCCTCCAAATATAACTGATTGAAATGATTGTTTATGAACTTTTTTGGTGTTCCCACCTTTTCCGTTTGGTTTCTTATCAGAGAAAGAGTAATATGATAGAAATGTTAGCATACAAAAATATGGAGAGAATTGTTGTATGCATACGATGCCCATAAAAATTTATAAGTTCGTGAAGCAGACTGCTTGAAAGTAAAATACAAAATGTTGGGAGCTACTGGAATGAAAAGCGGGGAGGGGGTAAATACAACTTTCATTACCTTGGACTCCTAGTTTGATCCACCTCTTCGTCTTCATTGTCAACAGAATGGTTTTCTTCGGACCTCTCGGATTCGCTTTCAACTAAATCATGCCTCCTGCTTGTTACCACTCTTTGACCATATTCTTCCCTATCATCGCTATCCACCTCTTTCCCTTCACTCTCTTCTTCTCTATGGTGACCCACGTCTACTTCTTGAGAACTTTGGTCTCTTTCACCCTCACTTTCTCCAGGATTCGGCTCAACATCTTGCTCCTGCAACTCACCTTCACTCTCGATTTCCACCTCCCCATGTCCCTCAACTTCACCTTCACCTTCACCTTCAGGCTCTGCCCCTTCTTCTCCTTCTCCTTCATCCTATGAAACCATTCAATAACAACATTTTTTTTTTTTGTAAGAAATAGAACCTTCATTGAGAAGAATAAAATAATAAACACAGGCATACTAAAAACAAGCCCAACAAATAAAGTCTCAGTAAAACTACAAAAAGGCACTTCGATCCAACAAAATCAAATCAAGATCATAACTACAAAAAGGTTAGTTAAGGCCTACTAACCGACGCCCACAACCACAAGGAGGCATTAAATCTAGCCACCTCCCAAACCTCGTCACAAGATAGTTCCACCTCTCTAAAAATTCTATTGTTTCTCTCAATACAAACCCCCCATAAATACCAAAGAAATTCGCATGCAACAAAACCATGCCCTTCTCTCAAAAAGGCGAACCAAGGAGCAACTCCTCAATCAAAGCGTAACAATCATCATTCCACGCCAAACTTAACACAAACGAGTTTAGCCACTGAGTCCAGCTGGCATGAACAAACTGACAACCCCACAACATGTGATGAAGATCCTCAGCCTGAAACCTACATAAAATGCATCATTGCGGACCCAACAACACCAAAGAAGAATGTCTTTGAACACAGTCCATAGTGTTAACTCTCCCATGTAAAACTTGTCAAACAAAAAATTTAACCTTCCTAGGAGTTTTATTCTTCCAGATATAGGAAAAAACAGAGTCGGTTTGGGGCGAGGAAGAGACTGACAATAACCGGAAAAAAAAACTGCAGGAGAAGCCCCTAAAGGGATCCGGAATCCAAACTATTATATCCCTACCCCCACGAAACACTTGTTGATCCCAGGCAATAAAAAGAAGGCCCACAACATCAGACAGTTCTCTATCAGAAAGATGTTGCTTGAAACCCAATGAAGAAAGGGG
Source organism: Herpetospermum pedunculosum (assembly GCA_028017165.1). Taxonomy (NCBI): domain Eukaryota; kingdom Viridiplantae; phylum Streptophyta; class Magnoliopsida; order Cucurbitales; family Cucurbitaceae; genus Herpetospermum; species Herpetospermum pedunculosum. The sequence goes on from CM051528.1 coordinate 69,064,492, forward strand.
ATCAGAGGACGGTAAAATAGAATCCACAGGATACAACTTCTTACTCAACAAATGGTATAAACGAGGGAAAAGCTCACGAAGGGGCTTCTTACCCAGCCACCAATCCTCCCAAAGCCAAAACTAAACACTTGAATCATCCCAACAAAGGACCCCTAACATTCGAAGAAAAAGAGAGGAAGCCAAAGGCAATCACACTTACCAAAGGACATTAGATGGCCTACGAGTACCACAAGACGCGACCCACCCGAACGGGTGCGGGCCATACCGACTCACAATAACCTTGTGCCACAAAGCACTAGGCTCCATGAAAAAATTGTCATAACTACTTGGCTAGCATAGCCTCGTTGCGTAATCTCATACTACCAATCTCTAAACCTCCTAACTCCACTGGCTTGATCCCCACCTCCCACTTAACCAAATGGGACCCTTCCCCTCATCCACCTATTCCCACAATAAAATCCTAATAACTCTCTCAATACTCTCACTGAAACCGGAACTCTTAAAAGTGATAAGAAGTAGCTTGGAATCTCATTTAACACTGATTGAATAAGGGTAAGTCTTCCTCCTTTGGAGAAGAAAGTTTTTCTCCAAATCCTAATAACTCTCTCAATACTCTCACAATAAAATCCTAATGTTGTTGTTAACTTGTTATTGCTAATGAGGCTATCAAGTCAATAACAACAACATTAAACCAACTTATACCAGTAAAACCAAATTCCAATGATCATTAAGTATCCATGATAACTAGTTCCCCCCCTAAGCGTAAATCAATGCATTTTCCTAATAGTCCCCTTCCCTTGCAAAATTAACGCTGAAATATCAATTAATTCTCATGGGTTAACGTGATCAGACTTTAGCTTTGATTTTTAGCCTTTTCATTCAAGTGGAAGGTTGAATGGTTGATTGTATCCGCAAATAATCAACAACAACACAACACAACACAACACATATAGCAACTTCTAGCCGAAATTCAATCTCTCAACATCAATCTAACGAAAATTCGAGTAGGGTCGTAAAGCAATAAAGATATAGATAGAATCAAGTACAGATGCAGAATTGGGTTGCGGATTGGACTCGTGCTCGGAATCAATCTCTTCTTCCTCCTCGGATTGATCTCCAAAGAGATTCTGCATCATCTGGTGCCTCTTCTCCTCCCCCATGTCACCGTATGATCGTCTTCCTTGTGTGCCCGGTAGTGATTTCTGTAGGTTTACAAGAAGAATGAAAAAACTGCAACTCCGAATAGGTCCAGGGCTCGGTGTTACGAGGGTCGAGGGTTGCCCACTGGGATCTGGCTTTTTCTTTTCTTTGTTCTTCCTTTTTTTTCTTTACAATTCCCTTCTCTTATCTTTTAACCATTGGGTTTTTCACACGTAGGCTTCCCCGCAGTAATATTGCACAAGGATATTTTTCTACTCCCATTAAATAATTATGTGAAAAAATCAATTTATGACTAAACTAATAATTATATCATAATAATTTTGATGTATCGAAATTCATTTACTATGAGTTGTTGCTATTAATTAATTTATAAACATGGGTATATAATATGATATAGATTTTGTACCACTATTATAATTTATAAGGGAATGTTTGGTCCAAGTAAACTTTTGGTTTGAGTCACGAACTTGTTGAACTCGAATAAAAAATATCAATTCACAGACTTCAGTAATTACTAACTTCTACAGTAATTACTATTCAAGTCCTCAGACTTCTACAACTATTAAATTTATTTCATTTTTCAACCTAACACATTTATCTCTCTCCATTTCTGCCACAATATTTTTAATTATTTAAAAAAATATGTAATTTAAACAAAATGGTACAATGACTAAAAATGCAATTCAACCTATTTTTATTATTTTAAATATAAATTATGTTGTTCATTGGGTACTCAACCAAAATTCAAAATGTAATATTTTTACAGTGGAAGATAAATAAAAATATCAACTTATTTGGATTCGTTTAAATTGATGAATTAAAATCTCTCAAATTCTCATGTAATATTTAAGACACGATTGTACGACTCTTTTATTTCAAAATTATCCAAATAAAATGAATAATTAATATGAGTGGTATTGAAAAAATAATGTGAAGTATGGTGGACAAAATTATTTTTGTTATCTCCAAATAAATTTGTGAATGATACATATAATAAAGGGCTGATTGCACAAATAGCAATCAGGCCCAAACTAATTGCAAATTTAGCAAACTTTAAAATATTTTGCAAATATGGCAAAAAAAATTCGTTTCTAATAAACTTTATCATTTCAGTAATAGACTATTATCACTGACCAAAATCTATAAAAAACTGAGGTGATCAGCGATAGATTTCTATCAGTCATAAGATATCAGCGATAGAAATTGTCATATCCGCAAAATTTTTAAAAACATGCTATATTTTTAATTATCTTATTCTAAATTGACATTTGTTACAATTTCCCTATAATAAAAAGTGAAAATTGCATTCTTAAAATTAATTGGAAGAAAAATCTTTAACAATGAAAATATGAAAAATTATAGAAAAAATTTGTACAACAAAATATTTAAAATAAATCGTCATTACATGCTGATTTTCGGGTGTTGTGGTAGTGGATTCTGACGAGTTTAGAAGGGTGAAGGCGGAGAAATATGTGTTTGGGTCAAAATAAGATTATATTTATGGGTTGTTTTTTTTTTCCAAGTTTGTAAAATATACCTACATTAATAAAATAAATAAATAAAACTCAATCTTAAAATTCATAAAAGACGAGTCATAATAATCCATGTGAAAAAAAAATGTGAGGTATTGTGCTCGATTTTTTTTATTTTTTTTTTTGTCAAGTCTTCAAAAACATTTGTAAAGGATACATAAAATAAAAAATAAAAAAAAAAACCATTTTTAGAATTTATTGAAATTAGAAGGAGTCCTTATTAAATACATTTTACTAATTAAATTATGAAAGTTTGTAGAAAAAAAATTGTGCAAAAAAACGACTAAAATAAACAGAGACTTCATAACTACAGTTTCAATAATTCTTTGTCCCAAACACACTACATACTTCATAACTCTAGACTAAACAACTTTGTGCCCCAAACTTCAGAACTACAAACTAAACAACTTTATGTTCTTCATAACTCTTCAGACTAAACAACTTTAACTCTCCCAACTCCTTGAATCAAACGCTCCCTAATAATTTTTGTTAAATCGAGCATAGCACAATTGACATAAGATTGTGTTATTGACTAAGTGGTTATGAGTTTAATCTTTTATATATATATATATATAGTAGTTTCTTATTTATGGTGTGATTTTACGTTTTCAAATTTCAAATTTAAAATATGAAACACTAAAACATGAAGAAAAAAAATTATAAAATTGTTGTTTGGATTACAAAATAACATTTTTCAAAAACAAAATTATCATATTCACTAAGCCGAATTAATTCAATGAATATGAAAATAATAAATATATTCGAATTACATAGAATGAAATAAAAAAGAGCATCATACCTTATTAGTATAATTCAAGCTTCTTTTTTTTTCAAAACAATTCAAGCTAGTATTTATTTGATAGTATTTTCACATTAAATCACATATATCAATATTTTATCTTTTTTTTTTTTTTTTTTTTACCGTATAACGATAATTTTTTTTTTAAAGGTATGTTAATTAATACGAAAATTGAACATGGGACCTCTCAGTCAATAACACAAATTTATGTCAATTGAGTTATGCTCAATTTGGTTGTATCGATGAGATGAATGTTTGACATTTTAGATAAATATATGATATTTTAATTGATTGAGATATTCATTGAAAAATAAAATTGATTGTGATATTTTTAAATTGACAAATAAATAGTTCTGATTAAAGTAAGGTAATATCCAACCATAAAGAGAGGCAATATTGTTGCCAAGTCTATTTCAAATGATAGGGACATCATGAACAATTGTTTGATCAATTGTGAGATGAGGTTTGAAGAAAGTAGTCATTCAAACAAATTTGCTTAGCTCGTTTTATGGATTTTAATTTTTGAAAATTAAAATCACATACACTATCTTATAATAATCTCCTTGTTGTTCCAAAAACTATTTGAGTTTGTAGCCAAATTAAAAATATATATATATATATATATATATATATTAAAAAAAACTATTATTTTTAATTTCAAAAAATAATTTAGATTTTGAAAACATTTCGAAAAAAAAAAATAGCTAACAAAACAAATAAACTCACGAATAGAAGTAGAGTTTATAAGTTTAATTTTAAAACCTAAAAAAATAAATAATTAAGAACAATTTGATAACCATTTGATTTTTTAAAAATTGTATTGTTTTCTACGGTAATTTTCATATTTGTTAAGAAAAACATTCAATTCAAGTTCCAATAAAAAAACACACAATAGGAACTGTTTTTTTTTTTTTTTTTTTGCTTTCAAAACTTAGTATAAATTCAATGTGTTAGGATATTGTCACTTTCACTCTCACACTATCACTGCACTATGATTACCCTATTTTCCACAGAGGATAGATGACCCTATTTTCCATTTCATATTCCTATTCACAACCTTTTTTCAGAGCCACGTTGATTTCCACCACTTTGTTGAGAAGCTCAAGTATTTAGGGTGGAAGGATGCTCTTGATTTGAACAATTTCTTCCCGAGGGGGAGGATTTGTTGGTGGAAGCCAGGTTGACAGATGCAAATTGGTTGGATTTCCCAGATTTCTTTCGAGTATTCTGATGGTTCAAACGTTTTTCAAACACCAAGGTTTATTCCTGCACTTCATATCAGTTAAGTCCAGTTTTACCTTGAATCATAGCAACCACGCGACTACCAACTTGTCCCAAATTATTTGCGCGAGATTTCAGAATGCACAGTCAACCATTTGAAGAGAGTTTTTGCAGGATTGTTGGAATAATTGTTTGAGATATCATTTCACGATTGAACTCCGAAGAGCTATTGAATCTATGCCCAGAGATCCTTTGCACGCTCATTATCCCATGTCTTGTGTTGCAATCTCAGAGGTCATATGAAATTGTACAACAATCCAAGAAGAAACTGATCGACAATGACCCACTTCTCATACTGCAAATAAACCTTCATCTGAGCCATAACTGTTAAGCTTAACGCCTCTAAGATGGTAGAACTGAAACGTGAGCCATCTAATAAGAGTGCTAATAAAGTCTCACATTGGTTAGGGAAAAAATTGATCTATGGTATATAAGTGAGGACAATTATCTCCGGTCTTTTGGGTAAAACCAAAAGCAAAGTCATGCGGGTTTAGGCCCAAAGTGAACAATATCATACTAATGTGGAATTTCGTTGCCCTTATCACCACCTTGTCCCGATGTTGATTGAGGGGTAGGCTATTAGACATAGGGTTCGTAGACTAAGGAACACATATTGTATAAGAAAAATGAGCGTTGACCATTTTCAAGCTTTGGTACCAAATGAGTAAAAGTAGCCAAAGGAGAATTCTATAAAGAGGTGAGGTGTAGGCCTTCGTCTCAGGAGATCAATTCGTTTGAGAATGTAAATCCTGACACCAACCGACGTTTCTTCAACTAGATTATAGCGCAAAAGCTTATAAAGAAGAAAATTTCGTCCATGCAGCCGAATGCGATCAACCGCTCCACAAAGGACTTGGCGATGTCGATCAATTTGAGCGTCCACTTGGCATTCTTTCTAACGCAAGGTACAGTCTCGACTTTCGATGGCGTGGAACAACCTGTTATTCTCGAACGAGTCCTTGATGTAGGTTTCGAGCAACAAACTGTATATCTCTAACTGAATAATCTCAATTGCGATTTGGAAGCCGTAGAATGCTCTCTTCTCTGCGACCTGAACCTCCTTCATGAACTGACCAACTAGAACAATGTAGTTAAACATATATTTGGAAAACATCTCATAATGTTCAATGAACTCCTTCAATTTGTATTCTTTACATATACACTCCTCAATATCTACTTTGCAAAGTTATTAAAAAAAGATAACTAATTATGATTTGGTTACATATTTGCAAATACAGTATCTTAAGCGAGCATGACTCACCTGACACATGTACGTGTTGACGATCAAGATGTTTGTGGTTCGAATCCCTCATCTCCATTCTACTATAAAAAATTACATTATTTCCCCCCCCCCAAAAAAAAGTATTTAATGGGCCGATGTAAATCTTGATCTAGTAAACCAAATGAAATTAAATTTTAGTAGGGTTTAGGGTTTGAAGATATATTTTAGTTTAGGGCATCATTTTTAATTATAATATTTGACCATTTTTAAAATTAAAAAAGAGTTTGGTCTTTTTTCGAAATTGCCAACTAAAAATGGGTATTTCTCTTGTTATCACGGGACCAAATCTATGATTTCGGCTTTAGACTTATTTAGGAGCTGTTTGAAGCGATGATTATAATAGTGTGTGAGTTATAATAATTTATGAATAATAAATACGTCGTCAGTGAATTACTTTATTGACTGAAAGTTATAATAGTTGATGGGTAAAGTTATAATAGTTGATGGGTCAAACGCGGACGGAGTTATAATAATCAAGTGCATCTAACTCTAAGTTGATGTCCAAAATACCCCGGTTGGATCAACTCAGGTCCAAAATATACTTTAGACCCCAATTGGGCCTCGGCCCATGTTTTTTACCGGACCAGCCCAATGATAATAATGAGTCTTTTTATCCCTATTTTTGATTTGAGGAAAAAGAAAGCTTTTTATACGAAATGAAATATCATATTACGGCATTAAAGTCACGTGCAAAAAAAAGGTCACGTGCAAAAGTTCATATTATTGGGAGGAAGAAAAACATGTATTTTCAGTACCTCACTGGGCATTGGGCAATGCCAATGATAGTCGGGTCGGGTCACAATTTAGGATCCGAATCACCCATACCCATCCCGTCCGATCCTGAGGTTCTGTCCGAACCTGAGTTCTGTGCCCCAGTTCGTTGAAATTTTCGCACTCTTTCGATCACTTTATCTCTCTCTCTCTCTCTCTCTCTGAGCTCGGGGAGGCTCCTCATATAGTCGTATCGTTCTCTCTCTGATTCAAACCCTAACACTCCACAATCCGGCATTACCAGAGGATCGCTTCCAAGTTCACACGCAAGCTCCATCAAATCAGTGTGAGTTCGTTGTCTTCCTTCTCTCTCTTTTAAAACCCTAATTTTCCCTTTTTTCGGAGGCCATTTCTTGTGGGAATTAGTAAATAGGTTATTTAGTGGCGGTGTCTTGGACTCGGGCAGCTTGTTCTGTGGTTTTGCACCTTATTCTTGGGTTAATCTGGAGGAAATTTCTGGGTTTTGTCTCTTGTTTGTTGTCTGAGAAAATGGAAGACGAAGGGGAAGGGATTGGTTTTATGTGTCGATAATGGAGTTTTCAGACGAGTTTAGTGTCGTTACTTGTGTTAGCGCAACATGGCGTCTCTCGATCCCCATCCCCATTTTCGTATTTGTTGCTTATCACGTGTTTGGTAAGCTTTTCTAGGATCTGGGAGGTTTTTTTTTTTTACAATGCAATGTTGTAATCTTTTCATCGCGTGACCCATAAGCACTGCAGAAATGGGTATTTGCAACAACAACTTTTTACCCTCGCGTTCTTTCACTGGTTCTCTTATAAAGATAGGAAATGCGCTGCTCGTATTGTTATATTACCAGGACATTGTTAATTTTACGGTTCTTCTATCTTTGTTTTTGTCAGTATGAAAAAAGACTTGAACTAGCAGGCCAATTTTCGTAATGATCCCATACATCTTTGGATTTTAGACTTTTCGGTAGTGTTCTAACTTTCATTTCAAGTTGCTCGCTGCATGGTTTATGAGGCTACAATCAATAACCATGCATCTCAATTGCACTTTATGGAGTGCAGTTATAATGATGTTAGAAATTATACCTCCAATCTGTTCTGTCGACATTGGGTGTCTAGGTTTCTTTCCATTTTCTTTTCCTTTCTGTATTGGTTTTGTTATCTTCAACTTGGGCTTGGTGTTCTTATCATGAGATTCTGTAATACCTTTTTTGTTTTGTTTTTGTTTTTCTCTCTTTTTTTAAACAAGGAAAACAACTAATTTACACCTCTAAAACTATTGTTGACGTTGAACAACTAATTTTCTTTTTCTATAAACTCTACACTCCAGTAGCCAAGAAGAAAAAGGATGCTCTCTCTGCCTCATTAAATAGATGAATAAAGATATTCAAAATGTCTAAACACTTGGAAAGACTAAGGTGGTTCAGAACCTATGAATACACAAGTAAAATCTAAATCCATGTTAGTCTAGGAACAGCAACCTGAACAGATAGAGAAGACCAGAAACTGGAATAATAGACAAAAGTTAAACTCAAAATTCATGTTGCTTTTAAAAGGTTACAATGTGAATTTTACGTGGAATAGGAGCTTTAGAGCCTTTATTCCTCAGATATAAAGCCAAAGAGGATATCTATAACACTCCAAGTTAGGAAAGGGACAAGGGAATAAAGTATGGGAGTTCAATGTCTCGTAGAGTGAAAGAATTCAGTTTCCTTCGGGTGGTTTGCTGTCCGATTGAGGTAAAAAGTTCAAATTCTAATTATAAATGATGTGCTAATATGGACAACACTTGGCTGTTGCTAGATTGAGAAAATAGCATAATCTGCATTTTCTAATGTTTACATGTAGAAGGTTTACGAAAATACCTAAATCAATGACATCAAACCTAGGACTTTTTATTACCAATTATTGGGTTCTCTTTAGACAGCTTGTGTAGTTTTAGAAGCAGATTTTTATTTGGCCTTAAATTCATTATCAATTGTACGCCCATCTTCCTTGAGTAGGCAAAGTGACGAGTAATTATCTATCTTTAAGTTGTAACTCCTTGCTAGTTTCTATTTGGCCTTAAAATCTGTTTTCAAAATTGTGATGTAATGGAGTGGCTATATGCAGGATATATTTGAGGGGTCCCGTCTTATGGCAATTCTGAGAAATCTTAAATGACCAAAAGAGGGTATGCTTCTGACAACAATCATACTTGAGAATTTTCCACGTGTGGTCGCTGTAGGAGGCATGGATTTGCAATAGCTCATAACTTTTCTTTTTCTTTTAGGTACCTATTTTCACACCAAAAGTCATTACCAGCAGAACAGTGGGGTTGACCATCTATGCCTGGAAACGAAGTTGGAGACAGGGTCCACAATTTCTTTGGCCAAGAGAATTTGTACCAGGGCCAGCATCAGTCCCAGGCTGCTGATGGAAGCTGGGCTGGTCTAAATAACAATCTATGGGTTAGAAACCAGAGAGAGATTAATTCTCCTTTTATTTCTAATTTGAAGAATTATAATGCACATCAACCAGGTAATACTTAATAGTTTCTTCATGAGTTAATTCTTTCTTTCTTTCTTTCTTACTGTTTGTGTGTGGGTGATGGTTGAATCATCGTTATTCCTCATTTTTTATAGCACCTACTATATTTTGTTTATGTTTTCCCTAGCAGATTCTGGAGGACTGGGTCAGCCTTCTCACTCACTTCATGGTTTGAACTTCTCACAATCATATATAAGTCCTGAGATTGGAAGAAGTGAGTCTCAAAATCAACATCAAACTCTGAATGGTTATGCCGCCGGACAACAACTTTTCCATGCAAGGCAGATTGAAGCAAACTTTTTAGGTGCCGATGCAGTATCTGATAGGCATATAACATCGAGAGGCTTATCTATTCATGAAGCACAAGTGAATAATCCTGAACTAAGCAAGAAAAATGTAGCTAGGTTGGAAACTACCGATTCTCCTGTAAATTTTGATTTTTTTGGAGGTCAACAACAATTGAGTGGCAGGAATCCCAGCGTGTCACAGATTTTGCCTAAGCAGCAGCCTGGGAATCCTGACATGCAGCTTCTGCAACAACAAGCGATGTTGTCACATATACATGAACTTCAGAGGCAACACCAATTTCAGCAACAGGAAGCAAGACAACATGGTTTGATGAATCAGATTTCTTCCAACTCAAAGCCGGCTGCAGGAAACCATTCAGCCACGCTGATTGATGGTATTCCTGTTAACGAGTTATCTACCTCTCATTGGCAGCCTGAGCATATGGTGAGTAATACAAACTCATTGCAACATAGTTTGTCTACACCAATGCAGGGTCCCTCTAGTGGATTTGTATTTCCTTCCGAGCAGCAACAAGCACTGCGCTTGATGGGTTTAATTCCCGAACAAGTTGATCAATCTTTGTATGGGGTTCCTATTTCTACTGCAAGTAGTTTTCTAGGTTCAAACTCTCTCATTCCAACAGATAAACCTGCTATGCAGCAGATACCTGTCAGTAACAACCCAATTTCAGGGAGCCATTATACTGCATACCCAGATCAGGTTGGCATGCAAGATGGAATGGTTGGGAGACAGGATTTCCAGGGGAAAAGTATGTTTGGCATGTCTGCTAGTCAAGGCTTAAATGGTGGATTAAATTCTGAAAACTTGCAGCATGTGAATCTCCAACAGAGAAATGCATCCATGCAGGAATTTAGTAGCAGACAAGAGTTCGATGGGCGATCAGAAGTGTCACAAGAGAAGACAATGGCACAGGTTACTCCATCACAGAATGTGGCTACATTAGATCCCACTGAAGAAAAGATTTTGTACGGTTCAGATGACAACTTGTGGGATGCTTTTGGCAGGAGTGATAACATTACGGCAGGTGGTTACAACATGGCAGATGGTAGTGATTTTAATTCTGGATATTCCTTTTTACAGAGTGGAAGTTGGAGTGCTTTGATGCAGTCAGCTGTGGCAGAAACTTCAAGTGGGGATGTGGGCGTTCAAGAAGGGTGGGGTGGTCAGCAGCCTTCAGATGCTAATGACAGTGGAAAACTGCAACCGGTTTGGGTCGATAACAACTTGCAGACTTTGAATTCTAGACATTCTTCTGCCTCTGCCGAGGCTAATAATAGGCCCAACAATTATATTAACTCAGCCAATGTCCCTGGATTTCAGCAACCGGGTCATAAATCATTCTTTCAACAAACTGAAGGCTTTCAGAATAGTAGTGCTCAAAGTTTAACTCCTCCATCGTTGGAAGGTGAAAGAAAATGGATTGATCGTAATCTGCAACAGAAGTCACTTGCTGAAGGACGGAATTTATCTGAAAATGAAGGTAATACTTCAGGTGTGGAAATAAATGCAGATAATATGTCAGGTTCTTGGCTCCGTCAACAGAGTATATCCACTTATAATAGCCAACCATGTAAGCCTAATGGTTGGAGCTATATTGAACCGATGTTCCCCCATGGGGGTAACAGTATGAAAAATCATGAGAACCATAACATGTCACAATCTTCTCAGGGTGGAGATCATAAGAGATCTATACGTGAAGAGATGGGTTCTGCTACTTTTAAGCAGAACCATGATTCGATTCCTAACCCAACTGATGAATTGCAGCATGCAAATCCTGAAAACTCGCGGGTGTACAATGAAGGTTCTAATTTAATAAATAATGCTAGCAGTTTAAGAGATGACCTTGGAAGCAGGCAACACAATCCAATTAATCGTAACCTTTCCTTTTGGAAAGATGCCAATTCTTCAATGGACTTAAAAGAAAGTGGTTTTGTGGCAAAATACCAGCATCATCACGATAAGGGCTCTCAAATATTGGAATCACCTGGGAACAGTTTCCTAGAGAAGGGTGCAACTGAAATGCATGAGATGGAAAACTCAAATGCTAGTGATACACACACTTCTTCTGGAAGCAAACAGAAAGTAGGAGGTAATACCATTCGAAAGCCATCTGTAACTTCTCGCAGATTCCAGTATCATCCAATGGGAAATTTAGATATGGACGTGGAACCTTCTTTTGGAACAAACCATGCAACACAACCACAGGCTCCCGTGCAGCAGAACTCTCATGGATTTAAAGGCAGCGAGCTAAGTAATTTTAGGCAATCCAAATCTGGAACAGATGGAAGTTCAATGGAAGTTGAAAAGGTGATTAGGATTTCATTTTGTCGTAATGTCTATTTTTTTAATCTTGTTCGTTTGTATATTTCTAATTTTGAGAATCCATTCATAATGTCCATGATTAATGGAGGCTTAAGCTTGTTTTCAGAGTGACATGAGAGCCTTTGGAGATGTACCTTCTAAAAGAATGCTTCCACCTTTTGGATCTCGTTTTTCCTCTTCTTTGGATAAACTTTCTGGTCATGATCCTCGACATGTGGCCTTGCCGTCAAGGTAGTCTAACACTTAAACAATGGCTTCTTATCATTTATGCAATTTATGCTTGATGTTACTTCCATTTATGAATTTTGAACAAGTATATTTTAGTCATTTCATTTTTTTAATCAATCATTTTTCAACTTTTTAAAGCCATTTATGAACCTAGCACTTGACCTACTACATATCACTCAAAATATTTGTTCACAGGGTAGATTTGATCACCCTACAGTTTGATTTCTGTTAAATAGTTTATAAAAATTAACAAGGATAAACTGGGTTTTTATGCCAAGTTGAGGGACTAAATAATTTTTTTGAAAGTTTAGGGGCCAAAATGAAATAAAAAGTCGAGGGACGAAAATAATAGGATTTCAACATTTTAACTATTATTCATACTCAGTGTTTTAAAAAGCCCACTCAGACGCGCGCCTTGGTGCACCTAGGCTCAAGGCGCAGCCTTTGCGCCTCGCTTCAAAGAAGCAAGGCTCACTTAATAAAGCCCCCTTGGGCGCGCGCCTCGAGCCTGACTTTCCTACCTTTTTTTAAAAAAAAGTCTGATGTGAAGGAAGAAACATATGAATATCCATTCAATTTGAATAAAAGTTCTATTTTCTTGAACTTTTCATTATCTTATTATTGATCTTACTATTTTCTTTCATATATAAAAATTTATTTACACTTATCTATCGTGCACCTCATGAAATAAAGCCCGCGCTTAAGCCCGGGAAGGCTATTGCGCCTTGAGCTTTTAAAAACACTGTTCATACTTGATTTATGCTAATTGGAGGGTTTTCTTTGCTTGGGTTAGGGTGGATGGATACCTTGCCTTTCCTTCTTTCCTTTTATATTGGTGATTTTTTTTGGCGCAATATATACTTGTGTTTATTAATGAGAGTTTGATTTCTTATCAAGGAAAACACAAAATGAGACATAACTCATAAGCATAACTTGAGCCGTATTTTGCTAACTAGTAACTTTAAAATGGATCCTGACAATCTAATAGATTCAATCGAAGGGCAGCCTTAATTTACCCTATTCAAAGGAAGTTCTCCCTAATTTTGTGTATTTGAGTTTAGAAGCGAGTTCTTTTTCCCATCTTTTATCTGGTTTTTATCTGATTTCTGAACAAAGTATCATATTAGTGTGTGTGCATTTATGTGTTTCTGGATTATATATTTCAATTTGAATGACGAGTCAAGTAAAATCCTTCTCATTCTTTATTCATTTGCAGCCAAAATATGCTTGAACTTCTTCACAAAGTGGATCAACCAAGAGAACATGGTAATGCAACACATAGTCCCTCTTATCGAAATCCTTCTTCTGAAATGGGTGATCCAGAAACTTCTGATGGATCAGTTGGTCAAACACCGCGAAATCAGTCCTCTGATTCTCAAGTTTTTGGTTTGCAACTGGGTCCCCCTCAACGCTTGTCCATGCAAGATGCTGCTCTATCTTCTCATTGTTCCTCGCCCATGGTTATGAGTTCAACCCATTCTACCTCTGAAACAGGAGAACGTGGTCATGTGTTGTTGGCTCCTGTAGCCTCTAAACAGAGGGATTTGAGAAATAATATAACTGGCCCTTCTGCACAGAGTGGCAATAAAATACCCCATATCAATGCTCAAGGACACTTGGGTGCAGCTTCTCAATCTGCCTTTCCATATCCTAGAAGTCATCTTCATACTCAGCACTTAGTTGCCAATCACTCTGCTAATGTGTTTTCGGATAGAATTGGTATTCATTCAAGAAATTTTGATGACTCCTCCGAGCGAGTTGAAAATAGTCAAATGGTGTCAACAGATATTTCCAGAAGTGGTCTCCAAATGAACCTAGTTTCTTTCGCTGACACATCTCAGCTAAGCAGTGGTGATATATCTAATGCACAAAATCCCCCCCAGCTTGCCCAGGACTTGGGTTCTGTGCCTTTAATTCAACGGGCTGCTTTCTCAAAAGTCTCTCCTAATGAGTGGGCAAATGTCACATCCCAGAAACATTCATTACATGCGGAGCCATCAAAAGCTACTTCAGATTTGTTTAAATCTCATATGCATATGGACAATTCAGATAAGAGTTTTCCTGGACAAAAAAAGATTGATAGTCGAGAGAAATTGGAACTAGAGGCTATGCCCCTTGGTGAAAATTCCATGAATATGCAAAATATTATTGGGAGAGAAAAACAAATGCAAGAAAGCCCGGGCAATCAAGTTTCAGGTGGGAAGAGTGAAGTTTCCCTGCAAGCCACAAGTGCATCAGGTGGACTGGAATCTGCTGGACATCACTCATTGGGTGGATCTCCATCAAATTCTATGGCTACCCGAGTAAATATTGACACTTTTGGTCATTCTTTGCGTCCAAATATTAGTTCGCAGCACCATCACTCCTTACTTCATCAAATGCAGGCCATGAAAAGTGCAGATAATGACCCAACTAACAGGAGTGGGAAGAGATTTAAAGGTCCAGATTGTGGTTTAGATTCTCAGCAGGTTGCTATGGATGGGGGTCAACTTTTATCGCATGGACACAGTAATGCTGTCAGAGAATCATTACTTAACCATGCTTCCATTTCACGAGTAGATGTGGCAGCGGTAAATTTTTCATCAAAGAAGGGGGATGCCTATGTATCATCTAGTAGTGACATTGCATCTTGTGTGAGAGGCGAGCATTCTCAAATTAGTCCTCAGATGGCACCATCTTGGTTTGATCAATATGGAACCTTTAAAAATGGACAAACTGTAACGGTATTTCCTGGATCTAAAAATTCAACCATGAAGGCTTTGGATCAACCTTTGATTGTAGAAAAGCCTCCCGATGGTTTCAATGCTCAAAATCCTGCGAGGCAAGCAAATGCTTCTGCTGATGGTAGTGAGCACAATACTGCACGGGAAAGTTCAACTCTCATGTCGATAGATCACATAAATTTCTCTTCTGGTCAACCATTGCCGCTTGATTTCATTAATCCAAGTTTGACTGCTGTAAGACCAAAAAAGCGCAAAAGCTCTGCACCTGAACTATTACCATGGAATGAAGAAATGACACGAAGTTTTAGAAGGCTGCAGGATATAAGGTTGCTCTCTTGCCCTCAGAAGAATACAACTAAAATATTTGTATTTAAAGGAAAGAAACTGCTATAAAAGATTAGACTAGAAATGCAACTGCAAACTGACTGCTAAAAAAAAAGATTCCTTGCACTTTCACCCAAGATTTTATTAGGGTCTCTGGTTTATAAGAGTAAAGGATTGGAATGCTTTGAAAAATTGTATTAATGTTTTCTGACATGTTATTTTCTCCTATTGTTTCTTTGCTGATTTACGCTCAATCTATTTTCTGTATTTTCAAAAGAAAAAAGCGATCCATTTTTGTTTTATAAATTTGGTTCTTGTTATATACATTCTCCATCCTGTGCAAAAAATTATATTGTGGAAGGTCGACTTCATAGATTTAGCATATTGCTTTATTTTTTTTTATTTGTTTTAGTGCTTTTTCTTATGTATGCTAACTGCTGTTTTCTGTCTGCAGCATGGCGGATGTTGACTGGGCCCAGGCAACCAACCGGCTGATTGAGAAGGTATGTATGCTAGTTGTTAAACTAGGCTCTTCTTGAGTAGATGATGTTTGTTATTCCAGATCTCTGATTTAGTCGGAGTTCTTATTCTATTAAAAAATGGTTCTTATTGCATTCAATCCCCTCAACCCTGCAGAAAGAAGATGAAGTTGAAATGATGGACGATGGACTGATGATAAAACTGAAGAGGAGGCTTAACTTGACTACGCAGCTAGTTCAACAACTCCTTCGTCCTCCCCCTTTTAAAACTCTCTCTTCAGATGCCAGCTTACATTACGAGAGTGTGGCTTATCTTGTTGCGAGGCTAGCACTAGGGGATGCTTGTAATATAGTTTCTTCTACAGGAACTGATAATACTTTGCATCCAGAAAGCACAAATTCGTAAGAATTTTCCTCTATGATTTCAAAATTTTGAATGTCTATGCAAGGACGATAGGTTGTACATTTTCCATTATTTGTTTATTGCTGATACAATGTTTTTTTTCGTATGTGCCTTTTAGCCTTTCTGAGAGACCTAAAGTATCTGGGAAAACTGGTGATCATAAATTTATAGAAGTTGTTGAGGACTTCATGAGTCGGGTGCAGAAGATGGAAGAATATTTATTGAGGTAGCTTTAACGTCTTTCATTGGGTTTGATTATTTTTCTTTTCTGGAGGATTTGATTTTATGATGCTAATCTTGCATTGTTTCAGTGTTTCAATCGCACTTTTCTTCAGCTTTTGGTGTCTGCTATTGCTGCTATTACTTTATTTACCGACTTTATTTGGTTTAGTCTCGTTGCATTGTTTTGCTTTAAATTTGTAATAATAAGCCGCTTTTGCTATGCCAGCGGGGAGAAGAGAGCTTCAATCTTAGATTTGAGAGTGGAATGCCAGGATCTCGAGAAGTTCTCTGTTATCAATCGGTTCGCCAAGTTCCATAGCCGAGGACAAGTTGATGGGGGTGAGGCCTCATCATCCTCTGATGTAACCACGAGTTCTCAGAAATCTTGCCCCCAGAGATATGTTACTGCACTTCCCATTCCTAGAAATCTTCCTGACAGGGTACAATGTCTTTCACTTTAATTATTAATTGATTGATTTTGTTCACAGTCGGCCAATTATCTCGACATCCCTAATGCTTCTCTGGTCGATTTTTCTTTCAACTTATAGTCAATATGCTTCACAAATAGAACAGAACCATACAAATGGGAATGTCAGAGAGAAATGATTTCTAAGTTATCTCCTTGAAATCAATTGAGGCTGTTAGATATATATGTGCAAGTTTAGGTCATCGATGTCGTTTCGAGTTAATATAAATAGGTCCCTTCACACTTAATGTACAAAAGAAATTGCAATGCTCTCTGTCTTTCTTTTTTTCCTGCAAATGGGAGGGCAGAAGAAGTGCAGTTGTTTTCCAGAAGAGTCTCCATGCATCCATAAACCCAGGTATTAATTATACTTGTAATGGGTTTTATTCATGATTTAAGCTTTAGCCTTTCTTATTTAGGAAAAAAGAAAATTTGAGTGTTAGATGTGGAGGCACAGAGTTGGGCTCGAAGTTAGTGTGGCTGATATTTCAATTTACAGATTATTTGGCGTTACATGTAAAAATTGTAAATCCTTATCAGTATTTTAGCTGAAGTAATAAAAATATTATCTCAAGTGTTTATTTTTAATTCTACTCGAATCATCATATTTGTTTTGTTGTCATGATCCATTTTTCCAATTTGGTTCAAGTATCCATCCAGTCTTCCCAGAGGCATTGTGGTTATTTTGGTCAATTCCACCAGAGGTTTCAAAGGTACCATTGCCTATCTCATTGTGAATTCAAAGATTTATTTCTCTTTGGCTTTGCTTTATGAACACCTTTTTTTTTTAGTAAAGAGAATTTTAGCAAAATGATATTGAGTTCCTAGAAAGTTGGTTTGCATCAAGAAAGTCAATTCCTTTAGGATCTGTAAATGTTTTTTTCTCTCTTTCATTGGAATAATTAGTAATTTGAGCTGTTTTTTTTTTTTTTTATTGTCATTCATCTCGTAATCTCAACGAGTTAGGACATGTTTGAGAGTAATTTTGAAATGGTTAAAATTACTTTTGTCATGTTCAAAACCACTCTTCAAACATGTCTTTATGTCTTTAGTCATTCAAAACCAATTTGATGTTTAATTTTACAGTTTTTAAACGTGATTTTCATACCAACTTGTTTTTTTTTTAAAAAATTTATTATTGCCATGTTTCCACTCGTTAGAATGTCAAATGCTTATTGAGATACCATACAAGTATTTGACATTCTTCTTAAAGTAACAATTTTTAAAGGAATTCATTTGAAAACCAAAATTAAGATTTATACTAAAATAAAATTTCATAATTCTAATTGGTTGGTCAAAAAGGACATTTTTAATAAATTTTTTATTTGATTTGTTTTTGGCCTGAACTTGTATAATAACAATTTTTATGTTACCTTTTGTAAATCATAAGTTTTAACTTATAAAGTACTCTTTATTTGTAATCAACGTATCTTACTTTTTAGATTCGTTTTATAATTTTATTGTATGAATGTGATTGAGCATTTTGAAAGGAGCGAGAAAGATTTGGGTTGACTTAATAAGAACCGCCAAGTTGTCTTGGAATTTTGTGGCTGTGACTTTAAATACACTTTTTTCATTCTTTTTCTTGAGTGTCAGGGCCAGCTTACGCACACTTCGATTAATCTCGTGAAACAAATTACGTTTTTTTTTTTTTTTTTTTTTTTGACAACATGTTGGGGTGGGGGATTGAATCTAAGACCTCATGGTCACTAGGTTATATATTATGCCGTTGAGTTATGCTCTTGTTGGTTCGTGGGACAGACTACTTAACCCTATAATATTTGGCTGCCAAGGAATACTTAACCCTATAATATTTGGCTGCCAAGGAATTTTTTTAGGTAGACTAATGATTGAACCTATTCCTTCCGGAGATCTTTAATAGTTCAAAATCCTTTCATTATTTCTTCGTTTTTCTTGTTTTATGAATATCTTTTTGAAACTTATAATAGCATTTAATTTGAGAGGGAGAAATTTAATTATAGCATTTAATTTGAGTGAGAAATTTAATTATGTTGAGATTCTAATTGAGTATCTTAAATTAATTAATCATTTTTACGAGAAAATCACTTGAAATCAGGTTGTGAGGATGCTTGAGATCTCAAAGCAAAAGTGTAACTTTTGCCAATTTGATTTGCAACAATCATGATTTTCTGTTTTTATTTATTTCAAATAATTAGTATCTAAAATTTCTTGAATTTAAGCCTTGTTTTAACTTTCACTCAACGAGTAAATTTGAAATTCGAACAGGTTTGAATTTCCACCTTCAATATTTGCAGTTCTATATTCTAAATAAAAATAAATTACATGCAAATGCAACTAGTTTTCTATTTTCAATTGTTTATAAAAATAATACTTGATATTTTGAAAGTTGTTATGATTATGAGTAAATCAAGGATGAAACGTCGATACCCTATATATCTCCAAATCTCGATACCCTATATATCTCCAAATCTCGATACCCTATATATCTCCAAATCTCGATACCCTATATATCTCCAAATCTCGATACAGTTTGATAAAAGTATTAAGGGTTAATGGATATCTTTTTTATCTTTTATAAATATAAGATATTAAGAGTTAATAGATATCATTTAATTTTTTTTTAAAAATATCATCTATTAATTTGGATATAGATACTAATAAAAAGATCTATAACTTAATATGGATATCATTTAATTTTTTTAAAAAAATATCATCTATTAATTTAGATATAGATACTAATAAAAAGATCTATAACTTAATATGGATATCATTTAATTTTTTTAAAAAAATATCATCTATTAATTTGGATATAGATACTAATAAAAAGATCTATAACTTAATATGGATATCATTTTTTTTTTTTTAAAAATATCATCTATTAATTTAGATATAGATACTAATAAAAAGATCTATAATTTAATATGGATATCATTTAATTTTTTTTTAAAAATATCATCTATTAATTTGGATATAGATTCTAATAAAAAGATCTATAACTTAATATGGATATCATTTAATTTTTTTTAAAAAATATCATCTATTAATTTAGATATAGATATTAATAAAAAGATCTATAACTTAATATGGATATCATTTAATTTTTTTAAAAAAATATCATCTATTAATTTGGATATAGATACTAATAAAAAGATCTATAACTTAATTTGGAAGTAAAAATAATTTAATTATTAATTTATATAATTTGTTTTTAAAATTATTTATAGAAATATTTGTAGATAATATTTCATCTGTAAAATTGAATTTCCGTTGTTGATATCATATTTTTGACCTCGGAACAGATAACCTTTAACTTTCTAAATTTGATGATAACGACAAGAGAAACATATCATTTATCTCAATTATTATTATTATTTTTTGAATTTAACTTATTTGATCTTATAAAAAAAAAAAAAAAATTCATAAGTATCCAAATTAATTTGAAAAAGAAAAAAAGATATTTTTAAATACAATTTTTCTTAGTTGAACTAACAGCTCGATAATTGATATTTTATCTTTGAGATGAAATTAAAAATTAAATATATTCTTATAAAAGAAAAGATTTAAAAAAATAAAATTAAATATATTCTTATAAAAGAAAAGATTAAAAAAAATAAAATAACAATTTCATTCATTGTTCCATAAAAGTCAAATATAATCCTATCCTTAATTAAGGCCGACACAATCATATAAAAAGCAAAAAGAGAGAATAATTAATGCCCCTAAAAATGGGTGAAATGCAACTAATAAATAATGGAAGTGAAATGCCTCTTTCCCCAATTCATATTTCTTAATATGGAGCTTTATTTATTTAAATGTCTTAATCAATTAAAATATGTTTAAATTTATCTATCATATAATATTTTTGTAATTTATATTTATATATTTTTATAAAAAAATTATATTTATTAAAATATACATGGTACATCCCTATTTTTTTAATTTCTTTTTAATATGGGATGTGAATTATTTTTTTTTTCTAGTTCAATTTTTTAAAATATCGATTTTTTTATTTTTTTATTTATTTATTTAGAACAATGAGAATTCAATCTTTGACCTTGGAAAGTGATATGTATACAATCATTTAAAATAATCCAATTTTTATTTATGTACTCAAAAACAAAAAAAAAAGAATAAAAAATATTTGATAAAAAAAATCAAGCTTTTTGGAAACGCTGAATAACCGCGGAATTCACAGGAGAGAAGGAAGTCCCACGTGTCAGTATCAGATCTCCAGCTGTCCGAATCGAAAGATGCCACGTCTAAAAGTATCTGTGGGACCCAGTGCCGAATATAAGATTCTTTGATGAAATCTTAATTCTATAAATCGGTAAACAAAATTAAAAAAAAAAAAAAAAGAGATTCCAAAATTTATTTGATTTGGAAAATTAAAGAAAACGAGACTTCCATCTGAAAATTCCTCAAAATCCGTACATTTCTCCCGACATCGAAAGCTTCGGATTTGGGTCTCGCCACGATTCCCTTCGATTTGGAGGAATATCGAAGCGTTTATTCTATTCGAAATTCGAAGATCGAGTTAGGGTTTTCTGTGATCCAAGAGCATTTATTTGATCCTGTTCTTCACTCATTGTTTTCAGTAAGTTTAATTCATCCATGAGGTTTTTCTCTGCCCATTATCCATCGTTCTTCCTGCTTCTTATATGCCCTCTAGTTTTTTAAATCAATTTGCTCTCTACTTTTTCTGGGTTTTGTGAGGAAGATTACAACATGTTTAGTGAGGTATGAACTTCAATAATTCTTAGCTGCTAAGCGCCTCATTGGGATTTCTGGATTATAATTGTGGTCTTCTTTTATTGAATCTATCTCCTGTTGTAGTTTCCTTCTTAATCATAAACACACCCCTTTGTAATATTTACTATAATTCTATTCAATATCATCATCTAGGATTTTATATGACTCTGGAATTATATTCTTAGGATTACGTTGGAATTTCAATGTTAGAGGATATAGCTTTGAAGTTGTTTGTTTTTCATTGTCTTTTTTTAATGATAGCGTTCAAACTTTTAAGTTTTACTGTTTCACATTTTTCAGGAAATATGCGGATGATTGTCTGTCAATATTTTGGAAGTGTGGTGGGGGTTTACATCCGTGATATTGAGACGTGAACAGATTTTATACCTATAAATTGGTAATGTCAATGTTAAGTTGAACTCAATTATTATAATTTGGTTCATCATTTGATTTGGATTATGTTGGAGTTTGGGCGGTAACTGGCCGTCAACTGTTTTGAGCCAAATTTTTAGATGGTTCTCTTCTCATATTCGTGATAAAAAAGATGGATGACGGGGAAATTGGATTGTTGTTCCCCAGTTGGAACAGCAAGAATCCAACTGATCGCCTTTTTGTTATTTCTTGCTTTATTGCTGCCATCATTGGAATTTTGACCATAGCCTTTACAGCCTTCCAATGGCGGAGAAATATCAATTTGAGTTGGATGAAAGCTATAGCCAGGTCGAAGAGAAACCCTAAAAAAACTAATAAAGTTCCCGTAGCTGCACACGACTGGATTCTTGAATCTGTATCTCGTGGAAAGAATTTGAGTTGTTGTGTGTGCTTAAAGTTTGTGTCCCCTTCACAGACTCTTGGTCCTATGGTCGCTTCAGATAGTTTTATTCACCGTTGCATCATTTGTGGTGCGGCAGCTCACCTAAACTGTTCTTCTAGTGCTCTAAAGGATTGCAAGTGCGTATCTATGACCGGCTTTGAGCATGTGATGCACCAATGGGCTGTTCGGTGGACTGAGATTACTGATCAACCTGATGAAACCTCTTTCTGCAGTTACTGTGAAGAACCATGTAGTGGGTCTTTTCTTGGTGGTTCTCCAATATGGTGTTGCTTATGGTGCCAACGCCTAGTGCATGTTGATTGCCATAGTAGTATGTGTAATGAAACAGGTGATATTTGTGACTTAGGTTCATTTAGAAGGTTGATTCTGTCACCACTTTATGTCAAGGAGTCAATTAGGACATCCTCCGGTGGATTTTTGAGCTCCATCACCCATGGAGCAAATGAGATTGCATCCTCAGTGCGTGCAAGTATAAGGAGTCAGAGTAAGAAGAACAAACATAGTCGTAAACCGTCTGTTCATATAGGGACAAGTGGCAGTACTCGTGATATGTCTACTGAAAGCACAGCTGATTCTCATCAAACGGTTAATGGTTATCATGGAACTGAAAGAAACTGTAATGGTAGCAGAACTTCAGAGGTTCGGCATCAAAATGGTGATATAGATGACAAAAATATTTCAAATTCAAGCTTCAAAAGAAATTCTTTACTCAATCAGAAGGATGAAACTCATATATTAGGAATGAACTTGAGATATGAGGTGATTGAATTGCCTCCAGATTCACGTCCCTTGTTAGTATTTATCAACAAGAAAAGTGGAGCCCGCCGTGGAGATTCTCTCAAACAACGGTTAAACATACTTTTGAATCCTATCCAGGTATGGATTTTTCTCCATTCTATTAAAACAGGCTTTAACTTTAGAAGTAGACTGGCCAACAAGAGCATAGCTCAACTAACATGATGTATCGACTAGTGACTATGATGTCTTAGGTTCAATACCCCACCCCCATATATTGTCAAAAAAAAACTTTAGAAGTAACTGTTGTATACTATAGCCTAAAATAATTTGTTCAACCTGCTCTACACTCTTGGTTTGATACCTGGTGATAAATGAGGCAGACAGCAATGTTTTGTGTATAGCTTATGCACACCTTCCCTTTCTTTATGCCATTTGGTGTGAACTTGGAGCATATATGTCTAGGTCTATCAAATATATATACAATATTGAGGTCAATGAAATCCTCTAAAGTAACTGATTTGTTTTTCTAAAAAAAAAAATTGGTGTTTGAAATGTTTATTATGAGAGAAAAAAAAAGTTTTAAATGTGTAGGAATTAGGATTAATTTCATTTTTCTTTTCCAAATCTCTTGAGAAATCTATTTTCATTGCAAGTGCTAATGATGTTTATGAGGTTATCGTCATGGACTCTTTGCTAATATTTCAGGTTTTTGAGTTGAGTTCTGCACAAGGCCCTGCTTCTGGGCTTTATTTATTCAGAAAAGTGCCGCACTTCAAGGTTCTTGTATGTGGGGGCGATGGAACTGTTGGTTGGGTCTTAAACTGTATAGACCAACAAAATTTTGTTTCACCTCCCCCAGTTGCTATTCTTCCTGCCGGAACAGGAAATGATCTGGCTAGAGTATTAAACTGGGGTGGTGGTTTGGGCTCAGTGGAGAGACAGGGGGGTCTTTGTACAGTCTTGCATCATGTAGAAAATGCTGCAGTGACTGTTCTTGACCGTTGGAAGGTGGCAATAGTGGATCAATATGGAAAACAACTCAAACCTCCACAATTTATGAATAATTATCTCGGTAAGTTATATTGATAATTTGTTTTTTGTATTTAAGGTATTGGATATTAAATACGACCAAACTTCAGGGCACTTCTGAACCATATATCTCACTTTCTGGGTTCTTCTATTCAACCCTCGTTGCAATCTGTCTTTTTCTATAATTTCTTTCATTTTGCTTATATTTTACTGCATTATAACGAATTTTTCTCCCAAATGCAGGAATTGGATGTGATGCTAAGGTTGCCCTTGACATACATAATTTACGGGAGGAAAATCCAGAAAAATTTTATAACCAGGTGACGAAAATTGTAGACTTAAAAAGATTACTTTTAACTTCCTCGAAAACAATCCATCACATAAAGTTATGCTGACCATAACTGCAACCATGCATGGTTGCTATTACAACTTTTCAAACTGTATGTTTATTATTTGAGAACGCAAAGGCAATTTCTGTTTTTTTTTTTTTTTTTTTTGATAGGTGCTATTTTGTGTAGTTATCTTATAACTTCAAATCTTGCGTCATTAAATTTTGGACATCAGACTTGTGCCTTACCTTCTTTTGTTCCCAAAATGTGGATGATTTTATGAGCATTTATTTTGATGTTGGATGGCTATTTTGTAAATTCTTTGTATATTAATACAATACTTGCTTCTAGTAGTAAGTTGAATGTATATTAATGTAGTTCAGAATTAAGATTTTTTGCTTCCTGATTGCACGTGCACTAGTGTCTAGCAAATTCATCAATGATTATATCTCCAATAGAAGTGGTCATTTTATTCAATGCATAAGTTACTTTCATTTCTTCTAAATGAAAACTTAGTTTCTCATTTAAAAAAAAGGATCAATGTATAAGTTGCATATACAATATAGAAGCATATGTTGCAGAAGTTCTTGCTAGCTGTTGCTTCTTTGGTTTTCTGATCTTAGGCTATTTGAGGAGTTCATATCACTTAGCTGAACCTATTAACATAACTGCAGTTTATGAATAAAGTTCTTTATGCAAGAGAAGGAGCCAAGAGCATAATGGATAGGACATTTGCAGATATTCCATGGCAAGTTCGGGTGGAAGTGGATGGTGTTGAGGTAGAGGTTCCTGAGGTAAGAACTTAACTTTGAAGTCTTTGGTTCTGAATCATTATTAAATTGTCACTGTATTTTTTATTTTTTATTTTGTCATTTAGAAGTTGTAGGCTAATGTTCAATAGCACGATGATACATTTTAGTTTATGGGTGTGAATTCTTGGGGATTTTTTGTTTATCAAGGATTGATACATACTTTTTGTGTTATTTATTTGTCATGATCTTGTCCTGCATTTTCAATTACTTGAGGTCGATTAACTGAAACTAATTTGAATATTTACAGGATGCAGAAGGTGTACTTGTTGCGAACATCGGAAGCTACATGGGTGGTGTGGATCTTTGGCATAATGAGGATGAGACTTTTGATAATTTGGATCCGCAGTCCATGCATGATAAACTACTCGAGGTTGTCAGCATATCTGGGACCTGGCACCTCGGGAAGCTACAGGTATACAACAATTCAATTTAAAATAAATTATCCTGTCCTAACAAATAAATTATCCTGTCATTAGACTATGTTTCTGAGTTGCAGCGTATACTAGGGCCAAATTTAGAGTTGTGTTGCAACCTCCTTGCTAAGATGTTTCATGGCTGCTGTTTTCTTTTTGAAACAGGTGGGGCTTTCTCGAGCTAGAAGACTTGCACAGGGCAAGTCGATTAGGATACAATTATGTGCTGCATTGCCTGTTCAAATTGATGGAGAGCCTTGGTTTCAGGACCTGCCGTGTACACTGGTCATTTCCCACCATGGACAGGTAATTGCTCTTGTTCTCTCCTTTCGTTTCTTCTCATTGAAGATCTTTACCTAGTCCATGGCCTTGTGGAGCTATTGCTTGTGCAGCATCATGCTAAATCTCTCTCGCTCTCTGGGATTAAAAAGCAAAATCTTTTTTTCTTTTTTTCTTTTGAAAAGAAACGAATTCGTTGATGAATGAAAAAGAGCATAAGCTCGAGCACCTAAATGTGATTACAAGAAAATGGACCTATTAATGGTCAAACTATGAAGAATTATAAATGGAAGAAAAGGTGTTTACAATACACCGATACAAAATTAAAAAACTTAAGTCCAGAACCCGATCAAAAGGAGAAGAAACATCCCAAAAGATTCGTACATTCCCCTAACATTCCAAGAAATAAATTTCATTGATATTCACCCTCCAAGATGTCCATAGTAGCTGTTTTGTCATAGTTCACAGATGATAGAAGATTTTGTAGCTCCCTATTGACCTTCGGTTTTTGCCGTAGTGGCCTTACCTTTCTTCTTTAGTTGTTGGGGGTTGGGTGGAAGGGCTACAATACAAAGACCATTTTCACGAAGGATAGAGTCATAGAGGCTAGTTGGCTAAGGGTGGAGGAAAGGGAATTAAAAAGCAAAATCATGCATGATATTTCTCTATTGTTAATGCAAGTAACCCATAACGTGTTGTGAGCCTTAAGCATTTAGGTTCAATATATGTTTTGGTCCGGGGTGTTTTTTCAATTTAATCTCAGTTGGTTTATAAGTTTTAATTTAGTTCTCTTTATGTTTTAATAATTTTCATTTTTTTATACCTTTTCCGTCATGAATGTTAAATCTGGTTAGTGATAAACTTTCATGGCATGGTTTCGCAAAATTTTAAAGGAGAAATTAGGCTACTTAAAAGAAGAAAAGTCGGAAGATTTTTCCATCTTTAATTTTTGGAGGGGGAATTAGAAAATTTCCTCACTTGAGTGGCCCAATTTATTCTCTAAATTTATGCTAAGTCACTAAGTATTATGTGATGTAAGCTTATCATAAGTCAATTTTAACATTCACCCATGGAAAAAGTAGTATTGACAAATCTTAAAACATAAGAGAATAAATTGAATTTTTTTAAACAACAGAGACTAGATTGAAAAAATGCCAGACATTAGGGATTAAAACACATATTTAACTAATATTTATTGCCTTTCAATTAAAAAAAGAAGGGAATATGTTAGAAGACGAGGAAGAATTCAGATAGAAACTGAGGAGCATCTATCATGATGCTTCTTCCGAGGATCTGAAATGTGTTCAACTTAGTCACTCTCAAACATTTAATTTCAAAGGTTTGGCTTTGGTAAATGTACTAGTTTCCTAGATGACTAGATCTAGTTGTGTTTATGTTTTGAGCAGAGGCTTGTTCTCAAACATCTACTCTTACATCTAGCTTTAGCACCATGTTTCTACTTTCATTTGTTTTTTTAGATGGGAAACTAATTTCATTGATAGATAAAATGAAGGAGTAAATACTCCAAACACCTTTTGGTGAGTTACATGAGTGCTCTCCAATCCAATTGAAGATTAACGAATAAAAACTATAATTATAATGAATAAACGGTTGTTATGATCTAATATAATAGGCTACATTATTTTGCTTTGAAGTATTAGCTCATAAGTCATAACAACCGTTTATTCATTATAATTATAGTTTTTCTCGTTTGCTACACTACAAGAAGTGAGATTTTCTCGAGACAGATAGTACCTCTTATAATTATATGAAGATGAGAGCACTATCTGTCTGTCTTTGAGAAAATCTCACTTCTTGTAGTGTAGCAAACGAGAAATTTCTCTGGCGTGATTAAATTTGTTTTTAGAGCTCACTGTTTTCCATGGACAAATGATGTGTTTGACCCGTCTCCAGTTAGATATGTGTGAATTTCATGCGGATTTTTAAATTTTGCTCTGTAGGCGTTCATGTTGAAAAGGGCAGTTGAGGAGCCTCTCGGTCACGCAGCTGCAATTATCACTGATGTTCTGGAGAGTGCTGAATCTAATCATGTAATTAATGCTTCACAAAAGCGAGTACTCCTCCAACAAATGGCAATGAGGTTAACTTGAAATTCTCTTTTAGTCATTCCTGATCATCTCTTTTAGTCATTCCTGTAATGATCAGGGTTTTGAGTACGAATCATTTTCAGCTTTTTATGCCACCCTTTACATCTCTCCATAGAGGTAAGATCTTGTGGTTATTTTTTTTTGTTTTTGTTTTATTTTTTTCATTCTCTTTTCCCTTGATGGGTTATAGCTGAGGCATATGATTGTATATCAACAATATTTGTTATATAAATATATACATATACATAGAGTTTCTTGACACGGATCATTATCGAAGTTTTCTTTGTCCTTTTGAAATAATTTCTGGTGTGTATGTGGTTGAGATTGAACAATATCATAACGTTTGTGATCTTGTTTATTCTCAACCACATATTCCATTTTTTTAGAGAAATAATTTCATTGTCGATTATAGAACAAAATTGTAAATTTTTCACATTTCTGATGGAATCTCTATCATTATTTGATCCTCAAAGCCGGAAACTTCTTGATCTCTCTCTCTCTTCGGAAGTGAATTTCTTTCTTTTAGGACAATAACTTAATAACAAAACAAACTCAAGATATTCGGATGAGTTTAATTTGTAGCTGTTTACTTTTAAGAGAAGTATATCAGTTCTAAGAACTAGGAATTAAAATTTCAATTTTAAAACCAACTTGAAAAGTTTGGTTCAAAATTTAACTTCTAGAAAGCGCAC
Organism: Herpetospermum pedunculosum; assembly: GCA_028017165.1. Taxonomy (NCBI): domain Eukaryota; kingdom Viridiplantae; phylum Streptophyta; class Magnoliopsida; order Cucurbitales; family Cucurbitaceae; genus Herpetospermum; species Herpetospermum pedunculosum. Next base: position 69,093,255 of record CM051528.1, read on the forward strand.
TTGAAAACTACCACCCTTTCTTTGCTCATTATTGAGAATTTGTCCTTTTAGAAAAAGAGCCAAGTCTCACATTTGTACTTTAACTTGGAACAGTGCCTCTGAATCTATATAACAGTCTCTGGGTGCTTTTGTCTCCAAACAAATCTGGTCTGTCCAATCAGATATGGAGAAGTGAAGCTAATGAGTTTTCTTTTCGATAGTTGTGAAAGCAGTAAAATTTCAATGATGTTCCACCTGGCTTATTATGTTTTGTCTGCTTAAGTAGCCACTAATTTAGTGTTTTGGCTTACTTTCCAAGTGGAAAGGGCATTCATATTCTGCTGACACTGCTAAGTATTCATTCATTATTCATTAATTACATTGTTGAAATGCAATTTCATTGGAAGCTTACTTGAGATCCCACAATCATGGTTCAAGGAAGGAGACAGTTTACTTATAAATAGTTGGCCTGTCCTTTACTAGCTAACTGCTTTTTACTGTTAGGCTTTTATTTTGTTTGTAATCTACAAGAAATAAGGAAAGAGAAAAGTTCATTTCAGTTACAAATTTAATTTAAGATTCTTATGAAAAAGTCACTTGTGTTCTGTTTCAATGTGAGATGTGGATAATTATGTTATTTAGCTTAGAATATTCTCAAGCCAATACATACACATTATAGCTTTGGCTTTGGTTCCATGCCCATTTTTGGTGTCATGTCACCTTCCACATGACATTTTAAAAATCTTTTGGAATCCTTCTTTTGGCCTAACTCTGAACTTTTAGGCTTACCAATTCCATGAGACTACATATGGCCACAATTGAAAGTATGTTAGATTCTATGCATTTACACGCACTTTCGATAAGTTTGTAAATTATACGTATGAATCGAATGTTTGTGTCATTTTCGTGTAGCAAAAACTTGAAATAGATAAACCACTATGCAATTATGTGGCTATGTTGATATTCTATCTTGTTAGATTCTATTTGTGTTCTTTTTTTCATTTAGTCTTTAACTAGGATATGCTAAAGACATGCTATTTTTCAAATCATTAGGCTGGTAGAGAATACAAAAGTGTAGAGAGTGCTTTGAATTTTTCACTATTTGCAAAAACATCCTTATGAGTTATGCCTTTGTTTGCAATATTGTTGTTAAGAGTTAGTTTTTTTTGTTTTTGTTTTGTTTTTGATTCTTTAGTGAAAAAACCAGCTTTCACTTTGGAAACTAGTCTCTGGTTTCTCTTATCCAAATGTTCTATTATTTTCTATTGTCAAGGCATTGGCCACTCAAGGGTTTGAATAACAATTAGGATACAAAATGCATCATTCATTTAATTAATTTAATTGTGTCAACTAGCTGTAATGTTTTGTATCAATCAAGCTTTTGCATTTGTTGATACACATTCCTTTGGATAAGGTATCTTCTTTTATGCAGTGCCCTCTGACCTAACTAGCTAAGCACTTCTTATAGCAATCTAGCACTAGTTTGATCACTTTATGAAATATGAATAGTAACCCTAAAAGTTGTCAAATTTGTACTTAGCCTTTTGAGATTTAGGGTTTGGTTGACATGCAATATGAATTCTATTTTATGTTTTTCATATTCACTGAATTCAACGAATATTCATTTGCCAGACTTATTTTTGAAAACTGTTGATTATGTGATCCAAATAGTGAAAATTCTGAAAATTTTTTTTTTTTTCCAACACTTTTCATCTTGTGAGTTTCAATATTAGTTTTAATTTATTGCATTCAATATGATAAGAGAATGGTATTGCATGAATTTGGACAATTTTAGATGTTCCATTTGAGTTGTTACACTAAAAAATATTAAAAGATTACCCATTTATTTTTGGTTGGATATTCCTTTTCTTTCAATCAAGTATGCCCAAAATGGCAAGCATACTTCTTAGCATTGCTTAGTAGATCAAAAGGGGTTCAACCATATGAAGTAAATTGAAGCTAAGTCATTATAATTAGAATGTGAAGTGCTTTGGACATTGCTATTTTATTCTCCTCTCAAGGGAAGAAATTCAATTAAAGTAGCATTGATCTTTGTGCATTTGATTTTGAGGACTTGTAAGCAACCTATTTGCAGCTCTGAAGAGGCACTTTTATTTAAAACCATCTAATATATAAAAATATGTCATGGCCAAGATATTAAATTTGTGTTTGACATGTTGATTTATATATGTCCATGAGTTGGACAATCAACATAAGGGGTAAATGTATTTTCATTATGTCGTAAAAAAAAATGGATGGCAACAAGATCATAGCTCAACGGTATGATGTATTGCCTAGGGACCATGAGATCCTAGGTAAAATCCTCCATCCCAACATGTCAAAAAAAAAAGGATGAAACATAAAAAAAAAGCAACAAAATGTCATTAATGGGCAAGGACGAAAATATCGATATCGGTATTGTTATTGTTATCGGAATTTCAATTTTACGGATATATTAATGAAATATCGACATCGATATTTTTGTAAATCAATATAAAAAAAAATATTTAAATTAATAATTAAGTTTTTTTTTTTTTTACTTTCAAACTAAGTGATAAATTTTGTTATTAATATCTATATTCATATTGAGATTAATATATATATATATATTTAATATTTTACGGATATTTATAAAAGATATTGGAAATATCTATTAATCCTTAATATCTATATTGAACCTTCGATTTATAGATATATATCGACATATCGACAAATATTTTCAACCCTTAATATCTATATTGAACCTTCGATTTATAGCTATATATCGACATATCGACAAATATTTTCATACTCGTTAATGTGAATATCATATAAAGTATTTATTTATTAATTTAAATCTCCACCACTTGAAAAAATTGCCACTTCCAAGTATTCATTTACCCATCTCTCCATTTTTTTTTTGAAAGTTTGGTTGCCAACCATCTCTTTAATAAAGTAGTTGGTCCATACCTTGTTCTATAATTTTCTCCCCATTTAAAAAGCTAGAAGCTTCATTTGAAGCAGAATTTATTTAATAATTCATAAGTCATTCCATAACATTTAGCAAAATTCAAAGTAGAAAATATGATAGTTAAATCTTTTTCAATCTACTTCCAACATTTCTATACAATGTCAATAACATTCACAAAGAAAAATCAAACACATATTTTTAGAACAAAAGAATAACAATACAAAAAAACAAGAAACGAAAATGTTACTAGACGGAGTTTAAAACATCGTCGAATCATAAATTAAGAAAGCATAAAGCCAAAGGAGAGAGCATCTTATCCAAGTATATATTGATGTTTATAATAGAGACAAGGGTGGAATTGCCAATCTTTCATTTGAAGAAGTAACACAGTATATATAGTAATAGAATAGTTGTCATTTTGATGAGTATCACTTTTGAAACCCCAATTTCCTTTACTCCAAAGACAACCCACCAAAAAAAAATATTAATTACATATTTGGTTGTATAGTTTGATAAAATCTCATAAATAGTTTCTACAGTTTGAATAAGTGTCAGTTAACTATCCATGTGTCATTGAGGTAGTCTATTGTATTAGCCCACTGGATAAAAAAAGGAGTTGGATATAAAATGGATTAAAAAAATATGTCATTTCTATCTTTCGTTCCCCCTCCGCTACTGATTTTCTGCCCCGTCGTGCGATATTCAACCCGTTTTTTTTAATCTAGTCAAGTATTTAATCCACATTGTCACCTAAATACAAGAGACTACATCACTCACACACATATAACTAATTGTCACCCCACTCGATGGGCTAGTGAGGATATCAATAGAGACCATTTATGTAATTTTATCAAACCATAGAGACGGAATTCTAACTTTCTCCGAACCACATAGAATCAAATGTGTGATTTAACCCCGCACACAAAAAAAACAGTAGCTTGACTTTGTTCAGATGTGACCCACAAAACAAAATCCAAATTGTTCATTCATCTTTGTTCCATACAAACTACACATATTATGGTGTTTGCAGAAAATATCAATGAAAACCCATCTCTCTTTCTTCTTCCCTCTCTCCAATGATGAAATCAAAGAGAAGATAAGAAAGAGAGAGATAGAGAGAGAAGATCAGATGAATGATTTGATCATTTTGGCTACAAAAAAACAGTACCTTTGGAATAAGAAATAATATTCATTACTCTGTTTTTCAAAGCCAACCCATATTGTATATTTTTGTAACTATTCTTCACTTTCTTTTATTTGGATGGATTTTGATTCATTTTTCTTCCTCTTGTTTAGGAGGTTGAAGAAAAAAACAAAGGAGGGCTGATATAAACAGACAAGCAACAGGCTAGAACTGAACTCAAGTGGCAGCAAAAGGGCAAAAGCAAGAGCTACAATTACTGTTTGCAGCTAATCAGACACTGACATTTTTAATTACCCACTAATGTTTTTTTATTCAATGCTAAGCCGGCCATCTCCTTATCAAAATCTCTTAATATACGCTCATGTTCGGATCATCCGGAGAGAGTCAATCCAAGCATAGCTCAAAAGAGAAGACATTTGTTATCGTTAAAAAGTTCAAATCTTACCCTCGAACATAGGTCAAAAGATAAGACGACATTTGTAACCTTATGAAGGTTTAAATCTCAGTACCCTACATTTGTTGAACTAAAAAAACGAGAGATAGAGAAAATTAAAGAAGTCATTTGATCAGAAAAAACGTGAGTTTTTCAAATGTTTGGACTCGAGTTATATGAGATAAGTTTTTATGAACTTATCTATCAAACCCACGTTAAAAAGATACAAATAATCGAACTTAATTCCTATAGTTTGAGCTTTTTTTATATTTATATGACAAGTAAGACCCGAATCCCTATTTTTTATATTGATACATGTAAATAAAAAAATGATTTATAAAAATGAACAAGGCAATGCAAATATTGTCCATGTTGATTTGATTAGAAGAAGAGGAGATGATTATTAATATCTAGCATTTTGGATTAAACCATAATTAAAAATTATGTGGGTTTGGGCCGAAAATGATAATATCATACCATTGTTAAAATACGAGAAAATTGCATTATAAAATTCTTTTGGTTCAAGAGAAAAACTTTAATTTAAAATTGTAAATGTATTTAATTAATGCGAGGTGAAAGATTCGAATCTCTAAGATCTTGATCATTAATTCATACTTTATATCAGTTGAGTCATGTTTATACTAAAAATAATCTTACCAATTACTTTTTTTTTTTTTTTTTTTTTTTTGGTAAGCTCATTCAATAGATATGTTTTATAATGTTTATGTTTGACATAACTTTGACATGATTTATAGTACTGCATTCTTAATGTTGACCAATGGTGTCTTTTTTGTTATTCTTACTAACACTTAAAAAATTCTTCTCAAGTTTAAAAACTATTATAAAGATACATTTAGAAGAAATTTGCCAAACCAATGAGTTTTGAATTAAATTATTCAACATTGTTATGAGATATATTAGTTTATTTTTTAGATGAAAACAACAAACAAGTAAAAATTACTATGAATTATAAAGAAAAGTAGGGGTTTTACCCTCTCCTCACGAAGAGTAAGATTTTTTTGACATTTCTTTAAAAAATTATGTTTTTTTTTTTATTTTTCTCGTGATAAGCAAGTCACCTCCCTCACTCTTTGCTAGGTACGAGAGTACTATAGTTGTCTCCTCGTAATCGTGCTTAGCGAAGAGTACTACAGACTTTGTAAACTTGTTTATCACGAGAGAAGGTAAAAAAAACATAAATTTTAAAAAATCGGATTATAAAATTTTACACCTCTAAACGGGGTCATGTAGTATTATTATATTTAGAGGAGAGAGATAGAAGATGGCCACTTGGCATCCCAAAAGGCATGGTGCTTTCCATGTTCAATCTTGTGATATTGTATTTTGAAGTTACCTAAGCAACATTGATTATTCAGCCCACAGAAATAGAAAAAAGTGGTTCACAAACAAGTATATATCAATCCAACTCAAAGCCTTCACATTTCTATATCATTCAACAGTTATTACACTGTTTTTTCCCATGATATTTGTGTATGCAATTACACAAGTGTTTCTAAAATAATCATCTGTTTTTTTTTTCTTTTTTTTTGGTTTTTGAAAATTAAATCTATAAAACATTACTTTCATCCAAAGATGAAAAAATAAATGTCGATATTGATATTGAGATTTCAATTTTACGGATATATTGATGAAACATCTTTAAATTATTAAGTTTTAGATATTGTTATTAGTATATCTATATTCTGTTTTATGGGTAATTATAAAAGATCTTGAAAATATCCATTAATCTTTAATATCTATATTTTGTTTTATTGGTATTTATAAAAGATTTTGAAGATATCGATCAATCTTTAATATCTTTAACGATTCTTTCAATTTACGGATATATCGACATATCCACGAATATTTTCATTCTTGCTTCCACTTTATGATTTTTTTTTTGTTTTGTTATCTACGTTTTGAACATATTCTCAAAATCCAAACCAAAGAAAACTAAAAAAAAGTAGTTTTAAAAAAAGTAATTTTTGTTTTTGGAACTTGATCAAGAATTCAACCATTGTTTTAAGAAAGACGAAACCTATATTAAAGAAATTGTGGAAAACCAAATAAAAAACTTCAAAAAAAAAAAAAAAAAAAAAAAACTAAGAATGAAATTGTTATCAAACGGGGTCCAATTATTTGATATACGTTACCAATGAAATCAGTTGATCTACGATATGATATCTAATCAACTTGAACAATGCAAATTGGCAACAATATCATCCATCAAACCCAGTGAAGATATGTAATCAACATTGGTAGATCGAATTGTGTACCGTGAAAGAATATATATATTAACCTAAAATGGTCGATTCAAGCTCAGTGAATAAAGACATCAATTACGGCCATATTCTAAAAGCCGATGATTCGATCCCGTCCCTACGATTGTTGAATTAGAAAGAAAAGAGTTAAAAAATGATGAATAACAGGCCCAGAGAGAGAAAGAGAGAAAAAAGATGCAATTCGTTTATATGAAGACAAAGGAAGGAATTGTTAGAAAGACAGTTAGTTTAGGAGTTGGGAGGTTCCTCCTGAACCATAGGGATTGTCAGCAGAGTAAGCAAACAGATATCTTCAGCCATTGGATTTGTGGGTCACTTTGAGTTTCTGCACGTGCTCCTTCCTTTCTTCTTATTTACCCTTCTCTCGAGATAACCTCCTTGACAAACTATTTATCAAAACTAACGCTCTTTTTTGTCACTATCATTTTTAATATTTTTCGTGCAATCCTAACCAGGATCGAGCACCCAGATTCCCATTTTTTTTAAAACAAAATTTTTGATCAATTTGAAGTAAAAAAAAAATAATGATATGGATCTTAGATAGACTTTGAAGTACCATCAATAAGTAATGTTTCGTATGTTTTTCATTTTAGAATATTCTTCCAAAAGAAGTATGAGAATTTATAAGGATGATCTAGATATGAATTTTAGATAGATTTTGAATTAAGCACATACACTTTCAAAAGATAAATTAATTAAACATTCTATTTTTTTATATAAGCACGTTCACTCTAAGTATCTATTTACAAATTACGTTTTATCTCGTTAAGAAAATTTCAAAATATAAGGAAAGAAAAAAAAAAAAAAATCTCAAAATTGATGATCCATACTATTTTTTCTCAAATTCTCCTCTATAAAATTTTGTCAATTTGAAAAAAAAAAAAAATAATAAATAAGTGAGGATCTGGATTGCATTCCTGGCTATAAGATTCTAAGTTTTTTTTTTTTCCTTCTTCTATAGAAGTGAGAATCCGAGTGCTCGATCCTGACCAAGATTGCACCAAGAAATGCTAAAAATGAAAATAACCAAAAAGAGATTACGAATAAGATTGCACAAAAAAAAAAGCTAAAAATGAAAATACCCAAAAAAGAGTGTTAGTTTTGATAAAATGTTTGCCATTAAAGCTATTCTCTTGACAATAATCCGAGAAAAAGAGAGATAAATATATGACAGAGACAAGCTTATTAGCTCCCCTTTTAATTTTTTTCCTCCATGTTTTGTTTGTTCATCTTCCATCATTAGTAGCAATAAAGTAGCACCTCCGCAAACTTCTAACATTTTTATTTTTTTCCTCCCTTAAAACTTTCAACTGCCCAAGAGAAGCTAGTGGTGAGAGAAAAAAGCTAGTTGAACTACATTAACCAAGCTTTCCTTTTTCCACCTTTTGTGCATCAGATCCTGTTCTTTCTCTCCATGACTAGAATTCATCAAATCTGAGATGGGTTTTCTGTCATCAGATCAGAAAAAGGAAAAAAAATAAAAAAAAAAGATCAAGCTTGCTGTGCTCTCATGGAGTTTACTACTTTACTCACTAAATATGAGCTCTCTGCTTTGATTATTTGATCTGGGTCATCTTGTTTTTCCTTTTTTGGTGTTCTCTTTCTATTTCTGAGCTTTGGCTTTAGCATTGTTTCAGCTGCTTTGGTTGGATTTTGGATCTCTTCTCTGCTTCTTCCTTGAATTCTCTAGTTCTTGTCAATGGAGGCTGATCGAGAGTTCAAGCACTTCTGCAAGTTATGCAACAGGAGCTTCCCTTGTGGAAGATCTTTGGGAGGTCATATGAGGTCCCATTTGATCAACAGTCAAGCTGAAACTGGTGAAAATCTGAAGAGGATGAATTTGAAAAAAGCTGGAAGCAACTCTGAAATGGATAAGTTTCTGGGAGCTGGTGTTTCTGATGGTTATAGTCTTAGAAAAAACCCCAAAAAAACTTGCAGGCTTTCTGAATTTAGTGCTGAGGATAGGTTTTGTAGAGAATGTGGTAGAAGCTTTCAGTCCTGGAAGGCTCTGTTTGGCCATATGAAATGTCACTCAACAGAAACTGAGAGAGTTTCTAGTAATTTGGAGTTTGATAGCCAATCAGATGATGAAATTGCAGCTGCAAATCGTGGGAAGAGATCTAGGAGACAAACAAGGTACATGGCTGCTGAAACTTCATCTTCTTTTTCATTTGCTAATGCTACTGCTACTACTGCTGCTGCTTCTTCATCTGTTTCTGATCAGAATGATCATGAACAAGAAGAGGTTGCTTTGTGTTTAATGATGCTTTCTAGAGATGTGGATGGTTTTTATTCAACCACCGAGTCTTCTGACAACAACTCCATGCCTAAACAAGTTCCATCTCTGATCCCAAAAAGTCACTTCTCCAAAGTTGTTGAAGCAATTCCTTCTGTATTCATGGGAAGTAAGATGCTGAAACTGAAAGAATTTCACAGCAGAAAGTTGGAGCTCAGTGAGATGGATTCTGGGTATCTCAAATTTGAAAGCTCAAACTCAGAATTCAGTGCTTCTATTGTCAAGATGAACAAGAACGATGAAAGATTTGGATCAAGAAGTTCCAACAACCAAACTGACTTTAACCAACCCCAGTTCATTTCCAGTAAGTTCAATTCAGATCAGAGAAAGTTCCATGAGCTTTCCAATGGGGAATTGAGGTCAAATTCCTTCAAAAGATCAACACCCAATGAACTAATAAACTCAGAAACATATAAAATCCGAGAAAAAAGAAGCAAATTCCAGTGTAATTCCTGCCACAAGATCTTCCACTCCTATCAAGCACTTGGTGGGCATAGAGCAAGCCACAAAAAAACCAAAGGATGCTTAGCTTCAAAGACAGAAATAAGTGAAAATAGCATCGAAACAGAGATTTCAAACGACCCAACATTTGAAAGTAAGGCAATAGCAACAGTGATAGAGATGGAAAATCAGCAGGAATCAAGCATTCAGATGGGGTATGAGAAAAAGACGAGAAAACAACACCAATGCTCAATTTGCTTCAAGAATTTTAGTTCAGGGCAAGCTTTGGGTGGGCATAAGAGGTCGCATTTGATAAGTGGGTCAGAATCCAGAAACAAAATGCCACAACAAATCGCAGCGATTCAGAAACCAGAGGCGGAAATAAGAGACTACCTTGATCTGAACCTGCCGGCGCCGATCGAGGAAGAGGGCAGTAGCCATTTGGGGTCAATCGAGCCATGGTGGGTCGGTGGAAGCCATAAGCCATTAGTGGGCTTGATTTGATTTGAAGTTCTTCGTTGCTTGCGGCTGAGGGCATTGTACAGTACAGCCTTTACCGAAGTTTCTTATGATTCATTGATTTTTTTTTTTTTTTTTTTGACGGATTTGGGAATGGGAAGTGATAATTTGTTCTGAATCAAAGATGATGAATTTGTTGTAGTTTTTGAGATTAAGGCAACATTTGATTTCTAGCAATGGAAGTGGAGATGGGGGTTTTGCTCATTGTTTGGGTTAGATTTAGAAAGCATAATCTGAATCTATCAGTTTTTTTGTGGGTTATTATTTTTACTTGGGATCAAAGTTACAAAATTTTGAAAGGGAAATAAGGCCATATCATAATAAAGCTTAATGGTGTGTTTAGACTCTACTTGATTGTTTTTTGTTTTGTTTTTTAAGTTCAACTATCATAATTCCAACTTCTAAACTCTGGGTGGAAAGATATATATCTTAATCAATTAAACTGTTGAGGTTGATACATGTCATTGAATATCATATCTCCATTTTCCTTCTTTGAAGTTGCTCGGTATATACATGCGTTGAATAAGAAATTTCGGCTAATCACAAATTGTCACAAATTAATGATAAAATAATTTTGATTAAAAGACGAGAAAAATTGACAAATCAAATAATGTCACGACTTCAAGACTTCGATTTGATTCTTCGAGATCAACAAGCCAAATGTCGATCCAAGACAAGTTCACGACCGACCATCCAAACAGATCAACAAACCCTATGACCGACAATCACGTATTAATTTTCTTCAACAAACCCTATGACCGACCATCACGTATTAATTTTCTTCAGAAAATCTCGTGTGAACAATATGTATGAGTATTTGCACGGATGATTCGTCCCCGTATTAAATTTCTCAGAAAATCTTGTGTGAACAATATGAAGGGGTATTTAGAGAGATGACTGCGTCTCCGGAAGAAGTAAGAGAGATGAAAAATCGTGATCGCTTTTTAAAAAAATGAGTCAAATGACATTACACTCCCAAGAAGCGGGGTCATCTGTACAAATACCCCACAATATATACGTATACATAATGAAAAATATATTAGAGATATTCTCTCTTCATCTTCTTTTTTGGATGATAATTGATGTTTTATCCATTGAACTATGCTTGAATTCACATTAATAAAATTATTTATATCATATTGTTACTTTTAAATAAGTTTCATTTTAGCCCTTTTATTTTTAAATGTTTTTGTTATGATACTTAAATTTTGCAATTAAAGTTTATTTCGGACATTGTAGTCAAATTCCTATCCAATATTAATAGAATTTTGGACATTGTAGTCAATTTTTTATTTTTTTATTTTTTTAATAGAGAAGTCAAATTCCTATCTAATTTTAATAGAATGTGTAGTTTTTTTTTTAACCCATATAAATTAGACTAGTATATCAGGTATGCAAACAAAGTAGCTTAAAATCAAAGTTTAATAATAATTATGCAAACTAAAATATATGTTTGAAAGTATATAAAGGTCAAATGAACAAACTTAAAACCAATAATTTAACATGGTGATGTTTAATGAAACTTTTAATTACAATTAAATATTAATTAAGCAATAATCTAAGATGTTCTTTTGCAGCATTTTTAAGTACTTTCCAATAGGCTTAAACTTTGCCACATTATAGGATGTTGGATGACCTGCCTTTTGGTTTAAGTAAGCTTTTCTTTACATGTAATTAAGCACTAAACATTATCATTAGGGAGTTTATTTCATTCATTTGTAGAACTTTTCTATATGATTTTGGTGAAATGTGAATGGGCAAGGGAAGTGGGGATGTTCAAAATTATATTGGTAGATTGTTGGGTGGGAAATAATTTTTCACCTTAAATAATCAACTACTCTTAAATCTTAATGGGTAATTAATGAATTCAAATTCAAATAAACTATTGTATATGGGTAGGACAAATGGAGCCAGCCCCACTTTGTCAAGCAAGTGGCATGGTTTAGTTATATGATCATTTTATCATTGGTTTTTTGGTTCTCAAATTTAAAAGTGTTAATTACATAATCCAACAATAAAGAATAAGAGCGTAAAAAATCAACTCAAAATTTACTTGATTTATTAAGGTTATGTTAATTACGTCCACAAATCGAAGGAAGAGAGTTTATATTACAAATAAGAGATTACATAAATATAGATTAGGAACGGTTGAAATCATTAGAAGGTTTATATACGACACCCTCTTAATGATCTAATAAATAATAAGTCAAAATTCAATTCAAAATATAGAATAGTAAAACCTAAATATTTTTTTTTTCTTTAAGGGCGTTGCCCCCTAGGCCATACCTGTATCGAACTAGTCATAATAGGTCATAACAGATTTAAGGCATTTACACCGTAACATTATTTTGAAATATAAAATAATATGACTTCATTTGATATTTTCTTTAGGGTAGGGACACGTAATAATAAAAATTCATTATTTGCCTTTTGTAACAAGTAGACCCATGATACGGACTAATAGATGTTCATACTCTTGCCCGAAAGCCACCGCTCTGTAATAATGAGGTTTTCAAGTAAGGGAGTCTCTTTGTAGGATACTTGGCCAAAGTGTGACCCGTTAGCCCATAAGTCAGTACTGTGATGAAGCGGCTGTTGCTCACTCGACACGATCGTACGAGGCCAGTGAAGGGGTGAGCGGTTCTCGAGGAGCGAAGCCGCTTTACCGAGATTACGAGGTGAAGGAGCGATAACTTCGAGGACTTAAATGCAGGTCACGTGACCTACAGCTCGACCTTCGCTTTTTGAAGCTTCCTCTACTCGAGAGGCTACTTCTAGCTTCTATATAGTAGCCCTTTCACTTTAGTGTAGTTGTAGTTTGTATTGGTAATAGATGCGAGGCTATTCAAATAATTTTATATATATATATATATATATATATCTTTTATCTAGATGGAAGGTTTGAATTTTGTCATATTTTATTTTTTAAATAATAGTCTAAAAACAACAAATTCACTTGGTTTGATTGGAAGAGCTTTAAACATTTTTTGATTGTTGTATGCATTATGAGAGTAGTTGAACCATATGAGTTTGGAAGTAAGTGAGCGAATTGATTTGATTTGTTGAGCATTTAAATGATTACTTGTTATTGCAAGCTTGAGTTATGAGAATGTACCATGCATCAGATTGTACAATGCATATTGCATAACATAAAAATTCATGACTTTCTATTATTATTTAGTGTATAGTTTTATCAAACAACTCACAGCATTTGATGCTCATTCAATTCTTGCACATATAAACATATGTACCCAATTTTTTCTTTATTCAAAGTTAAAATTCTAAGTTTTCTACTTTTGTGTCAAATATTTTCATCAAACTTAGACCATAAATGTACCTAATAAGCAAAGAGTAAATGGTCTTAGAAAATGGACTATTGTAGAACATATATAGATAACAATAACACCATAAAGTAGGAAAAAAAAGTGTTTAAAACTATTTTTAATAATCATTCACTTGCTATAGCCTATAATACACCTAAAAAAAAAAAGAAAAAGAAGAATGACTTTTTGATTCATTAATTCTGAGTATGGTTACCATTTGGTTCCTAGCTTTCAAAAATGTAAATGTTACAATGTTACTCTTAATTTTCTATTAAATAATTAAAAAATTAAATTAATTATACTTAAATTAGGTCAGGTTTACCGCTCCATAATGGATTTTTTCGAATAATCGTAATAAATATGGATTTTTCTTCTTCTTCCAATAATCGTAATAAATATGGATTAAGACTTCAATCGTAATCGCTTTACTTGTTTACCTAAAGCTAATTCAAACAAAATTTGAATTTCATTCATGGTGTTTACTTGCACGTAATTATTCGTGAGTTTACCATAATACTCTTTCGCTTTAATCGTGTTCAGAATCGTGTGTTGACTTTGTTGTCCGGTCATTACTCGTGTGCAGACTCGTGTGGATATTCGTGAACCCATTTTCCAACCGGAATCTTCACTTCTCTCCGTTTATTTTCTCTTCTTTCTTCGTTTTTCGCCATTGGAGCTTCAATCTTTTCTCTCCTCCATTAACTCATTTTTGTTTCTTCCTCACAAAAGAAAACAACCCCGATTTTAAAAGTTTCAATATTAAAGTAATGAGTTTCTCTCTTTTCTCCACAATTTGTTCATCTTTTATCCAATATACCAATAATGTGTTCATTTGTTCATTTTTTTTAATTATTATTATTTTTTTTTTTATCAAAGTGAGTTTTTCTCTTTTCTCCACAAGTTTTGGATTAAAAAAATTGTGAAAAAAAAGAGAAATGAGATTGGCGAGAAGGCTGAAAAGATTTATTGAAAGACAAAAAAATCATTTTATGAAAGAGAAAGAAAAATAAAACTCATTTTGGTTGAAAGAAGAAGAATAAAAAATTCCATTTTTTTTTAAAGAAAAAGAAAAGAAAAAAAACTCTAACATATGCGTGACAGCTACAAACTGGAGTGAGGTTGGAGGCGACAGCGAGATTGGCCGGAGTGAAGTGGGCGACGACAACGAGGTTGGTCAAAAGAGAAAAAAAGAGAGGAGGAAGAAAGTGAAAGGGAGAAGAAGGTGAAAGATGACAATGCACATCTCAAGGAAGAGAGAAAAAATGGCAAACATGAAAAAAAAAGAAAAAAAAAGGAAAAAAAAAGGTGAGATAATCATTGAGAAGAAATGGGGTAATGAGATTACAAATTTTGAGGTGGATCCCATGGATTATATTTACAGATTTTGTTAAACACCCTCAAGATGTGGGTTGGACAATCAAATTACCATTGATTCATTACGTTTTGAAGAAGAGTAAATGTGACATTAATTTTTACTAGTTTTCTATCACTATTAAAATTAATTAAAAGAAATCACATCATAATTATTTTAAATTAATTAAAATTTCAAGGACAAAAAATAAGTATTAGTGAAAACTTAGGGACTATTTGAAGTGTTGAGTGAGCTATTATAGTTGGTGATTATAATAATCTATTATAATAGTTCGTGAATAATAAATATTATTGAAGTTAATATAATTATTTTATTGATTGTGAGTTATAATAGTCGATGAACCAAAAACGTTGACAGAGTTATAATAACTTAGTCCACCCAACTTCAAGTTGGTGTCCTAAACACGATAATTTGTACGAATGACCCGTTATTTTCGCTCGTTTGTCAAAATGATCTGAATTTAAAAAACAAGGCAAATGAATCTTCTGCTGACATCATCACTTTTTTTTTTTTTTTTTTTTTAAATATTATTTGTGCTCGCTTTAGCTAGTGTTGGTCTCGCTCTAACTCTAGCTTCATTTCAAATCTTTAAATTTTCAGATCTGAAATGTTCCAGATATGAAAAAATTTCGGTCCTCGAATTGTCACGAGAGAGTTGTCGTCGTTGAGAATCGCCGACGATGAGTGAGTGGGAGGAAGAAAAAATGTGATGGAAGAGGGAGAAAAGAAATATAGGAAGAAGAAAATAGGCTCAAAAGAGATTGAGGAAAAATTAGAGAGGTAGAAAACAAACTATAAAAAATTGATGATAATGTCCACAAAAGATCAATTTGTGTTTTTTTAAAATTCGGATCATTTTAACAAATGATTAAAAAAATCAGGTCATTCGTACAAATTTTTTCCAAACACCCTCTTAAAATAAAAATATAAAATCTTAAAATTTAAAAATCAAATGAAAACTAAACTCGAAACATTCCGGTATTGTAACCTAACATTTTGAAACTCGTAAATTTAGAGAATAAATTGAAAATAGAAATTATACTCCAAAATTCAGGCACTAAAAAAAAAGAACCAAATTTTGAATACTCCAAAATTCAGGCACTAAAAAAAAAAAGAACCAAATTTTGAATGGTTTGGGCTTTTGAACCAGCCCAATTCAATTGAATTGAATTCCACCGTCGTGCCAGCTTAAAATCTCCGCCATGTTTGGCTGGCAGTGACAATGGATATGGACCCGACCATTATTGGAAATCAAATCAATTTCCATCCATTTTTTCCGACTGTTGTTGAATTTCAACTTTCAAATTCTCTTCCTTTTTTACATTTGCGAGCCATTTCTCTCACAATCGATCCGAAATTACGAAATTATTGGCAGGATAAAGTTCGCTTTCCCGAAGGTATTTTCCCGTCTACTTTTTCTCAGCTTCCGGTAGATGAAAGCAAAGTATTGTTCATTGTTCAATATACTTTGCGTATGGATTACTTGCTTAAAATTTTCCTGAAATTTGTTAAAGGGGTTTTTGGCTTCTTGCAATGAATTAGCTGAACCGTATTATCCTTTATCTTTAATTGAACTTGTAATGTTTGTCAGCAAGAAATTGATTGAGGTATAATTCCTTTTATTTTTTTCCCTGCTGAGGACCTCTTTTTGAAAATTTGGATTGACATTTTTTATTTCCATTTAGGAATGAAACTGTTATCTTTCCATCCAAAAAAAAAAAAAAAAAAAAACTGTAGTGTTATCTTTTCCCTTTTGCGCTTTTGGGCATGTTTGAGAGTGATTTTGAAGACTCGGAGATGTTTTTAATCATTCAAAACAAATTTTATGTTTGATTTTACACTTTTAAACACTATATTGATACAATCAAAATTAATTTTGAATTATCAAGACATGTTTTAGAGTGATTTTGAACGTGACAAAAGTGATTTTAACCATTTCAAAATCAGTTTCATGCTCTTATTCTTGCTTTCCTTATGGGAATTTGTTCATGTTGCAATTGCTACTAATATTTTTTTTTTGTTTTACCTCATACATAGACTTTTTTATTTTTCTTTAATGTCTTCTGATAGTTTTAGATGTCCAGGTGTTTGCCCCTGTGCATTCCTCTAGGATTCTATTTCATCAATGTTGAGTCGAAGGAGCAGTAGTTATAGTTCATCTGATTTAGAGGAACTTATAGAGATTGAGACAAGATGTCGGCAGGTATGTTTTCTGTCTCTACTTACTGAAAGTTTCTCTCTTGACATGAGTTTGGAAATAAAACTAACTAGAAGTGATTGCTTCAAGTTGTAGGGAATATCCTTCTTGTGACCTGTATAATTTCACATTCCACTTAAGAATTTTTTAATGTCTCTAATATTGGCTCAAGTTTGGACATAAAGTCCCTTTTTCTTTGAATAAGAAAAAATTTATGTTCCCAAGTATTATATATGTCCTGTATAATTGGATAAATTTGATGGATTTGGGCCTTTTTATCTCCTTTAATATTTTTCTTTAATTGGTATCATTTTCACTTATGCAGCTAAAGAAAGAAAAGGACACACTATTAGATTCACGGCCTCAAAGCTTTGAACTGATAAGGGTAAGTTTTGTGCTGAATGTTTTTCCCCGTTTACTGTGCAGAATGTGATGGATAGTCTTTAATATGCTCGATGTTTTTTCAGCTCTCAGCAGCTCTTTGGATGACTTTAGTGAATGGAGATTGTTTTATAATGTCACATTATATTCCTTTTGCATGCTTACTCAGTTTATCTAAAATGAGCACTTGAAACATAATGTAGACATTTCCATTATCATCCAGATGAACTTTATGATTTTTGACTTTGTCTGATGCAGCGGCTGGAACGACATGTGAACTCCTTATCAGAAGCACGCAAGGAAGACAAGCTACGCATTGAGAACTTGGAGAAGGAGTTGACAAACTGCACTCAGGAAATAGGTACAGGAAGTTGTCTGTAATGTTGCGTGTTGGAGACCACGTCTAAATTGGACTCTTGTAAATGAACATTTGTGGAACCTTTTAAAATCATTTATAGGCTAAATTGAGAAGTCTACCTTATCAATGAACTAATTGAAATGGACATTTGATATTAATAGCTGAATACATAAAGACAACAATATAATTTATTAAAGAGGTTATGTATAAATAGATATTAGAAAGACAAGTAAATTCTTTCAACGGAAGCTCATTGGATTTTGGGGTTTAGGACACTCGTCCTTTTCTTCCCCTTTGAACATTTCTTCTAATATCCCTAAAATTTTAGCAATATTTAATTATCAAATTATTTGTTCTTTTAATTAATGTTTAGTTTTGGAGGCATTTCTTAATGTGGATAATCTTTTCTACCTAAGTGATCATTTGAATTAAGAGCTGACATGTAGAATATTAATGCATTTTAGAATCATTAGCGATTCTAAGAAAATGATGATTGTTGAATTTCTGGCATGGTTTGATCATGATGTCCTCCATTCTTGACGTCATATTCTTATGAGTCTTTTTTTTAACTTAGTCCAACAACAACATTCATCACAGATTACCTGCAGGATCAACTATGTACAAGGAACACAGAATTAAACTACCTTGTAGATCACGTTGAAAACCTCGAATTTAAATTAGTTCACATGGAGCGTTTGCAAGAGAAGGCGGGCAAGTTAGAAGAAGAGGTGAAGCGTTGGAACTCAGAGTGCCGCTTCTTGATGCATAAATTAGATGACAGGGAAACGGAGCTACGAGAATCAAATTCCAATGTAGAAAAACTTGAGGAGTCCATCTCATCTATGACATTGGAGTCCCAATGTGAAATTGAGAGTATGAAATTGGATATGGTGGCCATGGAGCAGCGTTACTTAGAAAGTAAGAAAGTCCAGGAAGAAGCTCTTCATCTAAATGATGAAATGGATAGATTGAGTGGGGAGCTTCAGAACGCGCAGAAAAATATTGAGTCTCTGGAGAAAGAGAATAAGAAACATCGAAGAGAGCTAGATATGTCAACAAGAAATGCTTCCACATTTCGTCGAAGTGTTGAGGAATTGATTGAAAACAAGGAGAGATCACAAAATACTATGTGTTTCTCGAGTGACCGAGATGGCAAGTTAACATCATTACTTGAGACTAGGTACTTATGATATAAATTTAAAAATCCTTGGTCTCTGCACTCTGGATTTTCATTAGAATTATTTTGTTGTATCCAGACTAATATCAATCCAACTCATTTCATGTTTCGGGAAGTATGTTAGAACTTCATTGTGCACCATATTTGTTGGTTCATAAGGCTATTTTCATCACAAATCTCTAGGGTTATTGTGAAGTTTCCTTTTAAAAGATCGGGGATGTCAGATTTGAATAGTTAATAATGGGTCCAGATTTTATTTGTTGGCTGCTAGTTATTTCCTGAGGAAGTTACTTTCTGTCGGTGCCATGCCATCATATTTTTGTTTGCTTTGTACCTGCTTTGCTTCTATGTTCTAAACAATGACCCTTCCCGCCAATGAAGAACAAAAGCTGGATTACTATCTTAGTACATATCTGGTCCTAGAGAATCCATTAGTACACTTTTAAAATGCAAATTCAAAAGTCGATGCAAATTTCTTGGCCCATCATTTACGCATTATTATTTTATGTGACAGTTGTGGCGAAGTCTTAGGCCATCTTCTTCCAAAATTAGCAGTTGCACTATTTGCAGATGCAAATTCAGAAGTCAAAGTTGATGTGATGGCAAAGCAGCTAGAAGATTATGAACTTCTTGTAAAGCAACTCAAGGTATGAATATGATGCATATAGCAACGCAGTTGTCTCTGATATCGAACAGACAGAGGCAAGATACTCATTGAGACTCCATTTGGCTTTTCTTAATTTTAAGCTGCCTATAGAATCCAATTGGTTGAGTCGGTTGGTTCTTTTTCTAGGCAATATGATTCTGTTTGTTTGAAGCCACGACGTTTTAACATTCTAGTGGTTGACAGGAGGAGTTAAGAGAGGAGAAGTTGAAAGCAAAAGATGAAGCAGAGGACCTTGCTCAAGAAATGGCTGAGCTAAGGTACCAAATTACTGGTTTGCTTGAAGAAGAGTGCAAGCGTCGGGCTTGCATTGAACAGGCATCTTTACAGAGAATTTCCCAGTTAGAGGCACAGGTATGGTATTATGCCTGGGTTTGAGTTCTTATATCTCATTTAAAGCAACATCTCTAATTATTTATTTTATTAACAGCTTCTTCTTTTTAGGTTTTGAAAGAACAGAGTAGATCATTTGCTGTTGCAAGGCACATGCACGAAATATAGTAGTTGGAGTATGAATTAAAAGCTGCTTGATGAAGAATGTGTATCAGAGGTTTGCATTGCTTTACTATTGCTTCGATATTGAGTATAATTACGACAACTGAGTTGGTTCCAGTACCAGTTTCATTTAAGGAAGCAGGAATGAAAATGTTAGGTTTAAATACAACCCCGGTCCTTGTAATTTCGACTTTGGTTCATTTTGGTCCTTTCACTTTCAAAATGTTCATTTTGGTCTCTATACTTTCAACTTTCAACTTTTGTTCATTTTGGCCCAAGTATTTTCAAAATATCCATTTTGGTCCTAGTACTTTTAAAAAGGGACCATTTTGATTCCTATTTGCAAAAAATTATACACCGTTGAAACACTTAGATACAAATTTATGGTTACATTTTAAGAAATTTAGTGAATGAAGTGTCATGCTAAAGTTTTGATCGTAAAAGAGGAGATAAAAATGAAAATGAAGGACCAAAATGGATATTTTGAAAGTACAAGGACCAAAATGAACAAAAGGTAAAAGTATAGGAACCAAAATGAACATTTTGAAAGTACAAGGACTAAAATGAACCAAACCTGTAAATATAGGGACCAAAATGAAATTACAGAAAACTGTATCTTTGCACTTGAGTTTTTGGACATATGAGGTGCCAGTGCCAGTGAGAGATGCCTTCTGCAGACATTTGTATCATGTTAATACTTGCTAAGAAATTATAGAACAATTCTACTCATTAGTGGAATACTAGTGCCATCATTCTTTTGACATTCCTCTTTCTCATTTGTTTGTTCATAGTCATACTCATCCTTTCCAATGAAGTAGCTTACTTCCTGAGAACCCTTGGTACAGGACTGGTGAATTTCACTGCAAAACAATGGCTCCTATACTTTCCTCTTGTTCGCACAGACGGTGTCGTGTCGATTCGGTAAAAAAGAAAAGAAAAGAAAACTTCAGATCGCCAACTTTGTACCAACTTCTCAGCCAATTCAGCTTCTTACAGAGCAAACACAGATGCATTTGTAGATGATGATACAGAAAGATAGTAGGTTCCATGAATGGAGGTTTGTTATAGTTTGTTCATTGTTGCTGCAATCAAGAATATGAAGTAGATTTTATTTGCTCACAGCTCTTTCTGGCAGCTCTGATTCCAAATCTCGGATCGCAATCGCGCTTCGTCAGGAGTTATGTGATGTGATGCAAACTTGGTGTGTATTTACAGAGTGTTGGTTTGTCATAATTTACTCACTGTTGTAGATATGTGTATTTGAAGCAAGATACTGTATTTGTGCATTTGTTATATGGGAAGTTTTGTATGCACCCATTCCAAGTTTTATTCGTGATTTTGAAATTGTTAGAATTAGAATCGAAAACATGTCTTTAATCATTTAAAATCAATTTAATATTTATTTATACACTTTTAAAGTGATTTTAATACCATCAAAATTGATTTTGAATGATTAAGAGCATATTAAGAGTGATTTTGAATATGACAAAAATGAATTTAATCGTTTCAAAATTACTCTCAAACATATTTCTACTCATCTTGTTTACGGGTGGTGCAAGGAAGGAAATAGATTATTCAAATCAAAATTTTCTTAGAAAAAAATTTGATGTCAAGATATAAGATAAGTTTACCAGTACTTTTATTGAAATAATGTTTTAGTATTTTTTTTTTTTTGACGTGAGTGAGAATTGAACTTAAGACTTTTTTGATCACTTATGTATACATCATGTCAATTGAACTATTGTTGACTTTAATCTAACCATTAATATAAGGTAATGTCACCTATCTCCATCTCCTCTGCCCAACTTGCTACTTTGGATAAGATTTATGGATGGCTATGGAAAAGTCAATAAAACTGACTTTTCTTTTTCCTCCAAAGAATTGGACTCAATACTAATATCCATGTGGCATCTAGGGAAATTTAATGTCATTAATTTGTATGAAAGGGAGGTTGTACAATATAAAATAAACATTCATTTTAAGTAATAATATAATAATTCACAAATTACAATTTGATACCATCATATTACTTAGTTAAGGCATACTCTATTCTTATCGAGATCATATATTTAAATTTTGTTACTCTATATATTGTTGAATTTTTAAAAAAAAGTAATTTTAATTTTTCAACTGACTATTTCACCTAGCTAATATGAACATAATTCCGTAACAATTGACATGTACTTCTTCTCTAAAGTCGGAAGTTTGAATACTCCCATCCCACTCGTTATTGAACCCAAAAAAAACATGAACATAACACATCTGGCTCGACTAAGTCAAATATTCGAATTCGACCCATTATTGTCAGAAAAGAAATGATTGTTTCACCACAGACCAAAAAAGTAGAAAAGGAACAGGGAAAGAAAGCAGATGTTTAAAAAATTCTCACAACTGTTGGTTTAGAAAATTGCAACTGTGGAAGCTTCCGAGCGTTTGAAGTGAACCAATTGCGTTTTAAAGGCAATCAAAATTGAAATTCACACTGAGATTATTCATCCCAACCTACTTTTTGACCAAACCAATCGACACTATTTGGTCCTTTTCTATCAAAATGTTAACTTTTCTTTGCGATGAAAAGCATTTCTCGAAGAAAAGCTACCCCAAAAGAAGTGTTTTTTCAGTTTATAAATTTATGAACTCAACTTTGTTGACTTCCATTTTAATCGCTGCAGAAGGGTTTTTCACATTTGGAGAGGAAGATTTGTTTAATCCGTCTGAAGGAAGACAAAAGGTCAATAGAGCGGTTTAAGAAGTAAGGTTTCTTTCAAGCGTGGCTTGATTTGTTCAACTTCTTCGTGCCAATTTCCTCTTTGAAGAATTTTCTAAAACGCGGTTTCTTAATTGATTGATTTTCTCGTTGCCCAAGTCTTCTATTTAGAATCAACCCATCACTCTCTATCATCCCCTTCAAATCTAGAATTGGGTTCTGGTTTTTGGTAGTTTCGTGATTTTGTTTCTGGGTTAGTGAAATTTCTTCTGTTCTTATCGTTTGTTGAATACTCAAGGTACTCCAGTTTTCCTTTTCACTTTTTCTGTTCTTTCTTGGATTTTTGTATCTGGGTTTTGATCATCAACTTCATTCTTCATCGCATTTACATGGTTTAGTTGATTTGCTTGTTTTTCCCTTTAGTTTTTGATCGTGCCATCAACTGTTATGTATCTGTTCTTACATCCATTTTTTATATTCTTATGGACACCTTGTACTTGATCAATTTCTCCTGACGATACTGCTTTTTCATAATCCAATCTGATTGAAGTTATTTAAACAAGAATCTAACTGCTTTGAGAGTGATTTCAAAATTGTTAAAATCACTTTCAAAATCACCCCGAACCACGACTTCTTTAGCCGTTCAAAATCAATTTAAAGTTTGTTTTTATACTTTTAAACGTAATATTCATACAACCAAATTTGATTTTAAATTATTAAAAACATGTTTTGAAGTGCAAAATCACTCCCAAACATGCCTTCAATCTTATAACATCCCACTATTCATTTTACCTTTAAATGAAATGGACTGTTTCTATCGATTTTCCCCTGTTGTATTTCATTTCTTCTGCTGACATGATCTTGCTGTCTTGCTTTTCCAGGAAAAACTTTTGACCTGTCGGATTACTTTGTTCCATTTACATTAAAGCCAATTTTTTTCATTCTAGCCCTTGGAAAAAAATGTTTGGTGGTTCGAGGAAGGCTCATTTTAGGATAGGAAAACATAGTTCTACTCCAAACCCTTTTGAGTCTGATGATGATTTTAAAGCCAAGGAAAACCAGGTTTCCGCGCAAAGGACTTCCTCAGACCCTTCATTAGTAACAGGGAACTTTAACTCCAATCCTTTTGATGATGATCATGGACATGCTCCCTCTGCTTCAAGTTCACTAACTTGGTCAGAAAGGAACAAGTACAAGAACGATTTCCGCGACTCGGGAGGAATAGAAAGCCAATCAGTGCAGGAGCTGGAGAGTTATGCTGTTTATAAGTCTGAGGAGACAACAAAAGCAGTGCATGGCTGTCTAAAGATTGCTGAAGAGATAAGGGAGGATGCTACCCAAACTTTGGTTGCCTTGCATCAGCAGGGTGAGCAAATTACCAGGACTCATGCGGTTGCTGCTGACATCGATTATGATCTCAGTCGGGTATGTTCGAACTCCCATTCGTTGACTTTTGACGAAACGCCAACGATTCGATCTTGGTGATTCATGGTCTGATAATTACTAGCATTAACTTTGTCTGTATAAGTTTAAGCTCTATCATTTCATTTCTTTATTTGTTTGATGAATTAATCTCCCGTGATTCTATTTTTAAGTGAATTCATTCATGAATGCAATATCAGGGAGAGAAACTGCTGGGAAATCTAGGGGGAATCTTCTCTAAGACTTGGAAGCCAAAGAAAACTCGACCAATATCAGGACCTATTATAAGCTCAGGTTAGCTTCTTTCTTTCTATATTCAACATGACTGTTCTGCTCATGACATTCCACCGACATCAAGAGAAGAAGTAGATGCTAATTACCGCTGAGTTATGCTCATGTTGGTTTTGGCTTGTTTATGTATATTTTGTAGATGATTTAGTCAGAAGAAAGGGCAACCACTTGGAGCAGAAGGAAAAGTTAGGATTGACTCATCACAAGGGACGAACTAATACAAAAGCTGCATTTGCTGAACCTACCAATGCAATTCAAAAAGTTGAGGTTTGTATTGCTATCTGTAAATAATTACTTAAACAGTACATTGAAACCTTAACAGGACATGCCTTGTTGCATTTTGCTCATTTTGAACTAATTATTTTTTCATCATTTCCCCTTAGATGTTTGGTTATAGTCATTCTTAAAGATAGTCTAGCACAAATCTGTGCCATGATACCCGAAACATATTTATCGTTTCAAAAATGCAGTATCATTCATCTTACATAAGCCTTGTGTTTCAAAATTATACATAAAACAGGTAGAAAAGGTGAAGCAAGATGATGCGCTATCTGACATGAGCGATATCTTGGTAGAGCTGAAGGGAATGGCTGTTGATATGGGTTGTGAAATTGAAAGGTTAGTTTCTATCTTCTGTATTCCAGAAAAAAACTTGTGTGCCTGTTCTTGCAAGTGAAAGACAAAAAGGCTAGGTGTATATTAGAAATTGAGATAACTTTGGTGCTTGTTACAGGCAGAATCATGCTCTGGATCATGCTTCTGTTGATGTCGAGGTGCTCGGTGACCGAGTCAAAGATGCCAACCGACGGGGTCGTCGTCTGCTTGGAAAATAGAGTTCAAGGCCCTTACATTTGTGATTAGCCTGCTGATGCTTATTTACATCTCCCAACTATCGTTTACTCCATTTTCCTGGCTCTGTATTCTTTTTGCTGCCATAATTAGATATTCTGCCCCTTGTTCTTGCAGAAACATATTTTATTTGAGAGTAACTGCACTGATTTAAAGCTCCAAACGTTGGAGTTCCATGCATGGTTCACCTTGAGCAATGTATACAAACAAACACATTTGAACGATTCCATTTTAATCAATTAGAACCGTGCATTTTCAAACACGGGATCTTTTATCGATCCGAGCCCTGATGGGTTCAAAATGATATGAACAAAGATGCAATCATGATATCTTTAGAAACAACTGTCAGCACGCTACTGTCATACTGAAATGTAAAGTTTTTGCCAATAAAATCTAAGCAAACAAGTATTCTCCATGCTTGATTTTGATCTGAGCTATATAAACAAAGTCAATGAGAAAATATTAGCATCTCAGTTGAATCATATGAGCAAGAAACTCAAAGCAACCTATTTTTGGAATTTTTTTATGTCAAACGGAATTCCACATTGGATGATCTTCAGAAGCACCAAACATTGAGAACCCAGAAAAGAAAATTCACAAACCCATCATAATAGGACTCAGGCTTCATCAATTGGAAATGGAAACAAAAATCCCTAATTTCAGAATGCGACGAATACTTGCTAAACATAGATTGCAGAACTAAGCTCGTAAGAGAACTTCAGAATGCGATGGGAAAAACTTTGCTCAATGTTCATAACAACAGAATCCCAATTTACAGTTCAATTCTCACAAAACAAAAATCTCAAACAACTACAAATTCATAGAACCCCAGAAAAAGTACCAGAGAAACAGGAAGAAGAAGAAAAAAACGGAAATCAGGGGTTGACATCCATGATACTCTTGACCTTAGGCGCGTAAAGAGAGTAAACAAGGGCCTGCCGCTTCGCAACCTCGAGCTGAGCTTTGCCGCCGGTGAAGGCGGAGGAGATCGATGAAGGGTCGGAGAGGCTGTGATTTTCTCGGAAGGCATCAATGGTGCGGCGTTTGGTGTATTCTCTGATGTTGTAATCGGGAAATTGACGCGCCGTGCGAAGAAGAGAACGAGCGAGCGAGAGGATTTCAGACCTCGATGGAGTTGCCATCTCCGGCGGAAGAGACGACGGATAAAGAAGAGATAAAAACGCCGAAACTACAGAGCAAAACCCTCTTCTAGGAGACTGAAGAGCCGCTGAGATAAAACCTGGTTTGTTTACTTTGGTGAGGTATACGTATATGTATATCAAATTCTACTCTAATTTCAAGCTACTAAATTCGACCCAAAATGTCGATACATAGTTTATCTAGACACTAACCATGGTTAAAATTGATGGTTCGATCGCGACCTGGCGTTGAACTCAAATAATAATAATAATAAATATGATGAGTTGACCCTCGTGGCGAGTAAGAATTTTGAGAATTCAAACGAAGATGATCACCTACCTAAGATTTAATATTCTAACAGGTTTCTTGACAATCAAATGTAATAGGAATAAAAATTAAAAAAAAACCTTTAAAATTTTGATCAATAATAATTAACCATCAAGAATTGGCTAGTGGTTATGAATGAGTTCAATCCTTGATAGTCACCTACCTAAGAATTAATTTCTTATCGATTTATTTGATAGTCACATTTGTTAGTCCAATCCAAACATAGCTTAATAGATAAGACACAAATTACTATTTCAAAGATGGTTTGATTCCCACCCCTAGAATAGGTGAATTCAGAAATTTGAACATTCTTTACCTACTATATACTATGTTTTGGTTAGCACCAATTTAGTTTTTTTTTTTTTTTAATTATCTCAAATTTTAAGTGTTCCATTTAATTCTCAAAGATATATTTATTTTAATGTAAAGTATAAAAATAAACAAAATATTTGAAAGTTGAATAAACCAAAATAACATGTGTATAAAAGTTTAAGATCAAAATAAGATATGAACCAAATTTATTTTCCAAACATACTATACTTACTATTACCTTCATTCGAAATTTCGAACATATATTTACAAATATTTTAAAATGAGAAGTTATTCAACAAAAGTTTCCTAACATAAACACATACCCCCTTGTGTTTATCTCCTCTAGTCAAGAAATCATATTGTAATTGTCTTCCCACATACTAAATGAAGAGACAATTACTTGGCCGTGGCACACATATTATGTATAACTTACAACTTGACAATACAAACTTGAAAACTGTGCACGAACGTGAGCATAGTTCAACGGTAATATCTGTCATCTACTTCTGTCTTTGAAGCTGGAGGTTCAAATCCCATACCCCATATTTATTGTACTCGAAAAGAAAAAAAAAACTTGAAAACTGTGCAACACAAAAAAGAGAGATGAGACCTTTACTGCTGTTTGTAAACAGATCATTTGCAAGTTGGAGCTTCAAAGTTTGGGAACACTATGAAAGCCATGGACAATGGAGCTACAAGTATTGGAGAATTCACATCATTAAAAACAGGGTTTAGTTGTGGAATGTTTCCATCTTCAGTTAGCTCTAATGGGATCCCATTTAGAACCATGGTTTGACTTTGAAGGTAACCATCTTTTGGAGTCAAGTGATATTCTTCTCTTGATATGGACAAATCTGATGCCTTGTTTCCAACCCAACTTACTGTTTTCTTAATACCTTGCAGGAAAGAGCCCCCTTTATGAATCCTCCTCAGCTTGAGAGTTAAGCTGTTCCGAACGCTTACTACGAAACGTGTCTGATTGCTTAAATTGATAAACAGTGCAGTCACACCAGCCTGCAACAAGTCGACATTGACCGTAACAACTTAAATCGAAAGCTTATCCGTAATACAGAGGATATTAAACAGAAAACAAGAAGGAATCTTAACAATCGAGATTGGTGAACAGCACGAGGAAAACAAGAGGAGAGTAGGTAATTTGAACCATG
The DNA here is from genome assembly GCA_028017165.1 of Herpetospermum pedunculosum. Lineage (NCBI taxonomy): Eukaryota > Viridiplantae > Streptophyta > Magnoliopsida > Cucurbitales > Cucurbitaceae > Herpetospermum > Herpetospermum pedunculosum. The sequence continues at coordinate 69,121,480 of CM051528.1, forward strand.
TTTTATAAGGATTGTCGAAACTCGAGGTCCAAGGATATTCAGGCTGAAGAAACTAAGGCATGCTTTACGGGTTAGTAAAGTTATACATTCCAACAACTTAGGCATGTCTTTTGCAGATATGAGCTCAAGACTTCTCAACCAGTAGCAAATCTCAAAGACAAGATAAGCAGCATGTATCATACATTGCACAAATTTCCATTTTATGTCTCTAGTTGTGATTCAAAATAACTTGGGAGACGGAAAAAGTAGTGAAGTCTTACCCTTTCTTTTGAGCAATGAGCATAAGAGCGTAAAGAGGGAGATGCATCACTATTGACAGCAAGAACACCCGTTCCCATAAGCCGATGCCATAGAAGTGCACTATTCATAAAGAAAACACGTTTCAGGATCTGATGAGGTCAAAATGAAAAACAAAGAGACTAACTTCGACAGAATCCCTCCATCCTTTCCCAAGACAAAAGAGTAAGTTTCAGTTTCTATATATTCTTGCCTGTAAAAATCTGGATTCGGTACAAACGTGCCGGTGCTTAGAAGACCATAATTTCCACCAATTAATGTTTGTCTGCAGTAGACCTTTGTTTTGTACTTGGATGCCATACCCAACTGATCCAGGTACCTAAGTGATGTATCAAACACAAGAAACAAACATAGCTTTGAGACATTCTTCAGGAAAACGAAATCAGAAGTTGGAAAAACTAGTTATACCAAAAATTACCAAAAACTGTTGACAAATGTGTTAGATACATAACGACCACCGCTGTTGTAAGCCCCGCCAGATTCCCCAACCCATGCAGAGGCCCATGGACCATATGTTTGGATGGTTTGATCAAGTTTGCTGAATGTTTCTGATACTCTGCTGAGGTATTGGGGATCCAGTATCTTTTTCACTAGATTGGGATCAACACCTAGAGTGCAGAGAATAAGATGTAAAAGGAAGAAATTTAAGACAACAAAATTTGCAGTGGCAAGTGTTTATGAACGAGCCCCTTGTGAAGAGGTCAAAGGATTACTTAAAAATGAAGTGTACATATAGTTATCAAGAATGTTCAATATGTTGTTCTCCACTAGTTTATTTGTTGATAGGAAATCAAGCTTACGGTTACTAGAGTAATCTAGACAACAAGGAAATGCTCCTCATATTGGCAATAGTTAAGTTTCATGAGTTCAGAAAGCATGTTGTAAGCAGGATTCCGGTTTTGAAAAAGCTTTAGCAAAGCTCAGTAACCTTCCAACCGGTAACACGAAGGTGAGTACTATAAAATTTTATTGCTACATCATCCTTTCAAACCATTTTTCAAAGAAGAAGCTGGTTCTTTATCATATGTATAAAAAAAGAAAAAAAGAAAAAAGAGGAAGTAAAACTAGAAGTTGGTACCATATTAGCACACCTGGACCCAAGTTATATATATGATGGGTGACGACATTGACTACATTTGATCCTGAAACCTGGAGAAGTTTTGCATACCAATTCTGCTCATAAAATCCTCCAGGTGCTATAAGTGACGGTTTTGAGTTGGAATCTTGGTACAGTTCGTCAATGATACTCTTAAGTTGGATCAGGTCTTTTCCGTACTGTTCAGCAGCAACACTAGCAGCAACACCACTTCCACTCAATTCATTACCTGCAGTGGCAAGAAGTCATTAACTTAGCTTGTGGTAACAAACTTGATAAAAACAGTGCAGACAGTTTACGGTATATACCAAATTCCCACGAATCTATCGCATATCCCTTAGAAATGGTGTACTTCATAAAATCACGAGCATTACTAGAGTCCCAATTTCCTCCCCATTGAGTTCTATCAATCTTGTGCCTCCCATAAAGCGCATTCAGGCCAAATGTCACAATGACTCTGAAATCGAGATGCAAAAGCACATAATCAAATGATTCAACTGTTTGCAGAAGTAAGAAGGTTATTCTACTTTCTCTTTCAGTATAGGAAGTTCTATGAAGTCTGAACCAGATTGTGGGGACTGGATTCAAATTTTTGATTTCACAAGGTAAGAATGCAATGCTTGCACTACATGTTATTGTTAGCACCAATTAGTTGCAGAGAGAAAACAGTTGAAATGATTATATATCAATCAAACAACAGCAGTTGCTCCAGCATGCTCACGACGAGGAAAAAATTGAGAATTTTGAATGAAACTTTAAGAAAACTGAATCAATCAAAATTTTTGTATTATGTACTTCCAGAAAAGCACCACTTGTTTTTAATAAGAAAACCAATTTACCTATAAGCCTTTATGCATAAGGTTCCTCATTTCCTTGAAACTACAACTGAATCAATCAAAATACTATATATATCTATATATATTTCAAAACATTAGTAAGCATAAGATTTATTGAAGTACTAACTGATTGTGAAGGACAATTAGCTTTTGATCGAAACAATTTATGAGAACAGGTAAGGATTACAGGGATGCAAAATGAACAAACCTTACCCTGTCCTGGTGAATAAATTGTTTAGCTCATCCCATCTATTCATGTGTAAGCATCCCTGTGAAAAACCAAATAACCCTGAGCTTATCTTTTGAAATGGACGGCAGGGGGCTTTCAAGCTTTCGACATCATACAATACTTGGTCTTGCAAAGAGCCGCCAATTCTTATCCTTAAATTGTCGAAAGCTATTTCCAAAACAATGAGAAGATCAGTACTATTTGGAGCAAGAAGTAATCATTAGTGTCCAATTGAAAGATCAGACACAAACCTTGAATTGCCTTGGCAAAAAGAGGATGAGATAGGTTCTGCATAAGAAAATCGATATGCCATTTACAGAAAATCGAAATCCAACAAATAAACTAATTAAACAAAGGAAATTTGTATTGAAAATCCTTACCAAATTGATGACAGACGAGTACCCCCATGGACATTGGTTGTAATCACACTTATCATGAGGCCACCAATCCATGGTAGCACAGATAAAATTATAGTCAGTTTCTGCAACTTTCGCATTAGCATCAATTATAATTCTAGCATGTTCTATGTCTTGAGCCCAAATAGCAGTTAGATAAACTACAAAGAGAAGCAAGGAGAATCTGACATCCATTGCTTGGGCCATATTGATATGGTCTCTCACCAGCTCAACAAATCATACAGACTGAAAAGACACAAAGAACAGATATAAACATTTAAACTTTGAAAGATTAGCACAACAAAAGGAGTTAAACTACAGAACAAGCCTGTGTGGTGTTGCAGAACTGAAAAGGAGTAAAAAGTTTGAACTACATTTGAAAAGGAGAGACAGAAATTTCAAGTGTGACTTTGGAAAAAAAAACTGAGTGGGATATGATTCCATCATTCACGCTATCAAGAAATTGAGATAGTCATTTGACCAAATCGGAGCACAGATTAAAGATCATTTTCAGCTGAGATATAACAAGGAATAAACAAAACAATTATTGAAAAGCATAAAACAGATTCAGAAGGCTTGATCCGGGTACAAATTGAAAATCAAGAAATTATATGTGTATCTAGAATGTTATTGCTTTTAATAATATAGTATTCTCAGGTTTTCCTGGGAATGCGCTTGCCCTTTTCCACACTACCAGAATTTTCCAAACAACAACAAGAAAAGTATACATACAACTGATACAAGAATTTAAAGTGATCTTAATGCTCACATTTTCAGAACCCTTTTACTAAAACCCATTGACAAATAAAAAAAATCTTAAGGAATCCAGAAAAGAACACCAAATCAGATAGAAACCCACCTCAAATTCGAGGCATTTCGCCAATAATCCAAGAAAATGAAAAGGAGATGAAAATTTCCACAGCCAGACGTCAAGAATTTTCAGCTGAACCACCAGACTTTCTTATTCCTATCTTGGACCTTAGGCCACTCCAACCAACAACTAGGAAAACCAAGTTGCACGTAATGGGTCTGCCTTAGATATGGCTGGCCAGCCAAACACACTTCAACATAAATGAGCAGAATCATCAAACTAAACATAAATTCTAAAGGGTATGTGTGCAAAACGCCAAAAACTAAAAGATGGGCATCTTTTTATAGTAAAAAAAACAGTCACAAGCTCACAACTAATGATAAAATAATATGAACATTCAGTGATATAATAGTAATATAACATCAGGGTGGTTGAGATTTCAGAATGTTTGATGAAAAATTGAAATGGGTTAGAAGAAAAGTTTGCATTCAAAAGTAAGAGTAAAGGGAAAATGCCTTCACCAAATCCTTATGCTTCTGAGATGAGAAAGCTTCTGGTTCTTGAGGGAAAATGCTTGTTTGTGCTCTTCTTCACGTGTTCTTCAAAAGTATTGATGATGGGTTTTACATTTTTCACTTTAATTTAAGCAAAATGAAGCTTCATAGCTACTGAAAGGGATGAAAATGGAGTTTTTGGTAAGAGATTGCGATCGGTGGGTGATGGGTTTCTTGTCATTTAACGTAATCCGTGATTGTTCTCTCTTGTATAGTCGCCCTCAAAAAGAAAGTAAACAAAACAAGAGATTTCCATTTTCCCACCATAACTGAAGCTCAAGATCATTATGTTCATTCCTACCGGCTACCCAAAATAATTTTTTGTCATAAATGTATATTTCTTTACTTCTTTTCAATTATATAGTTACAAAAATCGTCACCCATGTTCATGAACTTGTTCTTTAAACTCTAAAAATTATAGCTTTTGTAGATTGATTAAGAAAGGTTTAAGAAGCTTATCCAAATTAAGTTTGATGAAATTAGGTAATGTACTCAGCATAAAGTTGAGTATAGATTTATCTCAAAAAAGAAAAAGAGAAAAAAGAAAGTTGAGTGCAGATTTATCCCAAAAAGGAAGAAAAGAAGAAGAAAAAAAAGTTGAGTGTAGAATAATTAATATTAATATTTTTATCTTTGTTGTGTCAAATGGAATTTTAAAAGCTTAATTAAATGTCAAACTTTATTCTATTCTTTTTTTTTTTCAGTAATTATTCTTTATATTCTTAAATATATATCAAACAGTTGTATTTAAACTATACTATATACATACTTATAACTTTATTATTATATATGACATATGGAGATGTCAAGTTGGATTATTATCCCATCACACTACATCAAGTGATTTCATATAAACTTGCACCAATCCTTAAGAAAAAAAAAAGTTGGCGTCATTAGGGATGACAACGGAGCGAGGTCGGGGATGCACTCCCCATCCCGTCCCCGCTCCCCGTTTCGAGAAGTCAGAATTGGGGTCGGAGTCGAAAAATTTCCGTTCGGGGATCGGATCTCCGCGGAAAAAAATCCCCGTTTCTTCTTCTCTTTTTTTTTTTTTTTTTTTTTTTGAAAATAAATAAATAAATATTAATAAATATATTAAAATTGTGTATAATCTATTGTTAAAATTAGTATTATTATTGTTTTTATTTATTTAAAACTAATTATAAAAAAATATTTAACATTTTTATTATAAAATTAGTAAAAAAAATATTATATTATGAAATTAATTAAAAAAAAATTAAAAAACATATATATAAACTGACAGTAACTATTTTTTTTTTTTTTAAATAATATATAATATATAAAATATTAATATATTATATATTTTTTTAAAAAAAAATTAATAAAAACTATTTGGGGCGGGGACCCGAATAAAATCTCCGGTTTGACTCGGAGGTCAAACCGGGGATTCCCCAACCCGATTGGGTCGAGGACCTGACTGCGCGGAAAATTTTGCCATCCCTAGGTGTCATGGTGATGCTCTTTACTTGCACTAAATATTGGTTCATCTATAATTGAAAAAAAGAAAAAAAAAAAATGACTTTGTTGGCTAGAAGTGAGAAGTAGGAACAATTAAACATCATTTGAATTTAGTATGATTTCTTCGACAACATATGAAAAATGAGAGTATTCGGACCTCTAACATTTTAATCGATGATATATGCTTAAACTAGTTGAGCTGCTCAATTGACTTCAACACGTCTGCATGATATTTTAGACAGACACACAATTTATGTTTGTCTATCATAACCGCTTCTCAAATATTTATTGTTTATGTAAGAAAAAATAATCAAAACTAGGCTAAATATATATTTTTTTTAGCTCTTAATGTTTGTGCAGAAATTTCAATTTAGTCCTTTTTATTTCAACATTTTTCAATTTTACCCTCACCATCGAGACATATTTAAATTGGTTTGTGAAAAACACATATGAAATAACATTATACTAATTGAGTTGGCAATTTTTTTTAGAGTAAAAAAAATCCTCCAAATTTGTAAAAAGTTGGCAAAAGTTTCAATTTTTTTTTTTTTAACAACATGTCAGGTGGGGGGATTGAATCTAGGATCTCATAGTCACTAAACCAATTTTTTTTGACCTCATGCGGTTGAGCTATGCTATTGTTGGCTCAAAATTTCATCCTTTAGCAAGCATAATTACTCAAAATTTCTAATAACTCACCAAGTATAATGTCAAGTACGTCTGTCACAAACAAATTTTAACATCTTTTAATAATCAGGGTCTAGGGTCTAATTAAAACACAAAGGACTATATTGAAACTTTTTAGATATTAGGGTCCAAATTGAAAAAAACACACATATAAGGTAAGGACCAAAATATATATTTAACCTAAAATCTAGCACATCAAAGAACGATCAGATTGTAAAAAAATAATGAATATATTTTTTTTTGACAACATCTGGAGTAGAGGATTGAACCTGTGACCTTTTAGTCCGTAAATACAAGGTTGATTGAGTTATGCTCATGTTGATAAAAAAAAGTAATGAAAAATTGCAAGCTTACAAAAGTAATTAAAACAAAATTAACCTATTAATCTACTCCATTACGAATTGAAAAATGTATCTAATTTTTTTTTATCTATTACTAGCTCATTATCGTAATGAAAATGAATCCCACCGTCAGAATTACGATTGATTCGTTAGATTTGGAGAGTGCCATTATTCAAAAGTTAACTGTGGTAATGGGTTGGGTTTGAGTAAGAATTTTATCATTAGGATTTTATCAAACACTTCATCTTCCAATTTCTCATTCCTTTTGCAAATCTTTCAATATCATGACTTGACCACCTTTTTTCTTGAATATTCTTGACACCATTCCCTCTGAAAGGAACAAGGAATAACTGCAAGAGAGGATATTCTTGCAAACCTGCAATGTCCTTTTCCCCAAACTTGGCTGATTACTTTTGAGATTATGAAACAAAGAACTTCAAAAAGATGGCTTTTTGACAGATGGGTTTTCAAAGGAGAATGATGAGCATGTCCAAAACAGCAATTTACTTCAAAATTAAGGCTTATTATCAAATTACTGGCTGTGTTTATGTGTGAGGATTGAGGAAGATGATGAAGAAGAAAATGCCTTGCTTCTGAATGGAGTTGAGTGCAAAGAAGGCATTTCCTTTGCTTCTCTACTTTAATGTGTAAAGTTTGAGATACATATATACTTCAGAAACAGTTTCAGAAATTTCAGTGGTATCAAGATCAAACACTGAAACTCTGTTCATAAGATTATAAGCTAGAGATTTGAGGACATGGAAACTTTGGTTAGTCAAAGAAGGTATGTATTTTTTTCTTCTCATTATCCCCTTGCCCACTTTGAATATTTGATGTATCTTCATCACTTTTTTATATGGTTCATCATTTACAACCCAAAAAGTTTATAAAGGGAAGAGAAAAAGAAGAATAAAATGATAAGTACCATTGAATCAGAAGATCCGGAGCCTCATTTGATAACTATTTGGTTTTTAGTTTTCTTTTTTGAAATTTATGTTTGTTTCCTCTAAATTTCTTTAGTATCATTTTCTCCTTGAAAACACTAGTAGAAAGTAGATAACAAAACAAAGAAACTCATATGTGAAAGCTTAATTTTCAAAACCAAAAATCAAATTGTTATCGGAGGAAGGCCGAGTCATTGGCCAAAAACAATCTTGCTTCAACACCAAAAAAAAATCTGCTTCTTGCCCTCTTTTACTTGAATACTGAAAGTAATATGACTATTGTCTGCTTTGTAGAGTGAGTTTTTCTGATTCAGGACAACACAAAAAAGATGCTTCCATCAAACCAAGAGATGGGATTCCACAGCAAAAAACAAGATCCTTCAAAGAGGGTACTGATATATTTTCACTGCACCAAATTTAAACCATTTGACAGAAACATACTACAAAGCTTTCTTAGAAAACTGCTGCTATATTTTCCAAGCACTTTTCATCCATGTGGTTCTAGTGCAAGCAGCAACTTAAAAACCTATTATTTTTCTCTCCATTTTCCAGATAAAAAGGAGTCCAAGGGATTAAAATGGCCTTTTTCAAACCAAATGAATGAGGATTATGATTCAAGAGATATAGAGTTTGCCACTGCAATAGCATCAGCTGCATTTGCAATTCGCTCTCAAGAAGAAACAGATTTACAATATCAGAAAAAGAAGAGTGAGAGCCTAGGAACCCTCATGACAAAGGTTAAAAGCAAAAAAGATGAGACAGCTGCATTCCCTCCAAGCGTAACAAGACGATTGTCGAACAAGGATACGACCAATCTCGGTAATTTTAAATATTGTACTTAGAAGTTTCATAAACAACTTCTTGTCACAAAAATGTCATGTTCATTATACTAGGCCAATCTTCAATAAAGAAGCCAATGGGACATGAAAAGAAGGACTCAGTGACTGGAATTCCTTTGCCGCCACCGAGACGAAGCCTCGTACCAACTAGAGCAGATGTGTGGGAGAGAAATAGGATGGAGAAGATTAGAAAACGGTATATACTAATTACTCCAACAATCTTCAGGAGTTGACCTGTTGCAAGTTCTCAAGTTCATGAAACACTTGCACTAAAAGATTTCTCCTCTTAATCCTGAAACTTTCTTATAGAGTTTTTTTCTATGGCAATCTCATATTTCAGGTATCAGAAGATAAAAGCTTCAATTCTTGACTGGGAGAATGAGAAAAAAATGCATGCTAAACTTCAAATGGAAAAGAAAAAGGTCTTGCCCCACCTTTTGAATGTTTCCTTTATCATAAACATTTGAATGTCAATTGAAAAAACTTCTGTGAATGAAGGTTGAATTGGAGCGCAAAAAGGCACTGTTTCTGCATTATTACCAGGACAACATAGTACGAATCGACCAGATCGCGGGGGGAGCAAGGGCACAACTAGAAGAGAAAAAAAGAAAGGAAGAGGATAAAGCAAGAGAAACATCAAACAGAATCAGATCGACCGGACGACTTCCTGTCACTTGTTTCTGCTTCCAGTATCACTAAGAATGAGACTTGACCTTGTGGAAACAGAAGCATGAAATCATGCAACTCCTATTTACTTACATTCTACTAACTAATTTCAATCCAAAATCCATATCAAGTCATTGTGATGTAGTGTAAATTGTATTTTATGCTTCTTTCTTTGTGGCCTCAAACTCACTCTCAAAGAATGATAGATTTGATTGCATATACAGAGATAAGCACAGCTTTAATCTTATAGAAATTGTACATTGATGTTATTTTATTTGATATGCATAAGATCATGGAGAAAATTAACCAAACACATCATATCTTAGACAATAATCATGCAAAAGATAATTGGAAGAGAAAGTATGCAAGCATAAAATTTCTTACATATTTATTTTTTCTGCCTTTCTACATTTATACCCTCTCTGTGTTACAGACCCTGACATGATTCACCCTTTCTGAGATGGGTCTAGTTTCATCAGTGCTAGAAGTTGATAATAATCTATCTCATTTTGATTACAATTTCTACTTTGTCCTTCATTTGAACAACTGTTTTCAATGCTTCGGGAGTCTCATTTTATTAAATTTGCTTCTCTATGCTTCTGAATGTTAAGACTTCACTCAAGTTTACAAGAATCTTAATGGGCTTTTCTCTAAACAAAGTTGATTCAAATTGATAATTATGATTTGAACCAAAGGAAAGATGCATGAATCATGATATAAGATCTTGATTTGAGTTTTTCACCAGTGATGGATGAGCCTATATTTTACTCATCTGCAAGTCCACAAAAAAAAAAAAAAAAGTTTCAGGATTCATAATGCACTTAACTGTTGATCCAACAGTACTACACAAGTTAAATATTCAAAATCCTATGAGAAGGGAGCTGAATATCTAGATTTTCAACTAGTATTTCCCAACGGGTGGCCCCGTTGGCTAAGGTCCGTAGTCTATGAGTAACATCTACCCAGAGGTCGCGTGTTCGAATCCTCAGGCGTGCTTGGTAAGGAAAATCCTTGTTGTATCTAGATCTGGGCCTTGGGGCGGGAGCATACTTTTTTCAAAAAAAAAAAATGTGATGAAGCATGAAAAAGGAAAATCGAATCATCAAATTGTACGAGATTTCAGCCAAATTTCATAATAGATAATATATGAGCACACAAATTTCAGAAAGGAGAGTTGCAGATGACCAGGAAGAGTAGAGTGATATCATAAAATGTTTCCAAGTTTAAAAGCAAAAGGCTGCTGGGACATGTTATTTTCCCCAAGAAATTCTAAATATTTACAGCCACATGTCAAAATCCTTCCATTGTGAAAATTATACAGAATCTGAGAAGACCAACACATGGGGAGGTTTTCTAATGGATGAACAAGCCTGTCTGTTAGGACAGAGAAACCATACTGTAAATTGAAACAGAGGGACCCCAACTTCAATGGAGTTTCGACTACATTCTATCTATCTGTCCACAGAGTCATCTAAGCCAGCTTCAGTGAAATGGACATTAAACTATGTCTGTCTAATCTTGTCATTGGTTCAGTAACTTGTTTCATAATAATAATAATAATTTTTTTTCTTTTGTAATTAATAACCAAGTTTTCATTGAAAAAAAAAATGGAAGAATACATGGGTAAACAAAAAGAGAGCCCACAAAAAAATGGAGGCAAGCTACAAAAAGGCCTCCAATCAAGTAAAATAAAACCCAACGGATAATTACAAAAAAAACTTCGCCACCGAAGGCCACACAGAAACAGAGAATCTAACAAGAGACCAAACATCACTTGGAGATCGCTTAAGCCCTCTAAAAATTCTATTGTTTCTCTCTCCCCAAAGCCCCTATAAAATAGCACACACGCCCGCTTAAGCCCTCTAAAAGGGAGATGGAGAAGGAACTCCTCGATCATCTCTCTGCAGCCCCTCTGCCTAGCCAGGTAAAGACCAAACTCCTCAAAGAACCGACTCCAAACTGCAAAAGCGAAATCACAACTCCAGAGAATATGATCAAGATCATCAACTTCCCTCTTACAAAGAATGCAACACCAAGACCCCACCAAATTGGGCACCTTCCTCAACACCCTATCTAAGGTGTTTACTCTTCCTTGAAAAGACATGCCAAACAAAAAACTTAACCTTCTTGAAAAATTTCACCTTTCATAATAATCTTCTACATATTATACTTTGTGCTGGGTAATCCATGATGTCACCTATGATTTTTCTATGATTTGATCAACAAATTAGTGGAACTCCATGCTTAGAGGAAATCTGATGGCCATATCTTAAATTATCATTTTTAAATTTCTAACTAAAATAAAAATCTGAAACAATTAAAGCATAAATGAATAGTAAGTATGCAACAGTCTATTATCAAAGAGTGGCAAAGTTCTTCTAAATTCTCAGCTAGTCTATGAATCTACTCCATAGAAACTCTTAAATGTTTGAGGCCAAAACTGAAGTATCATTTCCCTTTTGGTGGGTTCAGATTTGAGTGTTCGTAACCAGATCAGTGATACATTAGATATGCAAATATGTGTTTAGCATACACCAAACTTGGTTGGGGTTTGTTAAACTAACTTCAAAGCTCCCATCAAATCTATCATTTATGCCTTTTAAGAGATTTTTCACTTAAAAATATAGAATACATGTTCTTATGGTTTTGAAAATTCTTCAACAGCTTTAAATGCATAAATGATAATGCATTAGTGCCTTCAGTGACATCACATGTTTGTATCTATATCATAACTTCCAGTGTTGGATGATTTTACAATCTCTTATTGAGGGCTTTTTAGGCATAATATGTTTCTCAGCAGTGCAGTTCTAGCCCATAGGAAAAGGAAAACACAGAGAGAAAAAAATAATGACAAAGACAACTTGTAATCTAATTTGGGAGAGAATAGAACCTGTGGTGTCAAGTTCAGACCCAGCCTTTAGTCTATTTATTCACCTAACTCCATTAATGTGTCCCAACCTACTTTGTATAAGTATATGTAGATTCAGTTCACATACAAAAGTCCATTCACTATAAAGAGAACTAAGGACTAAAAAAATTGTTCTCAGTCCGGTTAAATCACCAATCAACCTAAAAGCTTAGCTGATTGACTACGGTAAATTTAATTATATCAATGCTCTAACACTCCCTCACTTGTGGGCTTGAAAATTTGAAGAAGGTACAACAAGTGAAAATCAATACTAATTGGGGAGAAAATGACATTTCAAGGCTCGATAGCATGTTAAATCACCAATCAACTTAAAAGCTTAAGCTTGGTTACAGTAAATTGATATGAATTATATCAATGCTCTAACACTTCCTTCCTTTGAAAAGGGTACCTTGCAGAAGGATCTGTAAAGAAAGTTGCAAATTCAAGTGATCCAAATGACTCCGTTAGAAAAAATGATTGAATGAATTCTGTTTCTATTGTTATATGTTTTCAGTTTCTACTTTTTTGAACAGGGGATAAAAAGAACATTATCCTATGTATCTATACAATATAAACAGAGAACATAATGATTGTCAAATGACTCAGAAAAGGACAAGTTATGGTTGAAGGCTTTCATTTCCCTCGAGTCTAGACGAATGTGATGCAATTGAATGAATGATTTGATGCAATCTACTGGCATCTTCTTGAGGGTTTCTTTCTACAAAGAAAAGAAAGGCTTCAATTTTGACATAAATATGGTCCCCTTTAGTGATCAAGTCTACGGTTCCATTGAATTTGGGGGGTTGATAAATCAAATAGGCTTTGGACCCTCATAAGAGACTTGCATGGCTACCATTGGATAAGTACAAAACTGACAATTGTAGTATTAAATATATAATGTGGACATGATTTGAAGGGATTTGTACGACTCTTACTATTCTTTCTGATATCCATGAATGTCCAAAACCAGCTTGCGCGCACCTTAACTAATCTCACGTGACAACTGCCTAGCCTACTACAATTGATTGCCAATGAAATTTGTAGGATACTAAATCTTAGGAATGTGACCACCATCATTTGAACTCATTCCTTCTAAATTCTTGGTTATTTTTAAGGCTCTTATTGACCACTAGGTCTAGTAAGGATTCCTACTATTGTGATAATGATTTGAAGTTAAAAAAAATTAGAAAGAGATGCATAGAGTTACTTCAACTGTTCATCTTCTCTCATTTTATAGTATACCGTTCCTTCTTTTCTCCCCTCAAACTTACTCAGAAGTCAGAATAGTTTTTTTTTAACACTAGTGAATTTGACAAGTGGGCAATGAAGGAAAAAGAGTAGGAACTTGACAAAATAACAGAAAGAAACTTTACCTCAACTCTGCAATGAGAGATTTCAGGTTTGTGTTTGCTGCCACAAATAAAAAAAAGTTATTGTAAAATCTGAAGTTCCTTGGCTATTATTGACAGAAGAAAGGGACCAGATGACAAGGATATAACAGAGTGTCTAAAGTTGAACCCAAATCTCCTGTTCCATTTGTTTATGTGTTGGTTGAAGGGAGAGAGAAAAAGAAAGAAAGAAAGAGGCTACATGAGTCATTGTGTAGTTCCAAAATGGAATCTGAGCCACGAAAGACAAGAGCAAGTCGAAGAAGAGGAAGGAAAGAGATCCTTTCACGTGCCTGCTGCCCAGAAGAATCCCCACAGTACCATTAACCCTTCTCTTGTCCCCTTCTACCAGCAAATGTAAAAATATCTTTTTCTTTCTACAAATTTCAATTCCTTCATGGAAAACTCTGAACAAATTTTGATGCAAAATGAAGAAGGAAAAAGAAATCCTCTGGCTTCATCAAGTTTTCTCTCGTTGCTTCTTCTGCTTTGCTTTAATATTCAACCATTTCCAAACAAAAAGTTGTTTTTTTTTTTTTTCTTTTCCTCCCATGAAGTTTTTTTTCCCTTTAATGTACGGTTCTTACTTCTTATCCATTTCAACCATCATCTTCTGATGCCAAAGACATTCTTGTTTTTCTTTCTTGTCAGTTCTTCCTTTTTACTTTCTGGGGATTCAGTACCAAATTTCAGGCTCAAAATACTGCCTTTCTACTACTAATTCATTTTGAACTTTTTCCCTTTACTTTTAATGAATCATTTTGCTCTTGAAATCCTTGTTCTTTTCTTTAAAACATATCTTAAATACACCCATGTAGCATTTTTTACCCACTATCTCCTTCAAAATGCATACAATTATTTTAGTTAACAATTGAGATTGAACTATTGGGATGGTGATAGATATAATTGATATCTTATACACTAAAATATTCTAGGAGTAGTTGGACAATACATGCAAATTATTGTTTTTTTTTCTTCTTTTAAATCATTATCTCCACTAACACAAGCTACAACATTTGAAGCTGGGATTTTTTTGTGTGTTATTCAGGGCAAAGCAAGGAGTTACAGAACTAACCTGGCAAAATGGACAAGTGGCTCTACATGGGATTGATGGGCTGCACCCAACAATCCCACCAAAGCCCACATGGAGCCGAGCCAATGACACTTTAGAGTCCGTAGTAAACCAAGCCAAACTCCAAACCCAAAGCCCAAATCTGATGCAACAAAGCGAGCCACTGGTTCATACAACCCGCACTCTCGCACCCTCTGGCGCGAATGGGAAATGGGTCGAAAGGGGCAACCAAGAACCGCCGGCGGCGAGAAAAAGAACACGATCGAGTTCCGATTATGCTGGAAAAAATGTCAGCACAAGCAACAACAACAGCAGTATGCAAGTGGACCATGGCGATCACAGTGTCTGTGGGAGTGCGAGTGCAGCGTTTTGTAGGGATAATGACACTACTTTGATGACATGGGCTTCCTTTGATTCTCCTCGAAGCATGAAAACCAAATCTATTGATGAAGATTCTGCTTGTCATGTCGAATCGGTAATGTTTATTTCTGTTGTTCTTGAGTTGATTTAGAATCTGTGGGCAATATTGTGTTGTGATACTTTGTTGAAGTCAATGCTTTTATGAAGATTCTGCCAGTTTAATAACTGGTTTTTGTTTTTTTTTTCTTGAAAATTGTGCTTGCTTCCTAACAATTTCTTACATGAGTTTTATGTTTATCAGCAAACATTTGAATTCTTAACCAAATTCTAAAAACAAAAATAAAATTTCAAAAACTACTTTTTGTTTTAGTTTTCAAAAACTTAGCTTGTATTTTGAAAAGATATGTGAAAAGCAGTGTTTATAGTCTTAATTTTCGAAGATTAAAAACCAAAAACCAAATGGTTATCTAATGGGCGAAATAACTATTAAACTTTTGACTCAAGAGAGGGAAGTGGAGCATCCAATTGAATTTTGGGCAATTTTATTTACTACACAGTTAGCTACCAATTGGGCTGTTCTTTTCCCTAGCTGCTTCTTTCAATACTATTGTGATTTGTACCTTTGAGGATATACAAAACAGTAGCCGTTTCCATTAGCCTTGCCACATGATTGGTTTTACTTTTACACTTTTTTTTCTCTTTTCTGTTTCTAGCTTCAGAAGTCATACTATGAATAATAATCATTTGAATTGTTTGTTTACATTGCTGTTATTCTTAGTAAGTGGCAAGCTGGAAAAAGAATGTAAAATGATAGATACTATAGTTCTTATTTTTCTATCTCAATATGTTACTTCGTATCGGATTCGAAGTTGATTTTATTTTGATAGAAAACTAAATTTACATGCTTCAGGAAAATCAAGAGGAAGAACAAGATACGAAGTGTGTAGCGAGTCGCTCTCATTCAGCTAGACGAAGTCGGGCAGCAGTACATAATCAGTCAGAACGGGTAACAATTTGATCTTTTATCTTAACATTGGTTGTTATTTGGAAGTTTGCTTTTCAAAATCAGTATTCTTGAAATACTTTCGAGTTTATGATGGAAGTTGTAGTATTTAAGAGCTAACTACATTATAAAAAAAAAGGATACAACACCATTGATTATGCTAACAAAATCAATGCTTTATATTATTTGCATAGAGGCGAAGAGATAGGATTAATGAGAAGATGAAAGCCCTGCAAAAGCTGGTGCCAAATGCAAGCAAGGTAAGAATGGATATCTGCTTTTTGGCTATCATTGGTATAAGACTCGAGAATCTTTCATTTGATAATCATTTGATTTTTTAAAATTGTGCTGGTAAACAAGTATAAACTATTTTTTTTAGTTTTCAAAGCTTAATTTGAATTTTGAAAATACCGGTAAAATGTGGATAACAAAACAAAGGAACCCCTAGGTGAAGTAGTATTTATGAGCTTAATTTTCAAAAACCAAAACCCAAAAAGTTATCAACGGAGGCCTTAGTGTACAAACTGTTTAAATACCATTTACTTGTTAATATTCTCAAGACTCTTTGTATGATATGTGAATCTTAAGTCTTCATACTATAGAGTTTATCAGCATGCATTAGTAATGATCCTAGATAGAGGTCTTAGAAAGTCAGGTCGTTACAGTTTTCAGTGTTAAAGTCAAACTATAGATTTAAGTTAATGTTGGACTCAATTACAATTGTTTAAGGCAGACTGATAAAGCTTCAATGTTGGATGAGGTGATTGAATACTTGAAGCAACTTCAAGCACAAGTTCAGTTTATGAGTGTGAGGAGTATGCAACAGATGATAATGCCTATAGGAATGCAGCAACAACTTCAAATGTCTCTCCTAGCGCGTATGGGCATGGGTGGCATGGGGGTCGGTCTAGGCTTGGGAATGGGGATGCTCGACATGAGCGGCATGGCACGTTCGGCCCCGCAGTCGCTTCCTCCTCTCATCCATCCTACTTCAGTTCCTGCTACACCTCCCGCATTCGTTCCCCCCCATTTCTTGCTGCCCCCCGCAATTCCAAGGCAGGATCCAACACAAGTAAAGCCTGCCACCAATGACTCTGTTGATCCATTTTGTGCCTTTCTAGCACAAGTATGGGACATTGGATTTTCAGACCTTTCTTTTTCTTGTTCTTGTTCTTTTTTAGTTAATAGATATGTGATGATTTGATTCTTGATGCAGACAATGAATATGGATATCTACAACAAAATGGCAGCTTTCTATCGCCAACAAGTTAATCAAACAACAAATCCAATGAGCAGCCCAACACAGTCAAACAACGTGCAAGGAAATTAATGCTTTTGCTGAAGGAAACTCAAAGATTGGATAAGCACAGCAGCACTCAACGTGCAAGTTCTATGTTTAGTTGACAAGTACTAAACTTTGAAAATATCTGTATTTGATGATTAATGAGTAATTATTGGTATTTGTTTACGTACAAACATGATTTTGTATTAAATATTAAATGTCATTTTTCTTGTTCGTTGACTTCAGGATCAGGAAGTCCATTCCCTACCCTTACATCACACCTCTCTCAACTGCAAACTAGAATTAAAATATGAGAAACCCTTTATTTGAAAACATAATAAATGGATTAGTCTTGGATTCTTTTTGCTAATCGAAAGGATTAGATATTCTAATCGATCTCGAGATTATTTAAGTTCTAATAGTAATGAGGTTATCTTAATTTTTTAGAATATATGTGGGTGGGGTCGTGAACCTACCGTCTTTTAGAAGAAATAAAGATATCTTAATTGTCGAGTGATATTACTCATGTTTGGTTCTCTATTACAAGTACAATATGAAATTGTTTAAAGCCGTTTTTATTTTTGAGTAAACGAGTAATCTAGGAGGTATATTTTAGAAGTGTGTGGGATTAACGTACCCCTAATCTAGTATAAACAAATACAATACATCAAAGACGAGTTTGACTTAATAATTTTAGATTATCCAAAATTCATACATAGATATAAATAAAGAAGGGTAGAATTGACTTGTAACCTAGGATAAACAAATATACAAGTACTAAATATAGACTTGGCTACTAAATAAAATAAACATGCAAGTACAGTAGTAACAAGAGTACCAACTTGTTTACTATGATTAAGAATAGAAAGAAACCTTTTCAACATGAGAAACAAAACAAAGAATTGTCCTTGATTTTGTTTGTTTCTCCTCATCAAAGGCATACACCATGTTATGCACATGGTCCATTCCATTCATGATTCAATGATAAACCCCATCTAGCTTCTCCAAATTGGAATTTTCATTTACTTCTCACAGCCATATCCTTTTCATCTACTTACACCAATCTCTATCCAAATGAATATGATTGGTTTTGACTTTGTCCCCTCCATTAATTACATCCTTTTCTCTCACTAGTCATCATAAAAAGGCTAATTATAAAAAAATACTCAAATTTCACCATTTGTTTACAAACTGTTTCTATTTTTTCACAAGTTACAAGATTACCGTTGACTTTTCCTAACATTTCAAAACTACTTTTGGAGTAGAAATTCGTAGAATGTTGAACAAAAATGGACGTGGCGGTGACTTGAAACAATGTGGCGATGACTGAAGCGCTTGCCTGGATTAAGTTTGAAAGAATGACGTTTTACCACGTTGATTTTTTTCGTCCAAGATTTTAACAAATTTCTACTTTAGTAGTTTTGAAACATTTGTGAAAAGTTTAAGTAATAGTGTAACTTTTGAAAGAATAATTTTTGTTATATACAATTTAACCTAAAATTAAATTACAACAGTTGGAAATGCATTAAATTCTTTCTACACCTCTACAACAATTCACTTTCACTTTGACCCATAAGAGATTGTGACAAATTCAATAACAACCTATTGCATGAACCACTTATGACTATGTTTAATACCCAAAGGACCACTAAAAAGAGGCCCCTTTTAGATATGGTAATGTAAAAATAAAGCCATGAGGATCACAATGAAAGGAGATTGATGGGTGTATTGCAACAACAAGTTTATGGGAAATGAGGACCATTTTTTTTTTCATTCTGTGGACAAGTTTTGCCTCTGTATTACAGGCTGGAAGATTGTGAATTGGATATGTAATGTTGATAGGGCTGCCTTTTCCCCCAAAAGATGCATATGCTGCTACATTTCTTCTGTTCTTTCTAATTATGAGAAAAGTTCAAGTGATTATTGTTTCATGTTTGAATATGATTGTTTGTAAATTTTTTGTTCTTTCTAGACTTCTTCTGTTCTTTCTAATTATGACAAATATTACTAGATGATAATATTAAGTCCGTGTTTGAAATGTCATATCTATTTCAAGATTTTACAAATATTACTAAATGATAATATTAAGGTTTTGAAATGTCAACATGAGCATAGCTCAACTGATATAAAACGTACAGAAGTAGTTTGAAATTTTCACCCCACATATTGTTGAATTAAAAAAAATAAAAATCAATCTGTTTGCATTGATTCTTTTAGTGTCATAAATCACCACTTGTACTTTTGTATTCTTGACAAGTACCATTATTATCATTATCCTCTCTTGGTTTCTGTTTATCTGCAAACTTGTACAAAATAAATTCATACCTGGATTTAGCAAAGAATTAGATTGAGCTTATCATAAAAGCACTAGTTGGGCATATGCATGGAATAATCCATACTTCATCTTGTCATGTAGTAAATATTGGATGAAGACAGACGAAGCTTCAAGAATTGAAAAGGCATCTTCAGTTGGATCTATTCTATCAGCAAACTTCAGTTAGGACCATAACAATCTTGACTTGGTCTCTTCAACATCTCTCTCTGTTACAGAGTTAACTTTTTTTTGACAACATGTTGGGAGTGGAGAATTGAACCTAGGACCTCATGGTTACTAGGCGATACATCGTGCCATTGAACTATGCCTCATGGTCACTAGGCGATACATCGTGCCATTGAACTATGCTTTTGTTGGCCTGGTACACAGTTAACTAATAATCTTACATGGGGTAAATCTTTGCATGAATAAAACAAAACCCTGCTCCATGATTATGATTTACGACCAGTCCCTTTGGAGCCAGTTTTTTAGAGTATTTGGTGTGGCGGTGGTGCGTAATAGGCAATGTTGTTCTATCATGGAGGAGATCTTGATGAATTCTCCCTTTCGAGATAAAGGATGAGTCTTGTGGCAAGCCTTGTTTTTGTACTATTGTATGGGGAGTGTGTGGCTCGACAGGAATACTTTAGAGGGATAAAGTGTTTGGAGGAGGTGAGAGGTTGCGAAGCTTAATGCATTTTATTGGACGTCCTCTAGTTGGACTTTTTGTAATTTTTCTGGATTGGAGTCTGTTCTTGTAGCTTATTGTGGACTCCTTTGGCGGGCTTGTTTTTGTACGCCCTTGTAAATTCTTTTATTTTTCTCAATGAAAAAAAAAGTTAAGCTAGAATATATTCTAATGATACAGAACGATATCATACAAAAGAGAATCTGTAAGTTGTTCTTCAAGAAACAAAAAACTTCACCACACAAGAAAACCCAATCTTCCAAAAAGCTTTATTGAATGAAATAACTCAACCCTTCTGCACATAGGTCATAGCATTTCGATCAAAGCTTTTTACTTCACTCTCATGTCACATTTGAAGCTATAAAATATTTATAGTACATTTTTCAGATTGTTATATACATAGAACATGTAATTATATATGTAACATACAGCTTATATCATGTAACAATTGTTGCAGCAGGCCTGGTGTCCTGAAGAGATATCACAGTTTCAAAGGCACCAACCAAAGCCTTGACCTTACTCGTCCTGGTCTGTGCAAGCTTGCTTGCTGTCTCTTCAATGACATTATTGAACAGATTTTGGATTTCTTTCTTTCCTTTTGAATCCTGATGTCTAAGGACAACTCTCTCAGCTGATTTGATTCTATTAGAAATGAATTTACCATCGATAGTTTCCTTTCTCCTATGGCTTTTCTTCTTTTTAATTTCCTGATCTTGTTGTCTCAATGAACTATTCTCAGCTTCCTTCACTTCATCACCATTTTGGCTGGCCTCTTTACCCTGTATGTTTCTCTTTCTGAAATCACTTTTAGGACTTTGAGTCTCACCGAGTACCCGTACACGCCGTAATTTAAGTCTCAATGAACTATTCTCAACTGCCTTCACTTCATCACCATTTTGGTTGGCCTCTTTACCCTGTATGTTTCTCTTTCTGAAATCACTTTTAGGACTTTGAGTCTCACCGAGTAATCGTACACGCCGAAATTTAAGCCTCATTGGCGTAATGGTTTCAGTTTGAAGTTCAACCATCCTCCCCTTCCTAAACTTCAGCTTTCTAGATTGGCAATCTCCATTTTCAGTATCAGTTAGAGTCGTCCTTTGGGATTTAATCTTGTGTTCCACCTCTGACTTCTCACTTTTTTTCACATCATTTCCTGAGGTAGGGCCACCATGCTCACCATGGATGGGCTCGGATGGGCACCTAGATGACAATGGTGATGAAGAAGCCGATCGGGTCCCAGATCTTTGAATCACACCAAATCTCTTAGGTTTCATACCTTTGAAATCACTTTTAGGACTTTGAGTCTCACCGAGTAACCGTACACGCCGAAATTTAAGCCTCCTTGAAGTAATGGTTTCAGCTTGAAGTTCAACCATCCTCCCCTTCCTAAACTTCAGCTTTTTAGATTGGCAATCTCCATTTTCTGTATCAGTTAGAGTCATCCTTCGGGTCCTAATCTTGTGTTCCACCTTTGACTTCTCATTTTTTTTCACATCATTTCCTGAGGTAGGTCCACCATGCTCACCATGAATGGGCTCAGATGGGCACCTAGATGACAATGGGGACGAAGGAGCCGATCGGGTCTCAGATCTTTGAATCACACCAAATCTCTTAGGTTTCATAACTTTGAATACCCTGGATATTGGTGAAGATGTAGATAAAATTTTAGAACTAGTTCCATTTCTAGCACGACTCATGTTCTTGTTCACGGAGAATGGTGGCACTATGGGGATCCCATATGCCTCTTGTTCATGCTTCACGCTGTTATCTGTTGCAGATGAAGATTGTGGTCGAGACAACTCAGTGGTATGAACACTATTTTGAGTCGATTCCTCTGTTTCATTCTTGGTAGATGGTTCAATCATGTATAAAGTTTTCTCCTCTACAACCTCATTGTTAGATGGATTAGGTTTACTTTTTATAGGATGACTTTGGTTCTTCAGGCCACGCCTTCCAATGATTTTCTTATCTACAATTGCAACGCGCTTGACACGACTTCTTGGAGTCCAAGAAACGACTCGTGGTACCAAGGCCTTTATATCCTCCTCTGCAGAGATATTAATCTCTTGGCGTCTACTTGTGCTATTTGTACAACTGCTTGAATGTCCATCTCCATCTTGTTTCTTGCCTTCTCGAACTTCTTTGTTTCTTTTGGTTCCTGGACTGCCTTGTCCCGCAAAAGAAGACGCCTTTGTTAAGGACAACTTAAATTCTGTCGGACTGTAATGCACCGTCGCAGCCTGTACTTCCTTGATGGAAGGTAAAAGCCTTTTTGGAGAGGGAGTAACAATCTCCGGAGAAGATATTACATCTTCCTTCAAGTCAGTAATATTGATGTCATTATAATCTAGGGAGGACTTTGGATTGATTGCATCTTTGTTCTGTTTTGTCAACGAAACTATAATCCTCCTCAAATCCCGACCTTCACCTCCACTTGATTTAACTTTTCTGAAGCCTGGACTTGCAGGCTTTCCTTCAAAAGGATGTTTTGCACCATATTTGCAAAGATCATGACAGGAGCCTGTGTATGGTAGGAGATAGCGAGAGAGAATCTTTGGTGTAATCTTTTGGGTATTAATCTCCACAATAACTTCTACATTGCAACTTTCAGGCTCATTTACCTCCATCGTGGCAGGGATGTCGAAGCTCTCGTCTTGGCTACCTTCGTCTTCACTTACCTCCACATCAATAGGTATATCAATGCTTTCCTCAATGATATCTTCAGGCTCACTTATCTTTACAACTGCAATGGCAGGGATGTCAAAGATCTTGTCTTGGCTACTGTCGTCCCCACTTACCTCCACAGCAAGAGGTATATCTGTGCTCTCCTTTGCCATTAAACGAAAAATTTATTGAACAAGCCCCTACAACAAATGGAAAAACTTCAGACAGAGAATATATTAATTGTTCGATAAGAGATTGAAGAATATTTAAGCATTTCGATTTGTATTTCTCAACAAGCGCTCTTAACTACAAGAGAGAACAAAAAACAACCCAAACAAACAATAACAATCATGATCATATCATGCCTGGAGTGTTCTATGATTTTTTTCTTAAGTTCTTAACTACGAGAGAGAGAGAGCAACAAAACGATGCAAACAAACAATCATAACCATGAACAGATTGGGCCTAGAGTGTTATATGATTTCATTCTTCATAGCAAGAGAGGTAAAATGAGCAAAAAACCAATCACAAGCATAATCATATCATGCCTATAGTGTTATATGATTCATTCTTAGCTAGTTAACTGCAAGAGAGAGCGAAAAAACGACACAAACAGACAATTACAATCATGATCATATTGTTCCCACAAAGTGATATGATTTTGTTCTTATTTGCAAGAAAGAGCGAGAAAATGACAAGCAAACAATCAAAACCGTGACCATTTTGTGGCTAATATATTTGTTCTTAACTACAAGAGAGAGCCAAAAATACAATGCAAACAAACAATCACAACCATGATCATAACGGGGCCATAGTATGCTTCTTAACTCACAAAGGGGAGCTCTTTGTGTAACAATTTCTCCATTTACAAATACATAACTCGATAATATGTCCATTCCTATGATCATAACACAGAAAACCCAATAAACTTGCCTAGAAAAACTTTCATTTTACCGAACAAACTCGCAAAGATGAAGCGAACCCAATTCACATAATGCAAAAACGAATTCAAAACAGTCAGAAAATAGAGAAATTACCGAATTGTGGAAGTTGTGAGGAACAAGAAGAAAAATGCAAAGAAAACGAGAAGACCCAAAAAAAAATGGTCCTTCTGATTTTCTTGCTGCAGAAAGGTTAGGGAAAAGATTCGATGATGAAGGGAGGAAGGCTGGAAAGTTATATAAGAAGCCGCATTTGTTGCAGCAAAACAATGTCCCTCTTCCAATTTAGAGTATAT
The DNA here is from genome assembly GCA_028017165.1 of Herpetospermum pedunculosum. Lineage (NCBI taxonomy): Eukaryota > Viridiplantae > Streptophyta > Magnoliopsida > Cucurbitales > Cucurbitaceae > Herpetospermum > Herpetospermum pedunculosum. The sequence goes on from CM051528.1 coordinate 69,145,570, forward strand.
GTTATAACCAATGGGGCAACACAGGCAGGCAACCGAGGATATGCCATTGAAATTAAACTGCCCTGCCCTTTTCAACTTACTTTTTTTTTTGGCTTGATTATAGTATTTTATCATTTTTCAAATAAGAATTCTATTTGATTTTTTTTCAAAATTAAAAAATGACCATTATGATCGCTTTTGGACCAAAATTGGTGTACTATAGTAAACGATTTTTGAATTTTTTTTAATACACGAAAAAAGTGTATATTAATTAAAAATTGACATTCCCCACTTCTTATTGAACCAAGCATGTAGCTTATTCACGGTTTTCAACCATGTGCTAGAAAAGTACTCGAGTTTTGAAATTTAACGGTTTAGGGAACGAGTTTTAAGGTATATTTCTTACAGATTTTGGTCATGTATCGATGGGGCTGTAGGTTAATGAAGCTCCTAAACAAAACATTGAAAAAAGAAAGTGAAAAATGTACTCATTAAAGAATGACCAAAATGATCGTTTTTGAGCTAAAATTGGTGGACTATAGTATACGATTTTTTGACTTTTTTTAACTCACGAAAAAAATGTATATTCATTCAAAAGTGACATTCCTCCCTTCTTATTGAACCAAGCATGTAGCTTATTCCCGGTTTTCAACCAGGTGCTTGAAAAATACTCCTTTCCAGTTTTGGAAATTTACGGTTTGGGGAGCGAGTTTTAAGGTATTTTTCTTACAGATTTTGGTCCTATATCTATGGGGCTGTAGGTTAATGAAGCTCCTAAACCAAACATTTAAAAACGAAAGTGAAAAATGTATTCATTAAAAAATGACCAAAATGATCGTTTTTGGACCAAAATTGGTGCACTATAGTAAACGATTTTTGGACTTTTTTTAATTCACGAAAAAATGTATATTCATTCAAAATTGGCATTCCTTACTTCTTATTGAACCAAACATGTAGCTTATTCACGATTTTCAACCATATGCTCGGAAAGTACTCCTTTCGAGTTTTGGAAATTTACAGTTTAAGGAACGAGTTTTAAGGTGTTTTTCTTACAGATTTTGGTCCTATATCTATGAGGCTGTAGGTTAAGGAAGCTCCTAAACACAACATTGAAAAAAGAAAGTGAAAAATGTACTCATTAAAAAATGACCAAATTGATCGTTTTTGGACCAAAATTGGTGGACTATAGTAAACGATTTTTGAACTTTTTTTAATTCACGAAAAAAGTGTATATTAATTAAAAATTGACATTCCCCACTTCTTATTGAACCAAGCATGTAGCTTATTCATGGTTTTCAACCATGTGCTTGAAAAGTACTCCTTTCGAGTTTTAAAATTTAACGGTTTAGGGAACACGTTTTAAGATGTATTTCTTACAGATTTTGGTCCTATATCGATGGGGCTTTAGGTTAATGAAGCTCCTAAACAAAACATTGAAAAAAGAAAGTGAAAAATGTACAGAATGACCAAAATGATCGTTTTTGGACCAAAATTGGTGGACTATAGTAAACGATTTTTGGACTTTTTTTAATTCACGAAAAAAGTGTATATTCATTCAAATATGACATTCCTCACTTCTTATTGAATCAAGCATGTAGATTATTCACGGTTTTCAACCAAGTGCTTGAAAAGTACTCCCTTCGAGTTTTGGAAATTTACGGTTTGGGGCAGGGGCGGATGCATGAAGGGGCCAGGGGGGCACGTGCCCCCCCCTCGAATTATTTAGTTTGTATATTTATATATAAAAATGTAGAATTAGATTGAACTAGTTTTTATATTTATTTAAAAAAATGCAGAATTTACTTAATCTCCAGCTGATGGAACGTTGGTCGAGGGGCACACCTAAAATTTGTTGCGTCCTATGGGCTTGAGTTTGATCCCACAGCGTTCATTTTAACTTGGATGTTTTAATTTTATATATTATTTAATTAGGATTAGTTAATTCCATTATAATGTATATTTATTTATAATTATTTTTAAATGTCGGATAGATTCCTAATTTTTAAATTTTGTGTTCAATAAATCTTTAAACTTTAACCATGGTTAATAGATTTATGAACTTTCAATTTTGTTATTATTTTTTTTAAATAGTTGTTCTATTATAGAGAGATTTAATTTTATCTTTTATCTCTTATTGAACTTTAAAGTTTTATATTTTATCTAATAGATATAGTTTTTTGAAAAATGTAAAATAAGTTGAGGACCTAACCGAAAATAAAAATTTATGTTTAATAAAACAATTAATTTTTTAAAATTTAGAATATGTTTCTATTGGATAAAAAAAATACAAATTTATGAATTTGTTAGATACAAAATTGAAAGTTTATAGACCTATTACGTACGTTTTAAAGTTTATGGATCATATATACACCAAAAATTTAAGACTAAACTTGTAATTTAGCTTTATTTGAATTGTGCCCCCTCTGACATAAATTTCTGGATCCGCCCCTGGTTTGGGGAACGAGTTTTAAGGTGTTTTTCTTACAAATTTTGGTCCTATATCTATGGGGCTGTAGGTTAATGAAGCTCCTAAACCAAACATTGAAAAAAGAAAGTGACAAATGTACTGATTAAAAAATGACCAAAATGATCGGTTTTTTGACCAAAATTGGTGGACTATAGTAAACGATTTTTTGACTTTTTTTAATTCACGAAAAAAGTGTATATTCATTCAAAATTGACATTCCTCACTTCTTATTGAACCAAGCATGTAGCTCATTCACGGTTTTCAACCATGTGCTTGAAAAGTAATCCTTTCGAGTTTTAGAAATTTACGGTTTAGGGAACGAGTTTTAAAGTATTTTTCTTGCACATTTTGGTCCTATATATATGAGGCTGTAGGTTAATGAAGCTCCTAAACCCAACATTGAAAAATGTACTCATTAAAAAGTGACTAAAATGATCATTTTTGGACAACAATTGGTGGACTATAGTAAACGATTTTTCGACTTTTTTTAATTCACGGAAAAAGTGTATATTCATTCAAAATTAACATTTCTCACGACTTATTGAACCAAGCATGTAGCTTATTCACGGTTTTCAACCATGTGCTTGAAAAATACTCTTTTTGGGTTATGAAAATTTAAGGTTTTGGGAACGAGTTTTAAGGTGTTTTCCTTACAAATTTTGGTCCTATATCTATGGGGTTGTAGGTTAATGAAGCTCCTACACACAATATTGAAAAAAGAAAGTAAAAAAGGTACTCATTAAAAAATGACCAAATTGATCGTTTTTGGACCAAAATTGGTGGACTATAGTAAACGATTTTTGGAGTTTTTTTAATTCATGAAAAAATGTATATTCATTCAAAATTAGCATTTCTCACTATTTATTGAACCAAACATGTAGCTTGTTCACGGTTTTCAACCATGTGCTTGAAAATTGAAAAGTACTCCTTTCGGGATTTGAAAATTTACGGTTTAGAGAACGAGATTTAAGGTATTTTTCTTGCAGATTTTGGTCCTATATATAGGGTTGTAGGTTAATAAAGCTCCTAAACCGAACTTTGAAAAAAGAAAGTGAAAAATATACTCATTAAAAAATGACCAAAATGATCGTTTTTGGACCAAAATTGGTGGACTATAGTAAAAGTTTATTGGACTTTTTTTAATTCACGAAAAAAGTGTATATTCATTCAAAATTGACATTCCTCACTTCTTATTGAACCAAGCATGAAGCTTATTCACGGTTTTCAACCATGTGCTTGAAAAGTAATCCTTTCGAGTTTTGAAAATTTACGGTTTAGGGAACGAGTTTTAAAGTGTTTTCTTAAAGATTTTGGTCTTCTATCTATGGGGCTGTAGGTTAATGAACCTCCTAAACATAACATTCAAAAAAGAAAGTTAAAATTGTACACATTAAAAAATGACCAAATTGATCGTTTTTTGACCAAAATTGGTGGACTATAGTAATCGATTTTCAGACTTTTTTTAATTCACGAAAAAAATGTACATTTATTCAAAATTAACATTTCTCACTACTTATTGAACCAAACATGTAGCTTATTCGCGGTTTTCAACCATGTGCTTGAAAAATACTCCTTTTGGGTTATAGAAATTTACGGTTTAGGGAACGAGATTTAAGGTGTTTTTCTTGCAGATTTTGGTCCTATATATATAGGGTTGTAGGTTAATGAAGCTCCTAAACCCAACATTGAAAAAATAAAGTGAAAAATGTACTTATTAAAAATTGACCAAATTGATCGTTTTTGAACCAAAATTGGTGGACTAAAGTAAACGATTTTTGGACTTTTTTTAATTCAAGAAAAAACTGTATATTCATTCAAAATTAATATTTCTCACTATTTTTGAACCAAACATGTAGCTTGTTCACGGTTTTCAACCATGTGCTTGAAAAGTACTCCTTTTGGGATTTGGAAATTTATGGTTTAGGGAACGAGATTTAAGGTGTTTTTCTTGCAGATTTTGGTCCTATATATATAAGGTTGTAGGTTAATGAAGCTCTTAAACCCAACATTGAAAAAAGAAAGTAAAAAATGTACTCATTAAAAAATGACCAAATTGATCGTTTTTGGACCAAAATTGGTGGACTAGTAAACGAGTTTTGGATTTTTTTTAATTCACGAAAAAAGTGTATATTAATTAAAAATTGACATTCCTCACTTCTTATTGAACCAAGCATGTTAGCTTATTCACGGTTTTCAACCATGTGTTTGAAAAGTACTCCTTTCGAGTTTTAGAAATTTAAGGTTTATGGAACGAGTTTTAAGGTGTTTTTCTAGCAGATTTTGGTCCTATATTTATGAGGTTGTAGGTTAATGAAGCTCCTAAACCCAACATTGAAAAAAGAAATTGAAAAATGTACTCATTAAAAAATGACCAAAATGATCGTTTTTTTACCAAAATTCGTGGACTATAGTAAAAGATTTTTGGACTTTTTTTAATACACGAAAAAAGTGTATATTCATTCAAAATTGACATTCCTCACTTCTTATTGAACCAATCACGTAGCTTATTCACGGTTTTCAAACATGTGGTTGAAAAGTAATCCTTTCGAGTTTTGGAAATTTACGGTTTAGGGAACAAGTTTTAAGGTGTTTTTCTTAAAGATTTTGGTCCTATATCTATGGGGTTGTAGGTTAATGAACCTCCTAAACACAACATTGAAAAAAGAAAGTTAAAATTGTACTCAATAAAAAATGACCAAATTGATCGTTTTTGGACCAAAATTGGTGGACTATAAACGATTTTTGGACTTTTTTTTTTAATTCACGAAAAAAGTGTATATTCATTCAAAAGTAACATTTCTCACTACTTATTGAACCAAACATGTAGCTTATTCACAGTTTTCAACCATGTGCTTGAAAAGTAATCCTTTTGGGTTATGAAAATTTACGGTTTAGGGAACGAGTTTTAAGGTGTTTTTTTTTTCCAGATTTCGGTCCTATATCTATGGGCCTATATGTTAATGAAGTTTCTAGAAATATGTACTCATTAAAAATATAACCAAATTGATCGTTTTGGGACCAAAATTGGTGGACTATAGTAAACGATTTTGGACTTTTTTTAATTCACGAAAAAAGTGTATATTCATTCAAAAATGACATTTCTCAGTATATATTGAACCAAGCATGTAGCTTATTCACGGTTTTCAACCATGTGCTTGAAAAGTACTCCTTTTGGGTTTTAGAAATTTACGGTTTATGGAACGAGTTTTAAGGTGTTTTTCAGGCAGATTTTGGTCCTATATCTATGAGGTTGTAGGTTAATGAAGCTCCTAAATCCAACATTGAAAAAAGAAAGTGAAAAATGTGCTCATTAAAAAATAACCAAATTGATCGTTTTTGGACCAAAATTGGTGGACTATAGTAAACGATTTTTGGACTTTTTTTAATTCACGAAAAAAGTGTATATTCATTCAAAATTAATATTTCTCACTACTTATTGAACCAAGCATATAGCTTATTCACGGTTTTCAACCATGTGCTTGAAACGTACTCCTTTTGGGTTATGGAAATTTACGGTTTAGGAAACGAGTTTTAAGGTGTTTTTCTTACAGATTTTGGTCCTATATCTATGGGGCTGTAGGTTAATGAAGCTCCTAAACACAACATTGAAAAAAGAAAGTGAAAAATGTACTCATTAAAAAATGACCAAAATGATCGGTTTTTTGAACAAAATTGGTGGAGTATAGTAAACGATTTTTTGACTTTTTTTAATTCACGAAAAAATGTTTATACATTCAAAATTAACATTTCTCCCTATTTATTGAACCAAGCATGTAGCTTATTCACGGTTTCAACCATGTGTTTGAAAAGTACTCCTTTTGGGTTTTGGAAATTTACAGTTTAGGGAACGAGTTTTAAGGTGTTTTTCTTGCAGATTTTGGTCCTATATCTATGGGGTTGTAGGTTAATGAAGCTCCTAAACCCAACATTGGAAAAATAAATTGAAAAATGTACTCATTAAAAAATGACCAAAATGATCGTTTTTGGACCAAAATTGGTGGACTATTATAGTAAACGATTTTTGAACTTTTTTTAATTCACGAAAAAGTGTTTATTCATTCAAAATTAATATTTCTCACTACTTATTGAACCAACCATGTAGCTTATTCACGGTTTTCAACCATGTGTTTGAAAAGTACTCCTTTCGTGTTTTGAAAATTTACGGTTTAGGGAACGAGTTTTAAGGTGTTTTTCTTGCAGATTTTGGTCCTATATCTATGGGGTTGTAGGTTAATGAAGCTCCTAAACCCAACATTGAAAAAATAAATTGAAAAATGTACTCATTAAAAAATGACCAAAATGATCGTTTTTGGACCAAAATTGGTGGACTATTATAGTAAACGATTTTTGAACTTTTTTTAATTCACGAAAAAGTGTTTATTCATTCAAAATTAATATTTCTCACTACTTATTGAACCAACCATGTAGCTTATTCACGGTTTTCAACCATGTGTTTGAAAAGTACTCCTTTCGTGTTTTGAAAATTTACGGTTTAGGGAACGAGTTTTAAGCTGTTTTTCTTACAAATTTTGGTCCTATATCTATGGGGTTGTAGGTTAATGAAGATCCTAAACCCAACATTGAAAAAAGAAAATAAAAACTGTACTAATTAAAAAATGACCAAAATGATCGTTTTTTGACCAAAATTGGTGGACTATGTGTAAACGATTTTTGGACTTTTTTTTAATTCACGAAAAAAGTTTATATTCATTCAAAATTCACATTTCTCACTACTTATTGAACCAAATATGTATTTTATTCTCGGTTTTCAACCATGTGCTTGAAAAGTACTCCTTTTGGGTTTTGGAAATATACGGTTTAGGGAACGAGTTTTAAGGTATTTTTCTTACATATTTTGGTCTATCTATGGGGTTGTAGGTTAATGAAGATCCTAAACCCAACATTAAGAAAAGAAAGTGAAAAATGTATTCATTAAAAAATGGCCAAAATGATCGTTTTTGGACCAAAATTGGTGCACTATAGTAAACGATTTTTGGACTTTTTTTAATTCACGAAAAAATGTATATTCATTCAAAATTGGAATTCCTCACTTCTTATTGAACCAAGCATGTAGCTTATTCACGGTTTTCAACCATGTGCTCGGAAAGTACTCCTTTCGAGTTTTGGAAATTTACGGTTTAAGGAACGAGTTTTAAGGTGTTTTTCTTGCAGATTTTGGTCCTATATCTATGGGGTTGTAGGTTAATGAAGCTCCTAAACCCAACATTGAAAAAATAAATTGAAAAATGTACTCGTTAAAAAATGACAAAAATGATCGTTTTTGGACCAAAATTGGTGGACTATTATAGTAAACGATTTTTGAACTTTTTTTAATTCACGAAAAAGTGTTTATTCATTCAAAATTAATATTTCTCACTACTTATTGAACCAACCATGTAGCTTATTCACGGTTTTCAACCATGTGTTTGAAAAGTACTCCTGTCGTGTTTTGAAAATTTACGGTTTAGGGAACGAGTTTTAAGGTGTTTTTCTTACAAATTTTGGTCCTATATCTATGGGGTTGTAGGTTAATGAAGATCCTAAACCCAACATTGAAAAAAGAAAATAAAAACTGTACTAACTAAAAAATGACCAAAATGATCGTTTTTTGACCAAAATTGGTGGACTATGTGTAAACGATTTTTGGACTTTTTTTTAATTCACGAAAAAAGTTTATATTCATTCAAAATTCACATTTCTCACTACTTATTGAACCAAATATGTATTTTATTCTCGGTTTTCAACCATGTGCTTGAAAAGTACTCCTTTTGGGTTTTGGAAATATACGGTTTAGGGAACGAGTTTTAAGGTATTTTTCTTACAGATTTTGGTCTATCTATGGGGTTGTAGGTTAATGAAGATCCTAAACCCAACATTAAGAAAAGAAAGTGAAAAATGTATTCATTAAAAAATGGCCAAAATGATCGTTTTTGGACCAAAATTGGTGCACTATAGTAAACGATTTTTGGACTTTTTTTAATTCACGAAAAAATGTATATTCATTCAAAATTGGAATTCCTCACTTCTTATTGAACCAAGCATGTAGCTTATTCACGGTTTTCAACCATGTGCTCGGAAAGTACTCCTTTCGAGTTTTGGAAATTTACGGTTTAAGGAACGAGTTTTAAGGTGTTTTTCTTGCAGATTTTGGTCCTATATCTATGAGGCTGTAGGTTAAGGAAGCTCCTAAACACAACATTGAAAAAAGAAAGTGAAAAATGTACTCATTAAAAAATGACTAAAATGATCGTTTTTGGACCAAAATTGGTAGACTATAGGAAACGATTTTTGAACTTTTTTTTAATTTACGAAAAAAGTGTATATCATTCAAAATTGACATTCCTCACTTCTTATTGAACTAAGCAGGTAGCTTATTCACGGTTTTCAACCATGTGCTTGAAAAGTACTACTTTCGAGTTTTTTAAATTTAAGGTTTAGGGAACGAGTTTTAAGGTGTTTTTCTTACATATTTTGGTCCTATACCTATGGGGTTGTAGGTTAATGAAGCTCCTAAACACAACATTGAAAAAAGAAAGTGAAAAATGTACGCATTTAAAAATGACCAAAATGATCGTTTTTGGACTAAAATTGGTGGATAATATAGTAAACGATTTTTGGACTTTTTTTAATTTACGAAAAAAGTGTATATTCATTCAAAATTGACATTTCTCACTTCTTATTGAACCAAGCATGTTGTTTATTCTCGGTTTTCAACCATGTGCTTGAAAAGTACTCCTTTCGGCTTTTGGAAATTTACGATTTTGGGAACGAGTTTTAAAGTGTTTTTCTTACAGATTTTGGTCCTATATCTATGGGGCTGTAGGTTAATGAAGATCCTAAACCCAACATTGAAAAAAAAAAGTGAAAAATGTACTCATTAAAAAATGACCAAAATTATCGTTTTTGGAACAAAATTGGTGCACTATAGTAAACTATTTTTGGACTTTTTTTAATTTACGAAAAAAGTATATATTCATTCAAAATTTACATTCCTTACTTTTTATTGAACCAAGCATGTAGCCTTTTCACGGTTTTCAACCATGTCCTTGAAAAATACCCCTTTCGAGTTTTGGAAATTTACGGTTTATGGAACGAGTTTTAAGGTATTTTTCATACACATTTTTGTCTTATATCTATGGGGTTGTAGGTTAATGAAGCTCCTAAACAACCATAACTATTAATTTGATATTTTAATAAATATTATAAAAGCTGGCCCAAAATATTAAAATATTTGTAATTATAGCCAAATATAAAATCTTTTGCAAATATGACATAAAAAAAAAAACAAAACAGCCCTGGTCCATGGAAAAGACCAAAAAGTTCAATGCCAATAAGAGCATAGCTCAATGTCATGTCGTATCGCCTAGACCATGAGGTCCTAGGTTCAATCCCACACCCCAACATGTTGTAAAAAAAAAAAAACACCAAAAAGTCCAAACTAGTCTATTAAAATCGAAAGTGTATTATCAGTGATAGTTTATTGATACTATCGGGGATAAAATGCTATAAATAATTTTTATTTTCGTAAACTTCAGAATAAATATTGCATTACTTGGTGAAATCAGAAGAGTACTATCAGTGATAGAATATTATCGTTGATAGAATGTTATCAGCGATATAATACTATCATTGATAGAATGCTATCAGTGATAGTTTATTGATATTATCGATGATAGAATGCTATAAATAATTTTTATTTTTGTAAACTTCAGAATAAAGATTGCGTTACTTGGTAAAATCGGAAGAGTACTATTAGTGATAGTTTATTGAAACAAATAAAAGAATACGATGATAGAATGTTATTCGTGACAATTTATTGATACTATCGATGATAGAATGCTATCAGTAATAGTTTATTGATAATATCGGTGATAGAATGCTAGCCAGTACAATAGACTATGACTATAGATTGACAGGAATAAAAAATACTCCTCCGGTCCATGTAAAAGACCAAAAAGCTCAAACCCAATTGACAACCCAAAACCAGTTGATTAAAATCGGAAGAGTATTATTAGTGATAGAATGTTATCGGTGATAGTTTGTTGATACTATTATTGATAAAATGTTATATGAATAGTTTTTGTTTTTGTAAACTTCAAAATAAATATATATTGCATTACTTGGTGAAATCAAAAGAGTATTATCAGTGATATTGAATGCTATCGCCGATGGAATGTTATCGCCGATAGAATGCTATCGGTGATAGAATACTATTGCTGATAGAATGCTATCAATGATAGTTTATAATTTATTGATACTATCAGTGATCTAATGATATAAATAATTTTTCTTTTCGTAAACTTTAGAATAAAGATTGCATTATTTGGTAAAATTGGAAGAGTACTATAGTGATAGAATACTATCGCAGATAGAATGCTATCAATGATAGCTTATTGATACTATCAATAATAGAATGCTATATATATTTTTACTTTCAATCACTCTTTTGAGCTCCATTTAAAATTGGAAGAGAATACTATCATAAATAGAATAATATCGTTGATAGGATGCTATTAGTGATAGAATACTATCAAAATTGAAAGAGTATTATCTTCTTCTTATTCTTCCAATCCCAAAATATTAGCAGTTAATTAAGTAGATTTCTTCGTGGGCTTTGATACCATATAAGACATCATCGGGGCTTCTGTTTCAGGTCCATGACATCGATAAGTTCCTCAAATTCGAAAACGTTGAAACCAGCGCAACCTCCATTTTTCCTCATTCTCTCATCTTCTTCGCCCTTTTTTGCTTCTTCACTCTCGTCATTCACCTGCATATCTACATCTAATCATCTCATCAAATCATTATAAGGCAAAAACAAGAAATCTACTTAATTAAGTGCTAATATTTTCATAAAAAACTACTAGCTCTTCCATTCAATTCACTTATCTAATTTTTTTTTATTTCTATTTGTCTTTCTCATCCTTCTTTTTCTTCCTTATGTCGACGACTATTTCTTTTCTTTTTTTCGTTTCCTCTTCCTACTTGATCCTTCTTCTTTCTTTTATGGCTTTCGTTGGCGCAATGCTGCGGACTATTTTTTTTCTTTTTCTTTTTTTCGTTTTCTTGTTATATTTCCCTCTCTTTCACCTCTATCTCTCATTTTCTCCCCTTCTTTCCCTCGTTTAAAAAAAATATATCATGTTTTCTTATAGGGAACCCAGATCCGTAAAAAAAAAAAATATGTTCTCCTCCCTTCTCCTCTCCTCATCTCCGTTCCCTTTCTCTCCCTCTCACCTCCATCTCTCCGTTTTAAAAAAAAAAAAAAAATTACAGGGAACTGTAAACAAAGTTTTGTTCTCCATCTTCACCTTTCCCTCTCTCTCCCTCTCACCTCGATCTCAGGAGTATAATTATTAAGTTTGAAACTTTGGGGACCCAGATGCTACATTACCCAAACATGATACACCATAAGTGTAATTTTTTTTTTCTTCGGATGATCTTTTTTCAGAAGGCATAATGCCAAAAAATTCGATTTTTTAAAACCCATGTTTTTTTTACCTTTGCTAAGCACGAGCACACGTTTGCTAAGAATGATCATGAAAAAAAATTCTATATAATACCCTTCGCTGAGGATGCTCGCGAGGGGACGACTAGAGTATCCTCGTGTCCAACAAAAGGTATTACAGACTTTTTCCTTGCGATCGTGTTCGTGCCCAGCAAAATGAAGTGCTGATGACGTCGGAAAAATGACAAAAATCATTATTTTCGAGGGGAGGTCTAAAAACATTATGAAATCCAAATGAGTCTATGAAAATTAAATGCCCCAAAAATTTTGTGCATTATGTTTATTTTCTTATTGACCTTAACATCAAAATTAATTTACTACATAAACCTTGTCCATGGTTTCTTTTTCTTTCCAACCTCCTTCTATTTTCTGCCTTCTCTATTTCAAATTTAATTAAAAATATCAAACATTTACCTTCACGATGGATGGATCAAAAGGTGAAGGGTAATTTTTTTTTTTTTTTTTTTTTTTATGATGCAAAATGATGTTGCAAAAACAATGAAATGAATACTCTTCATTTACTTTATATTATAATAATCTTATAAACTAATTTTTACATGAGACAAATCTAGAAGGTCAAAGGTAAGAATCATAGAACGTCTAAAAGGGAACTTGTAAAGAAGTGTTTTGAAGCCAAAGTGAGAATGATTGGCAAAAAAATATTAAAATCAAATTAAAAAATATATATAAATGATAGTGTATGTGCATGGATGTGGATTTGGCTTCAAGATTTTATTGAGAGCTGAATCATAGCATTTACCACCTTTCTCTTTAACTTTATCATTATTCAAATAAATATTTTAATTCTTCATGCTTAATTTTGCTGTTTCCCTTTCCAAATGATCTTCATTAATTTCTCTGTCTCTAAAGTAATTGAATTTCTGTGCATATAATATGTGAACTAAGCGTAAAGAGAATATATATATATATGTTTATTTTATTTCCCTAATAACTCGGGGTAGATTTACCTTAGGTTCAAGGGAAGCTCGAGCCCCCTTCAAATATGACAGCATACTTAATTTGTATATAATCTGTGACAATTTTTTAAAAATTGTCTCTAGACTTAAATGTAAATGCATGTCTAGTCCTCTTCTCCACCACCTTGATTCAAGCTCCAACATTTTTTTTGTGGTTAATTTTATTTTAGTCCCTCCTTACATAAAGTTCTGAATTCGTCACTCCTAGTAACCAAATAATTAATTTTATTTAATCTACATCCAACCGTTATTAAAAAGTAACTACAGTGTGATAGATTCATTGAATAGTTTTTTTTTAGCTCAACAATAATTACAAGGGTGAGAATCGAACCATCAACATTTGAGATTGGTGATGTCTGTTTTATCTACAACCATCGAGTAGTTTTAGTGTGAATATATATTTTATTCTTTCTATTTCTCTCCCATAGTGTCATGCACTCTCAAAAAAGGGTGAAATGATGATAATGGGAAGAATTTTGTGGAGAAAAATGTGTTGGTCGCCCTCCACTTTGAGAGAGAATACCACTTCTTGAAGCTAAGGAACCAAAATGAAGAGATCACAATGCAACAACACACAATACTTCATATCATTTATCTATTTCCAATCACAACTTCCTCTAAACTTTTTAGGTCAAATTACTTTTTTTTTTTTTTTAATTTTCGTAACTTTGCTTCCACATTATTACAACAATTGGGAAGAAGACAATTGCAAAAAGAAATAAATTAAGTATATAAAGTTGGAGTAGTGGATGTTCCATAATACATTCAAACATTTTAACATCTACAAATATCGTGTGCACAAAGGAAAACATTATATATTTTTTTTTCTTTTGTGTTTTTTTCTTCTTTTGGCTATATATATATATATATATATATATAAATAAATAAAGATTTTCCGAATGTTATGATATGATACGTTTTGTTTTTGTTTTTTTTTATTTTTTTTTATTATTTTTTTTTCTCTATTCTCCCCAAAACTTTGTATAAGTAACTTAAGCAACTTTATTGTATTAATTTATTTAATTGAGTCTTTTAAGAAAATAATATTATAAAAAGTAGGATACTGTAGCATTTAAAAATGTGATTTTTTTTTGTCGGTCGATAAACCCAAAACGTTTTTAAGAAAAAAAAATAAAAAAATAAAAAAAGTCATAAACGTTTCGTTTCAACAACAATATAAAGGAGTGACAAATTTATTGCTTGAAGCTTGGGTTAAAGGTATTTTTGTAGTCTAACCACCTATTATTATGATTTGATTGACTAAATATTTAAATTATTTTTAAATAATAAAAAATCTTTCACCTCCTTTTTATTTGGTTTTTGTCCGTAACTTTCGTTTCCTTTTTCCATCCAATTAACTTCTCCTACTTTCTCTCTTCACTTCTCTCATTCCAAACTTCAAAGCCATGGAATTTCAATTTGGATTATTTGAAATTTGATAATGGTGTGTTATATAAGCATAAATTTTCAAGTGAGTTTTTAGAGAAAGTAAAGGGAAGGGTGGAAAATTTTACGGATGGATTCATCTGGGTCAGTCATGGTAGTGCATGGTACATCTGGATCGGCCATGGTAGTACATTTGGGTCGTCTTATCCCTAGATGGGTCTATAATTTCAATACAAGGAACTTGATGTTTCTCGTAATTTCAATACAACAATTGCAACAAGGTTCATTTGGCAAAGTGGAGCATGGCTAGCCTGAACTCTTTTTGTTCTTTATTTTTTTAAAAAAAAACAATTAGTATCCTTCAATTTCGGGTTCAATAATCAATTTCTTCAAAACACTTACACTAACAACGAAATTAGACCACGTGTGAGGGAGAGGGTTGGTAAAGGGAAAGGTCGGTTGGATTTTATTTTTCTAAGAAAAATAACCCAAAAAAAAAAAATGGAAAGGTGGTTTCAATTACAATGGTTTGAAAGGTACACTTTGATAATATAAATTTCTCTTTTCCAAATCTGATTTGTTTCATCTTAAAGTAAATAATCTTTTTGATGTAATTTCTCATTCTATTAGAGTTCTTTCGAAGCTTCAATTTCTTGATTTTTCCACTAATTATCTCAATTCTACTCTGCATTTTTCTCTCGCAAATCTCACTCAAGTTTTTGAATTTGATGTTTCTCGTAATTTCAATACAAGGTCTTTGGATTCTCGTCTTATCCCCAGATGGGTCTATAAATTCGAGAAATAAATTGAAGAGTTTGAGGAATTTCTTGCTTCAAGATAACTCTCTTGGCGAAAATGGAAATAACAAGTCTTTGAATTTGATTTCTTTTGATATGAAAAAACTTTATGGTCCAATTCCTCAATTCTTGATTGAATGATAATCATTTGCTTGAAAAAATTCTTTAGAGTATTGCACCAAAAACTCAAATTTAATGAAAAAACATTTAAAGCAAAAATAATAATTAAAAAAAAAATGTTTTTAAATGCTCCTATTTATATCCTTTTTCATCTCCAAATCTTTACAATGTGGGTTAATAATTCCCAACAATTTTTTTTTTTATATTTTGGGTATTATGGTTATTAAAGAATGCAAGTACAAGGCTAAAATATGTTGATGATATTTCTCTTGGTTTTTTTTTTTTTTTTTTTTAAATATTTTGATAATTATACACATAAATATGTTAGTAGTTAAAGAAATATTATATGATATACGTAGGTAAGGAGTGAATTATGAATTACCCAAAAGAGTTATTTTTCAATTGAAAGGAAAGCTATATATATGGAAATTAACTTGCACGACAACTCATTATAATTTCGATTATCATTACACCCATATACTAGCTAGCAAACCCTAATTTAAATAAATAAATAAAAAAAAAAAACGTTTTTAAATGCTACACATTATCATACTTTTATATTATTATTTTCTTAAAAGGCTGAGTTAAATAAATTGATACAATAAAGATATTCTATATCTATTATGGAACATCCAACTACTCCAACTTTATATATACTTTTATTTCTTTTTGCAATTGTCTTCTTCCCCATTGTTGTAATAATGTGGAAGCAAAGTTAGGGAGTGGGAGTAGGAAAATTAAAGGAAAAGTTATAAAGAGAAAATAAAAAAGATAAATGATATGAAGTATATATTGTGTTGTTGCATTGTGATCTCTTCATTTTGGGTCCTTAGCTTCAAGAAGTGGCATTCTCTTCCAAAGTGGAGAGGGACCCCAACACATTTTCTCCACAAAACTCTGTAACAAAACGAAGAGAACGGAAGTGTGGAAACGAGAGAGAAATTGCACGAAGGAAAGAATTGCACAAATGAATTCGATGATTTGAATTGAAAAGATTACAAGCTTTTATAGCTAAGTAAGCACTACCCCACTAAGCCACAAATTATCCCACTATCCTTAAATTTATCTACTATCACCCCATTATGTCACTAAGGCATAATCTCCAAAATATAAGCCACTACCTAAATACAAGGCACTAGCCTAAATAGGTGGCATCACCTTAATTTCAAATATTTAAAACTAAATAAATTTGCACTAATTCTTAACACTCCCCCTTAGTGCAAATCACTACAAGAATTTTGGTTTTTCCCGACGGAAGTTCTCTCGACGAAATTTTTTTCGACGACAAAAACATTTTTCTCGACAGTTTTGTACGTCGTCGAGAGATACTCGGCCTGTCTCGGCGGTTTTTATAAACCGTCGAGATAACTTGGTTTCTCTCGACGGTTTATAAAAATCGTCGAGAGAAAAGAGGGTTCTCTCGACGGTATATAAAAATTGTCGAGAGAACCCGATTTCTTTAAAAAAAAAAAAATTAAAAAATTAAAAAATTCAGGTTCTCTCGACGATTTTATAAAACCGTCGAGAGAAATGGGGGTTCTCTCGACGGTTTTATAAAACCGTCGAGAGAACCTGAATTTTTTAAAAAAAAATTAAAGAAAATCGGGTCCCCTCACTGTGCGTCTCTTTCGTTTTGGCTTCTCCCTCTCTCCTGTCCGTCGCCGCCTCTCCATCTCCCATGTCCGTCGCCTCTCCCTCTCCCATGTCCGTCGCCGCCTCTCCCTCTCCCCTGTTCGTCGCCGCCTCTCCCTCTCCCCTGTTCGTCGCCGCCTTTCCCTCTCCCCTGTCCGTCGTCGTTCGCCTCTCCCTCTCCCCTGTCCGTCGCCGTTCGCCTCTCCCCTGCCTGTCGCCGTTCGCCCCACTCTCGTCCACCCTCGTTCGCTTCATCCTCGCCCAACGTCATTCGCTTCGTCTTCGCCCACCATCGTTCGCTTCGCGCTCGCTCTTCGTCTTTAGCCTCTCCTATTTGGTATTTTAAGCCCTAACTTATATGAAGTTTTTTTTTTATTATTTATTTACTTTTTTTAGATAATATGGTTGTCTACTTTCAATTTAGGTTACACAGAGTCTCTCCCTTGCTCCTCACTTCTTCGCTCCGATCTCGATCTCTTCTATTACTAGGTATCTTTTCTACTTCAATTCTTTTCACTTTTGCAAATGGTGGTTTCTGAATTAGGCTCAAATTTTATGTTTTTGTTGATTTGATTGTTTGATTCGTCTTATGGTTGTTATGTTCATTGACGAGTTCCCTTAATTTTTCTTTTTCCATATAAAAAATCATGAGATTGTCAATATTTCTCTTCAACTCATGAGTTCTCTTAGTTTAGTTATGCTTATTTAATGTCCCAAAATATTTTTCAGATTAGTTTGAACAATATGTTTCGTGCATAAATGTGTAAGGCGAAACATCGAAATAAGTATCTACTCTATCCTCTTGTAATTAAATTATTTGTAGGTAATAAAACTTTTTGGTATGACTATCCTGCAGTTATGGTAGTCAATATGATTTTGAATATATGTGTTGAGTTTAGTTTTATTTTTTGTGTGTTGTGCCTATTTTGTTGTCTTGTTCTTGTTTTTGAAAAAAAAAAAAACAAAGTTAAAGTTAATTTGGTTGCTTAAGTTTAGGGTTAATAATTTTGTTGTTTTAGTTGAAGTAAATGTGGGTTGCTTAAGGTTTTTATTTTTTATTTTGAAGGAGTGAGTTGTTTAAGTTTATTTTAAGTTAATTGGGTTGTTTTAGTTTTAATTAATTTAGTTATTTATGTTTAGTTAAAAGATGAATTCGATTCAATAGGTTTATCTGTTCACTATATTTCTAGTTTAGTTTAAGTTTAGTCAATTTAGTTGTTTAAAGTTAGGTTATGTTTAGCTAATCCAGTTTAAGTTAATTTCGGTGCTTAAGTTTAGTTTAGGTTAGTTAATTTGGTTTATGTTTAGTTAAAAGATGAATTGGATTCGATAATTTTACCCTTTTATTATATTTTTGGTTTAATTTAAGTTTAGTCAATTTGTTTGTTTAAAGATAGTTTATCTTTACCTAATGTGGTTTAAGTTAATTTGGTTACTTAAATTTAGTTATATTTCTGGTGTAGTTTAAGTTTAGTTGGTTGTTTAAAATTAGTTTATGTTTAGCTAATTTGATTTAAGTTAATTTGGTTGCTTAAATTTAGTTATATTTCTGGTGTAGTTTAAGTTTAAGTTGGTTGTTTAAAGTTAGTTTATGTTTAGCTAATTTGGTTTAAGTTAATTTGATTGCTTAAGTTTAGTTTACGGTTTTGTTGTTTTAATTTAGTTTAATTAATTTTGTTGTTTATACAATATGTCGGTTGAGCTATGCTCATGTTAGTTTAAAGTTAGTTTCTGTTTAGCTAATTTGGTTTAAGTTAAATTTTTTTTTTAGTACATTGGAGGTGGGGGAGGGTTTAAGTTAATTTGGTTGCTTAAGTTTTATTGTTTTAGTTTAGTTTAATTAATTTGGTTGTTTTTGTTTAGTTAAAAGATGAATTGTATTCAATAATTTTACCCTCTTATTATATTTCTGGTTTAGTTTAAGTTTAATCAATTTGGTTGTTTAAAGTTAGTTTATGTTTAGCTAATTTAATTTAAGTTAATTTTATTGTTTTACTTTAGTTTAAGTTATAATTATCTGTAATTTCTTTAGTATATATAAATAAAGTGCATGATAGTTGAGTTCTAGATGTTATGTTGTTCTTAACGTTTTCAAAATGTTAGGTTAATTAATTAGTATATGGATTAATCTGGTTGATGCATGTTCTTAAAGATTGTATTTGAGTTATGTTGATATGCATGCTCTTCAAGTTTGTATTTGAAGGTGTTAAGTAAATTTAGTTTTTATGCTTTATAAGTTATAGTTTTTAAGTTTATGTTCGTAAGTTATAATATTGTTTATACTATGTTCTAATGTGTTATTGATTTTCTTATTTTTCAGGTAGTTTGAGTCGATGTCATCACAAAGCTGCTTTTGAAGATTAGATGAAGTTGACGAGTTCAAATGACAATTTCTTTTATATTAGTATATACTGAATGTGTTGTTGTATTATACAAACTAGTTGTAAAAACGAATTTAGATAATAATAAATGTATTTTTGTGTAATTTCGTGTCCAATTTCTTTAGGTATTATAAGCTTCAAAGCTTCATGAATTGTGAGGGTATTACAAACGAAAAGGATATTATGAGATTTAAAAAAAAAAAAAAAAAAAAAAAAAAAAAAAAAAAAAAAAAAATCACCACTTCTCTCGACGGTTTTTCCAAAATCGTCGGGAGAAGTGCTTCTCTCGACGAAAGTGAAAACCGTCGAGAGAAACACTTCTCCCAACGATTTTGGAAAAACCGTCGAGAGAAGATTTTCTCTAGACGGTTTTCACTTTCGCCGAGAGAAATACTTATCCCGACGATTTTGGAAAACCGTCGAGAGAAGTGCTTTTCTTGACGATTTCTCCGAACCGTCGAGAGAAACGACGATTGTGACAAACCGTCGAGAGAAGTCTCACTTCTCTCGACGGGCACAAAAAAACCGTCGAGAGAAATTCTCCCGACGGGGTTCTCCCGACGGTTTATGCCGACGGTTTTTTTTTCCGTCGAGAAAGCTTCTCTCGACGATTTTTGGCTTCTCTCGACGATTTTTGTGCGTCGAGAGAAACCAAAATTCTTGTAGTGAATATACGATCCACAACACCAAGTACATTCCTGAATTCTTCAAACTTGGATTTACCAAGCGCCTTGATTGGTAAATATATCAACAACTTCAAGGATGGTTCCATATGAGTAGTAATTGACTTTGACTTCTTCATGTTAAACCGAGTTAACAAAGTATTTGCATACGAGATAAAGTATCCACCTGACTTTTCAACCTTCAAGCCAAGAAAACGTCTCGCTTCACCGAAACTCTTCATTTTAAAACCAATAGATAAACCATCTCGAAAAATAAAATTTTCTCTTCTATTTGGATCCATGCATCTCCATCTTTTTCTGTGAGTACCATATCCAACAAATATACAACGCCTAACCTTTGGAATATGAACATAACAAACTGACCCAAAAACTCGAACATAACTCACATTGGGTTTACGAATTATGACGTGACAAGTTGACTGAATAGTTGCTGCCCAAAGCTCCTTTGGAAGATTCTTTGCATGCAGCCAAGACAAGCACATAGATGTAAGGTGTGCTAATTTACGTTCAGCAACTCCATTCTGCTGTGGAGTGTTGGGACATGTCATTTGGCGTTGAATGCCATGCTCTTTGCAATATGCCTGAAATTGATCAGACATATATTCTCCCCCATTATCTGTGCGAAGACACTTTATCGACAGCATAAATTCCTTCTCCACTAGCTCCTTGAATTGGATAAACTTAGAGAAAGTCTCACTTTTAGCCTCCAAAAAATACACCCAAGTGAACCGAGTAAAATCGTCCACTATAACCATAACATAACGACAACCAGAATAACTGGGTATTTTCGTCGGCCCCATCAAATCTGAATGGACTAACTGCAATGCAATAGTAGCTTTGTTATTTGAATTTGGGAAAGGGGGACGATGAGATTTCCCAAATTGACAACCAGGACAAACCACATCATGACGAATTTCTTTAAAGATGGGAATACCATCAATAAGTTTCTTCATATAAATTCTTTGCAACAATTGATAACCAACATGACCCAACCGAGCATGCCAAAGTGTTGCACTATCATTCTGACATGTCTTTTCAACATATGCATCAGTTGCAGACAAAACATAGAGGGAATCTTTCCTCTTTCCAGTAAACAAAACATCACCATCAAATTGTTTAATATTAGAAACAATTTTCACATCATATGGACCAAAGAGAACATACCTCCCAGAGTCGGCAATCTGAGAGACCGAAACCAGATTCTTCTTTAAACCTGGAACATGATAAACATCTTCAAGAGAAATATCACCAACATTTGATGCACCATCCTTAACGTTAACTTGCCCTTCTTGAACAACAGGATGTATGGAATTATCAGCCGTCGCAATGACTCTTCTTCCTTGATGAGTACGTACATCAGAGAGAAGAGAAACATTTCCAGTTGAATGATGAGAACAACCAGAATCAACAATCCAATCCTCATTATAATCTATAAAAGCATTAGCATGCAAGTTATTGGGTTGATCAATAACTTCAATTGATAAGCATTGTTCCCAAGTAACTTGTTCAGGTTTGTTACTTTCCTGTACAACATTTGCTTCTGCTTCTTTGAGAATCACCCGACAATTTTGTCTAATATGGCCGAATTTTCCACAACGTTGACACACCACCTTTATCCAACAATCACGTTTGATGTGTCCCGGTTTGCCGCACCTAAAACATCCTTTTGAAGTGTCCTTGCTGGACTGCCTTTCAATTTTGGAATCATTGCCGTCATTTGAATAAAGCTTTGGAGAAGAATGAACTCTTCCCTTGTCTTTTGCATAAATAACAGCCTCCACCTCCGAGTGAGTTTCCTTGTAGTTGCTAAACATTTGTTTCATCAATGCTTCCTGATTTGAAAGCAAATTCTCCAACTCAATGATAGAAGGTTGAGTTGCCCAACCTTGTATCGATGAAATAAATGGCATAAACTCCTTTCGCAGTCCACGAATAAGATAGCGACGCACACGAGCATCACTAATCGGATCATCCTTATCTAATTCTGAAATTTCAGAACATAAAGTTTTAATTTTCAGAAAATATTCTGAAACAGGCAAATTACCTTGAGTCCTTCCAGCAAGTTCGTTCTCCAAATATTGCAACCTCGTCGTGTTCTTTTGAGTGAACAACCTTTCAACTGTGTCCCACACTTTCTTTGGACAACTTACATCACGAACATGCTCAATGTACTCTTTGCCAATGGAAGTCCGCAAAGCAAATAAAGCTTTGCCACACTTTACCTTCCACTTTCTTCGTGCCTCAGCATTCTCCAGAGTATCTTCTGGAATTTCTACATCATCACCGGAAACAAGATCCCAAAGATCTTGCCCTTGTAGAAAAGCTTCCATACATAGCTTCCAATAGCTATAATTATCACCGGCAAGCTTGTCTACACAAACACTGTTTCCACCGTTCATCTTCAATGAGTATTTAAACTCAAACACAAAACAAAAAACCTGGAAGCTCTGATACCATGTAACAAAACGAAGAGAACGGAAGTGTGGAAACGAGAGAGAAATTGCACGAAGGAAAGAATTGCACAAATGAATTCGATATCTTGAATTGAAAAGATTACAAGCTTTTATAGCTAAGTAAGCACTACCCCACTAAGCCACAAATTATCCCACTATCCTTAAATTTATCTACTATCACCCCATTATGTCACTAAGGCATAATCTCCAAAATATAAGTCACTACCTAAATACAAGGCACTAGCCTAAATAGGTGGCATCACCTTAATTTCAAATATTTAAAACTAAATAAATTTGCACTAATTCTTAACAAACTCTTCCCATTATCATCATTTCACCCTTTTTATTTTATTTTTTTTAGAGTGCATGAGACTATGAGAGATAGAAATAGAAAGAATAAAATATATTCACACACGTACACATTACAATCTCTAATGTCGATGGTTCGATCTCCACCTAAATAATTATTGTTGAACTAAAAACAATTGTTCAATGGATCATAATTGTTGGATGTAGATTCGAAAATCTACATATCCCTAAAGTATATTATCATCATAATGTATAAAAATTCTTTCAACCTCTTAGATCTCATTTGATAACCATTTTTTATTTTGTTTTTTAAATTAAGCTTATAAATATTATTTTCATCCTATGAATTTCTTTGTTTTGTTATTAATTTTCTATCAATGTTGTAAAAAATTAAGCCAAGTTTTGAAAACTAAAAAAAAATTATTTCTGTTTTTAGAATTTGATCGCTAAGTATGTTATGGGTGGTACTAAAAAAAAAAAAAAGTGTTATGGGTGAAATAATCAAACTCAAATTATAAATACCAAAAATGTTAAACTCTAGGAAGAGATCCACTCTGCAAAGACCGACTCATAAACATGGTGGAAAAATCGACTTGTAAGGAGGGATCAACCTAAAGAGAATCAAGCCGACCCCATAGGGGTCGGCCAAGTGGAGCAAGGTCCGCCCCCATAAGGGTAGTTCGAGAGGGCTAAGCCAACCCTCGTAGGGGTTGGCTGAATGAAACTAGCAAAGTCTACTCTCATAGGGGTTGATTCAAGATGTCCAAATTAGTCCCATAGAGGACGGTCGACTCCGTAGGGATTGGCTAAAGACCGAAGACCGTCGACTCCCTTGTGGGTCGGCTAAAACGTGTAGAAACTGTCACACTTAGTCGGTTACACAACAATAACACCAAACGTTACAAACGACTCATCGATACGTGAGATAAAAAGAATTGTAACAGATCACGACGATATCTAAGATAAACCTATATAAAGAAGAGATCAGAGAAGAAAGGAGTAAACTATTTTGAATATAAAAACTTCATTCCTATATTCGATAAATACTTAAAAAAAAAAAATTAAATGGTTATGAACGACAACTTAAAAATATAGTTTGGTCGGTAAAAAAAGGATGAGTTTGGAATGTTGTTGCGTAGGCAGCAGCTGGTGTGGTTGCATTATTTATTTTCCATGCATGCTGCTGATTGATTGCTACACATCTACACTACACGTAACCCCACCTTCTTCTTCATTTCTGCCACCCCTTTCAGATATTCGAATTCACTATTTCATATTTTATTAAAAAAAAAAAATCATTAGTTATTAAATTAAGTAATGTAACTCTCTCTTAATAATTGTTTAAGATTTGTGTGTTTTTTTTTTTTTTTTTTTTTTTTTTTTAATACATTGGGGATGGGGGGATTCGAACCACAGACCTCGTGGTCGTCAACTCATACATATGCCAGCTGAGCTATGCTCGCTTTGGCAGATTTGTGTGTTCTTTAATAATCCATGAATAAGGTAATTTAAATACTTAGCTTATCTCTCATGCATTATATTTATTG
This sequence comes from Herpetospermum pedunculosum, assembly GCA_028017165.1. NCBI lineage: Eukaryota > Viridiplantae > Streptophyta > Magnoliopsida > Cucurbitales > Cucurbitaceae > Herpetospermum > Herpetospermum pedunculosum. The sequence goes on from CM051528.1 coordinate 69,169,809, forward strand.
ATAAAAATTTGTCATATTTTTTTAGATCCGTCAATAACTAACTGATATATGTTAAATTAAATCATCAATCAACTCAAAAGTTTAAGCAAATGGATTAGATAAATTTAAGTATACGAATGTTTTAATAATATATATAATTGTTAAGAAATTTTGATATATATAGTTGCTTTTGTAGGTGGGTCAATAAGTTATAAGGGAGATGAGAAAGTGTAGCAAGAAAGACGAAATTAAACTGAATCATCATTGTTGAAGGCTCACGTGTGTCTCCTTCCCACCAAACCATCCCCATTCCCATTCATTATACTCTTAAAAAAAACTTTATTCCAATATTTTAGTTTCTATCATCTTCATATTTGTACCAATTCTTTAGTATATATATATATATATAGATCTTTAGTAATTATCTTAAACTTTAGTAAGCAATGAACTCAAAATAATAATAATAAATTAGTATAATTTTATTTCATGTTATCAAAAATTTCGTCAAAAAGAAATAATATCCATTTTAGAATAGAGTTGGTTGCACAAACAACAATCAGACCCAAAATAATTGCAAATTTAGCAAAGTTTAAAACTTTTTGCAAATATGGCAAAAAATCAATGGCTGTGAGTTTATGACTATTACTGATATACTTCTATCACTGACTATTATCATTGACAAAATTCTATAAAAAAGACTACTATCAGCGATAGACCATACTATACTGATAGAAATTGTCATATCCGCAAAAACTTTTAAAAAATGCCATATTTTTAATTATTTTACTCTAAATTGACATTGGTTACAATTCTCTTTTAGAATATTACGATTTAATATCATAAATAAGAAACCCTCATTACAAGTTTTCTTCTTCTTTTTTAAGTTCAATAATGTAGATGTGGGAATTTATATTAAGACTATTGGAGTTATATTCAAGTTCATCGTCCCTCTCGTTACATCTTAATAAGATTTTTTTTATTATAGAGATCAAATTGTTACAAATTGTAATTTTTTTTAGTTCAACAACATAAGGTGAAAGATTCATACAACCAAATCTTGTGATTGAGAGTATATGTCTCAGCCAATTAAACTATGATCATGTTGGCTACCAATTACAAACTACACAACCAAAATTAATTGTTCAATACAAATTTCAAAGGACAGAAACCAAACTATTCACATTTTTTTAGTGCAAGAAATATAGAGTATGGAGATTTTAATTTTCAACTTCAAAAAAGAATTACATGTTAATTACCACTAGAACTATGCTGAGGTTGATAAACTGAATTATGGTACCCATTATATAAAATCTATAGATCAAGTTACAAATAATTTTAAACCAATTTCGAACATTTTTTTTTTGAAAACGATACTTCATTGATCAGAATAGAGTACAAATGAGAAGCTAGAGAAAAGCCTCACAATTAAGCCTATCAATCTCGAAGATTAAAGAGTTACTTTACTCCAACAAAAAGTATAGGGATGAAATGAGTTTTTTAACCCGATTTCTTTTCCTTTTCCCATGGCCAAACTTCAACTATAAAACCCCAAACATCTCTCCCACACCCTCCACACCAACAATTATTATAAACCCCAAACAAACACAAAAACTCATCTCATCTCAGCCAATATCAGCCATGGTTTCTGAAAGAGTTGTGGAATGGAAGAAGAAGAAGGTATGTGTAATAGGAGCAGGTCCATCCGGGCTGGTGGCAGCCAGAGAGCTAAGAAAAGAAGGTCACAAAGTTGTCGTTTTCGAGCAGAACAACGACGTCGGCGGGCAATGGCTGTACGAAGAACCAAATCCTTTAGGGCAATCATCAACATCCAATAATGTCCACAGCAGTATTTACTGGTCTCTAAGGATTGCTTCTCCAAGAGAAATAATGGGGTTTTCTGATTTTCCATTTGTGGTGAAGAAAGGGCGTGATGCTAGGAGATTTCCAGGCCATAAAGAGTTATTTTTGTATTTGAAGGATTTTTGTGATTGCTTTGGTTTGAGAGAGATGATCAAGTTCAATACTAGGGTTGAATATGTGGGAATGTATTTGGATTTTTGTGATGGAAAAGATACTAAATGGGTTGTTAGAACTAAAATTATAGCAAGGGATCATGATCATTATAAGATTAATATGGTTCAAGAAGAAGTTTTTGATGCTGTTGTTGTTGCTAATGGACATTATTCTCATCCTAGATTGCCTACCATTCAAGGAATGGACAAATGGAAGAGAAAGCAAATTCATAGCCATGTTTACCGCGTGCCCGAGCCATTTCGCGACGAGGTAAATTATCGAGTTAACCACAACAATTCAAGTCTCGTTTGGTAACGTTTTCATCTTTTTTGTTTGGGATTTTATAAGGTAACTGAGCCATTTCGCGGTGAGGTAAAGTCTTCCCTTGATAACGTTTTCATATTTCTCTTTCTTTGTATCATTTCTTCAAGATACATGAAGAAATATACTTCCCTCCTCATTGGTCTAATCTCTTATAAAAAAAAAAATCTCCCTTTCTACATCTATCTTTTACTTGTCAAAATTTTAATGCCAATTAGGTAAAAATTATCCTTAGAAGAATGACACTATTTGTTATTCTTTGTTTTTTTTTCCTATTAAAAAATAGAAATAATATGTTTGATATACCTATATCTGATTTCTTATGCCAAAGCGAGCATAGCTCAGCTGACATATATACGACTTGACCACCAAGAGATCTATGGTTTAAATCTCCCCATCCCCATGTACTCAAAAAAAAATATCTGATTTCTTATTCTTTTGAATTTAAAATTAAAAAAAAAACAATTTTGCTTATTAAATCAAACCAAAACAATAATTGATAACATTTTCATCTTTTTTATTTTTATATCCTTCTCTTCAAGATGGATGGAGAGGAAGTAAGAATCTTTGTGTTAATTATTACCATTGAAAAAAACAGTAAACGACAAACATGAACTATTATTGAACATGCAATAATTTGACTTCATTGAAAAGATTTGGAAAATGTGAAATGATGATGTTTTGTGTTTTGTTTTACAGGTAGTAGTGGTGGTCGGAAACTCTCAAAGTGGGCAAGATATATCACTAGAGTTAGTGGAAGTGGCAAAGGAAATTCATATGAGCACAAAATCCATCAATTCCATCACTGAGGGTTTATCCAAAGTCATCCAAAAACATCAAAATTTGCATCTTCAACCACAGGTTATTAAACCCGAACATAACTTAGTAGATAAGACATCAATTATCATATTAAAAGTCGATGGTTCGATCTACGCTCGGTAATAGTTAAACTCTAAGCAAAGAAAAAAAGCTTTAATTAATTAGATTTCCTTGCCGCCCATGTTTGTGTCGGAAGCAAAAACTGTCTGGTTTTTATTTGAATATATATATATTTTTAAAACTAATGTTTGAGTTTGCTTGCAGATTGAATCTCTTGAAGAAGATGGGCGGGTGCTGTTTGTTGATGGGTCCTCTATCGTTGCTGATACTATTTTATATTGCACTGGGTATACATACTTTTTTTTTTTTAATCATTTACATTTCATTTTTTTATATTAAGAATAATGACATTGGAAATAAGAAAAGTTTGAATATATATATCATATATACCAAAGTGTTTAGATAATTGGTTCATTTGGTAGCAATCTTTTAAAATAATTTTTTTTAGTTCAACTTGAGGTTGAGAGATTCCAGGACCTCATCATGATCGAAGACACATCTTTATGTTAATTCGATCATCTTTATATTAATTGTATTATGCTCGAGTTGACCAACTTTTAAAATTCTTAAAATTTAATCTATAATGTATTAAAAATTCTTATTTAAGTCATTTTATGTTAAGAAGTTTGTTAATAAGAAATTAAAGTTTGTGTCAATAATAATATTATTGTTTTATCAAAATATTTGGACATGTGAACTTAGAGTCTAAATACATGTCTCACTTGGAAAAGAAAATAAATTTTGTTGATGAGTTTTTTTTTTCCTTTGGATGAGTTGGGCTTTTCAAGTATCGAATAATATTAAAGTGACATGTTCATGTGTCTAAAATATGCTAATAAGATAATTTTTACCATTTTTTTCCGAAAAATGTGTATCCAAGATTTTTTTTATTTTATTTCATTAAAGGTAAATTTGAGAATTTAGTAACAAACCATGGATCATTTGTTATCTTTTATAGCCTTAAAAAAATATTTAGAAGGTAAAAATAATGTTTTTTTTATATAATATTTTGATTGTACTTTTGTAGGTATTCATACACATTTCCATTTCTTGACACCAAAGGAATAGTTGTTGTGGATGATGATCGAGTGGGTCCTTTGTATGAGCATACTTTTCCCCCATCCTTGGCTCCCTCCCTTTCATTTATAGGCATTCCAAGAAAGGTAATAACATCAACAACAAAAAAGTATATATTTATATGACGAGAAATATATATATATATATGAGAAATGTTACGGGAAATATATATGAGAAATTGTAACAGTTGTTAATTTAGAGTAAAATAATAAAAAAATATAGCACTTTTTAAAAAAAAATTGCAGATATGACAATTTCTATCACTTGATAGTATGGTCTATCGCCGATAGAAGTCTATCTACCTATCGCTGATAGTAGTCTATCACCTCAATTTTTTATAGAATTTTAGTCTTTCAGTGATAATAGTCTGTCTATCATTGATAGTAGTCTATCAGTGATAGTCATATATCAACGATAGCTTCTATTAGTGATAGCTACTGATTTTTTGTCATATTTTGCAAAATATTTTAAATTTTACTAAATTTTGCAATTATTTTGGGTTTGATGAATGTTTGTACAACCAACCCTCTATATATATATATATCGTTCATTTTGTTTTTATATATTTACTATTTATAAGTCGACACGATGTCTGGATATGTTATATAGTTGCATGTATATAAATTATTTTAGCTTCTATACGATGTCACATCAGCCTTTTGTTATTATGTAATTGGATAATTAATCAAAACAGTTAAAAGTTGTTGTGTAGTGGTTGACTTCATGTATAAATATTCCAACATATGCAATGATTGTTGTAAGTATTATTGCATGTTTTTTTATGTATACAATTATGTCATGTTTGGTAGGCTACAAGATGGAATATTGAGATGTAGGAATTGGCAAAAAAAAATCTCAAAAGATGAAGAAATTAGTTTGAAGTAATAATATGATTGTTGTGTGCAGCTCATAGGTTTCCCTTTCTTTGAATCACAAGCAATATGGATAGCTCAACTTCTGTCTGGGAAAAGGACATTGCCATCATGGGATGATATGATGCAATCCATCAAACAATTTTATCAATCAAGGGATGCTGCTGGCATTCCAAACCATAATACCCATGATTTAGCTGATTTTGAGGTACTCAAAAGTTTTTCGAAACAACTTTACGACCATTTTAATAATATTGATCGATCGATTGAACCGTAAAGTTCAAATATTTGACGACGATTCTTCAAAATGTGACCGATTTCTTTATGTTGTTGTAGTATTGTGACAAGTATGGCGATAACGTTGGATTTCCACATTTGGAGGAATGGAGGAAAAAACTGTGCTTATCAGCCATTGTAAGTTCCTTTACGAACCTCGAAACGTTTCGAGATTCGTTGGACGATGATGAGGATCTTCAAGAGGCCTTCCAAAGTCCTCATTTCACTCAACTTGGAGCTGAAGTTTTTCCTCTGTAAACAGAACACTATATTATGGCTTCCTCTGGGAATTCAGTTTCACATGCTATGGAAAGAAAGAGGGCTTAAAACATCATTTCACCAAGTTTATGTATTTCATTTTTGTTGTTCAAATTATTTTAGTGTCCAAATTAATTTGTTCATTGTTGTTAGTATTTGTTATACCATCAAGGGTTTTGTCTAGTTATAAATTTTGATGTTACTTGAAGTATTTCCAATTTAGTCAAACTATACACAATTTTTTTTTTTTTTTTTTTTGGGGGGGGGGGGGAATGTGAATGTTATAGAGCTCTGGTTGCATAAATAGCAATCAGACCCAAAACAATGACAAATATAGCAAAATATAAAACATTTTGCAAATATGGCAAAAAAATTAATGATAGTCATGATAGACTGCTATCACTACTAGTCATTTATAAAATGACTATCACTGATAGACTACTATTCTACTATCCGTTATAGTCATTGATCTGCTATAAGTGACTATAACCGATAGAAGGCTATCAATGATAAAAAAATTGTCATATTTGCAATTTTTTTTAAAAAATGCTATAAAATTAATTATTTTACTCTAAATTGACATCGAGTGCAAATTTTCAAATGTTATATGAATATAAACTTATTTTGTGAATTGAAAAAAATTGAAAAAACTATTTAGTATAGTCATTTTGGTCATTTTTTTATGAGTACATTTTTTTTTTCTCTTCTCAATGTATGGTTTCGGAGCTTCATTAACCTATCGGCCCAAAAAGCTTTAAGAAAAACAGTATATAAAACGTGATCCTTAAACTAGGGGTGGTCAACTTCAAACTGAAAAATCGATCTGACCGACCGAACCTACCTTAATAGGTCGGTTTTCGACCATCATCGGTCGGTGTGATCAGTTTTGATTATTTCAAAACCGATTTTCGGTCGAATAGTTTAACACCACCGGTCGAAAATCGATCGACCGACCGACATCTCATTATTATTATTATTTTTTTAAAGTAAAAAAAAAAATACTTTATCTTCACGCAAAATCCCATCGATCGCCTGAACTTCTTCTTTTTCACGCAAAAATTCAAAATCCCATCGTTTGGCCTCCTTCAGTCCTTCTTCTTCACGCAATCGCGCAGACCTTAGTCCATCGTCGTAAACCATCTTCGTATTTTCTGTTCGATTTCGATCCCTCTGCTCGTCGCCTGAACATTTGAATCGTCTTCGTTTGAGCTTCATCACGCCGCTGAATCGAATCCCTTGCTCATTTGTACTCGCTACTCATTGTCGCCGCCACCGCTAATTCGTCTTCACCTAAGCTTTGTAGTTAGTCTCATATATATATTTCCATTTAGAGAAAAAAAATGATTGATCGGTCGGTCGACCCATAGTTTTCTTCACAGAAAACCGTCGATTTCAATTTCCCCCCAAAATCGACCCCGACCGATCGATGGACACCTCTACCTTAATTAAACCGTAAATTTCCAAAATCCTAAACGAGTTCATTTCAAGCACGTGGTTAATACCTTAAATTTGGTACATGCTTGGGTCAAATAATAAATGGAGAATGTGAATGTTATATGAATATAATTTTTTTTTGTGAATTCAAAAAAATTGAAAAAAACCGTTTACTATAGTCCTCCAATTTTGGTCTAAAAAAATGTCAATTTGGTCATTTTTTGTATGAGTACATTTTTTTTTTCTTTTTTTCTTTTCAATGTATGGTTTGGAAGGTTCATAAACCTACAACCCCAAAGGTTTAGGACCAAAAGCTTTAAGAAAAACACTTTAAAACTCGATCCCTAAACCGTAAATTCTTAAAACCCTAAACGAGTTCATATAAAGCACGTGGTTGATTAATTAACTTGAATTTTGTACATGCTTGGTCAAATAAAAAGTGGGGAATGTGAATATTATATGAATATAACCTGTTTTTGTGAATAAAAATAATTTAAAAAAACAGTTTACTATAATCCTCAAATTTTGGACTAAAAACAGTAATTTTGGTCATTTTGAAGTGGTTTCGAAGGTTCATTAACCTACGGCCCCAAAGATTTATGACCAAAAGCTTTAAGAAAAACACCTTAAAAATCGATCCTAAACCATAAATTCTAAAACCCTTAAACGAGTTATTTCAAGGACGTGATTGAATAACTTGAATTCAGTACATGTTTGGTCAAATAATTAAAAGTAAGGAATGTTTTTTTTTTTTTTGCAAATGTATTTTAATTAATTCAGGGATTGAACCCATTACCCTTTAGTCAAAAACACAACTTTATGCCATTTGAGCTATGCTCAGTTTGGCCGAGAATGTTAATTCTATATGAATATACACTTTTTTTTTTAATTAAAAAAAATTTAAAAAATCGCTTACTATAATCCTCCAATTTTTGTCTAAAAATTGTCATTTTTGTCATTTTTTTATGAGTATATTTTTCCTATTCTTTTTTTCAATTTATGGTTTGGGAGGTTTAATTAACCTATAGCCTCAAATTTGTAGGAAAAAAGCCTTAAGAAAAAATATTTAAAACTCGATCCCTATACCGTAAATTCCCAAATTAAAATTCTAAACGAGTTCATTTCAAGCACGTGGTTGAATAACTTGAATTTGGTACATGTTGGGTAAAATAAAAAGTGGGGAATGTGAATGTTATATGAATATAATTTTTTTTTGTGAATTAATTTTTTTTGAAAAAATCGTTTACTATAGTCCTCAAATTTTGGTCTAAAAACGGTCAATTTGGTCATTTTCTTATAACTACATTTTTCCTTTTATATTTTCAATGTATGGTTTAGGAGGTTCATTAACCTAAAGCCCCAAAGCTTTAGGACTAAAATCATTAAGAAAAGCACCATAAAACTTGATCCCTAAATCGTAAATTTTAAAAACCCTAAACGAGTTCATTTCAATCACGTGGTTGAATAAATTGATATTGGTACACGCTTGGTCAAATAAAAAGTGGGGAATGTGAATGTTATATGAATATAAAATTTGTTTTTGAATTAAAAAAAAATGAAAAAATCATTTACTATAGTCCTCCAATTTTGGTCTAAAAACGGTCAATTTGGTCATTTTTTTTATTAGTACATTTTCCTTTTCTTTTTTCAATGTATGGTTTGGGAGGTTCATTAACCTACATCCCCAAAGCTTTATGAAAAAATGTCTTGAGAAAAACACCTTAAAACTAGATCTTTAAAACGTTTTAGACCAAAATGACCGTTTTTAGACCAAAATTGCAGGACTATAGTAATCGATTTTTCAAATTTTTGTAATTCACCAAAAAAATTTATATTCATATAACATTCACATTCCCCTATTTTTACTTGATCAAGCATGTAGGAAATTAAAGTTATTCAACCACGTGTTTGAAATGAACTCGTTTAGCATTTTGGGATTTACGGTCTAGGGATCGAGTAATTTTAAGGTGTTTTGCTTAACGTTTTTTGTCCTAAAGCTTTGGAGATGTATGTTAACTAACCTCCCAAACAATACATTGAAAAAGAAAAGGAAAATGTACTCGTAAAAAATAACTAAAATGACTGTTTTTAAAACCAAAATTGGAGCAGTATAGTAAACGGTTTTTTCAAAAAAAAAAATTCACAAAACAAGTTTATATTCCTATAACATTTACATTACCCACTTTTTATTTGACCAAGCATGTACGAAAGTAAAGATATTCAACCACTTGCTTGAAATTAAATCGTTAAGGATTTTGGGAATTTACCGTTTAAGGATCGAGTTTTAAGTTGTTTTTCATAAAGCTTTTGGTCCTAAAATTTTTGGGATGTAGGTTAATGAACCTCCTAATCCATACATTATAAAGAGAAAAGGAAAAATGTACTCATAAAAAAAATGACCAAAATGACCATTTTTTTTTTTACAAAAATTGGAGAACAATGTAGTAAACGGTTTTTCAAATTTTTTTAATTCACATAAAAAGTTTATATTCATATAAAATTCACATTCCCCACTTTTAAAAGAGCATGAATGTACGAAATTAAAATTATTCAATAACGTGTTTGACATGAACTCGTTTAGGGATTTGAGAATTTAAGGTTTAGAAATCGAGTTTTAAGGTGTTTTTCTTAAAGCATTTGGTCCTAAAGTATTTGGGATATAGGTTAATGAACTTCTTAATCCATACATTATAAAGAGAAAATAAAAAATATACTCATAAAAAAAATGACCAAAATGACTCGTTATATACTCATAAAAAAAATGACCAAAATGACCGATTTTAGTCCAAAATTGGAGGACACTATAGTAAACGGTTTTTTTCAAAAAAATTAATTCTCAAAAAAGAAAATTATATTCATATAACATTCACGTTCCCCTATTTTTATTTAACCAAGCATGTACGAAATTAAAGTTATTCACAACCACGTGTTTGAAATGAACTCGTTTAGCCTTTTGGGATTTACAGTCTAGGGATCGAGTTTTAAGGTGTTTTGTTTAACGGTTTTGGTCCTCAAGCTTTGGAGATGTAGGTTAACTAACCTCCCAAACAATGCATTAAAAAAAGAAAAGGAAAAATGTATTCATAAAATATGACCAAAATGACCGTTTTTAAACCAAAATTGGAGGATTAGTAAACGGTTTTTTCAAAAAAAAAAAACTAATTCACAAAAAAAGTTTATATCCATAAAACATTCACATTCCCCAATATTTATTTGACCAAGAAAGTTCGAAATTGAAGTTATTCATCCACGTGCTTAAAATTAACTCGTTAAGGATTTTGGGAATTTACAGTTTAGGGATCGAGTTTTAAGGTGTTTTTCGTAAAACTTTTGGTCCTAAAGTTTTGAGGTTGTAGGTTAATGAACCTCTCAATCCATACATTGGAAAGAGAAAAGGAAAAATGTACTTATAATTTTTACCAAAATGACCATTTTTAGACAAAAATTGGAGGACTATAGTAAACGGTTTTTTCAAAATAATTTAATTCACAAAAAAACGTTTATATTCATATAACATTCACATTTTCCACTTTTTACTTAAGCAAGCATGTATGAAATTAAAATTATTCAATAACGTGTTTGAAATGAACTCGTTTAAGGATTTGGGAATTTACGGTTTAGGGATCGAGTTTTAAGGTGTTTTTCTTTAAGCGGTTGGTCCTAAAGTTTTTAGGATGTAGGTTAAAGAACCTCCTAATCCATACATTATGAAGAGAAAAAAAAAATGTACTCATAAAAAAAATGACCAAAATGACCGGTTTAGACCAAAATTGGATGACACTATACCAAACAGTTTTTTCAAAAAAATTAATTCACAATTTTTTTTATATCCATATAACATTCACATTCCCCAATTTTTATTTGACCAAGCATGTGCGAAATTAAAGTTATTCAACCACGTGTTTGAAATGAACTCGTTTAGCGTTTTGGGATTTACGGTCTAGGGATCGAGTTTTAAGGTATTTTGCTTAACGCTTTTGGTCCTAAAGGTTTGGGGATGTAGGTTAACTAACCTCCCAAACAATACATTAAAAAAAGAAAAGGAAAAATGTACTCATAAAAAATAACCAAAATAACAGTTTTTAGACCAAAATTACAGGAGTATAGAAAATGGTTTTTTCAAAAAAAAAATAATTCAGAATTTTTTTTATATTTTTTTTAAATTTACATTATCCACTTTTTATTTGACAAAGCATGTACGAAACTAAAGATATTCAACCACGTGCTTGAAATTAACTCGTTTAGGATTTTGAGAATTTACCGTTTAGGGATCGAGTTTTAATGTATTTTTTGTCCTAAAGGTTTGGGGTTGGGTTGTAGGTTAATGAACATCACAATTCATACATAGAAAAGAGAAAAGTAAAAATGTACTTATAAAAAATTGACCAAAATGACCAATTTTAAACCAAAATTGGATGACTATAGTAAATTTTTTCAAAAAAATTAGTTCACAAAAAGAGTTTATATTCATATAACATTCACATTCTCCACTTTTTATTTGAGCAAGCATGTACGAAATTGAAATTATTCAACAACCTGTTTGAAATGAACTCGTTTAGGGATTTGAGAATTTACGGTCTAGGGATCGAGAATTAAAATTTCTGGATTTTGTACATAAAATTTTGGGGTTGTAGGTTAATGACAACCTAGAGAACCATACATTGAAAGAAGAGAATGAAAAATGTACTCATAAAAATATGACCAAAATAACTGTTTTTAGACCAAAATTTGAAGACTAATAAACAGGTTTTTTCAATTTTTTTTAATTCACAAAAAAAAGTTTAGGGATCAAGTTATATGGTATTTTTCTTAAGGATTTTGGTCCTAAAGCTTTGACGCTATAGTTTAATGAACCCCAAAAACCTAACATTGAAAAAAGAACAGAAAAAATGTACTCATAAAAAAATGACCAAAATTGGAAGACTATAGTAAACGGTTCTTTAAAAAAAAAGAAAAATCACAAACAAAGTTAATATTCATATAACATTCACATTCTCCAATTTTTATTTGACCAAGAATGTTCGAAATTAAAGTTATTCAACCACGTGTTGAAATGAACTCGTTTAGGGTTTTGGGAATAATTTACAGTTGAGGGATCGAGTTATAAGGTGTTTTTCTTAAAGCTTTTGGTCCTAAATTTTTGGGACGGTAGGTTAATGAACCTTCAAATTCATACATTTAAAAGAGAAAAGGAAAAAAATTCTCATAAAAAAATAACCAAAATTACCATTTTTAGACAAAAATTGGTGGACTATAGTAAATGGTGTTTTCAAACTTTTTTCATTCACAAAAAAAAAGTTTATATTCATATAACATTCACATTCATATTTACATCATTCAAGTTATTCAACCACGTGCTTTAAATGAACCTGTTTAGGGTTTTGGGAAATTTACGATTTAGGAAATCAAGTTTTAAGTTGTTTTTCTTAAGAATTTTTGTCCTAAAGCTTGGGGTCGTAGGTTAATGGACCTCTGAAACTATACATTGAAAAAATAAAAGGAAAAAATTACTCATAAAAAAAATGACCAAAATGATCGTTTTTAGACCAAAATTGTAGGACTATAGCAATCGATTTTTCAAATTTTTGTAATTCACAGAAACAGTTTATATTCATATAACATTCACATTCCCCAATTTTTAATTGACCAAGCATGTACGAAATTAAAGTTATTCAACCACGTACTGGAAATAAACTCGTTTAGGGTTTGGAGAATTTACGATCTAGGGATTGAGTTTTAAGGTGTTTTTCTTAAAGGATTTTGGTTCTAAAGTTTTGGAGTTATAGATTAATGAACATCTCAAACCATACATTGAAAAAAGAAAAAGGAGAATATACTCATAAAAAAAAATGTCTAAAATGACCGTTTTTGGACCAAAATTGGAGGGCTATAGTAAACGGGTTTTTTAAATTTTTTTTAATTAAAAAAAAAGTTTATATTCATATAACATTCACATTCCCTACTTTTTATTTGACCAAACATGTACGAAATTAAAGTTATTCAACCACGTGCTTTAAATGAACTCGTTTAGGATTTTGAGAATTTACGGTCTAGGGATCGAGTTTTAAGGTGTTTTTCTTAAAGCTTTTTGTCCTAAAGCTTTGAGGTTGTAGGTTAATGAACCTCCTCAACCATACATTGAAAAATGAAAAGGAAAATGTACACATAAAAAAATGACCAAAACGACCGTATTTAGACCAAAATTAGAAGACTATAGTAAACGGTTTTTTCAAAAAAAAAATTAATTCACAAAAAAAAAAAAATTATATTCATATAACATTCATATTCCCTAGTTTTTATTTGACCAACCATGTACTAAATTCAAATTATTCAACCACGTGCTTAAATGAACTCATTTGAGTTTTGAGAATTTACGGTTTAAAGTATTTTTCTGAACTCTTTTGGTCCTAAGATTTGGGGTTGTAGATTAGTCAACCTCTCAAACCATACACTTAAAAAAGAAAAGGAAAAATATACTCATAAAAAATTACCAAAATGATCGGTTTTAGACTTAGAATTTGAATCTCCGACCTCAAAGAAAATAGTGTATGTCAATTACAGTTGAGTTATTGCTAAGTTTGGCAACTATGAACAATACAGTTCTTTTAACTATGAACTGAATACAGTTCTTTAGCTATGCTCAGTTGCCTAAACATGTTAACAGACCCTTACGGCAGTCTAAACCTGTGATATAAACTTTGATCAGTTTCCATAGTGTAAAAATTGAGATGCAAGAGATCAGATAACTTGGCTGTAAACTATATCTCATTAACCAAACCAGCAAGAGATAACTTAATTTACCAAAAGTATGGTCTGCATATACAATGGTGGCTTCCTTCTTTCTAATATAACTTTGTATTAAATGGAACAAACAATCGACTCAAAATGGACTGTTGAACAGAACTTGGCAAAATTTACAGATAGCATATAATTATTTGAAGCGACTTCTCGAGACAAGTTCGACTATACTTGTCCCAAGATAATCTTTCTATTACAAGCTGGATATCTCTGTCCCCTCCGTCGCCGAGTAATATTTCCCCAAACTATAACCTTTCTTTCTTTGTTATCTAGTTCATTGCCACTGCTTACTTGATCCATGACTGACTCTATCACAGTCTCTGTAATTTTTGAAGATGAATTACACAACCGTCTCTTTCCTTTAGTCCATGCCGTTCTACCTCTACTTGTAGTTTTCGTTACACCAGGTATCGATTGAGAACTTGCAACTTCCATCAGGCCTCCAATTGTTTGAATATCTTCTGTAACCTCATACCTCGATAAAGTTGCAAGACTTGGAAGAATTTCTGTCTGAAAATTCTTGCGCTGACCCCGCCTCCCACGACCCTTTCCCAGTTGACATGAAGGCGAAGAAACATTTTTTACTGCTTCCTCTTGGTGATTACTTACTGTCAAGGAACACCCTTCCTCTTTTGTTTCTTTCAACTTCAGTGTCATGACCTCAAAGTCATCTATGCAATTTGGCAAAAGCTCCTCTGAGTCACTAGCATCCTTACTTTCCGAGGCTACTTCAGCCTTCTCTGGATCAGCTCCCATTGAAGAAACTATTTCAGCAAACCAGCATAAGGATTCACACGAAGCTTCACCGGACAGACAGCTTGTGATTTGTGGACAATTTTGAACCAGAGATGATGAAATTGAAACCAAAGATTCTGCTGCAATCGCAATGTGATCCTCCAATGGTTTTCCATCATCTTGAACTGACTGTACAAAATTTGACCCAACTTGGTTATCATCAAACTCTCCTGTAGTTGAAGAGTGTTTTTCCTTTCCTGGACTTGCAGGTAACTCCAGTTTCATTTCAGTGGAGCAACAAGGTGTTGCAAAAAAATCTTCATTTATGCATACATTGAGGTCAATTTGACCTTCTATCCAATTTGCAGAAGCCTTAACCAAGGGGCAAGATTCTTCTTTCACGCTCTCGGACTTGGAGCCATTACAGAAGCTTCCCTCAAGGGGGCTTACACTATCGGACCCAATGCTAAATCTCGAGTTCTTAACACTACAGAGATCATCTTCAGCAAGCATTGCGTTTTCTATTAACATTTTGGAACTCTCGGCATCTAAAATATGGTGTCCTATGGGACCTTGTGCAGATTTTGTCAAAGATGTAGTGGATGATGACATACATGAATTTACAATATCTTTGTCAGGTTGATATGTTTTGCTTCTGTCATGAAAGCTACTTGATTCAGAATAGCCATTGTTCGATAGTCCATTTTTTCTTTCATGGACATCTTGCTCTGAGAAAACAAGAAACTTTGAATTGGCTTTGCCATAGAGATCATGGAAAAGGATCTCCCCGTGGCCAGTAGCATCCACTAAATCTTCTTCCTCAAAGTTAGGAGGATCATTTAAATTAACCGAGACCTTAGTTTTCTCTAATAATGAATCAGTGGTCGAAAAATCCCCATGTAATGAAGCATTCAAATCATACTTGGCAAGAAAAGGTTTTCTATCACTAAGATGAACAATCTCAGGTGTTCTCTGGAGATGACAGCTTGACATTTCAGCCACTTTTGTCAATTCATCTTTTTCGTTCAAGTGTTTGCTGTCAGTTGGAAATTCAAGATCAAACATCCCTTTTCCCAAAATCTCGTTCTTAGATTCTGAAAAATAAGGATTCTTTGAACAGATTCCATTCAGAGGGAAGTCGGAACCTGTTTGAATGTTCTTCCCTAGACTTGATAATTGCCTGTATACAGGGAAGTTATGTGCATCCTGAGAACACAACGCAGAGATCCGAGACTTATAAAAATCAGACTGAGTTGTTGTGATGCACATATCATGCTTACGTGATTCCCTCTTCATCTCAGCTACAAAATCTCTCTGTCTTTGGTAAAGGCGATGAAGTTCATAAATCTAGACAGTTGATTAATATTTCAGATGAATTTATAAGCTCAAAACTGTGAACGTTAAAAATATAAGATTACTAACAATTAACAAAACAAATCATTGCAAAGATATAGTAGAATTGGTTGTACAAAGATTCAGAGCCAAAAAAATAAATTGCATACCAAGGATATACCTGATCCCTAAAAACTGCTTCTTGCTTAAGCATTATCTGCTTTAATGCTTCTCGGCCACATTCGACATACAGACCAGCTGACAATGGTGATAAGAAAGCTTTGGAGCTATGTCCACCGTTCACCATTTTCTCCTCAGTGAATTGAGGCCATATACAGCCACCAACAACTCCTTTAAAATCCCTACTGAAATAAAAATTTGGATAGTTGCCAGAACCCTGCATATTTGCTCCAATACCAAGAAGTTCCATAAATAAACATAAATGATTCACTGGATATTCCGGCAGATTAGGACCTGAGGAAAAAAGGGCAGCCAAGAATTGATTGCTAAAACTTAACAGAATTACCAAGTTAGCTTACTGAGTACATCTTGACTGTACTCTTAGGTTTCTTACATAATATCTGTCAGTCCACGATTCAAGGAGTTATGATCAACTCTGGCTAAAACTTTCCAAGTTACAACCATTTATAATTTCAAACTCCAATATTATACTTTGGTATGTATAGTCAATGATAACAATTTTTCAGGCAGAATAAGTTGAGGAGAATCATATATAAAAGCTCAAGAGTCCACACAAGGATTGAATTCAAAGAAGACTATTGTTTTTTTTAGTTCAACACTTGTGGGTATCGAACCATCGACCTTTCGAATGATAATTGGTGTCTTAACTACTGAGCTATGTTCGGATTGACCAGAGAAACTGTTGTTAATCAGTTTAGAATCTACCTCAGAGAGAGTTCTTTGCCAATGGAGACAACAAAATTTCACATTGAAGTGACGCCCTTCACTCCATTTAATAGCATGAAACTCATATTCACTGTACAAACTGTAAGAGCCTGAATACAAAAAAACAAAAATCAGATAAAAAAAACTCCACCCAAAGCAGAACATGACACAACTAGTACAGTAGAAGAAGTTCAATATATCAAGTTGCTAAGATATTGCATCACAAATGAGAAGAAAGGTCAACCATATCCAGCACAAGCAAAAAAACAAAAAAAATCTAGCAATTGGGGCCAGAGAAGACAAACAACATCATTCAGACGCATTTTCATTCATAGTTCTAAACTGGGTAGATGATTTCCACAATGAAATTCACAAATGATTGACTCAGAATTCAATCGAAAGAACCCACAAAAATTAAGGAATAACCCATCACAGCAAACAAATTCAATCAACGAAAAGATGAACAGAAGAAATCAGACTGAAAGAATCATCACCTGGTTTGGAGAATCGAAGCATGTAAGAGAAATCAGAGGCAAGTGGTGAGCATTCGTGGAAGAATTACATCGAAAATGAAATGAAATCAGACGAGGAAAGCGGATAAAATAAGAAATTTGGATCTGCTTGAGAAAATCTGATGGGCCATTTTTTCAAGGAAGATTTAGAAATTGAAATGAGACGAACAAAACTTCCATTGCAAGGGACAAGAAAGCTGTTACCATTTTATCTTGTCGCTATCTTTCCATTTCTCTAATTTATTTTTCATTTTTTTGGATTTTTTTATTACTCCAAAAAAAGGTTCTGCTTTGTCTATTCAATATCATAATTAATAAAATATCTCAAACTAATTATAGTACAATTAATTATCTTAATTTAATTTGATTACTATCTTGTTCAATATCATAATTAATAAAATATCTCAAAATATAAAATGAAAACTTGATTTTTCACCTTTTATATTATGAAAATTAGTTTTTATATAATTATTATATGAAAAAAATGAGGATTTTAATAATGACACATGAAACTCTGCAACTGTTGTTAAAAAAAATGCCATAAATATGTAAAATCATTTTAAGTTAATTTTTCGCATATTAATGATTATCAACGACTAAAATATTCAATGATTACGAAAAAAATAATAAAAATGATGTCTCGATAATTTATGGTGTGCGTATATATTCGTAGTTATATCTATAAGAACGTACGTATATATATGGAGTATATGTATATATGTCATAATCCATTAATCCATGAGCATTGGACAAATGATACTATTTTTTTTTTAATTGGTTTTGAATGTTGAGTATATGTATATATGTCATATTGAGTATATGTATATACTAATTTTTGAGTTCATCGAGGAAAAATGTTCAGTCAATTGTATCATTACTTACAATATTTAATTAAGAGATTTGTAAATCTTTTATCTTCCAAATCGATTCGATTTGAATCTTTCATTAATAAAACTCTCCACCAGGAATAAAAGTCTCTACCTCAACCTTTTACATCATTGAAGGCTCGGATTGGGCTAGGAACTTCGACTCCCAAAATATTTTACTATGTATTTTCGGTGCGAGCAAGGACCACCATCTCCCTCAACCATTGCATTGTCTCTGTCTAGTCTACACGTGCTTCAACTTTGAAAAAAAAAATGAAAATGCCTAAATCTAGTAGGGTTGGGCTAGGAACTTCGACTCCTATAACCTTTTACCATGTATGGTTATATATTGTGAGTGAGGTCCCTCCATCTTTCTGATGTGGGATCTCAACATGCCCCTCAAGATGATGTTCATCCTACCATGTATGTTATATATAGAGGTGTCCATGGGGCGGGGCGGGGCCGGGTAATGCCTTCCCCGCCCCCGTCCCCCATTTCATTACCCGTCCCCGCGAAATTACCCGTTTAATTTCGCGGGGACGGGGCGGGTATTCCCCGCGGGGAATTCGCGGGTAACGGGTAAACTTTATTGGTAAGATGTGTATTCTCAACATGTTTAATTTCGCGGGGACGGGACGGGTATTCCCCGCAGGAAATTCGCGGGTAACGGGTAAACTTTATTGGTAAGATGTGTATTCTCTCAACATGCCCCTCAAGATGATGTTCATCCTACCATGTATGTTATATATAGAGGTGTCCATGGGGCGGGGCGGGGTAATGCCTTCCCCGCCCCCGTCCCCGATTTCATTACCCGTCCCCGCGAAATTACCGGTAATTTCGCGGGGACGGGGCGGGTATTCCCCGCGGGAAATGGGTATTGGTAAGATGTGTATTTTTTTAGATAAAAAAAAAAGTGTATAGTTAATTTTTTTATTTCGCGCTCCCTACCCCATTCGGGGCGGGGCAAATGGACATCTCTAGTTATATATTGTGAGTGAGGTATGTGAGATCCACATGCCCCTCAAGATGATGTTCATCCTACCATGTATGTTATATATTGTGAGTGAGGTCCCTTACCCCGCTTATATATTGTGAGTGAGGTCCCTTACCCCGCTTATATATTGTGAGTGAGGTCCCTTACCCCGCTTATATATTGTGAGTGAGGTCCCTTACCCCGCTTATATATTGTGAGTGAGGTCCCTTACCCCGCTTATATATTGTGAGTGAGGTCCCTGAGATCCACATGCCCCTCAAGATGATGTTCATCCTACCATGTATGTTATATATTGTGAGTGAGGTCCCTCCATCTTTTCGATGTGGGATCTCAACAATGTCTCTTTGGGTTCACCATCTTGGGAACAATGTCTCTTTGGGTGGGTTCACCATCTTGGGAACAATGTCTCTTTGGGTTCACCATCTTGGGAACAATGTCTCTTTGGGTTCACCATCTTGGGAACAATGTCTCTTTGGGTTCACCATCTTGGGTCGGATCCAATTTTTGGACCGAATACCCTTTGTGCTTCATGGGCTCTAATACCATATTAGTGGGGTTTCATCCTAAAACCAATTGGCCATAGAAGGAGTAACTCATGTATGTTATATATTGTGAGTGAGGTTGGGAACAATGTCTCTTTGGGTTCACCATCTTGGGTCGGATCCAATTTTTGGACCGAATACCCTTTGTGCTTCATGGGCTCTAATACCATATTAGTGGGGTTTCATCCTAAAACCAATTGGTCATAGAAGGAGTAACTCATGTATGTTATATATTGTGAGTGAGGTCCCTCCATCTTTTCGATGTGGGATCTCAACAATGTCTCTTTGGGTTCACCATCTTGGGAACAATGTCTCTTTGGGTCCACCATCTTGGGTCGGATCCAATTTTTGGACCGAATACCCTTTGTGCTTCATGGCGGCTCTAATACCATATTAGTGGGGTTTCATCCTAAAACCAATTGGCCATAGAAGGAGTAACTCATGTATGTTATATATTGTGAGTGATGTCCCTCCATCTTTCTGACGTGGGATTCTCAACATTCACTCTCATCCCTACAATCATGCATGTAACTATCCTCTTCTAAAAAAATCACGTAAAAGGGTTGTTGGTAGTCTTTTTTTGGATCTATGTTTGTCTGGTGTTTTTCTTTTTTGTTTTTTGTTGTTAGACATTTTCATATGTGAGTTGATAGGAGATATTTTTTTTAAACAAAAACAATCTTCGGTTGTATGGGTTGACGAACTACGATAAATCAATATCTATCGATATAATTGGAGTATAATTGGGGTATAATTGGAATGAAAAAATCTCCACTCTTGTCCCTACCACTACCGTAGCTATAATTTTGAGTATAAATAATTTTTTACAATTTTTTGTTTTGGGTATTTTATTATAGCTATTTATCACAATTTCTAAATAAAAATAAATAAATAAATAAAAGACTCTTCTAGTAAATTTAAGCCCAAAGAGGCTGGGCCTGTTTAGGTTATATTGGGCTAGGCTTTAATGTCCACGAGGTGATGTTGCCCAGTGGCATTCCAAAAAGGAAGTTCGAAAGAATTTATTTTTTAAATTATTTTTGGATTTTGCGATTTTTTTTTTTTTAAGTTCAAATTGAAATTAAAATTGGCCTCAAATCTCATGGTCACACATCTTTATATCGAAATAGGTTGGATTTGACTTAATTTTATGATGTTAATAGTGGAAAATTAGAAAAATATTTTTCATATTTTCAGTATATCCAGTTAAAAAATTTAAAAGGTAGAATTATATATTTTTTTTTTAAATGAAAAACTTATGAGAGAGAAAAAATGGTTGTATTTCATGGACAAATCCAGATTTTTGAATTTTTATTTTTTGACAACATGTTGGGATGGGGAATTGAACCTAGGACATGGTCATTGGGCGATACTAATATTTTAAGTTTACTATAATACTCTTCATTTTAATCTTGTTCAGGCTCTTGTGCATACTCTTGAACAAAAAGAATAATATAAATTAAGGAGTTCAAATTCTTCAATTAACTTACGTTAATTACCGAGTTGACAACATTTTTAATCTTTACCAATTCGATTTCTTAAAATGTAAAGAGTTTGAACATTGAATTTTCTACTCGATATTTTTTTTTTTTTTTTTTTACAATATGTAGGGGTGAGAATTGAACCTATGACCTTTTGATCAATAGTCGATACATCATGTCAATTGAGTTATACTCTTGTTGGGTTGCCTACTCGATATCATGCTACAGAATCATCGCATAAAACTTAAAAGTTTTATAGATTTGGGGACATACCACTCATAAATCAAAAATGAGTTGTATATACTCAAACTTCCAAGACTTTATATTTCCATATAATTTGAGTATAGAGTAAAGATAAGCTCATGTTCTCTCAATCTTTAGTTACATAAATTCATGTTTCTCTTAAATTTGTATAGAAAGTGTCTCATTCGTCTCTATTTTTTTTTCTTTTTTTTAGTTTGACAATTGCGGGAGTGAAATCAAATCGTCGACCATCGAAATAGTAATTAGTGTCTTATCCACTAGATTATGTTCAAATTGACAACGTCTCGTTTTGCAAATTTATCAACCATTTATCCAAAATTCAATAATAGTAAATTCATTTTCTAAAAAATATATCTCCATTGTTTGAGTTATCACAGAACTCAAAACTTTCTCATAAATACAATAATGTATGAAATGAAAACAAATATTTGATTCTCACCATCCATGGATCTTGATTAAACAGCAATCTATGAATTTCAATTAATCAAGTAGGGAAAAAGGAAGAACACTAGTTTGATATCATAGATGTATAATAATGGACAAAATTTTAGGTTAATGATATGATATTTGACCAATTTTACCTTTAGATTGCAGCTGTGAAAAGGTGTGTATAATATATTAATAGAAGAGGTGCAAATTCTGCAGCAATTAAAGAGATGGGTTTTATTTTTATATGCTTTTTGTTGTGGAATTAATGGTAATTAGTAACAAAATTATGATAATTAGAATATACATGGATTGGAGATGATTACCCAATTAATTTTCTTTTAGTTCAATTTGGGTGGGAGATTCGTTAGACCTCATAGTCGAGGACATATCTTTATATCAATTAAGTTATATTCGTTTTAGCGGAGATGATTACCCAATTAATTGTCTGTAGTGGGTGTTTATTAATTAACCAGAAGATATTTTTTTCCTACATAATGGGAGCAATTAATTTGACTGTCGTTATTAATTTATATTAACAAATTGAAATTTAGGATTTTTTTTAGTTCAACAATTATAGAGTGAAAATCAACAAGTATGAACCATATGTTTACCGTAGAAAATTGAAAAAGGATATATTATTGAATTTAATATTCAAATATTTTTTGAAGGTCAACAAGAGCATAGCTCAGCTAACCTGATGTATCGCCAACTGACATAAAACATGTTTTCTCGATGAATAAGAGGTAGGATGTAATTCAAATATTCAACCCCGCATGTCGTTAAACTCATAAAAAAAAAACTTTTAAAATTAAAATTAAACCATTCATTCAAGCCATGTTTTTATTTAACCCTAACCTTTATTGCAAAGGGTACAGAAGAAAAATCGACAAAGGTACATAATGGATCAAAAGTGAAATTAAAACTAAAACAAGGCTGAGAAAATTACAAACAAAAAGCTCTCACTCATATAAGCTATATATTCCAAATTAAACAGGCTATGCAAGAAGAAGTTTGATCTAGCTAGGGTTGCAGTTGTTGGTGAGGAATAAGAGTGAGAGGGTACTTAGTGGCATTTTTAAGGATCTTAGAAAGGGCAGCTCGGCCAAGATCAAGACCACATACATCTGCAAGTTGAACCAAATACAGTAATACATCGGAAAGCTCCTCTCCCAAATGCTCCTTTTCGTCCGCCGACCAATCCGGCAGCCCCCGTTCCACTTCTCCCTTCCATTGGAATATCTCCGATAGCTCTCCCACTTCTCCCACCTGAATAAACATCGAGTGAGTTTGAGATGACTTTTGAAATAAGTAGTTACTTTCAATAAACCAATCATCGCTTCTTAAAGTTATATATAACTTACTAGGGCGAGGAGGAGGTTCCTGGGACTATGATACTTTTCCCAACCTCTAACTCGAGCGAACTCCGCGACTCTTTCACCGAGTTCTCTTAGAGAAACGTCTTTGTTGTTGTTGTCGTCGTTGTAACTACTCATCTTCTCCATTATTTGTTTTTCCAACTCTTTCTTTCTATTGCATCTCTTCAATTTAAAGACCAAACCATACACAAATCAGAGGAAGATAAATGGGTTATTTAATGGATGACTTTTTTTTCTCTCTCAGTCCTTTTTTTCTTTTTTCTTTCGAGCGCCCCGGAGTTTGTGGGTATGGTGGGGGATTCATTTTCATGTACTAAGAATTTGGAAACGGGGAATTGGAATCTGACCTAGAATAGGTTTATCAAAATTGATTTTAAATTGAAATTTTATCGTTTCTAACCTCAAATTGGTGGCTGTAGATTTTGTAAAGGATGTAAGATTCCTATTTTACCCCACGCTTAAAATAATATCTCTCCTCTATCATTTTCTTCTCTCTCCTTCATGTATCCTTTTCTCTTCTCAGTCTTCTCCTTCTTTAGACTTCAATCTTCTAAAACAGAAACAAAGCTTAAGACATTATCCCAACAACCTGCTGAAGTAGCATTTGTAAATCAATGGAGAATGAAAGATTTACTAGAAAAAAATTGCAAATTTTTTTTAAATGATTTGTTTAGACGATTGTGAGATTTGAGATTTTTTAGACTATATTTGTTTAAACGATCGTGATATTTGTTTAAACAGTCGTGGTATTTGTTTATCGTGGGATTTGTTTAAACGATCGTCGTATTGGTTTAAACCGATCGTTAGATTTGTTTAAAAGATTGTTGGATTTGTTTATATGATCGTTAGATTTGTTTAAACAATTGTGAGATTTATGATTTTTTTTTTCTCCTCAAATCTAATCATCTGAGTTCAGCAGAATCACATTTTTTTTAGATCTTTTTTTCTGGTGGGGAAGGTGAGAGGCAAAGAAAAAATGGAGGGGAGAGAGTGCAACAAAGAAAAAAATGGAGGGGAAAGTGCAGATAAAAACGGAGGAGATAGGACAGAAAAAAAAAATGGAGGAGAGAGAACAGAGAAAAAATGGAGGAAGAATGTGAGATTTGAGATTTTTTAGGTGAGGGGTAAAATAAGAATTTCACCACTGGTCAGAAAAGGTGCCGCCAGCTGTCAATTTGAGGTCAATTTTGGCAAACTTTTTGATTTCTAGGTCAGATTGTGCAATTCCCAAATATAGTGGAGGCACTCGAGTATCTCTCTCGAAATAAAATAAAATATTAAGTATTTGAGGTCAGATTGGCAAACTTTTCGCTCTAGCCTGATCGAAGGCGACTCGGTGGATTTGTCGCGCTCGAAGACGGAGAGTAATAAGAACACATCGAGCTCGAAAGGAAGAAAAAATGGGAAAGGGAATGAGTGTGGAAGGGTTTTTACTTAGTGTGTGTGATTGGGAAGCCAAAGCCAAAAGGGGGACGCAAAGGAAAGAAAGAAAATCACTTCCTATACAACGTGATGGGGAATTTGTTTTAGCCATAAGAATTTAAGAAACCGATAGAAGAAGAAGATGAGAAAAGGGGAAACATTACACATATTCACATTCCAGGGAATCGATTCCATCTCTGGTGGAAAATCACTTCCTATTCCTATATCATTGTCAATCACTTTAATTACTTTCTTCTTCTTTTTTTTTCCTTACAAATTTAATTAGGTGAGTGACTCATGTACAGAGATAGCGACTATTCAGCTTTATTAATCGCTTTTGCTGCCTTATATAACGTGCCCATGCAATGAAAATTAAGACCTAGGTTTAAATGTGTACTATGTTTTTTTTTTATTTTGTAAAATGTTTTAATTATGAAAAATACTTCCCTGTTTTTTTATTCCCTTATACTTTTTTTTGATAAGGAGTCTATGGGTGAAATCAGCGTAGGCCCACGGTGTTGGGCCCACCATACCGACACCTCGGTGCCAACATCCTCAACTCGGTCGAACCTCAACTCAACCCTCAGCTCGACCCTTGGCTCAGTTGACCCTCTACTTGGTCATACGCCACCTACTAGGCGTACGACGCTCCTGACACACGCCACCTACTAGGCCTATGGCGTCTCCAAACACACACCACCTCCTAGGCGTACGATGTCGGCACAACAACCAACGCATATTTCTCCTATAAATATGGAACTTTCACCCTTCATTGAAGGTATGCGACATACGATACTCACTCTCACTCCTACTTACGTTTAGAACTCTCTCTCTCTAACTTAAGCATCGGAGTGGTGTGGGGAAGTCCTGCACCGGTGCAAGCTTTCTCTCTCCTTACAGGTCGGCCTCGGACGACACGATGAACCCGATCATCCGCAACCCGCCGGCGAAGAGGTCTGGATTCTTGCATCAACAGACTCTACTTATATTGGTTAGCTATATTAGAATATTAAATTTTCGTTTGATTTGTCTAGAAGATAGTTCCGCAATTGACATATACTTATAATTTCTTGAGATCAAACGTTCAAATCTTCATCTCTCATGTTGATTATATTAAAAAAAAAAAAAAAAAACACATATTTCGACCAACCACCAAAGCTTATCCATAATTGAAGTTAGCTTTTTAAGGTTTTGGTGGTTGGAGAGGACGAAATGTGAAAGAAGATAATTGAAGATTAGGGTCCCAAAGCCCATAATTATTGAAATGAAAAGGACAATAATGCAAACTGCTCCATCGTCGTCCCAAGAAACTTCAATACAATCCTCACCATTGCTTCATCGTCATACGAACTTTGACCACTTTCTCATTTTCTTCCTTTTCCTTTTGGGAATTGTGGACCTCTCCTATATACCCAAACCCACTACCTTGTGTCTAGTTTGGTGGGTCACATTCCAACCAGACGTTTTTGGTTAAATTACAAATTTAGTCCCTAAATTTTAAGTTTGTATCTATTTAGTATCTGAATGTTCAAACGTGTCTTATAAGTTCTTAAACTTTCAATTTTGTGTTGGTCACGGACAAACTCGAAATTTTTAAAAATTAACTAATCTATTACATATAAATTTGAATTAATTTATGCATGTTTAATAGTACCTCCCCAACTCCTCCCTCCAACCCGGTCGTTGCTCTCTTTGTCAAAGGAAAGCGGAAGAAGCAGACCACATTTTTCTCCATTGTAGCTTTGCTACTAAAATTTGGGAGATTTTTCCGTCTTTTGTTTCCTTAGGTGCTTTACCTTAGAATTTAGAAGAGTTGTGCGAGACTATTTTATGTGTCTCTTTGGATTCTCTTGCAAGAAAATTCTCATTCCTAACATTATGGTGTCGGCTATCTGGCATATCGGGAAGGAAAGAAATGATTGTGTTTTCAACGACAAGGCTCATTCTCATATTAATTTGTTAAGAGAAGTTATTCTTATCGATGCGGCTTCTTGGTCTTCAAAGTCTAAACTATTCTCTAACTATAGTATCTCTTGTATCTCTCTGAATTGGAAGGTCTTTCTATAAAGTTTGTATGTTTCTCACATACCTAATAAAGTATCATTTTCAAAAAAAAAATTATGTTTAATAGTACCTTAATTAAATTTTTAATTTTGTATCTAGTAGATTCGTAAACTTACGTCAAATCAAGCATAGCTCAATTGACATAAAGTTGTGCCCCTGACTAGAAGGTCAATGGTTCAATCTCCACCAAAAAAAATTGAAAAAAAAAATAATTAAAGTCCAGAGATCAAATAAACACAAACCTCAAACCAGTTCGAGGACTAAATTTGTAACTTGACCCAAAATCTTTTAATCATTTCTTAAATCTATAGTTTGAGGATGACGGGTCACATTATTTGTATGAGTTTTTTTAATTCTTATCAATACTCTATTCTCCAATTTGAGAAATCATGAGTTTGATATATTTTTTTTCTTTCTTAGTATCATTGGAGGTATGGAACGGATTTGAATTTCAAACCTCAAACCTCAAACCTCAAGAGAAAAACTACATGTCAATTATCGTTGAACTATGCTTACTTATGCTCACTTTAATAATCATGAATTTGATGTTGAGTAGATATATCTACGTTGTTAATTAGATATCAAGATTTCCCATATAAAGAGATAAGAATATTTGAAAACATTTATATATGGTACTCCAATTTAGTTAGATATGATTATTCATTTACGAGGATGGATGTGGAGGGAGAATTTGATTAATACTAATTAATCGCAGTTTATGCAATCATTAGTGACAAATGATGAAAAGTAGCCATAAGAATATTGAACTAAGTTTAAATTAATGCGGAATAGAGAGATTGAACCCTGACCTTTTAATTAAAGGCATAATCTTATAAGGTCAATTGAACTAAGCTTGATTTGTTACTTAAATTGGTAAATATATATTTAAACTTATTAATTCATATTGTTTATTAATAATTGTCTTTTATATAATTTGAAAATAAACACTTTTAGGGTAACAAACCTAACACACTTGTAGATAAAAACACTCTTGAAAAAATGTAACCAAACATACGAGTATTTTAATTATAAACATTTCTAAAAAAAATGTTTTAAAAAAAAATGCAATTTTTGAAAAACATTTTTTAGTAGTCACCAAACACACTTATCTATTAGTTGTATGTTTTTTAATTTTGATACATCAATTTTGATCATTTATCTTTAAGGGAAAAATATTTATATATATATATTAGTATGAGTTTGAAAGTTAAAGAATATTTTTAAGAACAAATATGGTAAAAATAAAATTAAAAGTTAGTCCAAAATTGGAGAGTATTTAATTTGGATGAGATGTATTTTATATAATTAAGCAGAAAAAGGAAACCCTAAGTTACTCCTTTCCTCCGTTTCAGCAGCATTCAGTGGCGGCCCGAAGAATTAAGAAGATGAAGAAGACAAGGAAAAACAAGAAGATTCGGGGGATATTTGGCCAGATGGCCTTAAATTAAGGCTCATTCGAGAGATTGACGCGCCATTTTAAAAATTAGTCAAAATAACATTTTACTGACATCATTCTCGCTGGAATTTCTCTCGTTCACGTTCACGAGAACATGAAATTTTTAATTATAAAATGAGCCCGCAAAAGAACGAGAGCGAGAAAAATTCCAGCGAGAGTGATGTGAGCAAAAGGTCATTTTATCTAATTTTTAAAAACGCGTGTCAATCTCTCGAATGGACCTTAATTCAAGGACATCTGACCAAATATTCCAAAATTCGGAGAATTATTATGAACATAAATTAAGAGCTTCCACCCGACATTCTTCAGCTAATATTCTCCAAACTACCCTTCTTCAATTTTTCACTTGCAGACTAGACACGTATGTAAAATTTGGAACACTTTGATTTCAAGTTTTAAGTTTTATCATTCCAACATTTTCATTGCCCGAATTTCTAAATATATATTTGAAAGTGATCAACATTGTTGCCTCATTTAACTTGCATAATCCTAAATGGTACGATTTCAAAATTGTCAATTCCTGCAATCAACTCCTTTGCATTTACAATATGAGCCGAAAATACATCTTGTTCCCATATTAAATTTCATCACAAGTGAGTACATCGAGCTTCCCAGTGGGGCTTGGTTTTAGTCCTAAGACGAAGTAGTACAAAGCCACGCCTTTCGTGTGGGTCGAAACTTACCCGACAAAGAATTTCGCTACCTTAGGACCGTTATAGTTACGGCTGCCGTTCACCGGGGCTTCGGTCGCCGGCTCCCCTGTCATCAAGTCACCAACTTCCTTGACCTTCCGGCACTGGGCAGGCGTCAGCCCCCATACATGGTCTTACGACCTAAACCGTGAAAACGGGGTTGTGGGAGAACAATACAAGCGTCATGCTGCTAGGCGAGATACTTCTCCTTCCCTTTTTTCAGAAGAAAAGGAGGATTCGGACAAAATCGCGTTGTCGTTCCCTCGGCACAAGCCACCGCCGCCGCCAATGGAGCCGTGTTGCCGTTCCCTCGGAGACTTTTTTTATGAAACGTCATGGTGTTTACTTTAATGGAGCCATCTGTTAACCACTTCAATTATCGGTGATCGTGATAGCCACTATTTTTTTTTTTGCCATATTTGCAAAATGTTTTAAACTTGACTAAATTTACAATTATTTTGGGTCTGATTGGTGTTTGTGCAACCAACCCTTATTTTTAGTATTTTTCAATAATACATTTGAACTTTAAAAGAATTGCATTAATATTCTTGACCTTTTAAAAAGTTTCAAACATATCCTTATTTTAAGTTTGGGATGAAAAATCTTTCTTTTTTCTTGGGGGCTAAACATACTCTTATTAATAAGATTTTTTTTAGTTCAACTATTTTTAGAGGGGGGATTCAAACTTCTAAACTCTTGGTCAATGATATATGTCTGAACTAGTTGAATTATGTTCAACCGTATGAAGTAAAAATTTCATGTACGGTTCTGTTGAGTGACAGTAAATATGACTTATCTGTCATCTTTTCCACCATCACTCCTAAAATACCAAATTTTGTCTTACGTAAAGTTGTCAAGTTACGCTTAACCTCATTGGAAGACTTAAAAGTTACACTTAACCTTGTTGAAAGTCGAAGACTTACAAAAGTTACATGCAGTAAACGGTAAAAGTATAATGGTAAATCAACTCAAAAAAAAAAAATCACCTCTACCCTTTCTCTTTAGCAATCATTTTTGGGCTTACAATTGTGGACTATAAAGAAATAGGTCATAATCTTCAAGAAGGCCCATAAATAGATTTTGAAGTTCGGACGACTGCAACTCTTGGATTACGAGGGATGATTTATTGAAATATTATACAAATTAAACTTTTTATTTATTAAGTATGATAATTAAATTATTTTTTTTAATAAAATATATTACAAATATATAACTAAATAATTCATTAGACACTTATGTGGATCATAGTGATTCAAAAAAAAAAAAAAATATGTGGATGATAGACTCACAATCATTATCAATCATGTAATTACTTTACAAAATATCCGTATAAAATTTATTATAATATCTTTAATGTTAGAAGATTCACATTATAATTTATTCAACTTTTCATCTAATATATATATATAGACTTCTTAATTAAAAAGATTGAAAATTAATGTAAAATTTAATATAAATATAATGGACATTATTTAAAAGGACACTTCAAAAATTGAATATATATATATATATTTTTGACAATATATTGAGATAGAGATTTAATCTAAGACTCACTAGTCAATACATCATGTCAATTATGCTTTTGTTCGCTTCGAAAATTGAATATTGAAAATAAAATTGGTAGTCAAATCACCCTATATGCAATAACTAATCCATTAAGGATGAACCACCTATCTTTAAAAACTCATTTACTCCCTTTGAAAAAAATAATAATAAAAAATAAATAATTACTCAATTCTTTTTCTTTTCTTTCTACATTAATTAGGAGTTTCTCTTTCTTTATTTTTTTTATTTATTTTTTCATTTTTATCACTTTAGATTTAATATTTATTTATTTTAGTTCTAGATTTAATAATTATTATTATTATGTTAGGAAGGTGGATGTTGAATGTTCATCATCCATTGACTAGAAGACCATATTGGTGCATAGGTTACACTATTTTAAATACTTTTCTTTTTCAACATGCTCACTAAAAAAAATTAAATTCATTGTCAACTTTTTTTTTTTTTTTTTTTTTTTTTTATTATTTTGATTTATGAATTTTCGTAAAAAAAAAAAACAAAAAAAACAAAAAAAGGGTTGGTTGCATAAACCGCAATCATGTCCAAAATAATGGCAAAATAACAAAATTTAAAATATTTTACAAATATAGCAAAAAAAAAAAAAAAAATTAGTGACTATGACTGATAGACTGTTATTGCTAATATATTAGACTGCTATCGCCGATATATGACTATCACTGATAAACTACTATCAGTGATAGAAACTAACAAAATTCTATAAAAAAAAACTGAGGCGGTGATAGACTACTATCAGCAATAGACGATACTATCAGTGATATAAATTGTTATATTTGCAAAAACAAATTAAAAAAAATTGCTATATTTTTAATTATTTTACCCTAAATTGACATCGGTTACAATTTTTCAAAAAATATTATATAATTAAATTTTTTATTTAACATAAAATATAAATCTTAAGTCAGTCTTTTCTAAATTAGATATCTACAATTATTTTATTTTTTTTTGGAGAAGAATTGCTAATGCTTAAATTAGGTGACTTATATTATCAGTTCGACAATTCAATACCAACTTAATACTAAACTAATACAAATTACAATTTTTTGATTAAGTATAATTAAAAATTAAAGTAAATCTATTAAATAATTGTAACATGATCTTATTGTATGAGAATGGTTTAAGTAAAGCTACTTTTTATAAAGAAGAAATGTGACTAAAAAGCCCCACTTGGATTTTCAAAGCCCTTTTTTATAAGCCTACAAATGAGAGTCTTCTCTGTTGAGTAATTAATTAATTAAATTAATCGAAACTCTAATCTATGTGATTAGTAAAGTAGTTAGAAAATGAGTAGAGACCGACCCAACCACGTATATGACTTGTGTCTTGTATATAATGTTAAAGAAATCCTAAATCTCCAAAATTAATTAATTAATTAATTAATTAGGTAGCTTAGTATCTTTCTTTTAGACAAAGTTACAAATTATATTCTTCAAACTCATGTGACGGCATACTTTAATGAGGCTAAATATACTTTCATATTTAAAAAAAAAATCGAAGTTAAACATGTTTAAGATTAGATCGGTGATTTTTTTTTTCTTTTTAAACCGCTACTAACATATTACAATAAGAGTTCTCAACAAAAACAGACTTAATTCATTTAGAAAAAAGTATCAGATAAAAAAAATAACTTATCGTCCACCAATAAAAGATGAACTCGGCACAAAAGAAAGTGGTAGATTCATAGATTCCCTATTAGGTAGGGGAAAAATTCTCGATCCGATCGGGTCGGAGAATCTTCGATTTGATCGGGTACAGGAGTCAAATCGAGATGCATCTTTTCCCGCCTCCGAACCTGCCCGAAATCGTTTTTATTGATTTTTAATATATATATATATATATATATATAATGTATTATTCTAATTATATAAAATAATATTATTAATAACATTCTATATGTATATAAAAAAAACTAGCTACGGTCGGTTTTCTTTTATTTTATTTATTTATGTGTTATTTAATTAATTTATAATATAATATTTTTTCAGCTAAATTTTTAATAAAAAAATGTTAAATATTTTTTTTAGTATTACTTTTTAAATAAATAAAACAATAATAATACTAATTTTAACGAACAATTTTATTATATTTATTAAAATTATTTAAAAAAAAATAGAAATAGAGATTTTTTTTCCGCGGGAACTCGATCCCGAATGGAGATTCTCGGACCCCAATTTCCCGAAAAGGAGCGGGGACGGGGATGGGGAGTGCATCCCCGACTCCGCCACGCCCCGTTGTCATCTTTATTCCCTATCAAATTTATGAGCTACACCATTACTATATCTGGAGCATTTGGTGAAGGAGACAACACCCCACACAGGAGCCAAAGCCTCAATATCATCAACGACATTGGTGATTCTAGAAAGGTCAATGATAGCTTTGTTCAGATTGGTGAATTGTTATGAGGTTAAATATTTGTTTGATTTGAAATGTTTTTTTTTTTAATTTAGCATATGGTTAAAAAGAAATCTCAATCCAATTATTTAAATTGTATTCTTTTTTAATCGTACCCTTCTTAGATCGGTGAATATGTTAAAAATTAGTTTACCTCATATCATATTTAGTGAGTTGATATTTTTTTTATCTATTAGGAGTCAATTTTAACGTATTTAACGATGGAAAGGGTATAATAATAAAAAATAAAAAAAAAAATAAAAACTAAATTAGAAGTTTATAAACCATATGATCAAAGTAAATAAAAAGAATATTTATGAATTGATTTATGTGGAAAGTGGAATTGATTGATTGTGGAAGAAGAGAGCATGAGAGTTAGATGGGTGAAGTAAATGGGAAGCAGCTGCACAATCATACCTTCTCAAGAACAGACATCACATGCAAACTTTATAAAACAAACACCCTCAAAGTGAAACACCAATCAAACCCACAACCATTTTTTTTTTTTTTTTTTTTTATGTTGGGTTAAAACTTTTAAATATTTTATTTGAAATAAAATGAAGATTAGTTTGAGGAAAAAAAAAATGGTTGTATGCCAATATTATACATGGTTGAGTTGCTCAACATACCCAACACAATTAAAAGTGTTTCTAAATTTATGGTTGAATTAAAATTATATTAACAAGTACAAAAGAAAACAAAACTCCAAAGACGAGGGCTCAATTTTTGTTAGTTCAACAGGGGCGGATCCAGAAATTTATGTCAGAGGGGCACAATTCAAATAAAGTTAAATTAAAAATTTAATTTTCAATTTTGGATTTGTATCTATATGGTCCCTAAACTTGAAAAATGTGCGTAATAGATCTCTAAATTTTCAATTTTGTATCTAATAGATCCATAAAATTTTCAATCTTTTACCTAATAGAAACATATTCTAAAGTTTAAAAAATTAAATGTTCTACTAAACATAAAATTTAATTTTGTGCCTAATGGGTCCTCAGCTTATTTGACATTTATTTTTTAAATTACGTATCGATTAGATACAAAATTAAAATTTTGAGATTCAATTAGAGATAAAATTAAATCTCGCTAATAGAACAACTATTTAAAAAAAATATATATAAAATATACCTAAGATTTATTTAATACATAATTGAAAGCTCATAAATCTATCAAACATGGTTAAAGTTGAAATATTAAGGTTTAATTAGAGATAAAATCAAATCTCTATAGAAAACAATTATTAAAAAAAAATATATGTCTAAGATTTATTGAATAAAAATTTAAGAGCTCAAACAAATATTAGAGGTTGTTAAAATTCAAATATATAAATAAATAATGTTCGAAATATTTCTTATTTTTTAAAATAGAATTAGGTGTTTTTTTTTCTCAATTTTTTTAAACTAATTTAATAATGATTAAAAGAATGAAATATATTCAGAAATTAAAAAATGGAACAAAATTAAAGCGTGAGACAAGAATTGAACTCAGGCAAAGGATAAAAAAACATTACAAAGGTGCCCCAACTACCACTGATCCAACAAGAAATTTTCAGATTATTTGTGCATTTTACTATACAAATAAACAAACGACATAATTTGAGGGGGGCCACGTGCCCCCAGGCCCCTTAGTGCATCCGCCCCTGGGCATAACGTTGTGTCTATGACTAAGAGGTCATGGGTTCAATCAAATTGTATTTTTTTTGAATTATGAGTGTGTAACGAATTACTTTTAAGGCTAAACCGAACATAGCTCAATTGACATAAGGTTGTGCCCTATCCTCGCATTAATTAAATACTTTGTAAAAAAACAAAAACCATGCTTTGAGAGAAGTGACGGTCTAAATCTTATCTAGCCATGATCTTAAAAAAAATTAATTAAATCTTTTTTTTTTTTTTTTTGATATCGTGTAAGTGTTATGCACGCCTCAACCAATCTCACGGGATAGACCCGCTGACATTATAACATTTGGCTCCCAAAAAAACTTGTAGGAAATTAATTTTTAGGTAGGTGGCCGGCCACCAATGATTGAACACATTCTCTCTAGAAGGGCATTAATAGTCTCAAAACTCTTTTTGACCTCTAAATCAACTCTTGATAGTTAAATTATTATTTTTAGTTCAACAAGATGGAAAGGTAGATTCGAATCTTTGACCTTTAGGTCAAGTGTACAATAACTTAAATTTAATTTAAGATTGTGGTAGCTTTTAAAATAATGGTTGACAGTAGAAAAAATCAGTTATAATATGAAGCAAATAATTGTTTGGTAAATTTTAAAGATGTAAAAATGTGATAAATAAAGGTAAAAAATAATTTTTTTAAAATTTGGTTAGAAAAGGCCTAAGATTTTTTAGAAATCAATCTCAAAACTACCTTAATTAGATTTTACAAACCAACCTAATTAAAACATTATTTAATTTTAATTAATTAATAATCAATTTAAAAACGGTTAAAATTCTGACATAATCACTTTCAACCTCTCTCAAACAAATCTCAAATATAATTTTCTTTATTTTGACCTATCTTCTCTCGCAGCGCCGCCAGGGGGAGTCTTCGTCTTCTTCGCGTGGGTTGGCCGGGCAGCAGCGTCGCCGGCGGGGGGGGAGTCTTCGTCTTCTTCGCGTGGGTTCAGTAGGTAGCTGGGCCGTTTCTTCGCCGGTATCGCCTGTGGTGGTGGTGGCGACGTACGGATGGGGAAGAAGAAGGACGGCCTTGGACGTTCGTTGGAGGATGGCCATGGTGCGATATCGGGAGGGTTGTCGAAGAAGCCGATCCCGAACAAGCGGCTGTCGGAGGTGAAGAGTATCTTGAGAGCGGGCGGCGGCGGCGAGATCCTTCGTTTGGATGGGCTTCCAGACGTTGCGGCTAGGAGGGGGGCGGTGCTGTCGCTACTAAATCAAGATTTGGCAGTGAGTGCCGGCGGTGAGAAGGTGGAGGCGATAGGGGAGGTGGTCGAAGGTCTGGGAACGGCGGCGTCTGTGCATCAGGTAGGGCAAATCGAGGTAGGTGGCAGGCAGATGGAGTTGGAGCAGGGCGTGGATCTGGTCGGGTTGCCTCATGGCCGGTCCGACCGAACCGGGTCTCCCTCCGGCCGGTTCGACCGAACCGGGTCTCCCTCCGGCCGGTCCAACCGAACCGGGTCTCCCTCCGGCCGGTCCGACCGAACCGTGTCTCCTTCCGACCGGTCCAACCGAACCGGTTCTTCCCATGAATCATTGAACCAGTCTATTCCTCCTCCTAGGTGTTTGGGTCGGACTGTAGGTGAGGTCTATGCTCGATCCCCACGTAGTCCTGCAATCGAAGTTGTTCCTTCTGGCCAGGTTGTGACGGGTGCATCTGACGTTCCTGTGAGTGTGCAGTCAAATTTCACTGTATCTGATCCTTTGAAGGTTAATGATGTCGTGGTGGGTCTCGGCCAGTCTCGGGGTTCTGTTCTAGGGCCTATTGGTCCTCCCAGTCTGGGGGGAAGTGGTGATAAGGGTGTGGAATCGTCTAGATCCTCGTGGGCCTCGCTGTTTGGTTCCTCTAATGCTAGTGTGGAACCTATGGTTTTTACCCCCCTGCAGGTTATTGATGGTGTGCGGGTTGTTGTCCCCCCTCCAGGTGTCCGTGAAGAGGGTATTGCATTTTGGCAGCATTCGATCGTTGGTCAGTTTGTGGAAGGGCGTATGTCGTATACAGTTCTGTCCCGTCTGGTGAGCCAAATTTGGGGTCGGGTTGAGATGCCTGTTATTTCAACTATGGATAATGGGTTAATTATGTTTCGATTTCGTTCTGCGGCCTCTCGTGATTGGGTTCTATCAAATGGCCCGTGGCATATAGGTGGTCGTCCCATTTTATTGAGGCAATGGTCTCCAGGTATTGCTCCTGAAACTTTTGTTTTTGATACTGTCCCTGTTTGGGTTTCCCTATTTAATGTGCCGTTCGAGTTGTGGAATCGTAACGGGCTAGGCTCTATTGCCTCGGCTGCTGGGAAACCTATTTGTTTAGATCAGACGACTGCGGATTGCTCTCGCCTATCCTTTGCTAGGGTGTTAGTGGAGATTGGGGTGAATGATGTGTTGCCTTCGTCGGTCCCGATTAAGCTTGAGGAAGGGATTGTTATGGTTAGGTTTGAGTATGCCTGGAAGCCGAAGCGGTGTACCCATTGTCAGGTATTTGGGCATTCAAGCTCCACGTGTAGCAAACAGGTTCCCGTGGAGACTAGTGCGAGTCCGATTGTCTCCCCTAGTGTCGTTTGTGTTGGTCACGATGCTGTCCCAGTTTCTTTCCCCTTGCAGTCTGCAGGTTCCTTGGACCAGCCTTCTATGGACCGAGGAGGAGATCCCAGAGGTGTAAAAACTCGTAAATCAGATAAGAGAAGGACTCCTTCTGGTCCTCCTCGCGTGAGTGATTCCCGCATAGTAGCTTCAAAGAGCAGGTGCCCGTCAGTGTCCAACTCTTTTGCTGTTCTTGCTCTCACTGATTCAGATCTGGTGTCTGATTCAGTTACGTTGCCCCCTATTCCTCTGTGTGGGTCCCCCAGTTTGCCTCCTGCGGTAGTTGGTCTTTCTAGTCTGACTGATGTGGGTTTGGATTCTATGATCATTGAGATGGATGAGGCTCGTGGTGATCCTCTATTGGATCAGTGTCAAGTTACTTCTAATATCCCTGTTGTTTATGTCTAGTTGGTGTTCTTGGAATGTGAGGGGGCTCAGTGATCCTGCGAAGAGTTTTGCTGTTCGTTCCTTCCTTCAGTCTGCTTGTGTCGGTTTTTGTGGTCTGTTGGAAACAAAGGTTAAAGCTCATCAGTTTCAGTCTGTGATTCGGAGGTTTGGTGGAGACTGGCAGTGTGTCTGTAGTTATGGTGACTCTGGGTTGAGTCGTGTTTGGGTTATGTGGCGTACGTCTCGGTTCTCTTTTACCCCTTCGGTAATCGGGCCTCAGTTGATTTGGGGCACCCTGGTGGATCGGCTATCCCAGATGTCTTTCCATGTTGCCTGTGTTTATGCTCCTAATTCTGAGGTTGAGAGAAGGGTGGTGTGGGACGACATCGTTTCTATGTGCCAGTCTTGGTCCCTTCCTGGAGTGGTCATGGGGGATTTTAACGTTATTCGTGCTTCCACTGAGTGCTTTGGAGGTAATTTGGTTGAGTCAGAAATGTCTGGGTTTGATGGTATGATATCTCGTGCGGATTTGGCTGAGCTTCCTGTGTCAGGTAGTTGGTACACGTGGACTAGATCTCCTCAGGGGCCGTCTGATATTATGAAGCGTCTGGACAGAGTTTTGGTTAATTCTAGCTGGATGTCTTCCCAGCCTGTTTGTGAGGTTCGAGCTCATAGTTGGGGTATTTCAGATCATTGTCCGCTGGTGTTCAATGTGGCGAGCCACTCCCCTCATCGGTCGTCCCCGTTTAGATTTTTTAATCACTGGGCGGAGGACCCTCGTTTTTTAGACACTGTGGCTAGTAGTTGGATTCAGTTTCATGATATCTCTCCGTTGGCTGGGCTTATGAGGAATCTGAAGTCTCTGAAGCCCATTCTTCGCCAGGCTTTTGGGTGTTCGCTGTCGAGCCTTAGCTCGCAAGTGACTATGGCCCGTGTTCGTATGGAAGAGGCTCAATTAGCTTATGCTGAGGATCCCCGCTCTCCTACTCTCCAGGTCCTTGCTAGCAGCGCTTGTCAGGATTTTTGGGCTTTAACTCGTAAGGAGGAAGCCTCTCTTCGGCAGAAATCCAGAGTTCAATGGCTTTCCCTTGGCGATCGAAATTCTAATTTCTTTCATCGCAGTGTTAAATCTCGGATTCTCAGTAATAGCATTCAGTCTCTTACCGTTGACAGTGGTCGTATCCTGACTTCTCAGTCTGATATTGCTAGGGAGGTGGTCTCCCACTTTCGCGGTATTTTTGGCTCCCAGCCGATCGGCTATAGGGAGCTTACTGATCAGCTGTCTTCGATTGTTGATTTCCGCTGGTCTGAGGAGTGTTGTGCTGATTTAGTCAGGCCTATCTCGAGCGAAGAGGTCAAGCGTGTTCTTTTTGCGATGAGTAGTGGGAAGGCCCCTGGTCCCGATGGTTTCCCTGTTGGTTTTTTTAAAGCGGCTTGGAGTGTTATTGGCAATGACTTTTGTAATGCCGTGTGCCATTTTTTCTCGTCCTTTTTTCTTCCTCCTGGTGTGAATGCTACTGCTATCACATTGATTAAGAAAAAGGATGCTCCTATTGGCCCCGATGATTATAGGCCCATCTCTTGTTGCAATGTGGTTTATAAATGCATCTCGAAGATTCTGGCAAATCGCTTGAGTTCGTGGCTTCCTGACTTTATCGGCCCTAATCAGTCTGCTTTTGTTAAAGGTCGGAGTATTGTGGATAATGTCCTTTTGTGCCAGGAGTTGGTTGGTGGGTACCATCTTAATAAGGGGCCTCCCCGTTGTGTTATGAAGGTGGATCTTCAGAAGGCCTATGATTCGGTCGATTGGGATTTTTTATTCGGTCTTCTGTTAGCCATCGGGACTCCTGTTCAGTTTGTTAGTTGGATTCGGGCCTGTATCACGTCTCCCACGTTTTCCATCCTTGTTAATGGATCGTTGGAGGGTTTCTTCCCAGGTCGTCGTGGGCTTCGTCAGGGTGACCCCTTGTCTTCTTATCTGTTTGTTATGGCTATGGAAGTGTTATCTCGGCTGTTGAATTCTCCTCCGGCTGATTTCCATTTTCATCATCGGTGCGAAAAGATCCGCCTTACCCATCTTTGTTTCGCAGATGACTTAATGATTTTTTGTAGGGGGGACTTCTCGTCGTTAGCCTTTGTCCATTCTGCCCTCCTTAGGTTTCAAAGGCTGTCTGGTCTCTGTGCGAATTCAGCTAAGAGTTCTATGTTTTGTGCCGGGGTGTCCTCTTCGGTGGCTTTAGGTTTATCTGGCGTGATGGGGTTCTCTCTTGGCTCTCTTCCTGTTCGTTATCTTGGTCTTCCTCTCGTTTCTGGTCGGCTTTCTTATGCGGATTGCAAGCCTCTCCTAGAGAAGATCATTGCGCGGGTTCAGAGCTGGTCTGCACGTGCGCTTTCTTATGCTGGTCGTTTGTTGCTTATTCGGTCTGTCCTGCAAAGCTTTCAGGTTTATTGGGCGAGTGTGTTCGTTCTGCCTCTTCGTGTTGTTGACGAGGTTGATCGTATCCTTCGGGCTTTCTTATGGCGAGGGAGCTCTTCTGGTAAAGGTGGAGCAAAGGTTGCTTGGGGGGACGTTTGTGTTCCTAGGGAAGAGGGTGGCTTAGGTATACGTCACATTCGTTCTTGGAATGTGGCAGCGGTTATGAAGCTCCTCTGGCGTCTTTTTACACGCTCGGGCTCGTTATGGGTGGCCTGGGTTGATGCTTACATTCTGCGGGGTCGCCCCTTGTGGTCTGTTCCGTTGCAGGCTAGTTGGTCTTGGTGCACTCGGGCAATTTTCCATCTTCGTGAGCAGTTTCGTCCTCTTGTCCGGATCGCTATCGGGGATGGGCGGCGTGCCCATGTGTGGGTGGATTCTTGGCTTCCCGGGGGTCTCATCGCTCAGCGGTTTGAGGAAGGTTTGGTAGGCGATGTTGGAAGTACGATCAGTGCCCTGGTGTCTGATTACCTCCTCCCAGATGGGTCTTGGCAATGGCCTTGCGTGACTTGGGAGATGGAGGGTCTGTTTCCTCTAGTGCAGGCTACTGTTCCCAATTTGCTTCAGGCTGACCGAGTTATCTGGGACCCTGGTCGTTCTGATGTTTTCTCGATTGCTAGTGCTTGGGAGGTTTTGCGTCCTCGTCGTGATTGTGTTAGATGGGCCAGTCTGCTGTGGTTTGATGGTAACATTCCCCGTCACGCCTTCATTGCGTGGTTGGCAATTCGTGACCGGTTATTTACTAGGGCCCGCCTCCATGCTTGGGATCCCTTAATTCCGTCAGGGTGTGTGTTGTGTTCTGCTACCCCAGAGACGCGAGATCATCTTTTCTTCGAGTGTCCGTTTAGTTCGCATGTGTGGACGGGTCTTCTTCGTTGGGGTCACTCCTCTCATCGTATTACTTTATGGTCCACTGAGTTAGCTTGGATCTGTAGTATGGGTCGGGGTGATCGTCGTAGGCGTCACGTTTGGAGGATTGCCTGGTGTGCGACCATTTATCATGTCTGGAGAGAGCGTAATTCTCGGGTTCACGGGGGTCGGCTTCGTTCTCCTCAGTCTGTTCTTATTAGTGCCCAGGTTGATGTGTCTTATAGGTGTGCTTCGTGGCTTGGGGCGGTGATGTCTCCTTTGTCTATTAGTGCCCCTCCGTGGGACTTGTTTCCTTGAGTTTGTTCTGGGTCTTCTCTCTGTGTTTTTGAGTGCCTCGGCCCCGGGCTATGGGGTCCCCCTCGCTTGCTTTTCGTAATATATATTTCCTTTGCAAAAAAAAAAACAAATCTCAAATACACTTAATCAGTTAAGTTATGTTTTGGTTGAAAATTGATAAATAATTTATGTGCTATGTTGGTGAATATTTATTCAAATTAAGCACATTGTATTTGTATCCTTGTTAATAATAGGGACTAAAACTATAATTTAGCATATATTTTTTTAATCTTTTAGAGAATAATATTTTAACTCTCAATCTCATTTATATCAAAAGACTCAAAACTTGTAGGCTTCATTATGGTTATGATTATGATGAATATTTCTCATAAAGGGATTGAAGAGAATCCTTCCTTTGATTCTTCTTGTTTCTTTTTTTGCTTCATCTTTTGCTATGTACAAAAGGGCATTCATTCATCATAATGTTGGAAAATCAATTATTACCAACAAAAACCCATGGGGTAATTTTGGGTAAAATGCTTTTACTAAATGTTGATCATTATATATATATATATAAA
Source organism: Herpetospermum pedunculosum (assembly GCA_028017165.1). Classification (NCBI taxonomy): domain Eukaryota; kingdom Viridiplantae; phylum Streptophyta; class Magnoliopsida; order Cucurbitales; family Cucurbitaceae; genus Herpetospermum; species Herpetospermum pedunculosum. The sequence goes on from CM051528.1 coordinate 69,211,602, forward strand.
TAAATAAATAATAAAAAAGAAAGAGAATGAAAGTCAACCATATGGGCTAAATTAATTGCATGCATTAGTTTAGTAATCAAATGGAAAAAGAAAAAAAGGTAATTTGTTATACTCAAATAAAGATTAAAGAAAGGGTAATTACATATATAAATATTGCAAGTAGGATTAATTAGGCAAAAAAAACTTCATATTTAAAGATTAATGTTAAAGCTTATTATTTGACTCAAAGTCAATGGAGATGTGTAGCCCTGCCCATGCATGTGAAATAATGAATCTAGGGTTGGTGCCCCTTGTGGTTTGTGGTTGTAACAACCATAACAAACAATTTTTTTTTTTTTTTTGTTAATTTAATATCTCTGTTTAATAACAATTTTATTCTTTTCAAAGATTTTTTTAATTTTAAAATATTAAAATCTTAATCAAAATTAAATGTTGGAAATTGTAACACATGAATTTAGAGTAAAATAATTAAAAATATAGCACTTTTTTAAAAAAAATTGCGTATATGATAATTTCTATCACGGATAGTATAATCTATCGCTGATAGAGTCTATCGTTGATAGTGGTCTTTTTATAGAATTTTGTCAATGATAATAGTCTATGAGTAATAGTCATAAACTCTATTAGTGATAGCTACTGTACTGGTAAAAAATTATTTATACTCAAAATTATAGCTACGGTACTGGTAGGGACAAGAGTGGAGATTTTTTCATTCCAATTATATCCCAATTATACCCCAATTATATCCCATCAACCCATACAACCGAAGATTGTTTTTGTCGGTGATAATAGTCCAGTGATAGCCACAAATTTTTTGCCGTATTTGCAAAAAAATTTAAAGTTTGCTAAATTTGCAATTATTTTGCGGTTGTTTGTGCAACCAGCCCAAGTTTAAATCTATATTTTTATAACTATATAATTTTTTTCCATAACTTTTTTCATTTTATTGTAATCTACTTTTAAAAATAATAGCCAATTTCTAAGAATTAAAAGTTTCTCTCCTTCAAAATTGAGTAAGACCTTGAGGTTGTTTGAGACATTGAGTGTGTTATTATAGTCGAAGGATATAATAGTTTGTGGATTATAATAGTTGTGAATAGTAAAAACTATTGAAGTCAGTATAATTACTTTATTGACAGTGGATTATAATAGTTGGTGGGTCAAACGTAAACTGAGTTATAATAACTTAATCCACTCAACTTTAAGTTGGTGTCTCAAGCACCCCTAAAGTATTTTTTGAGCAAGGCAGAATAAAGTTTCGAACATCCGACCTCAAAGGAATAACAATTACCTTCAAGTTATACTCACTTTAATTCAAATATCTAACTTTAGACAAATGTATAATGTCATAACCAATTGAATAATCAAGTGTCATGAGTTTTTTTTTTTTTTAAAAAAAAAAAAAAAAAATAGCAAAAATTGTAATTAAATCAACTACGTTTTTCAAAATATCAAATAAAAACAAAAGAAATAAAAAATTTGAGGAATTAGGGATGGAACCTAAGATTTCTTGGTCACTATTTCATACACCATGTCAATTGAGTTAAGTTCTTGTTGGCAAAAAATAAATAAATTTGTCAAATTGAGCATAGCTCAATTGACATAGGGTTGTACCGGTGACCAAAAGGTCATGGGCTCAATCCCCGCATTAATTAAACTACCGTTGCAAAAAATAATAATAAATTATTTTTATCAAATGGACAAATACTCTCTTAATTTTTTGAAATTGACTAAACCTTCACTACTAGAAAAATAGGAATAGATGACATGTGGGATATCCAAAAATTAAGGAAAAGAAGAAAAAAAGTGTCATCTTCCATTTGGAGCGCGTTTTTGGCGGGAAAAAACGGAGTTTTTCAAATTTCCGAAACTTAATGACAGTTTTCTAATGTCGTCAATCGATGACAATTTTAAAATGTCCTAAATCGTTTACATTTATTAACTATCATTAATTTGTTTATGTTTTTTTACTCAAACGTTTTTTTATTTATAAAATAAATTTGTAATTAAATTAAAATAGAAACTAAAAATACTTTGAAAAGAATTAGAATTAATTTACAACTAAAGTATTTGATTTAAATTAAAAAATAATTAAATAAACAAAATAAAAGAAGAATTTTTTTCTTCTTCATCCGAGTGAAGTCAGACGCCCATGTTTTCGGAAATTCCTTGTTTGTCATAAATCGAACTCAAAATTGGGGATGGGTGAAGCTTCTTCTTTGTTTGGAAATAGTGGGTGTTATCTGCCCGAACAACAAGTCAAAGTAAGCTTCTAAAGCTCCCTCCTGCCCGTTGACTGATCATGCCTCCGCTCCCCTCACGTTTTCAGGTAAGACTAATTTTAATTTTTTTTTTTGGAGATTAAGTAAGTTTTAATTTGAAAATCCAAATTTTTTCTTTAAAGTTTTTTCAAATTTTATTATTTGGGCAAATAGTTTTTGAAATTTAAAGTTTTACAAAAACAAAAAAAATTAAAAAATAAATAATAATAATCATAATAAATAATTTATGAAAGACATTTGTTTTATAAAAGAAAAAATATTTGTTTTATTAAAAGGAAAAAGAAAAGGAAAGTTTAAAAAAAAAAAAAAAAAAAATCAAAAAGCCCTAATTTTTTTCTTCCTCTTTCGGTTTTAGCGTGAAGAACCCCTCCACCCACCATCGTATTCTTCCTCTTTCGTTTTTAGCGTGAAGTCCCATTGGTTACCTCCTTCAGCCTCCTCCCTATTTTTTTCCTCCAACGAAGTCCGGACAACAGTTTGCTGCATTTCCGGCGGCGACGCATTCTGGGCGGCGGTAAGTCTCTCATTTCTCTCCTCGTTCCTTCACTGCTCTTGTTTTATCATCTTCCTTCTTATTTTACTCTTCTCTCATTTTTTCTATTTGGTTCTAAGCCATGTCTCCTCTATTGTTATAGGTTTTTGTTTTCTCAAGTAGGTTTTTCTTGGAGCTTAATCGTAGTGAACGTAGTGAACTGGGCAAACAATTTTCAGTAATGTCGGAGAAGGGCGAAAATGGGTATCTAGGCAACCAAAAAAAACCAGAAAAGTCTTCCCTCAATTCCTCGGTTCCCTCAAATCTTCGGTTTCCAAGGAAGTTTTACATTTATTTTACATTATATACTAATAAGCTTATTAGTATATAATGTAAAATAAATGTAAAATAAAGAAATATTAATAAAGCTTACTTGTTAAACATATAGTTTATTTTGGGAGATTGTGATGTTTTTTTTTTCTTTCTTTGGAATATTATTTAATTTAGAATTTTGAGTACCCAAAGTGAAGTCTTGGGACAATTTTGGAGTGGGAAAAAATATGGCAAAACTTTGAACTTCAACTTCTCATCAATGTCATCTTTCAATTTCAAAGAAGCTTCCATTTATTAGATTAAACTATATTTGTTGACCACCATTTTCATTTATAAAAATACTAGGAATGTTCAAATTTCAAATTTTGACTTCCAAATTATGAAAATTATTTTTTTAGAGAATAATATCTAAAGTTTGATTTACGACCAATTTTTAAAGCAATTAATTATATATGGTTTCTTTTTTCTCAATATATATAGAGAAATTGTAAGTGATGTCAATTTAGAGTAAAATAGTTAAAAATATAGCACTTTTTTTTAAAAAAAATACAAATATGACAATTTCTATTATGGTCTATCGCTGATAGTAGTCTATTACTGATAGTTGTCTATCACCTCAGTTTTTTTATAGAATTTTATCAGTAATAGTAGTCTATCACTAATAGAAGTCTACCCGTGATAGTCATATATCAACGAGTCTATCAATGATAGCCACTGATTTTTTGTCATGTTTGCAAAATGTTTTAAATTTTACTCAATTTGCAATTATTTTGAATCTGATTGTTATTTGTGCAACCAGTCCTATATATATATATATATAGTTTATATTTTATAAATATAAAATCAAATTAAAAAACTAAAAAAATTGATACTTTAAAAATATTTTTGATTAGTTGTATTTTTTTTTACGGTATTTAATTAATGCGGGGGAGAGAATCAAATCTCTAACCTCTTGAATTTAATTCGTATTTTATGTTAAATTGAATTATGTTGATATTTTCTAGTTCTTCCTTTTTTATTAATTAAAAGAAATTCGTTGTTTTATTTTATTATTTAATCTAAAAATGCCATGAGGGACCATTTTATTAATTAAAAGAAACTCGTTGTTTTATTTTATTATTTAATCTAAAAATGACGTGAGGGACCATCACATCACGTATATGTGACTGTTGATTAATTTCCTCCCTATTTATGGGGTACTAATGAAAATTCCTAATCCAAATTTAGTTATTTGTCCCTTGGAATAATTCAATATGATGGATATAGTATATTATATATACTTTGTTATAGTTCATGCACACCAACTTTTTATTAGTGTGAATATATATTGCGTGAAATGTATCCACATCTATATTAATTTAACTACTAAATTTTAATTAAATATAATTTTTTTTTTGTAAAATATTTTAATTAATTCAAAGATTGAACACATGATCTCTTAATCAAGAACACAACCTTATGTGAATTAAGCTATGCTCGATTTGACTAAATACAAATTGTTGAAACTAGTAATCCTCAATGATTCTTAGTTCAAGGGCACAATCTTATGTGAATTGAGTTATGCTCTATGTGAATTGAGTTATGCTCGCGGTTTGACTAAATACAAATTGTTGAAACTAGTAATCATCAATGATTCAGTCGATATTAGTTAAGTTTTTTTTTTTTTTTTTGACAATATATAGGATAAGAGACTCGAGCCTCTAATCTATTGGTCAAATAGTTTTTTTTTTTTCAAAAATATTTAATTAATGCGCGGATTAAACCCATAACCTCTGAGTCAAATGCACAATTTTATATCAATTGAACTATGTTCGGTTTTGTCAATAGTTCATACTATGCAAGTTGAGTTACGTTCATGTTAGTGTTTTTTTTCAAGTATGATAAATATAAAGGAAAAACAGATAAAAAATCAGTAGTTGAAACAAGACGGATAGTCTTCAATCCATATTTTGAAAGGTTTGAAAATTTGTACATGATGTATCAAATCGTGTATACTGGTTTACGTTGAAATGTTATTATTGTGGAAATGTTGGGTGACAATTGAAAGCAGATTGAGCATATGATAAAAGAAAAGCTACCCTATAGATATTCCGATCATAGGAGGATATGAGAATAAAAGTAATTAAGGCCTAAATTCAGGAATTAATTAATAATTAATTTGTATTAAAAAAAAACAATCAATAATTAATTTGATTGCACAAAGGCAAAGGCATGCATGGCATGGGGATCTCTTTTAGGGTGGGGCCTAATAAAGTCAATGGTGTGGGCCCACCTCAGCAATGAAGAAAGTAAAATTGTCAGAGTAAAGTAGGAAAGCTGGCAAAGCTTACAAAGGCTGATCTCAAAAGTAACAAACAAAAACAAATAAATAAAGTGAGTATAATTGTTTTTCTTTGGCTTTTTTTTTAACAGAAATTTCATTCTTTTTGTTTTAAATTTTTTACAACTTGAAAAAAAAACTTATTCTTATATGATGTCTTAAATTATCTTAAGTTGACACAAATTTCACTCCTAAATTAGGTTAACATCACCTTCTTTTAAATTTTCAATCTATGCCAACGAGTAATGGGGATGAGGCCGCTCCTCCGAATGGGTGTGTTTGTCTTTCGGTTGATGTTGCTTGCAAAGTTGGGATACCGAAGTCGGGTGTTGGGGCTCTTTAACACGATTCCACTAGCCGAATTATTGCGGCAATGCAGGTTCACCATCTCATTGCCTTATTCCCCTTGTGTGCAAAAGCTTTGGGGATTATCGAGGGTCTGAGACTGATGCGACTGGACTTTGTCCATGTTCGTGTCTCATCTGATTGTCTCGCGGTTGTCCAAAATTTTGAGTGAAGTCTCTACTTGAGTAGATGACATTCGCTCCATTGCTGCCGGATTTGCGAGGATTGAATTCTCTTTCATCCCTCGAAGTCAAAATTCGTCGGCCCATGATTTAGCGAGACATGTTTTTTCAAGAGAGTTCTCCTTGTTGTTGAATTGTTTCCCCCTTTGACTTACATGTCTGGTAGGAGTTTTATCTGATCCCATTAATGGAGATCACTTGTTTAAAAAAAAAAAAAAACTTTCAAATTTTATTAGTTAGTTTTTTTTTGTAATTTAATAAATTTAACAACCTTAAATATTACAAAATGCACAAATGACTCTTAAATTATAATAATTTTTATAATAAAACTTTCAAATTATATTATATGAATTTTTTATTTTTTTTATAACACATGGGGTGAGGAATTGAATAGTGATCTTTTGGTCACTAATTTATACAAGACAGTTGAGTTATACTCAACTCTAAACCCTTATACTCTTGGTAAACTCGATTTTCTTTTATAAATATAAAATTTTAAAATTACCATTAAAATTTTAAAATAATTAGCTATCGAAATTGTTGTTTAATTGTCATGTTTAATTAAGTAAAATAAAAAATTGAGTAATAATTCTATAATTCGAGTCTTATTAAAACAATATTTATAGTTTATTGTGTTTATTTTTCCGGCTATAGTCTTTTAAGAGTTCATTTGATTTTTGTTTGTTTGTTTTTTTTTTTTTTTTTTTTTTAGGAAATTAAAACAAAAACATATTTAATATAAATTTATGTTTTTTTGTTTCTTCAAAGAAGAATAGAAAATATAAATATGTTTAATAATTGTGGTTGAAATAAGTACTTTATATTTATATATATATATATATATATATATATATATATATATATAACATTCATTAAAATAAATATAAAACACTATAAATAGATTAGAGTATTTAATACAATTTCAATCCTAAAGTAAATTAAAAAAAAAACAATAATAAATTTTAATTTTATCTACAATTGCACAGGATGTCCCCACTCGGATGTCTCCACATGAACGATTTCGGATCACATCGTTTGTACTATGCAAAGCGAGCCGCATCCAATAGTATTCCCAAGATAAGGTACCCAGCCTTATGTCTATACTATAGACCGTTATGACTATTACTTGAACTTGATCTACAATCATGTCACACATGAAGTTCAAGTATACAACTTATAGTCATGAGTTCTTTGTTTATTGAAGTTAGGTTAAAAGTAAACACAATTTACTTTATTCAGTAACAATTTTACTGAATAAATCTCAATAACAACTTTATTGCAAAATAGAATATACATTCAGTTTACAAACCACGAGTTTTAGGACATAAAACCCAACATGAGTAAATTTCATCTCGCAGGATTATGTTCCCAGCTACCTACCCGGTCTTATCCTCAAGATGGTAGGCTTATTGAATCGGTGATCTCGGGCCACTCTCACTCATACAAGTCAAAGGATAAGCCCGAATAAACAGGAGTTCATAGCGTGCTCAGGATACAAATTGAGTTACCTAGGTCATTATATGAAAAAGTCGGTCTTTACAGTAAATGGAGTTATAAAGAAAGAGTGACTTGTTTCGCGGTTCAGTCTTATGCAAACTCATTGCACAGGATGCCCCCACTCGCATGTCTCCACATGAACGATTTCGGATCACGTCGTTTGTACTATGCAAAGACCGGGTAGGTAGCTGGAAACATAGTCCTGCTTGTAGAGATGTCCATTTGCCCCGACCCGCCCCGCCCCGCCCCGAATGGGACGGGGAATCCCCGATTACACGGGGAATGGGGCAGGGAGCGGGGATTTTTTTTTGCCCCGTTAGCTAAACAGGGCGGGGGCGGGTAATAGCATACCCGCCCCACCCCGATTACCCGCCCCGCCCCGCCCCGTATACTTATATATATATATATATACATTATTCATCAAAAAAATTAACTACACACTTATTTTTTTATCTAAAAAAATACACATTTTACCAATAAAGTTCCAAAAAAAAAACATATCTTACAAATAAAGTTTATGAAATTAAATATATATAATATTAGTCAACTTAACAAACAAAACTTAAAAAAAATGAATAAGAATAAATTAAAAAAAGTAAAGTATTCGCGGGAAAATTACCCGCGGGGAATACCCGCCCTGTCCCCGCAAAATTAAACGGGAAATTTCGCGGGGACGGGTAATGAAATGGGGGATGGGGACGGGGGCGGGGAAGGCACTACCCGGCCCCGCCCCGCCCCATGGACATCTCTACCTGCTTGATGGAATTGACTCATACTCCCTGTCATTTATCACTCCATTCTAATTCACCTAAAATTATGTTGGTTTATATGGGTTAGTTTAATAAATCGTCCTACAAACTTTTAAAATTTTCAACGATGATTAATTTATTGTACAACATGCCATTGAAATATATTTTTGTGTCGACTTGGTAATGAAAAATTGATTTAAGGTCAGACAATCGATTATACTCATATTTCTTTAATTCGATAATAAATTTTATTTGTATATTTTTTCCTTTAAAAATGTATGTGTTTCTTGTTCCCTCCTACTTGGCTCTTGACTTCTCTTTGGAACATTATTTGACAAATAAGCCTATCTATATATATATATTAATTAGAAAGCTTCATTCTCTTATCTACTTAAATATTAATTATAAATTACAACAAGAGCATAGTTCAACGGCATTATATACCGCCTAGAGACCATGAGGTCCTAGATTTAATCTCCACCCCAATATATTGTAAAAATATATATATATATATATATATATATATATATTATAAATTAACAATTTTTAAAACTTAATTTTAAGACAGCTGAATAAAGTATTAATAAGTATTCAATTCAATAAAAATAATAATAATAATAATAATAATGGACACCAATAAATATATTAACTTGTCCCATTGCCATTCTTATCTTTAACCTAATGCTTGGAAAGAGTATTAGATGGTTTTAGTTGGTTCTATAATTTTTCAAATTAACGTTAATTACCTAAGTTCATAAATTACCAATTATGAATTTCATTCTAATCTAAGTCAATTTAATATGTGAACGGATTGTGATGTTTGATCTAGTAATATGAAACGACTCTCTTTTAGTCATTAACTACTTCTATATATTTGAAAGAATAGAGACTCTAATTCGGAATTGTGATCCCTTTGATTAAACACAAATTAATTTGTCAACACAAGCCTAAGTTCGACTGATATAATGTATGAACTATTGACTAAGAGATCAGGAGGTTCAAATCCCTCTCCGCATGTTGTCAAAATAATAATAATAAAATAAATAACCGAGACTTATTAAAAATACAAAATACAATAATAAAATAAGTGCATGATAAGATAATTTATAAAAATTGACTAAACTAACCCACACAATAGGTATAGTTCAACGATAATTGATATATACTATTTTTCTTAAGGTTGGAGTTTCAAATCATAATTCTCCATATTTGATGGGAAAAAAAAAACCTATAAAAATGAATCTAGGAAATTTTAAATTAATTTACAAATTTAATTTCAAAACTGTGTAATATAAGTCTTTAAACTTTAAAAAGTGCCTAATAAATTTTTAATCTTTCAATAATTTTAAGTTTAGAGATCTTTAAACTTTAAAAGTGATTATTACGTTCATAAAGTTTAAATTTTAAATTTTATATCTAAGCTATTAAACTGGACATTTTTTAAAATTCATGAACCATCACAAAGTTAAATTTTAAATTTTATATCTAAGCTATTAAACTGGACATTTTTTAAAATTCATGAACCATCACAAAGTTAAACTTTGTTATCTAATCCTAATCTTTTAATCTTATATTAAATACAACATTGAATATGAGAAAATTGAAAGTTTAGAAATTTATTAAAATCTGTAAATTTGAAAATCAAAAAAAAAAAAAAAAAAGAAAAAAAGAAAAAAAACCTACCAATTATTTAATTGAAAATCTAGCTCTTCACACAATTTTTAAAAACACAGAAAAAAAAAAAAAAAAAAAACAAATAAATTTATAATTAACCAAAAACTTAAAATTATATAAATAAAATAATTAAATTACAAGTTTAATCCTTAAAATTTGAGATTTGTATTAATTTAGTAAGTGAACTTTCAAAAATATCTATTAAACATTTAAACTTTAGCCAAACCGAGCATAGCTCAATTGCCATAAGGTTGTGTCCGTGATTAAGAGGTCATGAGTTCAATCCTCGCATTAATTAAAATATCGTTGCAAAAAAAAAAAACATTTAAACTTTAACTTTTGAATTTAATAGGTTCTAAAAATTAATTGATAAACTAAACTATATTTATTTTAAAGATTAAATTTATAATTTATAATTTTTTTTTTTTTTTTTTTTTTTTGACAATATGTAGAGCTAAGATTGAGCTCGTAATCCCTTTGTCATTAGCGTATCTCGGTTCAACTATCCTTATATTAGCATGATTTCAAAAGTTTAAAGTATGAAATAAGCTCAAAATTTGTAATATAAGCAAAAAAAGAAAAAAAAAAAAATGATGTTTATTTTTTAAACAAAACAAAATTGACGTCAAATAAATGTGATGGGACTAAATTAGTAATTTAACCCCTTTTTACTTAAAAAAAAAAATGAAAATCCTGTTTAAAATCACCAGGGAGACAAACAACGAATCTTCGGGGGGAAATAAATGGAAAATCAGAGGTTGAAAATCTCAAAGCTAAGAGAGAAAATAATAAAATAAAATCAAAATGTTTTAATTAAATAAAAAAAATAAGACTGTATTTAGTCAACAACTACCCTAAACCAAAACCCACTCCCACGCGCAATGTGGTAAACCACGCGCTTTGTAATTGGATTAAATAAAGTGGGCCCTGTTCCCATTTGGCGGTCAGACACACGCGACGACTCGAGAGAAGAAACCAAAAGCAGAGAATAAACACAAACTGCCCAAAACTCTGCCCGTTTCCTTTTTTTTCCTCTGGTTCAGACTTTAGACTTCTCTCACAAAAAACCAAACTACTTATTTATTTATAAATAAATTTTGTTTTGTTTTTGTTTTTTTTTACATAAATGTGTAAAAGTTCAATTGTAAATTTAGTTTCTACTATACTATAAAAAGGTTAAACATGCATTATTGGTTTTATAATATAGTAGATAAATGTTAACTGAATGTTTTTTTTTTTTTTTTTTTTTTTAAACTTATGATCTCTTGGTCCGACCAAGAGTATATATCTTAACCAGTTGAACTATGATCAAGTTAATTGATTGAATGAATTATAAGTGAATAACTAGAGATAATTAAAGTTGAATTACACTTGGGACGAGTTTGATATAGACTCGCAGATAAAAATACTCGTTACCTTTTGAAAGTTTAATATTTCACTCACTCATCGTTGCACTGAAAAAAAAAATGTTGGACAAAGTTTAGGTAGTTGAGACAAAAATGACTATAGCTCGTCAATTGACCTGTACTATCTCCCTTGAGAAAAAATGTTCAAATCCTCCATACTCACGGTTGGAAAAAAAAAATTGAGGTAATTGAGTCTCATAAATCATAAAATTAAGACAAAAGTATACATAGTAACATGAACATAACTCACAGTTCATTGACATCTACTTATTCCTTTGAGGTCAGAGGTTCAAACAAAGATTATCTGGCGATATTCCTTTGAGGTCAGAAGTTCAAGCAAAGATTATTTGGCGAAAACGCTGCAGGCCCTCGAGCTTTTCAAAGTCGGGGTGGATCGACCGAGCCCTGTTATTATGTTCTCGTCATTAAATGGTTAAACTGCCCAACTCATAATTGACGAATTCGCACCCATAACTCACATTTCTTCTACTCCAAAAAAAAAAAAGTTTTTCAATCATATTTTTTTTTGTTTTTTGAAAACAACAATCTTTTTTGGTTTAGGTGAATGTAATTGTTCAAAGTAATCAAGTGTTAGAAAGAAAGTTACAGTAGAAGTAGTGAAGACGTTGGTTGAGTTGGCAAAAATTTGTCGTTCTTTACTGCTGGTGTTTGTTCAGTGGGTAATTCATCTTTCCGTTGATTTCGCTTTGTTTCATTTCAGTTGTGGAGCCGCGCTTTAATGGCTTCTTTCTATCCACCATCTTCCGCAATCGCCGCACTCTGGATCGAAGAAAACACTCACTGATAGACCGCAAAACGAAGTGTGTATTCATTCCACGCCCAAACTAACCCAACCCATTAAACAAAATTCCACATTCCTTCTTTGTAACCAAGTATAAAGCTCCATTCCAAGCCCCCATTTCGCCATTTCTCTCATTCCATTCAATTGGGTTTCCAACAAATCAACATTCCCGCTAACCCATTTGATTTCCCTCTTTTCCCTTTTCAGGGTCGACCTCTATTTCTTCTTCAAATCTTCACTTTCTCGTTAATGGTTCTGAACTTCCACTGATCCGCCATGGGGTGTGTGAACACGAAGCACGCGGTGTCCGTTACGCCTGCATTCGATCACTCCTGTGTGTTTCGGGACAATGAATCGACGGCGATGGGGAACTCCGGTCGGAGTCGAATCGGGTTGGGGGAGATTGAGAAGGGTTCGAAGCCGAAGCCGAAAACGAAGACCAAAGGGTCCAGTGAGTTCAATGGGGTTGGGACTGAGTTGGGTGAGTCAGCTCGGGCGAGTTCTAATGGCGCTGGGAACGAGACTTTGAGCTTCAGATTGGGGAATTTGAATAAGTATATGGAAGGTGAACAAGTGGCGGCGGGGTGGCCGGCTTGGCTCAGCGCCGTCGCCGGTGAAGCCATTCAGGGCTGGGTTCCACTCCGGTCCGATGCCTATGAGAAGTTGGAAAAGGTTCTTAGTTCTTATCTTACTCTCTTTAATCTCTGTTTTGTTTTGTTAATCATATCATAATCATCTTTTTCCATAGCTTGATTTAGATCATTATATTTCCTTTTAGGGGGAGGGGACATGTATAATTAATTATCCTCCTCTGTAATTTGCTTTGACGGAGTTGCATGCATTTTGTTTTAAAATAGTGATCTCTGTATTGAAATACTTTCAGTTTGGGATTTTGAAAGGATTTGGGTTTCTTTTTATTGCCATGGAAGGTGCTTAAACTTGCTAATTTGATGACCCATTCTTCTTCCCTTCATGTTTCTGTATTTGAGAAACAAAGAATCATCCAGTGAATGTTATGACCTGTTAATCAGATCCCCTGAAATCCATCACTATGAACAAAGTTCTCTGTATTTGGTAATTTTTGCTTTACAGAAGAAAAGTTTACTTGTCATTTTCTTTCTTTTCTACAACTGCTTCAACTTCAATTTGCCTTTATTGTTGACATTTCTATTTCTCATATTGTGGTTGTTGAAGTCGCTGTGTTTCTAGAAAGTTGATTTTGGTCTGGATGGACTAAGTAAGTTCTTACTTCTTATTGGTGTTGAATTTTAATAGATTGGACAAGGTACGTATAGCAGTGTATTCCGAGCACGTGAACTTGAAACGGGGAGGATAGTCGCTTTAAAGAAGGTCCGGTTCGACAATTTTGAGCCTGAAAGTGTTAGATTTATGGCGCGAGAGATAATGATTCTCCGCAGGCTTGATCACCCTAACATCATCAAATTGGAGGGCTTAATTACGTCTCGTTTATCATGTAGCATTTACCTTGTGTTCGAGTACATGGACCATGACATTACTGGACTCTTGTCCTGCCCCGACATCACTTTTAGTGAATCACAGGTACGCTCGATTGTGGTTTTGCTCTGATTTGATTAAGTTTCTGTTTTATAGTTATAAAGCTTTCCTGTTAAATAAATAGATTATATCCATCAGTGCCTTAGAATGAAGGTTCTGAATTCGTAAAGAAATTTCTTCATCCAAAACATTAAGTTGGGGAGCATTCTTTTGCAGAATATGAAGTCGAAATGAAACTTTCTATTTCTTACAGACAATGAGTACAGTAATGAATCCGTTGCTCTTTACCTTTTATGTAGATTAAATGCTACATGAAACAATTGATATCCGGGCTTGAGCATTGTCACTCACGTGGTGTAATGCATCGGGATATTAAAGGATCTAATCTTCTAGTCAATAATGAAGGAGTATTGAAGGTGGCTGATTTTGGATTGGCAAACTTCTGTAATTCCGGGCACCGACAACCTCTAACCAGTCGTGTTGTCACTCTATGGTATCGTCCACCTGAACTTCTACTGGGTTCGACAGACTATAAAGCATCTGTGGATCTTTGGAGCGTTGGCTGTGTTTTCGCAGAACTCCTTGTTGGGAAACCTATTCTTCAAGGAAGAACAGAGGTAATATTTTTTTCATTGAACTATTTAATTTCATATTCTTTCTAATCTGTCTTCCCATTCCAAGAAATAGAAGAAGAGGATAACAAGGACTTCAATGTGAAATTAATATTCCAAGTAAAAGTTGCTTCTTTAGCTAAAACCTTCCCATTCAATGTTTTAAGTTAATATGAATGATTCTTTATTATAGAATAAATGTGAAGGATGATATTAGTAGACTGAAATGAAATGTCTTCCTTAATGAGTCATGCAGTTTTACTTTTATCAAATATGTTATATTTTTCAAAGGTGATCTTGACTTTACATTTGCAATCTTTTATTGATACTTTCCCCTTCCTACCAATAGGTTGAACAGCTACACAAGATCTTCAAGCTTTGCGGCTCTCCTCCTGATGAATACTGGAAAAAATCTAAACTTCCTCATGCCACTTTGTTCAAGCCACAACATCCTTATAATAATTGTTTACGGCAGACCTTTAAAGATCATCCTTCGACGACTGTGAACTTGTTAGAAACTCTTCTTTCCGTTGAACCATACAAGCGTGGAGTTGCCTCCTCCGCTCTCACCTCTGAGGTAATAATGCCGATTATCTTATGCTGTCTGGCAAAACTAGCTGTTATGGTTGCAGTAAACTAACCTGATTCGCCTTGCATCCACGAAAAATGTTAATTCTAGAAAATACTTTTGCTGGTGTCTCAAGTTTCTGAGTTGCATTGCATCATAAACTTCATTTTTTGCGGATGAAGTGTAGGTGTGGATTATAAAACCCGAGTTCTTTAGTCTTTTTGCATTATAATTCATTGTTCTGATATCCAACGTAGGTGAAATATGCAGATGCTAGAATCAAATAATCAGTTTGTTCAATGAATTTTCTAATACTATATCCTTTATGGCTCCTTTCAGTATTTCAGTACGAAACCTTATGCATGCGATCCATCAAGCATGCCAATATATCCACCTAGCAAAGAGATTGATGCAAAACAAAGAGAGGAGTCGAGAAGGTCGGTTTCTCATTTCTTTCTATGATAAAAGAATCTGCAACTCTTAAGTGAAAAAAAAAAGGAATTTTCATGATCTATAATCAAAACCATTTTAAACTTTCAGGAAAAAAGGTAGTGGAAGAGCCCGTGGACTAGATAACAGAAGGTTAACGAGAAAGCATCTTGGAATCAGTAAATTGGCACCAGCAGAGGTATTTCTTCTCTCTCTGTTTCTGTTTTTGTGTTTTTTTTCCTTTAGAAACATAAATCTTTTCATTGAAGATGTATGAGAAGCATGCAAAGGAGGCAAACATGGGCTTTACAATTTTACTATTCTTGGCGCCTATCATACTGAAAGGAAGTTCTCATTTGTCCGCTTAAAATGTTGTACAGGACTTGTCCGTCTCGGCTCGAGATTTGCATAAAATTAGTATTAATGCACAGAATCTTAAAGAGGAAAAGGTTATCAAAGGCGATGAGGTGCAAAAGCTGTCAATTGATAAATTGGAAGAGACTATACATGTAAAGAATGCATCTCAAGGAGACATTCCCTTCTCTGGCCCCCTACAAGTTTCTACATCAAGTGGCTTTGCGTGGGCAAGACGACGAAGAGACGATGCTGCTATTAGATCTCATTCGAGATCAACTTCACGAGGACACCTAATTAATGGGCTGGAACATTCTGCTACATTTCATTCAAGAAGCAATTTGGACTCCAAGTCTCATGAAAAGGGAGACCTATCGTCCATCAGCCGCTCAAGTTCCAAGGGTCATGAATCAAATGAGAGATCCAAGGTTGTGATACGGAATCAATGGGGCAAGTTTGATCGTCCCGATTCATTTGATACTTCGGATGAGTACCACTCACAGGAATTTTCAGTGGCACTTTATTTGCGAGATGAAATGGAAGCTAAGAGGAGTGATCTGGTGAGTTTTAAGATCATTAAAGCCAGCCCTTTGATGTGTGCCGTTGTTTTACAATTTTGTAAAGGTTGTTCCACCACCTAAACCTCCATGACTTGATTTTGTAACAGAGTTATCAAGACCATGTGGACAAAGTTGAATATTCCGGGCCCTTGTTATCTCAATCTAGCAGAGTGGATGAACTGCTAGACAGACACGAGAGGCACATCCGACAGACCGTTCGAAGATCATGGTTCCAAAGAGGTACTATAATGCTCTGATGATACAGATTTTTTTTCCATCGAAATTTGTATCTTGTCTTGTACTCTACATTTCCCCTCAATGTCAGCATTTTTTTACGATATGTTTGCCACATGATTTTAAAGACGGTCGAAATTCTCTGTAAAAAGTAGTTCTTAGCGCCTTCGTTGCGAGCTCATTTGTCTTTCTGTCTGCAGTCCTTATATTCGCCACGTTTTTACTTTTACATTCTTCTCAGGATCATCTGTTCTCACCATTCATTTTGGGCTTGTAAACCTGTAGGTAAAAATTGATTACTAGTCAGTTGGAAAAACTCTGGAGACTGGGCCATTTTGTATCAGAAGAAAGCACCCAGAGAAGAGATCTCCCAAGGTTCAACATGAAAATCACTCAATAAATGATTGATTGCTGAAGATTTCACAGCAATGAATTCATAACCAAAGAAGTTGAGACATTGCTGTTCAACACAACACAACACAACAGAAATACACACGTTGGAACGTCTTCTTCAGAAAGCAGAAACGTTTGGATGATCAAACTTATTCATTTCCTTCCAAACAGCCATTTTTTCTTCCTTCTCTTTCTTCTATTTAGTTACATGATTATTTTATATCCAATGTTGTAATGTATAGACTAGTATTGATAGATGATGAGAAAGTATTATTGTAAATGTTCCCGATTGGTAAACATAGCAGCAGCTTCTCGTACAACAACAACGTAAAAACACAGGGCAGTGTACTTTTAAGATGTTTTCATTCTTCAAAGCATTAATTTCTTCACTTGTCTGGTTTCTTCAATGAAAAGAAAAAGAGGGAAATGATAGTGAAGGAAAACAAAAAGAATCTCAAATCATGGTTGATTGTGTGCAGATGCCTTCTTCAGCTACATTTCTGGTTCTGTCCTCTTCTGCAATGTTGTTAACGAACCGTACAAATAGATAACTAGTTAAGACACCTAATATGCACACGGAAAAGAAGTCGAACCGAAATCAGATCGCAAATCAAATCTCATAAACGTGTAGTTTCGCGATCAAATCGCGTCCATTGTTTGGAAGCCGAGGACAAAAGGAGAGGACATTCATAATGTACAAAGTTAAACCATTTGGGTCATGAAACAAGATAAATCCTGCTGGGTGAAGATGGGGGCAAAGGGATGTGAAGATTCAGAGTGGAACAGTGGTTTTAGGATTAAGATTGTGAAATTGAGGGCTCCATAATTGAAATGATAATGTAGAAAAGAAAGCAAATGGGGCAAGTTTGTTAAAGCCAAGCTTAAGCCACACATGGATCTGCCTCTTCCTTTGTCCTCATCTCCTTTGGTAATTAGCATTCATTCTTATTAGAAAGGTTGAATTCTTCACTCACTGAGTTGAAATCATGATCACTTCACAAATAAAGAAAAAAGAAAAAAAAAATGTAGCCAAGCCACCATGGGTTGTTCTAGTGGTCATTAAGACCTAGCTCGTGGAATGATTTTTTAAGTGCTTAAAAATATATTTTTTTAAGCATTTGAAAAATCATGATTAAATGTTAGAATTTCGTCCCTATGATTGGATAGAACCTCATAAATAGTCCTTACTGTCATAAGCCACTACAGATTGAGTCCGTGACAATTAGCTATTCATAGACAATGAAGTGTTCTTTTGTAGTTAGCTGATAAAAAGCTGGTTGTTGATTTCCTATCCATAGACAATGAAGTGTTCTTTTGTAGTTAATAAAAAGCTGGTTGTTGATTTCCAAAGAAGCTCTATTAAATTGGCAATTTTCAACTTAATTTTTATCCCGTTACTTAATACACACAATCAACTAAATACAAAAGACCACCTCATTGACACATAAATAGTAAATGTCACGTACTCACGGTAATGACTATTTATAAGGTTTTATCAAACCATATGGACTAAATTCTAACTTTTAAAACTATAGGGACTAAGTTCTAATTTTCTCCTAACTATATGAACCAAATTTGTAATTTAACCAAAATTTATTCCAAATAGACCCTAAATAATAAAATGGTTTAGAGAGAATGAGTGCAAACCACCATGTTCACCTGCCTAAGATTTAATATCCCAAGAGTTACCTTGACAACCAAATATAATAAGATTAGACAATTATCCTATGAAAATAGTAGAAGTGTGTGCAAATGCAAGCTGGTCGGAACACTTATGTAAAAAAAAAAAAAAAATTAGGTATGCTTTCTCCAAAAGTGAGAAGGCCTTATTTACAAAATGATTCAATTCAAAGACACACAATTAGGAGGCAAGTGATATCAAATAGTATCCTAATTTTCTTTGTTCTTTTCTTCTTTGTTCATTTCTTTTTGGCACCAATCATGTTCATCTATGGAGGTGGGATCCTCTTCCCTCACTCACATTCAACTAATGCCTATTACCTATATGGCCTTCATTATTGCTTTTAACAATCAAAGAACTTCCACTATGCTTTTTTTTGCTGTCATTTCATGATTTCATATGATTTTTTTTTTGGGGTATGCTTGAAACTTCTTATACAACTTCCAATGTGAATTCAATATGGCAAATCCAAATAGATATGGTCTCAATATTGACTCATATCCTTGGTGTTTATTATTTGGATTATGCTTTGTAACATAATCTAAAAGATGGCCTACTGCAAAAGTCATTTACACGAAAATAACTACAAAAAAAAAAAAAAAATAGAAGAGATCATCGACGGATAGAAAAACTTTACTATAGATTTTGAAAAAGTTAAAATAATTAAAAACACAAATATCTTCTCGATATACATGAATAATCACAAAATTATTATTAGGGAATTATCTATGTTAGGAAATATTTAGTATTTAATTAGTTTTTATCTTATTCCATATGTGTTTTGGTGTTTCTTTACTTCTCGTCGTCGCCTCCAAACCCTCATCTGCATTTCTTTGTCCTTCCAACAGTTGGGACAACTGTCCGAAAAAGAAAGAAAGAAAAAAAATTATGGGAGCCACTTAGCCTTGAACTCAAGAGTCCGCGTTAGTAATTTGAGTGATTTTGCTTTTACTAATAGTAGCTCTATCATAGTGTATTTTACTTCTGCCGTTTTTTCAGCACACATGATCGTGTGAATGAAGGGAACACTGATGACGTTTGATTCTTTCTCTCCTTCGAATGACTGAAGGGAACACCGAGGGAGCTCAAATTGTCCTCTCCTTTGGATGATGATAGGAAGGGAACACCGATGGCGAAATCTATTCTTTCTCTCCTTCGACTTACTAAAGGGAACACTGAGGATATAAATTAATTCGTCCTCTCATTCTTTTATGGTGAACAACCATAAAATTTGATCGGTGAAGCACCCAGAAAATTAAAGATGTCATGTGGTCATCGACCTGAAGATTGGAGCACCAACCCACGTTTGGAGGCTCTTGAAAATTTAAAGATGCAATGTGAAGCATCGTTAAAGTTTGCAACGCCGATCCGCGTTTGGAGGCTGCATTTTTTTTTTGTTACCATAATATTTTACCTTATTCTCACTTTATTTTCGAATTGAACATTTGTGATCCAGACTCCAACTTAGAGAGTGTATTGTGGAATTATTATGAAATTATCTATGTTAGGAAATATTTAATATTTATTTAGTTTTTATCTTATTCCATATCTGTTTTGGAAAATTAAATTTAGAGATTCTTTAGTATAAATACATCTCATTCTAAATAAAAATCAACACATAGATTTTGCAATTATTCTCAGAGTAGTGTTAAAAAATAATTATTTGTATTTGATTTGATATATAGTAAAATTTGCACATAGTTAAGAAGTTTTTTTTAGTTACATTACAACTTTAAAAGATATTGTGAGTACAAGATACTTGATAAAAGACAATAAACTTAGAATGAAAAAGTAAGAGGGAAATGTAATGTTTAAATGTTTTTTTTTTTTTTTGTTCATTTTGGATTACATGTGGATTAATTGAACATACTTCTTTAACCTTTTTTTAAGGATATTTCCTTCCTTTAATTTATTTTCTGTTTTAATTCATGTGTACTAAAAAAAAAAATGCATTTGGCAACCAATTAAATTAATTCATAATGTCATTTCATTCACATATTATTATTATTATTTTGGTTCAATTTTACTTGTACACAAACAGTTATTGTCCTTTCACTCTATCATTGCAAATTGTTTATATATATATATTATATTCTATTTCAAAGGTTTATGTGGTTTTCCACTCTTTACAATGTAATTTTAAAAAATATATTGAATATTGTTGGGAGTTGAAATAAATTTGTTTGATAATGTTATTTTTTAATTTTTATATTTAAAAACAATATAATCCATATAAATTATTTTTACCATGTATTATTCAAATAATCAATCTTATAAGTTTATTTGAAAAAATACTAAATGGCGTCTAGCACAATTAACATAAGATGATATCTTTAATTATGAAGTTATAAATTCAATTCTTCCATTAATTAAATACTTTTGACGATTTCATTTAATTCTTTTAGACTTTTACAAATATTATTCGATTTGAAATTATCGTAAAAATTTAAATGAAGTCTTTATAAATATGTACTATGTATAATAATTATGAACAAAAATCCAATGGCTTGGAATTATTACAAACTTGTCCCACTAATTCCATGAAGATCAAATCACATGCACAGCACGTGATGTAGAAATCATTTTCTCCTCATTTTGGTCACAAAATAATTTTTTAAATCATATTAGTATTTGAACTTTGGTTTTGGATAATTAACACATCTTCCCTGAGTAGTCATTAATATACTTTATAATAATTATTATATTATTGCTTTTAGAATATGGTTTTATTTATTCAGATTTTTGACAGTCCCATGTTTCCAAAAGGAAGATCCTTGCACGTTCTTTTTTAATAAATATAAATACAATGGTTTTCCTTTATTTGCAAAGTCAAGTACGAAACTAAAACTTTTTAATTAACAAAAACAATAAATAAACTTGATTTTTTTATAACTTAAAAGTCTTCTCCTATTGACTTGTATTTTAAAAATTATAATTAAAATTACAAGTAAAATACTTTTTTTTTAGATAAAGTAAAATACTATTAAATGGCATGACATAATATTGTAGACTATTGATTAGGATAAAAATATATAAACTTAAATTCTTCATCAATAATGTTTGTTTTTTTTTTTTTATAAAAATTATCAATAATAAAATTGATAAATTAAAATGAATGAATTTTACAAATAAATGATGAAATGAAAATTATTATTAACATTTTAAAATATAATTTAATAATAATATAAGCCAACCTAAGCATTACTTCATTAATTAAGATATTAGTAATCTTCTTTAAAAATGAGAAGTATTCCACTTTTTTTCCTTTTTATTTATTTTTTATTTTTCAACTCCAAGGCTTGAAGAGAAGGGAAGAGAAAAAGAGTACTATTTTTTAAAGGATATTTTCCTCTTTCAATTTTTTTTAGTTTGATTTGAGATGGGAGATTCACTAATGTTTTTCTAATAATATATGTGTTTTCTATTTTTTTTTTTTTAAATATGGTTAATAACAAACCATTTTTAAAAATATTTATTTGCAATGATCTCCTCAGGCGAGCACACAAAAGACATGTACATCCACGTGTCTTTCAGCACACAATCTTTTGAAGAGTGTACGTTCAAATATCAATATCTTTTACTTAGATATGCAAAAATTTCGAATGAGATAAGGATGAAAAGCTAACATCGAAAACTTCAATTTGATACCTGATTTCACTGTTTTTGAAGTTGTATATGGAAAGATAGAGGTCATTGAAGTTGAGCTATAATTCTGAAATTTTTCAGCAATTTAACGGTTATGACTTGAAAGAAAACTTCGACGACTTGTATCTTTCGATATACAACTAGTGAAACTAGTTCTCGGTGTTAGCTTTCCATCCATCAACCATACCTATTTTGAAATTTTTCCATATTGGAGGAGAGACACAAGTTTATGAGAGTTGAGCTAGGTTTTTTTTTTTTTTTTTTTTTTCTGCCAACAAGAGCATAGTTCAACGGCATGATGTATGACCATGAGGTCCTAGCTCAATCTCCAACCCAACTGTTGTAAAAAAAAAAAAAAAATAATAATAATAATAAAAAAAATATAATCTATTTTTCAACTATGTTTTTTATAATATATATTTATTGGATTTTGTTGACCAACTTCTAAAATAAATTTAACAATTTATAAGAAAAGAAAAAAAACAAGAAAAAAAAAATCCGATTAGTGAAATAAATTATTAAAAGAATGTGGTTAAATAATAAAAAAAAAACCATGTGGCACGTGTACGCCACGTATCCAAACGGATTGTTCTGAGTCTGAAAAAAAGTTGACGTTGCAGGAAAGCCAAGTGGAGAAGAAGAGCAGAAGAAACATCATATAAAGCTCTTCTTCCACTGCTCTTCTTTTTCCATTTCCATTTCTTCTTCCTTCTTCTCTCTGCTCTGCAACTTTCTTCCATTTTTCTTCTGCTCATTCTCTTCACAATTTCTCTTTCTCTCTCGATTCCTCTGCTCCTGCCATTCTCTTAATCACGATGCTCTTTCTTCTATGATTTTCTCATGCTACATTTCTCTTCATTCTCCATTTTCATCTTCTTTTGATTTCCTTTGAGCTCTCTCGACCTCTCAACCTCCTTTCCTTGCATTTGTTCACTTTGTTCTCAAATAACGATACCTACTCTGTTTCTTGCTTGTTTCTCTTTTAGCTTTCTTCTAGCGATGGAGTCGCGTTTTTGTTAGTGTGTTTCCCTTGACTACTGCGGGAGGAACAGCGCCTTCTTATGGCGCTGTTTAGGAAATTGTTCTACCGGAAGCCTCCAGATCGCCTCCTCGAGATCGCCGAGAGAGTGTACGGTATGATTTCTTGTGTTTCCTCTTGATTTGTGTGAATGAGGACATAATGTTGTCTCTGTCGAATTCAGCTTCGTTCTTTACTTCACTGCACGTTTGAGTCGTCTGAAATACTCATAACAGTTCTTCTCTTCTCCATTTCTCTGTAGACCTTCACTATTGTTGTTGTTGTTGTGTATGTCATTCTGATTTCTTTCCCATTTACTTTGTATTCAGATTTTTTGTTTGTTAATGTTCTGTAGATCTGTAATTACCAAGTTCAAGTAGTTAATTGTTGCTTTGGAACATGGTTCTGTTAACCTAAAGTTACTTTTAAATATATGAAAATCTTTTGTAGTGTGGCGAACTTTTTTTTTTATTTTTTATTATGAAGTTATATCTTCATGTTACTAGTAGTTAAGGAAGAGCTTTCAATTTTCTTTTCAGTGTTTGATTGTTGCTTCTCTACCGATGTCTTGGAAGAGGATGAGTACAAAGTGTACTTGGCTGGTATTATACCAAAGCTGCAAGACCACTTTCCTGATGCTTCTTTCATGGTGTTTAACTTTAGTGAACGAAAGAGGAAGACTAAAACTTCAGACATATTGTCTCATTATGGTATGACAGTTATGGAATATCCACTGCAATATGAAGGGTGTCCACTACTGCCATTGGAGATGATCCACCACTTCATTCGGTCTAGTGAAAGCTGGTTGTCATTGGAGAGGAAGAAAAATGTATTGTTGATGAACTGTGAACGAGGAGGATGGCCAATCCTTGCTTTCATGCTTTCGGGTCTCTTGTTGTACCGTAAACAATACGAGGGGGAGCAGAAGACCCTTGAAATGGTCTACAGGCAAGCTCCTAGAGAACTTTTCCATGTCCTTTCTCCTGTAAACTCACAGCCTTCTCAAATGAGATACCTTCAGTATATTTCTAGGAGAAATCTAGGTTCTGATTGGCCTCCACCTGATACACCACCTCTAATTTTAGACTGTCTGATACTTCGAGACCTTCCTATACTTGATGGAGGAAAAGGGTGCAGGCCTGTCATACGCATTTACGGCCAGGACCCATTAACACCTCGAAATAGAAGTCCAAAACTTGTTTTTTCTAGTGCACAGATGAAAAGACATGGTTGCCAGTATCTACAGGTAAACTTAAGGCACAAAACTTTCAATGACAAGAGAATTTGGCAAATATTTTAATGCCCTCTTGCATTTAATTGCAGGCGGCAAGCAGACTGGTAAAAATGGACGTCCATTGTCATGTTCAAGGGGATGTTGTTCTTGAGTGCATCCATTTAGATGGAGATCTCATACACGAGGAAGTGATGTTTAGAGTTATGTTTCACACGGCGTTTGTACATTCAAACAGTTTGAAGCTCAATCGTGATGAGGTTGATTTTATATGGGATGGCAAGGAGCAGTTTCCTACAGATTTTAGAGCAGAGGTAGGCTGTTGTTTCTTTTCTGTTAATATTTTTGTTCTTTGAAGCCTTCGAATTTGAAGGAATACTCATGTGTCAGGTACTTTTTCTGGATGCTGATGATGTTGTGCCAAACCTCTCTACAGCGACAAAAAGTGATGACAAAATTGAAATTGATAGCAATTCGACTGAGGAGTTTTTTGAAGTGGAAGAAATATTTAGCAATATTGTTGATGTGCAGGAAGTTAAGAGGGACTACGATGTTCAAATGGTACATGCTAATGAAACAGATGATGTTGACCATCAAGGAGTTTGGAAGGAGAATGCAGATCCTCCTACATTCCAACGCTGTAAGTCTTTTGGAGGGAGTCACAACTTGGACAAGAAGATGGATTGTAACGTTGAAGCAGTGAAGGACATAACTGTTGATGATGTGACTTCCAAGACAGATGGAAAAATGGACTCTGGTCTTCATGTAGTGAAGGACATTGTTGTGGATTATGGAGATAAAAGGCCAAATCCTCTTCTATTTTCTGTTAATGTACTGAGACGTATGGGAATCAAGGAACTGATAGAAGATGCTTACGACAAGTTGGAAGGAGTGCAGGATAAAGGGTACGGAGAAGATACTGCTATTCCAGACTTTGAATCAAAGGTTCCTTCGAAAAAGTTGGATTCTGATGCGTGGAGGCTTAAATATGAGAAGTTGCAGTCCCTAGCATCCAGGAAACAGCCTTCATCAACAGTTAAGCTAAAAAATCATACAACTGTAGCTAAACATAAGACGAAACAGCCAGAAGATCAGGACTTTCTTGTAAAACAGGCAAAACCAAATACACTTTCTAGATGGACTCCATATGACAAAGAATCTTACACTAACTCCATGCATGTGTTTTACCCACCATCAAGGCATACTGGTGCCTCAGCAACATCTATCAGTTCTCCTACTAGAGATTCTTATTCATATTCAACTTCAAAATCTGCTTCTGCTTCTGCTACTTCGGGACTGCTGCTGTCAACTGATACACCTGATGAACAAAGAAGTAACAAGGTGAGTCCTAAAAAACCTTTATGTTCTGCAACAGAGATTCTCACGAGTAAACCACAATCACCACTTGGATCCCCAAGACTATTGCCAAATGCTGTTCTGCATCAAGATCCTACTCTTCTTCTATCTCCAACTACACTTCTACAGCCACCCGCTCTTCATGCCAACACATCTTTCTTGCATACATCATCTTATAAATCTTCTTTGTCACCCTCTTCATATTTTCCCATAAATGCAAGATCTCCTCCTCCACCTCCACCTCCACCACCACCTCCTCCACTCTCCAGTCATGTGGCACCTAAAAGTTCAGCATTGGTGTGTGGAAATACACCTAAGCAAAGTGCTCCACCGGTACCACCTCCGCCTCCTGTACGTATAGCTCAACCACAATTACCTCCCCCACGGCCATCCCCTTCACATGGAGCTCTGCTTTCCACATGCCTATCAAATGCTGGAGCTTTCCCACCACCCCCTCCCCCACCTCCTCCAATTCAGAAGGCAGCTCCTCCACATTTAACTCAGGGGCGACAGGCTTTAACATCTCCAACAACCTGCGTAGTCTCATCATCCCTGCCATCTCCAATTTGTGAAGCACCATCACCTCCTCGACCCATGATTGGTCCCCTTCCACTGGTTCCTTCTCCTTCCAGACCTTCAGGAAGTATGTCTCCACACCCGGGAGCTAAAGGAGTGAGTTCTTCAACTGATGTGAAAACATCATCTATAGTGAGGGGACGTGGGTTCTCGCGGTCAATTGGCATGGGGGTGGCTGCTACAGTGCCTCAACGATCATCTTTGAAACCTCTGCATTGGAGCAAGGTGACTCGGGTACTACAGGGAAGCATATGGGAAGAATTGCAAAGATGTGGAGATTCTGAAAGGTATTATAACTTCTCCTATGAATTTACGTTGCTTTTTCATTCAATTGTGATATTTCCACATTCTAATTGTGTAGTTTGGCCTAGATGCAATATGTTCCCTTACACTTCAGCATTCAGTATCCTTTGTAATAACCAAGTTTCTACATTCTTCTTAGTGCACCAGAATTTGATGCATCTGAGCTGGAGACACTTTTCTCTGTGACTGTCCCTAAACCTATTGTTGATTCAGGAGGTAAATCCGGAGGACGAAGGAAGTCAGTTGGATCAAAATTGGACAAAGTTCACTTGGTATTGAAACTTCCATATTACTCTCTAGAAATAAGTTTTTCCCCCTTTGTGATATATATTTATGTGATCATGTTTCTAACTGCTGGTGCAACTAACGAGTTGATCGAATATTTAATTGCAGATTGATCTTAGGAGGGCAAATAACACTGAAATCATGCTAACAAAAGTTAGGATGCCACTATCTGACATAATGGTAAGCCAAGAAAAGTTATAGATACATTAGATATTTCCTCTTTGGCACAGACTGATTTTTTTGAGAAAGATTACTGGCCTTTATACCATATGTAATGGTATTGGGTGGCTCTGGCACTAAATAACTGTATGTAAATTTGAATTCAGATAGAAGATATTACAGATTAAGTAACTAAATGGTGATTTTAGAAAGAAGTGTCTTCATCTGAACTTTTCATTTTGCTGCTTTCCCATGATTAGAGTAAGTTGCCTATCTGTTTCATTTTTCCCAGAGGCAAATTTTCTTTCATCACAACATGTGCATTGTGCCATATTCTGATGCTGTAATTTCTGAATTTTTCCCATAAATATGGTTAGTGAAGAAGTGATTTTTTAAAATTCTTGAGGTTCACCGACTTAATATCTCAATTTAAGAAGCTTGCTTCAAACTTAATAGAAAATATCATGATGTAATTCCAGTTTGTGCAGTCTTGGACTATGCTAGAATTTATGATGTCTTATATCATTCCAACGCTATATATTGCGCACTTTCTTCTTGGGAGTGAGATACATTGTAAGACTTGGAGTTTGATCTTATAATCCCAGCTGATCTTTTCACCATGGTAGCCAATATTTAGGAGTTGGAAAGTACAGTATCAAACTGTTGGTGGCAAATTTCGGATCTTTTTGTGCTTGTTCTCGTACTACATTCTTACTTCCAATTAATAGTGAAATTTCTCATGTGAGTAAGCTTTGTTTCAGAGCTAGAGGATTAACATGATGGAGCAGATTATATTTTTCTTACTGTAATTGTCAATTCATTATGTAATACAGGCAGCAGTACTCTCCATGGATGAGTCAGTACTAGATGTAGATCAAGTGGAAAATCTCATCAAATTTTGTCCCACCAAAGATGAGATGGAGCTTCTCAAGGTGAAATATCTTGTGCTTATATTGGATCATCCTTTATTCATTTTGCCATTCTTAGATTCCTCCTTTTATTGAAGTGATATCCTGCTCTTTTTACATGTTATGTCCCACAATGCTCTTTACTTATGATCAATTAACTTAAGGTTTCTTTGTGCTTAAATTATCAAGGGATACTGTGGTGACAAGGATAAACTTGGAAAGTGCGAACAGGTAATTTTCAGATGCTCTGTTGAACAGGTCTTAGATTGTGTTTCATGCAGTGTAGTATTTGATTGCTTTTATACTTGTAGCCTAGTAAATTGACGCTTGTGCACCCATGTGATACTCGGCCAGCCCCTCCCCGATGCTCAGTTTGTATACAGATGCTCAGTTTGTATACAGAATACAAGCATTTGTTAGAGTTATTGTTGTTCGAGAGAGGGGAGAATTGGAAAAGTCTACAATTTCATTCAACCACAACTCAAATTAAATACACATTCTAATGCTAAAAATACTAACTCACTACAAACAACAACTATTCTTCCTATACTTTAGGGTGGTCCAGAAACTTGTGGGAAGGTGCATACTATGGAGCAAGGGAGACCTATTCTTCCTTCACTATGTAGGCCGCTTGAGTTAACTAACCGTTACCATGAGGTCAAAATTGGGTTAATGAGTTGGAAACAAAGAGATATAATTTGTGAGACAGAGATATAACTGCTACCTTAGGAAAAGGTTGGGACTTTGCTTTCAATTCAAAATTCGTCGTGCATCTTGCCCAAAATAGGCTGCTATGTTCTATCTTTGGCACCGACTTTAAATCCAAACGGATTCTGCTATTTCCTTCGATAAAATTCTTAGGAAGGTTAAATTTTTTGTTTGACAAAGTTTTACATGGGAGAGTTAACACTATGGACCATGTTCGGGGACATTCTTCTTTGGTGTTATCTCCGCACTGATGCATCCTTTTTAGGCGTAAGGCGGAGGACTTGCATCACCTCCTGTGGGGTTGTAAGTTTGTTCAGTCCATTTGAGCTTGGTGGCTGAATTTGTTTGGTTTCAGTTTGGTGTGGTAGGGTGATTGCTATCCTATGATCAAGG
The DNA here is from genome assembly GCA_028017165.1 of Herpetospermum pedunculosum. NCBI lineage: Eukaryota > Viridiplantae > Streptophyta > Magnoliopsida > Cucurbitales > Cucurbitaceae > Herpetospermum > Herpetospermum pedunculosum. Next base: position 69,240,591 of record CM051528.1, read on the forward strand.
AGGTGGTCCTGGGGTCGCCGCTTTGGGGGAAGGGAATTTTTTTGTGACGTGCTAGGGTTTTTTCTATTTTGTGGGGGTTGAGAGAATCAATATGATTTTTAGAGAGGTGAAACGGTCTTGTGATGAAGTTTGAGAGATGACTAGGTTTAACGCACCTTTGTGGGCGTCAGTCACTAGAATTTTTTGTAATTGTTGTTTCTAAGAGAGAAGAGAAATGAGAATGCAACTACTACATTTTCATTCAATAAAATCTGAGCTTAAATACACTTTCTAAATGCTAAAAGTAGCTTAGTTAACTCCATAAAAACAGCCACTAACTCCACTAACTCTAACTCCACAAAAATAGCCACTTACTCCACTAACTCTAAATATATCAATACTTACCCCACTAACTTCAAATATAGCAATTTACTAAAAATAGACTTTAGCTTTGAGTTAACTAACATACTCCTCCTAACTCAAATGCTGCAAACATTTAGCTTGCTTCTAACACAGCTACACACTACTTCTCTCATATACCTCACTCAGCAGTCTAGTCCCTCTAACTGGTCTATCATCAACCAGTCCATCAGTATCCAGAGAAACTTCTTGTTTCTTCACCTCTGCTTCTTCTGTCCAGTCCCAATCCTCATCTTCCAAGAATTAAACATCCCTACTAATCACCATCTTCTTTTTGTGAGGTTGATAGATCTTGTACGCTTTAGACATCATGGTGTAGCCTACAAAGATTCTTGCTTTTGCCTTTTCACTCAACATGTTTCTCTCCACCTGTAGAACATGAGAAAAACACAAACAACCAAACACCTTCAAATTTTTCAGTTTTGGTTTAGTACTAAACCAAACTTCATAGGGTGTCTTCTTCTCCAATACCCTTGTAGGTAGTCTATTCAATAAAAACAGGGATGTATTTGTTGCTTCAGCCCGAAACTCCTTTGACAAGTTCTTCTCATGCAACATGCATCTTGTCATCTCCATAATACTCATGTTCTTCCTCTCACTAACTCCATTTTGTTGTGGAGTATATGGAACAGTGAGTTGATGCTCTATTCCAACTTCTTCACAAAAGGTATTGAACCTTTGTGACGTGTATTCATTCCCGTTATCGGACCTTACCATCTGAATCTGACAACCACTCTGATTCTCAACCCATCTTTTAAACTTCAGAAACACTTCAGCTACTTCAGACTTATGCTTCATGGAGTAAATCCAACACATTCTCGTATAATCATCAATAAAGATAATGAAATACCTGCTACCATTGAGTGAGAGAGTTGGTTGTGGTCCACACAAGTCAGTGTGGATGAGCTGCAACTTCTCTGTTGTTTTCCAAATTGACTTCTTGAATGGCAGCCTCGTCTGCTTCCCTGTCAAACAAGCTTTGCAGTTTGCTTTCAGCTCCTCCAGAACTGGTACTCCAACTGCCATCTCATTCTTCTGCAAATACTGCAACCCCTTCTGATGAAAATGCCCCAACCTCTTGTGCCATAGCTCAGTGTCACTCACTTGACACTTGAAAGCTATTTGTTCCTTCTCGAGTGGATCCAATAAGAAACACTTGTGCTGCATTTTTATTTTGAACAACTTATTTCCACTAGAATCGAAAATAAGACATTTTCCTTCTTCAAATAACACTTTGAATTTCTTCTCTACTAGTTGACCGACACTTAATAAGTTTTGATCAATCTCTGGAACTAGGAGCACTTCAGTAATCAACTTGGTTCCTGCACAACTCTCTATTGACACTGTGCCCTTCCCCTTCACTTCTAGATACTCACCATTTCCTATCTTCACCCTTGACTTAAATGACTTGTCAAGGTCCTTGAACAACTCCTTGTCACTTGTCATGTGATTGGTACACCCACTATCAACCAACCAACTGCCACATTGAGTGACTGATGAGAAACAGGTAGCCACAAAGAGTTGATCTCCTTCTTGTTGTACTGCAGCATGTGCTCCTCCTTGTTGTTGAGATCCCTTACAGAATCTCTCAATGTGCCCCATTGAATGACACCTTCTACACTTCACATCTGGCCTTCTCCAACATCTGAAGTGTGGATGATTATGTTTCCCACAGTGCTTGCATGCACTGCCCTTGCTGAAACATGCACTTCCATCATCCTTTACAGCATAATCTGAGCTACTGTTGCCACTATCCTTTCTCCCTCTCCACTTCTTCTCTCTTCCACCTTCTCCCTGCTGCATTCTGACTTTCAGTGCCCCCTCAATGCTTCCTTCTTGCCTCATCAACCTCCTCTGCTCTTGTGCTTGCAAAGCACTTACTAACTCTATCACCTTGAGTTTAGAGAGGTCTTTGGTATTTTCTAAGGAAGCAATGGTTGCTTCATATTTCTCAGGAACTGAAACCAGAATTTTCTGAACCAATCTATTGTCAGATAAATCAGTTCCTAATGCTCTTGCCTTGTCGACAATCGCAATCAACTTGTCTGAGTATTCTTTAATGGACTCAGAATCCTTCATTTGCATTCTTTCGAATTCCCTCACCAAGCTCAACACTTTCATGCCCTTGATCCTCTCATCACCTTCATACTCACCTTTGAGGAAGTCCCAGATCGCCTTTGCTGACTTCAAGGCCATAATTCTGTTGAATATGGACGAAGACACAACTGCATATAGACAAGCTCTAGCCTTTGCCTTCCTGGTGACTCTCTCCTTGTGAGTCTTGATCTGGTTGATTGTTGAATTATCGGTAAGTGCAGCAACCTCATAGTCGCTCTCAACTGCTTCCCAATAATCACAAGCCTCCATGTAGGCTTGCATTCTGATAGCCCATGCTTGGTAGTTTTCTCCATCAAACACTGGTGGAGCCAGTGAAGAAAGACCGCTCGATCCTGATTCCATCTCACTCAAATCTCAAAGTGTATCACTCGGTTTCTCTAAGGGATATCTTACTAACTCTCACTCACAGGCCCCTTAAGAATTTAGCTCTGATACCACTGTTGTTTCTAAGAGAGAAGAGAAATGGGAATGCAACTACTACATTTTCATTCAATAAAATCTGAGCTTAAATACACTTTCTAAATGCTAAAAGTAGCTTAGTTAACTCCATAAAAACAGCCACTAACTCCACTAACTCTAACTCCACAAAAATAGCCACTTACTCCACTAACTCTAAATATATCAATACTTACCCCACTAACTTCAAATATAGCAATTTACTAAAAATAGACTTTAGCTTTGAGTTAACTAACAGTAATAAATTGTTGGACTTCTTTTTTGTATGCCCTTCTATTATTTCATTCTTCTCAATGAAAGTTCGGTTTCTTACCCCAAAAAAAAAAAAAAAAAAAAAAAAAAAAAAAAAAAAAAAAAGCTTCAAGATCCAACTTAAGAAGACTATTTTGGTTTTCTGCTATTTTTCTAGTAAACAATTTATTTAATTTATTGAAAATGTGGTTCTAATTTGTGTTCTGAAAAAAGTTGATTCACATTACGTGTTTTTTTTTTCTTTTTTTTTTTTTCATTTGTCCACACATCAGTACTTTTTGGAGATGATGCAAGTTCCTCGTGTGGAGTCAAAGTTAAGAGTGTTTTCTTTCAAGATTCACTTCAGCTCTCAGGTTTTGTGGTATCTGCAACTCTTCATTTTTTTTTCCCATTTTTAATTTTGACATATATAAAAAGTTCTCTAGTGTAAGCGTACTTTTTTACTCTATATACTTATTCTTGACCTCCTTTGCAGATGGTAGAGTTCAAAAAAAGCCTAAACACTGTAAACTCTGTCTGTGTAGAGGTCTATTTCTAATGATAATGAATACCTTTCACCGCACAGTTGATATGTATCAAATCTCAGCCCATTAATTTACGTTACTGTTTTAATAGACGAGGAGTTCTAGCAAATTGAAGAGGATAATGCGATTAATTCTTTACCTGGGAAATATGCTGAACCAAGGAACTGCTAGGGGTAAGAAACTTCTTGCATCTTTGTTGGAAGACACATTTTTAGCTTACATCATGATACTTAAATGGGTTGATTCCATCACTCTTTAGGATAAGTTAGGTCTCTTCATTGATTTGGCTAAACATTTGGCTATTCATCACATGATTATCTCCTTCCACCACATGAAGAGAGACCCAACTATGTAGCCCATCATTTAGCCCATTTTGCTTGAAAATATTATGTGTCAGAAATATGAGTCAATGACCCTCCTAGCTGGCTGCTAATTTAAAAAATTCCTATGATATAGGACAAATTTTGGTTCAGGGTGGGGGCACCTGTCCCACTGAAATTTCGTTAGGTACTGCTGCACCAGTTTAATGAAAATTTGAGGTATTATTTAAAAAAAAAAGAACAGAAAAGAAGAAATAATTTCATTGATTGAAGGTAATTATGATATAACTCTTAGAGGAACATATATTTTCTATATTAATGATAAGGACAAGAGTAAAAAAGGTTAGACTTTTGATAGGTCTGCTCCCTCTCCTCTCCCTCCTAAGACTGCCAACTTTCTTCTAATTAGTCTTACATCACGCTCCATAATATTTATTACATTCCTTTTCCCATTCTGTCAATAACAAAATTACAAAAGTTGTTTTCCCTTATTACTAAAGGGGCCCCACGGGTGAGCATGCACATGATTCCCTCATTTTCTTCCGAACCCATGTTCTATTAACAAAATGTTTCTCAATGCTATCAGATTATATTGGTTAAAATTATGTTCATGTCAATTGGAACAATCTGTATTCCATTTGTCCCCCGTTCAGTTCTTGGCATTCCTATCTTATTCTCTGCTTTTTTATGGTGCCTACTTTCTTTGCCCGAATGTCATATTCCTGAAGTGTTTTAGTCCATGAATTTTGAACACATTACCAGCCAAATGGCTCAATACCAATTATACCTGCAGGTTCTGCAATTGGATTCAGGTTGGATAGTCTCTTAAAACTCGCTGATACACGTACTTCTAACAATAAGATGACTCTCATGGATTATCTCTGTAAGGTACTATTCTAATATCATCCTGTCTTATTGATAATTTTTAATTTTCTAGTTTTTGGGAGAATAGAGGTTGAAAGCCAATTAAATTATAATCTTATTGAATAAAATGTGTAAGTCAGTTGAAAGTTACTTCTATCCTGATAAATGTTTCGGAAGTGCGAGAAATTGAGAGGTTATATAACTTTGATACTATACTTTTTCAGACATTTGAGAGGCTGCAAAATATATTCTTATATATCCTGTAATCCTTAAATTCGGTATTCTTCATGGAACTTGATAGTTCATGAGTCCATGACTAACTCCATAAAAGCAATATGGGGCAAAATTTAGAGAGATTTCGAGGATATCTCATGATTCTCATCCTTAAGAGGGGTAGATTGTGGAATGAAGTTTGATCTGTTTATATTCCCCCCAACTCCTCTCAAGTGTGGCAGGCTGATCACAAAGTTGGTTTATGCATGTGCTTCAGGTCCTTGCTTTGAAGTCACCATCACTTCTTGATTTTCATCTAGACCTTGGTAGCTTGGAAGCTGCATCTAAGGTCTCGTCCATATTTCTTGGTATTAAATTCAACAACAAAAAAAAAAGCTTGTTTGACTTGGGGTCTTGCTTCTTATGCAGATACAATTGAAATCTTTGGCAGAAGAAATGCAAGCAATAACAAAAGGATTGGAAAAGGTCAAGCAGGAACTAGTTGCGTCTGAAAGCGATGGCCCCATCTCCGAAACCTTTCGTAAGGTGCAAATTCTTTGTTCCTTTCCCCATCCCCTGGGATTTGTTATGAAATAATGAAATAAAGCTGTTTTGTACGGAAAACATTTTTTTTGGGGCATTCTTGACATCATCATTATGAAGTACTCTTTTCAATGTTAACTGAGCAATTGTCTTTAATAATTAACTCCTCAAGCTACATGTTCGTAACCATAGCATCTCTTTGTAAGGGATGATACTGTGTAAATACTAGTTTATATTCTCTGTCCCTCTCATCAGTCATCACCCAGATGCACACACAAAAAACAGTCATTGCGAACACTTTCAGTGGTTTAAACAATTTATTATCTTGTTTTTTTAGACATTGAAAGAATTTGTTACTCTTGCCGAGACGGAGGTGGAATCTGTGACAGTTCTTTACTCAGTGGCGGTAATCTTCTAGACTAGATCATCATGTTGGAATATCGTTTGAAGTTATTGAGAAATAAAATAAGAACATGCCTTTGCTTACTGCTTGGTGGCAGGGTAGAAATGCTGATGCACTTGCACTATATTTTGGCGAGGATCCTGCCCGTTTTCCATTTGAACAAGGTTAGTTAAATGGTGCACAGCTTGACTTTTTGTTGTTCATTGTTGTGTGATCATAGCTATGTAAGTCTGCAGTTCAGTAGGTGTTTTTCATGAGGGAATCTTTTTATACAATGCTTGGCACATTTAAAATTTTACTTCCTTGGTCGTATCGAAGTATATTTTTCAGAAAGATAAGAAAGATCTCTAATGGAGTGCCTAAATCATAATAATAGTAGGATTGGGCCTTTGGTTTTTTGAAAAATTGAAATTCATAATAAATAATAATAAGCTTTTAGGTAGACTTCGATTCAGAAGTTGTAACTACAAGCACCCATTAATGGTTGTTGGAAATTTCTTTAAAAGAAAAACAATTAAACTCAACCCCATGATTCATGATTCAAAGAGTGATAAGTAATCCTCCAAAGAGAAAGTCAAGAGTTGCAAAAAAGCTCTCAAATTGGCATATACAAAAAAAAGTGAAGTGCACAAAAAAAAGAAGAAGCCCTTTTAGAAACTGGAGACATAATCAAATCAACAATTTCATCTTATTTCCTTCTTTTTATCTTCATAGGCCTGTCCGTTTCTCTCTAACTATAGTTACCATAAAATAACTCACTTCATCGATAAAACCTTTGCCTTCCTTCATAAACATGACCCAGAATGGTTTTCTGGAGAAAATATTGAATGGTTAAAGGAAAGAACGACGGTCATTTTCTTGTTATTTTTATTTTTTTGTTTTTTTCTTGGGTGAGAAACCGAACTTTCATTGAGAAACATGAAAGAATACAAGGACATACAAAATACAAGTCCTCCAACAAACTACATAAAATGACTCTAACCCAACAAGATCACGCACCATAATTACAAAAAGGTTTAGTGGCCGAAGCCCACAAAGAGACTATTATTTCTCTCAAGCCAAACCCCCACAAGATAGCAAAGAAACTAGCATGCCACAAAATAAGTTATTTCTCCCGAAAAGGCGAGCCAAAAAGCACCTCCTCGCAACACAAAATTATTCCAGACCCAACAAATACCGAAAGCCTCCAACCATCTAGCCCAAAGGGACTAAACAACCATTTTCTTGTTATTTTGTTCATCGAGAAAAAAAATCCATCAGAATAAAGGAAAATGGTTAAGACACGGATTTCTTTTAGAACACTTTGTTAGGATACCCTTAACAAGAATACATAACCATATATTGCAAGGATACCCTTAACGAGAATACATAACCATATATTGCAATATGAAAGATAATCAAACCACATGATAAATCAAGTGTTCGAGGAACTTAAACCCTCCCGTCTTTAGATAAATCTCAAGCCCTAATTCACTATCCAAATATTGCCTAACTTTCTCCTTCTCCACTCTCCGTTTATAACAAACTCCTTTAACAAGAATACATAACCATATATTGCAAGGATACCCTTAACGAGAATACATAACCATATATTGCAATATGAAAGATAATCAAACCACATGATAAATCAAGTGTTCGAGGAACTTAAACCCTCCCGTCTTTAGATAAATCTCAAGCCCTAATTCACTATCCAAATATTGCCTAACTTTCTCCTTCTCCACTCTCCGTTTATAACAAACTCCTTTAACTCCTTGTCTAATTACTAATATATCCTTAAAGACTGATAATATTCCTCATAGCATTCTAACACACTTTTAACTCAGATTGTTGAAGGAATTTGTCATATGGAAGGATGTAAAGCAGTTCCATCATTCCTCTTGTAGCCTAGTTTACTAATCTCAAAATTGATTCAGGAGAATCATCATCTCATCTGTATAGTATCTGATTCCATGTGTTCAAATCAATGCATCTGATTCCATGTGTTCAAATCAATGCAGTTACAGGTACTCTCTTCCATTTTACAAAGTCCTTTCTGAAAGCACATGAAGAGAATTGCAAGCAGTTGGAAATGGAGAGGAGAAAGCTGAGAAAAGAGGTGAAATTTGGAAAAGGCCACAAGTATCATCAAGCTAATGAAGAAGTTTGTGAGAGGTGAAATTCAATTCGGGGTCGCAACGGACGATATAGCATCCAAGCATGTCAGAAAGATCCTTTCTTAATACTGCACCAAGATATCTAACAAGATTGGACAACTAAATTACGACTCTCAATCTTATGTGGTCATAATGTAGGATCAAGAAAGCAAAGGTTCTACATAGGATTACTTTTTGCAGATTTGGGTTTGATCCATGGAAAAAGCTGTTGGAGAATTATCCTAATTCTTGGAAAAGTACTTGTAGAATTGGATGAACCATTCAAGTAGATAATTTGATTTCAGCTTCCACACTTTAGTTTGAATAGCTTCAGAAACAGAGCAGTGTCTAAGAACCGTTCAAGGACTTTCAGCCGTAGGATCTTACATCTACCAGCATAGCTATCTGTACAAAGCTCTCTCCCTGTTCATATTTTTATGACTAACCAATTCTGTAACATAAATTTCTGAATTTCTCTCCTTAAAGATGTTGTATAGCTCTTTAAATAAGATGTTAGAAGTCAGCCATTAACTTCTGTGACTGTAACATTAAATACTATTTTGCTTCTTAGAAATTATTCTTAAACTTTTTTTTGTGACAACTTACTATTAGTCATTATAGTAAATCCGGATGATAATGCACCAATTACCATCTTAAAGGGATGATGAAATTCGGATGATAATGCACCAATTACCATTTTAAAGGGATGATGGTTCGATTCCTGCCTTACAAATTATTGAACTAAAAAAAAAAAAAAAAAGACTTACTATTAGCCATTCTTCCCTTTTAAGGAAACAAGTTTGGAAGACTTACTATTAGCCATTGAAAGGGCCATTCTTCATTGATTATGCTCGTGTTGGCATATAAGAAATTCGAATCTATGCTCGTCTTGACATTTAAGGAAGCAAGTCTAGTCAAAAGTACATCCTCAAACATATTCTCATCTGAAAACTCACTACAAGTACTAGAATTGTGATCATTTTCTTTGCCAATATGTGTGAGGTGGGGATTTTTTTTTAAACTCTCATATCTTAGTTGATAGTACATATTTTATGCCATTTGAAGTTATGTTTATGTTGACATTAGAGAAATGTCATGGTTTTTCAAATCACCATGTGGTGAAAATATTTTCATTAAGATAAATAATAACTAATATTTTCATTAAGATAAATAATAACTAAATAGTTAAAAATTTATCCACATTTTTTTAAGGAATTTTAAAAGGGGTGTAACACTAGGGGGCTGTTTGGCCCCCCGAGTTGGGTAGGGTGGGGTGGGCTTAAATAGCCCACCCCATGTTTGGAGCCCCAACTATATAAGTTGGGGCTGGGGGTTATTATAACCCCCGGGTGCTACAGTGTTTACTGTAGCAGTTCTACAATGTTTTTTTTATTTTTCTTTCTTTTTTTTTTATTTTATTTTTCTTTTCATTTTTTCATTAAATTTTTCGGGTTTTCTTCTCTCTTTGTTTTTTTTCTCGAGTTTTCTTCTCTCTTTATTTTTTTTTTCTATTTTTTTTCACTCAATTTACAGATTTTTTTTATCTTCCATTTCATCCCAAATTTCTCTCTTCACCGAACCTTTGTGATTTTCTAAATAATATTTAATTTTTAATTTTTAAAAAATTAATATGTAATATACATTTAACTATATAAATACAACAAAAAGTTGTAGAAAAAAAATAAACTAACATAAACACATATTTCAAACTTCATGTTAAAGAAAAGTGTATTTTAAACCCACACTATACAACTCTGCACCCCAAACACAGACTTACTAAACCCAGACTATACAACTCTGCACCCCAAACACAGACTATTATAACCCACAGATTATTATAACCCACCAACTATAATAACCCACCCTGCGCCCCAAACGCCCCCTAGGAGTTTTCTAGTGGCCACCCAACTTAATACTCTACTCTCACCCAAGCTTAAGCACGCGGTTTAACTGCCAATTTCTGGTGGAATCCAATGCATTCGCACCAAAAAAATTATCCACATTTAACCTAATTCTAGAAAGTATTTACATAAAATTTAATATTTATATACCGTCCTCCTCCCCCCTATGTGGTCATTTTCTAACTGCTGATGCAAGTGCAACTAACAAGTTGATCGAGTATTTAATTGCAGATTAATCTTTGGAGGAAAATAACACTGAAATCATGCTAACAAAAGTTAGGATGCCACTTCTGACATAATGGTAAGCCAAGAAAAGTTATTAGATACATTAGATATTTCTTCTTTGGTACTGACTGATTTTTCCCATCATCAACGTGCCAGAAATCTGATTTACAAATTACTGGCCCTTTTTTTTTTTTTTTTTTAAGAAAGATTACTGGCCTTTATACCATATGTGATGGTATTGGGTGGCTCTGGCACTACATAATTGTATGTAAATTTGAATTCAGATAGAAGATATTATAGATTAAGTAACTAAATGGGGATTTTAGAAAGAAATCTCTTCATCTGAACTTTTCATTTTGCTGCTTTCCCATGATTAGAGTAAGTTGTCTATCTGTTTCATTTCGCCCAGAGGCAAATTTTCTTTCATCACAACATGTGCATTGTGCCATATTCTGATGCTGTAATTTCTGAATTTGGCCAATGCATATGGTTAGTGAAGAAGTGATTTTTTAAAAATCTTGAGGTTCACTGACTTAATATCTCAATTTGAGAAGCTTGCTTCAAACTTAATAGAAAATATCATGATGTAATTCCATTTTGTGTAGTCTTGGACTATGCTAGAATTTATGATGTCTTATATCATGCCAACGCTATATATTGCGCACTTTCTTCTTGGGAGTGAGATACATTGTAAGACTTGGAGTTTGATCTTATAATCCCAGCTGATCTTTTCACCATGGTAGCCAATATTTAGGAGTTGGAAAGTACAGTATCAAACTGTTAGTGACAAATTTCGGATCTTTTTGTGCTTGCTCTCATACAACATTCTTATTTCCAATTAATACTGAAATTTCTCACGTGAGATTAAGCTTTGTTTCAAATCTAGAGGATTAACAAGATGGAGCAGATTGTATTCTTACTGTAATTGTCAATTCATTATGTAATACAGGCAGCAGTACTCTCCATGGATGAGTCAGTACTAGATGTAGATCAAGTGGGAAATCTTATCAAATTTTGTCCCACCAAAGATGAGATGGAGCTTCTCAAGGTGAAATATCTTGTGCTAATATTGGATCATCCTTTATTCATTTTGCCGTTCTTAGATTCCTCCTCTTATTGAAGTGATATCCTGCTTTTTTTACATGTTATGTCCCATGATGCTCTTTACTTATGAGTTATGATCAATTAACTAATGATTTCTTTGTGCTTAAATTATCAAGAGATACTGTGTTGACAAGGATACAAGCATTTGTTAGAGTTATTGTTGTTGTTCGAGAGAGAGAGAGAGGAGAATTGGGAAACTCTACAATTTCATTTAATAACAACTCAAATTAAATACACTTTCTGATGCTAAAAATAACAACTAAAAATAGCAACAACTATTCTTGCGTGGTTGAGAAACTTGTGGGAACCTGGAGCATGGGAGACCTATTCTTCCTCCACTATTTAGGCCGCTTGAGTTAACTAACCGTTATCATGCTAAGGTTAAAATTGGGTTAATAAGTTGGAAACAAAGAGATATAATTTATGAGATAGAGATATAACTGCTACCTTACTAAAAGGCTGGGACTTTGCTTTCAATTCAAAATTCGTTGTGCATCTTGCCCAAAATCGGCTTCTTTGTTCCATCTTTTCTACCAGTTTTAAGATCCAAACCGATTCTGCTTTTTCCTAAGGTTAAAGTTCCTAGGAAGGTTATATTTTTTGTTTGACCGGTTTTACATGGGAGAGTTAACACTACGGACCGTGTTCGGAGACATTCTTCTTTGGTGTTATCTCCGCATTGGTCCATCCTTTGTAGGCGTTAGACGGAGGACTTGCATCAGCTCCTGTGGGGTTGTAAGTTTGTTCAGTCCATTTGAGCTCGGTTGCTGAATTCGTTTGGTTTCAATTTGGTGTGGTAGGGTGATTGCTATGCTATAAAGAGGTGCTCCTGGGGTCTCCGTTTGGGGAGAAGGGCAAAATTTTGTGTCATGCTAGTTTTTTTTTTTTTTTTTTTTGTTGCTATTTTGTGGGGGATTGGATTGAGAGAAACAATAGATTTTTAGATAGGTGGAGTGGTCTTGTGATGAGGTAGCTAGGTTTAACGCATCTTTGTGGGCGTTGGTCACTAGAACTTTTTGTAATAAATTGTTGGGCTTGTTTTTTGTATGCCCTTCTATTATTTCATTCTTCTTAATGAAAGTTCGGTTTCTTACCCAAAAAAAAAGAAAACAAAGCTTTAAAAAGACTATTTTGGTTTACTTCTATTTTTCTACTAAATAATTAATTTAATTTTTTGCATGTGACATGAATGTCGTTTTGAAAAGGTGGTTCTAATTTGTGTTTTGAAAGAAGTTGATTCACATTACAGTTTTTTTCATTTGTCCAAACATCAGTACTTTTTGGAGATGATGCAAGTTCCTCGTGTGGAGTCAAAGTTAAGAGTGTTTTCTTTCATGATTCACTTCAGTTCTCAGGTTTTGTGGTATCTGAACTCTTTATTTCTTTTTCCCATTTTTAATTTTGACATATATAAAAAGTTCTCTAATATAAGCCTACTTTTTTACTCTATATACTTATTCTTGACCTCCTTTGCAGATAGTAGAGTTCAAAAAAAGCCTAAACACTGTAAACTCTGTCTGTCAAGAGGTCTATTGCTAATGATAATGAATACCTTTCTCCGCTCAACTGATATGTGTCAAATCTCAGCCCATTAATTTACGTTACTGTTTTAATAGTTGATGAGTTCTAGCAAATTGAAGAGGATAATTCGATCAATTATGTACCTGGCAAATACGCTGAACCAAGGAGCTCCTAGGGGTAAGAAACTTCTTGCATCTTTGTTGGAAGGCACATTTTTAGCTTACATCATGATACTTAAATGGGTTGATACCATCACTCTTTAGAGATAATGAAAAATATTTATCATGCTATCTGCAAGGGACTCCAATCTTTATCTGCTCAATTTACACAACCCATACAAGTTGAGAGTGATGCTGAGACAGTATCAAGTTCTTGCTTGGATACGGAGTTAGGCCTCTTCATTGATTTGGCTATTCATCACATGAATATCTCTTTCCACCACATGAAGATAGACCCAACTGTGTAGCCCATTTTGCTTGTGAACATTATGAGTCAGAAATATGAGTCAATGACCCTTCTAGCTGACTGTGGCTGCTTAATTTAAATTCGTATGTTATAGGACAATTTTTGGTTCAGGGTGGGGCACCTGTCCCACTGAAATTTCGTTAGGTGCTGCTGCACCAGTTTAATGAGAATTTGAGGTATTATTTTCAGAAGATAAAAAAGAAAATAATTTCATTGATTGAAGGTAATTACTAATTATGATATAACTCTTAGAGGAACATATATTTTCTATATTAATGATAAGGACAAGAGTAAAAAATGTCAGACTTTTGATAAGGTCTGCTCCCTCCTAAGATTACCAACTTTCTTCTAATTAGGCTGTCATCATGCTCCACAATATATGTTACATTCCTTTTCCCATTCTGTCAAATTTTTGTTGAGTAATTTATTGGTTAAAATCATGTTCATGTCAATTGGAACTATCTGTTCTCCATTTGTTCCGCGTTCAGGTCTTCGCATTGCTACCTTATTCTCTGCTTTTCTATGGTGCCTACTTTCTTTGACAGAATCTCATATACCTGTAGGTTCTGCAATTGGATTCAAGTTGGATCGTCTCTTACAAATCGCTAATACACGTCCTTCTAAAAATAGGATGTCTATCATGGATTATCTCTGTAAGGTACTATTCTAATATCATCCTGTCTTATTGATAAATTTTAATTTTCTAGTTTAGTGGGAGAATAGAGGTTGAAAGTCAATTAAGTTATAATCTTATTGAATAAAATGTGTTAAGTCAGTTGAAAGTTACTAAGTTACTTCTATCCTGATAAATGTTTGGAAAGTGTGAGAATTGAGAGGTTATATAAATTCCGTATTCTTCATGGAACTTGATAGTTCATGAGTCCATGACTAACTCCATAAAAGCAATATGGGGCAAAACTTTAAACGTGTTCCTGGTGTTACTTTATTGGTCGGTGTAGATTCACTATGGTCGTATTTTCTTGGCAATTCCCCAATTGAAGGATAGGACGTATTGGAATCCTTATATCATGCCTAGAGACTTTTCTAACATTTGAAGATTTTGTTAATAAGAACGACATGATCAAACGTGCTTGTTAATGTGGAGTTTATGGAAGTTAACTTTCGCTTTTTATTGGAAAGATTTCGAGGATATCTCATCCTTAAGACGGGTGGATTGTGGAATGAAGTTTGATCTGTTTATATTCCCCCCAACCCCCTCCCCCAACTCCTCTCAAGTGTGGCAGGCTGATCACTTGGTTGGTTTATGCATGTGCTTCAGGTCCTTGCTTCGAAGTCACCATCACTTCTTGATTTTCATCTGGAGCTTGGTAGCTTGGAAGCTGCATCTAAGGTCTCCTCCATATTTCTTGGTATTAAATTCAACAAAAAAAAAAAGCTTGTTTGACTTGGGGTCTTGCTTCTTATGCAGATACAATTGAAATCTGTGGCAGAAGAAATGCAAGCAATAACAAAAGGATTGGAAAAGGTGAAGCAGGAACTAGTTGCGTCTAAAAGCGATGGCCCCATCTCCGAAACTTTTCGTAAGGTGCAAATTTTTTGTTGCACATTTTGACATCATGATTATGAAGTACTATTTTCAATGTTAACTGAGCTCTGAGCAATTGTCTTTAAATACTCTATTTAGGTTCTCCGTCCCTCTCATCACCCAGAGGCACACACAAAAAACATAGTTATTGTGAACACTTTCAGTAGTTTAAACAATTTATTATCTTGTATTTTTAGACATTGAAAGAATTTGTTACTCTTGCCGAGACGGAGATGGAATCTGTGTCAGTTCTTTACTCGGCGGCGGTAATCTTCTAGACTAGATCATCTTGGTTGGAATGTTGTTTGAAGTTATTGAGAAATAAAATAAGAACATGCCTTTGCCTACTGTTCGGTGGCAGGGTAGAAATGCTGATGCACTTTCACTATTTTTTGGCGAGGAGCCTTCCCGTTGTCCATTTGAACAAGGTTAGTTAATGTTGCACAGCTTAACTTTTTGTTGTTCATTGTTGCGTGAGATCATAGCTGTGTAAAGTCTGCAGTTCCGTAGGTGTTTTTCATGAGTGAATCTTTTTATACAATGTTTATTTAGTATTCTTTAGAACTTTTCATGCAGACTAAAACATTTACTTCCTTATCTTATCTAAGTTTATTTTTCAGAAAGAGAAGAAATATCACTCAATGGAATGCCTTGGATTTGGCCTTTGGTTTTTGAAAATTTGAAATTCATAATAAATAATAATAAGCTTTTAGGTATGGTATTTGATGACTTTGTTTCAGAAGTTGCAACTACAAGCACCCATAATGGCCGTTGGAAATTTAAAAAAGGAAGCATAAGTAATCCTCTAAAGAGAAAGTCAAGAGTTGCAAGAAAGCTCTCAAATTGGCATATATAAAAAAGAAACTGAAGTGCACAAAAAACGAAGAATTCAGAACTATATATTGCAATATAAAAGATAATCAAACCACACGATAAACCAAGTGTTCGAGGTACTAGAAGTTAGATCCTCCCCTCTTGAAATAACTCTCAAGCCTTAATTCACTTCCCAAATATTGCCTATCTTTCTCCTTTCCCACTCTCTCTATTTATAACAATCTCCTTATCTAATTACTATTTACACCCTTAAGACCTTTAATAATATTCCTTGTAGCATTCTAACACACTTTTAGCTCAGATTGTTGAAGGGATTTGTCATATGGAAGGATGTAATGCAGTTCCATCATTCATCATGTAGCCTAGTTTACTAATCTGAAATTGATTCAGGAGAATCATCATCTCATCTGTATAGTATCTGATTCCATGTGTTCAAATCAATGCAGTTACAGGAACTCTCTTCAATTTTACAAAGTCCTTTCTGGAAGCACATGAAGAGAATTGCATGCGGTTGGAAATGGAGATGAGAAAGATGAGAAAAGAGGTGAAATTTGGAGAAGGCCACAAGTATCATCAAGTTAATGAAGAAGTTTGTGAAAAGTGATTCAATTCGGGGTCGCAACGGACGATATAGCATCCGATCATGTCAGAAAGATCCTTTCTTAATACTGCACCAAGATATCTAACAAGATTGGACAACTAAATTATGACTCTGAATTTCCTCCAAATGAACAATAATTTTGCAGATTTGGGTTCTACATAGGTTTAGTTTTTGCAGATTTGGGTTTGATCCATGGAAAAAGTTGTTGGAGAATCATCCTAATTCTTGGATAAGTTCTTGTAGAATTGGATGAGCCATTATTCAAGTAGAGAATTTGATTTCAACTTCCACACTGTAGTTTGCAAGATCTTACATCTACCAGCATAGCTATCTATACAAAGCTCTCTCTGTTCATATTTTATGACTAACCAATTCTTTAACATAAATTTCTGAATTTCTTTCCTTAAAGATGTTGTATAGCTCCTTAAATAAGATGTTAGAAGTCGGCCATTAGCTTCTGTGTCTGTAACATAAAATACTATTTTGCTTCTTAGAAATTAATTCTTAGTTTAATCTTTTTTTGTTACAACTTAGTCTCGGTCATTATTGTTTATCTGAGCCTAGTTCAGCAGACCAGACACCAATTATCATCCTAGAAGTCGATGGCTCGATCTTAAAAGTCGATGACTTGATTTCAACCCGGAGGCATTCTTCCGCTAAAATTCACTCTAAGTATTAGAATTGTGATCATGGTTTTTCGAATCACCATAAATTCTTGGAAATTCAAAACTTTAATATTTTCATTAATAAATAACTAAATAGTTAGAAATTTATTCACATTTTTTTAGGAATTTTAAGAAGAGTGCAACACGAGATAAGGTAAAAAAAAACATAGAATTTTTTAGGAATTTTAGGAATTTTAGGAATTTTTTAGATTTATGTTTTCAAATCACCAACTAAATAAACTCTAAATTTCATGTAAATAATTTCTAGAATTAGGCAATGGATAAATTTTTGGGTGTGATCATACCACAGTAATGCACCAATTCCAACAAAAATCCACTAGAATTGAAAAAGTACTCGTGTTGTACCCTTTTTACATAATTTCTAGAATTAAGTTAAATGTGGATAAATTTTGTGAGTGCGAATTAACACTAATGCACCACTCTTAATTGCAGATTTCTATGGAATTCGGTGCATTAGTGTTAATTCGCACTCACAAAATTTATCCACATTTAACTTAATTCTAGAAATTATGTAAAAAGGGTACAACACGAGTACTTTTTCAATTCTAGTGGATTTTTGTTGGAATTGGTGCATTACTGTGGTATGATCACACCCAAAAATTTATCCATTGCCTAATTCTAGAAATTATTTACATGAAATTTAGAGTTTATTTAGTTGGTGATTTGAAAACATAAATCTAAAAATAAAGAATTGAATAAAAATAAACTTGTATTTAATGTTTTCAAATATGTGTTTGATAGCAGATTTAAAAATTTGATATCGATTTATTGAATTCTTTCAAATGTGCTTATAACATTTTTATAAACCATTAAATTAGTTGGAGTTACCAACTAAATATTAGGTGATTATAAACTATTATTAATTAATTTATGAACATATTTTATGTTATGGGAAATTGTAGTAAATGACAATTTAAGACTTATTGTTTGCAAATATAGCATGTTTTTAAAAAAATTGCGGATATAACAATTTCTATCGCTGATATCTTATGACTGATAGAAGTCTATCGCTGATCACCTCAGCTTTTTATAGATTTTTGCCAGTGATAATAGTCTATCATTGATAGAAGTCTATCAGTATATAATAAAGTCTATCAGTGATAGAAACGAGTTAGTGATAGAAGGCTTTTGCACAAATAGCAATCAGGCCCAAACTAATTGCAAAATTAAGAAACTTTAAAATGTTTTGCAAATATGGCACATGTTATTGTGTATAATTATTATTTTATAATATTATATATATTTAAATTTAACAAAAAAAAAAAAAAAAAAAAAAAACACAAAAATTTGTCTCATGTTTGGTCCTTTTTTTTCTTTTCTTTTTTCGGAGAGTTCCTTCTCAACTCCCCTCTTCTACCTTTCTATTTAAAGTATGAGTATTTATTGGATGCTCGAACATAATTTAATTTAATTTTATTCATTTATTTATTATTATTATTATTATTATTATTATTATTTTTAAATCATTTCGCTGTGTCATTTTCCATACCACCAATAAAACTCTATCTAAAGTAACTAACCCACAAAAAAAAATGCAAATAATTATTTTTTTTTAATATATTTTTTTCCCTTAAAAAAGAAAAAAAAGCATTTTCATCCTTCCATCTACTTTGAGAGCCCAAATCTTGATACCGCCATTACCTTCCTCCCGATTGCTTCTGAGAAGAAGAAAAAACAGTCAACGATTGTGCGAAGCGAATGTCTGGAATCTGGATCAGATCAAGACTTTGTTTTGAATGCATTTTCTATCTGGGATTGCTCAAATCTTAAGTGGGCAATCGCAAACATTTGTGTTAGAACAGGAGAATCAGAGGTAATTGTTCAAAAGAAAGAAGTATTTGAAGATTTGAAGCAAGCTTTTATTTTTTATTTCTCAATCAAGCTGCCCACAAATGGAGGTCTGTATATCCTTCCTACCATATTGTAACCATCGATTATCTACATTGCGAACACCAAGATGAAACAACTAAAAGACAAATGGAAAGAACAGTTACAGTTTTTCACATGGGTTTCTGCTCCTGGATCTTTGTTTTCTACTGTATGGAAGAAAAAAAGTTGTTTGTTGAATGAATTCCAGTTCTTCTCATTATTCTTGAATTGAATTCTATATACAGTTTGTTGAATTCTGGTCTTGTAGAGCCTTTGAATCGATGTAATCACCATTGTTTACTTCTGCATAGTCTATTTGAAGAGCTTGTCTTCCTTCCAGATCCACCCAGTAAACTGTCTTACAACTCTTGAAGAACAGGCAACTAACCGTCGTGTCGAGGACGACGAAAACCGAGTACAGATAAGCAATGATCAACCCTTCTGATAACATGGAAAGACTCAGCCTTCCAACAACATTGTAAGCTCTCACTACACGGTATTGGAACAAGGCTTCAATTGCAGCCATGGCTAAATTTGTAGGCAGAGCCAGAAGTAAAGCTGTGGAAGTTCTTCCTCTTATAAGAACACAAGCCTTGAGTATTGGTAGATAACCTCCAAGCTTTTCCATGCCTGATAAAACCAATGCTAGATTGCTGACAACCATTGTATTTGCAAGAACAATGGAATACAAGAGAGCTCCAAGTGTGGAGAGCCAAAGAAAGCTAGTGGAAGAAGAAGAAAAAGAAGAAGAAAAGCCAAATCCTTGAAGGAAATTGAAAGAAAAGAAAAGGATGGAAAAGACTGTTGCATTTGCTGAGAGTATGAGGAGTGAATTGCAAATGTGGGTGAGAAGGAGTGGATTGTAAATAGAGAAAAATGAGGGGTGGGAATTGGGTTTGGTGTCCTTGAAAGCTTGAATCACAGATGCTTTTGCAAAAAGCAGAAAGGTGAGAGTGAAAGGAAGAGTGAAGATGGAAGAGAAGATTGTTTGGGAAAGATTTTGAGTGAAAATGGAGAAGAAATTCAGGGAAGAAGGGAATCCTGCAGCATCAAAAAGGATGTTCAAGCGATAGTAAATGTTTGGAAGAAGAGAAATGGAGGAAGAAAAAACAAAAGTTTGTGAGAGAAGAAGAACAATTGAGAAAGGGAATGCAAAGAAGGCTGAAGTAGAGGTAAAGTACTGATATTTCTGCAGAAAACTGAAGATTGATCTTCTGATAATGTTGCCTGATGTCTTCCCCATTTCAAATATCTGATGAGATTTCTGTGTGTTGAGCTGAGATGTATATATTAGAGTTGGGAAAGCTTTGGTTTTTCCTTTTTTTTTTTTTTTTTGAGAGGGTGTGGAAAGTATTGTCCTCTCTATAAATGTTTGATATTGCTTTTGAAAAGTTTGTTAAATGGATAGCTCAACTACTAAATAATAACAAAAAATGGCAAAGATTGAGTTGTTCAAGTATTGTTTTTACCAAAAAATCACTGTTGAACTGGCTGTGGTTGTGTAGTGTGCAGGGCCCTTTGTAATCTCCAAACTCCAATTTCCTATCTGGCAAAAGGATTCATCATCCTCTTACCTATTTATTTATTCTTTGGATGGGGATTGGCTTATTCTTTTTTTTTTTCCGACAACATGCGGGATGGGAGATTGATCCTTCGACCTCTTGGTCACTAGTTCATACATTATGTCAGTTGAGTTATATTGTTAAGATTGAATGAAATTTCTTATCTATGTAGATCAATAAACTGATTAGGGACGAAATGTTTATAAACTACAAAGACTTAAGTTGTTAAATAATAAAAATTGACACTTGATTTTGACGAGTTTTTTTACAATAGAGACTAAATTGTTACCCATAAAAGTCCGATGACTAAATTCTTACAAAATTAAAGTTATAAATTAAAGTTCATGGACTAAATTGCTACTTTGCGATGTAGAATTCAATAGATAGATTTTGATGTGGGCTCTGTATTTCCTTATGGCTTGAAATTGAAGAAATCAGTTGTCTTTTGTTTGGTGCTCCAATCTTGGTTAGAAAATAAAGAGAGACTTGAAAATTCAGACTGAAAAAATCCCTTGAAAATGAAAGTACAAATAAATGGTATAATATAAGGTAGGTCCATTGCCCTATTTTTTATCTGATTCATTTTCATCTCACATGCCAAAGAGTGAATGAATCTTAGCTTCCAAGAGATAGAATATCAATCATATCAACAACTACCCAAACAAAAACCAACAATATAATATAGATATCTTTTAGCGATGGTCCAACTCATAAGTTTTAGTAGTCCGGAACTCAACAGTTAAAACATCACTTCCTTTTCTCGAGATCGAAGGTTTGCACATCCAACCCCGTATTTGTTGAATTATAGCCTTTTCTAAATTAGTATGTTTTGTAATATAATTTTAATTTATTCAAGATTTTTACCTAAAACTTAAAATTTGCTACTTTGTTAAATAATAATAAGGGCTGGTTGCACAAGCAACAATCAGTCCCAAAATAATTGCAAATTTAGCCAAATTTAAAATATTTTGTAAATATGACAAAAAATCAGTGGCTATCATTGATAGACTCCATCGTTGATATATGACCATCACTGACAAAATTCTATAAAAAACTGAGGTGATCAGCGATAAACTTCTATCTGTGATAAACTTCTATAAACGATAGACCATACTATAAGCGATAGAAATTGTCATATCCGTAATTTTTTTTTTTTAAAAATACTATATTTTTAATTATTTTATTCTAAATTGACATCGGTTATAATTTCTCTAATAATAATAATTGAAAAAAAAAAAGAAAAAAAACTAGTTGACTCTAGGGTTGAAGTTGTGTGTATTATGTGGTTGGAGTTTAGAAAGGAGAAGAATATGTATGATGAGGTTGGTAGACAGAGCATTTGAGGTGGGCTTCATTAGTTGAAACTTCACTAAATTATGATTATAAATTTCATCAACTTGCTTACCTAATCAAATACCATTCATTAATTTTGTATCAATCAAATTAATTTCAAATTTAATTTGCTTCTCAAACACAATTAAAATAAATAAAATAGTGTCGGTGTAACTAGTGACCTTCTAACAGAAATAGTCATTTTAATTAAATAAACATTAAATGTCCTTTTAGAAATGTACAAAGAAAGAAACATTTTGTAATTATCTCTCTCTCAATGAAAAAGAGAGTTTTGTCTCAAAATATATTTTGATATTTCGTATCAAATAAGTAATTGAAAATTAGTTAGCAACCACTATCATTTTAATATTTTCACTCCATAGCATAAAATTAATATGTATTTAAAATAATGACACAATTTTTTTTTTCTTCAAATAAAGGAGACGTTTGACTTTTTCTTAGTATGTGTTTGATGTCTGAATTTGGATTTAGCGAAACATCGACAACTCGATATTCGAGTCGTCGTTCTAGCTGGTTCGACCTACAAGATAAATTCGAGTATTGGTGTGGTGTTGTGTCCAACATGCTTCAATGTCAAAATCAATGCAGTGGTTAGAGAATAATTGGAGAGCACATCAAATTGTTGCATATGTTAAATGAGAGATTAACTCTTGTATTTATCGTGGTTTTACCCTAACGGATGTGTCAAAGGGGTACGATGGAAGTTTAGGTGGTCGCATTGATATTTCCTCTTTCGAAAAGTTGAGTCTTGTGTGTCTTTTTCTTTTGAGCCAAATAGATCTTTTTTCTTGATTAGCCCACGACAATATATTTTACAATCAAGTTGAATTTTGATCTTGATTTGAATGGTACTATTTTTATAAAATTTTAAACTTGCTGCTATAATAGAAAATGCATATTTAATTTTATGCTAGAATAATATATTTTTTTTTAATTATAATATTAGATTAAATTATTATTAAAATAATTATCAAAATAATTAATACGTATTATCTTATATAAGGATGGAGGTCGAATTTTGTGTTGTACTAAAAATAATTTTATTATTGAAATTATAGGATAAGATAGGTTTGGATTTTCCCATGCCGACACTTAAAAATTCATAATTATGTTTTAATATATATAAACACAAACACACCAAACTTTAAAAATATGAATATTGATTATTGATGAATATTAATTATGAAGGAGTAGGTTAAATATCACTTAAATTAATGATGGATGAACCAAGAGATGTCAATACCATTGAAAATTCAATATTAAACTATAAAATTATAATTTTGCATGGTAATAGTATTATAATATACCTAAATGTTTGACACATTAATTTCTCTGATGTCCTATCAATATCAATTAATTTTTTTGTGTGTTACAAGTTGAATTAAAAAGACAAATAATTGGAAGGAGATCCCTCACCTACTATATACTAATCAATATATATTATTCCTCTTCAAAAAAAAAAAAAATAAGAATTTCAATTATCAACATGTTTTAAGATATAAAAAGACAACTGAGAGGTGCCTTGACTTATAAAACGATAAGATTGGATTCATCATGCATTCATATGCAATATTATTTTAGTTCTCTTTCTTTAAATTTATTTTATTTTCCAATAAAAAAAATATTTTATTTAATTATTCTACTTTTAATAAATTTTAATTCTTCTATTTTCAATAAATCTTAAAATTAATCCGAATAGTTAACCTAAGTTACTTTTAAGGCTGATTGCATAAACAACAATCAAACTCAAAATAATGACAAAAATAACCAAATTTAAAATATTTTATAAATATAGCAAAAAAATTAGTAACTATCACTGAGACAGCTATCGTTGATATATTAGACTTTTATCATTGATATATGACTATCACTAGACTATCACTCATAGTGATAGTCACTGACAAAATAAAAAAATTGAAGTGATAGACTCCTATCAGCGATAGACTATACTATCAGTGATAGAAATTACCATATTTGTAATTTTTTTAAAAATATACTATAATTTTAATTATTTTACTCTATCTCTGTTACCATTTTCTTTACTTATATATATATATATACAACTTAGACAAAAAAAAAAAAAAAAAAAAATAATAATAATAATAATAATTTCCATTAAAAAATGTAAAATCCAAACTTTAAATTTTTCATTTTTAGCAAAAGTTAAAATCGACATGCCCAAAATTCAATGATGAAAATAGTATTTAACCTTTAACTAATTACTTGAGCTAGTCACAAGTAATATTATAATATATTTATTTAAATGAGCTCAGCTTGTATTAGATCTTCCTTTATTTATAACTTAAACTATCAGGGTAAGTTCAATTGTTTTTAATAAATTTCTTTGCAAATATAATTAGATCTCACAATTATAACGGAGTGAGGAGATAATTTTTACCAACATGAGCATCGCTCAACTGACATAAAGTATACATTCTATCAAGAAGTCGGAAGTTTAAATCTCCCGACTACATATCTTATCAGAAAAAAAAAGTGATGATAATTTATAACATTTTTAATTATAATTAATTATTTTTTTGTCCTCTACTCGTCGGATCTCCATTTTTTTTTAGTACAACAAATGAAGGCAATGCAAATTTGAACTTCTAACTTTAAAGGAGGTAATTCATATCAATTACTGCTAAGGTATGTTCACTTTGACAGTAGGATACTCAATTTACATAAGCATAATTTTAACATTGTATGTTGGAATGCCTTGAATCTGTTATGACCCGCTACGACTGGCTCGGTACGGGGTGAAGTACTCGATGAGAGTATGAAGACAACGCCCCTGAACCAAAATTTGTCTTGGGTTTTAACATTTTGTATTTGTATTGGGCTTTGGTCTATTATGTATTAAGCCATTAGAAGGTATCCTATATAAAATTTCTAATGACTTGTGTCGCCTCCTAGTCTTTCATTGTTATAATTCTCTCATATTCGTAATACAACTGTTGTTTTTTTTTTTTTTTTTTTTTTTCTGTCCGTGATGTAAACTAACACAACGTTAGTGAACCATGTAAATTCTTGATTTTCTTTTGCACTTTATTTTTTGTGGTTGGATTCTGTCGTAACATTGTATAATGCCCTTGTCTTCTCATTTTTCTTTCTTGTTTTCTTACGAGGTAAAATTAAAAGTTGTTTAGGGACTCGAATGTCAAAAGGAGTTGAGGTGAAATTGTAATGATGTGATAAGGTTGTCATATCTCCTTTTCGAGTGTTTTCTTAAAGTAATCAATTCTTAAACGTTACATTACTTGAAGTGTCTTTACTTTGTAATTTCTAGGAAAGACTTTGTCTCAACTCTCAACTCACTATCTTCTCATTAATTAAATTGGGAATTGCAATGCAACAAATAGTGTCGTCACCCATAAAGTCGGCCTACAAAATCTTGTCACCCATCTAAGTTCAAAATTGAAGTCCACTCCTACTTTTGTTTAGGATCTATATAAAAACATTTTTTTTTTCTTAAATATGCAGGTGGAGAATTGTACTTGTGACCTCTTGGTTACTAGTTTACCCGATATGACAGTCGAGTTAGGCTCATATTAACTCATATAAAATCACTTTTCACTCTGAAATTATAGAGGAATTGATAAGTTAACTTACCTCAACAAGATTTTTTTTTTTTTTTTTTTTAAATTGTCAACTTTAACTTCAAATATCTTAGGAGCTCTTTGAAGCGTTGAGTGAGTTATTATAATCGATGATTATAATAGTCTTTGAGTTATAATAGTTGTGAATAGTAAATACTATTGAAGTCAGTATAATTACTTTATTTTATTGACTGTGAGTTATAATAGTCGGTGGATCAAACGCCCCCTACTTCTTAGGATATGTTTGGGAGTGATTTAATTAATTTAGTGTCTCAAAACGTAGACTGAGTTATAATAACCTCAACTAGAAGATGAAAGTTTTTGAATCTCCACCCCCATAAAACATTATCCAAAATTTAGAAATTAATCTTCCAAAAAAGAAGGATATTTTCAAGGTAATTTACCTGATTCAGATGTAAAACAAAATTACCCAAACATTCATAAATTGTCGACCCTAAGCATAAAGCCTTTATAAGCATCGTGGCTCTGCTGCATGCGCATAGCCTTATAACATATAAGCATAAGACTTCTCATATTTTCATGGAGAAAGAACAAAAAAAATAAAATAAAATAAATAATCATCAAAAGCTTAACGATAAGGGTATGGTTGAATTTTTTTAAAAGGTCACAACTCTTTAAATTTCAAATGGAAAATGGAAATATACTAAAAAAAAAATGTATTATTGATAAGAGGTACAAAATTCAAAAATATTTTCTATAATTTACTCAAAATAATAAATATAGAACATCATATTCCCAAACTTAAAAATAAATAACTATGAAGAAAGAAAGAAATAAAAATCAGCGATGCAAGAATCAAGCAGCATCCTGACTAAAATGTTGTGGAGAGAATGAAAATTGAAGTGGTTAATCTGATAAACGCATTTAAATGCCTTAATTCCCTCATCGGGATCGAGTTTCTCGAACTTCCTAATCTTGGGATCATACAAGATTAAATGGGTTGCGCGAACAAGACACAAAATCTTTCCGTCTACACAAAGTTTGATGAGTTGGAAGTTTAAGATCTTAAGCGAACAACGAACATAAATTTTCACAATTTTTGTACTGAAATTGTTTCTGATGGACGTCTAAAGTGTATATCGGTTTTGGCATCGTTTTTTTTTTTAATTTCATTATTTGTAATTGCCCGAGAATGTATGAATTTTAATGTGTGCTGAAGAGTCTGTATTCTTTTAGAGTCATTAGAGTCCATATAGGTTTCTTTGTGAAAGAAGCTCGAGTTTTGAGCCCGCCGAAGTGTTCGGTGGAAGTTCAAACTCGTTCTGGGCAGTTCGATGGGAAGCTCGAAGAGTGTCTTACTATTTTGTATTGCTTTGTCTTAGAAGTCTGTAACGGTATTTTGGAAGCTAAACCCCTCTGGGAAGCTCGATGTAGTCATTTGTGATGAGATTTAATATGGCAACACGATGTATTCGATTCATATCGAAGATACAAAAGAGTCGATTGCAAGAATTGACAATTTTGATTTGGGACCATTAAGGATGCAACTTAATTGAGGCAACAATGTTGATCCTTTCAAGTGTTTAGGATCCAAGTCGACATATTGTATCTCTTTCAAATGTTTAGCATCCCAGTAGATACGTTGCAGGTGGTGTTTAATATAATTTTGAGCAATGCAAATGTTGGAATAATCAAACTTAGAACTTCAAATCAAAGTGTTCCAAACTTTACACTTGGACAATATTAGGTGAAGAATATCGGGTGGAGGCTCTAAATTTTTGTAAATAATCTTCTTGTTTTTCCTCGTCTTCTTCAAATACAATCAACAAATTATTCAACCATGTGCTTGAAATTAACTCCTTAAAGGTTTTGGAAACTTACGATTTAGGGGTTGAGTTTAAAAGTGTTTTTCTTAAGGCTTTTGATCCTAAAGCTTTGAGACTGTAGGTTAATGAACCTCTCAAACTATACATTGAAAAAGTTAATGAAAAAATGTTCTCATAAAAAAATGACCAATATGACAGCTTTTAGACCAAAATTGTGGATTATAGTATACAATTTTTCAATTTTTTTTAATTCACAAAAAAAAGTTTAAATTCTTATTACATTCACAATCCCCACTTTTTATTTCACTAACCATGTACCAAATTTAGTTTATTCAATCACGTGAATGAAATTAACTCGTTTAAAGTTTTGAGAATTTACGGTTTAGGGATCAATTTTAAAGTGTTTTTCTGAGGGCTTTTGATCATAAAACTTTGGGGCTCTAGGTTAATGAACCTCTCAACCCATACATTGGAAATTTTTTTTTAATGAAAAGGTACTCATAAAAAATGACCAAAATGAGCTGTTCACACGAGATTTCGATATAGGAGAAATTTAATACGTGGAAATGAACTTGAATTTTATTGATTTTTATATATATATGAGTGTTACAGTCTCTAATATTTATCCTCTGATGCTTTCTCTCGAGTATGTCAACTTTAATCTTTGGACTCGTTGATCTTCTTGGATGATCGATCTTTGGGCTTTTTGATCTTCTTGGATGATCGACCTTTGGGCTTTTTGATCTTCTTGGATGATCGGCCTTTGGGCTTTTTGATCTTCTTGGATGACCGATCTTTGGACGTTTTGATCTTCTTGGATGATCAGTCTCTAGCTTGTTGATCTTCGTAAAGTCTTCGACTTGTAGTTTCTTGAAGGTCTTCAGCTTGTAGCTTATCGAAGATCTTCGACTTGTAAATTATTGGAGGTCTTCAGCTTGTAGCTTCTTGAAGGTCTTCGACTTTTAGCTTATTGAAGGTCTTCGACTTGTAGCTTATTGAAGATCTTCGGCTTGTAGCTTCTTGAAGATCTTCGGCTTGTAGCTTATTGAAGGTATTCGACTTATAGCTTATTGAAGGTCTTCGGCTTGTAGCTTCTTGAAGATCTTCAACTGTAGCTTATTGAAGGTCTTCGACTTGTAGCTTCTTGAAGGTCTTCGACTTGTAGCTTCTTGAAGGTCTTCGACTTGTAGCTTCTTGAAGGTCTTCGGCTTGTAGCTTATTGAAGATCTTCATCTTGTAGTTTCTTGAAGTCTGTAGTCTTTGAATCTTCTGAACTCTGGGTCTTTGATGCCTTTGAATTCTCTGGATTCCGACTCTCTGATTATTGGAGCTTCTGACTTCTCTGGATTCCTGCTCAAGGCTGAATGTTGGAGACTTCTCTGGATTCTGGCTCAAGGCTCTATGTTGGAGACTTCTCTGGATTCTGGCTCAAGGCTCTATGTCGACTCTTCTCCTTGGAGTTTCTGCCTCTATGTCGATTCTGGCTCAAGGCCGAATGTCTAGAATGAATGGTGGTCTCCTCTATTTATAGAGTTTGATGGACCTAGTATGGGCTTGGGCCTGATTGACTTTTGATCCAACTTTTGAGCTTTTATTTATTTGAGCTCAATCCATTTATTTTTAATAACTTGGATTATTTAAATTTGGCCCCAAAATCATTTTTAGCAATCTCGGGCTAAATAGCTTTGGGTCCAACCGCCATGTAGCAATGTTTGATTGGACTAGTTCAAGTCGTCCGATGGATAATATTGGACATGTGGCATGATTTGATTTGTCGGTTTCCATGTCCTTTGATTTCATTTGAGGACACATGATGATTTGTGGTTGGCCGAAATTTCTTATTCAACAAATGCCCCCTTTCTGAAATTTATGCACCTATATGCGTGCGTGAATTTCGGAAAGAAAGAAATAATGTCATTTGAAATATATGATATGATATATAAACAAAATCTTAATTTATTGATTTTGATGGGAATATGAATTTGATACACGACTCCAAAATATTTTATTTTCAAAGTCAACACTAATTGTTTTGACGTTTCAAGTTTTAACATTTTTTTTTTTTTAATGTCAAAAAAAAATTGAAACAAAGTACCCAAAATTTGACTTTCATCAATATTTAGTCATCAAAATAATGAATCAAACAAATTTAATTGGCCGAAGTTTTGACATTTGCATTTAGGAAAAAATTTACTCCTAATTGAAATATAGATTAGGAATTAGATTTTTCCTTAATGAAAAAGTAGGAATTTTTTTTTTTAGACCAAAATTTTGACTTTTGCATTTAAGAAAATTTCCTCCTAATTGAAACATGGATTAGGAATTAGATCTTTTCTTAATAAAAAAGTAGAAACTTTTTTTTTTTTTTTTATGTCAAATTTTATTATTTTTGACACATGAATGGGGTAGGATATTTTCCTTGATCAAAAAGTAGGAAACCTCCTTATTTGATTAACCCAAAATTTTGACTTTTTGCATTTAAAAAAAAAAAAATTCTCTCCTAATTGAAATATGGATTAAGAATTATATTTTTTTTTAATGAAAAAGTAGGAATTTTTTTTATGTCAAATTTTATTATTTTGGACACATGAATGAGGTATGATATTTTACTTTAATCAAAAAGTATGAAACCTTCTTATTTGATTAAACCAAAATTTTGACTTTTTGCATATAAGAAAAATTTCTCTCCTAATTGAAATATGGATTAAGAATTAGATTTTTCCTTAATGAAAAAGTAGAGGTTTTTTTGTTTTATGTCAAATTTTATTATTTTGGACAATGAATGGGAGTAAGATATTTTACCTTAATAAAAAAGTAGGAAACATCCTTATTTGATTAGGCCAAAATTTTCACCCAAAATAAAGAAATTCCTTGTTGTGACCTAAATCTCCTCTTATAAATTGGAGGCAATTGCATGAACTCATACACAATTCAGTCCATAGAAAAAAAACTTTTGGTATGCCCCAAAACTTTTTATTTCTCCAACACTTTTTTTTTTTGTTTTTTTTTTAACTTGACTTCTAATCTTGATATTTTTTTTCTTCTTTTTGTAGGTCTTGGATTCCTCTTTTGCTCGTAGCAATAAGCGTTCTTCAAGTTATTTATTCCTCTTTTGCTCGTAGCAATAAGCGTTCTTCAAGCCATTTTATTTGCGTAATCGGTAAGCGAAAAGAATTGTTTGAAACTCTCTTTCTTACCTTGTTGCAAATTTCAACCCATTTGTTTTGATTTTTTGTATTTTTTTTTTAATGTTTTTGTAATTTGTTTTTTTTTTCAAAACTGTTTTTTTTTTTTTTTTTAAAAGGTTGTTTTTTTTTTTCTGTTTTAAAACAAACTGTTTTTTTTTTATTATATTTTTTTTTATGCTGTTTTTTTTTTTAAAACTGTTTTTTTTTTTTTTTTTAAGAAAGCTGTTTTTTTTTTTTAAGAAAGCTGTTTGTTTTTTTTTTTTTTCTTTTTTTTAAAAGATGTTTTCCTTTTTCTTTTTTTAAAACTGTTTTTTTTTTCTTTTTCTGTTTTAAAACAAACTATTTTTTTAAGCTGTTTTTTTTTTTTTTTTTTTTAAAAAAAAAATCTTTTTTTTTTATTATTATATTTTTTATGCTGTTTTTATTTTTTTAAATCTTTTTATTTTTTTTTTTTATTTTTTTTTTTTTTTTTTTTTAATTCCAACAATTTTTTCATGGTTGTTCTTTATTTTGCAGCTAAGATGCCCCAAGCCAAATTTTGCAGCTAAGATGCTCCCAAGCCAAATTTTGAGCTAAGATGCCCGAAGCCAAATTTTGAACTAAGATGCCCCAAGACAACCTCGACTTTAGAGATGGGGCGACGACAACGACACGACTTTGCAGATGCAAAGATAGTAACATTGATTTTCAACATTGACTTTGAAGATGCAGCGACAACAACATTGACTTTGAAGATGCAGCGACAACACCATTGACTTTGAAGATGTAGCGACAACAACATTGACTTTGAATGACTTTGAAGATGTAGCGACAACAACATTGACTTTGAAGATGCAGCGACAGCAACATGGACTTTGAATGACTTTGAAGATGTAGCGACAACAACACTGACTTTGAAGATGTAGCGACAACAACACTGACTTTGAAGATGTAGTGACAACAACATTGACTTCGAAGATGTAGCGACAACAACATTGACTTTGAAGATGTAGCGACAGCAACATGGACTTTGAAGATATAGCGACACCAACATCGACTTTGGAGATGCAGCGACAGCAACATCGACTTTGGAGATGCAGCGACAACAACATCGACTTTGGAGATGCAGTGACAACAACATCGACTTTGGATATAAGTCGGCAACATCGACTTTGGAGATACGTCGGCAACATCGACTTTGGAGATGCGTCGGCAACATCGACTTTGGAGATACGTCGGCAATATCGACTTTGGAGATGCGTCGGCAACATCGACTTTGGAGATGCGTCGGCAACATCGACTTTGGAGATGCGTCGGCAACATCGAATTTGGAGATACGTCGGCAACCTCAACTTTGGAGATGCGTCGGCAACATCGACTTTGGAGATGCGTCGGCAACATCGACTTTGGAGATACGTAGGCAACATCGACTTTGGAGATGCGTCGGCAACATCGACTTTGGAGATGCGTCGGCAACATCGACTTTGGAGATGCGTCGGCAACATCGACTTTGGAGATGCGTCGGCAACATCGACTTTGGAGATGCGTCGGCAACATCGAATTTGGAGATACGTCGGCAACCTCAACTTTGATACGTCGACAACCTCGACTTTGATACGTCGGCAACATCGAATTTGGAGATACGTCGGCAACATCGACTTTGGAGATACGTCGGCAACATCGACTTTGGAGATACGTCGCCAACATCGACTTTGGAGATACATCATCAACATCGACTTTGGAGATACGTCATCAACATCGACTTTGGAGATACGTCGGCAACCTCAACTTTGGAGATGTGTCGGCAACGTCGACTTTGGAGATGCGTCGGCAACATCGACTTTGGAGATACGTAGGCAACATCGTCTTTGGAGATGCGTCGGCAACATCGACTTTGGAGATACGTCGGCAACATCGACTTTGGAGATACGTCGCCAACATCGACTTTGGAGATACATCATCAACATCGACTTTGGAGATGGAGCGACTACCTCAACTTTGGAGATGGAGCGACGACCTCAACTTTAGAGATGGAGCGACGCCCTCAACTTTGGAGATGGAGCGACGACCTCAACTTTGGAGATGGAGCGATGCCCTCAACTTTGGAGGTGGAGTGACAACCTCAACTTTGGAGATGGAGCGACGACCTCAACTTTGGAGATGGAACGAGCTTTGACCTTTAGAGATGAAGTGCGACAACCTCGACCTTAGAGATGGAGCGCGACAACTACATCGACTTTAGACATGAAGTGCGGCAACGACATCAACTTTAGAGATGAAGCGCGACAACGACATCGACTTTAGAGATGGAGTGTGACAACGACATCGACTTTGAAGATGCAACAACAACTTCGACTATAAAGATATAGCGACAACATCATCGACTTCAGCGACATACATCGACTTTGAAGATGCAGCGACAATGACATCGACTTTGAAGATGCAGCGACAATGACATCGACTTTGAAGATGCAACAACAACCTTGACTATGAAGATGTAGCGACAACATCATCGACTTTGGAGATGCAGCGACAACAACATCGACTTTGAAGATGCAGCAACGACAACCTCGACTTTGAAGATGCAGCAACGACAATGACAATCTCGACTTTAGAGATGAAACGACAACCTCGATTTTGAAGATTGCCTCAACTTTGAAGATAAAGCGAAGCCGCCATGGAACATGGAGATGAAGCCATCATCGAACATGGAGATGAAGCAAAGCCGCCATCAAACTTGGACTTGAAGCAACAAAGTATTCGAACTTGGTGATGAAGCGATGAAGCCTTTGAACATCAACTTGAAGCAAGAGAGCCTTTGAACTTGAACTTGAACTTGAAACGAGGAAGCCTTTGAACTTGAACTTAGAGTGATGATGAACTCAACATTGAACTTGAAGATGAAGCTTCCAAACTTGAAGATGGAGTGAGCGGAACTTGAATGACGCACTCGTGTATGCATTCAACCTATAGCCTCATGTTCATAGTTGTGTATGCCTTCGATTTTTTTTTTTCATGTTTTGATGATTGTGCTGTTTTTTTTAGCAGAGACTGAACTTAAAGTTTTCTTTAAGCTGCCTACATACCTTTTTCTTTTCTTTGCGAAACAGATCAAGTCATAACGTAGTTCAATTTCTTTTTTTCTTTTTTCTTTTTCTTTTTTTTTTTTTTTTTTTTTTTTTTTTTTTTTTTTTTTTTTTTTTTTTCATTTCACCTTTTAAACTCATGTGGGCTAGGAGCATCCTGCAGTTTAGGCTCTTGCGATGATAAGCATTTTTATTTAAGTGCTTTTATCTTAATCATAGTTTTGATCGCATCCTTCCTTTGTAGGATTTGTTAAAATGATGAGATTTGACTTAACCTTCAAAGAACCTCCTGCATTTATGAGAACATTAACTTTTCTCTTCATACACGAACGGTTAACCCCGACTTTGTCATGACTTACATCACCAAATGGTTTCGCCTTCCAGGACTTCATCTTTCTTTTTTGTTGATCGTCATTTTGAGACGATAAAAAAAACAGATATTGAAGGTTGATTTTCCTTTGATGTAGAGACGTTTAGCCTTTTAAAGACCGAGGGTGGAATAGTTGAAGTCTTGATGCGATTGAAGACAGAAATCCTTTGGTTTATTTCTTTTGGATCGTCGATTTCTTCTGCATTGATGTAACGTGA
The DNA here is from genome assembly GCA_028017165.1 of Herpetospermum pedunculosum. Taxonomy (NCBI): domain Eukaryota; kingdom Viridiplantae; phylum Streptophyta; class Magnoliopsida; order Cucurbitales; family Cucurbitaceae; genus Herpetospermum; species Herpetospermum pedunculosum. The sequence continues at coordinate 69,274,706 of CM051528.1, forward strand.
ACTTGCGAAGTTTTTTTTTTTTTTTTTTTTTTTCATGTTAAGGACTAAAATGTCTCCATCTCCTAGATTAGAAATACTTAGCTCCATATCGTAAGCGCGAGTTGCTAGTTCTTCAAAGGTGCGAGGCTTTAAACCTTGAAGGATATAATTAAAGAAGTCCTCAGCGCATGCCTTGAATGCACATCTCGACAACAAATAATTCTGTGAGATGATCCTTGCAATCAAGATTCATAACTCTCCAACGATTGATGTAGTCAACAACGGGCTCACATTTTCTTTGTTTGACATTGGTTAGCTCGATCATGCTGACGATTCGTCTTGTGCTGTAGAAACGGTTTAAAAATTCTTTTTCGAACCGTTCCCAACTGTCTATTGACTCAGGATCTAAATCGGTGTACCAGTCGAAAGCATTCGAACAAACTGTTTGACTAGTAGATCTCCTCGTGTACCAACATTTTCACGTGTTTCGATGAAATAAACAACATGTTGTTTTGGATTGCCCTTCCCATCAGATTGTTGAAACTTTGGCGGCTGGTACTGAACTGACATTCTCAAATTATCAATTCTCTTAGTATATGGTTTAGAACACAAAAGATAACTTTGAGAAGGTCCGTCGTATTGAGCTCTATTGGAGTTCGTTATCATATCATGGAGTTGTTGGACAAATAATGAAGTGATCAAACTAGAGTGTTGCGGTTGATCTTCCTGCACAAAGATATTCTTCTTGTTGCGATCTTTGACAACAAGAGTCTGACTTGATTCAGTGACATTGTGGCTCTCAATTGCGTTCTTTAGGTAAGCAATTTGAGAATCTTTTTCTTCAATTGTCAAGATGTTGATTTGTTCCTACATCTCTGTCATTCTCTCTTCCACAGACACTACGTCAGAATCGAGTTCGAACAATGAGTTATGCTTGCCAAGAATCTTGCCATTGGTAGATGCCCCTAGCAATGTCATTACTTCATTTGCAATCATATGAAGAGCTTCATTTTCTTGCAGCTTGAGTTCACCTGAGCAACTATGGGAAACAGAACCCGTGTACGAGTTGCTCATGGCGTCAGTCTTTGAAGAAGTCTTGAACGACGTCACTTCACTTATACTTAAGATGAAAGAAAGAGATGAGAGGTAGAGATGGTCCCACCGGGCGTGCCAATTTGTTCACACGAGATTTCGATATAGGAGAAATTTAATACGTGGAAATGAACTTGAATTTTATTGATTTTTATATATATATGAGTGTTACAGTCTCTAATATTTATCCTCTGATGCTTTCTCTCGAGTATGTCAACTTTAATCTTTGGACTCGTTGATCTTCTTGGATGATCGATCTTTGGGCTTTTTGATCTTCTTGGATGATCGACCTTTGGGCTTTTTGATCTTCTTGGATGATCGGCCTTTGGGCTTTTTGATCTTCTTGGATGACCGATCTTTGGACGTTTTGATCTTCTTGGATGATCAGTCTCTAGCTTGTTGATCTTCGTAAAGTCTTCGACTTGTAGTTTCTTGAAGGTCTTCAGCTTGTAGCTTATCGAAGATCTTCGACTTGTAAATTATTGGAGGTCTTCAGCTTGTAGCTTCTTGAAGGTCTTCGACTTTTAGCTTATTGAAGGTCTTCGACTTGTAGCTTATTGAAGATCTTCGGCTTGTAGCTTCTTGAAGATCTTCGGCTTGTAGCTTATTGAAGGTATTCGACTTATAGCTTATTGAAGGTCTTCGGCTTGTAGCTTCTTGAAGATCTTCAACTGTAGCTTATTGAAGGTCTTCGACTTGTAGCTTCTTGAAGGTCTTCGACTTGTAGCTTCTTGAAGGTCTTCGACTTGTAGCTTCTTGAAGGTCTTCGGCTTGTAGCTTATTGAAGATCTTCATCTTGTAGTTTCTTGAAGTCTGTAGTCTTTGAATCTTCTGAACTCTGGGTCTTTGATGCCTTTGAATTCTCTGGATTCCGACTCTCTGATTATTGGAGCTTCTGACTTCTCTGGATTCCTGCTCAAGGCTGAATGTTGGAGACTTCTCTGGATTCTGGCTCAAGGCTCTATGTTGGAGACTTCTCTGGATTCTGGCTCAAGGCTCTATGTCGACTCTTCTCCTTGGAGTTTCTGCCTCTATGTCGATTCTGGCTCAAGGCCGAATGTCTAGAATGAATGGTGGTCTCCTCTATTTATAGAGTTTGATGGACCTAGTATGGGCTTGGGCCTGATTGACTTTTGATCCAACTTTTGAGCTTTTATTTATTTGAGCTCAATCCATTTATTTTTAATAACTTGGATTATTTAAATTTGGCCCCAAAATCATTTTTAGCAATCTCGGGCTAAATAGCTTTGGGTCCAACCGCCATGTAGCAATGTTTGATTGGACTAGTTCAAGTCGTCCGATGGATAATATTGGACATGTGGCATGATTTGATTTGTCGGTTTCCATGTCCTTTGATTTCATTTGAGGACACATGATGATTTGTGGTTGGCCGAAATTTCTTATTCAACATGAGCATTTTTAGACCAAAATTGGAGGACTATGGTAAACGATTTTTTCAAATTTTTTAATTCACAAAAAAAGTTTATATTCATAAAACATTCACATTACCAACTTTTTATTTTACCAAACATGTACACAATTCAAGTTATTCAACCACGTGATATTGAAAATAACTCGTTTAAGGTTTTGAGATTTTACGATTTAGGGATCGAGTTTTAAAGTTTTTTTCTTCAGGATTTTTGTCATAAATTTTTGGGATGGTAGGTTAATGAACCTCCAAAACCATGCATTGAAAAAAGAAAAAGAAAAAATGTAGTCATAAAAAAATGACCAAAATGATTGTTTTGAGACAAAATAAAATAAAATAAATAAAAATGGAAGACTATAGTAAACGGTTTTTTCAAATTTTTATTAATTCACAAAAATAGTTTATATTCATATAACATTCACATTTCCTACTTTTTATTTGACCAAGCATGTACCAAATTCAAGTTATTCAACCACGTGCTTGAAATGTTTCAAAAAAAAAAAAAAACCACGTGCTTGAAATGAGCTCGTTTAGGATTTTGGGAATTTATGATTAAGGGATCGATTTTAAAGTATTTTTCTTAAAGTTTTTTGTCCTAAAGCTTTGGGGCATTAGGTTAATGAACCAACCAAATCATACATTAAAAAAAAAAGAAGGAAAAATGTACTCATAAGAAAATGACCAAAATGACCGTTGTTAGACCAATATTTGAGGACTATAGTCTATAGTAAACTGTTTTTTACAATTTTTTTAATTCACTCAAAAAATTTATATTCATGTAACATTCACATTTCCCACTTTTTATTTGACCAAGTATGGATCAAATTCAAGTTATTCAACCACGTGCTTGAATTGAACTCGTTTAATTTAGAGTTTTAGAAATTTACGCTTAAGCAATAGATTTTAGGGTGTTTTTGTTAAGGCTTTTTGTCCTAAAGATTTCGGGCCGTAGGTTAATAAATCTCACAAACCATACATTGAAAAACGAAAAGTAAAATGTACTAAAAAATATGACCAAAATGACAATTTTAAAACTAAAATTTGTGGACTATATTAAACCGTTTTTTTTTTTTTTAAATCACAAAATAATTTATATTCATATAACATTCACATTCCGTACTATTTATTTGATCAACCATGTGCAAATTTCAAGTTATTCAAGCATGTGCTTAAAATGAACTCGATTATGGTTTTGAGATTTTACTGTTTAGGGATCAAGTTTTAAGATGTTTTTCTTCAGGATTTTGGTCTTAAATCTTTGGGGTTGTAGGTTAATGAACATCCAAAACAATGCATTGAAAAAAGAAAAGTAAAAATGTACTAAAAAAATGACCAAAACAATCATTATTAGACCAAAATTGGAGGACTTTAGTAAACGGTTTTTCCAAAAAAAAATTAATTCACAAAAAAAGTTTATATTCATATAACCTTCACATTACCCACTTTTTATTTGACCAAGCATGTACCAGATTCAAGTTATTCAACCACGGCATGAAATGAACTTGTTTAGGGTTTTGAGAATTTACGGTTTAGGGATCGAGTTTTAATTAAGGTGTTTATCTTAAGGATTTTTGTCCTAGAGCTTTGGGGTTGTAGGTTAATGAACCACCCAAACCATACATTGAAAAAAGTAAAGAAAAAATGTACTCATAAAAAAATGACAATAATTGGAGGACTATAGTAAACGGGTTTTTCAAATATTTTTTATTAAAAAAAAATTATATATTCATATAACATTCACATTCCCCACTTTTTATTTGACCAACCATGTACCAAATTCAAGTTATTCAACCACGTGCATGAAATGTACTCATAAAAAAATGACCAAAATGGCCGTTTTAAGACCAAAATTGGAGGACTATAGTAAACGAATTTCAAATTTATTTAATTCACAAAAATGGATTCTATTCATATAACATTCACATTTCCCACTTTTTATTTGAAACACCATGTACCAAATTCAAGTTATTCAACCACGTGCTTGAAATGAACTCGTTTATAATTTTGAAATTTTTTGGTTTGGGGATCGAGTTTTACGGTATTTTTCTTAAGACTTTTGTTCCTACAACTTTGGGGTTGTAGGTTAATGAACCTCACAAACAATACATTGAAAAAAGAAAAGGAAAAATGTACTAAAAAAAATGACCAAAATGTTGGTTTTAGATAAAAAATGGAAACTATAGTAAATGATTTTTTCAAAAAAAAAAAAATTCACAAAACAAGTTTATTTGACCATGCATGTACCAAATTCAAGTTATTCACAACCACGCGCTTGAAATCAACTCGTTTCGGGTTTTGAGAATTTACGGTTTTGGGATCCAGTTTTAAGGTGTTTATCTTTAAGGCTTTTTGTCCTAAAGCTTTGGGGTTGTAAGTTAATGAACCTCCCAAACCATACATTGAAAAAAGAAAAGGAAAAATGTACTCATAAAAAAATGACCAAAATTGGAGGACTATAGTAAACGGTTTTTTTCAAATATTTTTTATTAAAATATACATATATATTCATATAACATTCACATTCCCCACTTTTTATTTGACCAACCATGTACCAAATTTAAGTTATTCAACCACGTTCTTGAAATGTAATCATAAAAAAATTACCAAAATTACCGTTTTTAGACGAAAATTAGTGAACTATAGTAAACGATTTTTTCAAATTTTACTTAATTCACAAAAATGGTTTATATTCATATAACATTCACATTTCCCACTTTTTATTTGACCAACCATGTCAAATTCAAGTTATTCAACTGCATGCTTGAAAGAACTAGTTTATAGTTTTGGAAATTTACGGTTTATGGATCGAGTTTTACAGTATTTTTCTAAAGACTTTTGTTCCTATAGTTTTGGGGCTGTAAGTGTTAATGAACCTCTCAAACCATACATTTAAAAAGGAAAAGGAAAAATGTACTCATAAAACAATGACCAAAATGTCGGTTTTTAGATCAAAATTGGAGGACTATAGTAAATGATTTTTTTTCAAAAAAAGTTTATATTCATATAACATTCACATTCCCCACTTTTTATTTGACCAAGCATGTACCAAAGTCAAGTTATTCAACCACGCGCTTGAAATGAACTTGTTTTGGGTTTTGGGGCGGTAGGTTAAGGAACCTCTCAAACCATACATTGAAAAAAGAAAAGGGAAAATGTAATCATAAAAAATGTCCAAAATGTTGGTTTTTAGATTAAAATTGGAGGAGTGTAGTAATTATTTTTTCAAAAAAGAATAATTCACAAAAAAAAAAAGGTTTATATTCATATAAAATTTACATTTCTCACTTTTTATTTTACCAAATATGTACCAAATTAAAGTAATTCAACCACGTGCTTCAAATGAACTCGTTTAGAGTTTTGAAAATTTACGATTTAGGGATCGAGTTTTACAGTATCTTTCTGAAGGATTTTGGTCCTAAAGCTCTAGAGTTGTAGGTTAATGAACCTCCAAAACCATATAGTAAAAAAACAAAAGGAAAAATGTACCCATAAAAAAATGACAAAAATTGGAGGACTATAGTCTATAGTAAACAGTTTTTTTCAAAAAACAATTATTACAATAAAAAGTTTATATCATATAACATTTACATTTCCTACTTTTTATTTGACCAACCATATACCAAATTCAGGTTATTCAACTTCAACCACGTGCTTAAGTGAACTCGTTTATTGTTTTAGAAATTTACGGTTTAGGGATCGAGGTTTAGTGTATTTTTCTTAAGACTTTTGTTTCTACAGCTTTAGGGTTGTAGATTAATTACCCCCCACATATATTGAAAAAAGAAAAAGAAAAATGTACTTGTAAAAAAATGACCAAAATGTCGGTTTTTAGATCAAAATTGGAGGACTGTAGTAAATATGTTTTCAAAAAAAATAATACACAAAAAAAGTTTATATTCATATAAAATTAACATTCCCCACTTTTCATTTTACCAAACTTGTACCAAATTAAAGTTATTCAACCACGGCTTGAAATGAACTCGTTTAGGATTTTGGAAATTTACGGTTTAGGGATCGATCGAGTTTTAAGGTGTTTTTCTTAAGGTTTTTGTCCCAAAGCTTTGGGGTTGTAGTTTAATGAACCTCTGAAACCATACATTTAAAAAAGAAAAGGAAAAAATGTTCTCATAAAAAAATGACAGCAATTGGAGAACTATAGTAAACGGTTTTTTCAAATATTTTTTATTAAAAAAAAAAAAGTATATATTCATATAACATTCACAATCCTCACTTTTTATTTGACCAATCATGTACCAAAATTAAGTTATTCAACCACGTGCTTGAAATGTACACATAAAAAAATTACCAAAATGATAGTTTTTAGACCAAAATTGGAAGACGATAGTAAACGATTTTTTCAAAATTTTTTAATTCACAAAAATGGTTTATATTCCTATAACATTCACATTTCCCTCTCTTTATTTGAACAACCTTGTACCATATTCAAGTTATTCAATCACGTGCTTGAAATGAACTCGTTTATAGTTTTAAAAATTTACGATTTAGGAACGAGTTTTATAGTATTTTTCTTAAGACTTTTGTTCATACAGCTTTGGGGATGTAGGTTAATGAACCTCCTAAGCCATACATTGAAAAAAGAAAATGAAAAATGTACTCCTAAAAATATGACCAAAATGTTAGTTTTATATCAAAATTAGAGAACTATAATAAATGATTTTTTCAAAAAAAAATTAATTCACAATTTTTTTTTTTATTAATATAAAATTTACATTCTCCACTTTTCATTTGACCAACTATGTACCAAATTAAAGTAATTCAACCACGTGCTTGAAATGAACTCGTTTAGGGTTTTGAGAATTTACGATTTAGGGATCGAGTTTTACGATATTTTTCTTAAGGCTTTTGGTCCTACAGCTTTGGGACGGTAGGTTAATGAACCTACCAAACCATACATTGAAAAAAAAAATTATTCATAAAAAAATGACAAAAATGACCGATTTTAGACCAATATTGGAGAACTATAGTAAACGTTTTTTTTTTCAAAAACCAATTATTACAATAAAAAGTTTATATTTATATAAGATTCACATTTCCTACTTTTTATTTGACCAACCATGTACCAAATTCAATTTATTCAACCACGTGCTTGAAATGAATTCGTTTATAGTTTTTGAAAATTTACGGTTTAAGGATCGAGTTTTACGATATTTGTTTTTATAATTTTATTCATAAAGCTTTGGGGTTGTAGGTTAATGAACCTACCAAATTAAAGCATACGTTGAAAAAAGAAAAGGAAAAATGTACTCATAAAAAATGACCAAAATTATCGTTTTTAGACAGAAATTGGAGGACTATAGTAAACGGTTTTTCCAAAAAAATGTTTATATTTCTATAACATTTGTGACACCGTATTTGGTCCGGCCATTTGTTTATTATTAAAGTTATTTGTTCCTTTTTTTTATGTATTTTTGTCATCATTCTTTAAACCGTGCTTTAACTTTTCAAATTTACTTCTTTATTTATTTATTTAGTTAATTACGAAAATTCAAGAAAAATAACAAATAAGAACGTTTTGGTTGTTTGGAAAAGTTTTTACCTAATTTGACAAATAAAATTAACATTTAATGAGTATAAAATTTTGAAGTCATTTTATGGCTAAAATTTGATATTCATTTATTTACTTCGATGAATATAAAATCTTTTATTCATTTTTTGTTTAAAATTTGATATGCATTTATGAGTGTAAAATATTTAGTTCATTTTTTGTTTAAAATTTGATATTCGTTTATGATCTAAAATAATTTTAATTCAAAATAATAGTTTATATATATTCATATAACATTCACATTCCCAACTTTTTATTTGACCAACCATGTACCAAAATTGAACTTAATCAACCACGTGCTTGAAATGAACTCGTTTGGAGTTTTAAGAATTTACGGTTTAGGGATCGGGTTTTAAGATTTTTTTCTTAAGGCTTGTGGTCCTAAAGCTTTGGGTTGTAGGTTAATTAGTCTCTTATACCATATAATTAAAAAACGAAAGGAAAAATGTACTCATAAATAAATTACCAAAATTACCGTTTTTAGACCAATATTGGAGGACTATAGTAAACGGTTTTTCCAAAAAAAATTAATTCACAATTTTTTTTTTTATATTCATATAACATTCAAATTCCCCACCTTTTATTCGACCAAGCATGTACCAAATTCAAGTTATTCAACCACGTGCTTTAAATGAACTCGTTTAGGGTTTTGAAAATTTACGGTTTAGGGATCGAGTTTTAAGGTATTTTTCTTAAGGTTTTTTGTCCTAAAGCTTTGGGGATGTAGGTTATGAACCTCACAAACTATATATTGAAAAGAAAAAAAAAATGTACTCATAAAAAAAATGACCAAAATGACCATTTTTAGACCTAAATTGGCGAACGAAAACAATATTTTAAAAAAACAATTATTAAAATAAAAAATTTATAATTAGATAACATTCACATTCCCCACTTTTTATTTGACCAACCATGTATCAAATTCAAGTTATTCGACCACGTGTTATAAATCAACTCGTACAGGGTTTTGAGAATTTACAGTTTAGGGATCGAGGTTTAGAGTATAGTTCTCAAGCCTTTTGGTCCTAAAGCTTTAGGGTTGTAGGTTAGTGAACCTCCCAAACCATACATTGAAAAAATTAAAGGAAAATTTTATTTATACAAAAATTACCAAAATAACCGTTTTTAGACCAATATTGCAAGACTATAGTAAACAATATTTTTTTAAAAAAAATATTACAATAAAAAGTTTATATTCATATAACATTCACATTTCCCACTTTTTATTTGAAACACCATGTACCAAATTCAAGTTATTCAACCACGTGTTTGAAATGAACTCGTTTATAGTTTTGAAAATTTACGGATTAGGGATCGAGTTTTACGGTATTTGTCTTAAGACGTTTTTTCCTAAAGCTTTGGGGATGTAGGTTAATGAACCTCCCAAACCATACATTGAAAGAAGAAAAGGAAAAATGTACTCATAAAAAAATTACCAAAATGTCGTTTTAAAACAAAAATTCGAGGACTATAGTAAAATGTTTTTTTTAAAAAAAAACATTATTACAATAAAAGTTTATATTCATATAGCATTCACATTTTCTACTTTTTATTTGATCACCATGTACAAAATTCAAGTTATTCAACCACGTGCTTGAAATGAACTCGTTTACAGTTTTGGAAATTTACGGTACGGTTTAGGGATCGAGTTTTACGATATTTTTCTGAAGACTTTTGTTCCTATAGCTTTGGGGCTGAAAGTTAATGAACCTCTCAAACCAAACATTGAAAAAGGAAAAGGAAAAATGTACTCATAAAAAAATGACCAAAATGTCGGTTTTTAGATCAAAATTGGAGGACTACAGTAAATCATTTTTTCAAAAAAAGTTTATATTCATATAACATTCACATTCCCCACTTTTTATTTGACCAAGCATGTACCAAATTCAAGTTATTCAACCATGCGCTTGAAATGAACTCGTTTAGGGTTTTGAGAATTTGCAGTTTAGGAATCGAGTTTTAAGGTGTTTATCTTAAGGCTTTTTATCCTAAAGCTTTGGGGTTGTAGGTTAATGAACCACCCAACCCATATATTGAAAAAAGTAAAGAAAAAATTGTACTCATAAAAATGACCAAAATTGGAGGACTATAGTAAACGATTTTCAAATATTTTTATTAAAAAAAATTATATACTCATATAACATTCACATTCCCCACTTCTTATTTAACCAACCATGTACCAAATTCAAGTTATTCAACCACGTGCATGAAATGTACTCATAAAAAATGACCAAAATGACCGTTTTTAGACAAAAATTGGAAGACTAGAGTAAACGATTTTTTCAAATTTATTTAATTCTCAAAAATGGTTTATATTCATATAACATTCACATTTCCCACTTTTTATTTGGCCAACCATGTACCAAATTCAAGTTATTCAACCACGTGCTTAAAATGAACTCGTTATAGTTTTGGAAATTTACGGTTTGGGGATCGAGTTTTACGGTATTTTTCTTTAGACTGTTGTTCCTACAGCTTTGGGGTTGTAGGTTAATGAACCTCATAAATAATACATTGAAAAAAGTAACCGAAAAATGTACTAAAAAAAATGGCCAAAATGTCGGTTTTTAGATAAAAAAAAAAAAATGGAGAGAACTATAGTAAATGATTTTTTCAAAAAAAAAAAATCACAAAAAAAAAAATTATATTCATATAACATTCACATTTCCCACTTTTTATTTGACCAAGCATGTATCAAATTCGAGTTATTCAACCACACTCTTGAAATGATCTCGTTTAGGGTTTTGTGATCGAATTTTAAGGTGTTTATCTTAAGGCTTTTTGTCCTACAGCTTTGGGGCAGTAGGTTAATGAACCTCCCAAACCATACATTGAAAAGAAAAAAAATGACCAAAATTGGAGGAATATAGTAAATGGTTTTTTCAAATATTTTTTATTAAAAAAAAAGAATTTATGCATATAACACTCACATTCCTCACTTTTTATTTGACCAACCATGTACCTAATTTAAGTTATTCAACCACGTGCTTGAAATTAACTCGTTTAGAGTTTGGAGAATTTACGATTTAGGAATCGTGTTTTACAGTATTTGTTCCTAAAGCTTTGGGGATGTAGGTTAAAGAACCTCCCAAACCATACATTGAAAGAAGAATAAAGGAAAAATGTACTCAGAAAAAAATGAGCAAAATGTCGTTTTTAAACCAAAATTCGAGGACTATAGTAAACAGTTTTTTTTTTAAAAAAACATTATTACAATAAAAAGTTTATATTCATATAGCATTCACATTTTCTACTTTTTATTTGATCAACCATGTACAAAATTCAAGTTATTCAACCACGTGATTGAAATGAACTCGTTTATAGTTTTGGAAATTTATGGTTTAGGGATCGAGTTTTACGGTATTTTTCTGAAGACTTTTGTTCCTATAGCTTTGGGGCTGAAAGTTAATTAATCTCTCAAACCACACATTGAAAAAGGAAAAGGAAAAATGTACTCATAAAAAAATGACCAAAATCTCGGTTTTTAGATCAAAATTGGAGGACTTTAGTAAATGAGTTTTTCAAAAAAAAGTTTATATTCATATAACATTCACATTCCCCACTTTTTATTTGACCAAGCATGTACCAAATTCAAGTTATTCAACCACGCGCTTGAAATGAACTCGTTTAGGGTTTAGAGAATTTGTAGTTTAGGGATCGAGTTTTAAGGTGTTTATCTTAAGGTTTTTTATCCTAATTAAAGCTTTGGGGTTGTAGGTTAATGAACCACCCAAACCATATATTGAAAGAAGTAAAGAAAAAATTGTACTCATAAAAATGACCAAAATGACCAAAATTGGAGGACTATAGTAAATGGTTTTTTCAAATATTTTTTATTAAAAAAAAATTATATATTCATATAACATTTACATTCCCCACTTCTTATTTGACCAACCATGTACCAAATTCAAGTTATTCAACCACGTGCATGAAATGTACTCATAAAAAAATGACCAAAATGACCGTTTTTAGACCAAAATTGGAGGACTAGAGTAAACGATTTTTTCAAATTTATTTAATTCTCAAAAATGGTTTATATTCATATAACATTCACATTTCCCACTTTTTATTTGGCCAACCATGTACCAAATTCAAGTTATTCAACCACGTGCTTGAAACGAACTCGTTATAGTTTTGGAAATTTACGGTTTGGGGATCGAGTTTTACGGTATTTTTCTTAAGATTGTTGTTCCTACAGCTTTGGTGTTGTAGGTTAATGAACCTCACAAATAATACATTGAAAAAAGTAAATGAAAAATGTACTAAAAAAATTACCAAAATGTCGGTTTTTAGATAAAAAAAAAAAAAAAATGGAGAGAACTATAGTAAATGATTTTTTCAAAAAAAACAAAAATCAGAAAAAAAAAAAAAAAAAAAATTATATTCATATAACATTCACATTTCCCACTTTTTATTTGACCAAGCATGTATCAAATTCAAGTTATTCATCCACACGCTTGAAATGATCTCGTTTAGGGTTTTGGGATCGAATTTTAAGGTGTTTATCTTAAGGTTTTTTGTCCTACAGCTTTGGGGCAATAGGTTAATGAACCTCCCAAACCATACACTGAAAAAAAAAATGTACTCATAAAAAAAATGACCAAAATTGGAGGAATATAGTAAATGGTTTTTTCAAATATTTTTTATTAAAAAAAAGAATTTATTCATATAAAACTCACATTCCTCACTTCTTATTTGACCAACCATGTACCTAATTTAAGTTATTCAATCACGTGCTTGTAATGTACTCATACAAAAATTACCTAAATGACCGTTTTTAGACCAAAATTGGAGGACTATAGTAAACGATTTTTTCAAATTTATTTAATTCAAAAAAATGATTTATATTCATATAACATTCACATTTCCCACTTTTTATTTGATCAACCATGTACCAAATGAAAGTTATTCAACCGCGTGCTTGAAATGAACTCGTTTATAGTTTTGGAAATTTCGGTTTAGAGATCGAGTTTTACGGTATTCTTCTAAAGACTTTTGTTCTTACAGCTTTGGGGTTGTAGGTTAATGAACCTCTCAAACCATACATTGAAAAAAGAAAAGAAAAAATGTACTCATACAAAAATGTCCAAAATGTTGGTTTTTAGATTAAAATTGGAGGAGTGTAGTAATTATTTTTTCAAAAAACAATAATTCACAAAAAAAAAGGTTTATATTCATATAAAATTTACATTTCTCACTTTTCATTTTACCAAATATGTACCAAATTAAAGTAATTCACCTTCAACCACGTGCTTAAGTGAACTCGTTTATTATTTTAGAAATTTACGGTTTAGGGATCGAGTTTTAGTGTATTTTTCTTAAGACTTTTGTTTCTACAGCTTTGGGGTTGTAGATTAATTAACCCCCCAAACCATATATTGAAAAAATAAAATGAAAAAGAAAAATGTACTTGTAAAAAAATGACCAAAATGTCGGTTTTTAGATCAAAATTGGAGGACTATAGTAAATATGTTTTCAAAAAAAATTAATACACAAAAAAAGTTTATATTCATATAAAATTAACATTCCCCACTTTTCATTTTACCAAACTTGTACCAAATTAAAGTTATTCAACCGCTTGCTTGAAATGAACTCGTTTGGGATTTTGGGAATTTACGGTTTAGGGATCGATCAAGTTTTAAGGTGTTTTTCTTATGGTTTTTGTCCCAAAGCTTTGGGGTTGTAGTTTAATGAACCTCTGAAACCATATATTTAAAAAAGAAAAAGGAAAATGTTCTCATAAAAAAATGACTGAAATTGGAGAACTATAGTAAACGGTTTTTTCAAATATTTTTTATTAAAAAAAAAGTATATTCATATAACATTCACAATCCTCACTTTTTATTTGACCAACCATGTACCAAATTTAAGTTATTCAACCACGTGCTTGAAATGTAAACATAAACAAATTACTAAAATGACCGTTTCTAGACCAAAATTGGAAGACTATAGTAAACGATTTTTTCAAATTTTCTTAGTTCACAAAAATGGTTTATATTCCTATAACATTCACATTTCCCCTCTTTATTTGAAGAACCATGTACCAAATTCAAGTTATTCAATCACGTGCTTGAAATGAACTCGTTTATAGTTTTGAAAATTTACGGTTTAGGGATCGAGTTTTACAGTATTTTTTTTAAGACTTTTGTTCCTACAGCTTTGGGGTTGTAGGTTAATGAACCTCCCTAAGCCATACATTGAAAAAAGAAAATGAAAAATATACTCATAAAAATATTACCAAAATGTCAGTTTTAGATCAAAATTAGAGGACTATAGTAAATGGTTTTTTCAAAAAAAATTAATACACAAAAAAAAAAAATATATTCATATAACATTCACATTTCCCACTTTTTATTTGACCAAGCATGTATCAAATTCAAGTTATTCAACCACACGCTTGAAATGATCTCGTTTAGGGTTTTGGGATCGAATTTTAAGGTGTTTATCTTAAGGCTTTTTGTCCTACAGCTTTGGGGCAGTAGGTTAATGAACCTCCCAAACCATACATTGAAAAAAGAAAAAGAAAAATTTACTCATAAAAAAATGACAAAAATGATCGTTTTTAGACAAATATTGGAGAACTAAACGTTTTTTTTCAAAAAACAATTATTACAATAAAAAGTTTATATTTATATAAGATTCACATTTCCCACTTTTTATTTTACCAACCATGTACCAAATTCAATTTATTCAACCACGTGCTTGAAATAAACTCGTTTATAGTTTTTGAAAATTTACAGTTTAGGGATCGAGTTTTACAATATTTGTTTATATAATTTTATTCCTAAAGCTTTGTGGTTGTAGGTTAATGAACCTACCAAAGCATACTTTGAAAAAAGAAAAGGAAAAATGTACTCATAAAAAAATGAACAAAATTATCGTTTTTAGACAGAAATGGGAGGACTATAGTAAACTGTTTTTCCAAAAAAAAATTTATATTCCTATAACATTCGCATTCCCAACTTTTTATTTGTCCAGGCATATACCAAATTCAAGTTATTCAAACCACGTGCTCGAAATGACCTCGTTTAAGGTTTTGTGAATTTACGGTTTAAGGATCTACTTTTAGGATATTTTTCTTAACAGTTTTCTTTCAAAAAAATATTATTTCACAAAAAAATTCAAATTATTCAATCACGTGCTTGAAATGAACTCCTTTAGGATATTGGAAATTTACGGTTAACCCATGACCTCATAGTCACGGGCACAACCTTATGCCAATTGAGCTATGCTCAGTTTGGCATTTTTTTATGGGTACATTTTTATTAAAGCTTTTGGTCCTAAAGGTTTGGGGTTGTAAGTTAATGAACCTTCCAAACCATACATTGAAAAAAGAAAAGGAAAAATGTACTCATTAAAAAATGACCAAAATAACCGTTTTTAGACCAAAGTTTGTGGACTATAGTAAACGTTTTTTTCAAAAAAAAAATAATTCACAAAAAAAGTATATATTCATATAAAACTAACATTCCCCACTTTTTATTTGCTCTAGCATGTACTAAATTAAAATTATTCAACCACATGCTTGAAATGAACTCGTTTAGAGTTTGGGGAATTTACGATTTAGGGATCGTGATTTACAATGTTTTTCTTAAGGCTTTTGGTCCTAAAGCTTTGGGGTTGTAGGTTAATCAACCTCCCAAACCATACATTGAAAAAATAAAAATAAAAATTTACTCATAAAAAAATGACAAAAATGACCGTTTTTAGACCAATATTGGAGAACTGTAGTAAACGTTTTTTTCAAAAAACAATTATTACAATAAAAAGTTTATATTTATATAACATTCACATTTCCCACTTTTTATTTGACCAACCATGTACCAAATTCAATTTATTCAACCACGTGCTTCAAATGAACTCGTTTATAGTTTTTTGAAATTTACGGTTTAGGGATCGAGTTTTACGATATTTATTTTTATAATTTTATTCCTAAAGATTTGGGGTTGTAGGTTAATGAACCTACCAAAGCATACGTTGAAAAAAGAAAAGGAAAAATGTACTCATAAAAAAAAAAAAAAAAAAAAAAAAAAAAAAAAAGACCAAAATGTCGGTTTTTAGATAAAAAAAAACAAATAGTAAATGGTTTTTTCAAAAAACATTTATTACCATAAAAAAATTATATTCATAAAACATTCACATTTTTTCACTTTTTATTTAACCAACCATGTACCAAATTGAAGTTATTCAACCACATGTTTGAAATGAGCTGGTTTAGGATTTTGGTAATTTATAATTAAAGGATCGATTTTAATATATTTTTCTTAAGGCTTTTGGTCCTAAAGCTTTGGGGTTGTAGGTTAATGAACCTCTAAAATCATATATTCAAAAAGCAAAAGAAAAAATGTACCCATCAAAAAATTGACCAAAATCTCTGTTTTTAAGACCAAAATTAGAGTATTATAGTAAAGGGTTTTTTTTTAAAAAAAACAATTATTACAATAAAAAGTTTAAATTCATATAACATTCTTCTTTCCCACTTTTTATTTGACCAACCATGTACCAAATTCAAGTTATTCAATCACGTGCTTGAAATGAACTTCTAAAGTGTTTGGAGAATTTATGGTTCAAAGATCGAGTTTTAATGTTCTTTAATTAAGGTTTTGTACCTTAAGCCTTGGGGCTGTAGGTTAATGAACCTCACAAACTATATATTGAATCGAGAAAAAAAATGAAAAATGTAGTCATCAAAAAATACCAAAAATGACCATTTTTAGACCAAAATTGGAGGACAGTAACAGTTTTTTCAAATAATTCTAATTCAAAATAATAGTTTATATTCATATAACATTCACATTCTCAACTTTTTATTTGACCAACCATGTACCAAAATTGAACTTAATCAACCACGTGCTTGAAATGAACTCGTTTGGAGTTTTGAGAATTTACGGTTTAGGGATCGAGTTTTAAGATTTTTTTTCTTAAGGCTTGTGGTCCTAAAGCTTTGGGTTGTATGTTAATTCACCTCTTATACCATATAATTAAAAAAAGGAAAGGAAAAATGTACTCATAAATAAATTACCAAAATTACCGTTTTTAGACCAATATTTTTTTTTTTTTTTTGAAGAGCACAGCTCAATACATACTACATCATGAACAAATCATGCAAATAAGAAGACTCAACCTCAAAAGGAACATCCTCCACCCAAATCACTCGTTGGCGAAAGCTCAGCGCCATTTGCGCCAACTCATGTGCTACCATATTACCTTCTCTATGAATAAAGCAGCAGCGCTCCCTGAAAGGACGGGGCACCCTCACACACATATCAGCTACCATCATACCGACCTCCGTCACATTCTCATCCAACCCCTCAAACAAATTACACAACCGGAGAGAATCTGTTTCTAAAATCATCGGGCTCAAAGCCGCCTCCCAAGCCAATGAAAGTCCTTCAGCCGCCGCCAAGCTTTCAGCCATCAAAACACTTCGAACATTAGGAAACCACGCTACGGCCGCTAACATAACACGACCCAAAAAATCGCGCACCACAACACCCACTCCCGCCGTCTGATCAGAAGCTACAAAACTCGCATCGACATTGACCTTATACCTTCCATGCGGAGGAGCCGACCACTTTACATGCTCCCGATCCACCCTTGTCGAAACCACCTCCGTCATCCCCTTTCGATTAGCCTCTCGAAAAGAAGACAAATAGCTAGCAACCCAACATCCAATATCAGTCGGAGGTCGCAGCCCCGTAATACGAGCCCGATTACGACCGTTCCACACCGCCCACCACAAAGTACACAATTCCTCAAAATCATACCATCCCACTTTCTCCTGCAGAAACCACAAAAGAGAGGTTATGTCCCCCTCAGGTTGGAACTGCAATAAAAACTCAAATTTGGAATTTGTCAACACTTGACGAAAAAAACTACAGTGCCAAAACACATGGAGACTCGACTCACCTCCCTTCCCACACAAAAAGCAAGTATTGAGAATATCGATACCTCGTCGACCCATATTGTCTAGAGTGGGAAGCCTATCTAAGCAAAGTCTCCAGAAAAAGACACGGAGCTTACTCGGGATGCCCATCTTCCACACCCCCTTCCACCATCGTGTCAAGCACTCAACAGACGATACGGAAGCCTCATAACGGTGCGCCTTTTCCTGAGCAAAACGGTACCCACTCTTCACTGTGTACACTCCTGTATCCTCATAATGTCATATTGCCTGGTCCACTGTATGCCGGCGGGTGAGCGGAATCGTCAAAATGGCCTGAACCTCCAGTGGGTGAAAGTGTTGCCGTAGTTTGGGCTCATCCCACCCTCCGCCAGTGCGAAACAGATCACTAACATTCGTATGGATAGGTAAGGTGACCGGAGAGCTGATGCGTAAATTAGATGCCAATGGCACCCAGTTGTGCCTGTACACTTCCACGTTTTCTCCATTGCCAATCCGCCAACGAACTCCAGATTCCAGGAGCTCTCGTCCCCATAATAACATTCACATTCCCCACCTTTTACTTGACCAAGCATATACCAAATTCAAGTTATTCAACCACGTGCTGTAAATGAACTCGTTTAGGGTTTTGAAAATTTATGGTTTAGGGATCGGAGTTTTAAGGTATTTTTCTTATGGTTTTTTATCTTAAAGCTTTGGGGATGTAGGGTTATGAACCTCACAAACCATATATTGAAAAGAAAAAAAAAATGTACTCATAAAAAAAAATTACCAAATGACGGTTTTTAGACCTAAATTGGATGACGTAAACAATCTTTTTTAAAAAAAAATATTAAAATAAAAAGTTTATATTTAGATATAATTCACATTCCCCTCTTTTTATTTGACCAACCATGTATCAAATTCAAGTTATTCAACCACGTGTTATAAATCAACTCGTTTAGAGTTTTGAGAATTTATAGCCTTTTGGTCCTAAAGCTTTAGGGTTGTAGGTTAGTGAACCTCCTAAACCATACATTGAAAAAGAAAAGAAAAAAATTACTTGTACAAAAATTACCAAAATAACCGTTTGTAGACCAATATTTGAGGACTATAGTAAATGGTATTTTTTAAAAAAAAATATTACAATAAAAATTTTATATTCATATAACATTCACATTTCCCACTTTTTATTTGAAACACCATGTATCAAATTCAAGTTATTCAATCACGTGTTTGAAATGAACTCGTTTATAGTTTTGAAAATTTACGGTTTAGGGATCGAGTTTTACAGTATTTGTCTTAAGACTTTTGTTCCTAAAGCTTTGGGGATGTAGGTTAATGAACCTCCCAAATCATACATTGAAAGAAGAAAAGGAAAAATGTACTCATAAAAAAATGACCAAAATGTCGTTTTTAGACCAAAATTCGAGGACTATAGTAAACAGTTTTTTTTATAAAAAAAACATTATTACAGTAAACAGTTTATATTCATATAGCATTCACATTTCCCACTTTTTATTTGATCAACCATGTACAAAATTCAAGTTATTCAACCACGTGCTTGAAATGAACTCGTTTATAGTTTTGGAAATTTACGGTTTAGGGATCGAATTTTACGGTATTTTTCTTAAGACTTTTGTTCCTAAAGCTTTGGGGTTGTAGGTTAATGAACCTCCCAAACCATACATTGAAAAAAGAAAAGGAAAAATATACTCATAAAAAATGACCAAAATGACTTTTTTTAGACCAAAATTGGAGGACGTAAATAGTTTTTTTTTAAAATATATTAAAATAAAAAGTTTGTATCCAGATAACATTCACATTCCCCACTTTTTATTTGAACAATCATATACCAAATTCAAGTTATTCAACCATGTTGCTTGAAATCAACTTGTTTAGGGTTTTGGAAATTTACGTTTTAGGGATCGAGTTTTACAATATATTTCTTAAGGCTTTTAGTCCTAAATCTTTGGGGTTGTAGGTTAATGAACCTCCGAAACAATACATTGAGAAAAAGAAAAAGGAAATTTTACTCATTAAAAAATGACCAAAATTATGGTTTTTAGACCAATATTGGAGGACTATAGTAAATGATTTTTTCAAAAAAAAAATTATTACAATAAAAAGTTTATATTCATATAACATTCACATTTCTCACTTTTTATTAATTGACAAGTACCAAAATTAAACTTAATCAACCACGTGCTTTAAATGAACTAGTTTGGGGTTTTAGAAATTTACTGTTTAGGGATCGAATTTTAATATTTTTTTCTGAAGACTTTTGGTCCTAAAGTTTTGGGGTTTAATGAACCTCCTATGCCATATAATTAAAAAATGAAAGGAAAAATATACACTTAAAAAAATTACCAAAATTACTGTTTTTAGACCAAAATTTGAGAACTATAATAAACGATTTTTCAAAAAAAAATCAATGCACAAAAAAAAGTTTATATTCATATAACATTTACCTTCTACACTTTTTATTTGACTAATCATGTACCAAATTAAAGTTATTCAACCACGTGCTTGAACTCGTTTAGGATTTTACAAATATACACTTTAAGGATCAAGTCAATTCTTTTTTCTTAAGGTTTTTTGTCCTAAAACTTTGGGGCCGTAGGTTATTGAACCTCACAAACCATAGGTAGAAAAAGTAAAAGAAAAAATGTACTCATAAAAAAATGACCAAAATTATCGTTTTTAGACAAAAGTTGGAGGATTATAGTAAACGGTTTGTCCATTTTTTTTTAATTCACATTCCCCACTTTTTAACATTCACAAAAATAAAAGTTTAAAACCAAGCCGTGATAAAGCCGTAATATTTGATGCCCCGTAACATTGATGAAACATTGATGAAATATAGGGTGAAAAGAATGTATTTTACCCGTAGTTTCATTCTAATAATTCTGAGGAGAATGAGATGGACTGTTCTTCATGTCTCGTTCTGATGGACCTTCTTTTATTTGGGCCTCAAAAAAGCTAAGATCTTTGATCTTTCTTCAATGGGGGATTTGAATTGGGGTTACTCCTGTAATTTGAATTCTAATGGATAGAATCGAATGGAGCAAATGGCCCCAATTGGAAGTTCAAACTTTCATGGAAACTACAACTCAGTTCCTTTCTGTTCCTGTTTTTGTTGCATGAACTCAGCCCAAATCGTTTCCTTTGCTCTCTGAATCTGAAATTTCTCTCCATTTTTCATTTGCTGCAACTTTTTTATGTTGAAACAGGAATTGGGTCAGTGGGTAAATGGCGGGTGATGAACCCAGATCGGTTTTCGACTGCGAAAACTTCCCTTCATTGAATTCCTATCACTCGTCTTCTTCTTCTTCTTCTCAACAGAGGAAAATCGAATTGAAAGAATGGTCCATGGTGGTGATTAGGGATTCTCTTCCTAATGATGATTTCTCCGTTTTCCCACCTTCAAATCACGAGAATCTACAGCCGCCCCCATCGATTGAAGAAGACGAACGAGGAAGTCCAGTTTCGTTTCAATCGAATTCACCCTCGTCGTCGTTTAGGTCGTCCCAATCATCGTCATCGTTCTCATCTTTCTCATTTTCTGATGACGAGACTTCGCACCCACAGTCACCGAAGCCCTCTGATTGTCTAAGAATTCGACAATCCGTGGCGGCTTCTAGCTGGCTGGTTTTTGGGGTTCAGATTCTACGCTCGCGGATTACTGCAATGGCGTCCACAATTTGGTCCAATGCTGCGCGTAGAACGGCTTTTTGGTTGTTTTCCCCTGCTGGAAGGATTGGATTATTGGCGACTCTTTGGTGGCTGTACAAGAGAGCTCGTCATCGCCGTTTGCGTCAAGGCACCGAGCAATTCAAGATGATGATCAAGGAGAAAGACAAGGTTTGTCAATTTCTGATCTCCAAGTGTTTGTGATAATGCTTGATTGAGTTCTGACGCCCCTGTATTCTGCAAAATGGGTATTAGACAAGATAGTAGCTCTTTTCATAACACCACATTGCTTTAACAAATTCATAACAATGAAGATTTGACATACCACCTTAGAAACATAGTCATTCCAAAGAGGCCTGAATTTAGATATGCATGTGGAGGGCATCAGAAGTAGTGAAGTTGTTGTCTTTCTTGGCAGTTGGCACTATCTTGTTCCCTTCTACTTTTAGCTGGTCCTCTTCGCTGTCTATTCAGTTAGTAAAAAAAATATATGAAAAGAAAAGAAAAGTACTGTAAAGCTAACAAGTTTTGGTTTCTTCTAGTTGAGGAGTTGTTGTTTTATATGTCTGATAGATTCTGGGGTTCTTTATTTCTTTATCCAGAGAATCAGTCAACTACTGCAACAAGTTGCACAAATGAATTCACTGTTCTTAGCCCAAAAGAAAGTACTGCCTTCAAAGTAGAAAACGTATCAAGGGCTTGTATCTCAGAGATGAAGTATTGCAGCTATTCTGATTGCCTAGCTCGTCGAATGATGTTTAGGCTCGAATTCTTGTTCACATTCATTATATTATAGATGGATTCCAGTAGCAGCGATTGGAACTGAGACAAAAGCTCCTGCCTTTCCAGTGCGTTGAGGCACAGAGAAAGAATACGAGACACCATGCACACTAATGGACATGAATTAGTTTGTGCTGCACAATAACAGAATATCAGTTCAGAGCTGGAATGTATACTATGATTTGTATTGATTTTTTCAGTATTTGTTTCAATACATATTGTCAGCTGTTTTCCAACTTGGTTTACTGAACTGGGAAGCTATGCTTATGCATCAGTATATTGGATTTGTAAATACTAAATAGATATGCTTTTCCGGCAAGGTTTAACTAAACTATGTTCTAAACTATGTAAGAACTAAGTAGTTCCTGAAGACAACATGTGCATAGCTTAACTATATTAAATTAAGTACTCCCCGATGAGCAGAGCTTAACTATACTAAACTAAGTAAGAACTAAGTACTTGCCGAAGACTAAATGAGCATAGCTAAACTATTCTTAAGCTATTCTTTTGTTTGAGGGTGGAAGTTCAATATCTCATACCCCACATTTCTCACTTTAGTGGTAGGGGCATGTCTTCCAATAAAAAAAAACTGATAGGAAGTGACACAGTGCATTTCTTCTTCAGAAAGACAATGGCATCCAGAAGCACAAACAAAATATGAGACTTTAAGCAGATGCTGTCAGGAACTACAGAATCAAATTTCCCCTTCCTTTACATATGATTATATATTAGCACAACTTTTTAGAGCTTATTGGACAATACACTGAAAATAGTTCATACAGTTCTGATAAAATTGGTCGATCTTTTTGATCCAGATCTTTCACAAGCTACATAAGTGGGGATTGAAGGGTAGGGGTAAGATCTTGACTAATTTGAACGAAATTCCAACAAGCTAATCTTCTGTGCAAATATCCAATATTGGTCAATAGATTTCCGATGATCGATTCGACCCATAAGTTTCACCAGGGAGACGATATTGAAGCACGTGCATTTTAGCCCTCAAGACCCCAGCTTGGGCACTTCATGAGCAGCAGCAAGACTGGATAAAATTACTCTCAAGAGAAGCAGTTTCTAGCCACCAGTAACTGTAAGGCTACAAGGTCCTGGCTCTTGCCAACATGAGATTGCATGCAGTAAAAATATGCGCACTTGCTTGCTTCCCCTGGATAAACATGGTTATGCATTCTTCAATAAATATTTCATCAGGATCCATACAGGAACGAGTAATGATCATAAAGCTTTAAGAGCATAAATTTCAGGTATTCCAGGGATAGTTAATGCCACTGAACCAACCATTCGAAATGAATTTCCTTGGTCACTTGGACAAGCATATCTTTTCTAATATCCTAAACCATCATCTTCACGAGAGGAATCCCTTGATAGTTGCTCCTCCTCATAATCTTCGTCCTCAACATCATCAGCAGATGCAGGTTGTCCATTAAGATCTACATTGACACCATTTACCTTCCTCACAAACTGACCCCGCACACGGGGCCTCCTCTCTGCAAGCCGTTTCCTATTAACATACCTAATCTTCTTATCAAAACAACGCTCTTTCCTTTTCTGCCTAAATTTAATCAGTGCTGCCTCTCTTCTATCAAATTTGTTGGTTTTTGGTTCATTGGAAGATGGATTTCCAAAAGATGGCCATGAATGAGTATTAGTAGTAGCTGGCATTTGACCAGGCTGTAAACATATATTCATAGGGTAATAAGGATAAGATGCCATCCCACTTACATTGGGAGGGCAGTGATGAAAATGACCGTACTGCGACATCATTGCCGCATGATTTTGCATATCATGCAGGTTCTTTTGGTACAGTTGCGCCGACATCATACCTTCTGGCATATAAAAAGGATAAGCAGTTTGTGTCTGCACAGGTAGGCCTGAAATATCAAGTTGAGATCCATTTTGAGGATGCACAAGCACTTGAGAGGAATTTTCTTCATTGATGTTTCTTTCCTGGTGAACTTCTGTGCCAGCAGGTGGCGTACAAGATGTCTCCATAGAAAAGGAATCAGGAAAACCAGTACTGCTTGGAAATTCGTCTCCTTGTGAATAGCTTTCAAAGGCCTCCCCACTTTCTTGTATTTGGGGAAGAACTGCATGCTGACCAGTTTCTTGATGTTTTTCATCCGGTGGAAGTCGTTTGGCATTGTCTTCAACATCTACTGCCTTATTTTTCACAGTTTTTGATTTGACATAGGTAAAGAATGCGGATGATTCACCAATCTTTAGTTCACTCTTTCTAGGGCATGACAAAAGTTGCCCTGCAAGACATTACAAAAAGATTATATTAATTATTACACACTCTAAAAAATGGTGGAAGGAACAAAAAGTTAATTGAGAATCAACTAATTATAACACAAGATAAACCATCTTACTTTAAGTATCAAACAGTCAGTCACATTCAAAAGTGATGCCCTGACTTTAACTGTTTGATATTTTTTTACAGCTAGCCACTACATCATATTTCCATCTTCATTTTAGGTAGGGAGAGTAATAAAATGGTTGTTTTGAAACAATTTCAAAGGTTAAGGATCAAAATGAAAATGTTGAATGATAAGGGTATAATTGAAACATACCCTAAAGTTCAGGGGCATAATTAAAACCTACCCTAAAATTCAAGGGCATAATTGAAACTTATCATAAATTTTGAAAGGATAAGGATCTAATTGACATATACCCACAGCCACGTGTACCACTATTTTACAAATCATTGTCACGTCACTTTCCCATCTTTATTTTAACAGAAAAGTTGATGGAAGAGTTATTTTTAAACAAAGTTGATGTATAAGGATAAAAATGGAAATTTAGGGGTATTATTGATTCCTACCCTAAAATAAAAGTGTATTTTAAATAATTTAACCTAAAAAGGGCTGAAAACAATCCTTAACTTAATCCCTTGGCAAGAATGGACATCAAGTATGGAACAATGATAGCTATCATAGTTAAGATGTAAAACAAGTCAACGTCATGAAACTTATTTAACGCACTGCAGCATTTATCACATGTGTTTCTAGTCTAGCAGAATTGACGTAATATTCGATAGCTTCCAATAGAAACTTCTTGGACTTCAATCAACATTATGCTTATGAAAGAGCAGGTCGATTTGATCACTGGCTTACCTAATCGGCGCTCGCTAATTCCAGGTACATCTGGCTGATGTTCTACTAAATGAACAACAGGAGGCAGAGGCTCTACCGGTGCAACAGCAATACCAGACTGTAAGAGATAAGTAAATGCAATTTAAATGAAGTTCCCAGTTGAAGTAAAATATAGATGGCGTCAATAAGATAATGAATAAATAAAAGAAAAAGGATTTCCACGTACGTCATAGTCCTCGAAAAAATGCATCACGCATTTAATAAATTAGTTCGTACTCAACCCATTTACTATACTAGTAGTAGGATGCAATCTCAAAAAAAAAAAAAATTGATCAATTCTCATGTTTAATCACGAGTCATACCCACTAATCAACTCTACCATGGACACGGTCATAAATATAAATTCTCATTTCCAATTATACCAACCTCATCTTCCTGATGTGTTGCAATTCCCATCTCTGGATTTGTGCTCCTACGTGACCTGTCATCAGTGTCATCCGAGAACAAAGTAGTGCTATTTGTATTGGCATCACTTGGGTCTGATACCACCATATCAAGTTCATAATTCAAGATGCTTTTTTCTGCCAGTCCAAGCTGCCATTATAGAATAGATAGAAGGCTGTGTTAGAAGAAGAAATTGGAGACACTAGGCGTGACCAGCTATATACTTCGAATCAATACATTAAAATGACATCATCTGCAAAGATTCAAAAGTGAATTCCCTAGACACTTTGATTGCATGTTCCCTTGCTATTGATGCACAACCAAATTCTATTTGAGAAAATTACTCAAGGAAGAAAAATGTAGATGCTCAAAAATAAAATATGAGTCCAAGGAGGCAAACCATGCGTCTTCTTCTCCACATGTGTGTCCACAAGTTTAATAGCTCATTTGTTCGTAAAGGCTTTACAAGATAGTCAGCTGCTCCAAGCCTCAAGCACTTAACGACAATAGGGACCTCATCTTGTGTTGACATCACTTGCAAAGCAAGACAAAAATAAAACAAATCATGGAGAATCAGATCATTCTCTTAATTTAGAGATATTAACGTCTGATGACTTGCCAGTAAAGAAACCAGAACTTACTGATAACAGGAATGCGTCGCAGCTCTTTATCCCGGGTGATGTACTTCAACATTTTCATACCTTTGGCCATTGGGAGGTCAACTTCAGAGAGTATAATATCAATATCAGGTCCCTCCGCATTCAAAGCATCAATGACCTGTCTAGCTGAACTCACCGAAATGACTGTCAACAAAAAGAAAACCCTATATCAGTAAAGTAGCTGACATTTCTGTCAATTGCTGGTATTGCAAATATTGTAGAATTCAGAAACCAGTGAACGAATAAAATAATTTTTTTTTATATGAATGAACGAATAAGGAATAAAATAATTGATATCTATAAAATAGGACAGTAATGACAATCCCATTGTAACACAACAAGTTCCTAGAACTAAGATTTAAACCCAATCACATAGTATCACGAGCAACTTCTACATAATTAAACCTAATCGAAGTCTTAAACCTTAAAAACCATTCAAGAATTTCAGTAACTGAAATGACTAATTATCATGCATTAATTTCAGCATCTGGAAGATTATATTAAAGGAAAAAAAAAAAAAAAAAAAAAACTCATACCTTGGTAGGAACATTTCAAAAGAAGCTTGAAAACCTCTTCTGAACTTTTAGAATCATTATCACACAGCAAAATCCTGACTTTGCTCCTGTCTATAAACGCATCTCCCCCATTCTTCACCCCACTAGCACAGCCAACACAATCTTCGTTCAAATTGAGTTCCTTGCAATCCATACCGGATAAACCAAAGCCTAAGCAAAACCTGATTACCCCTGTTTAAACACAAAGCAGTCAACTAAAAGCCCAAAAAAGAAAGTAAACAGAAAAGAAAACACACACACACACACACAAAAAAAAAAAGGTTTTAAAATACATACTATAGAAACTCCATCAACAGTTTGGTCAATCTTCCCAGAGAATCAAAATTAGGGTTAGGGTTTCTCGATCACTGACTTCATTTACATATCAGAAGATCACCCATCTCATTAAACAGCAACCCCACATCAAAATCAAACAAACCCTCAGTTTAAAACCTCATGAGAGTGTTCAACCAGTTAATGAATCGCGGTAAGTAGTTAAAACTAAAACGCTTCGGGAAGATCGGAGAGAAGAAGATCAAAAGTTAACGTTAACGTTAACCACCAGAAATGAATAAAAAAAAAAAGGGAATCGTTTCACCGGAGAAGACGCCGGGAAGGTTAGCAGAGCGGAGGCGAAAGAAGATATTTTGAGTCAGCGACTGTAAAAATGCTTAATATCTCCGGAGCTTTTTGCTTTGTCTGTGTGTTTTTTTTTCGCCAAAAATAAATATCTTTGCTCGATCAGCTTATGGGGCTAGAATGCGCCGCGTCACTGTACAGATGGAGGGGTGAGATGGAAGGAAGGGGAAGCGCAGGATAGCAAAAGTGAAAGGAGAAATCAAAAAAAGTGCAAAAGGAGATATGGGAATCGTGGGGTTTGGATAGTTATGTAGAGATGGCGAAGAAGCCACGTCACCTCCATATCTTTTCCATATATTTTTCTTTCACCAAATTATTCTTTTTATTTGTGTGAGTTGGCAACTGACGTGGCTTGCCAGCAGTGTCCACCCACGTCTGCCCACGTGTCTTACCCTTTTTCACTTTTATCTTCCTTTTCTTCAAAGTATAATCAAAAGTGTAACTTGTACCACTTCTATCACTTTTTACCACTACCACTTATAATCGCTAGTTATAATAGTCTCTAGGTTACTTTATTGATCGTTGGTTATAATAGTTGGTTGGTCAAACGTAGACTGAGTTATAATAATTCAGTCCACCCAATTCCGTGGCTTATAATAGTTGGTGGGTCAAACCTAAACTGGATTATAATAACTCAAATTCACCCAACTCCGTGAGTTCTAATAGTTGGTGGGTCAAACGTAGACTGGTTATAATAACTTAGTCCACCCAACTCCAAGTTGGTGCTCCAAACACCCCTAGAAATTGTTCAATTTTTTTCTCTCATAAGTTTTCATTTGGAAATTCGTTACATAAAGTTATTTTCATATGTTTTAATAACGTGTATGGTACAAATTTGATAAGATTTCAGAGAGAAATGACGGTAGAAATAAAGAAATTAATAAAATTGGTAAGTTTAGGGATAAAAATTAAATTTTTCAATAATTTTTTTTATATTGGGTGTGGTAATTCAAGTTGTATATGTATATATATTTTTAGTACAAGTTACTCAGTACATTCATTGAAGTGACCAAACATACTTCGAATGAAGCATTTATCACTTTCCATGGTTGAAGATTCGATGTCCCATCTCAAGTTTTTAAAAAAAAAAAATTAAATGTGCTTATTATAATTTGAAGGTAATTTTTCCTCCTGGCTCCTGTCCACAAACTCCATCCATTAGGCTCTGCTGCAACCTAACTCATTAAGGAGCGATTGAGGGTGGGTTATTATAGTTGATGAGTTATTATACCCTGTATTTGAGGTGCAGAGTTGTATAGTCTGAATTTAGTAAGTCTGTGTTTGGGGTGCATGTGTTTGGGGTACATAGTTGTTTAGTCTGAGTTTAGGAAGTCTGTGTTTGGAATACAGTTTTCGAATTTGAAAGATGTATTTATGGTAGTTTATTTTTTTTTTTACAATTTTTTGTTATATTGTATAGTTAAATGTATATTACATATTAATTTTTTAAAACTTAAAAGAATAAATATTATTTAAGAAATCACAAATAATTCACTACAAGAGGTTTCGGCGTTGTCCATGGAGAGAGAAATTTGAGATGAAATCGAAGATAAGCAATCGTGAGGTGAGGAAGACAAAGAGAGAGAGGAAAATCGACAAATTGGGTGAAAAAAAAAAAAAAAAAAAAAAAAAAGGAAAAATCGGCAAATTGGGTGGAAAAAAAAATCCGCAAATTGGACGTAAAAAAAACCAAAAAAAAAAAAATGAGTGCTACAGTGGTTACTATAGCAACTAGTGGGTTACTGTAGCAACTGGGGGTTATAATAACCCCAAACACCCACTCCCTAAACCTATGTCCCAAACGTGGGGTGGGTTATTTAAGCTCACTTCACCCCACCCATGTTGGGGGCCCAAACAGCCCCTAAGATAATGTTACCATGCTTCGGGTTTAATTAGTTGAATCGAACCGATCCAATTGGTTTGACCATATTTATCATAAGTTTGGAATGACTTTTTAAGTGCTAGAAGAATTATTTTTAAGTGTTAAAAAAATATTTTTGAACACTTGAAAACTAATGTCTTGATACAACCGAGAGTTGGTGTTGAACCTAATGGTGTGTGCTAAGTGAGGAGGTTCATAAATGAAACTTCCATTGCTGCCATATACATTTGCATAGTTCATCAGAAGAGTCAAGAATAAGATTATCCATCTACAAAGAGATCTATAAGGTTAAAGAAATACTACACTCAATCTCAACTAGTATGTTGCAGCATTTCTGAAACTTAGGAAGCTCCATCTGAGAAGAAACCTCATGGAGGTTGAGATTGATGAAATAAACCAATTTGTCCACTATTTCACCGCCATTTCAAGCACCGGCCAAAGATGACTTGGGACATGTTTGAAAGTGATTTTGAAATGGTTAAAAACATTTTTTCATGTTCAAAATCAGTCTCGAAAAATGATTTTGAACAATTAAATGCATGTTTGAGAGTGATTTTGAAAATAAAAAAAAATAGTTTTTAACCATTTCAAAACCACTCTCAACCCTGCCTTTATGGTGTTGGACCTGGACCTGGACTGAGAGAAATATAGCATCTTTACAACAAAGTCTATGTCAAATGCTTTCTCCTCCAATGAATCAAGCACCAACTCGGCTTTATATAAACATGTATGGTTTGGTCGTTACCTAAAAAGGTGAAATTCTTCATTTGGAAGATCCTCTTGCTTTAACACCTTTGACAAGCTCCAAAGGAGGTCTCCTTCGCTGTATTTGTCTCCAAGCTGCTGTCCTATGTGCTACTTCAATGCAGAATCTCAGATCCACCTTTTCAGGAACTGCTCCTTCGCTTCAAAATTCTAGAATTTTCTACGAGGAGCCTTTAGAGGCCGGATGATACTCTTTCTCTTACCTCTCTTTTGATTATGGGACACCCTTTCAAAAAGGATAACAAGATCCTTTGGCTTTGTCATGTTTGTGCTTTCTCTTGGAATCTTTGGTTGGAATGCAATGTTCGCATCTTCATGGAAAAGAATTGTGATATTGGTTATTTTATTGAATCTAAGTCTCTTTTAGCTAGTACTTGAAGCAAATTGCCTCTCCCTTTTTGTAATTATAGTCTAACTATCATTGCTAATCTCATTGGAGGTAATTTTTGT
Organism: Herpetospermum pedunculosum; assembly: GCA_028017165.1. NCBI lineage: Eukaryota > Viridiplantae > Streptophyta > Magnoliopsida > Cucurbitales > Cucurbitaceae > Herpetospermum > Herpetospermum pedunculosum. Next base: position 69,305,628 of record CM051528.1, read on the forward strand.
AACCGCTAATCGATAGGAACTTCTTTTGTATCTCATTTCATCATATTGGTTACTGATTAAAAAATAAAATAATGTTGTAGCAGGAAAATAGCAATCTCACCAGAAAGACTGTGTGCTCAGTTCACCAACTGCTGCTCTTAGACACCAACAAATGCCTCTGATATTGTCTCTGCTTTGCAGCTCTCCATCCGGGTCTGTCTGGTTATGTTACCAAGCATCTCGTAAATTAAACTCACATCCTTATGAGTCTCATCCCCCGCCACGAAATCATATACGACTCCATTAATCTCGATCCAACTTCTTCCTGTAGGTTTCTTCACTCCCATTTCTAGCATGTTCTTTCTCAGAGTGGCAGTGTCTAGCCAACGTTTATCTGCAGCATAAACATTAGCTAGGAGCATGAAGTATCCAGCAGCTTGGTTGCCGGGATCGATTTCGAAAGCCAATTTTTCGGCAACATGGGATGCGATTTTGTCGTTCTTGTGAATTCTGCAGCCACCGAGAAGTGCTCCCCACACAGCATTGTTTGGCTTCATTGGCATACTTTCAATCAGCCTCAATGCTTCACTCAGTAAACCTGCACGGCTCAGGAGATCAACCATGCATCCATAATGCTCAATCTGCGGGCTGACTCCGAAAGCTTCGTGCATAGACCGGAAAAGTTGGAGGCCATCGCTGATTAAACCAGCATGACTACAAGCAGTGAGAACCCCAATGAAGGTTATCTCATCAGGTCTTACTTCATTTTGACCAGAGCACAGCATCAACTGAAACACTCTAATGGCTTCTTCTCCACGGCCCTGTTTCGCAAACCCAGTGATCATGCTCGACCAAGAGACAGTGTTTCGTTGGGGCATTTCATCGAACACTTTACGTGCTTCATCCATAACACCACAACTTGCATACATGTGAATCAAAGCATTGCTCAAAGACACCAATACTGGTTGGTGTCTACTCCGCCATGTTCTTTCAACAAACTTATGAATCCATTTTCCTAATGTCAAATCTCCCAATTCAGCACAAGCTGACAATGCAGCCACCAATGAAACCTGATCCAATTCCACACCAGCCCTTCTCATTTGATTGAATAATGACAAAGCTAGCTTACAATGGCCATTTTGAGCAAACCCTGCAACCATTGTAGTCCATGTCCGGACATTTCTCTCAGGCATCTCATCGAAAACTTTTCTAGCACCATCAAAATCACCACGTCTAACATACCCTGCAAGCAAAGAATTCCAACCCACCACATTTCTTTCGAGCATTTCATCAAACACATAACGAGCACTCTCAAAATCAAAATCCCATCCACCATTTGCGTATAGATTGATCAAATTCGTTCTAACATACGCGTTGGAGTAATACCCATTTGCTAAAACTTTCCCGTGAATCTGTTCCCCCTCTCTGAATAATCTCGAACTCGCACACGCACTCAGAAGAAACGAATACGTGAACCCATCAGCCTCAACTTCCGCCGCCGCCATTCGTTTGAACAGCTCGATTGATTCTTGTGGCGTTTTGCTCCGCGCATGGCCTCTGATTATCTGGTTCCACAGAGTCGTACTCGGTGCACTAACGTCCTTGAAAACTTTCTGGGCACTTCCAAGATAACCGAAAGAGATATAGAGCGATAAAAGATTGACGAGGATGGAATTCTTCTGGGTAAGGCCGCTGACGACTATTTGGGCATGGATTTTCGGAAGATTACGAACAGATTTACAGCAGTTTAATACAGAGAAAAGAAATTGTTGCCTCGCTCTGAAGCTTCTTCCAATGGCGGAAATGGCGGTTTCATAAACTTGCATTTATCTCTCAAATTCAACACAATGGGATTGGACACCAGCTTCGCCGCCAGCCTCAAAATCTTCTGGAAAGAAAGATTTCTGGAAGGAACAATCTTCAGTTCACAGCTGTTGTTCTTAGCAATCATTTTCAAACAATCTTTATACTTAGCTTATGGTTTTACTATTTTGGAGTTCAGGGTTAAAATAACTCTCCCAACCATATAATAAGAAAATAAAAGGAAATTTGTACTTTTAAAAGAACTTACTCTAATAACACTTAACACCGGACATAGTCGAATTGAGATAAAGATAAACATATGTATCGACCACGATGTATGAGATTCAAATTCTCCACCTTCAAGTTAAACTAAAAAAAGAACTTATTAATGATCATTTTTAAAAAGAAAAAAAATTGAAATATTTGAATACACAATTTTTTTCGAAAAAAATTTGAAATCACAAAAATTGTTCATATTCATATTTCCTACTTTTTAATTGAACAAGCATGAACCTATCTCATTATATTTAACTACATGCTTCAAAGGAGCTCGTTTGTGGTTTAGAGGATTTAGGGTTTATGAAGAGGTTCTAAGGTGTTATATTTAAGACACTTCGTTTTACAACTTTGGGGTTTAGGTCAAAATCATCCCACAACAATACACTAAAAAAAAAAATAGAGAAAATTTGATTTTTTTTAAAAATAATCAATATGAACAATTTTTCAAAAAAAATAAAAATTAAGTATCTGCACACAAATTTTTTTTAACCAGCATATGGGTTTATATTATCCATACATTCACATTACCCACTTGAACATACTTGTTTTCTCGAAAGAAAAAAAATAATAAATAATTGAACATACTTGATCAACAATGGAGCTTGGCTCGAGGATCGGATTGAGAATCTCTCTTTTTACCGGATGATGTTGCGATTATCAAAGGGATTCCTTTAAACAATCATCCTTGTTCAGATTCCTTTTTCTGGCATTATGATAATCGTGAACGTTATTATCTTAAAAGTGGTTATAAACTTGCTCAAGAGTCCATCATTTATTCTTCATCCTCCTTGGACCAGAGAAATCTGGGAATGTGGAAAACTCTTTGGGAACTAAACATCCCTACAAAAGTAAAGATCTTCATGTGGCGAGTCTGCCTTAATGCTCTTCCAACAAGGCAGAATCTCCTTCACCCTGGGATAATCTTAGATGTCGAGTGTCCGCAGTGTCATAACCAAGCTGAAAACGGAATCCATGAGTTATGGAATTGCAAGGGAAGTTAAAAAAAAATTGGTCTCTTTGGCCTTCGTATGAAAAATTAAATGATATTTGTTCCTTTTTTTGCAGGGTCATACAAGATTTGGAGGATATGAATGTGCGGTATTTTGTTCTTATTGCTTCAGTCATATGGAACAATAGAAATGAAGCTCTGTAGGGAGGTAGAGACATTGGTGCAGTTGCAGCTTCCACGATGGATCAAGTGGAGTTTTGGCACCCTCCTCCATTGCACTCCTTTAAATTAAACAAAGATGCTGCTCTGTTGGATGATGCAATGGGGACGGGGGCAATTATCTGTGACTCGATGGGCAACATTATGTTTTCGGCAGAAAAGTTCCAGGTGCGAAAGATATCAGTAGATCTTGCTGAAACTCTCGCATTAACCGAGGGTGTGGATCTCGCTATAGCTGTGGGCCTCACTCCTTTGTGGACAGTAGTTGATTCTCAAATCCTATGGAAACTACTGATAGGTCTAGATCGTTATGAAAATGAAATACAAGCCTTTGTCGATGATTTACGCAAAAAGGGAAGTATGGGACTTATTAGGGGTTTTTGCTTCGTACCGAGATGTTGTAACTCTGTGGCTCACGACCTTGTTGGCCATGCTCGAAGAACACATACCTCATAAATTTGGATGGAAGAAGCTCCTCCCTGGACGACCAAGTCTGTCCTGATTTATCATCTTTTAAGGGTTCTGCACTCAACTTCTTCAGCTTCAAGTAATCTCATTGCATAATCCGAAACACATGATCATTCAGCTTCAAGTAATCCCATTGCATACTCCGAAACAATTGATCTACACTCCTCTGTTGCACTTAACTTCTTCAGCTTCAAGTAATCTCATTGCATACCCTGAAACAATTGATCATTCAGCTTCAAGTAATCTCATTGCATACTCCGAAACAATTGATCTACACTCCAATGCTTCGGTTCTTCGTAAATAAAATCATTCCTAGCTTTAAGTAATCTCATTGCATACTCTGAAACAATTGATCTACACTACACTGCTTCGGTTCTCCGTAAATAAAACCATTCCTGCAACTTTGCTCTTAAGTACTCGAATAATTTGGTCACAGAGTTCACGAGGATCTTTGAAGGTATTGTTAAGCCTCTCGACTATGTTACTAGTCATCTTATCATACTTACAATGGACTTGATGGACTCGTACCCAACGTGTTAACCCAATGCCCTCCAGATATCTAGCAACGCCATTAAACCCTCACATCATTCACTTTTTGAATTGATCATACTAGGACCTAACTCGATTTATTTAACCAAATGACTTTTTAATTAATGCGGGATGGGGTATTGAACCTCTAACCTTTTAGTCAAGGGCACAATTTTATGTCAATTGAGCTATGCTCGGTTTGGCGGCTTATAATTTTACTATTTGAGGATTTTATATTAAAATGAATCCCTCAACCATACAATAAAAAAATAAAGGAAAAATGTACTTTCAAAAAACTGACTGTAATGACGATTTTAGAGGAAAAAAATTGAAATACTATAATACACGAATTTTTCAAAAAACATTTATCCACAAAAGCGATTCATATTCATATAACATTTATATTCTCTTTTAATTAACGAGATGCTTGAAATGAACTTTTAATTACCGAGATGCTTGAAATGAACTGATTAAGAATTTTTAGATTTTGTTAGGAGTTTTAAAGAAATATTTGAATTCTTAATCAAATTTCAAAAACAAAGATATTTTTTTTTCAATTTCCAAAACTTTCCTTGATTTTTTAAAATATTGGTGGAGAGGGATAATAAAACAAAGAAACTTATTTTTAAAACCAAAAAGTTATTGAACAAATCTTAAATGAGTGGAAAATTCAATTCAACTACTAATGGTAACACTAAAAATTCACCTCTCCCTTTTTCCACAAGATTTAGGGAGCAAATAAGTCATCATAATTTAGAGACCACATTTCTAATTTACAACCACATAGAAGTTTCCCTAAAACTCTACAAACATAAATTTCTTTTTTGTTCAATATTCTTAAAATATGTTTTAAAATATCCTAAGAAGTTTTTATTGGACAATCAATATGGAAAGTAGAATATTATTGCTCCCAAGTTTATATTATTGAATTTGTACTCGGATGTTATATAGTACATAACAAATCTTCAAGTGGCAGTGGCAATCTACAGGCTTCTTTTCACAAAGGATTAAAACTGTGAAGGTGGCAACCATGGCTGAGATAAGGGCTTGAAGAACACAATGTTCTGCTACCTATGCAGCTGGGGATTATCTCTGCATTTAGAAGAAGAAACAAAGAGTCAGATCAGGTAGCGCCATAGTGGGACGGGAGATGCCGAAAATCATACAAACTCATAGCTGTTTTCTATCAATCGAAACAACTAAGACGTCGTGAGAGGGACAACTTACATGGCAATGGATAACACAACAATACTGTCAATTTAAACAACTCAGATCTTGTACAAGTCGCTTTCATACTGCAACTGCCGCGGGCCTTTTGCTCGTTTTGATTCCTTTTATAGCTGTTTGAGAATCGATTTGATGGCACAAATAAGTTAAAATATTCTAAGCATTTGGGAGAGGGGGGAGTGGGAGGAACTGTATGGAATATGGATCATACCCTCTGCATAGTCTTTAGCTCCAAAAACAGCAGAACCAGCAACTAAAGCATTGGCTCCAGCCTCAATGACCTGCAACCACGGTGGCGATATCGAAAACTTGCTTCAGAAACTCATGTAATAAAAGTTGTTGTTTTGGGAAATGTTATTTGTATGCACCGCACCTTATACGCATTGGCTGGACCGACTCCACCGTCCACTTCGATCCATGGGTTCACTCCCTGCAACAAAGCAAATGAAATGCCAATGGCTTTTAAATCCTTGTAATGCTGGCAAAGAGAAGTTCATCAGGAAAATGTTAAGGAAAAAGCTATCGAAAAGGGAAATTGTACCTTTTCAGCACATAATCTTCTTAATTCTGAGATTTTCTTTACTTGGCTCTCGATAAAGCTTTGCCCACCAAAACCAGGATTTACCGACATAATTAAGACCAAATCAACCACTGTAAACAGACAAAGGGCATTGTTAATTCCTCCCATTTTGTTCAGACAAATACCAAAGCATATTTTCCTATCATCTCTTCTCTTGGTATGATTAACGATTACATGCGTTATTTTAGGAAGCGGCATCCTAGAGATATTCATTCTTAACCTCCAAACGACTTCAAAAATATCAGGTCCAATTCTCTAATCCAATCAACCCATCACTTTTTCTTGGTCCTTTTTCTATCCTGAATTTACGACAAATTTCTTTTAAGTATATCACAGAGCCTTAAAACCATCAACAGATAATATCATTCCTAAAGATTCTAACTCTTTCTAGTAATCCTCACAGTAGAACATTTTAGCAATTACATAGAAAGAGAAAGGGAGTCACCATCAAGGACATATTCTATTTGGCCGAGTGAAGTAGCAGGATTTAGGACCACTCCAGCTTTAGCTCCAAGACTTTTTATCTGAATCATATTTAAAGGAATGGCCATTATGAATAAAGGCAAATGGTATTTCCTTAAAATGCATGAATTCTGTCGAAAAAGAAAGTCATTTTCATTGGCAAGTCATCAAGCAATCCTTTCTACTATGAAGCAAAAAGGTATCAAGAAACAGCCATAAACCCTGTAAAGGCAGTTTTCAACAATATGATTGTTCTTTTCAATCCACAAAGTTTCAGAAGAATAAGAACAGTAGGAACATGTTGGATTTTGTAGTTTTGTCTTCATCTAGTCTAGATCTAAATCTTAATAAGATTTAAAGAGGAAAAGAAATGTGCACCTAATTCTGCATTGCATCACAAAGGAAATCTTACTTGAGCACAGTACGAATGTATAAAATTCCTTTATATTCCAAAGAAGGTGTTTGGATTTTGCAGTTTTCTTCATTTAGATCTATATCTTATTCGGATTGTAAACGTGCACCTAATTCTGTACTGTATCCAGAGGAGGAAGTCTTACTTGATTAATGGTGCGGTGCAGATGGATTGTGGAAGATTGCTCACAATGAACACTAACAATATCGGCACCAGCCTTTATGAAGTCAGGAACGCGCTGATCTGGCTCCACAATCATCTACATGGCTTTGAGTTTATGTTAACAGAAGTACTTGAGAATCAGTGCTAACACCAAAGAGAATAAAAATGAGAAAGAAGCATACCAAATGCACATCTAAAGGAAGATCTGTCACAGGGCGCAAAGCATCAACGACAAGAGGTCCAATGGTGATATTTGGAACAAAACGGCCATCCATTACGTCAACATGAATCCAATCGCAACCCGCCAGTTCCACTGCTTTGACCTACACAAGATGAAATCGTCAATCTATATATAATCATCTGCATAAGTCTCCAAAGCAATTTGATAAATTACTTGGAAGCACACATCAAAACAAACAAAAATGATGGAAAGATCAGAACACAGAACAGAACCTGCTCTCCCAATTTTGCAAAGTTGGCAGAGAGGATAGAGGGAGAGACAATGATATCAGATTTTGAGAATTTATCAACCCGAGCTGAAGCTTTCACCACATTTCTGAACCTCCTCCTAGAAAAGTAGCAACAGAAAGTAAACAGGAGCACATTGAATACCAAATATTTCTTCATAAACATAATCCATTTCTCCATCCTCACAAAAAGTACAGAAGAAAATAGAAGTACAAAGTAGAAGACAATCAGCAATCCTTGATCTAGCTGAGTTGGAAATGAAACCAAAAAACCGCAATGGGTATCACAAAACGTACTCTATTTCAACATAGAGAGAGGGGACTTATTACATAAACGGAAGTAAGCACTTTCAAAACACACAAATCAAATAAATTATTATTATTTTTTTCGAGTATCCAGGACCGCTTGCGCACACCTTGAATATTCTCACGGCACAACTTCCTGGCCTTATTATATTTGGTTGTCAAGAAAACTTCTAGAATATTAAATACTAAGTAGGTGGCCATCAAGACTTGAACTCATTCCTTCTAACCTCGTTGTTATACCCACGAAACTTAGTGACCCTATTATATTTGGTTGTCAAGAAAACTCGTAGGATATTAAATCCTAGGTAGGCGGCCATCAAGACTTGAACTCATTCACTCTAACCCCGGTGTTATACCCATGGAACTTCCCGACCCTATTATATTTGGTTGTCGAGAAAACTCGTGGGATATTAAATACTAGATAAGTGGTCATCAAGACTTGAACTCATTCCCTCTAACCCCGTTGTTATACCCATATTGACGCCTAGGTCAGCCCACAATACTTCCCAAATCAAATAAATAAGAAAGAAAAATACATAAATCCCTAAAGCTCGTTTGTTCAATCTCAGAATTTCAACTAGACGAGCTAAATTATCCCTCATCCCATGAATTGGAAGACTATGGGAAGTCAAATTTGCCTCAATTGCCATATACAAACTAAATTAAATTAGAAACCCAATTACAGGGCAATGTGAAAAATACAATTCCTAGCTCATTTACAGTCAAAGATTGAGAAATTGATTTCCATAGCCTCTAATGGAGCTTCAAGCAATCAAACAGAGAAAGAAGAACAAGGGCAACCCATGAATCAAATTACCTGGAAAAAGTAAGAGAGCTAGGTTGAGAGAGAGGTGATTTCTGAAAAGTGAGGCCTCCGATTAAGCCACTGACCTGGGATTGCATAGTGGATTGAAATAAGGAAGCAACAGCCATTTTGGACTTGGAGTGAAGAACCCTCTCTGGGTTTCAAAGGTTAGGTAACGAAGCGAAGAATGATGATTTGTTCTTCGCACATGTAAGACTACGAAATCTAAACGAAATTGAAAAAAAAATAAAGAGAAAATATTGGGTAAAAGAAACGAGTGGATGAGGATGGTGGGCGTACCACCAGAATTCAGGGATTGCTTATCGGCAATGGTTGGCCTTCTATCTTGCTGACATGAGAGAGAGATTCAAATGTCTTCTTTTGACAATAAAAATGAGATTTTTGACTTCTTTCTTAAGCATTTTAAGATTAAATACTACTTTTTTCGTTTTGTTTATGGTTTATGTACTATGAAAAAAACAGATTAGTACAACAAATGAATTTGAATATCCAACCTTAAGTGAAGTGTTGATTAGTAAGTTATGTTAATCTTAGCTTGCAAAAATGATTATTTTGATCTTTCGTTTTTTATATTGTTTTTCAATCCCATTAAAGCACAATTTTTTGAAATATAACTACAACTTTATATTAAAAAAAAATGTTTTGGCCTTCTAAGAAAAGGTTTCTATGTGCATAATTTTGCGAATAGGGTGTTGGGAGTGCGATCAAAGTGAGAGGATTGTTGGGAGTGCAACCAAAATTCCACGTTCGTTAAGAAAATGAAAGATCATAAGTATATAAATAAGAGACAACATCTCTATTGATATGAGATATTTTGGGTGAAATCAAAAGTAAAGTCACGAAGATTGATGTCTAAACTGGACAATATCATAGATATGTTGTCCCTAACAGAAGGACTCAAATATGCCACTTTTTACAAGTTCAAAAACAAAAATGAAATTTTTGAAAGTATATAAACAAAAACGGACAATAATTGAAAATACATAACCAAAATAGTATTTAAGCCAACATTTTAAATAAAAAAAAAATACTTTTTTGGTCCCTAAATTTTGAGTATATTTTCTATTTGGTTTCTATATAAACTAATTTTATCATTACTCTTGTCTTAGACTTTAGTTTCAATTTAGTCATAGGTTTCAAGATTAACACAAATGAAAATGAAACTCAAAACTCAAATGTAAAAATGTAACATTTTGATAGGGACCAATTGAAAACTAAACTCAAAATTCGGAAATAAGAATGTAAAATTTTGAAATCGAGAGACCAAATAAAAACTTGTCGTAAGTGCAACCAAAATCCCACATTGGTTAGGAAATGAGAAGATTATGGATATATATATGTAAGAGATGAGATCTTTTGGGTGAAACCAAAAGTAAAGTTAAGACCCTTTATGCTCAAAGTGAACAATATCAAATCAACGTGGAGATAATGTGAATGTTCGTTGTCCCAAATGGTATGGTACGGTATGCCTCGATGACATAGTCATAGTCGAGTGTTCTGGTTAACATAGTCATAGTTGATTGGAGTGAAAAAGTCACCTCCCATAGTTTACTGGACACTCATCTTTTTGTAACCCATCAAATTGTCTCCGGACTATACCCAAATCTTGTCCTTCTTTTAGGTTTAGAAATAAAGACAATGAGGGCAAATCTATTTAGCAACTAATGATAATTTGTTTTATTAAAAGTCACAAAACTTTCAAGGGAGTGATTATAAAAGTACATTTCGAGGATGAAAATCGAACCAAAAATTTCCTAAGAAAGATTAAGGGGGGAAATTCATTTAGCTAGCTTTAAGATAAATCAAAGATTGCAATGTCTAGATCTTTATTGAGTAGATCAAATGAACATAGTGATCTTTATTAAGTAGATCAAATGAACATAGTGCCACCACGTGTCACCCCAAGTATAACTCAACGGGCATAAAACATGTATCATCGATTAAAAAGTTAAAAGTTTGAATCTCCGTCCTATAAATTGTAAATATAATTTTAGACCATTGGTTCTGGAACGAAATGCGTCATTCATATATATTATTATTATTTTTTGTTTTTAGTACATTGGAGGTAGTGGGATTCGAACATCTTTTGGTCGTTAACACATACATATGTAGTCGGGTTCGCTTTGACATTCATATATGATATTTGTTAAAGTGAGATAGTTTAACGATAATTGACATGTGAATGTTGTTCTAATATATGTTATTTCAACCAATTTTTCAAAAACATTTCAACAGAAAATTGTTATTACTGTTAGAAAGAACCATCTCTCATATCTATCAATATTATATTGTTACTTTTTTTTTTGTTTATATATAAATTAAACTAATGACTAATGAGGAATTACTGTTAAAACAGTTTACTGTTCTAACAGTTTAATCTGGAAGGTTTTTTAAACATTAATCGCCAACGCAATCCAAATATTCAATGGAAAAAGACACCGACAAAACCGGAATAGACTAAAAGATAGATAGATAGATCAAGAATCGCTTTATTTCTTGGGTGATTCGGCGACCTCCATAGACCGACACAGGACTTCTTGAAGCCATCTGTTTCAATTTTCCACTACCCTTTTGCTGGAAACGAAGTTTAAACTCATGAACCGCCCATTCAATTCATACCCAGATGAAAATTATGCAAATATTAAGAGATCGATGAGGCATACTCAGAATGATCAGAAGAGCCTTTCGGACAAGGATCCGCACAGTGATTTCAAGAGCAACCAGGAAATGAAATGTGGGTTCAGTTCGATTCGAGTAATGGGTATGTTTGTGGTTTTGATGATGTTCATTTCTGTCATCTTTTCGGTCTCTGTTGTTCTTAGAGACCCACCATCGGATGCTGTAATTGAAGGTTCAGATGTGTGGATTTCTCAGTGGAACTCTGACCCAGGTAACTTGATTTTGAACTTTTTGTAAATTGGTCATTGGCATTGCCTTGTGAGTTTCAGTTTGAATGAATCGAATGCTGGAAGAGCCATCTTGTATTCAAACTGTTTGTGAAAATGACTGACTCAATGCAGAGTGTTTAAGCTCTCCAAATGATTTGGAATTTTGTGGCAATCGAACTATATTCTGATAATGGCTGGATTTGCACTGCACCAAGTTTATTACAAGTGCAGCATTTTTACTTGCCTCTACTTTTATCTCATTTACATAGTACATTGTGAAATATGTTCGAGTTATTGCTTGTTCATGCTTTATATACTTTCCTACTCTCTCTTCACGATGGACCGAACCAATAGAGAAGAAGAAGAGATGAAAAGTATCTTCAAGACTTTCTGTTTTTTATTGTGAGATAATCTTTGTTGCGATGTGTTTATTTGTTGGTTCAAGAATTGCGGGTGGAGATTGAATCATCGATGGTAATTGGTGTCTTATATGCACTAAACTATGCTCGGATTGACATTTGTTATGATGTGTAGTTATATATGCAATCTAATTAGTTAGTTATGTAGGATATTTAGGAAATTCGTTATAGTTGTAAGTGGGCTTTATAATAGCTTTCCCCTGTAGCCATTTACAAATCAGAATATAGAAAGAATACTTTCACATTGTCAGTTGTTATTTTAGTTTTCTTGTGCCTTTTTTATCTAAAGATGTTGCATCATATATGTTTTAGTGCGATTGAGATCCTGTTTTTTCTTTTTGCATAGGTTAAGTTCCTTATTTGCTAATCATATACTGATCTTGCTGAATTCCAATCAAAGATGGTCTAATCTATACCAATATGAAATGTGTATGTCATTCCAAGTATAATCTGTTGCCTTTCTTATCTTTCTCTTATTATCTTCTTTCAGTAGATTCTAAGGATGGAGATCTTCATACGGTTATACAACCAGTTGATAAACTGCTCAGTGGCCTTCTTTCTGCCAAACATGGGGTAGATTCTTGTCTCAGTAGGTACAATTCAGCTGCTTATCAACACAAGCTGGCGTACGAACCGTCTTCTTACCTAGTCTCCAAATTGCGGAGTTATGAGGATCTTCATAAGCGTTGTGGAGTTTATACCGAATCTTACAACAAAACTTTGGAGCAGCTTAGGTCTAATGGTAGTAGCAGCTCCTCAGACTGTAAATATCTTCTGTGGGTTTCCTTCAGTGGATTAGGGAATAGAATACTAACTCTCGCATCGGCGTTTCTTTATGCTCTCCTCACAAATCGCGTCCTACTTGTTGACCCCGGAACTGACATGGCTGATCTCTTCTGTGAACCATTTCCTGAGGTTTCCTGGTTTCTTCCCCAAGATTTCCCATTAAAAGACGAGTTCAGCAAATTCAACCAGAACTCGCCTAATTGCTATGGGAAAATAATGAAGAATAGCATGACAACAGATTCAAGTGAAATGATCTTGCCATCTGTTGTTTATCTTCATTTGGTCCATGATTATGATGATGCTGATAAGCTTTTTTTCTGTGATCAAGACCAAGTTCTTATGCAGCAATCACCTTGGCTTGTTATGAAAACAAACAACTATTTTGTCCCGTCTCTCTTTTTGATCCCGTCATTCGAGAAAGAACTTAATGATCTTTTCCCAAATAAAGATACAGTTTTCCACTTTTTAGGTCGATATCTGTTTCACCCCACGAATTCGGTTTGGGGATTGATTACGAGATATTATCAAGCTTACTTGGCTAGAGCTAGTGAAAGAATAGGCCTTCAGATTAGAGTGTTTGATACAGGGACTGGACCTTTTCAACACATCCTTGATCAGGTTCTGGCCTGTACCCTGAAGGAGAATCTGTTGCCACAAACCGAAAGGCAAACAAATGTCATCGGTCCAGCTAGTAGTCAAAAGTCAAAGGCTGTGCTGATAACTTCCCTGAGTACTGGTTACCTCGAGAAGTTGAGAGACATTTACTGGGAGAATCCAACGGTTACGGGAGAGAGAATAAGTTTCTACCAACCAAGTCATGAGGAACACCAGCAAACTGAGAAGAGTATGCATAACCAGAAGGCATTGTCAGAGATGTATTTGTTAAGTACAACTGATGTATTGGTCACCAGCTCATGGTCGACATTCGGATATGTGGCTCAAGGTCTTGGCGGTCTGAAACCATGGATATTATACAAACCCGAGAATCGTACTGCACCCGATCCACCTTGCCATCGAGCCATGTCCATGGAGCCCTGTTTCCATGCACCTCCTTTCTATGACTGCAAGGCTAAGAAAGGAGTGGATACTGGTAAACTTGTTCCTCATGTGAGGCATTGTGAGGACATGGCCTGGGGGCTTAAGCTGGTTGATCAATATGATTGATTTTGCTGCTTTTGTTCTGAAACTATTGTAGTGAACAAATTTTGCAGTTTGTTGACTACTGTAGAATATCATTAGTTTACTCAAAACAAACTTTTTAAGTTTCCTATTCCATTATTAGAAAGATGAAATATGTTAGATTCCCCATATAAACCATATTTCTAAAGAAAGCTTTGTTGATCTCAAAGTCAAATCTTCAAATAGAGTTTTGGAAGAACCCTTTTTTTCTCAAGATGAAGATCCAAGATGTACTTTCTAGTTTCCATTAGCCATTTGGTAAAGTTGCTTCTTTTTTTTGTTTATTTTTTAAAGAAAGGGAGGGATGTTGGTGTATCAAATCAATAACCCATTTAAAGGCAAAAGAACTATCTCACTCATACAAAAGTAAAACCACATAAATGACTAGATTGAAATTATGATTGAAAATTCATTCCCTTAATCCAAACCTATGACAAACCTATCAACCACATGCTTCAGCTTGTTTTTTTTTTTTTGCAACGGTATTTTAATTAAAGCAAGGATTGAACCCATGACCTCATAGTCACAAACACAACCTTATACCAATTGAGCTATGCTCAGTTTGGCATGCTTCAACTTGTTCCAGCATATACTCAACTAGTTAATGTATAAACTTTCAACTAAGAAATAAGATGTTCGAATCTCTCTATCTACATATACTCAACTAGTTAATGTATAAATTTTCGACTAAGAAATCAGAGGTTCGAATCTCTCTATCTCTATTTTTTTTAAGGACAGTCTCTGATGCAAGTAGGATTAAGAGTAACTTAGGAGTAATTTCATATTAATCTTCTTTAGTTTCCTTTTGTAATTAGATGTGTGATGTTTGACAACGAGCACAACTCAAAAAGCTTCCTCTTGCGATCAATGTCAACAAGAATTTTCCAGACTTCCACCGGCGACAGTCAACGTTGGCCCAGATAGTGGTTGCTCGGATACCAATTTGATGTAGCCTAAATTGGCAAAGGAGAATCATCTCTAAGAAAGTCTAACTTCAAAGTTTTATTCAAAACAAAGCTATTCAAAGTTAATGAATACACGAGAGATGTTCCTTATTTATAGAGAATGAAAAGTAAACTAAATCCTAAAAGAAACTAAAAAAGATTAATATGAAATTACTCTTAATCCTACTTGCATCAGTCTCCGTCAATACATGTAGTACTCAAAGTCTCTTATATTTTGAAGATACAAACAAGTAAACTCCTAATCCTACCTGCATCAGTCTTAGTCAATACATGTAATACTCAAAGTCTCTCCTATTTTGGAGATACAAACAAGTAAAGTCATTTATCAACGACACTTTGACAGATAAATCTTAACTTTTTTTTTTATTATTAGTATGATTTAACATTTGGGAGTGAATTCAAACATAATTTAGAGTAAAACTTTATGAAGTCTTTCTTTCATTAGAGGAGATCATGGAGAAGTTCTCCACCACCAACCCACAAAGAGAGATATTGAAAAGAAAGTGTCAATTTACTAAAACATTTCAAAAAGAGATAAAAGTAACTTATCTGCTAGGGGGAAAGAAAAAAGAAGAAGAAGATAAGATGGTTTAAACAATAGACACTATTCTAAAAAGATTATAAAATTAAAAATGAATTAACATATGGTATAAAGTAGTAGATATTATTAGGGTTTAGACATCACATTTGAAGGTGACAATGCCCTTGATTCCATTATTATTCTATTAGTAACATCTTTAGAAGAATAAGATGTGATGTATAAAAGAAACCCAAAGCTTAAATTGGCTTCTTTTTTTTATCTTTGAAAGAGACTCCTTATACCTTAGTCTCCAAGATAAGCTTCAAACACTTTCTACTTTTTTTTATGTTTTTTTTTCTTATCATTCTTGTTTGAAAAATGAACTAAGGAGTTTGTCATTCTCAATATTAATCAACAAAAATTAAAGCATGTAAAAGATTAAAATTGTGACGTCTTGCATGACATATCTTAAACTTATTAGATATGTATAAATACATTGAAACTATATACTTAATTTAAGTTTGTGCATTTAACCTAACATATATACATGATTTTAGGATGAAATTGCTGAATAAGTTAAAGTGCTATATGGTTGTGAGTGCTTTACAACTCTCAATAAATAATCCACTTTAACAATTAGAAAATTAGAAAGTGTAATCATTTAGTTGGTTCTAGTAAAGGTGTATATATATTGTCAAACCGAGCATAACTCAATTGGCATAAAGTTGTGCCCTTGACTAAGAGGTCATGGGTTCAACCCTCGCATTAACTAAAATACCGTTGCAAAAAAAAAGGTGTATATATATAATTCGAAAACAAAATTTATTTATTTATGGGATATTACTCGTTAGAATACAATATCTCACATTGGCTAGAAAAGAGAAATATCGTGGATATATAAGAGAGGACACTAAAAACGTTAAGCTAATGAACAATATCATATCATTATGTAGATGTTGGTTCCGTGTACTTAATAATACTTGATACACATGCACTGTTTTAAAAAAAAAATAAAAAATTAAATGGATAAGAAGTAAAATGTCATAAATAATTGAGATTTTCTATTCCAAGTAAAAAATAAAATTGTTACTCAAGGATTCAAGGGGTGGAATTTTCTTGTAAAAGTTTTGGTGGGTGATATTGACTTTGTCAGACAGCTAGAGGAACACTGACACGTGGCAAGTCACAATAGGATTTTATCAAACCCGACCCGACCCGGTATACTTCTAGAAGATAAACGAGCACCGTTAAACTAACGGCCTCCGTTTCCCTTCTATGGACGGACGTGTCAGTTGATGGGAATGGGATTGGGTGCTTCTTGAGAATATTTCCAATTGTGATTTCTTTTTCTTTTTTTTTTCTCTTTCTTTTTGGGGAAATTTCCAATTGTAATTCGGAAAAAAAATTAATTTTTACTCATAAAATTCGGACTTCTTTTATTTAAATAATGTAGTTTTAAAAAATAATTATAAAAAAGATAATTCTAAAAATATTTACAAAAGTAGAAATTAAATCGTATACTAAGGGCACGATTTCTAAGGTAATTTATCAATTTTCAGTGTTAATCGTGTACTATGGACATGATTTATATGTCACTTGAGATGACAAATGTAGGTCTTAAATCGTGTCCACGGTATACAAGTTACCCTAAAAATCGAGTTCATGGTACACAATTTAATTACCATACTTTTGTAAATAATTTCAGAACTACCCTATTTCTAGAATTACTTTTTAAAACTGCATAAAACTTACAAATTTCAATAAAAATAAATAAAATCAGTTTTAATGTCGTTTTTTTTTCTTCTAAATTTTATTAAGTACATTCTAAATCTATGTTTTATGATTCATTAGATATACATAAGATTATTTTTTTTTTTTTTATTATTTTTTTTTTTTTTTTTGGTGATTTTTCGAATGAAAACTTACCCTAAAGTATGGATTGCAACACTTTTGATTCAAAAGTGAAAATTGTAATATTTATAAAGTTTTAGTTATGATTTAATGAAATTAAAAGTATGAGAGTAAAAAAATAATCTTCTTTAATAAACTTGTTTGAGCAAAGACAACAACATATATAACAGAACAGTCAAAGTCAAGGGCATAGCCACCTTCTTAGCTTGTTTGTAAACCCAAAAAGTATATGTGAAGAAGAACTCATGTAGCTTTCATCTAATATGTCCCTTAAATTTTATACTTACCAAAGATTTTATACATCAAATATTATAATGTAAAAGTTTTTCCACCTCTATGAAAATTTCTAAACAACATGTATAATGAAAATAATAATTGCATAATATATTTGAAAACAGCTATATTTCTATATTAGGAAAATTGCACCAACTAGTCTTACTATGAAGTTTGTTACAATTGCATCCTTAAACTTTTAATTTGATCAATTATCTCCTCAACTCTTAGTTGGATCGATCACTCTTGAACTAAGAGTTTTTATAATTACACTTAACTTTTCATTTGATCAATCACCACCCTAAACTATGAGGTTCGTTACAATTACATTCATAAACTTTTATATTTATTTATTCACTGAAGTGACTTGGGATGAAAGTTAAAGTTAAGAAAAGAAATTGACAATTGGACTATAATGAATGAAAAATTTATAATTAAATAATAATATAAAAAAAAAAAACATTTAGAATTTTAGATGGAGTCGGAATCAAGTTTTAATGTGGATTAAATGATTAAAATATTGATGATTACTCGAAATCGAAGATCAAACTATGATGTTGATATCGATATCAAGATTTCATTTTAGATTTAACAAACTACAAGGTAGTGATTGATCAAATTAAAAATTGAAGAGGGTAATTATAACAAATCTCATCATTTAAGGTAGTTTTGTGCAATCTTTCCTAAAACCAATCATATTTTTTTTTCTTTTCCAAAAAACACAATTAAAATGTTGATGACAAAAACATTAATGAGATAATCTTAAAAAGAAAAGGAACCATTACCATTGGTGAGAGAATGTTTCATAGGAAAAAATGGTATGTAAGATCAAATATCAAAAAAGGAAGAAAATGAATAACACAACATTGATGCTTGGGTTTGTCAATTATATGTCATAACCCTAGCCTTGTGGAAAGAATAATTAAGATCACTTCAACAATTGCAAAAATAGGGTATCGAATCATCGATTCTTATCCACTGAACTATACTCGAATTTAACATGAACATAATTCAATTGATTAAGATATATATCAACAACTAAGAGGTCGTTTGAATTCTCAACCCAACCAGTGTACTTAATTTAACTCTTTATAATTAATTCTAATATAAACCTCACATATTCGTTATCTTGAAGTCAGATGTTCAAATTCTCGTAATTATTAAAAAAAATGATCATAACATAAACATCAAACGGTTAGAATGAAACAAACTCAAACTGAATATAATCATTCAACTAATTACTTTACTCAATTATGATATAAAGATCTGAATATGAAAGCGAATATATTCACATACTTCTGTTTGTTTGTAACATCATCCTTATCATATTGATGATATTCAACTTACAAGTCTCAACAATAAACATCATCAATGGCTGCTGCGGAAGCCATTAAAATACTGCTCCAAGATCACTTTCAGTAATTCCACACCATGTGGGGATTCAATGGCACAGTTGAAGCAGATGGGTTCTCCTGATTTCCAAATGGAAATCGACCCATTTCAAGATTCGAAACAACAACAGAAGAGATTTCATTGTTCATATCAGAAGTTAGCCCTGTTTCTTGTGAGACACTACTCATTCTAATTTCCCCCTCTGGTTTGTTGAACTGCAAATTTGAAGGGAAAGAGATGGATTGGGGATTGTATAATGAATTTGTCTGGTTGTTTCTTGGGAAAATTGTGGGGAAAAAGGATGAGAAATTGAATGAACAATCATTCATTTTGGGAATGGTTCTTTGAGAAGAAGAATCCATGGTGTTGGAGAAGCAGGGCACGTGAACCAATTCAGAAACTGGTTTGATCTTGAATGATGATGATGAAGAATCCTTCAATGGATGAAGAGATGAAGAACAAGAACTGAATTTAACTAACCCAGAAATGTGAACTCTTTTCCCTCCACTCTTCTGAAACACCCTTGAAATCACCCATTCATTCTACAAGAACAAAAACAACAGAGAGCTCTGTAATTTCTAAAGATTCAAAGAGTGAAAAAAAAAAGGAGTAAAAAGATTGTACCTTTGGTGTATTTGAGAGATTAATGGAATTGGGTTTGCCTTCTAATCTGAATTCATGCATAACCCAATTGGATTTTTCACCTTTTGGAGCTCTTCCACCATAGAAAACAAGAGTTTTCTTCATACCCACAAGAAATCTTCCTCTGTAAATCTCTTTATCTTTGCCTGTGGCTTTCCAATACCCTGATTCAGTAGCTCTGTTTGTTCTCAAACCAGTAGGATACTTTCTATCCCTCAAACAGAAAAAATACCATTCTTTTTCCCCCATTTTTGCTTTCCCTTAGATACCCAACAACAACAACAAAAATACCAACAAAATCAGTAATTTTAAAGAGAGATGGAAAAAGGGTATGGAAAAAAAGGAAGAAAAATTTGATCTTACAGGGCAAATCCCAAGGTTCAGATTTGTTGAGATCAACTTCTCCAATGGGTTTGCAAGAGAAATTGGAATCCATCACTTTTTTGCAGAGATAATGAGAAATAAGCTCTTCATCAGTTGGGTGAAATCGAAATCCAGGAGGCAGAACAATCTGGGATTCTTGATCATGAACAGAAGCTGTCATGTTTTCTTCCATTTTTTGTCTGAAAAATCTTTGTGGTTGGGATGGAAGAAACTTATAGGCAAATGTTTAGGAGAAGTAAATTTAAAATGATGGGTTCTTTGAGCTTCAAGTTGATTGAAATTTGTGTGGTGGGTTCAAAGTTTCTTGCAGAAGAAAACAAAAACAAAAACAAAAAGAGAGAGAGAGAAGAAAGAGAGAAATGAAAGTGAAAAAAAGAAGGGAGAAAGAAGAAAGGTGGAGAAGTTGAGATGATGGGGGAAAAGGGAGGAGAGAATGAGAAACATGGAAGTGAAGTGAAGTTCCATAAAATAATAATATGCTGCTAACTGACTTTCCTATTTCTCTCATCACAAAAGGTGGCATGCCACCCGACCCGTCTCGAGTTAAATTACAAATTTGGTCTTTGAGTTATAGTATCTTATTGTGTTATACTATCAACACCGACATAATTCAATGGTTAGACATTCTTATTATGACTCGCCGATAAAGGAGACTTTCTTTTGGTCTGTCATTGAAAGTGGATAAAGTTTTCGAAAAAACGAACACTTTTGCACGATTAAATGTATGAGAGAGAAATTACAAAAGTACGACTATTGAAGGTATTATGAGACTTGCATAAAAGTCATTTTCATTCCTAATAAATAAACGTGGTCTAAAAACTATTTATAGTTAATAATGAAAAATGAAAATTTAAATGACAATCCCTTCCAAGGTCATTTTGGTACTTACTCTTCTTCCATGTTAATTATAATTTTGTCATTACCATATATTATTACTATTGCTAATTATGCTGTGCTATATAATATTATATTACATTATTTAAATTAATATTTAACATAAAAACAAATTTGAACTATTGACCAAGCCAATGCCAATAAACAAAAATACACTAGGATAAAACCACCTGCTTTTATAAGAAGAAAATGATTATAAAAGAGATGTTAAATAATAATGTAAAACAATCACCTTATTAGCAAAAATATCCATAACTAAAATAAAGGTGTGAATGCACAAAAATAAATATTCCCATACTTGTACGACACCGTTTTTTCCCATGTGATATAAGAATGTAAAACTAACCCCCAAATTTGGATTGTGAGATGAGAAGAGTGGCATTCTAATCTTATACAAATACAAATAGTATGCAAACTCTATTTATTGAATTTTTCAAACACATTACTTGAAGCTCAATTCCACACAAACCATATCAAGATCAGACACTTTACAACATCTCGTGTAACATCTCGTGTACACGTTGATATACGTAGTTATACATTATTCTCTATGTACGGTTAAAGAAGATACTCAAGCTAAGAGCTCTTTTTTTCTTTCTTGTCTTGCCAAGCTTTCTTCTGGGCTTCTATCTTCGCTTTAACGCTTCCGTGGAAACCTTTATATGGTTCGTATTTGAATGAAGTTTGAAGAATCTACAAATAGATAACGAGTTAACAACATTTTCAAATGTTTCAGCGTTACGAACTTACTTGAATTGTATATTTTTTTTAAAGAAATGTTTCGTTGTTAACCCAAGAAGAGTACAAGAAGGGATTTGAGCAAAGATTACCTCCAACAAAACGAAGAATGGAGCCATTAGAAAAGCTTGAGTAAGGTTGTCGATGAGAGCGGGTGCTCGTTTCTACAATACGAAAACAAAATCCAACATCATTGAGGAATTAAGGTTGAAAAACAAAGTTAATGTTAAGATGTTTAACTAACTAGTTACCTCGAACATCCCATGGCCAATAAACTGACCTGTCCAACAGAACAACTGTGCAGCCAAGACTACCTGAGATGTCAAATGACAAAATAACTAGCTTTAGCTTTATGCTAGAAGATTATAAATTCTGCAATGAATTGATCATGTCTTTGTCTTGTAGATCCTTTAAGTTTGATAATAAGTTATAATTTGTAAAGTAGTACTCAAAATTTGGCAGACATCGAATGACGAAGTCACAGTATGCCGAGGAGTACTCGAACAAACTCGAAAAGGGTTGTGGCTGTTAAGTTACTATGATATCATAAAAAGAAAAGGAAACAGTGTCAATCATGTTATGTACTGGTGGAGACTTTTTTCAAAAGGTAGCCTTCGATTATCTAAAAGGAATCTCCAAGCTGTTCCAACATTCAAAAGCTGCAAGCTATCTCATCCCAAATATCAGTTTCAAGACTTTGAGATAATGCTCACAAAAGCACTTCAGATAGAGGTTAAAAATCACTTCAAGATTGATGTCTATCAAGTTTAGCCTAGTACAACTACATCATCATGCTGTAAAGCCTCTCAAAAAATGATGTTAAAAAAAATGACACAGTAGCCAAGGAGACGAGGACGATAAAAGCACGCCTCGGGTCAAAGGAAGTAACGTCGTTCGGTAGGTAATCTATGAAGAGCTTTGTAATATAAACCAACCAAACAAAGACTTCTGCCAAATTAAAGTGTCGTTAAACCCAACCTAACCATTTCTTAGGCATACGGCATGCCTTACTTTAACTTTGAGACCAATAACCACCATCCAAACAACATAGCAAGAAAGATGTGTTGATAATAAAGACAGAAGTTACATGAGTTTGATAAACAAATGGAAAGGTGTTGTCAATTCAGTTATTACTAGAACATTGAAAAATCAGTAACAGTTGTCAGTGGGGCAACTGATCAATGTCAAATCACAAAAGCAGAACATTTTATCCAGCCGATAGTAAAAATAAGCCTAAACTAGAGCTGAGATATCTATTCATAGTTCACTTCGTTGCCAATTGAGTTCAATTGATTTGCCAGCACAATCTTTACAAACTTACAGAAAAAGAAGAAGAAACAAGCCCAAATAACGAATAAGAGCAGAGATCTGTGTTCATAGTTCACTTCAATTTTTTCAAGATCAAATAGTTTGCCAGCATAACTTTGACAAACTTGTAACGAAGAACTCAAGGCAGAGCAACAGTTCTTTTCTTCTTTCTTATGTTGACAAAGGATCACAAGAAAAAGAAAAAAATCATTTCTCAATTTCAGCATGATCAGCCTTTTCTGTGCGAAAAAAAAAAAAAAATAACAAATACGAGCAGTGAATTCCACAACAACCATAAAATCAGGAGCTCGAACAAATTTCTTTCTTCTTTCTGACATTGGAAAAGGAGCAAAATTTTATTGTTTTTATGCTATAATGAGCTTTCCCCTACTACAAATTGAGTATAGTTCAATGATAATTGACACACACTACCTCCCTTAGGGTCGGGAATTCAAATCCACATACCTCAAACAGTATAGTTCAATGATAATTGACACACACTACCTCTCTTAAGGTCGGGAATTCAAATCCACATACCTCAATTGTTGTACTAAAAAAAAAATGAGTTTTTTCCTCTACAAAAATGAAACCTGTCCTACAGTACCAAGAGAAATAAATTCTATCACAACCATAAAGTCAATAGAAGCTTAGTCAAAACCATGGCCAACCCTTCATACATCAAATCAAACCATAAGTTCCAGCCCCATAAAAAATGAAAAAGAACTACAGGGAACTAAGTTTCATGAATGGTTTAATTATTTCAATTCAAGCAGAAACCCAACAACCTAAAAAGGGTTATTTAAAGATAAGTGAAGTATTAAATTGGCATTCCTATCAGACAAAGAATAAAACAAAAAAACAGGATCAAAAGAGGAAAAAAAGGGCGTTTAGCCGTTTTACCTTCCAAGTAAGAGCATATCCAAGTTTAAAAGCGAAAACACTAGCTCCAACCCAGCAGAGAAAACACATCAAAGCAGCGAAAGATCCAGCTCTCTTATCCAAAAGTGCATAGAAAACGCCATAAAACAAAGCAAACAAAAACCCCAAATTCAAAACGAGGCCAGTATTGAACCCACATGGGCATTTGGGGAAAGCATAGAAGGAAGGAGTGTAGTAGAAGAGCATGAGCGCAGTGAAGAAAATTGGCCAAACAAAGAGAATATGGATGAAAATATTAGTTGGGTTGCTGTGATAAGCCCCATAGAATGCAAAATGGGTCTCGAGATCGAGTAATCCGCGCCTTCCCATTGAAAGAATCGCAATCGAACGAGAAATATAGAAAGAAATGGGAAAAGGGTGTGAGAATTGAAACGAGTGGAGAGACAATTGGGGTATAAAAAGAGGGATGAGGAGATGGGAATACGCAAAACCAGAGCCACGAAGGCACATCGAAATGTAATTAATCCATGGGTGTGGGAATGGGACAGTTTTGGCGTCGAATTTGGGAGTCTTTAGACTTTTCTGGAGCCGTGTTTGGATTGGGAATGGAAACATCACGGCGGCATCCACTGATCCACATCGAGTACACTGCTAAGATAGCGCGTGTAGATAGGTGACCACGCTAGGATTTGAATTTTTGCCCCCAAAATTTATGACTCTTTGACTCTTTGGTAATACTTGTCTAGAAAGGTGTTGCAAATAAAAATGAGATTAAAATATCATTTTCATTTCGATATTTTAGTTTTAATATTTTTTTTTTTTTTTTTTTTTTTTGGGTACATAACTCAACTGTCATAAATAAAAAATGTCGGCTTGTTGCTACGAACAAGTAGAATGAACAATTTGCCCGCCTAATCTTCTCCCGACATATTGTCAAGAAAAAAATACATCTATTTTCAATAAACCTTCAAATTCGTCCTTATTTTGAGAATAGTTTGAATTCTTAACAAAATTCAAAAATAAAAACAAGTTTTTAAAAACTATTTTCTTAGTTTTCAAATTTTGATGTTTATTTTGAAAACACTAGTAACACGTTGATAACAAAAATATGTGAACTCATTAGTGAAAGTAATAAACATTAGTAGAAATAATGTTTATAGGCTTAATTTAAAAAATAACAAAATTTTAAACTAAATAAATGACTATCAAACCAGGCTAAACTTTTAAATTTGTGTTGTAAGAGAAATTGTGTGGGAGGACTATAATTTAGTTGCATATTTTAAAAAATATACAAACATTTCACAATTTTGGTGTTTAGATTTCATAAATTACCATTATATAATAAATATAAGTTTTTCTCCTTAGAATTATTGCATTTTTTTTTTTTTTTTTTTTTTTTTTTTTGTCTTTTCTACCACTCGTTTCCAGTTTATATTCATTGACTTTCACACCCACTTTTCCAAGAATCTTCAGAATCATTCAAAATCATTTAATCTTCTACTTCATTAGCCGAAATATAGGTGGGTACGTCTAACACTTTTATTTTCTTTTCTACGAAAATATATCATATATACTTTTATAAGATATAAATGAATATATATTCATATAAAATACGTTAGTAAATTTGTCTCATTTTCAAATAATATCGTATATGTGGTGTATTATTATATATTTTGATTCACTACACCACTACTTGGCCGCTAGCTGGGCTACAACCAACCCTGCAGCCGAGTACGTTGCTCAACCACAGGTTTTCACGTGTCTAAGCATTTTTTTTTTTTTAAAAAAAAAATTGTTTTACTTCCGTTTTCTTTTCTATTTTTTATATTTAACTTTCAATTTTTTTTTTCTAGAATATGTTTTCCGCTTAAATTTAGGGTTTAATATTTAGGATTTTGAGTTTAGTATTTAGAGTTTATTAACATTTAAGGAAAACTCTAAACTCTAAACGGTAATTTCTAAATACTAAAACTCTAAACCCAAAATTATAAATCCTTACCCTAAATTTGAGGGGAAAACACATTCTCAAAAAATAAAATAAAATGAAATAAGGGAACAAAATTTAAAAGTTAAATATAAAAAAATATATAAAAAAAGGAAAATAAATCATTCTATAAAAAAAAAATGCTTTGACATGTGGCAACGTCTAATTGAGCCACATGTCGGACGAGCTAGGTTGTAGCCCGACTAGCAACTATATATATATATATTACTTGTAAGAAAATGCATTAATTAAATCTAGGAATATTAAAGACTATCCTATCTTTTATATAAAAGATAAGATAAAAGATAAGTACATAGATAGTCTTTAAACTAATATGATTTATATTATTAAAAAAAAAAAAATATATATATATATATAGGGAAATTGTAGTAAATGACAATTTAAGACTTATTGTTTGCAAATATAGCATGTTTTTAAAAAATTTGCGGATATAGCAATTTCTATCGCTGATATCTTATGACGGATAGAAGTCTATCGCTGATCACCTCAGTTTTTTATAGATTTTTGTCAGTGATAATAGTCTATCACTGATAGAAGTCTATCAGAAGTCTATCAGTGATATAATAAAGTCTATCAGTGATAGAAACGGGTTTTTTTGCCATATTTACAAAACATTTTAAAGTTTGCTAAATTTGCAATTAGTTTGGGCCTGATTGCTATTTGTGCAACCAGCCCTCTATATATATATATATGTATGATTTATCATTTATGTAATAAAAAAAAAAAAAAAAAAAAAATCCTTCCACAAATGGACAATTATATTTGATTTTTTTTCATAAAAGTCAATGTTCAATTAATTATAAGTCTTTTATCTCATTAACATTAAAATATAATAATAATAATGACAAACTACCTTTGAGGTTTTATAAACATAATACGGTATATTTAGGTAGGATACTATATTATATATCAATTTATAGTTCTACATATATATACTATATTATATATCAATTTATGGTTCTATATATATATACTAATTTCTAACTCGTTTTTTTTTTGGTATGAATGAATATATATTTATAACATACTTTAGTATATTGGTTTCTTTTTCAAATATACCACATATATATATATATATATATGATTTGATTATAAACATTTTATATACAATATTATTTTTATAAAAAAAAAATTAAATGCCAAATCGAGCATAGATATAAAGTTGTACCTTTGACTATGAGGTCATGGTTCAATCCTCGCTTTAATTAAATATATTTAAAAAAAAATAAAAAAACTCAAGTATAATTTTTATTTAAAAAAAAAAAACTATTGTAAATGAATTGTAAAACAATCACAATTTAAAAAAAAAAAAATGGTTATAAAACCGGTTTAAAAATAAAATCCACTTTTAAGCTATAGGGTTGTTAAAAAATTATAATCACACTATTAAACTTTTATATTATCAATTTCTTCTTAAATTTAAGAAATTGTTGCAAAAAAAAACTCTTTAAGAGACGTTTGGCCAAGGAATTGAAAGAGTTAAAGTTGTTTAGTCTGAAGTTGTTTAGTTGGTGGAGTTTTGAAGTATGTGTGTTTGGAGTAAAAAGTTGTTTAGTCTGTAGTTTTGAAGTATGTGGTGTGTTTGGGACAAAAAGTTGTTGAACTACTCTGTAGTTTTGAAGTATGTGGTGTGTTTGGGACAAGAAGTTGTTGAACTAGTAGTTCTTGAATCTGAGTTTATTTTAACTTTTTTCTTCTACACAATGTTTTTCTACAAAGTTTCAAAGTACTTCCTTTTATTTCAATAAATTCTAAAAAATATATTTTTATTTTATTTTATGTATCATTTACAAATTTGTTTGAAGACAACAAAAATAATTTTTAACACAATACTTCATATTATTAATATATATATATATATCCATTTTATTAAGATTCATTTAATTTTATGAATTGTGAGATTTTTTTTGTTTTTTATTAATGTATGCATATTTTACAAATTTTTTAAAGAAAAAATAAGAACAATACATATTTTACCCTTACCCACGTGCCAAACACATTTTTCTCGTCTCCACTCTCTTAAACTCCCCATTCCATCTGAATCTACTATATCTGAAAATCAACATCTTAATTTATTTTAGCTATTTTTTTTTTTTTACAACTTTTTCTATAATTTTCCAATATTTTCATTGGTAAAAACTTCTTTTTTCTATAATTTTCCAATATTTTCATTGGTAAGAACTTCTTCCAATAAATTTTAAAAATGCGGTTTTTACTTTTTTATTTTATATATCCTTCACAAATTTCTCTGAGGATAACAAAAATAATTTTGATCACAATACTTCACATTCTTTTTTCAATATCACTCACATTAATTATTCATTTTATTTGAATAATTTTGAAATAAAAGAGAGTGGTAATAGTGTTAAATATTACATGTGAATTTGAAAGATTTTAATCTGTTAATTTAAACGGATTCAAATAAACTAATGTTTTTATTCTCCATTGTAATAATACTGCATTTTGAATTTGGTTTAAGTACCAATTTTGATTCAACAACCTAATTTATATTTAAAATAATAAAAATAAGTTGAATTGCATTTTTAGTCATTTTACACCTTTTGTTTAAATTACGTTTTTTTTTTAATAATTAAAAATATTGTGAGAGAGAGAATGAGAGAGAAGTGTGTTGCTTTGAAAAACGGGTTAGACTTTAATGGTAATTATTGTAGAAGTCTGAGGAGTTGAATAATAATTACTGTAGAAGTCCGGAGAGTTGATATTTTTTATCCGAGTTCAACAAGTCCGTGGAACAAACGGGGAACAACGTATTTTTTTTTTTAATG
Source organism: Herpetospermum pedunculosum (assembly GCA_028017165.1). Lineage (NCBI taxonomy): Eukaryota > Viridiplantae > Streptophyta > Magnoliopsida > Cucurbitales > Cucurbitaceae > Herpetospermum > Herpetospermum pedunculosum. Next base: position 69,334,264 of record CM051528.1, read on the forward strand.
GTAATTAATGTTTTATCCCCGTTTGTTCCACGGACTTGTTGAACTCGGATAAAAAATATCAACTCTCCGGACTTCTACAGTAATTATTATTCAACTCCTCAGACTTCTACAATAATTACCATTAAAGTCTAACCCGTTTTTCAAAGCAACACACTTCTCTCTCATTCTCTCTCTCACAATATTTTTAATTATTAAAAAAAAAACGTAATTTAAACAAAAGGTGTAAAATGACTAAAAATGCAATTCAACTTATTTTTATTATTTTAAATATAAATTAGGTTGTTGAATCAAAATTGGTACTTAAACCAAATTCAAAATGCAGTATTATTACAATGGAGAATAAAAACATTAGTTTATTTGAATCCGTTTAAATTAACAGATTAAAATCTTTCAAATTCACATGTAATATTTAACACTATTACCACTCTCTTTTATTTCAAAATTATTCAAATAAAATGAATAATTAATGTGAGTGATATTGAAAAAAGAATGTGAAGTATTGTGATCAAAATTATTTTTGTTATCCTCAGAGAAATTTGTGAAGGATATATAAAATAAAAAAGTAAAAACCGCATTTTTAAAATTTATTGGAAGAAGTTCTTACCAATGAAAATATTGGAAAATTATAGAAAAAAGAAGTTTTTACCAATGAAAATATTGGAAAATTATAGAAAAAGTTGTAAAAAAAAAACAGCCATGAAAATAGTCTATTTTTTTTTAGTTTAACAATGGAAAAAAGTATATAATATTTAATCTCAATAAATAAAAAATATTAATAATGGAAAATATTTTATTTACTTGCTTCAAATTTTTGGTCGATAATTTAAATTTAGCATCCTGAATTATTTAAGATAATTATTATATATTATCCAATTGAACTAATCTATTTATGAGAGAAAACGGTTATTACTGGCTAGCAATTTCTATAAATTTAAGGTGGATGCTTCAATTCTTCACAACGTAATTAATTTTCGCATTGTAATTCAAAACTTTAAAGGAGAAGGAAGGTTGAAGCTCCAACACTCCTTGACTTTTAGATGGAGATTGACTCCAAAATCGTCTAAAAATTACCTATGTGTTAAGGAACCGTACCTCCACAATGATATGATATTGTCCACTTTGGGTCGAAACCCGCATGGCTTTGCTTTTGGTCACCCAAAAGGCCTCATACCAATGGAGAATATTGTCCCTCCTTATATACCATGATCTTCCCCTTAATTTAACCCATGTGGGACTTTGGTCGTCCAACACTATGAACTTAGATCATCACTACAGTGAGATAGAGTTCTTAATTCATCATTCAAAGCACCGATTAAACTTCACTTTTGTGTACCATCTCGATTAATGTATGACTAAATTATTAAAAAAAAAAATACTCATGAACTTTTAAAAGTTTAAAAAATATCCTTAAACTGTGAAAAATGTTTAAAAAATACACTTGAACTATGAAAAACCTTTTAAAAAATGTCCTCAACGTTAACAACTCACACAATTCTGACGTGAACGATTAAATTTTAATTTGTACTTGTGTAACATGGAAAAAATGAAAATATGGACGTTTGAAGTGTTAAAAAATCATGAAAACGTAGACCTTCTATTTATTCCCCATCGATTTTGCCTTAGTTTCGTTCTATTCTCGAGTCATTTGAATCGATGAAAAAGCCATGATTTTTTAACACCTCAAGCGTCTACGTTTTCATTTTTTCCAAGGTACAAGTTATAATTTAACCCACTAGAATTTATGTGTTATTAACTATGAGGATATTTTTTTTAAATGTTTTTCATAGTTTAGGAGTATTTTTGGAACTTTTGAAAGTCTCCAGATATTTGTGAAACATTATTCTTAGTTTAGGGGTATTTTTGAAACATTTGAAATTTTAGGATTATTTTTTAAACCGAAGATGTTCATATCGAAAATTGGTTAACAATGAATTTATATAGTTGAAGGGGCCAAAGTGTGTCTACAAAACAAAGAAATGAAGATGCAACACACCGATGTGGTGTCATCAACAAGGCCTCCGCAAGTTAGTAATCATATTTTTGTGAGTGTTGACAGAGTATAGCAAGGGTGGAATTAGGTTTACCCCTTCCTTCACTACTCCTCTCTATATATGGCTAATGAAATTGTAACTTTCATTAGGGTATTAAATTGATTGTTTCAGCCTAACGTCACATCCAAACAGGCGATTATAAATCTTGTCTTCGGAACGGTCGAGACTTGATTTGAAACACAGCGGACCTTTCGCGGGGTTGACCCCTTTCAATAGGTCTTAGTGTATATTTTCGCCCCTAACATAACACATAGTTCAAATGTATTTTTTTATTTTTATTTTGATAATTAATCCTTAATCTATTATGTAAATATTTGATGAATTAATTATATTGAACATGACCGACATTAGAGGGAGGAGTATGCTTAAATAGTTAAATGTGGGGTCATGCTGAGTTGGAATGTTGTTAATCCACGTCAGTTCCACGATTTGGGGTATATCTGGGACCCCACACGTCTCTATTTTGATGATAATAATAAAGCTCGAGTGACACGTGGAGCACGTGCGTCGGTTCTGTTTTTAACTTTTGTTTGGTTTTATCATAATTCTTCTAACCAATATTAATTTGGATTATTATCATTAAATTTTTGTATAATTAACATAAATTTTAGGTTACTAAATTTTAAAATTAGTACTAGACCGAACATAGGTGGCTAATATACAACGCCAGGTCATATGTCGTATCATAGTTCAACCTATTATGTCTGACGATGAAGAATTTCAACTTTTAGTCTCTTGGTCGAAGGTATATACTTTTATTAGTTAAGTTATGTTTAAATTAACTAATAAAAAAATATTTTCAAGATGATTATTCATAAACATGACCAAAAAGACACAAAATAGAAAGCTTATTTGGCTGTGTATTTGTTGTCTATTTCAACTCTTTTACTCTTCAAATTTAATTTTCTAGCCAGATATTGTTACAGATTCAAATCACCTCCTCGAATGACTTAGGAAGAATGAATTATTGATTAAAAAGAGACAAATAATACAGCAAGATTTTGTCACATTATGTCCAAAAAAAAAAAAAAAAAAAATGTCACATTATACGAATTACCTAAGTGCCAACTAGTGAAATAAAATCATATCAATATCAAGTTGCCCGACGAATGTGGTGTGTCTCTATATATATAGCAAATAAAGATTTTCTTCCTTCAATAACTCCAAATATCCATTGTTGTAAATGTAACATGTGAAATTGGAAATACTTGCCAAAGCGAGCATAGCTCAACTGACATATGTATCAGTTGACGACCACGAGATTTGTGGTTCGAATCCCCTCACCCCCAATGTAATAAAAAAAAAAAAAAAAAAGAAATTGGAAATACTTAATAACAAAAAACAAAAAAAGTTACACATGGCTGACTTTAAAGTCTGTCTTTTCATTTGCTTAATTATCTTTTTTTTCTTAGGGTAAAAAAAAAAAAAAAAAATGCTTCAGCTTCTGAGTCGTTTATTGAAAGTACTGAGACTAAAATTGAACGACCACGATTATCTTTGATTTTGATTCTTTATCCAGATGACAAGAAACAGATCAAAGTTATCCTAAAGATTAAATAAAAAACTTCATTCTGCAACTTCCATTCTCCATGAAAATCTGATTCTTTACTTCACATTGAAGAGAGATGGAACAAAATTTCTTTCAACTTTTACAACTACCAATATATTCATACCCACCTTGATTAAAATTCTAGTGTCCTTATGCTTCAAATCCAATTCTGATAATCATGGCTCCCTCGAATAATCGTTCCGCTCTCTAATAACCATTCGATGTAGTTTCAAAATACAAACTTTTTAATTCTCTGTCATACATCCATGAGGAAGATGATCATATCCGGAATGATTTTCTAAGTACTTAAAAGTACTTCTAATGGTAGAGAAGAACAGAATCATAATCAAAAGCTTCATCTGTGTATTAAAAAACTGAAAGAGAGCCAATTCCAGTTCTTTCAACAGATTGGCAAATGCAGGGCAAGGCACACATTAAGAAAAATCAGAGGCCTTGCTTATGGGGGGAAAACCCAAATCCTCACTATGTACAAGAAAATCCCAAAAAGAAAAAGAATTCAACTAAACAAATACAAAAGCATGGAGTAAACTTTTTCCCTCCACGACTAATAATCTTTCAATCTCTCATCACTACATCCTAAGAATCAGATTGTTGTTGTCTTCCATGAGTTCCATTTTATTGCTTGATCTGCCCCAAGAACCATAAGAATCCATATCTCTCATCACTAGATCCTTCAATGCTCCTTCCTTGAGATAGGATGATGATGAACTTCGTGATAATTCACCCACCATCGCTAACCGTTCGAGCTCGGATTCGTCTAATCCCTTCGCTGGAAGGATGCTACACCGGTCGGTATCGTGTTTAGCCAATGCATCCTTGAATTTCTTAATCTGCAATGCAAATAAACAATGGAAGTAAGACTATGTCTTTGACTTTGTTTCTAAAATTGAAAGTTTGAAAAAATCTGGACATTGTTCTTACAGTTGCATTTGTGCAGCTAAAGCTACAAACACGACCTTCTCCACCTCTATAGAATCTAAAGAAAGGAAGAACACGAATATGGAGAGCTTGGCACATGGTTTTGAGCTCCTCAAAGTTAACTTTGAGAAAAATTGCATCAGGGTTGGATTCAGCCAGTTGACAGATCTAGTACAGAAATGGATTCAATCAGAAACATCCCAAAATCCAAGTTCAAAATTGATTCCTAAATCCTCACACATAACAAATTTCTACAATTAGAGCAAAAACCCAACCAGAAACAAGATAATACCTTAGGATGAAGGGCTTTACAACCTCCACAGCCAGGAGAATAGAAGTCAATAATGGCCAATCTATCACCAGCATCAAGCAAAGCATCCACAAGGGCTTGTGCAGAGTGGATCTCCACCATGTTAGATATCAAGGTTTTCTCCCACCATCTCCGAGTTCGGCTTATACAAATAGATGTCTGTGCCTAAACCCACAAATAAATTTACAAAATAAATTTCAGACCCAGAAGCCAGAACAAGAACATTACCAAATAAACAGTAAAGAGAGGCAAAAGAGAGCTTACATGAATGGTTAAGCCATTTGGGGATTTAGGGTTTGAGTTTCCAACACCATTTTGATTCGAAATCACTACAGGTTTCCCCAAGAAATCGACCCTCAAAACAGGAAACCCTAGCTGCTTCGACCCTTTTAAATTAGAAGCACAAATAGAAGTACAAAACCCAGAAACCCCAGATGATTTAGAGTAAGGAAAATTATCCTTCAACCCAGAAACAGAGAGACCAGTCTTCAACGAACAAGCCATAGCCATCCAGGTCGAGAGATTATCTTATCAGCATAAAATAGAAGAAACCCAGAAAAGAATCGCCCCAATTTCAACCTCTGTTTAAGCAGAATCGAGTTCGCAACAAGAAATCAAAAACCCACCTGAGATCCTTCAAGTTTGAATCAAAAGTGGAAGAAAAAAGCAAAAACAGACGATGGAACAGAGAAAATGAGAAAAAAAAAGGTTGGGGAAAAGGGAGAAGAAAAACCAGGAAGAAGAAGAAGAGATATAAAGAGAGAGAAAAGGGGGCAAGTGGGGCAGTCTGATTCGGATTGAACTTTATCCATTTGATAAAAAAGAGAGATGAATTTGAACAGAAACGGAACGGGGAATGGATAATTTGAGAGAGAAAGAAGGAAAGATTCCGGATTTGGGTGGTGGGTTATTTAAATTTGTGAACTTTACCGAGGATAATTAGTAATTAGAGTTGGATTAGTGTTTTGAATATCTAAAATATAGGCTGAATAATTGAGAATTAGGTCAAGATTATGAGGATAGAACGGGAATAACGGGATTACTGACTGTGAATAATTACGCGTTTCCACTTTATCTGTGAAACTTTTGGATAAGGATTCTATTTTGTTTGCAGTTTTGAGTTTTCACGTATTTGTCTTTGCAAAATTACTCTCTTGACCCTATTCCGTCGTTTTTCAACTCACGTTTCATGCCGGGTTTTTTTTGTTCTCTATTGCGTAATTACTCTTTTACCCAATCGTAAAATCTTTTTATTCAGTTTTTTTTTTTTAAAAAAAGTTATTAATTTTAAAATATAAACGTTGGTTGTCTTCGATTAAATTACAAATTTAGTCTTTGAATTTGAGGTTTTTATCCTATCTTGGTAGCAATCCGGACCGGGATTGGAATATAATTAATTTTTTCTTCTTCTTCTTCTTTGGGAACAAACCCGCGTCGTTGCCTCACCTCTCGTCGGAGTTCAACGATTGCAGAAAAAGATATTCAACCCACCGCCAAACATGTAGTGTTGTGGACGTGGCTGTTTGGTTTGTTGCACTCGTAGGTCTTTGCACGTCATCGGAGGAAAAACTCGCAAACGAGCTTGGAATCGTGCTGAGTTATTTTAGAGGAGAAAAACTTTAGGATAAGTAGCTTTTTGTTAAAAGAGTGCTATTTATGAAAGGTGAAAACATTTTTGTGTTATTTCGAACAATTATTTAAGTTTGTGTCTATTTGATTCCTAATCTTTCAAAATTTTAAATTTAGTCTCTGAACTTTTAATGTTTTTTAGAATTACAAATTTACTAGACACAAAATTGAAATGTTGATGACTAATGTACCATTATTAGACATAAAATTTAAATATAGATCTTTTTTTTTTTTTTTTTTTTTTTGAGAAATAAATATAGATCTATTAGATCCCTTAATTTTTAAAATTTTAAATTGAGGATTCTATCGGACACAAACTTGAAACTTCATAGACCTATGGACATTGTATAGGTATCTATTTCATTTGTTTTCTAAATTATTATTAGGTTAAATTATAAGTTTAGTTAGGTACAAAAAAAATATTTTATATTTTAATTTTTTTTTTGACAATATGTTAGGGGTGATGGATCGAACCTGTGACATTTTGATTATTAATCTATACAATATATCGGTTAAGCTATGTTGATGTTCACTATTACAATTTACGTATTTTTTATATTACACGATGTGTTTGAATTTGATTTTTTTTTTTTTATTAAAAACTAACCACGTATATATATAATCAATTATGGTCCCCTCAATAAAAACATATTTTTCGAAGATGGAGACTTATATTTATTTTTTAATAATTTATGAGAGTATAGGAAAAGGAGGATTAATCTCTTCCCAAAAATCAAAATTGGCAGGGCAGCAAAAATATAGATATTTTGAAGGCAAGGATGGTACATTAAAATAGCTATTCATTTATTAAATTCATTTCGTTGATGAAGTTTCAAATTTGTTATATTTTATTTTTTTTAACTTTTAAAATATATTTTAGTCTTTAACTTTTTTAAAAGTAATTAGTTTGATTCTTTTCTTATTTTACTTGACAACTTGACTTAAAACCCATTTTAAAAGTAAAAACCATAACCACTATGTTATTTTTTAAAGTTTAGGATTTAGGGTAGACATTTTGAAAATTTTAAGTGCTTAAACGGTCCATTTAAAAAGGTTGATGTGCTTTGTTGGTAGGTTTATTTATGAAAATATAGTATATATAGATTTCATAACTTGAGAAGTGATTTTTTTTTTTTTTAAAATAACATTTAAAACATTCAATAGTATATAGATTATCGATATGTGCATCTGCATAGCACAACTGACATAATGTACGAATTAGAGAGAAGAGGTTAGAGGTTCAAATAGTTTTGTCGATACCTAAATTTGGTTAACTATAAAAGTTGTATATTGAAAGGACGGTAATGTGTAGATGGAAATAAGTTGATGTCTTACACTAGTGCTGTGCTGACCACAGAGGCTCCGACAATCAAATAAGCTTATCGAGGGATTTATCGAATATCGGAAGGATTCATCGGATTAGAATACTTTACCCTTCTCATTCCATTTCTTCTCCTTTTATAGTCCTTCTGTACATTATGGTTATGGACCGTTTCGACATTAAAGGTACCTATTGGTGATTTTCGTAACGTTTCATAAAAAAAATGATTGTGTAACCGCCCAAGCATAGGGCGGTTTTTCCCTTAACCTAGCCGAGTCAACCTTATTCTTCTCGAACCGACTTCCACAGGGGTCGATTTTGCCAGCTTGAATCGATCACTCCATGGGATCGACCTTCCTCATCTTGGTCGACCACTCTTCAGGGTCGGTCACTTGTTGGTCTTTAGCTCCTTTTTGGCAGTCCCTTAATTATGGGGTCGGTTCTAGTCAGTTCGTCCATCCTTTTTAGGAGTTTGGTCCTTTTAGCCTATTCATATGTCGTCCTTCGTGGAGTGAGCTTTCTCTTAGAGTATGACTTTTTCGTTCTGATTATTTCACCTATAACAAGTTTATTTATAGGTCAACAAACACAAAACATGTACTCCACCAAAATGTCGAGATTCTCCCACCTCACATATTGAATTTAAAAAGAAATATATTAATGTCAACATGAACATAGTTCAATCGACATAATGTATGAACTATGAGTAATCTACAAACTATTATTTAAATTCACTCAACGCTCCAAACAATTTATAAAACTAACCGAACTAGATAGGTTTCAAATCTTGTGTCCGCCTTTCATGGTGACAATGAAATCCATAAAGGAAGAGTGGATGGGTGAGGAGGGATGGCAACATTTGATTTAAGTGTGTACACGAGAGTTTGAGGGTGCAGATTGGTTCAGGCTTTTATGGAAATATAATGGAAGAACTGAAAAGTTATAATGTGACCTAACACCTACTGCTTTTCTTTTGGCAAATACTGACCTTACCTTATATTTCTATGGTTTTGTAATCCACAGATTTATTTGTTATGTTGATCATGTGACACATTTTGTAAGAAAATAATAATGTAGCCCATTGGTTTTCATTTATTTTTAAGATAAAGTCCAATGTCAGAAGGAATCCTCTCATTTTCACCCACTTGCATTATTCTTCCCTTCCAATGCAATATCCAATTCAATGTCCTATCATATGCTCATATTTTTAATATACATTCAAATCTTTATAAATATTCAATCATTCTCACTTAATGTGTGGAATCTTTTCAATAATGTTAATTAGTGTGTGCTTTTATTTATTTATTTATTCTCATTTATGATCCATGTCATGTAAAATAAAATATATTTTCTATCCGAGAAATTTGTACGAATGATTCGATATTTTCGTTCGTTTATCAAAATGATTCGATATTTTCTTTCTGCTGACATTATTATCTATTTTTTTAATATTATTTTTGGTCGCTCTAGCTCTAACTCCATTTCAGATCTGAAATTTTTAGATGTTGTAGATATGTAAGAATTTCCAGATCTGAAAAAATCTCGGTCCTCGAATCGTCACCGGAGAGTCATCGATGATGGGTGAGTGGGAGGAGTAAAAAACGTGATGGAAGAGAGGGAGGAGAGAGAAAATAAAAATATAAGAAGAATAAAATAGGTTCCGAAGGGAGGGAGGGGAGAGAGGAAAAGCGAGATAGGGATGAGAATCTAGAAAACAAGTAAGAAATCTTATTAAAAAAATTGGTGATGATGTTAGGATGTCAATTTGTCTGATTTTTAAAATTCGAGTCATTTTGACAAACACGCGAAAATAGCGGATCATTCGTACAAAAATATCTTTCTATCTTGTAATTTTAGTCTATGTAGTTTGAGAATTTATTGTAGTCATTGCAATTTCAAATGCTCAAATTTAGTCTTCATACTTTGAAAGAATCTTAAAATTAATCATTACTGTTAATTTATTTTAGTCATTGTATGAAATTTGGGAAGTACCCTCGTCGACTATGGGAGAGACGTCGCGGTGGAAAGATGCTAAATTAAATGTTTGGAATATGTGTATATATTTTTTGTTTACAACATGTGGAGGTGGGAATTGAACTTTTGAGACTTGTTAGTCAATATTTCATACATTATGTCGGTTGAGTTATGTTCATGTTGACATACATTATGCCGGTTGAGCTATGTTCACGTTGACATGTTTGTAATATATCTCTTTTTTTTAGTACAATGGGGTGGGGGATTCGAACCACATACCCTCTTGGTCATCAAGACATCTTACACTAAGTTAAATTAAATGCTTGAATTTTTTTTATTTTTTCCTTCACTTTTTTTTTTTAAAGATATTTTATTAATGTGAGGTAGAGATCAAATTCTTGACTTCTGTACAACTAAACTTTAATTAATGCGAACATTTCATCTATTTATTCAAACCAATTTTTACTACAAGCATATTTGTTAATCAAGCATATTTGGAGTAGAATGTTTTCCAAGAATTTTGCCCATTTTTATATATTTTCAATTTATAAGCATGATAGGTTTTCTGTTATCATCTTTGATTTCAATTACTTTTCAAGCATGATTCCACTATGGTATATAATGGTATTTTGCCTAACTCATTTGAAAAACAAAGACAAATAGCAAGGTGTAGCTTTACCTTTTAACTTGCTAAACTAATTTTTATATACAAATATTTCACGTCTACTTGTGAAGTAAAGACGGATTATTTTATCTAATAAATTCGAATGATTTCATATATATAACTTTAAAAATGTTAAAAATGTCTCATTGGTAAAATAAAAAATGAAGAAAATCTCCAAGTATATATTAATAGTTGTAGTAGTATGAAATCTTTTGAATATATAGAATTTCGAAAGTAAAATTATGGTAAACTTAAATTTAAAATAATTAATATCATATTGAAAATATAGGGAGAGTCTATTGAACAAGAAAAGTTTAAATTATTTTTTGGGTTGAAATAATTCAAATTTAGAACTTGAAACCCTAAGATACACTTTATTTGAATATAGATTAAAGTGTGGCTATAATTGAGGTTGTTGGGATAAAAAAATAGTCCCATGATTGAAGGGGTGTGAGGAATTAGGTTATGTTCCAATTAAATATAATGCATGACCTATGGAATGATAAATGCTTACATATACATTTTGACCCTTTCATCAAGGAGACATTAATTGCGTTATGTGCTATTGGATTACAAACTACTAGTTTTTGACCTTCTTTTTATTTTTCTAAAATTGACAAATGAAATTGAGGATATTTTTATTTTATTTTATTTATTTATATATAGTTCAACTAGAAACAGATTTCGAATTTTTTATCTTAAAAAAAAATGAGTACATGTCAATTACTATTGCGATATGCTCACCTTGAAGAATAATTATTCCAAGTAAATTTATATATATTATCTTTTTTTCTAAGTAAATTTTGTATATATTATCTAAGACGATTTAAAATAGGCCATTGTGCTCCTTCCTTTTTTTTTTTTTTTTTCTTATTTTAGAAGTTCTCTACTTTTACGATGCTATATTATACCAAACACGAGGCAAATAATAAATTTTTGTCAGAAGAGTTTAATTAATAATAATAAAAGAACTCAACGTAAGAATAATGTTAAGACATTATAGTCAACATGAACATAACTTAACTGACATAAAACATACACTCGACTAAGATGTCAGATATTTGAATTGACAGATCTAATATATTGTTAAACTAAAAATAAAATTAAAGCATTCTATCGTTGACCAAAAGAATAGTCGAGGTCTTAGTCGAGGTCTTATGAGGTACCATTACTCGAAGTGCCCTCCCAAAAGAAAAAGAAAAAAGTATTGTTTGTCAGGTTCGGTTCCTTTTAGTTAGATTGAGTGGGTTCTACTCGGAGATTTGAATCTCCGACCAACGTGTTACTAACACGTGGCAATTTATATAATAAGGTTTCTCTTTTGAGAAAAGCTAGGGTTATTGGTTGGAGAGTTCTAAATGGCAACATCCTCCAATCCAAAAGTGCCTATATATATTAACCCCAACTATAAGCATTTCTCAAACTTGGTCTTCTTCTATGCATATTACATAGAGACTTCCATTTAAATTATCTTGTCACACTATTATTTATTTTTCTCTGCAGAGACGATATATTATAATGGGAGTTGTTGGGACATTATTGTTAGTGGGATTTTCTTCTTTGTTCTCCTTTGTTAATGTATATGCTGGAAACTGGATCAATGGTGCTCATGCTACTTTCTATGGAGGTCCTGATGCTGCTGGTACATTGGGTACGTAAACAACCTCATTCTCGGTTACCTTATAAATTTAGTCCGTGAATTTTTAAAATGTGTCTAGTAAAAGAATTTTTTTTGAAGAAGTCGAGAGAAAGTACAAAAATACTTCATTTTTTTATATGATGATTAAGAATGCATTAGTATTAGAGACAAGGGTGAAATTGCTAAGAGTGTTCATATAATTAAATTTACGATTCTTCGGGCTTCTTCCGATCCGCTTGACATCATTTCCCTCTACTCGAAATGAGTGCATGTACATCACACCTCCTATGCCTATCCTGTGCTCGAGAAGGTCCCCCAGTTCCTCGGGATCATTCGCTTGGCGAATGAAGTGGGTCAACCTCTTTTTGGCTTGGGCCAAACACTTTATTTTTCTTTGTTAAAGATCTATCATTGAACTAACTGATATCTAATCTTTGATGGGCGCCCCGACCGCAGCTTGGGGTGGGGTAGCATAAGTCGTTTCCAGTGAAGATCAACAAGCGACGAACTCCAGCTCATGGAACTTTAGCAATAAGCTATATGAAGATGTCATTAAAGAAGGAGATGTTCGACATGCGTTAATTGGGTTTATTTCTTTAGTAACACAGTCGGTTTAATCAATTGAATAGATAGGTCAATTGGAGTCACGCTTAAATTTTAGGTTGATTTAACATCGTATCAGATCTTTATAATGTCATTTATACTTCCGATAATTAATATTGATCTCTACTTATGGAGAATACAATTAAATTTATCATTACAACTAAACTTCTAATTTAGCATTTTGTTCAGTGACATGAATTATTCTGTTTTGCAGGTGGAGCTTGTGGATATGGAAACGTATACAGTGAGAACTATGGGACCAAAACGACGGCGTTGAATGCAGCGTTGTTCGACAATGGGCTGAGCTGTGGGGCTTGTTTTGAGGTTAGGTGTGTGAATGACCCAAAATGGTGCCTTCCCGGCTCCGTCGTCGTCACCACCACCAACTTCTGTCCGGGCGGAGGTTGGTGCGACCCTTCCCGCCGCCATTTTGATCTCTCTCAACCCGCCTTCCAAAGCATCGCTCAATCCATCGCCGGGGTCGTCCCCGTTGCTTATCGAAGGTACGTGCGTGTTACGAATAGAAATAAAAGAATCAAGTTACAAGTTTAGTCGCTAAACTTTTAAAGTCTATGAAATTTTAAACTTTTTTATAACTTCATCAAATATTAATTTGTGTCAAAACTTTACGAAAAGTCTCCTAAACTAAAAGTTTATTAGACATAAAATTAATGAATTTATTAAACACTCTTAAAATTTGGTAATCTATTAGACTTTACACTAAAAATTTAGGGCTAACACGAGCTCTGCTGTAATTGACATTACTCATTTTTTTTAGATTGGAGGTTCAAATCTTTATACCTAAATTTGTTGTACTAAAAAAAAAATATATATATATTTTTATTATTAGACAAAAATTGAAAAATTTATGGATCAAACTTACAATTTAACCCTATATTAAATCTATTGTAACATAAACTTTTCAGTCATGCTAATGCAATCATCTTGTTAAACTTCAACTCACCTACTGAATAATAACTATTTTGCATCTCGCTTAACATAACTTAATTGGTCGTTCTAGTTTGTATCTTCATCAATTCCATATGTTGTTGAACTTAAAAAGAAATCTCTTTTACAATGTAAATATGTAATGGTTGTCGTTGTTAATTATGTTGTATTATACACAAAATTGAAAATTCAGAGACCTATTAAATATTTTTAAAGCCTATGAAACTATTAGAAATGAAAAGTACTGGACGTATTAAACACTTTAGAAAGTTTAGGAACCAAATAGACACAAACCTAAAAGTTCATGAACTAAACTCTTATAATTAACCAAGTATTATACTAAATTATAAATTTAATCTCTATTCTGTCTAATATGTTTCTAAACTTTAAAAATGTGTAATACGTCGACTAAAAATTGGCGTATGGTTGTGTAGGGTTGGATGTGCAAGGAGAGGAGGAATTAAGTTCAGAATAGATGGCAATCCATATTTCAATTTGGTGCTGATAAGCAATGTGGGAGGTGCAGGAGATGTCCATTTTGTTTACATCAGAGGATCTAGGAGTGGTTGGAGGGCAATGGTCAGAAATTGGGGTCAAAATTGGCAGACCAACGATTACCTTGTAGGACAAACCCTCTCTTTTAAGGTCATTACTAGTGATGGTCGCTCGGTTGTGTCCTACAATGTTGCCCCTTCTGGTTGGTCCTTTGGACAAACCTTTTTTGGGAAACAATTCAAATGATGGATTAAGTTTGATTAGATTGCAAGTTAGCAAGGTGGAGATTAATTATTAGAGTTTTAAAGTTGTGTTAATACTTTGACCAATTGGTATAAGTTAGGTATCTTAGGTTTAAGAAGGATATGATCAAGTCATTGCTATGACTTATGTGGTCGTGTTATGGTCGATATCCACTACTACACTATAAAAAAAGGTTGTTCGCTAAAACTTTCTTCCTCTCATTTCTTAATAGTTCGTAAAGGTCGATAGTTATATCTATCTATTACTTAACTTTTAAAACATTCAATAGTGTCTATGGACTTTTTGTATTGCTTCTAATAAATCTCTATAGATCTTTATTTCAATTTTGATGTGGCATAATGATTGAACTAAGTGATGATTTGACGTGTCATGATACGAGAGAGTAAACCAGCCAAATAAAACTACGCCAGGTGCCAGGTGGGCTAAAAAAGTTGTTGGGATAAGGCAAACGATAATCATTATATAAACCAATCTTTTTAATCTCATCTCACCTAAGTTTATAAAAATGGCCTAACTCCGTCCCTTGTGTCATGTCAAATAATTAAGGTCAAATAATTACTTGTTAGTTCAATTATTGCGTTATGTCAAAATTTAAGTTACGATGTCAATGATAAAGACTTATTTGAATCAAAATTGTAAGTTGAAGAACATAATTGATACTTTTTTTTATATAGTTTAGGGACTAAATAAATACAACCATCTAAGTTTATGGCCTTACTTTACCTAATTCTGAGTACTAAAATTTTTGGATCTAATAGTGATTTACCATGGACTTAAATATGATTTGAAATATCTATGAAGTTGTTTGAGGCGTTGAATGAGTTATTATAGTCGGTGGTTATAATAGTTGTGAATAGTAAATACTATTGAAGTCAATATAATTACTTTATTGACTCTTATAATAGTCGATGAGTCAAACGTAGAGTGAGTTATAATAATCCTGTTCACCCAACTCTAACTTGCTCAAACACCCCTTATGTTCTAAAATAATATGTTGCTCTAAATTGCCTAACTAGCCACCCATTATATCCCATGTGGTAAGATATTTCCCATTTTGTAGGGAAAATCCTAGTTTCTATGATGAGCTAAAAGTTGGCCTACACCATCTTTCTTCAACCAACTGAAACAAAGATTTAGATTTATGGATATGGCAATGGACCCTAAAGATAAAGGATAAGGCTCTCTTTTGTTCCTATTGGCTCATCCAAAAATTCATAACCTCATCTCAGCCATTGATCCTAAAGTATCATGCTTTCTAACCCTTGATTTCCAACAAAGAACACCATAATAAACTTAAATGCCATTACAAAGGCATGCAGAAAATACACTTCTTCAACTCAAAGCCAAAGCCAGGTTTTCAATACCAATTTCTTGCTGGAAAAATGGCAACTGTCATGACTCAGGCTTCCGCCGCTGTCTTCCGGCCATGCGCATTAAGATCGAGGTTTCTTTCGGGGTCGTCGGGAAAGTTTAATAGAGCTTTGTCTATTAATAAGCCAACTTCTTCAGTTCCAAAATCTTTCAAAGTTGAGGCAAAAGGAGAGTGGCTACCAGGTCTGCCATCGCCAGCTTACCTTGATGGAAGGTATATATATTATTTCAAACCAACATAAGGGATATGAAAATGAAGATGTGAAATTAAACAATCAACTTAAAACATTTCTGTTTGCAGTCTTCCAGGTGACAATGGGTTTGATCCTCTGGGACTTGCAGAGGACCCTGAGAACTTGAGGTGGTATGTGCAAGCAGAGCTTGTGAATGGCCGATGGGCGATGCTCGGAGTTGCAGGTATGTTATTGCCTGAAGTCTTCACAAGTTTCGGAATCATCGACGTACCGAAATGGTACGATGCTGGGAAAGCAGAGTATTTTGCATCGTCGTCGACTCTCTTCGTGATCGAGTTCATTCTGTTCCATTATGTGGAAATCAGAAGATGGCAAGACATAAAGAACCCGGGAAGTGTAAACCAAGATCCCATTTTCAAGCAATACAGCTTGCCACCAAATGATGTTGGATACCCAGGGGGAATTTTCAACCCATTCAACTTTCAACCAACTCTTGAGGCCAAGGAAAAGGAGATCGCTAATGGTAAATGTCTTAGAAACAAACTAGCTAATCAAATTGCTTAATTACATGTCTAATGATGCAACTAATCAAAGTTTTTGATTAACTACAGGAAGATTGGCAATGTTGGCATTCTTAGGATTCATTGTTCAACACAATGTGACAGGGAAAGGTCCATTCGACAACTTCTTGCAGCACGTTTCAGATCCATGGCACAACACTATTGTGCAAACACTAGGGGGATAGGGGACAACAAAATCTGTGCAAGAATATATGAACTGTGTCGTTCCAATTTTCTCGGATGTCCTCGAAGGACAAGAATATGTGAAATGTGTGATTATAGACATGGGAATTACCAGTGTACAGATGATGGTGGCAGTTATATGAATCTTAGTATATCATATAGTATAAGTACGCAACTTGGTTTAACTGAGCAGAGAGATTGCTGTTATTAGACTCACTTCTTTAATTTTCTCGAAACTTGATATAAAAAATATGAAATTTGCTTTCCATGTTTTACAATAGCTCAATGTACAGCTAAGGACACCAGAAAACCCAAATATGATACAGCTCTTCCAAGAGGAGGGAACAAAAAAAAAAAAAAATCTAATCTAAAAACCAACCTCTGATCTCGTATTTCTTGTATTTACAAGTCGAGGATATTGGTTAAACGGCAAAACGAGGACCAGAAGATCATTCTGATCTCATTATATATCGAGTAATTTCGTCTGGCAATTGGGAGAAGGATGCTATCCCAACAAAAATGTTGACCACATCAATCAAGAGAAACAATTCTTCAATCTGTTACCCCTCCAATTACTGGTGAAATTTGATAGGAATCAATTTGGTTGCTGCAAGAGACGATGAAATAATTAAAGAACTGAAATAACAAAAGTAGATCTCAGATCAAGATAATAATACAAACAAGACGAGCAAAAATATTGACCATTCTGTATCGCGAAAGTAGAGGCTAAGGAAATGAAAACTATGTATGATGTGCTAGATAAAGAGATAAGGCAAGTGAATAACCAATCCAGAACTTTGGAGCTTCAAAGTTTTGATAACCAAGATAGGGGTATGTAATATGCATTATTTTGGTGCATTGGCATACAAATAGCTTTGTATTAATTAAACAAAGATAGTAAATAAATATTTTAACAAAATTTTAAAGTTTTCAAACTACAAATATGGACAAAAAAATCCAGTAAATGCAAAGACAACATTAGGGTCTGTTTGGAATGACTTTTCCAGTGCTTAAAAACACTTTTTTGCATTTAAAAGTCATTCCAAACAGGCTCTAAAGTTTTAGAAGAACCAGTTAAAAGAGAACCTACATGGTGATACACATTGCTTTGGTGGTACATTGGAATGCTACAAGGCCCTGGCATAGAAGCCCAAGGATGCTGCTCATCATCATATAGAGATCCAGAGAGCTCCAATTTGCCATTTAGTTGATTTTCCACACAATTTGCATGCAAGTTCATCTCCATCTCAAGCTTCAGTCTCTTTTCATCTTGGAAGTTGGAACCATCACATGTAGGGTATGGATATTGGTCACCAAGTTGCAGTGTTGAGCAAGAAGTTCCACTTAGTTCATTTAAAGTCCCATCACCTTGTGGTATGCTATCAACTTGACCAGAGATTCCAGCTTCGATTTGCTTCCCAGTGTTGAAGTAACTCGGATAGCTTGGAAACGAGCATTCAACATCACTGCAGACATTCCCCAGTATAAATTCAAGGGTGCATAATCACCCAAATAGACAGATATCATACAACATTTTTCGGATTTTGTCTACATAAAACTATTTTATCTAATCACAATATACGCATTAGACATTACATATATTGATTAAAAAATCAGACATTTTCATCCATTGAAGGCTCACCCTGGTTGCAGAAAGCTATGCTCATTTGGTAAAGTAATATGTTGAGTGCCATAGTTGGGAAGCCATAACAGGGGTTGAGTGCCTTGCATTTCGTCCATCATCAAAGGTAAGGACATCCCACCGCCCGGATACTGTGGTAAACAGAAATGTGTTGACTCTATCAAGATATTCACAACATAAGAAGGCTTGTAAAAATGGGTAGGAAAGGTTTTGCTCTTACCTGGCCAGTGAAGTCCTGTGAGAGTAATTGGTGTCTTCTTAAATTTTCCTGCCAAATTTCAGAACCTGTTTAAGTACCAGTAGCAATTTCTTCACACAAATAACATAGAAGTCTTGAGAAGAATGAGTAACATGGAAGACACCATCCTCTGTCCTCAATAAATGCAATATAAAATAAGTAAAATGTCCTAGAAAACACTGCTATATCAGTCTAAACCAGTGTTTTTAAAAGCTCGAGACGCACTAAAGCACGATAGCCCCCCGGGGCTTGAGTGTGAGGAGCAAAAAAATATGCGGGCTTTTTTTTATGAGGCGCATAATAGATAACTTTGTTATATATGAAGGAAAATAGTTAGATGAATAATAAGATGATGAAAAGTTCAAGAAAATAGTGCTTTTATTCGAGATTGAAAGAATATTCATGTGTTTTTTTCCTTCAAATTAGATTTTTTTTTTAAAAAGATGGGAAAGTCTTGCTCGAGGCGCGCGCCTCAAATGGGCTTCATTAAGTGAGTCTCGCTTCTTTGAAGCGAGGTGCAGAGGCTGTGCCTTGAGCCGCATCTCAGTGGGCTTTTTAAGACATTGGTCCAAACCGACGCCAAAATGATGCAGCCAATGGGTTTTGATACAAGTATCAAGCCAAAAGATAAATAAACCATATCCCTAGACCAGAGGCATGAAACCATGGACAAAACAATTATTTTGATATATGCAACTAAAACACATGTAACATACCTTGTGTAGACGTGTTTGGTTTAGGGACTCCCTTATTAGATCTTCCATCTGCTGGAGATGTTCCATATTGTTGATATTATCAGGATTCCTCCAATAGCTGAAGGGATAAGAGGAACAACAATAGAATATCAACATACAAACAGAATGGCATCCATACCTGACACTAAACATGCATATGACCATGCCTATAGAAATCATTCAGAAAGCATTTAGGCTTCTTTTGGCTCACGTTGACGACTGTCAAACTTGTGGTTTCAGATTTTATCACTTCCGTCCAAATCTACTATTTGTGGACCAGATTAGACATATGATTAAGCTGGGAAGAGTAAGATTGCTGAACGAAAAAGTGTCTATACCAATTGGAAGGGAATCATCTGCCATATCCTATTTATGCTCCACCTTTACCCCTCTAGCTGTCTCTCTGCTTATAATAAATATTAACCAAGAATTTTATGGATAAAGAAAAGCATCTACATGCAACATTTTATCATAGGCTATAATAAAATAAAAAGGTTGCTGTTACTTGTTGGACTTGTAGACACTTAGTACAAAAGAATTAAATACACAAATGTGTTTTCCGCTGGGTATTATCGCTTAATTGGAGTCATTTCCTTTAGTTTGGCTCCTTTTGGGGGTTGTCTTTTTTTTTTTTTTTTTTGTCCCTTGTATTTTTTTCATTTTTCTCAAGGAAAGCTCGGTTTAAATCAAAAACGAAAAGGCCAAAAAAAGAAAAGGCTATATACTTTAAAAATAAAAGCTCCAAAGGTGCACCTCAGTCTCTTATGTGTTTCAGCAATCTGTTCTCGCAATAGGCTAACTTCATTGGTCAATTCCTGCTGAATTTTTTTATAAAATTAAAAAAATGCACAAAACTGATCTCATATTATGAAACGAAACGATAAGAAAAGCTTGGTACCTCAAAATCTTGAGAGCTGCAAGATATTGAAGGGAAGGAGAAAAAAAGGAAAAGAAAAGTTAGAACCATTGTAATAGTACTGAAATTAAAACAGAACAGTACAACATACATTTGACGGATATAGACAAATACCTTGAACCCACAAAATCTTTTATGTTTACATCGTGGTCTAACTTCTTAAATGTTTTCTTCAGCGCCTATATGCTCAAATAGAACGTGCAAACAAATAAGTACACTTGTATACAAGAGAGGAGAATTCAAAAGTATGTTGTACAACAAAAGCAGGCAGAAAAAGGAGATATGCAGAGACTTACTTCAAGGCTTTCCAGTTTCCTGTTCCAAACAAAATTGAATATATTAGCCATCTATGCTACCGCAAGCAGAGAAAGTTTAAAGGAATTGAGTTACAATCACTAGGGACAAGTTCTTATACCTTTTAGCTCTCTCCTGTGGAGTCAATTGAGAAAATTTTGTAATGACCTCTTCGACGCTGCTGAAAAATGAAAGATTCACATTGAGCATAGGACAGAATTAATTGGTTATTCTTTCAAGCTCTACTTTGTTGTGTGGTTTCTAATTCTCTTCAACATAAACCACATGAAAACTCAGATATACACACTCTCGTAGCTAATAAATTATGCATCAAAGGGACATTGGAATACCTAAAACTTTAATTTCTTCCTTGGATGAATGCAATCTTCTTCCATAGATACCATAAATTACAACAGATTATTAACAATACAAATTGAACGTCCCTGAAACAAAATTGGCAATAGGATGATACTGATGAATCAATTATTCATATTTTCCAAATCCCCTATAACAAATAATGTCGGTTGCTAAAACTAGAATCACTAACATTTAGCAGGGCATCAATTCGTTCTCTTTAAACAACCTATAATGGTGAATACAAACAAAACAATAGGCGATAGCTTGTGGAATATAGTACCTGCGTTCACCTTGATATAGCGTCGGCCTTCCAGTTGGGGAAAACATGAGGAGAACGATATCAATATCGCAGAGTATAGCAAGTTCCCGAGCTTTCTTCAAAATCCCATGCCTTCTCTTAGAATAAGTCACTTGCCTGCTACCAGTGCTCTCCAATTTCTTAATTTTCAGCTTAACCCTTCCCATTATACGGATAAAAAAAAAAAATCGCAATGAAATCAACAAAATCGTATCTCTATCTCTATCTCTATCTCTATCCCCCGTATTCAAACTCGCCCAGCTGCACTTCTCCAGCTGAAAGAATCGCCACTGAAGAAGAAGAAGAACCGAGTATTAAGGATATAGTTGCGAAAGTAGAGCTCAAAATCCGAGGCGATACATACAAGAAAGCGGATCGAGGAGGATTTGAAGGGAAATGCAGAAAATGGAGAAACCCAAGTGGGGAAAATGGAAAAGAAACGAATGGGAGGAAGAAATGGAGAAAAAGGAGAAAACCCAAGTGAGAAAAATGGAAAAGAAACGAATGGGAGGAAGAATTGGGGAAAAGGGAGAAAACCCAAGTGAGAAAAATGGAAAAGAAACGAATGGGAGGAAGAAATGGGGAAAAGGGAGAAAACCCAAGTGAGAAAAATGGAGAAGAAACGAATGGGAGGAAGAAATTGAGAAAAGGGAAAAAACCCAAGTGAGAAAAATGAAGAATTAAGAAGGGAAAATGGGGGAAATCAAATGAAGTGAGGTAGGGAATTGAATCGCAGCGAGAAGAGGGAAGTGAATGAAGAAGAAAAGGGATGAGAAAGAGGAAGTTAAAAGGGAAGGGCGGATAAGGAGAATGGCGGGCAGCAAAACAGGAAAGGAAGGTAATGGGCGAAGGCAAAGTTCATACAATACAATGCTCTGCTTACAAGATCGCACCAAAGGTCAGCCTAAGATTTCGGCTGTGAAAATTAGCGCAACCAATCAGCAGGAAATTGTTTCGGCGATTCAGCAATAAATTATTTTTCTCTCATTTTTCATTCATTCAAATTCAAAATCCCTCGTTTTTTTCCTTCCCCTATTGCTTTGCTTAAACTACATTTATTGCACTAAATTTTTTTTCTTTTCTTTTTTTGAGTAAAGCACTTAAGACTTGAGACTTGGCTTATATGTGAACTTATTTAAAATAATTTAACTAAGTTTCTTACATGTTAATATATCTAATCTAATTATGCCACCATATAAAAAAAAATGTGAAAAAAAATCTAATTATGCTATTTTGTTATTAATGTATCTATTATATTGAACTAAAAAAATCGTATCTATTATATTATAAATTTTATCGTAGAAGTCTTGTAAAAAACGTTTTTACTACCCAAAAAAATGTTTCATTTTGAGCTAAATCTTTTTATCTAATATTTCGATTTCTCTCGATTATGTAATTTACAAAATAATCTTTCATTATATTGATATGTTTGAATTATTGTTGTTAAAATGTTAAAAGAAAATATTTTGTTGAACATGTTAAATTTTTTAATAAAATTTAAACTTGGAATATATTGAATGGCCAAATTCAAATTAAAGCATGCATAAATAAATTGGATAAAAAACATAATGATACTAATTATAAAAAACAATAAAACTCATCTTATACACAATCTTGAAAATAGATTTGTCTCCGCACTCCGAATATCATTATTCTATGGATTGTGTACTGGCTAGTTAAAAATCGTATTTTAAAAAATGTCTAAATATATTATCATTTTTACAAATAAATGTTCACCAAAAGGTAAGATTATTGGAATATTTGGCCAGATGTCCTTGAATTAAGGTTCATTCGAGAGATTCACGCGCATTTTTAAAAATTAGATAAAATGACATTTTGCTGACATCACTCTCTCTCTGGAATTTCTCTCGCTTCTTTTGCGGTCTCCATTTTATAACTAAAAATTTACTGTTCTCGTGAACGTGAACGAGAGCGAGAGAAATCCCAGCTAGGATGATGTCAGCAAAAAAGTATCAATTGGGCCTTAATTTAAGGCCATCTGGCCAAATATCCCAGGATTATTATGTTCTTTTTAACTTTCTGTCTCCTATTTAATTAATTATATTTTTTATTTATTTTAAATTATTTATAAATCTCATAATCTACATGTTTCTCTCTCCTATCCATGAAAGTATTTATCCCACAATTTTAGCTTTTTTTAAGTTAATTTATCTTCATCTCACTTAGTAAAATCTAACAATTTTAGTCGGTTTATTTATATGAAATATTCTAGTTACAAATAAATGATTAAGTATAAATATATATTCATAATATACAGTATATATGAAGATATTTCATACATATCTTTTATATAAAAATATATCATTTATAACGAATTGCATAATAATAATTACATATGGTAGTATATTAAATTAGATTCGATTATACCAGGTATATATGGGTAGACAAATTAAAAATTGAATATAACATTGCCTATTTAATAAGAAATCAGTTATGAATATATATTGTATTATAAATCATATATAAGTATACACGTATATACTAGTTCATATATTATATATTCAACTATTTAGGGTAGTTCTATTATTCTAGTGAATATATATTCATAATATAAGATCATATATTCCTTTCATATTTAAATATACCACGTCTGAATCTTAGGTTCATATTTCTCCACTTTCAAATAATTATCATTTGCACTTATATGAAAATATTTCATGTATAAATGAATCAGTATAAATATATATTAACAATATACCGTATATATAAAAATAACTAAATCTTATGTTTAAAACTCGTGACATTTTTATTTACATGAGCATACACCATGCATAACTAATTACATATCTTTAATATATAATAATATATTAATTTATATTCGATTATACCATGTATATATATATGTCCGGTGGAAAGTTTTACATAATAATATATATATGCAAAAAAAAAAAAATAATAATAATGTATATACGCACTTTTTTTTAGAGAGAGTTTTACTTGAAGAGGAGAGTAAATGAGTTATGATTGATTACTACCGTTAATGCCTTCATTTTTAAGATTTACAATTACATTAAATTATTGATTTATGCCTTTAATATACTTCATCATATACCAAAAACACAAGTACTTTAATGAAAAAGATGTTTGCAAACTTCCTACCCATATTAAATAATATTTATTCTATCTTTCTTCAGTATGCTTCATCATTTTCCAAAAACATGTGTACTTTAACTCATTAAAATGTTTGCAAACTTGAACATAACTCAATTGGTTTAGGCATTATATCTTCAACCAAAAAGTTAGAAGTTCAAATCTTCACCATGTTAAACTAAAAAAAAAAAAAAAAAAAAAAACATGCTTTTGAATAAGAAATGAATTTCTAGTACTTGTCCCGCTAATCACTACCAATATTCTTAATATTCCTCAATAATGCTGGAACATCCATTCTTAAATAATACTAACCTAGTTAACAATGAATGAGAAGTATTCAAATTACTTCATTCGTTGGATCTCACATCATTTAAATAATACTAACGTGAGTAATGAATAAGTATCCATATTGCCAAAACACACTTTGCTGCAAGGGCAGTGATCAACATTTAAAAAAAAACAGCCAAGAGAGAGGCAACTCATCGTCGCGCCGTATTAAATCGTATTCTCACAACCAACACTAGTAAAACTAAATGATCGCTACTATATCATTCTTACACATTTTATGACCTACTAAGCTTGAAGATCAAATGCATAGAAGGCATTCAACAGAGCAAATGTCAATTAATTGCATTGCGAACTGACTAAAAGTTAAACTAACTAGTAGTCGCTAAAATAAGCATAACTCAGCGGTAATTGACATGTGTTCATTCTCTCGAGGTCGGAGGTTCAAATCTCCATGCCAAAGTGAGCATAGCTCAACAATAATTGACATGGATGTTGAAATAACCATAACCACAATTGTACTACTAAAAAAAACTAGTAGTCCTAGCTGTTGGTATGATAATATCTTCTTCACAAACAAGCCAGATTACATTTTCCCTCCTTAAAAGAAAACAGGCAACTGTAAAGAATATCTACATGTATGACATTTTTTGGTTATACTACAAATTGAGGCAATCTAGCTCCGCGATCTAGAAATTCAAGAAGCAACAAACATACCTTGAGGGTTCGCTAACAGTGCACTGTGACTTGAACAAGAATATTCCACGCCTAGAGAAGGGTTGTATAACAACAAATAAAGCTGAAACTTGAATTTGTTGCAAATATAATATAAATGAGGGGTATGTAAAATTAATTATTTGGGGTGAAATATAATCATACCATGATTATTTAAAAAAAAATTACTTGTTATTATAATGCTATGTCCAAGACTTTCTCAAGCTTATTATCTTGAGATATACAACCTGCAGCTATTTCCAGTTCTTGTTCTGTCAGCATCCTTGTTGTGGGACTATAGTTTCCAGTCAAAGAATATTCACATTCTTCTAATTGCTTTAAACTCGTAGAGAACTGAGTTTCAATTGCTTCTATTGTTTTATCAATAAATACCTGTCTTGGCATGTAGTCCTTCAAGCTGCATAAAAAATCCAAATGGCTCCTTGCCTGAATAAGAATTTTGCAGCACATATAAATGTCAGTAAGCTTGAACTTTTGCATTTTGTTGCAAATAGAATTTTGTCTTTCACAGTTAGTACAAATAAAATTTAGAAAACCAACATAAGGCATTAAAAAGGATCTCTGTCAATATTGAATACTTTGCTACTTCATCCATACATTCATTTACCAAATTAAAGTAGCATCTGATATAACAATATTAACCGTGTCAAAATATCAAATAGTAAATAAATTTCATGTCAACAACATGTGTGATGCAACTAGGGTGATGGTCCAAAGGACCCAAAACCTCACAACCAAAACAATTAGGGTTAGGTTACAAAGCTTCTTTGGAGATCTTTAAGACTGGATAATTGGTTGTTCTTCTAAAACTAGTTTAGGTTGCACCAATAACTCTTTTTTTGTATTTTATAACATCCGTGTTTTCGAGCTACCTTACATGCATCTCGACTAATCTGAGACAACTGTGAAACTCGTACTACATTTGGTTGCCAAGATAAAAATTAAAACATTGCAAAGAGCCAATGATGCTCTCTCCTCTCTCCTCCCCCCTTTCCCTCACCTCTCTCCGGCCTAATCCCTCCGACCACCATGGCTCTTGCATCAACCATACAGCAACCATGGAACCGCCCAACCCGATCCATCGCCATTGACAGGAAGATCTTTGACATTGCCTTTGATGAATATTTTCAGGGAAGCAGAGCAAAAATCACTGAGAAAGGAAGATATTCAGCCAGCTCCATCTCTCTTACATGGAGATCTATAGAATGGTTGGTCTCCTCCTTCAACACCATAGCCACGACACCTTGCAATCATAGGTTCTTCGAGAAAATAAGAAGCGAAGACTATGACCTTTGGTTGGAGAAACTCAACAACAAGAATGGATATTTTGTTGAACTCAATCAACTTTTGAACTGGCAAGAGGAATCGATTGATCATTCCATCGGAAATTAACAAAAAAGGCTGGATTTCCTTCCTTTCTTTAATATCTGAGTATCCAAAAAAATCCCAAACCAAAGCTTCACCAAACCATCAACCATACAAAACAACACTCTTGGCACCTGTGAAGGCCCTTGCAATACCAGCCCCCGCAGCCACCTCTTCGACTGCTCAAAGACCACCTTCTGTTCGAAATGATATCCTGATAGCTCACAAAGTGTGCTATCTTTATAGCCTTTTTATCGCTAGTTTACCGTGTAAATGAGCATTTTAATGTTGATTCTCTTTTATGTTATAGGAATTGAGCCATTGGAGCTAAATGGAGCATTAGGATGAGAAGTGATCCAATTGGGTGATTTGAAGATGAAGCCCAAGCCAAAAATCCCGAGGGTAGAGCGTCAAGACGCTTGAATATTGCCTCCAAGCCAAGAATCCCGCAGCAGTAGCGTCGAGACGCTACCCGGAGCGTCGAGACGCTACGGAAAGTCCCACAGCGTCAACTCCGTTCGCAGGGTCGAGACCCTAGGGGCAGCGTCTCGACGCTGTCCCGAAAATAATATCTTTCTGATTTGGAAGGCCAGCGTCTCGACGCTACGGACGGAGTTGACGCCGTGGGACTTTCCGTAGCGTCTCGACGCTACTGCTGCGGGATTCTTGGCTTGGAGGCAATATTCAAGCGTCTCGACGCTCCAGGCGGCGTCTCAACGCTCTGCCCTCGGGATTTTTGGCTTGGGCTTCATCTTCAAATCACCCAATTGGATCACTTCTCATCATAATCCTCAATAATGCTCCATTTAGCTCCAATGACTCAATTCCTATAACATAAAAGAGAATCAACATTAAAATGCTCATTTACACGATAAACTAGTGATAAAAAGGCTATAAAGATAGCACACTTTGTGAGCTATCAAACACCCCCAAATTTAAGTTTTTGCTAGTCCTCGAGCAAAATAAAACAAGACCATAAAATAAGTCAATAAATGCATGCATGTGACTCCAACCTCTATATTCTCAATAATGGCAATCCACAATTGATGAATAAATTCAACCATAACCTATTGTTTTTCTTTTGTATCCAAAACTACCCATAAAACTAAGCATTCATCTATGGTTTGAGCCATGGTGACAATCGAGAGAACAAACAATCATAGGCTATTTTTATAATAAAGCTTAAGTATCTCATTAAATTACCACAATCGAATGCACAAGAATTAACACCTCACACAATTTCGCTCAATCATCTCACTACTCAGGATATATATAGGATAAACACTCAACCCAATGCATAAAAGAATTTTACCATAAGCTTGCTAAAATATCAAATCTTCATCATCAATGAATCAAATGAATGTCAAATTTTCGGGTTTCGCATTGGTTGTAATTGGGCTTAGGTAAAGGTGGATGGATGGACATTTTAAGCTACTTAATTGGAAGAATTTTTGTTTATACCACATGAAGCTCGAAAGATTTGTTGACTTTTTTGCAAATTTCCAACAAAAAGGTCTAAGGCTCAAAAATAGGCTTTCTAAAGATAATATCAAGGTTGGCCTTTTGAGAAAGCTAAAAAAATGGGTTATCCTAATTGCCCCTGTGAAAATAAGACATTCAAATTGAGTTCAGAGATTCCAGACATGCACATCAAAGCAAGTTCTAGAAAAGTCAATCATGCATGGAACGCTCAATTTAAGAGAAAAGAGCACTGTGTAAAGATAGTGCTTAATGGCTCAAAATCTCACAGACGGCAGGGTATAATGGCATTAAACCTTATGCATTCATAAATCAGTAAAACAATGAGATACTATCTAAAATTATTATTTTTTTTTTAATAAAAGTCAAATCATGTTGTCTCTCTCATGGATGAAAACTCAACACAAAGATGCATTCTTAGCTTACAAGGTAGTCAAGCATACAAAAGGGAAACAAAAGTTGAAAAAAAATTCAACTTTTCAGATATGGTTTCATATTTCACCAATTCAGATCATCAACATTCAGAATATCTCATAAGTTATCCTAATCACATGCAATGCATCACAAATCAGCTCAATTTTATAAAACATACTCAGGGCCTTTAACATGCTAGTCCCACCCCCAAATTTCAAAACATGCATTGTCCTCAATGTATAAAATGAAAAACAGCATGCATAACACAATAAGAAAAAAAATAGGGGTAACGAAACTGCCCTGAAATGTAGGCGCTCACTGCTCCTCATCAGATGATACGTATGGAGGCATCGGAGGAGGGAAGGACTGATCGACGCTAGGCTCATACTGATAGCGCAGACACTCGTACAGGTGAGTGAACTGCGCTTCAGAACGCCTGTGATGGCGCTGAACTCGCAGCGACAGATGCTGGAGTTGCTCGTCGATAGAACGTGAGGCACGAGCTGGATGAGGAGGAACGGGCATAACTGGAACAGGTCCCTCCACATAGATATCGTCCTCATCTTGGCTGCCTGCACCGGCAACCGCATCATCCCGTTCACGCAATCTCATGATAAAAAATTTCTCCATGAGCGCCAGAGGGTGGATCACCTCCTCGTGTCCATCCCAGTCAACACCGGCTCGCTTACAAAGCTCCGTGATGAGGGACGAGTGCCCAAGTCCGCCTGTGGTGGCACCTCGTCGAGTGCGTCGCATCGAGCGGTGGATAAGTTTGCCAACATCCACTGATCAACCTGTGGCAATCGCATACAGAAGGATTGCCCTGTCCTTCGTCACATCGCTCAGACGAGCAATGGGGAGCAGTCTGGCACAAATGAAACTATGTCATACCCTGTTTGTGACAGCGAGGTCGGTTGCTCGGAATCGAATGACCTCACCGTGCCTGGTGACCCACTGAGCACCCGGATGACACAGCTCTCTAATTACTTGATATACGTCGAGCTGCTCGCTGGCATATAAACTGTACTCGTCCCGATCAATGTTAGGCAGTGAAAAACATGCGTTTATAGAAGCTGCGTCAAATGGGACGCGACGACCTCTCACATAGGATCTGGTGTCCGCCTCAGTCATGTTGGCGTAAAATTCCCTCACAAGGGATACAACGGCAGTGCTAGGCTGCTGCACAAATTCTGCCCAACCTCTTTGTATGATGTTTTGAAACAGGAGATGTTGGTGCACTTCATCCGGAGCCAGGCCCCGTTCAGGGAGAACATTTCTCTCAATTATGTTTCTTTGAAAGTTCTCAAATGCAGCAAGACTAATGAACCGATCAGAATCAAACTCAGCCCTTGATGGGGATGAAGAAGCTCGTGAACGTTTTGATCCGGCCATTTTTTTTTCAAGAACACGAAAAACACACACCCCACAAACTCCCAATTTCTATGCCCAAAATAACAAAACAAAACTCCCACAACACACTCAACTCAACTCTAAAATTTTCTACACAACAACAAAAGATTATAAAAGAGATAGAGAGTGTAGAAATTACCCTTGAAGAAAATCTTGATTTTGAACTTTGAATCCTCAAAAATGGTGGAAATAATCTTCAATCGAGCATTAACGGCTAAAGAACTCAAGATCGAGAGTTATGGAGTGGAGATTTGAACAAAAGATTATAAAAGAGATAGAGTGTAGAGGACAGCGTCGAGACCCTGGTCAAGCGTCCCGACGCTACGAACTTCTGCTGCAGCGTCAGAAACCGAGAGGACAGCGTCGAGACGCTGCCCTAGAGTCTCGACGCTACGAAGTCTGCTGCAGAGTCAAATACCAAGGGGACAGCGTCGAGACGCTGCCCTAGCGTCTCGACGCTATCACGAAATCTGGAATTAAAATTCCATATTTCGCAAAACAGTAGCCAAACCCAATTTTTCCCCCTTTCAAACCCTAACTTCTC
This sequence comes from Herpetospermum pedunculosum, assembly GCA_028017165.1. Classification (NCBI taxonomy): domain Eukaryota; kingdom Viridiplantae; phylum Streptophyta; class Magnoliopsida; order Cucurbitales; family Cucurbitaceae; genus Herpetospermum; species Herpetospermum pedunculosum. Next base: position 69,364,780 of record CM051528.1, read on the forward strand.
TCCCTTCTCCTCTCTCGATTTTCAACCCAAATCTTCTCACAAATCTTTCATTTTTCTTCAAATCTCCACTCCATAACTCTCGATCTTGAGTTCTTTGGCCGTTAATGCTCGATTGAAGATTATTTCCACCATCTTTTAGAATTCAAAGTTCAAACTCAAGATTTTCTTCAAGGGTAATTTCTACACTCTCCATCTCTTTTATAATCTTTTGTTGTTGTGTAGAAAATTTTAGAGTTGAGTTGAGTGTGTTGTGGGAGTTTTGTTTTGTTATTTTGGGCATAGCAATTGGGAGTTTGTGGGGTGTGTTCTTCGTGTTCTTGAAAAAAAAAAAAAAAAAAATGGCCGGATCAAAACGTTCACGAGCTTCTTCATCCTCATCAAGGGTTGAGTTTGATTCTGATCGGTTCATTAGTCTTGCTGCATTTGAGAACTTTCAAAGAAACATAATTGAGAGAAATGTTCTCCCTGAACGGGGCCTGGCTCCGGATGAAGTGCACCAACATCTCCTGTTTCAAAACATCATACAAAGAGGTTGGGCAGAATTTGTGCAGCAGCCTAGCACTGCCGTCGTATCCCTTGTGAGGGAATTTTACGCCAACATGACTGAGGGGGACACCAGATCCTATGTGAGAGGCTGTCGCGTCCCATTTGACGCAGCTTCTATAAACGCATGTTTTTCACTGCCTAACATTGATCGGGACGAGTACAGTTTATATGCCAGCAAGCAGCTCGACGTATATCAAGTAATTAGAGAGTTGTGTCATCCGGGTGCTCAGTGGGTCACCAGGCACGGTGAGGTCATTCGATTCCGAGCAACCGACCTCACTGTCACAAACAGGGTATGGCATAGTTTCATTTGTGTCAGGCTGCTCCCCATTGCTCGTCTGAGCGATGTGACGAAGGACAGGGCAATCCTTCTGTATGCGATTGCCACAGGTCGATCAGTGGATGTTGCCAAACTTATCCACCGCTCGATGCGACGCACTCGACGAGGTGCCACCACAGGCGGACTTGGGCACTCGTCCCTCATCACAGAGCTCTGTAAGCGAGCCGGTGTTGACTGGGATGGACACGAGGAGGTGATCCACCCTCTGGCGCTCATGGAGAAAATTTTTATCATGAGATTGCGTGGACGGGATGATGCGGTTGCCGGTGCAGGCAGCCAAGATGAGGACGATATCTATCTGGAGGGACTTGTTCCAGTTATGCTCGTTCCTCCTCAGCCAGCTCGTGCCTCACGTTCTATCGACGAGCAACTCCAGCATTTGTCGCTGCGAGTTCAGCGCCATCACAGGCGTTCTGAGGCGCAGTTCACTCACCTGTACGAGTGTCTGCGCTATCAGTATGAGCCTAGCGCCGATCAGTCCTTCCCTCCTTCGATGCCTCCATACGTATCATCTGATGAGGAGTAATGAGCGCCTACATTTCAGGACAGTTTCGTTACTCCTATTTTTTTTCTTATTGTGTTATGCATGCTGTTTTTCATTTTATACATTGAGGACAATGCATGTTTTGAAATTTGGGGGTGGGACTAGCATGTTAAAGGCCCTGAGTATGTTTTATAAAATTGAGCTGATTTGTGATGCATTGCATGTGATTAGGATAACTTATGAGATATTATGAATGTTGATGATCTGAATTGGTGAAATATGAAACCATATCTGAAAAGTTGAAATTTTTTTCAACTTTTGTTTCCCTTTTGTATGCTTGAGTACCTTGTAAGCTAAGAATGCATCTTTGTGTTGAGTTTTCATGCATGAGAGAGACAACATGATTTGGCTTTTATTAAAAAAAAAAAAAAAAAATTAGATAGTATCTCATTGCTTTACTGATTTATGAATGCATAAGGTTTAATGCCATTATACCCTGCCGTCTGTGAGATTTTGAGTCATCAAGCACTATCTTTACACAGTGCTCTTTTCTCTTAAATTGAGTGTTCCATGCATGATTGACTTTCCTAGAACTTGCTTTGATATGCATGTCTGTAATCTCTGAACTCAATTTGAATGTCTTATTTTCACAAGGGCAATTAGGATAACCAATTTTTTAGCTTTCTCAGAAGGCCAACCTTGACATTATCTTTAGAAAGCCTATTTTTGAGTCTTAGACCTTTGTGTGACTGGCTAATTAGCCACCATGCTATCATTTTAAAATTCTTTAAAATAAATTTAAGATAAATAGCCATAACATATTATTTTTTTTATATATCCGCAAGTGTCCGGGCCAGCTTGCGCGCACCTCGACTAATCTCACGAGACAACCATCTGACGCAACAACATTTGGTTGCCCAAAAAAATTGTAAGATATTAAATCCTAGGTAGGTGGCTACCATGACTTGAACTCATGACCCTTATTGACAGTCAACCCATGATGGTTAAATAGCCATTACAGTTTGAACCAACTCAATCAAACTATTTTTTTTTTCAAACTATTTTTTTTTCAAACTATTATATGGTTCAGGTTGGGTTGGGCATCACCTACCTTAGGTCTCATTTTGGTTGGACAAATATGCTAACTCAACATTTGGATTGGGTCCCAAATGTTTTTAACTCAACCCAACACCCGGATATTCCTAATTGCAGCCTCAATATGATCTTAGGAGACAAAGATATGGCAATTGTCAAGGAAGTTCTCAATTACAGCAAAGGTGATAGCTTAATATTTTGGATGAACTAACGGAGAGATAATATGATTAATAAGAATAAAAAGAAAATTATTCAATTGTCTCGAAAGAGATAATATGTTAAATATACTTGCATCTTGATTTTCAGTAGTAAGGCTCGGTAATGGAAAAACAAGCAGATAAAACACGAAATCAGTCTGGAAAGAGAGAAAAATATGTATGTAAGGAACAGTACAGTATACCTCACGGTAATCAGGAACCCGTTTTGGATGTTTCAGATATGTCATATTTCTAACCTCGTAGTCCCACAGAAAAGATGTATGGTGGATCCACCGGCTTTTAGTAATGGACTGAGCATTTCCACCAAACTTTCGGTTACCGAAGACATAATCTTAATCAAGAAAAAACAAAAAGTCAATGTCCAATCATTTAATCTTATACATAATTGAATGCACGCAAAGTTATATGAATAAGTTGTAATGGCGTCCATTCTAAAGAGTTCAATCAACCTACCATTTTCCCGAAGATAAAAATCAGTTCCTTGGAATACTTTATTATATAATATACTACTCCAGGACATGATAGGTTGAGGAAACGGTTTTAGTCCGGCAACGGAATCTTTATTACATATGAAGGTGACAAATACTGTGTCGTGATCAACAATAACAGTTCCACCCCCTGTGAACCTTCTGATGACTGGAATTTGATCTCCTAACACAGATTTGATGTCAAGGAGCTCATCAGGTTTCCTATCCAAAATTCAATATTCTTCAGAAAGAATTAACTAAAGCACAGATCAATATAAGAGACCAGATGACCATGAATTTGGAGTACCCACTACTCAAGACTAAACACAACCATCCAAATTGCTAGTCAAGTCTTATTACTATCATAAAGTTGCTTCTATTCCATAACAAAATCAGACTTTATTACTTCGAAAATAAAAGTTCGATCAATTTCTCTCTAACTGACCAAGACAACCAGCTCAAGGAATTGAAAGAGCAACTCTTCTACATCCAGCAACAGTTCATAACGAGAGCTTTTTGTTTATAGAAACAAACTTTTCGATGATTTGGTGAAAGGTTACAACAAAATTCATGCACTTCCAAAAGGAAAGGACAAAATGATACCCAACTTGTGTGGACCATAAAGAGGTGTATTGGCAAAAAGAACTAGAGAGGAAACACCAAAATGAACAATGAAACTTAGTCAAATTGTACACCTCAATCCAACTTGTAGTGACAGACTATTATTTCATAATGACAGTTTTACTTTACAGCACGATTCAATGGCTCAATAAAAGTATTTGTTTTATACTGCCCAGATGCCCAGAGAATCTAGTTGAATATAATATTTATGTATCATCAAACTGTGACATCTACGCTTTGATATTCACCATATCATTATGAGCACCATAAAACTCAAATCATCCAGAGATAAAAGAAAAATAAAATCTTCCAATATATACTGACATGAGACACGTGCAAAATTCAAAGTACAACTAAATGTATGGTATGTACCCAGAAACGCCCATCACAACAGTTGGATTAACTGTTCCGTCATTTATGATACACCAATTATCTGATGAGTTTCGAAGTAGGCGCTCTTCCAATTGTAGTTGCTGCAGAATAGGAAAACCTTTCAATCTCACAAGATTGATCAAAGGATGCCCAATGTTTCTAGTTTGATATATCGTCATTGGAAAGCAAAAAAATTAATAATAAGATCCCTTTTCTTCTCCTACTTCCAAAAAAGAGGTCAACTTCGATTAAGTTGGCATAGCTCCCTACATCACAAAGAAGCATGTGCATCAAAAGGTTAAAGACTTTTTGTTTATCAAATAAAAGGTTAAAGACTTCTGTTTACATTTACATTCTTCTACAAGAAAAAGTTCAGAATGTAATATATAAGTAAGAACCACATTATGAAATGAACGTGGCAATACACAAGACTTCCCTGAAAGAAGAATACAATGTTTAAAATAGGAATACCTTCAGAATTAACATTCACTGTGCCTTCTAAAAATAAAATGTTAGCCTGACCATAGAATTTTACACCAGGAATTTCGTCAATCACTCAAGAAAATATTGGGTTTGCAACTGGTCTCCAATCTGACACTTCTTGATTTTCAAGTAAATAGAAACTTTTATAATTTTGTATCCCAATAAAGTCAAAGTAACCAAAACGTACACATTGATTTTGAAACAATGGCACTGGAGAAACATTCCGTTGGTGAACAGATACAAAAGGAGGTGAAATGATTATATACTAGAATGAGACTCGCTGGAATAACTCAATTGAAAAATCAATCTTACAACAATAGCATATTGAGTTTGAAGTAGGAAAAATCAGTCCCAGCAATCAGAAAAACAGACCCATTTCAGAAAATCTCGAAAACAAGACTTAATCTATAACCCAATGGAAAAATAATTTGCCAGCAGCTAACAAATTCCACTGGCAAGCACAAACAGAAAGTATAAAATAATTAGAACCGTTTGTAGAGAGAGAACAAACCTGAGAGCTCAATCAAGACAGTGATGTATGAGGCTGTGAGGGAACTGGAAGCAGATGAAAAAGTTCAGTGAGGAATTTGGAATGATCCTGCACAAAGTATAATCTGATTCTAAGCAAGTGAGGGGCATTAGAGAAAGCGATTGGTAGGCGGCAGAGACTGAGAATGATCTTACCGTGAAGAAACAGGGATCGGAAAGCCAAAAAGAAATCAATGCGACGATGGAATGAATGCAAAATTCTGAGATTTGAAGAATGATTCTACAGAAATATGAAGATTAGAGAGAAAGAGATCAGTGTAGAGCGAATCTGTGAAATGGCTTGTGCCCTAATTGCACGAACTTTCCGACCGAATTTCGCGGGAGACGAAGAAGATAAAGCTGTGCGTTTCCTTAGAATTTAGACCATATAAATATTAAGATCTCCTAAGTTAAATTATATCATTTATGTGTTTAATAGGTATATGAAACTATAAAGTCTCTAAATTTTTTATTTTTTTTATTCAATAGGTTTATGAAATTTAAAAACATCAAATAAATTCATAAACTTTCAATTTTGTAATGGTGACATTAGTGAGAACAATAGAAATAAAAATCTATTTAGAGACAAACATGCACATGTTTACCATAAGTATCCAACTTAATGGACATTAAATTGCTTAGAAGAATGGGACAGAGAGATGTCGGTGTCCCTCATAATCTCACGGCTATTCAACTGACTACTTGGCACCGTCCTTCGTTGTATCCTTTTAAATTAAATATTGATGTCGCAGTGTTGGATGATGTAGTGGGGATGGGTGTTTTTGTTCGAGATGCTACAGGAAATACCATACTTTCAACTAAAAAAATTCCATGTGCGAAGCTTGTTGAAACTCTCGCCTTAGCCGAGAGTGTTGCTCTGGCTATTGACGCGGGTCTTACACCCTTGTGGGTGGAGGTGGACTCACAATTTTTGTGGAATCTTTTGATTGACAAAGACCGTTTCAAAAATGAGATACAACCTTTGTGGATAGTTTGCGAACGAAAGAAAGACTATGACTCATCAAGAATTTTACCTTCGCCCCAAGATGTTGTAACTGGGTGGCTCACGATGTATCTATGCATGCTCGAAAGAACTATATCTCAAAAAGTTAGATGGAGAAAAATCTACCTTAGACGACCAAATCCGTCAACACTAATCTCTTGGCCATCACCCATGTTTTGGTTTCCTTTAAGTCTTGCCTCTATTTCGTTTTTGTTTTTTTATAAAAAAAAAAAAAATCATTTGTTTTAGTATAATAAATGAGTATGAGGATTCGAACTTCCAACTTCAAATGAGTTAATATATGTCATTGTCAATTAACTACCGCAAAGTTAACTCAATCATTCAAGAATTAGTAATCTTCTTTGATATTGTAGGATTTTTTTATATACAACAAACCATCTTTGAGATAGTATTAGATGTTTTATCCACGACTTATCCTTAATGTTGTATGTTCAATAACTATTATTAAAAACAAATTAAGAATTTTTTTAATACAATCGGTTGAAGATATCAGTTTCCTCAAACATTCCTGATGAACATTTCAAATTCAAAAAATAAAAAACTTACAAAACTCAAAGATGGATTATTACACTGTTATGTAATCCAGCCTCTTAATTAAATGCATACCTAAGCCAAGACGTTTATTTTTGATGTCCTATTTACACATGGGAACACTTAACTTTAAACACAGAGCAATTCAACAAAAGCTTTGCTCAACAAGCTTAGCAAATTCTTCAAAATCCAAACGCCCATCTCCATTATTATCAAATCCACTTATCATTCTCCTGCATTGATCAACTTCTGAAGCCACTGTAAATCCCATGGCAGACAACACTTTCTTCAAATCCTCTGCATCAATAAACCCATCACCATTTTCATCAAACAAATCAAAAGCTTCCTTAACTTCCCCCAAGCTCAATTCTTCATCAAACAGCCCCTCAATCTCAGCATTCAACCCAACATTATCATGCTCACGATCAAGTGCTTCCATCATAGTTTTCACATCTTCAATGGTTAGTTTCACTTGGTGGGTGTCACTAACGGGCATTTCCATAGTTTCTGTGTAGAAATGTCTCTCGTGGGCATTTCGTCGAACACTTGGTGTGCATGTCGCTTCCGGAGACGCCGCATCGGGACGCTTGATGATGTTGCGATGGGCAATCCATGATTTCCAGAGATAAAAAAGGAATGCTGCAGAGAGTATGAAAATGTACAATAAACCTGGAAAGAATCGTTCGAGTAGGAAATTGAGAAAAAACAGAAACAAAATATTGAAAACTGAAATGGGGTTAGCATAATCAAGTTCATCAATTGGTGCCATTTTGGAAAGATTGAAGAATTGATCAGTGAGCAGGAGATAAGAGAAGAATTCACATGGGGTTGCAATTTATATGGCAGAAATCAAGTCTTAAGGTGATTAAAGTTCTGGTATTTTGTTGCGTGTTTAAGAATCAACAGTGAAACTTTCGAGGAAATTGGAACATTAAAGAAATGAGGAAAAAAGGAGAGTGAAAGCAATGACTTTATTACCTTTTTCAGAAGGGGATTGAAGTTATATTATGAAGTTCTGAGAAATTTCGGTATCATCTTCTTGAGTGATTCAGTCTTGGAATGGAAGACGACCCGCCGTCTTGACGCGGCTAAGCTAAGGGAGACTTCATTTTTTTCATTTTTTTTCAACAAATACCTTAAATTATGAAAAGCGTTTTAAAAATCCTCGCAAACTACACAAAATTCTGATCTGAATGATTAAATTTTAATTAAAAATGAAAACATAGACCTCTCTAATTGAAAATCATAATTGTCATATTTTATCGATTTAAAAAATTGAGTATAGAACAAAATTAGGACAAAATCGATAGAGAATAGATGAGATTTCTATGTTTTTCATGTTTTTTTTAACATCTCATTCACATTTTTATTTTTTCATGTTACATAAGTATAAATTATAATTTAATTGTATACATCATAATTTTATTTGTGTTGAAGGTATTTTTGAAATGTTTTTTCATAATTTAAGAATATTTTTTTAAAATTTTAAAAGTTAAAGGAGTATTTTTTTAAATGAAACTACTATAATTCACCAATATTTTTTTATAATTTCTAAAATTTATGAGGCTTTTAATGGATGTTGCATTAAGTTTTAAGTTAAATAATATGGTCCAAGTCAAGTTATGTCCGAACTTAAAAAAAAAGGTCAAGTTATGTCCTTTCTTTTTTTCCTCTTCTTTTGTCACTTTTGAGGCGTGGAGGCAGGTGAAACTTTCTAACTTTAAATTTAATTATTAAATATTTTTTAATTTAAAATTATAATAAAATATAAATTATTAACTTGTATATTCGAATCTCCAACCTATTATATTGTTGAGAAAAGAAAAAAAAAATACTAATCAACATTTAAAATTTATAAAATGAAGTGAAATTATCAATTTTAATCTTGAACTTCGCAAAATGTATAAATTTTTACCTTTTGGTAGTCGTTTGAAGAAAGGTTAAAAAAGTATTTATGTGCGTCCATAAATTATATAACACATTATATTTGAGATGAAATTGATAGGATTAAAAAAAGAAACCATTAGAATATATTATTATTTATTTATTTTTGTTTAAATTTGTAAGTTTTGACGTGTTTGTTTCATAGTTAATTTGTATGAATCTTGTTTTTCATTAAATTAGCTAGTTTTTAGGGTGTGTACATTTTTTTTTATATATAATTAGTAAGCGGATAGTAAAAATTGAATGAAATTGACAACCTGTGGGGGTCGGAGATTGAACTTAGGATCTCATAGTCACTAGACGATACATCATGCCGTTGAGTTATGCTCTTGTTGGCCTAACAAGATACACTTAGGATCTCATAGTCACTAGACTTACATTTATGCTCTTGTTGGCCTAACAAGATACACTTAGGATCTCATAGTCACTAGACTTACATCATGCCGTTGAGTTATGCTCTTGTTGGCCTAACAAGATATATCTTCCTTTCTGTGACAAACATATTTTTTTTTTAAATAAAACATGTTTAGCTCTTCCTTTTGTAAATTTCATATTTTTTTTAAATAAAACATGTTTAGCTCTTCCTTTTGTAAATTTCATAGAAAGCGTGTTGATTGAAACTGAAGCGTGTTGATTGAAACTGGAAAGATGGAAATCATGCTCATTTCTTTGTAAATTTCATAAATAGCGTGTTGATTGAAACTGAAAGGATGAGTTTATGTATTTCATTCTCAACTTTTTTTTTTTTGAGAAAAACTTGGAGATGCGGGGTATCGAACCCCGTACCTCTCGAGAGCGCTCTACCATATGAGCTACATCCTCAATTTTCAATTATTAATTTAATTTAAACTACATATTATATGTATGTGAAAATTAAAAGTAAAAATTCCTTTCCTGCTATCTTAAAGTTTTTTTTTTCTAATTGATTAAAAAAAAATTGTTTTTCTATTTCTAATTATTTTCATATAGAAAAAGAAAAGCGTGGGAAATATTGGGGCTTTGGCGCGCATATAGACATAAATATAAGTGCGTAAAATGCCATCAAAATTCCATCTTCTAGAACTTAAAATAAGGGAGAATTGTACGACTGACCCTCTATTTTAACTCATTTGTCAAACTGATCCGGATAAAAAAAATAAGTCAAATTGACCTTTTGCTGACATCATTAGTTTTTTTTTAATATTATTTTCTAGCTCTAGTTGCGGGCGCGGGCTGATCTCGCTCTAGTTCGGGCGCGGGCTGGTCTCGCTCTAGCTGCGGGGCTGGTCTCGAATCTGAAAAAAACTTCAAGATCTTGAAATTTTCAGATCTTAAATGAAGCTAGAGCTAGAGCGAGACCAGCCCGCAGCTAGAGCGAGACCAGCCCGCGCCCGTAGCTAGAGCTAGAAAATAATATTAAAAAAAAAACTGATGATGTCAGCAGAAGGTCAGACCTTTTTTTTCAGATCCGGGTCATTTTGAGAATCCGCAAATAGGGAGTCAATTATACAATTCTCCCTTAAAATAAGTATATATATATTCTAGACATTTTGGCTCTAATCTAATAGTTAATTTCACCTTTCAACTTGATAAGTTGAATTAATTTTCACCAAATTTTTTATCTTTCAATTTTTATCGAATCCGACACTAGATTTATACGAGCGTCAAGTTATACAAAAAAAAAAAAATATATCAAATTATACAGAAAAAAATGTCAAGTTATACCTGCATGAATATAAATTCTTGACCCTTGTTAACTATCATGTTAGTTTAGTCATTGACACTACGAAATTTCATTAACCAAATAAAAAATACACAATCAAGATTACTAAATATATCCACCAAAATATTTTTGAAATTGTCAAACTACTTATAACCAATTACAACTATTAACTCATGAACTATTTCAAATTACAAACTATCTATATCTCCACCATAAGTTGGAGATATCTTCAAAATGACAAATCTTGTCAACCCATAATGACCTATTTTAAAGAACAAAACATTAATATATATATATATATATATATATATATATATATATATATGTGTGGCATTCTCATGTCGTCTCCCATGCTACGTGTCTAAAATTTATTCACTTCAACTCCACAAATCAGTGTGCCATGTATTTACATGTTCAAGTGCTTCAAACCATGACTACACTACACTATTACCTCTTCTAATCCACACTCCAAAATGATATATATATATATATATATATATATATATATATATATATATATATATATATATTTTCTCCTGAAAGAACACGTCACAATGATATTAATATCATACTTCTATACCTTTTCTTGCTCATAAACTACGTAAGAGTGTGTTTGGTTTGCATTCCTAAATGTTTAATTTAAAAAAAATAGAAAAATTAAAATAAATCCATCTAAAATTATTTATTTGAGAATGAATTCTGAAAATAAATCATTGAAACATATGATAATAGCTTTTAAAAAAAAAAAAATGTTTTTTTTTTTTGTGTTTAATTGAAAAGTCTACTTAATTTTCATAATGTATTAGAATTACCAAAATATCCTGACATTACTCTCTAAATTTTCTCCACCCATGATTGTTGTCAGTCACCTCTTTCAGCCACCACCGTCGATCTCCGGCGGCCCTCTCCAGTCACTGCCTCCAATCTCCAGTGACCTCCTCCGGCAACCGTCGTCAATCGCCGGCTGCTGTCTTCGGCCACCATCGTCGATCTCCAGTGACTACCTTTAGCGACCATCTTCGAGACCGTCGCCCACTTCCTCCTCCGACCACCACCACTTTTATCCCGTCACCGACCATCGACAATAGTAAACGTCGGTCATAATTTTTAAAATACAAATTTAAACTTATTATTTCATATTGTTTAATAGTTGTCATTTATAGTAATTTGACATCCCGAAAAACACTTTTAAGGTAGAGCAAACCAAACAAATTTGTAGATAAAAACACTTTTGATAAAATGTAACTAAATATATGAGTGTTTTAATTATAAACATTTTTAGAAAAAAATGTTTAAAAAAAAGCATTATTTGACAAATATTTTTTTAGTAGTCAATCCAAACACACCTCAAATCTATCATCGATGATCTTTGAAGTAAATTCTTGATTTGAAATAATGTTTTTTATTCATTCATTCTTTAACAAAAGAAACATTAGATGATTTCTTCAAAATGATGTGATATATTCAAATAAATCTAGCCCCATCACCTTTTTGAAGCAGAATTTTTGTAAACTGCCACAATTTTAAATACATTTTATTAAGATGTTAGGTTAATTATGAACCTACAAAGTTATCAAAATAATAATCACATGTTATCATTGACTTACTTTGGTCTCTATTTTGTAGAAACTTTTGACAAGTTCAAGGTTAGCGTTTGACAAAACCCACAAAATTAAAATATATGGTAGTTTTTCAATGTTGGACATTTGGTGTTTGTTGGAAACAGAAGTCTCATATATAATATAAACACATTTGTTGAAAAGGATATGGTTTGTGGAGAGGGTACAACAAATTCCAACCTTGTTTTATGAAACATATTATTCGTATAATATAAGATAGGGGATGTGTATTGTTTTAATGAAAAAGATTTAATTAAAGCCATAAAAAACGCATTTCTTTATTGGATACCTTTGCTAATCTAATAGCCGCACACGTGTTCCACTCACTTTTTTTTTCTCTAAAATATTTAATAAATGCGAAGAACTCATTACCTCTTAGTTAATGAGACAACCTTATGCCAATTGAGCTATGCTCGATTTGACATATAAAATTTTGTTATCAACTTATAGTTTAGCAGTAATTATCATCTACTTTTTTTTTTTAAATTAAAGTGGTAAATCTTCATATTCGTTTTTTAAAATTAAAATTGTAAATCTTCATATTCGTTTTAGAATAAGAAAGAAAAAAAAAACTTTCAAATATTCAAAGATATTTGAGCCAATTGTTTGGAATATTTACAAAGATGACCATAAATTAAGGTTTGTTCAAGAGAATGATTCGAAATATAGAAATTAGTCAAACTGACTTTTTGCTGACATCATCAAACATTTTTTTAATAATATTTTGCTGGATCTCGCTCTCGTTCTTGTGCGTGCTTCATTTTATAATTGGAATTTTTTACCCTTTCATGAGTGCGCGTGAGCGAGAACGTGAAAAATAGTCGGTGAGAAGTATTAAAAAAATGATAAATAATGTCAGGAGAAGGTTAATCAGGTTATCGTACAAATATCACCAATTATTTTTCATTTTTTTTATTTGGCTCTTAATCATAGTTTTTAGAATTGGATTAATCATGGTTGGAGACAAGTTTCAAGTAAAAAAATGAACCTTTTTTTTATTGTTGGATCTTTTTAGGGTTTGTGGTCCAAATATTGGGAGCATTATATTAATTATTGCTTTTGATTTAGATCCACTATATTCGTGTAAAGAAAAAAAGGCATCTAATTGAAATAGAAATAGAGGATAAATATAATAATGAAGGATTCATATATATAATAAAATTGAAATTCAAAGTACACCTCTCTAAAAATCTAGGCACTTCCAATTTAAAAAAGTAACCATAAATATAGTAATTGTTTTTTTAAAAGAAAACAAAAAATCACAAATCATTAATTGAAAGCAATCAATTGATGTTTTTATGATTGACTTAATTAGATATTAATTTCTATTGAATATAATCTAAATTTTGGTGGATGCTTCAGGGAGAGATTTGAACTTTTGACCTTTTGATGGATGATAATATTTGATGTGAGATGTGAGTTGAGTATTTATTCATGTTGATAAGTTTGACCATGTAGACTCAATATATTAGTGAATTCGAACACAACTCAATTGATAACATATTTATATTATTATTTCAAATACCGATGATTCGATCCTTATTCCATAATAATTAAACTCGAAAAAAAGTATCATCAATACTATACCTATATTATTGATTAGGCATTGAATGACATTGACTAATTCACATGTCAGAAAAACTCGAATCAAACAAATCGATTTTATCTAAAATGCACAAACATTCCATCATTTTTCTGGAACAAATATCTCTAGAACTATTTTTTCAAAAGCAATTTAAATTTAGCTAAATAACACTGTTCTTATCCAAATTAAAAATCTTACCAAAGAAGCAAAAATAAATTATTATGTTATACTTCTTAAATTGTTAGAAAAAAATAGAAGAAGAGATGATGAAAAACGGCACATTTCGTTAATCTAATATTTGAAAAAACCTACACGGGTGAGAATTGATGTATGGACGATTTTCAAAGAAAAATTTAATGAAAAGTTTTAATTGATTCACTTATGAAGGGTTTATGTTTAATTGATGTAATTATAAGTTTTTACACGTGTGAACTAACATTTTTAAACGAAATTTAACGAGAAAAATGTAAATTTAATATACTTGCAAAAATTTAAAATTTTAATTGGTACACTTATTAATTTAGGATTTTAATTGGTACCACTCTTAAAATTTATGGTATAAATTATTATTATTTTCCTACAAATAAGATAATTAGTCTAAGTGGTGGGTTGACCCGAACTCCCAATAGGTGCATGTGACACCTTTTTCTCCACCAAGTTTAGCTTTTCAAAAAAGTCATGCACTTAATCTAGAACATTAATTGTTCATATTGTATATATGTATTTTTTTTTATAAGTTTCAAAAAATTATATGTATTTATTTAAGAAAAAAAAAAGTGAGGTAGTGGAAATATGAGAGACTATCCATATTACAGACAGGATTTATTAAAATATTCAAAAATTTCTTTGATATTGATAAAAGCTTACTTTGAGCCAATTAATTAGAAATAAAAGCACCATGCCATTAGTATTATTATTATTATTATTATATATATATATTTTTTTTTTATAATGTGTGGGATAGGGATAAAACCTATACCTCTTGGTCAAGACATCATGTCAGTTGAACTATGTTTTTGTTGGCAGAATATGTCATTATTATAGTTTAGGCATGACATTAAGTTTAACATCACTAGAATTTAATACTACCACTACTCATATGATGAGTTAGTCACCAAAAAGCAAAAATTAAAAAGTTGAAGCTTCTTGTTTCAAAAAAATAAAATTAAATTTACTCATCAACCGATCAAAGTGTTAGAGGCTAGAGCTATTAGAGAAGGTCTCGAGTATGTGAATTCTCACCTTGTTATTCTTGAGGGTGGGCTCTTTGTTGAGTCTGACTCTTTGGAAGTGATCAATCTCCTTAACAAGGAGAGTGAAGATCTTTCGGAGTTAAAAAACTTAGCAGAGATTGTCGAAGAGCTGGCGAGATCGATCGGCGTTGTCTCATTTACTTACTGCGGCCGACTGGGTAATTTGGTTGCCCATAGATTGACTCGTTTTGCGCTTGGGTTTGATTTCCATTTGTACCCGGAGGTTTCATCTGTTTAGAGAAGAGATTTTTTTTTTTTTTTTTTTTTTTTTTTTTTGGGGGGGGGGGGGGGGTGGGGGAGGTTGTGCCTGGGTGGTTGTTCTCTCTCTTAAATGAGGAGCTTATTTTGTATGGTGGTGGTGGTTAGTTAATGAATGTTTAATTAAAAAAAAGGGTTTCAGATGCTAAAGAAAAGAACATTTTTTTGAGCATTTCTGGTTTTCCAATGATACTACCAAAAAAGTTGAAAAAATCAATGATAGTTAATGAGTTTTGGAGTTATGATGCCAATTTATGTAACAAAGTTTTGTTTGTCTTTTTCAGTTAAATTATATATATCAAACCGAACATAATTGACCTAAGATTATATCTTGATTAAAAAGTAGTGGGTTCAATCCCTATACATTAATTAAAATACTACTACAAAAAATTATATATAAAAACAATTCTAAAGGTTAATTTGAAAAATTAGCATAGTCTTCGATAAAGTCTAAAGTTTAATCTTTATTTTCATATTTATGGTATTAAAAAGGTAAAAAAAAAATCAATAAATAAACAAAACTCTTAAGATATTAATAATAATAATAAAAAAAAAAAAAAAAAAGGTTCAATAAACTATTTCGTTACTTAAAAAAAAGTGTTAGGATTTAATAAAACATACTTCCTAAAATTTAGGAGTTAAATTTTTACTATTACAAATTTAGAGACTAAATAGATTAAAAAAATAGCCAATTAAAAGTGTAGTTTATCTTAAATAAGTTAAACTATAAATTTGGTATTTATAATTAGACACGGTTTTAATTTGGTCTCTATAATTTTAACAGATTAGATGGTTAGCTATTTGGTCTCTATAGTTTTAACTTTAAGAGACTATATGATTATATGGAATGTGTATCAAGATTATCCCATTTATTTTAAAGTAACATGAGATACCTAGACATTTTGAGATGCCCCACACGTGACATTTATCTATTTTGGATGCCCTCTCGCAATATGAATTTTTGAGATGTCCATGTAGATGACATTTTTGTCATTCACATTTTTTATTTTTTATTTCATAAATCTACTTTATTTCACTTTTTTATTTTGTAGTTAAAAATAATTTATTGTATTCATTTTTTTAGTATAATAAATTAATGCATTATGCACTAACAAATTACCATTGAAATATAATTTTTCGATAGTTGTACAATATTTAGTGAGTTGTCTTTCTTTCTTGTACAACTATTTAAATGTTTTTTTTTTGTTTTTTTTATAAAATAAATCTATTTAAAAATATAATATAATAATAAATACCAAAATATTATATAAATTTAAATTAGATTAAAATAATATGTAAATTAATTAAAGATCATTAATAACATTATTGGTATAATGCATAACCTTAAGACATTCTCATACATAAATTTTGCAAAACAAACACAGTTATCCAAATATTTCTAGACATTCTTATAAATTATTCTAACAAATGTCAAACATTTATTCTATATTTATGTACATCTATGATTTCGCATCCAAATATTTCAGTTATGTAGATTCCCAAAAAAAACAAACAGCTCTAAAAAGTTTTAATTTTTTTTTTTTGTAGTACTTTTGTTAGTAAAAAAAAAAGGTTACAATTTAGTTCATATAATGTGAATTTTGTTTCGATTTAGACCATATGGTTTGATTAAACCTCACAATTCATCGCACAACTTTTTTTTTTGCAAAGGTAAATATATTACTAAAGAAAAATGACGACCTCACACCCTTAGACCAAGACACAAAAAGCAAACAACAAAGCACAAAAGCAAACTAGTCAACAAAGATAAAAATCATGAAAACAAGTCCCAAGACAGAACACTAATTGAGCCCGAAAATGACAAAACACACAACCACGACGAACACCATTAAGCCATATCAACGTGGGATACTAAGAAGGACAACCTGAGAGGAACGAAACCCAGAACTATGAAGCTGCACGTTCCGTTCCCTTCAAATATGGTAAATAGTCGCACACCAAGCAAACTACCAGACCCGCCTACGACCCTAATTACCCCTATTGATACAACTCGTCCACTCCAACTCAGTAGGCCAAGAGAAAATTCGGTGAGATGAATGACCGAAGTGAAACACCCAATCTCCATACAAAAAACGATTAAACGAACAGTCAAAGAACAAATGATCTCGCGACTCAACTGAGTCCAAACACAACAAGCAATTCATAGAGGGATTCCAGGTGTGGAGCCGAGCTCACGTATACAACCCGAACTATGCCTATATCATAAGAATCGAATCGATAATATTTAACCTAAACTTTAAATGTTAAATGAAAAAAAAAAAAAAAAAGAAGAAGAAGAGATAAACCCTAAAACAAATAATGCCAACTTACACTATAGGGGAGCTAGATTTGATTTGCAAGGCTTTCTAAGGCCTTAATCAGACAGTTTTGTAGTCAACACTCAACATGATGATTATTGAACTAAAAAGTTGTTCCAAAACCTTCCTTATTTTCCCATACCATCCAACATTAAACCACATCTTTTGCTGTTACTGTTAGGCATTTGTAGCCTCATGATTCATGTTCTTTGCCTACTTTTTTTTAAACCAAACTCCCATTTATGGCTTGGTCATTTCAATTTATTATTGTTTTTTAATTTTATTTTGTCTTAAAAGAAAAGAAAAGAAGCAAAAAGTTAGAAAGCAAAAGCATGAGACAATTCCAAAAAGGATTCATGGCACTATATGAATTTGGGACCCAATTCAACAGCTAGCTCATCTTTTTTATACAATCAAATTGTGGCCACAATTTGCTTATACCTTATAAATATCTCACTTGTTTTCTCCCTTTGCCCTCCTATTATTCATTAGGCATCTTTCATTCTCTCTTTAAAGAGACTTGTGTGCAAACTTTTTTTTCTCTCCATTTCTATTAATCTATCTGCCCCACTTTTCTTTTCAATTTGAACTCTTTCAAACCCATCTTTTCATTATCCTCTTCCACCTGGACCAATAGTACTATTATGATATAGTTCGCTTTAAACTTAAATCACATTTTATCAGATGAAACGATCTTATATCAATAGAGATAATAATAAAGATAATATTTAGAGACAGTTGCATATATGACAATCTAACACACAATAGTAGCAAATCTAACACAAACTAAAAGTATTTGCAAACATAAGACAATTTTATCAGTGATAAAGATCTATCGAAATTGTCTATCTCGTTTGGTCTAATAGATTTATATTTTTAAAAAAGAAATACCATATTCACAAACTATTTATTTGTTTGACATATTTATAAATATAACATCTAAGTTTCACACACTTATTACAATTATCCTAATCTTTAACTGATGTGATGTGAATTAATCATACTTAAATATTACTTTCAAGTGGGGAAATGGAAGAAAAAGTAGTCCAAATTAAAGAAAAGCTTCAAGTGTCTGCTTTTACAATCTTATCCTATTACAGCTGTTGTGATAAGAACTTTTGGTGCTTTGGCACTACATAAAGCCACACAGTAGAATCACTTTTGTTTCTTATAATTGCCTTTTTTGAGTCTTTTTGCCATTTCACTTTTCATTATTTCTTTTAACTTTTAGGAAGATACTCTATTCTGCAGTGCCAGTGTGGGCTGTCTGAGGTTATAGATCAACTGATAAAATAAGATAAAAAAAAAAAAATGGAACTTTTTTTAAACCATAAGAAGCAACAAAAACAACAAAAGTTTCTGCAATCTATGTCAGTATTTCACATATCTCTCTCTATATATAGCAATATGTACATTAGAAAAGTGAAAAAAACAACAAGCTCAGCAATCAGCATGGCTATGTAAAATGAGGCAAATAAGTGAAAACTGTTAAAAGTGGAATCATAATATAATATAATCTGCATTCCTTAATACTAGTTTGGCAAATTCTAATTCAAAGGTTAGCAAATTCTAACTCACTCTGAATCTACACGACGATGACAACCACGACGAGCGCCTTCAAGAGCTCTCGTGAAAGATTAGAGATCTCGACAAGGCGGCAGGGTTTGCCTGCAAAAGTACTGAGGAGGTTTCAGTAACATGAATCTTCTCATGGCCCTTTGGTTGAAAGGGTTTGAACATATTTTTTGCCCCATTCATTGATTCATTCTTTATTCCAAGTGTTGCCCATATTGAACTTTTTGCAGCCTCACTTGGATCATCAATCCTTAAAGTCTTTGGTGTCAAAACACATCCATTTCTATGCTTAAATCCCTCTTCTTTACTTGAAATCCCATCTTCTTTGCTAATTTCATTCTCTCTTTGATGCTTTCCCAATGTTGAAGAAGGTAAATTAGAGTCAGAACACATAGATTTTTCTGGTTGTGGTGAAAACCATGGTCCTGAAACTCCACAAGTCCAAGCAGCTGCTGGAAAAAATGACATGGGAAATCCTGGAGGAACTGATGAATTCCAAATAAAAGGCCATGGAACTCCAGAAAGATATGAAATTTGAGATGGGAAGCCATTGATTTTCTGTATTTGAGATGATTCTGATGAACTTTTATTATCACACCCTCCTAATTCAGATCCTTTCTCTCCTCCATTGTTAAAAACTCTGTTTTCTGCAAGGTTCAAAACAGAGCTGACAACAGAGTCAGAATTCTGTGCTTCCAAATTGAAATTGAGGATTCTGCCATTATTACTAACGAAATCTGGTTTGTGGGTTCCGTTTGAATTCTCGATTCTAGCAGCTTCGAGAGCCTCAGACATTGTGATGTGGCGGTAATAAGAAGCAGAGTTTTTGCTCTTCCGGCGACCGGCACCGACCGGGACGTTCCTCATCGTGCCGCCGGCGGTCCAGTATCTTTGACAAGCTTTGCAAAAATGGCGAGGTTGATTGACATTGTAATTGTTGAAGTAACAGAATTTTGTGTCCATGCTTTTGCAGCGAGGACATGGAAGCAATTTATCAGGCTTCTTTAGAGTTTTTTCTGAATTGGGATTTTCTTTTTCACTCTCTGATTTTCCATTCATGGCTGGTTTTGAAATCTCTTCATCTATAGATGGCGTTTTTGGATTCACGCTAGTTTCTTGGTTTCTTGAATCATCTGAATCATCATCATCAACAAGCTTCTCATAATCATCTTCTAAAGTTTCATCCTGAAATCCAAAAAAAGAAATCAAATTAAAAGTCAATCCAGTTTCTGTTTAGTTCATTGCTGAAAATCCCAATTGAGGTAGAACAAAAGTTAACATTTCAGAAAAGCCCTTTTTTCCTTTTCGAGTAAATTAGTAACTTTTTCAGTCAATGATTGAAAACAAAACTCTCCATAACCCAAAAAAGTTCAATTCCCAAGTTTCCAACAGTAGAACAAAAAAAACGTTTTTTTCAGAAGCACCCAGGAAGCAGAAAACAGAAGGGGAATCAAAAAAGTACAAACAACCCAGAATTTGTTTGAGCAATTGGTGAAATGGGTAGCAGTTGGAATAAAGAATAAGACAGTCCTCTGTGCAGTAGGGCAGTCTGTACCTTTTCCGGTTGAGGAAGTTTGTCAGAAGAAGGAAAGTCGGCGTGGGAATGAATCGCCGGAGCTTCGCCGTCGTCGGAGAGTGGAATTTTCCGGCCAAAGAGGGTAAAAGCAAGGTCCTTAGAAGAAGAAGAATCCAACATAATTAAGTTTTTGAAGAAGAAGAGTTGGAAATTTGAAAGGAAAAGAGAAAGGTTGACGTTGTTAAAAGAAAGGGGAGGGTGCCACGTCAGCGAGTGAATTTTGATTTTGAGCCACAAGTTTATGTGGACACAAAGATTGTCTTCCATTTTATGATTCTAGGTTGTACCAAAAGTTGGTGCACCCGATGCCATGCTTTAACAAGTTTGGCTGCCGCCTTCCACGTGGATTCTTTTTATTTGCTTGTTTTTTCATGTTTCATTGTCCTTTGCTTTTTTATTTTATTTCATTTTTTTTGGAGGTTGCTAAATAAATATGTCTTACTTTCCAAAAACAAAAACTAATTATTTTAACTATTTTTCTCTATTCTTTTTGGAGAAGAATGTTCCCTTATCGAAAGGAACACAAATATCAAATTAAATAATTGTGTCTCTCTGCTTTGTTTACTTCATTTTAATTTTAGAAAATATTTAGTTTATTAATCTATTTTTTAGTTCGATTAATGTAGGGTAGAAGATCCTAGGGAGGAGGATAATTATTGAAAGTTATGATTATGAGTTTTTAATTTAATGGACTGCACTGATTAGGTATGTAAACTTCAACTTTTAGAAGATAACACTACCTAAATTACAAACAATTTGTAAATATATATATAAACTAGACTATTGTTAAGTTGCAATTGGTTAAGTTGGTTAAGTTGATATAGATGACGTATAAAATTTGTTCACTTATTGTTAGGATTATGGAGTCGTCAGAATGTTCCTGTAGAGTCAGTTGGATCGAGAGGACGGTGTCGAGACGCTACGAAGAGTGTCGCGATACTATCACAAGAGACGAAACAATCACGCCTTAAATTTTTTCGTAGCATCTCGACGCTACTGCTACGCTGTCCTTCAAGCCCCAAAGATGCACGCACACACTATAGTACATTGTCGACACTACATACATGTCCTCTATAGCATCCCGACACTACGTTTGTTTTCTAGAGTGAAAGTGTGTGTTTTCAAGATTTTGTGTGCGACCTAACAATATTTTTTGGGTTTCGAGGGTTTATTCATTGTGAATCCGACATCCATTATTGTTGGGCGTAAAAGTCAAGATAGTTATTATTGTTGTGGCTTCTTTTTAAGGGTGATTTGTAGTGTGAGATGAGAGTCATTTGTAATCTCCAAATATGGTAGAACGTGTAGTGTTTAGGACGAAAATGAATATATATTTCTGGTTTTGTTTTTTCTCTTTTCCTACTCTATTTACTTTGTTGTTAATTGTCGACTTGATTTGCTTTGTCTGTGGGATGTGAGATGTATATTATTTATATCTTATTGGATTTTGTAGATGTTATATAATATAATTGTTAGTTGATGAACATCTCACAATAGATAAATATCGTCAATCCACACTACATCTCAAAGATGGTTCGAATCTCCACTCTTAATTGGTAAATTAAAAATAGAAAGTTCTATTTTTTATTATTATTATTATTTGAAGTAGTTGAATTTATTAAAGAGGGCTACGTGGCAGTTGGCTGCTACCCTGGCACATTCTCCAATAAGATTTCGACACTTGTTTATTTTCTCCTTTGGTTTTTATAAATTTAGGTCAGTTATATTCCCAAAATATCTCTTTAAATTCTCTCAATTTATGATTTATCATTACAAATAAATTATTTTTCTCTCTCTTAAAAAAAAAAAAAAACAGAAAATAGACAAATGTCAAAATATTATTGAAACACGTGTTTTATAACTCGAAGGAAGACTAGGAAGTACATCGGCCAGAAAAGTTTCTATATTTTATAGATTCATTAAATAAGTAATAACATAATTTTTCAAGTCAACATTTCGTCCATAAACTATTAACAACAACATTTATATATTTCGGTTTGAAGATAGCTTACTGTATAAGAAATTAACTACCATGTTTATTATGATAGAATCGAATAAGAAAGAACAAAATAAGCGTAAAAAAAAATCGACACAGGTTTACGTGGTTCACTAACGTCGTGTTAACTACGTTCACGGATAAAAGAGAGAAAACAATATTAATATTACGAATATGAGAGAATTACAAAATGACAGACTAGAGTCATATACAACAGATTCACGACATTCCAACAATCTTAAAAATTGATGATTCGATTTTTTTCCTTATCGAATATATCAAATCATAAGAACTTAACTACTATCTCAAAGACCGATAGTTCGATAGATCTCCACCTTACAACGATGCGTGTTGAACTTTAAAAAAAAAAAATGGAGTGTAATGTGTATATATAATAGAAAATGACAATAGTCAAATACATATGCAATATATGGATGAAGTGGAATATATCCAAAAACAAGTTAATATTTTTTTGGTGTGTCATTCTGAATCACCTACATCTATTAACAAAAAGAAGAAAGTTGTGATGTTAAATTTTGACTAATCAATTTTAAGTTAATTGACTAGTTAATTTTTTTTAATATATATATATATTTTGTCGGAAATTAGTTGTTGTCTTTAATTATATTTTACCAATATAAATTATTGACTTACTATATCATCAATCAATATTGTAACTATACAATACAATGTTTATTGGCCTCCTAACAAGAAATCATGAATGTTCTCAAGTTGTTTTACTTAGTATTCAGGTGAATATGTCGTATCGGTGTTCGTCTTGGTTGAAATTTTGTCGCCTTCATCTTTCATTAGTGTTCTTTATTGGAACTTATTTCCGTGATGTGCTTTTTTTGTTGGCTTGATTTCATTTGATTTATTGTATCTTGGTCTCGAGCTTGATGTTCATCTTACGCATTAATAATATATCCTTTTGACTTTGAAAAAAAAAAAAATCAAGAATGGACTCTAAGTCAATTTTTAAAAATGGACATTTTTAAATAATTAAATGTATTTTATTATTATTATTTTTTTGGCAAAGGAATTAAATGTAAAATTTGTATCGCCATGTTTGTCATGTTTTCTGAAAGGAAACTTTTCCCAATCCAAGTTGATTTAGGTGGGCCTGGATTTGGGCCTTTGCTAGTTTGGGTCTAAATTTGATATGTAATGGGCTTCTTCTTCCTTACGTAAAGGTTGGACAGCTATTTGAGAAGGGTTAATAAAAAGAATGTCTACACAAAAATACGGATAATAGAATTTGTCTAAATTTGAGTTTACATTGTAATGTATGGCTAGAGTGTTTTTAGGAGTAAATCTCTATGTGTATAATCTCTATTACACCCTTTGAACATGTTTTTTTTTTCACAATATTATATTGTTAAAATTTGTTTATTTATTTTAATGGATTAATTAGTTTGTTTAGTTTATTTAATGAGGTGGCTTAATTGCACGTTAAGATAGACGGTTGTTTTTTCCGTTTACTTTTGTATCCCATTATGCATCTTTGGTTGGTCGTAGGGTAGATCCCACGCACACAAGGGGAGGGCCGGGGGCACACTCGTCGGGCATATATTACGTGGGGGGTTACACCTGTACCTGCCGGGTGTAAGGAGGAGGTCCATTTTTGGTTGTTATTAATTTCCGAAAATTGTGGATCTCCACATACACCAGTCAAAATTCATTTTTTGTCACAACTAATTCGCCCACAACTACTTAAAGGTTTCAATTTGTCTGGTTGCATTCTTGAATATTTGCGTATTGCAGAACCCAATTAAGACCACCATCCAGGGAAAATAATCCAACCATCCTTTTCCAGTCACTCTGCAAAACTCGAAAAACCCTCAACCACACAACAACCATCCATGTCGTCCCTTCCCATTGTCGATGATGTTCAGGTTGTCGTCCCTTCCTCTCTTCCCTTACCATATTTTTATACGGTTATATTTTTATACGG
The DNA here is from genome assembly GCA_028017165.1 of Herpetospermum pedunculosum. Lineage (NCBI taxonomy): Eukaryota > Viridiplantae > Streptophyta > Magnoliopsida > Cucurbitales > Cucurbitaceae > Herpetospermum > Herpetospermum pedunculosum. Next base: position 69,389,269 of record CM051528.1, read on the forward strand.
TTATTTTATAAATACCCTATTCCACAAACAAATACAAAGTTGTTATATTTAACAACGTGTACATCCCCAATAACCGTCTTTTTTAAAAAAAATTGGAGAACAACCGAATCGCTTAAAAAAAGGAATCACCGGCTATTTTTTAGTTTTTTTGAAATGTTGGAGTTTCCTTTGGTTTTAATAAACGAAATCATATGTTAAACTAAACAAAACATCTACACCTTCCTAAACTTCAAACCCTAGAATACTAACCTACTAACGGAAATCAGGTAGCCCTACAGTAGCATTACAATGAAACTCGTTCGTTGGTAAACACATGGAGGGAAAAAAATGCGAGAGAGGGAAATGCTTACCAAGTAGGTTATGGAGGAACGACTTTGCGAGAGAGGAATGCCGAGTCTAGGTCGGACGTACTCGCCTAATGCGTCGGTGGTTCAGTTGCTCTCAGGGTTAACGTAGGGGCGTTTCGTTTGCCTACGCTTCTGATTTTTGAAGAATGGAGTTCACGATTTGGCGTTGGCGATCTTTGAAGAAGGCGTCCGTGGTTGAGGTAGCGTGTTCATAAATTGGCGATTTTTCATCTACCCATAAATGAATGGAGTAACCCCGTGTTCATAAATGAATTTCCATCTACCCATAAAACACATCATTCCCATTATTGGGAAGCGATACATTTTTTTTAAAAAAAAACAATCACCTGTTGTTGGCTTCCTTTATTATTGAGTAATACACAGAACTTCCAAACTCATTTCCACTCCCATTGTTATTAGGTGTGCACGGACGCACACACCCCCACTGTTAATGCTAATTTTTACTGTCTGCAGCTGCACAAACGGAAAATTCCGCCCCAGCATTACTTTGTGTGCAGTCACACACACACCGACATTGGTTGACGAGACCCCTAACTATAGGTATATACAGCTCTTTGTGGGTATTTTTTTTCCTTGGTATGCAAACATTCACACACCGCCACTGATGGATGCAATCTGCCTGTATTACTTACTCCAGTATATAGGCTCATTTTCATTTTTAACGTTATTTACACTATTGGGGGTGGGGTATACCCATGTATGCAAATTTGGATAAGTTTCATCCCTCTGGTTTTTAACGGCTTCTCTCTACTTAATTAACCCTCTCTGTTAAATCCACGTCAAACTCTGTTTTCTCTCTCTTCCTAAACTTTGATATTTTAAAATATTCTATTTTTTATTGTCAAAATTAGTAGCAATTGACGAAGGGTAAACAAGTCCATTTGGTTCTAAAATCTTATACTAAATTTAGGATTTAGACATAATTCAAAAGAAAAAAGTGATTGGCCATTTTTCATGTTGGGTGGCTTAATTGTAGACATTCCTCTGGTTTCCCCTATTTGAGAAAGCCCAAATATATCGGTTTTTTTTTTTTTTTTTTTTTTTTTTTTTTTTTTTTTTTTTTTTTTTGTTTTACATGCTTTAACCAATTAAGTAATCATCAGAATAATCCAAATATAAAGTTAATTGGTTTGATAACCCTTCAACTAAATTACTATCTTGTAAAAATAATAGAAAAAAAATAGATAAAATAAAATAGTGAATTTTTTTTTAGGAATTTTTAAATAGATGACTCCCTCCGGGTCTTAATATCAAATGACCCAAATTTTTAAAACACATGCTTATTTACATTCTTTCATGATCAACAAGCCCCCTCCCTATAGATGACTCCCTCCGGGTCTTAATATCAAATGACCCAAAATTTTAAAACGCATGTTTATTTACATTATTTCGTGATCAACAAGCCCCCTCCCTCTATGAAAAGTCATCTGTATCCCTTACTGAGCATGATCGTTAGAGAGGCAACTATTATGTTCTCGTGCTCAGTGAAGGGTACTACAAATTTTCCCCTCGCGATCGTGCTTAGTGTTGATTACATCAACAAAGAGACAAAAACCATGTGTAGTTTCCGAGGAGAGGTCAAAAAACATTAAGACTCTCCAAGGAGAGTCATTTGTGCAAATATCCCAAATTTTCTACTATAGTCGAAATATTTTTTAAAATGTCAAAATTTTATTTTTTTTATTTGTACAAAAGTATTTAATTGATGTGGTTGAAGAATTCAACATCTGATCTATTGGTTATTAGTTCATACTTTATGTCAGTTGAATTATGTTCATGTTGGCTAAAATTTCAAACATACTCCTAATAAAAATAGTTTATATAGTATAGGATAGTTTATATAGTATTTATGTAAGTTTCATGATCATGATTAATATTTTTGTCAAATCGAGCATAGTTTAAGGGGATGTTATTTATAAATATAATTGAAATTATATTTTGATCATCAATTCAGTCGTTCTAGTATAGTGGTAAGTATTTCCGCCTATCGCCAAACCGAGCATAGCTCAATTGGCATAAGGTTGTGCCCGTGACCAAAAGATCATGGGTTCAATCCTCGCATTTATTAAAATACTGTTGCAAAAAAAAAAAAAGTATTTCCGCCTATTAAAAGATTCTAAATGAAAAAAATGTAGAAGCATAAATTAGTCATTTGCATGTACTCATTTTCCTCCTGTTTTATAGGATAACGTTTTTTTTTTTTTTTTTTTTTTTTTTTTTTTTTTTTTTTTTTTTTTTTTTGACAACATGTGGGGGTGAGAATCGAATAACATTAGTTTTTTTTATTAAAAGGAAAAGAAGAGTTTAATTTTATAATTAACATCATTCAAGTAACTTTTTATTTTTTTAACACCGACTATATATAATATAAGACAAGTGTAAAGTAAGGTAATTCTTTTTTGGTGAATTATGCTGTCTCCTTCCCGTGAAAGAAGCATGAAATTAGATTACAATGGGCAACCATGAAAGCTATTTTAAAAAAAAATATATAAAAAAAAAATCATATCATATAATATAATTTCAAGTCAACAAAAGAATTTAATTTACTTTAATTTAATTATGACTTTCAAGTCAATCCTCACTTTTTTTTTTTCACTCATGAGGAAAAAGAGGATATGGAATTTAATTAGATTTTCAAACAATCATATTTGTTTATACTATGTATTCCCAATGTGAAACACAAAATATTTCGTACAATTTTGACTAATTTATCCACTTTTTTTTTTTTTTTTTTTTTTTTTTTTTTTTTTTTTTTTTGACAAATTAGCCACCTATATTAACAAATTTTCTCTTCATCATCTTCAACAACTTTTTGGCTGGATTTTGTCCAGCTCTATTATCATACATATTACTTTTGGTTTTTAGATTTTATTTTTTAAAATTGCTAAAGATTTCTTTCTAAGTGTTTTGTAGAGTTAGAAAACAATATTAACTAGTTCTTTATAAACAATATCATTATTAATGAGATATTATGAACTTACATATAAATAATAATACATATCACCATTTTTCGTTGTTCATTTCAACTATATATATAAATAATGATACATATCACTATTTTCGTTCATGTACTCAACTATATCTCTACTTTGTGATGGACAATTGGTTATAATGTTACATCAATCATAAAACCATGTGAATATATTGATATTATTAATCGACACATTAAGATAAAACGAACGAACATATTAGAGAATAAGTATACCTAGTTTGTTCAATTAAACAAAGTAGAATGGACGCACACATATCCCCAACAAAGTGGGTGAGAGAGCTCATTAACGCAACTCACATGTTTAAGTTAGAAAGTTTGCCTTCAGAGAACAATGAGTCCCTAAACGTAGATGGTTATTGTTCGTAATAGTTGATCCGACAAACAAAGTAATGGTCGTTATCAGTCTATAAATAAGAAGTTTGAGATCATAGTTGAAATAAGTAAGTTCTCTCTTCTTATTCACACTTTCGCTTGATCACACCAATTTTAGTCTAATTTGAGTATTAGTTCGTGAATGTTTACAAACACTACATCAATATTGGGTTCTTTCTGAGCAAGTATTCACTATATCAATATAAAGTAGTCGGTTCGAGTAACTTTAGGGGGGAAAAATCAGCAGCAAAAAGCACAACCATGCATTGATACCCACATGTGATGGCAAAACTAGTACCACATAATTTGGTGCAAATTTGGTTCAAACCCACTAGCCATTGAAATGGATTGCACCTTTTCTTCCTTTTTTGTTGAATTTCTAAGATCTTGTAGCCCCTAAAATCTCTCTCCCCATTTATAAACTATACACAAAACATATTTACACAACATTTTCCTTGAAACATTTCCTCACAAACACATGATTATAATTATATTATTCCCACTACCCCCATTGACCTTATAAATTAGTGCACACCATGAGTTTTCCCTCCTCACATTTTTCTTCTGTCATCCTCCACTTTCCCACAGTGTCTTCCAACTTTTCTCACCACATTGACTTTTAAAATATCATAATTTCCCCTTTTCCCCCACTTCCCAAGCTTTCACCTTTCATTTTAGACAGATAATCCTAGGGTTTAAAACCCTGTCAAAACATACAAATTACAAACAAGTCTCCTCCATATAATATGTTCTTGTTGCTATCACTTTCTTTTTGACTTTGTGTAGCAATCTTATAAACATATCACAAGATCTCATATGGAGTAATAATGTGAAATGCTGCAACTATAAATTCCCCTCTACCTAAAGCCATCAGCTTTTAGCTCTGAGATTTCATTTATAAATATCTCCATTTTCTTCCTCTGGTTTGAAGCAGAGCAGCACTTTCAGCAATGGCAACCACTCATTTCCTTCGTTTACTTGTCATTTTCTTGGCATTTGTTAACCTTCTTCTCTGTTCCAATGCTGTCCCAACTTCAAGTAAGCCTCACAAATTTATTCCATTAATCTTCTTTCTTTTCCCTCTTCTTATCATGAACTAACTAAATGCTTCTGATCTGATTCTGTAGGAAGTGTCAGCCTCATGAATGGATCTGATCAATTTATTCAAGTTTCAAGCAACACCCACATGGTATATTACATTACCCATCAACCTAAATCTATTTCTCCCTTCAAGTTTTTAGCTTTTGTTATATCAGAACAAGAGAGTATGTGTTGGAACTCCCTATTGTCTTTTCACTCGAGTTTGAAAATGGGAGCAAATTTATCGTAACTTATCAACTTTCTCCATGGTATCAGAGCAACTAGGTTTTGTGTTGAAACTCCTATTATGTTTTCACTTGGGATTTTGAAAATGGTAGTAAATTTATCATAACTTATCAGCTTTCTCCATGGTATCATAGTAAGAGGTTTTGTGTTGAAACTCCTCTTGTCTTTTCACTCGGGATTTTGAAAATGAGAGTAAATTTATCGTAACTTATCAGCTTTTCCCATGGTATCAGAACACGAGGTTTTGTGTTGAAACTTCCTATTGTCTTTTCATTCGGAATTTTAAAAATGGGAGTAAATATCTTTCTCCGTTCAAGTTTGTAGCTTTCGTGTTAATTTAACATAGTATCAGAGTAAGGTTCTATGTTGAAACTCCCTATTGTCTTTTCACTCCGGTTTTGAAGATGTAAGTAAATTTATCGTAACTTATCAGCTCAACGAAAGCTTCTATCTATGTAGGTGACTGCAACAGAGGAAGAAGTGAGGCATGGAAGAATGATGGTGGAACTAAATGACTATCCAGGATCTGGAGCCAACAATCGCCACACACCAAGGCCACAATTTAGAGGCTGTGCTGATTGTTGATTAGTTTTTACATTACATATTTTGGATATATTGGTCTGAAATATCTATCTATCTTATAATATATATTATATGTATATGAATATGGGATTGTGGAAGGAGGGTTTGGGCTTCTTCATCACTCTATTAAGTTGTTGAAATGCTGAGGGGAAAGAGATGGGTAGAAAGATTTATAAGATTAGGTGAAAAATGAGTACCAAAAATATGTGTACTTCTTTTGTAAAGCAAAGAGAACATTGCTTAGCTTATTTATTCAGTAATATATAATTTTGAGGGCTGTGATTAAAGCCATTCGAATCTGTTTATTAAACTTGATATCTTCAAAGTTCAGACTGCTGCTGAAGATTTTTTTTTTCGAGTACCACAAACGGACAAGAAGTATTTGAACTTCCGACCTCAAAAGAGATAGTACCTGTCAATTACCGCTATGAATTCGAATCACAAAGAAGGAAAAATCCAATTCCTGAATTAAAAATGAATGGTCACTTTCATGAGTTTGGTGCGAATTTTTTTAGTATATATTTAAAGATCTGCCAAGTGATTTGGGTCCTTGTGGCTTGGATTATGGATCCTTATCCTCGTGATTAATTTAAATATTTGAAAGAAGGGTATACTGAAAATGGAAAAAGAAATTGTTTTTGGACGATCCAGAAAATGGCTGAGTTTAAAAATCTCAAACCATTTTCCATTAAACTTTGAGGCTTTTGTGGTGAGTGGAGGAAGTGGATGTACTGGTTGAGTGCAACATACCAAATTTCCACCACAAAAATCAATTTAATTGCTGCATATTTCAATACCAAAGCAGCACTAAAATGGAGTCATTGTTTAATTGATTATAAATTGTATGTGGCAACATTTGAAGCTGAATACTAGCAATATCTTCCTGCATTAAACTCTGCAGTTCTTTCATTGAAATCATACCATTCATCTGTATAACTAAAAGATGATGTATAATGCAAGAAACAACTCTCAAGTTTAGAGATTAAATGAACACAATCATCCTTCGATGAAATTTATAATTTTACTTTGTGTGAACAGTAAAAAGGCAATTTAGAGAGGAGTGAGATGATCTATCAGATCCTCAACTCTGGGAATAGAAAATTCCAGCACTTTCTGTTTACTTGTACTTGAAGATAGATTAGGAGTAGAAAGAGTAGTTTTAAATTGTAAACAAGAAGGTCAAGCTTTGACAAAATCATATGAGTAGCTGTTTGGGGGGGAAAAGAAACATTATGACAGTGTATTACAGTAAAGGAAACAGCATAATCATACAAACTTCTCTTTCATGTTTTCTTTCTACAGACGTAAGTTAGTGCCTTAAAAAGATGTAATCTTCTTGTGTTTGATGCATATTGGTGACTGATCATTGGTATCTCGAAGTTTAGTAGATCTTTCAATCCAAAATTCAGCTGCAAAAGATTATCATACAGTATATTGTAGATCAAAACACTACTTTTTCTTTGCTGTATTATTTCTTTCTTTGTATCAGAACAAATTGAATTTTACCCCAACTGTCAATGTCTACATTCAGAAACTTGAAATGAACCAAAATTGTCCTTCTTCCTCTCTCTAGTGAAACGACACTCGTTTGGAAATTCGTTTGACAGAGTCCTAGCTGGGCGATCGGTCGTGCGTGTTAAGGAAACCGATGACGCTAGCTATTCTTCATGGTAAAGAAGATTTGATGGATTTGTTTTTGGTAGAACAGCATCTCCACCAGAAACCATTGTAATTTCAGCAAACAATGCAAGCTTAGTTCCAAATTCTGCTTGTGATAAACGCCTTTGCAACTGATCAGTCTCCCTTTAAAGGGCTCAACTAAAATGGCTATTAATGAACACTAATTAGAAAACTTATATCAATTAGCTATCTTATCCTTGGTACCTTGGCTGGCCATATAACAACGAGTATAAACCAACTATTGGCCAAATAAACTCAAAGACGATCAATTAGCAGGAACTCTATGCACCTCACATTACCTTTGGAAATACATTCTTGCATTTTTCTTTTTAATATATTCGTGAGTGTCCGGACCAGCTTGCGCGCACCTCGATTAATCTCACAGGACAACCATTTAACCCTACTACATTTGATTGTCAAAGAAACTCAGGATATTGAATCCTAGGTAGGTGGCAACCATAGTTTGAACCCATTCCCTCTAAACACTTTATTATTCCCAAGACCCTTATTCACGGCTAGGCCAACCCATGAAGCTGCCCATTGTACTGTACAGAAATCAACTCTCATGGAGTCGTCAAGCAACAGCCACCTTCAGACAGGAGGAATGGCAGGGGGCAGGCAACCATGGCAATGAAAGAACAAGAGAAAATGGTGGAAAGCAGCAACAATAAGACCAAAAACAACAAACCAGTTTCTCAAGTTTGCAGTAAGCTTGGTTGCATTGTGACTGTATGCTACTATGGGCCATATTAACTACAACTTCCAAAAGAAACTGGCAGCAAGCGGTTTAGCAACAGCATCAATAACAATAGACTTTCTGTTTTATCTGTGTTGGTTAGCAAAATGTTCAAGTCCATCTTCCATTCCAGTAGCAATGTTTCAGAACAGTCGATACAAGAATTGTAGCACAGGCGATTAGGCGAATTCTCAAGACAAGTTTTAGATCAAGTTTCTTCCTCCTTTTTTTTTTATAAGAAACCGAATTTTCATTGAGAGAAATGAAAGAATGTAGAGACACATACAAAAATAAATCCCAACAAAGAAAAATGACTCTGAAAACCTCCGGAAATGACTCCAATCTAAGTTTTAGATCAAGTTATAAGATCTTGCAATATCAAAATTCCTTCAAGTGCCAAACTAGAGTTCTGCAATATCTGCATGAATGGTAAATCACATCACCCTTTAAACCTGCTGGAGAGAATTATAAGTTATAACATACCTCTAATTGAACTGGTTTACAGTGATCTATATGGACTCGCTACAATCATCTCTTTAAATGGCTATAACTATTATGTTAGCTTGGTCATTAGACTTGCTTATTTTCCCTAAAAAGCAAATCCAAAACCATCTTTTCTCAACCTATCTCACTTTCAAGAAACTCATAGAAAATCACTTCAACAAACCAACTAAAATCTGCAAATTGATTGGGGGATAAATAAAGCCTTCAAAAAAAAATCACCAACATTAGCATAACTCAGCGGTAATTGACACCTACTCTTTGTCTTGAGGTCGAAGATTCAAATCCTCATACCGCACATTTGTTGTACAAAAGAAAAGGACCTTTAACAGAAATCACTCAATCAAAGTTATGGCATGGAATTCAAGCAACCATGTCCTAACATTAATGCTGAAAATTGAACGAGTTAAAAGGAAACATTGACATAATGTTAAAATGAATCTAAGTCGCCCAACTCAAACTTCCAAGCCCCATAAGTTCAACTAAAATTAAAACAAGTAAAGTTTTCTCTATACTTGGATCCCCATTTATGGATCTCTTAATTTGAAATCAAAATAGGAGGATCAAACCAAACAAATCCTTGCTTCAGAAACTCGAGAAACTTAGAGCCTATTTAGATGCAGCCCCTACCCATGAAAACTAAAGGAAGGAATTAATGATTGGTAGATCATTGGAAGGAATAGTCAGATAAGAAATTGATGAAGGTAGGTAGACATTAGACAATAATTGAAGATGAATTTTCAATGCAAAAGTCAAAGAAGAGAAATGCTAATGAAACACAAAAAGATGAGCAATTTTTTTGTATTCACCTCGTTGCTTAGTTTATCCAGCAAACGTGCAAGTCCTCACGTGAACACAACCACTAATGAATCCCACGAACAAACTAAACGATCCGTGCTAAATTTCTTAGAACATGTTTGGGAGTGATTTTAAAATGGCTAAAATCACTTTTGTCATGTTCAAAATAATTTCAAAACATGTTTTTTAGTCATTCAAAATTAATTTTGATAGTGTGAAAATCGTGTTTAAAAATGTAGAGCTAAACATTAAATTGATTTTGAACTATTAAAGGTATGTTAGAGAGACCTTTTGAACCAGCAAAAGTGATTTTAACCATTTCAAAATCACTCTCAAACATACGATTTTGAATCATTAAAACATTTTGAACCAGACAAAATGATTTTAACCACTCTCAAACATACCCTTTATCTTTCAAAATCATTTTAATGTTTGATTTTATCCGTTCAGACTCGATTTACATACCATCAAGATTGATTCTGAATGAGTCGGGACTGATTTTGAACATGTCAAAATGATTTTAACCATTTCAAAATCACTCTCCAACCTGACAATATAAACAAACGATCAAACCCCAGTCATTGAAGTTTATTCAGACTTCCAAAAATCACTTAACTCCATTGGATCACAGCATGCATCTGAGGGGAAAAAACGACTGTCTAATCTCATAAAAACAGGACCCATTTTTGATAGTTGTACAAAAAATGGATTGCATTGCTTTTAACAAGTTAACAACTGTAGTACATGAAATAAAGTTCAAACAGAAGTAGAAAAGTAAAGGTCATATCTGAATGATGTTTGTAAATTGATCAAACATTTACCGAGTCCTTTGCTCTGATTTTTCTCCTCCGCCTGATTTCTGGAATTGATTTTGTTTGGGACATTGTTGATTTCTTGACAGACATTGGTTCGTTGGTGGCATCGGAGGCAGTGTCGTCATCTTCATCTTCCTCGTAAATTGAGGGCTCGTTGGTTTCGATGTCCAGTTCTTTTGCCGACAAGTTTAGATTTCGCCTACCGTTTCAGATTTTTGGCGGTGGAATTGGAAGAAGCCAACAAACTCGCAGTGGCAACGATGAGCATGACATCCTGTGAATGTATGCTATTAAAGTTAAGATTAGTCATGAATTTTTTTAATTTGTTTCTATTTCTTCACTTAATTTTAAAAAATGTTTAATTCATCTATGAATTTTTATCTCGGGTTTCCTTCTCGTTATTCGCTGCTCATAAGCGGACAAGCTATGCTAGACGCTACAAGCACTGAAGATTTGAATTGATTAGCACCAATCAATAGATGATAATGATAGAGACTAATTTTAAATTTGTTTCTATTTAGTCACTTAATTTTAAAAAAATATCTAATTGGTGTATGAATTTTTATCTCGAGTTTCCTTTCCGTTATTCACCGCTCACAAGCGGACATGCTACGCTAAGCGCTACAATCACTTGAAGATTTGGATTGAAGAACACCAATCATAGATATAACGATAGGGATAGGGGCATCTCAATTTCTTAATCCTTTTTGTGTTTTGTTTCTATTTTGTGTTCTCAAAAAAGTCTTTGAACTTTAAATTTTTTATTTTCAGTTAAAAAATGTTTAATAAGTCGTTCAACTTTCTCTAATAAATTTATGATAATTCATAATTCATAGGTTTAAAATATCAAATGATATTAAATTTTATATTCAATATCAAAGAGTAATACTTCGTTGGTGATTGAGCTTCCGACACGTGGATCAACCATAGGTTGTCACGTGTCAATTATGTATTAATATTTAAGAATTATCATTTAAGATTTAGAGTTTAAGGTTTTCTAATAAACCCTAAATACATCTTAAATCATAAATTCTAAATTTAAGGAGAAAATATATTCTAAGAATTTGTTTAGGGAATGGTACATTTTTTATAATAATAATAATAAAAAAAATAATTTGACACGTGACAACCTATAGTTGAGCCACGTGTCGGGTTTGGAGCTGGGTTGTAGTCCAAACCATCAGTCAAGAATTACTCTAATGAAAATGATCTTTCCGTATATATATTTTTTTAAAAAAAATATAGGGGTAGGAGATTCGAACTTGACACCTATTACTCATAGTTCATACATTGTCAGTTGAGTTATGTCATGACCGACCAAATCACTTTCAAGTGTTTAGAAAATAAGTATTTTTAAATATTAAAAAAAAATGTTTTTAAATATTTAACCAACCATTTCAAACCGACCCTTTATAAAACCATTTCAAACCACTCTTATCACATCAATATTATTTTTTAGGCATAGTGAATGAAAGATGCATCTAAGAATTATCCATTGTGTTAACACAAAACATATGTTGTGAATTCTTAATTAATATATTAAACAAAATCTGAAGTTGTACATATTATTAATACTTTTGATTCCCCAACCACAAGATTCAATAAGCTTTTGTTTTTAATAATTAGAACAGATGTGGAAAGTAAGATTACCCCATTTTAATACATAATAATTAATTCCAAACCTCATCATATCATAGATTATATATTTTAAAGTTTAATAAGATATATTATTATTATTATTATTATTATTATTTTAATCCTTTATGTTTCAACATTTTTTTATCAAACTAAGACATTTTTCAATTCAGTCTCTTACTATTAGTAAATATTAAGACTGATTGATAAAAAATGCAAGAAAAAAAATCGAAATTCCTTACCAATTTCTTTTAAAATAATTTTGAGAACCAACTAGAAACTTTTATTTCTCCTCCACCTTTTTCCATTTCAAACTTCCACAAATTTATTAAGTATTATTATGTCATGTATCTTCTAATTAGTCAATTTTAACATCTTTCAACAATAAAAAATAAATTGAAAACATCAATATTAGACACAAAAAACATATTTTAAGGCAAAAATGGTAGAGTCATTATCATGTTTTTTCATAAATGAATTAATAGAAATCTAATACTTAGTTTTAATAAACCACTGAAAGCAGCCAAAGTAAGGATGGAAAGTTCAAATTCTCCTACCCCAATTCTATTAAAAAAAAATAATAAAAAAAAAATCGAGTAAATCACACTTAAATTATCAAATTAAATGATTTTTTTTTTACAATTGTGGAGTGGAGGATTGAACCCATAACTTCATGATCACTGGTTTATACAATATGTCGTGTTGATGCAAAAAATTTCTCAATGGATCGAACCGGCATCTCACGTAGCCTCAACAATGAATTTGTAATTTTTGGGATGAAGATGACCTACAAAACAAAGTAAACAAACTTCGATGTCAAAGTCAGTATGAGCAATAGTTGACTAAAGTATTTTTCATATTATAATTGACTTACTTTCTTCCCGTTATTATGATGGTATTTATAATGCTAGTCTAGGTCTTTCATTTTCTAAAAAGTTTAGGAAAAGAAATCATTTGGGCCCCGTAGACTATGCTTGCTCCTCTCCTAGTAGGAAAGGATAGAGCCCGAATTGATCTAAGCAAGCCATGAGGGTCAAGGAACGCTCAACCTAGGACTGACCAAGCGGTCATCTTCCGGGCTCAAGAGCCCGTTGTTTGGGAGTTTGACCCTGACCTTCGTTCCAATAGGTCAGACTTCCTTTTGTCGAGGGACGATCAACATTGGGCTTGGTCGACCCTCCCTCGGACCAACTTCTTTCATGGAGGACTTGACCCTTAGTTGTTCCATGGGCCGAGTCCCCCTTGAATCTTGGGTTGAGTCTTCTTGAATGTGTTGAGCTTACGCTTGTTTTAACCCTATGTTGTTGGGGTTGGGATAACCTTTCCTAATGCATCAAGCATGGTTCTATTGAACCGTCTTTCAATCCGATCTTTTATATGTGATTATTTCATCCACAACATGTCGAATGATCTAAATTTATGTTGGTGAATTGAAATGGTTAAGATATATGTGATCCACAAATTGGAGCATTAATTGAAGTATAGACAAAGCTGAAATGGTTGCCTGGTAGGCACAAGACCTGCTACACTATTGTACTTAAACAAAATGTCAAAGTCAATAGACGAAACAAATGGGCTGCCCATTTTTTAAATTTTGATTTTTGAATATATACCAAACCTACTCCATTTTCCCAACTGGTTATTTTTATTTAAATAATTCCTCTCCTAAATGCCAAACACACAATTTCAATTTTGATTTGATATCCTTCTTTTTTTTTAAAAAAATAAAATAAAAATAAATAAAAAAGTTCTATCATCTATGATTTTGAAGATAAAATTATTTTTAAAAATAGTCTTATGTTTAGATTGTTAGGTTGAAAATACTCATTTTTAAATAATATAATAATTTAAATATTTAAATAAAAAAAACTTTCCTAGTAAATTAAGGGATATAATATTAAAACAATGTACCTAACAATTGAATACATTAATGAATATTTGTAGATGTTAGAAAATGAGTTTGTTCAATTAAAATTTTCCTTATATTTATGTTTAAAAATAGGTATATTTTGTCTTCATTCTTTATATTTATTATTTTGAAATCCATACATATCACATATGTATGATAATAACTATTTGGAAATTTCTCACAAGCATACGTTGAAGACAAAAACATTTCTACAAGATTTTGCCAAAAAAAGAAAAAAGAAAAAAATTGTTCTCATTTGTTATTTCAACATTTATCCCAAAAAGTTTTTAAAATAAATATATAAAAAAAAACATTTTAAAAAAATAATTGGAGTAAGGTACAAAGGAAATGACATAAAAAGACAACATGATCATCTTGTGATAGTTAGTCTCATTAAAATTTATTTTAAAAATACTCAAATGTAATCATAATTGATCTCAAATTCAATATAAATATAATTATTTTGAATATTTTATTAATATCCATATATTTTTTTTTTTTTTTAACAACATGTAGGGTGGGATGAAACTTAAGACATCTTGATCTCTAGTAGTTAAATCATGCTAGTTGAACTATACTCTGTGTTGACATATCCACCATTTTTATAACTTAATATTTATTTGTATACATATTTAATAAAATACCAAATCCTAATGAAATTTTCCCAACAATCGTAATTAATTTTGGTGGTTCTACTTGCCTTGTAATATTTCGTAAATTTACCATAATACCCTTTCGCTTTAATCTTGACTTGTGTACCTACTATTTGTCCGATTCTATTTCTTTAGTGGACTCACGTTCTTTTGCAGACTCTCGTCTATAATTAAAAGGCTTGAGGATCTGTATTTTATCGAGTACTCATTTGTCCCAACGACGAATCAATAGATTCTCATCTTCAAATCTTCGTTTCTTCGTTTTCCTCATTAAAAGACCGGTTTTTTTTTGTTAAACCATTTCATCCACCCAAATTTTTTCTCTCCACAAGAGGAAGAAGAATCCTCTTCTCATAAAAAAGAAGAAGAAACTGAGAGAAGATTGATTCATGACAACTTTAGGATTTCAAGGGAGAGAGAAAATGACAAACATAGAAAAGATGAAGAAAAAAAGTGGGTCCGACATAATTTAGGATGGTAATTTGACCGAGTATCCCTCTTTGATAGAGAAATGATGTAATCCGATTACAAATTTTAATATGGAACCACGATTGGATTAAGTTGAATTACCATTGATTACATTGGGAGGGAGGTAAAATGAAACTAATTGCCAAAGCGAGCATGGCTCAGCGGGCATATGTATGTGTTAACGACCACGAGGTCTGTGGTTCGAATCCCCCACCCCCAATGTACTCAAAAAAAAAAAAAAAAAAAAAAAAAATGAAACTAATTCAATCAACAAAATTAAAATTAAGATCTATTTAATGATTTGTTTATCTTATTTAATAATCAAGCTTATTTAAGAATTTAACATTTTGGTCCTTGCGGAAGTGGGCCCAGGGGTATCTAGAAAAATCTGTACCAAAAACGTTGATTCTTTGCCGTCCGTCACTGTTAGACGAAGCACTCTTTTACCCAACTGATTCAACGTCAACGTAACGTTAACTTTGGATGAACGTTACCGAACCTAGGCTCGGGAGTTTAGGTTCGGAGGAACCGAGCCTCTTGAACTTGAAATTTTTCTTACATTACAAAAAAGAAAGAAAGAGAGGACCGAGTCCGAGACAAACAAGCACAGAAGATCCCCTTCAGAAATAAACAAGAATCGGATAGTGTCACCGATACACAAATTACTTCAATTTTTTTTTTAACCTGCTTGATTTTGAACTAAGTTTTGAAGGTACTTTTTGTTTTTCGTTGTCTACTTCCATTGTTGTATTTTCTTTTCTTCTTTTGTTACTGTGTTTTTGGATTTTAGTTTTGTGATTTTTGATGATCATTGGGTTTTAGGGATTTCTGTGGAATTGTATGTTGTGGGTTGAAAAATTTAGCCTTTTTTGAGGGTTTGATTTTGGGTTTTTGTTAGCTTAGCAAATGGTTGAAGTTTGTTGTTGTTTTTTTTTTTGTTTTTGGGTTGGATTAACGAGAGTTGAAAAATTGAAAGTTTGAACTTTTTGTTTCTTTTTCCTTTTTAGTATGATGTTTCTTGTAAGTTGTATGATGGGGTGAGTGAAAGTTGAGGGATTTCTTTCTACTTTTTCTGCACACAGTTTTTTAGCTGCGATCGTCTTGCTGCAGAAAGGTGTTGATTTGTAGTTAGATTGTTTCAGAAGCAATGATTTCTATCTTTTGTTTTTCGTGGGGAGTATATTGTTATTGAAAATTATAGTTTGAAAAGTTTTTTTTTTGTAAAAAGGCAATTTTTTGTTTGTGGGAGTTGATTTTAAGAATGTGACTTGCCTTTTGTGATGCAATTACTTGGAGTTTGAAATTTTCTTGCGGTTTCTCTTTTTTGTAGCTGAGGGTTTTGAGAATTGAGGGAAATCGAGCACAAGAGAAACGTTTGAAGGTATGTGTTTCTTTTTTGCTTTAAGAATCCAACTTCAATCTATTGTTATGAACAAATTAGTGAAATTTCCTTTGGTTTATTAATACTTTCGTTCATTTTATCTGCAATTACAGTATTGTTTGTTTTTAATTCTTTTGAGTTATACCAGAATAATATAACTTCAGTAGCCTTTTTCTAATGTGAGATGTGAAATAAGGGCAATCTTTTGTCATTTTTCGTAGAAAGTAATGTATTTTGTGATGCAGGAGCTTTTGTTTTTGCACAAGGATGGGTGATCACATGGTTTTGCGTGTGGACCGCCTCATAACGCCTGAAAGTTCGCAATCGCTGCAAGGAACTACTGCTTCAGAATCTTCATCTTCTCAGAATTCGGAGCCACCTGTTTGTGCTATTGCTGTTGAAGATGTGGATGAACCTGATGGATCTGAAGAAGACCCCCTTATTCAGACGGTTGAATGTCGCATATGTCAGGAAGAGGATAGTATTAAGAATTTGGAGGTTCCTTGTGCTTGCAGTGGCAGCTTGAAGGTACCATTTGCTAACTTCTATTGGAATGGTCCTTGTAGTTGTAGTTTAACAAAATGGTTCTCCAGTCAAGAGACAAGTTAATCAGAAGAAGAGTATATTTTGCTAATGTAGCATATCACATATGTTAGTGCCTTGTAGATTTATGGTTATACTCATTATCAAGTTGTGAATCCTTAGGTGGTTGCTTTTTTGAAAAATGTGAAGAGACTTTTACCTGACTTGAACTGTGTGGGAACTTAATTTTCATCAGTATTTTTTCATTAGTTGGTTTTAGTCTCGATAATGGGCTAACGTATTGCTATGGCAATGTATAACATGTTCTTTCTGTTGGGAGTAATCATGGAAAGAAACCTATTTTTCAGTGTGGTAGTTCTCTTGACAGGGACACACCACATTTCAAGCCACACCTTTGAGTTGTGTTTGTTCCTTCTGTTGTTTGGTCAAGCCCTGTGCCCTGACGCTTTCGAGAAGTTGGATTTTATCATCTTTATTACCGATATAATTGTTCTGTTTTAGATGCTTCTGATTCTATTCATTTCCCTATTCCAGTATGCTCACAGGAAATGTGTCCAGCGATGGTGCAATGAAAAGGGAGATATAACTTGTGAAATCTGTCATCAGGTAAATTATTTCACCATCATTAGAAAATCTGGAATATTTGCTGATACATTTAATTTGAAAGGCGATGCTTCTGGCTGATTAGTGTTCAACAGTCGCATCAAAAAAGTTAATACAAAGAATGATCTTTTTATTTGGAAGCTACAAATGGCTGTATCTTTATATTTGGTGAATGATTAGTATTATCAAGTGAACGTGTCAGGACGCTCATGAAAAATGATGCAGATGGTGGTTGGGTTGATGTGTTAATACATTAGTAAATATTATTATGATGTTGTAAACTCTGACATTTTTGCACAATAAAAGCTTGTGGTCGAATGCTTGGGGAAACATTAATGATGGCTAAAGTCTAACTTGTGTGGATGCCAAACTTTCCCCCTTATTTACTGAAGGAAGTATGTTTGGTAGGTTAGAGCTGTTATAGTAAATCACATCCTGATTCTCAAGTTTTAATCCTAGTACTGGGAAATATTTTCTTTAATGGGAAGGTCAAATCAACATGTTGATATTTTAATTCACTTGTTTTCAGAATTATCATCCTGGTTATACCTTGCCCTTACCTCCCCCTCGCTCAGACGATGCCACCATTGATATCAGGCAAGTTTTGGTTCACCGAGTTTAATTATGTTTGGTTCATGAATTTCTACTAATACATAATTTTTGAAGGCTTTTGCTTCTTGAATTCTTTCTGTCATGTCTACTTCTGCCACTGCAGACGTTGTTAGATCTAATCTTTGATTTTCTGTTCCTCAAATGTGTTTGCAGTGAAGGTTGGGCAGTCTCAGAAACTGCTTTAGATTTGCATGATCCACGACTTTTGGCAATGGCAGCAGCAGAGCGCCACTTTCTTGAGGCAGAATATGATGAATATGCAGATGCCAGTGCGAATGGAACGGCGTTTTGCCGATCTGCTGCGCTGATTGTGAGACTCTTGACTTTCAGCCTTGAACTAATTTCCCTTGTTAGATATTGATTTTTGTTAATCCAAAGTTGGTTGGGGTCTTTCAACATCAAGAAGTTTTGTAGTTTACACCACTTCTTAATCTCTCTCTCTGTCCAAATATTTCTTTCTGTTAAGATTATAATAAAACATTGGTTTCTCACACCATAATGTTGATTATTACTGCTGCTTCTCCACAGTTATTGGCTCTTTTACTGTTGAGGCACGCTCTATACCTTACAAATGGTGATGGAGAAGATGATGCTTACACTTTCTTCTCGGTAAGTAAGACATTGAATTTTTTCCCCTTCAATACTATTATGTTTGTGTACTGGTTATTGTTAACTTTTATGTACATTGTCAGCTTTTATTGCTGCGAGCTGCTGGGTTTCTTCTTCCCTGCTACATCATGGCATGGGCCATCAGCATACTACAGCGTCGAAGACAACGACAGGTGTGTACTGAAGAGCCTGTTTTAATGCTTCACATTTGCAAAACTTCAGCAATCTTCTGGTTTTTGTGATTCAAACGTTTCTGAAAAACCTGAATTTATTGTTGTTTGATCTTTTACTTTTCTTACAGGAAGCTGCAGCACTAGCAGCAACTGAAGTTGCATTTATGCTGCAGGCAGCACAAGGTCAGAGCCTGCAATTTACCCTTGCTCCAGGGCCTGTAGTTACTCCTCATCAAGAGCCACTCCAATAATAATGTTTCTTCATATATATTAACTTCAACCTAAATTTATTCTACTGTATTCCACCTTATCAGTAAACTGTAATCTACTATATACCTCTTAGCATCCTCCTTAAGTTTTTTTTCTTCCTACTGCTTTAAACCTGTCTCTTGCATTCTGTCATCTTCAATTTCTGAGTTGTCTGTATATAATTCTGGATATCACTGAATCAGTGATGGCTACCCCAGAGAATTGAGTTCTTTTGTTCAAAAGCTTCTTCCTGTATAACTATTATATGTATGATTACTTGAGTTCTGTTTAAGTTAGCAGGTTATTGGGTTGTAACTTGTAATAAATTTAATCAATGAATATGTTTTCAACACACAAGCTCTCTAATGCTCCATTTCTTTGGAATATCTGCAACTTTACCATGGATGGCCAAGCAACCTATTATTCCATCTTAGTTGGAAGGGTAATCTTGGTGTACGAGTGCCCATCTAAATATATACATATAATATGATAAAAGGGCAGGCTTTTCTTAGTTAACATGTTATAAAATATGTCTCAGAATGCACTTTAGCTATCTTGCATGATCTTTAATTAAAGGACCCTATTCTATTCTGAGCCAGTTTTAAACAAACAAAGTAGGCTATGGAAGCTGAAGGCAGAAGTAATCTAAGTTGATGAATAAAACGGTTGGGGGAGGAGGGAGGGTGATTCAAATATGGTCAGTCTTCATAGGTTCTAAAGGGGAAAAATAAAGGAGTTAGGTCTTAGTCCAGGGTTGGGGCAAACAAAAGAGACCAAAGATTAAAGCATAAAAGAGCTCCATTGAAGCATATAATGAGAACCCAAGACCAAATTTTCTTGCAGGGACCAAAAAAAAACCTTGCTTTTTTCTTTCTGGTAGAAGCTCTCTGGTTTTATTTACTTTATTGGTCTGTGTCTAATCAATTCGGATCTCTCTCTCTTTCAGTCCAGAAAGAGATATTTTACATGGGAAAAAGGGGCTTAGTGTCCTATTATTCTCACATGATTATGTGAATATTTACTACATAGACTTAACCCAAAAGCATTTATCATATGTTTGTAATAATGTTTTGAGATTTTGAGTACAACAAACGGGGTATGAAGATTTGAACTTCTGATCTCTAAAGAGGAAGTACATGTCAATTACGGTTACGGTTGAGCTAAGTTCAACTTGACAAATAATAATGTTTTGAGATTTGATAATTCAGTTTGGCATTTATGCTCGGGTGACATGGAACGACAGCTAAATGAGGACAGTCTTGGTCTGGTAAAAAAGGGCAATCCCAAAATTAGAACAGGAAGAAGAGCACAAGGAAAAATATCGGTATTCCCTGCCTTCTCAAAGATATTGTTCCATTCAACCTTTTCTTTTCTTTTCCCCTTTTAAATTCAAACCTGTCAAAGTCCTTCTAAAACAGCCTCATATTGCTTCTTTTGCAGGCTTATCATAAGATGAATCTTAAGATTTCCCTACATGTTCTGGGACCCAATTATGTCTTTTGCTTTTTGGTCATCCTATCCCATAAAAGATGAACTCTTGGCTTCTTCTTACAACAATGAACCATCCTAAGCTTTGGCCCTGCATATATCACAGACATATCCTTCATCTCCTCCTCATTCCCTCCTCACTGAACTCAGATAGTTTCATCATTCTTCTGGTTTCAAGTATAAATGGGGTTTTTGATTCATAGAGTGGCCATTCTACTTCTCTGTATTTGGTTTTTGGCTTTTCTACCAGAAAAAACCAGTGGGCTGACAAACATTGATCTAGCACTCAGATGGGATAAAACAAACATTCCCATTTTTAATAGCTTCAAGTTTGTGAAGGATGTATCTGTCGAGGAGGATTGGAGGAGAACACTGGCTTTTGCACCAGCACCTTTGACGGGTTTCGATCCGACCCAATTGAATAAAAGAAGGATTCGAAGAGGATCGGATCCTATTCACAACAAATGTTGAGATGAGAAGGAATGAAGAAGATACAAAGAAGTTTCATGTTCGTTTGTTTTCCAAGAAAAATAGTGGTGGGAATCCCTGTTTCATCTCAGACAGTTTATCAAAGATTATTGTTGGTAGCTTTCCTGTAGAGAATTGCATCTATTTGGGTAAGTAGTTTCAGTGCTGTACAAACAAAAGCTCTTAACAAAACAAACAGCTTTATTTGGATGTAAAAGAAGGAAAGAAAAAGGTTTCTTCTGTCATACAAATAGGTAGATGCTCTGTAGAAAAATGTACTCGTGTTTTCTTAATATATTCTTTTCGGAGCTTTATTTTTTCAGTTTTAAGTTCATCACTACTGTTCCCCAAGCTATATATTTAACAGTTTTTTTTTTAATCCCTCCGTATCTTCTCAGTCGACGATTTCATATGATTTAACAATTATATTATTAGTCAAGTTTTCATTTGAGACATGTCATGTTAAATCAAGCCTAAAGTTATCATGTTGAAGATTGAAACCTAAGAAGTAAAAAATGATCTAAACTTGAGTAATCACAATTCTTAATAATTGGATTGTACAGAAGTGGTTATGTAATAGAGGATATGCTTAAAGAGCCAAGATTGGATTATTTCTCCCCCTAAATTTTTATGCATGAATATTGGTTTCATTTCTTCAGATTTCTTACCAAAGCAATTCTTCTTATTTTGATTTCCACAATTTGGTTACTTCTCCCGGTGTTTTTATAGAAAGACCTCTGATAATGTTTGCTATAAAAAACTGAGGACAAGTTTGAAGATGATAAGGTCCAAACTGCAATGAACTTTAGAAGTTAAGTGAACGAATAATCGAGTAAAGATTAATTCTAGACAGTCTATAATCTCAAAACTAGTCTGTTTTGAGTTAAAAGATTCATGATCACATCAATATGGAGAAGGGATGATAGATCTCAGTGACTACAAAACTTCCTATATTTATTGAATTCAATATCAATGGTTCTTTAGGAAAAGTTGAGATCTACGGTACCTGTCCTTCCTATTCCGACTAAATTTTATTTTCGAGACCTTACGCGACACTGCTTGCCAAATCATATCAACAGCATCACCACTCTGAGATGGATACTGATACTCAAACTCATGCACAATTTCCTTTATTCTATCCCACATCTTTGTCCACTTTTCTTCTCCAATTCCACGAAGAAGATTCAGTAGATAACCTTTTCTTATAGAATCAGCTGCTCGAACGAAGACACAAAACTCTGAGTAGTCCAAGACATCTTCATATGGCAGCTCAATATCGTCGCTTATAATAACAGGAACACAATGACTTGCAATAGAATCAAAAAGTCGATTCGATGATGGGGTGTCTCCTGCAATATTGAGGCAGAACTTGGATGAGGCCATTCCTTGGCCTGCCTTGTTGATTCCATTCGCCCTAACAGTTCCAAAAGTAAAATGAACATCTTCCTCATCTTTCAGAAGGTAATATAGTTCTTGGCGAACTACTCCTCCCTGAAGACGAATTCAAAAAGAAAATTAGAATAATTTTCAACTTCAATGTTATCAGATAATTCTAAGAACACATGGTCAATAAAAAGGGCCTAAGAAAAAGATGATAAAGGCGAGCAATGCAACAATAGAAACCAAACACAGCAGAGGAATTGATGTTTATTGGTCCTTGAATAATAAAACGGAGGAATTCTATAAATAATTTTCTGTAACAAAGGATAATTCTTTGTTTTCCACTGTATATAACAGGATTGATCATTCCATGATATCATCAGGTGCAGATGAGACTAACTAGGCATTAAATGGTTAATTTTGAACATTTCTCAAGATTGTTACTGTAAAATGCTTGAAAGCAACTCATTGGCAAAAGATCATCTCCAATTCCGATTATGCATTGAATTTGAGATCATAATGATTTAGTTAGAGTATAAGTATAACACATTTCTTCTAACCATGAAGCTGTAATACTCTCTAGTTCATGGCCTTGCTCTAACCAACCTATCTTATAAACATCAAGTTTATACATAAACCAAAAAGGAAGTTCTATCATATGCCTTTTCCATCCGTTCGAGCTCTTTGTAATAGCAAAATGGTATTATCAACGAATCCATCATATGTGAGATCATATTTCATGCATTTCCCATCAACCAACAAAGGGATTTAGGCAATGATATGAAACACCAAAGCAGAACATAATTTAGGCATAAAGTAGCTGCATTGCCAGAAAATAAGATTAGAAAGAAGAAAACTTAGAGAAGTATGGCACATCAATAAGTTACTCGAAGCGACCGAAAGACTTACATCCTTCCTGTATATAGCTCCTTGAAAATACACCAAAATAGGACGCTCGGAAAATGTGGCAGATTTGGTACTAGGAACCGTCTTCACTACATGTCTGTAAGGAGCAATAATATCTTTTTCAATATTTGCAATTGCAGCTGAATACCTTCCAAAATCTGCAAGCACAAACATGGCTGAGCCGAGTTTCTTCCTCGTATCCAACATGCTATTTGGGTGGTGAGCAATTACGAGATGATCCCTTCCGCCCACCCGCCTCCACTCCTTCCGACCAAACAAAAAATGGATCAACTTATGCTGCAATATCTTGTTCACATTAATTTTATCCCTCCCATGTAACTTAGAATGTTGGTTGTAACTCAAGGATGAGAAAAACGGCACAAAAATCACATCTGCTTGACTCGAATTCTTCACCCTAACCGCCGTGCAAGTATGATCCATATTCGGGACATTCGACGACAAAAGATCAAGTGTAAGCCAGTACTCCATACTATGCTGTAAATTCAGCCCACCTGGATATGATGGGATTTGACTTCTATTACTGACATTAGGCCAAATTTGACCTTTCTCTCCCTTCCATCCCAATAATCCAAAGTGATATAAAGGTGGAAGATCATACATGAACACTCTCAAACGAGCCTTTCCAGGATCACAGCCCAATTCTGTCTGATTTTCTACAGAATCTTCATCCTTGCTATAGTTAGAAACTGGATAATCAACATCCCTATCTCTAATGGCTTCTTTGGATTCCACAGGGGGGTCTTCCACAGCTTGAGGAGGAGGAAGCTCCATTGGTTCATTCTCCACATTGGGGTTTAGGTAATTTGAAGTATTATTAACAACAATGAACTTAAGTACTGAACTGGGGAAGAATGAATTATAGTTGGATTGCAGAATGAATACAGAAGAAATGATTAGAAGGAACATAGATATTGTTATCAAGTACAAAAATAACCTAGTCGGAAGCATGCTTTTCTCCGACATTGCTCAATACAACTCCGTTAAATTCAGAGAATCAGAAAATACACAAATCCGCCATTGCAGTACACACAAACAAGTTACAAATTCTTATCAAAATCGAATACCGAAACCTTTTCGATTAAAGGATTTCTCAAGAACCCATTAAAGCTAATCCAATACCCAACAATCAAAAGGGCAGAAACTCCTCATTTTTGCAATAGATTTTGAAATGGGTATAATCTAAGAAGAAATGCTATCAGAAGCTTCTGGTTTTGCATTTTGAAATGGAGAAAGAAATGAATCGAAAGCTTACAAATCTTAGTGGTCATTCTTCATGAAAAATCATCTGGGTTCTGATTTCTGAAGCATTAATGATGAATGATCAATTGGAAGAAGAAGAAACCTCCTGAATTTCTGCGGCGAATTATAGAACAAACAGCTTTGAAATAAAAGAATTCCACTTTATACGCTTTGACCAGTTATTTTTCAATATTTTTCTTGTGGTTTTTAACAAACAGCTCTATTTATTGTGTGGTTTCCATTTAATACTTCATTAATTATCTTCAGAACCAAACTAAACTAAATATTGCTTAAATTAACAATTTACTCTGACTTTAGTCAGAATCATCCTCTCCTTGAGTTTTGTAACGTTTTTGGACTCCGCCTAAAAAAATATATATATTTTTTTTTATCCTTTTGTTAACGTCATCAACACTTCATTTTACTGATCACGAACATCATCGAAAAAAAAAAGTGTACTACTCTTTGTTGAGCACGAAGATACTATAATCGTCCACTCGTAATCGTGCTCAAGGTATTAGTAGACTTTTTCCTCGCGATCATTCTCAACAAACGCGTGTTCGTGTTCAACAAGGATAAAAAAACACGTGTTTTAAAAAATCGGATCAATTGGCATTAGGACCTCTGAGAGATAATTTGTAAAGAAAAAAAACACCAATTTTAGTCTATCCAATTAGTTTTTAACCTATTTAACATTATTTTAAAGGTATGAATTAAAGTTTAGATTTGTATTAGACACAAAATTTAATTTTCTCCCTGATAGATTTATTAACTTTTAAAAATGTCGAACTCATAAAATTTTGTAAAGTTTAAATAACTATTAAACTTAAAATTGACTAAGGACCCTATTCGACGATATTGGGAGCGAATCCGAGCATAACTAATTTAAATCATCATACTCTACATTATTTGTTGTACTAAACAAAAGAAAAATTAATAGACAAACTTAAAAGTTAAAGGCTAAACTTGTAATTTAACCGAATATAATTTAACTTTATACAGTTTTAATTTAGAAAATTAGAAGAAGAAAAAAACTAAAAAAGTAGTTGGATAAAGCTTTTCTTGTGGCCACTTTCTTTTATTATTTATAAAAAATAAAAATAAAAAAAAAGAGAGAAAAAAAAAAATGAAAAACACACTCTCAACCTACTAATCTCTATTGTTGATTTCATGCGCATAAAGATGAAATGTATGCCTTGCATGATTTGCTATTATTAATCACCTTAATTTCTTCTTTTATTTTTTAATGATTATTTTTTTTAATAATTGACAATAACTTTATTATTGTGATAAATGGTATTACTTTTTTGTTCTCTTTAATAATTTAGTTAAGCTTGAGATAAAATAAATAATAATAAAAAAAATCAGCAAGAATTCAATTCTCCTACTTTTACATTTATTGGTATTATAGGGTGAACGTAAGTTACAATATCAATCAATCAAAGCAGTTGACTAACAACTAATTTTAAGATATATTGAAAGTACATAAATTAAATTTAAGATTTATTGTAAGTTTAATTTGACATTTGAAATAACATAAACTAAAATATAAATGAGACTCAGAGTATAAATGCTAAAATGATATATTTTTTGTTTTAATTATTAGTTAGTTCTATTATATTTTTTTAAATAATATAATTTTAAAAATAAATACACGATAGTTCTGAAAATATTTGCAAAAGTAAAATAGTTAAATCATGTACCATAAACACGATTTAGAATCGTATTTCAAGATAACTCGTATACCATGAACACAATTTTTTAGATAAATTATGTACCATGGACATAATTTATGTGTAACTAAATGTCAGTTGAGGTGGCAAGTGTGAGTCTTACACGTATCGGATTTTTGTGAGTCTTACACGTATCAGATTTACCTTAGAAATCGTATCTATGATACACGAGTTATCTTAAAAATCGTGTCCATGGTACACAGATTAGCATACTCGTATCCATGCTATAGATTTAATTATCTTATTTTTATAATTACTTTATTTTTTAATTACTTTTTAAAATTATATTATTTATCCATTTTTTTTTGCAAAGAAAATCTGAGTAGAAAAAAAAATGGGTGGAAGGTAAAAGGTGGAGATGGCACGTGTAAAAATATAAGATGAAAGAAAAGGAATATTGTTAGCCACAAGGTAATTTGGTTGTCCTTTTTATAGATTACAAAATGCCTCGATATTTACACTTCTTTTTTAATGTAATAATTAAACAATTTTAATTATTGGGAGCAGTGAAAATTAGTTTTGAAGTTAGGTCATTATTGGGTGTGAGTATTAAAAATAAAGTGAAGGTGGAACTAGCCAGGCCAAACCTAGAGTTTTATCTTTAGCTTAGGAAGGGCCACCCTCCCATTTTTTTAAAAAAACTATTGATCTTTTTGAACTAGACTGGTCTCTCTAAGATGATCTATAAAGAATGGATCTCGTATTTGATGTGGAGTTCGGTCCAATACACTATGAAACTTAAGTCAAAGAAGAAATTCAATATAACCGAACACAAGTGTAGTTAGGGTTGAGTTGCTTACCAAATGTATAAATGAAATCGTATTTATAGTGTGAAATACGTTGGTAGTGGTGCTAACGTTGTATACCTATTTTGGCGTGTCAATGGTGTAGTTAGTAGGTTGGTCAGCGGACTCATTTTTTCGTAGATTCATTGAGATTCACTCACTAACTAGAATTTTAAATTTGACGCGACCCAAAATTTGAACAAGTTTTCCACTTTTGAGAATTTGAAATGGTATTTTTCTTTTCCTTTTTCTTTTCAATTTTTTCCCTTCTAAATAAGTTTATTACATAATCGTTTTCAAGCTTCAATAAGTTCCAAACTTTCTTATTTATTCCACAATTTACATTTAACTTTTAAAATTGGTAAATTAAATTTTTGGTCTAGTTTGAATTTGGTAGTATTTAAGTCTTACTTAGATTCTCCCCTACCAATTCCTAGAGAAACATAGCTAACTTAATTATAGGAGGGAGTGTACATATATCAAATATAAATCCCTACAAATATGTGTTTGATTTTAAACTTGTTTAAAATTGGAGTCTTAACAGATTTTTTACTTCATATTCTCCCTCTCATTCATGTTAAGTCTCATTTTATTTTATTTTCTTATACAACGCCTGAATTGTCGCTCCCTCTCTCGCACGTCCAATTCTCAAACTTTCATTTACACTCTTCGATTCTCTCTCTCGCACGTTCAATTCTCAAACTTTCATTCACACTCCCTGATCAATTAATTAGCAGATTCGAAGCACCCCAAATCAACAAAAAGTTCTTCCACGGCAAATGAGGATCAATGGTGTTGTATTGAGTTTACCATAAAGTTTAGGGTTTACTAAGGTTTTTACTGAAGTTGAAACATCAAGAAAAAGAGGACTTATTTATTGTCTTTCCTTGTTTTTTAAGCTATTAATATTTATTTTCCCCCTTGTATTTTCTCATAGTCACTAGTCGATACATCATGTCAGTTGAGTTATGCTCTTGTTTTGTAAGTGTTTGAACCGGTAAATACCAGTGAAGATATTTTAGTCTCAAAACATTATAAAAAGTATACTAAATATAGGAGTTAGCCTATTAATTTGAGTTAGTTATATTTCAACTTTCACTATTTAATTCTAGCTATTCTTCTAGTTGTCCCTAAATAAAAAATATACCAGGAAAAATCCTTCTAAATGTTCGTTTTGAGGAGTTCTTTTGAAAGTCCAAAAAAAACAATACTCTGAAAAATGGCCAAAAGTATTGAAATCAATGAGGTCCATAATTTTCAACTAACATGAAATATGTGTTAACGACCAAGAGATCCGTGCTTCAAATCTCCCACCCCATATTCTACTAAAAAATTGTGGAAGTTTGAAAGTAGATAAGTAATTTTCATCCTCATTTCATACCTTAAATGTTTCTATTTTTTTTATTTTTTTTTTAGGAAAAAACAAAAGTATTTAAACTCATATTTTTGGTCAATTATGACTCACATTTTTTAATTTTATTTTATTTTAGGACAAACAAGAAAAAACTACATAAACAATTATTTAAACACACTTTAGAAGAAGAATAGTATATAGTTGCTCTTTCAAAGACTTATTCACAAAGAAATGCGCTAGGTGCTAGAACATTGTAGCGCCGATTAGTATGAATGATTGGCCGTCTCATTGTTTAGCAGTTTTCACCACTTCCAAACAATTAAATTTTACAATATTGTGACATTACATTAACGAGAGAGGATTAACAAACCCTTTCCTTCGATAATAGCCATGGTTCTCGAGGATCTTAACTTCACAGCTTCATGAAGTTGATCACATTTTCCTTGATTCTATCACTAACTTATGTTCCAATACATTTTCACTCACCAATTTGTGTAAGATACCAAACAAGACTTTAATGCCATAAAATTAAGAGCAAATTAGTAGAGAATTGATGGATGAAATAATTAATATTAATTAAGGAATAGAGATAGAAAAAGTGAGATGAAGATTTAGGGCGCTTGATTTGAGGATTTGTAGATGCCTGAGAATAAAAGATACCTCAAAATGATATGTCTGAAAATAAGATTGCTGAAAATAAAAAAGGTTTGTGTTTGGTCCTGCATGAAAATAATATCAGATATGTATGAAAATAGAGGTTATAATAATATTTGGTGTGATTACTAGTAAGAATATGAATTTTATTACAATATAAATATGAATTAATAATTAAATAAAATTAATTCAAGTTATTATTTATTTTATATTAATATTTAAAAATACATTTTATATTAGCTATCTCTAATTATTAAATTATTTCTATATAATTAAATTTCATAACATTCAATTGGTTATCTTTTATTTTTATTTATTTTTCATTAATTAATAAAAATTAATTCATATCAATTAAGTTTAATATTAGTAAAGTGATTCTAAACCCTTCTAAAAAACATAAAAAATTTAAATTATGTGATCTAAGTTATTTTTGATTAATTAATATATTGAATTGATTTTAGTTATAGTCAATTTTAATTGATTAGTTTATATCAAAATGAAATATAGTTACTTAATTAACTATAAATTACATAAAATTTTAACTTCTAGTTATACTTTAGTATTTTAGTACAATAAGTACAATAATCAATTGAATAATTAATAATAAATGTTATTTAGCTACAATCTAATATGATTGTATACTTAATTAGTATAAACTTTATATATATAAAAAAAATCAGTACAAATTTTTAATGAAAAATGTAAAAAAAAAAAAAATTGATTTTTTTTTTAAAAAAAAAATTAGTGGTTTTTAAATTTAATAAACGAGACTAAATATAAAATAAATAAAGCAAAAAAATTAAATCAATGCATTTAAAAAGAGAAGAAGAAAAAAAATGAAAGTCATGGACTTTGGACAAAGTCATGAAAATGAGTGGGCATAGAAAATCACTCAAACTGATGCATAAAATAAGTTATTCTCCGTCAAAGTGTTAAAGTCAGGTACCAAATGGGCATGACCATCAAATGGCCATGCAGAAAGCCATGCCCACCCTTAAAGACATTTGGGACCTCCACGCTTGGTCTTCCAGTAGTACAAGGCGACACAGTCCCTCATTGCCACAAAAGCACTTTGAAAAGAAATTTTGACTATCTTGAATCATTCGGTTCAATCCCACACATCACGGATATAATTACTAATTTTATTCATAAATTTTTAGGAGCGGTTTAAGATGCTGAATAAATTAAAATAGTCGATAATTATAACCATATATGAGTTATAATAATTTGTGAATAATAAATACTATTAAAGTCAGTTACTTGGACTAAGTTATAATAATCTAGTTCACCAAACTCTAAGTTGGTGCCTCAAACACCCCTTTAAGAATTGTGTTAAACATGTAGCTTAGGCGGCAGAATCTTTAAAGTATAAAATGGGAATGAAAATTCCTCATTTACTTTCAAACTTGCACATTTTTTTAGTACAATATGAAGTGGATGATTCGAACCACGAACCTCTTAATCGTTAACACGTACTTCATGTCAAGTACTCTCGGCCATTTGTAAATTATATTCTCTTCTTATTATTCATATATTGTATAAATAATTTTTAAAATTTGACAATGAGAATTATTTGTATATAAAATATGTAATTTCATATATATCTTCAACCAATAAGTCAAACGTTAGAATGTCTGTTGGATAACATTTGAGTTGGAGGGTCAGCTAACCGACCAAACTACTGCTATTTTCATTCGGCCCACTAAGATAATTGGATTGGGCTTGACACTGGTATAGTGGGATGTGTGAATGCAGGGCCCATTAAACAATTAGTCCAACATTGACCACTTGGCCCAGTTTAGATATCCACTCTACTTATTTCAAATTAATTCATTTATTTATTAAATACCATTTATTTTGAAGCATATGTTTAATATTTGTAAGTTTTATAGTAAAATTCTACTCCAAACAAAGGCATTATAGTTGACCAATAATACTATAGCTCAACTGACATAAAAGTTCACGACACTAAATTTCAATTACGTCACTGAACTCTCAGTTATGCCTTTGTCATTTCAAAGGTTTCACTTTGACATTTAAATCTTTGAAATTATTTCAAAACATCTATTCCTTTAACTTTCTCAATTTAAGAGCTATTAAAAAAAGAGCTTTAGTCACATTCAAAATGATGACATTTAATTTCGAAGGAGGCAAAATTGGGGCTTAGAATAAAATATTGTTTTTCTCTTTTCACGATATAGAGATTTGGAGAAAACAAAAGACGGGTAATTTAATTTGATCGTGAAGAATGTATGGAATTTGGGGCATCTCTTATTGTTCATTGTCACGTCGACCTCCATTTTTACAATTCATTGCCACCACACCGTATTTTTATCTTCATGCTAATGGAAAAGCTAACGAAAAACGGTTCTTTGAAATAACTTTAAATGTTAAGGATTTAAAACGAAACTTTTGAAACGATAAGAGTGTAATTGAAACTTTCTCACGTGTATACTATATTTTTCATAACTTTCAAGCCGCTTCACATTTATGTTTGATTTTAACATTTTGTTTTGATCAAAACAACTAATTTTTCTTTCATCAATACTAAATATATGAAAATTAGGAGTGCAAGTAAAAAACCAAAGTTTGACTAATTAGTTCAATTTGGCTGATTTCAATAATTGTTTTCTAATAGTAGATAATGATATATCACTCCCTTAAAACATCATTTTTCACGTTAGCTTTCAAAATTTTAAATTTGACACATCCATTTGATAACTTTAAAGTTGAGGAGCCCAATTTTCTTAATTTATATTCAAAATGAAAAAGATACCATTAAAAAAAATGAATCTTTTTGTAGTTTTCATTAACCACACATATAATATGTGAATTTGAAGTATATGTTATATATACAAAATGAATGTGTAAATTTCCCCATCACCATGGAATTGGATGTAGACTTTTCAAAAGTTGAAGTGAAAAAAAAAAGAAAAAAAAAAAGGGTTCCATCTCTACCCTACCCCCATCCCCCAAGCTTTTAGACAAAGACAGAGACAAAGATGGATGTGTACAATGTTAAAAATTGAAAGGAATAGACTTTTGAAGTCACTATCTGTCTGTCCCAAACACCCACCCCCATCAAAATACCCAGCTCAACTTTGTCATTTTTAGCTTATACTCTTTCACAAACTTCCTGCATATTCATTTTTTTTTGTAGGCCTCCCAAACAAAAACTACAATTCAAATCCATTTTTACTACTACTATCTCTCTCATTTCTTTTTATATCTCGTGAGTATTCTCGGTCCAGTTTACGTGTGCATCTCAACTATTTTTACGGGCCAGTTTTCGTGCGCACCTCAACTATTCTCAGGGGACAACCATCTAACCCTACTATATTTGGTTGTCAATAGAACTCGTAGAATATTAAATCTTAGGTACGTAGGTGGTTACCATGTGACTTAAACCCTTTATTATTTTCATGGCCCTTATTGATCACCATGTCAACGTATGACCGTTCTCTCTTTGTCACATAGGTATATGACATCAATTCAAACGGCGGTTTAAATGTGAGATGAAAATTTGAGCACATTTGATATCGATCTTTAAGTAGGTTATTAGTGTCTTAACTAGTTGAACTACGTTCATATTTATGATATTAATTGAAATTAATCGCTTTTATACAAAATAACGAGATACCAATACGAGTGGTTACCATGTGAATTAAACCCTTTATTATTTCCATGACCTTTATTGATCACCATATCAACGTATGACGGTTCTCTCTTTGTCACATACGTATATGACATCAATTCAAACGGTTTAAGGGTGTGAGATGAAAATTTGAATACATCTGACCTTTAAGTAGGTTATTAGCGTCTTAACCAGCTGAACTACGTTTCAGATTTCTGATATTAGTGGAAATTAATCGGTTTTATACAAAATAACGAGATACAAATACGAGTGGCTATAGATTATTGGTTCATCGAATATACAAATGTCAAAGGTTTATTATAAATCAATAGAGCTTTACTACCTTTCCCAATAGGAAACTGAATAGAAACTCCATTAACTTTAACTACAGGAGTTGGAATCCTTTCACCTATATATTTTGCCTTTGTCAAAAAGGAAACAAAAAGGGAAAGACATTACCTGTAGGCTAGGGAAGTTGGACACTTTCTTATACTTGAAGATGGCATTTTCAAATTGAATTATTCCCTTACTATTCATCATGACAAATAGTAAAGGGGCTAGCTTTGGTTATCAAATCACATTGAAGTTGATATATTCAGACCAAAATTCAATGAATTTGGAGGTTTTGACATAAACCTCATTGCTTATCCTGTTCTTTGTGGTTGAGTGAATTCAAAATATTTGAGCAATGCACATGCAAATGTTTTAGACTTTGGTTTCAATTTTTGTTCTTATGACTTGACAGAATTGATTAATCATATGCTTTGGCTAAAGGCAATAATAATAATATAACATTTGCTAATCCAAGATTGTTTTTGTTGGTTTAATCACTCTCACTTCAATTTCTAATCAGCCAAAAGTTAGAAAAATGAATTAATTGTACTCTTTGATGAGAAGGCCTTCAAATCAAAGATGAAGTTGTAAAATGACATTCAACTTTAACCAATTATGAAGGGTGTGAGAAGTGATATGTTGAAGAACACACAGTACAAAAGTGTCCATCCACCATTACCAGCCAAGAAGAAAACAAAAGTTTTCCACATGTATACTAAAAAAAAATGCCAACATTATCATAAACAACAAATTCACCCTCACCCAATAGCTATAGGGAGATCTAATAGGGTTTTTGAAATTTAGGTCAGCTTCTACTAAAAAATTCATTGCAATTGTATTACATAAAGCTTTGTCATGCATGATTGGATTTCTGTGGGCCTTCAAGGACTCATATAATATTTCTTTTTCCAAATGATTGCTTCAAAGATAAGGTAACTTCCATTTATATGAGGTCATGGTTTGCTCAAATGCAGGCCCAGAATTTTTTTAACAAATTAATTAATTAGTTTTTCTTTTTAACATCCGTTGAGTGTTCCGGCCAATTTGCGATTAATCTCACGAGACAATCGTCCGACCCTACTACGTTTGGTTGCTAAGAAAACTTGTAGGACATTAAATGAGTAGGTGACCAACAATCATGATTTGAACTCATTCTCTCCTAAGTTCTTCTATCTTAATTAATTAGTTAAGGCGAAAGAAAACCAAATCCGGGTCGCTTTTTCAAATTATATATATATATCTTCATATTTCATAGTAGTGGATGAAAATGAAATCATTTCTACACATGGGTTAATGTTAAAATGAAATAGTATTCATCTTTTCAAAAAAAAAAAAAAAATGAAATAATATTCATATCATCAGGAAGAAGCTTATAATTAATTTGATACATTGCACAAAATTAAACCAAGATAGCCATATTTTTCCCATATTTGGTGATTGGTGAGAGAGATTTACCAACAAAAAAAAAAAAAAAATCAAATTAACAAAGGAGGGAGATTGGTGAAGAAATTAGTTCATCTTGACAATACAGCACTGAAGTGCAGTGTTTTACTTTTCCTTTTGTCTTTTCTTTTCAATCACAAATAGTCATTTCTATTCAAAGAAGAGACTTTACAGAAAGGCAAAAAAGAAAAAGAAAGAAGAAGAAGAAGAAAAGAAAAGAAACAGCAGCAAAATAGGAAATTATCAATACCCAATTTAATTACAAATCTCTCATTCTTCAAACCACAATATATATATAACCAATAATTGTTTGTGACATCAATAAATACATATATATATGAAAAGGGGTATTAATTTTGGTATATAGTATTATTATAGTTATAAAATTAGAAAATTTCAAGCATTAGGAGGAGAATACTCACAAACAACTTCATTTTCAACTTCTCTTCTATGGAAATTCCTGTGGCAAGCACAAGCAGCACAAGTAAGAGCTCCATTAGAGCCTTCTTCTCCATTTGCTAGAAATTCTCTGCAACCATCAACAGCATATCCACCAATATTAGCCGCATGATTCTTTTGGCATTCTCCATATCTAACCAAACTTCTCACAACTGAAGATGAACTGCTGTTTCTATTTGATGATGATGATGATGATCCTCCATCTGATCTTTTAACACTTACTTGACGTTTCTTCATCATGATTTGATGATGTGATGATCAAATTTGAGAGAATTCAAAACCCTAGCTTCTTTAGATGAACAGCTCAATTGGGTTTGTGTTGGATTTCTTCACTCATCAAAATACCTACCTAAAAAAAAGTGAGAGAGGAAGGAATCCAGGAAAAAAGAAATTTTTAAAAGGATTCACTGATGAGAACAATGCCTTTTTATCTCTGTTTTGGCGCCCTATGAGCATTTACCCTAAACCCTAGCTACTCTAGACAGCTTTTATTTATAGGGCTTTACTTAAATAGTGGCAAACCAATGCCAATGAGAATATATTTCTAAATCATAAATGATTTATGGGTTTTATACTGTTTTTTATAACAAATGTGAAGTACGATGATTTGAACCTCCGACTTCAAGAAGAGAAGTAGATGTATCAATTACTGATGAGCTAAACTTATGTTGACCGTTGGAAGTAAGAGATATAGAAACAAAAAAGTCAGCATCAGCTACAATGTGACAACTACGATCAATAATTTTTTCACTTTCAAAGTTTTCTAAGAGGGTTTTTTTTTCAAAAGAGAGGGAAAGTTTAAACATTGAACGGAGAAGAGATCAAGGCAATTATTTTTCTCATTCCTTCTTTGTTTCGCCTTTGCTTACAATGGTATGATATGGTTCACTAAAGGACTAAACGCGTGTGTTTTGATGACCTTATCTAGACGGCGTGAGACTATGTTTGTATTCCGAACACAATAATGAATAGTTAGGAGAGAAAGCGAAAAAAAGAGGAGGTGGTCGCTTTCTAAGGCTGGTATTTTTCTATTTTGCTACAAAGTTGAGTTGGAAGGCAAAGATTGACACTCAACTTCATCTTGTCGACCAGTAGCCACACAGAATATCACCAAAAAACACAGTGCAACTTCCATTATCCTCACTTCAAACCAAAATAAATAATAATAATAATGATAAAGTAAAAATAAAAAAGATGTATATGAACAAAGCCCCCATTTTTATGCAAATTATTTTTTATTATAATACTACCCATAGTCCATACTGCTACGTGTATTTGGGGTCTCTGGTCTTTGGATATTATAAAAATTAAACAAATGGGACAATTCACAAACAGCACACATATATATATATATATATAGAAGAAGCTTTTAAAATGAAATATTAAGTATTTTATATTTTTATTCCAATATTCGAATTCCAAGTCTCTTTAATTTGTGGAAGACATTTGAACAAAATAATTGCAAATCCGCGTGTGTAGTACACCCATTACTTGTCTAGGCTTAGCTACCTTTTATTTATATATATATTTATTTAATTTAATTTAATGAAAGAGAAGTGCTTTTTGAGGTTGGAATTTTACTGATTATTATGAATAGAGAACCACCAAAATCCGAACAACTTAGCTGGATATTGTTCTAAAATCAAGAGGTGGGTCTGAATCATACTTGGAAAGTAACCATTTTTTTTTTTTTGTTGGTAACAGTATCCTAAAAATTAAATGATTTGTATTACATTCTTAAATTTTGTATCAAATCAAACATACACTCAATATTCCATTGAAATTTAGTAAAATTCGTTACAATATCTATATCAATCTTGCCCTTCAAGTACTCAATCATTCTTAAGCTTAAAATAGCAAAAAAAAAATATAAATATAAATAAATAAATAAATAAAGGCATATTCATAGAGAGAGAGATAGAACTTTAGAAGGGTTTGGTTTTGTCTATATAAACCTTAAAATAGGAAAATAAAAAGTAAAGAGAAAAGAAAATGTATTGGATGATTAGAATCATTGTCTGTTTCTGTTCATGGTAGGGTGCACGACCGTAGATATATATATATATATTTTTTTTTTTTTAATTTTTGGTGGGTATGTGGAAATTAAATTTAAAAAGTAGGGTTTTGATAGTGAAAGAAGTGGGCTTCTTCAAATGAACTATGAGTACAATTAGCGGCGTGAGGGAGTTTAAATTTCCCACTCACCATAAGATAACCATATATAATCTTCTAAAGAAAAGATAACCATATATAATATAATATATCCAAAGTTAGGGTTTTTAAGCAATCTCCAATATGTGGCGGCAACATATGTTTATTTTTGTCACCCTTATTAAAAGTGATCTCGGACAATAACACATGCTTGTCAATCAACTATTTGTCAACCCTAAAATTAGCACCAATTTCTTTTTTTTTTTTTTTTTACGTTATGTAACTATTTATATTTTGTTAACTTGAACATCGTTGTTAATATAAACATAACTCAACCCGTTAAGACATATGTCTTTGATCAAGAGAATAGAGTTTTATTTGAGTCTTCCACCTCCACATATTATTGAATTCAAGATAAAAAAAAATTGAACATCACACAACTAATTAAAGCAATATATCATCGAACAAAAATTCTAGATATTTAAAATTAACTAATTAAACCAATATATCATCGAACAAAAATTCTAGATATTTAAAATTTCATCCAAGCTTACATGTTTTTTAACTTTATATATATATATATATATATATATCGGTTTGTTTACCATCTTTGTTTCTAAGTTCAAATTGAGAACCTTGTTTCTGTTTGTTTCTTCCCTTGGTACGTCTAAAATAAATAAAACAAGGAAATCTCATTTGCTAAACCCATTTTCTCTATAAAATATAGAAAATTCATTTTCATAGTCTTTTTTTCAATTTTTCTTTTCTAAGATATTGAAATTAATGTTATGAGATTTAAACCATAAATTAACAATATGGAGACACCTATGTGTTAAGGTCAACGAAGTTATACAAAATTCATAACCTTCACCCAAAAGACCTCACATATCAAATGAACCGACACTGACTTAAAAAAATTGATAGTTACCATTTATACCAACAAAGTGCATCTTCCCCTTTTCGGTGACTCAATAATAGAAACTTCAAAGTTAGGCGTGTTTTGACTTGAAGCAATCCTATGTTGGATGACCTCTTAGGACCTGTGTTTGGTATGTGGGATGTGAAGACAATCTTCACTTTCACAAGCAGTTTAAGACTAGCAAGTACGGTAACATAGCAAGGTCGCGGGAGATGCAAGTATTAATACTGGTTAGTATTAATAAATAGGTTTAAATCTAATTTGGTCTCTAAACTTGTAGGTTTGTCCATTTGAATTATTATAAACTTTCAAAATGTCTATTTTAGTCAATGAACTTTAAAGATAACCATTCAATATTATATATTATCATTGAATTCAAAAGTTTAAGCAAATGATGTTATTATGGTAAATTAATCTTATCTACTTTGATACTATATGTTAAATCATCACAAAAACCTAAAATTTAAGTTGATGGGTTACGTCATTTTTTTTTTTTTTTTATCAATATTTTAACATTTGGGTCTCTAACATTCAAAATGTATTTTTTTTTTTTTTTTTTACAACAATACAAACTTCCATGGAGATCATCTCAATTACCGTTGAGTTATGTTCACTTTTGAGAAGAGAAGAAAAAAAAAAAAGAAAAAAAACTGGTTTGGTCCTTTCTTTAGTACAATCGATTTGGTCCTTGATATGTGATTTTGTCACCTAAATACACGTCTCCAACATATGCCAT
This sequence comes from Herpetospermum pedunculosum, assembly GCA_028017165.1. Lineage (NCBI taxonomy): Eukaryota > Viridiplantae > Streptophyta > Magnoliopsida > Cucurbitales > Cucurbitaceae > Herpetospermum > Herpetospermum pedunculosum. The sequence continues at coordinate 69,427,977 of CM051528.1, forward strand.
TTGGTGTTGTAAAAAAAAAACATGCCATTTGAAGGTATTCTCACATTTTGAAGCTAAATTATCTATTTGTTAAAAGAAAAATAAATAAAAAACAAGGACCAAATTGATTATTATTCTAAAATTCTAAATTATACCTTAAACAAAATGGAATAAATCTAAAAATTGATGAACCAAAATAAAACAAATCTTAAAGTTTAGAAACTAAAATGATTTGTTTTTTAATAATTTGGATGAACCATTAGATTAGTTATGTGTTACTCAAAAAAAAAAAAAATTAGATTAGTTATGTGACATAATTAATTCATAAACTCAATTAAGTTTGGAGTTTTTCATTAAAGATGGGCAACAAAAGTAAGATGGAGAACATTAATTCATAAACTCAACCATTTCCATATCTGGAATCTGTATAGGCCATGGCTTAGCTTGCTTTAATATTTTGGCTTTTAAAAACAACCCCAATACAAATTATAATTAAATATTTGATTCTTGATAATTTGCAGTGGAAGTCCTTTGAGAAGAGGCCAGTTTCTCCACCACTCCCCGTTTCCATATTTAATACTTTCACACAGAGAACACGGCCCGGAGTTTGTGGTAACATAACAACATTCCTTTAATAAAATTGCTCCCAACTTTGTTCTTTTTAAATGGATAATCGAATATATATAGTGAAGAATATATATCATCATTGCATTATATACCATACAAATAAAATACAATGACAAGGTGAGCTTAGCCCAATGCTACCAACATGAGCATAGTTCAACCGACATAATATACGATCTAGTGGTTAAGAGGTCACGTGTACGATTACCCCATACGTTGTCAAAAAAAAAAAAAAAAAAACTTAGCTTAGTGTTAATTGACATGCACCCTCTCCTTTAAAGTTGAAGGTTCAATCACCCATCCCACAATTGATGTACTAAAAAAATTATAGATGTTTCTTGAAATGTGTTGGGAATAGTAGTTTCTACCGGTCAAAGTGAGCTTAGTTCAACGGTAATTGACAAGTACATCACATGAGATTGGATGTTCAATCTCAATCCCAGATATTTGTTGGACACAAAAAGTAGTGGTTTTTATCTAAAGATTGCTTTAGACGCCCAAGTTTGCATAGCTGGTCAGCGGTAATTAGTATGCACTCCCTTTCTTAAAGTCGGAACTTCAAATCTTTCATACTCTTATAGTCTTATTTGTTGTACTAAAAAAAATTGCTTTAGACAAAAAGCATCTAGTTAATAAGATAGATGAGGAGGAGGCCCAATTTGGGCATCAAATATAATGCCATCAATCAAAAAAGTTGTCCTTGAATCCCTAATATTGGTTTGGTATAACAGACAATAAGATTCTTATGATGATGGGCTCATATATTTGTGGGCTATAGGACCCTCAAAATTGGTGAGATTTTGGCATTGAAATCAATCCCTCTTTGCTTCCACAATTGAGAGGACAAAGCAACAACCATCCACTAATCAATAAATCATAGTCATTGGTGGGAGCATTGGAATTGGAATGCCCCACTCTTTGGAATTTGAAAGTGCTTTCTTGATTAAGCTTCTTCTTTTAGGCCCCTCAATTTTCACTCCATAAAAAGAAAAGATGAAAGAAAACCAAAAAAAAAAAAAACATAAAAGGAAAGTCAAAGTGTCCATAGCTCAACGATAATTGACATGTGTTCCTTCTCGGTCGGAGATTCGATCCTCCACCTCGTCATGGAGTGAGTATGAGAATTGACATGTATTCCTTCTCGGTCGGAGATTCTATCCTCCACCTCGTCATGGAGTGAGTATGAGAATTGACATGTATTATTCCTTCTCGGTCGGAGATTCGATCCTCCACCTCGTAATTATTGAACTCAAAAAAAAGAAAAAGAAAGAAAGGCAACTTCCTTCTCTCTTCTACCCCTCCCACAAAAGAAAGGGTATATATTTTTGTGGGGTTGCTTATAGACAAAATCAGTTGGATATCTACGTCAATCCATTACCCTTTTGTTTTGCTTTTGTGTTATAGTCCAATGGAATAGTGAGGCTTTTATACCTTGAAATGTTAAGGTAGCCCAAATAGTAGTATGCTCAATTTGGGGTAAGCCCAACTAATCCATTAAATGCCCATTCCTCACCCATGGCATTGGTTGTAGTGCTCTTTAAGGCTTGGTCTCTTAATTCTCATACTCACTCCATGAAATAGGGGGTTAGAGAGGGTGGGATGTGATGTCAAGTTTAAACTTGAAATGGGTTTGTGTTGACCATACTTTTGCATGGTATTGTGATTTCTTGGCAATTTTTTCATACCCTAGTTGAGTTGTTTGGGTAAAGTTTTAAAAGCAAAATCATGTGGGTAAAGGTTCAAAATAATGGACGATATATGATTTTTAACATATGAAGATAAGATATAAATGATGTTGATGTGAGAATTTGGTCGCAAGTCCACTTAAAGCTTTGTGTTGAAGTGGTTGGGCGTATAGTTGAGCAGATCTGTAAGCAAGATATACTCATATTAGTGTGATGTTGTGTCTAACACGCTCAAATATTCAAGTTAAGTGCTTAGATCGAAATGGTATCGAGCTGAGCTAGAGTAGTATTGTGTACCTCTCTAGTGAGATAGGTCCCTTCAATTTATTTATATTTCCTCACATTGTCCTATTGCCAAGGTACGTACATGACATAGCAACAAATATTGAGGAGGGACGAGGCATAATTCGACTCGATTTGAATCGAGCTCGGTAGGTCACCTACCTTGTCTACTTCATTTGTGCCCTCCTCGACTCGATCCTCTTTGGGCCTGAAAGCTAGTCGTGTGTGTCATCCATGTGGCGCTTAAGGTCTTACGTGGATAATGAGCCCTTATACTTCAAATCCTACCCATAAAAGATGACTTATTAATTAATCGAACTAGTAATAAATTAGAGGCATGTAGGATTAACAAGGTAGATGTAAGAAGATGATACTCAAATGGTTACCGGTTAGGGTAAGTTATCTCATATAATGTGATTTATAGTAAAGTTTTTAGGAACAAATGATATGCTTTAAAGCAAATGCTTAATTATTTGTTGAGAAGATTTTTGGTAGTTTGTTTTGCTCGAATGGAGGATACTATACTAAGAGTTGTGTTGCTAAAAAGTGAGTCATCATACGACTCTATATATATCGCCACTCGATAAATGAAATATTCAAACTACGACTTTTTAGAAAAAATAGGTATGTTAACTATTAAACTATGTCTATGTTGGTCACACTACTAGTTTAAAAAGAATGCTAGAAAGAGGAAGGTTTGATTTAGATAATTGAGTAAGAAGCGGAATGAATACCTAGCCAACATGAACTTAATTAGCTCAACTAGCATAAAGTATTGTACCACAATTAGAAGGTCAGAGGTTTGAATTATCCCCACTCCACATATTGTAAAGAAAGAAAGAAGGAATACTAACTATTTAATGAAAGACACTAGATGTGAAATGATTAGTATTATTTAGTTAATATTAATTTAGTTGTTAATTTTAGATTAATAATTAATCTTAATTAATTAATATTGTTTAGTTAATATTAGTTATCTAATGTATTGTCCTATATCAGAATAAAATATTTCTCCTTTTTGAGTAAAGGACTATAAAGAAAGTCCAACTCAAACTTTGATGGAGCCAAAAAAAAATTTAATCTATATAGGTTGGAAATTAATTTTTAATTAGGTGACTATACTTAAAATTGAACTCATCCTCTAAGAAGTCATTATCGTTTTAAAAAATGGTCGGAAAAAACAATATACATTTTTTTTGACAACATGTATGTAGGATGAGATCAAACCCGTGACCTCTTCATCACTAATTTATATTAAAAAAAACACATTTAATCGTATCAACTATGTTTTGATTTATTTATTTTGAATTTGTAAATGAACCTTAAATATGGAAAAGAAACCCTAACGTGTAGGGAAGGTTCATGTGGGAAAGTGTAATAAAAAGGAAAGCTTTGCACACAAGGACCCAATGCGATGGGGTGGTGGTGTGTAAAGACAAATGGTCCCAATTCTCCACCGTTTCTTATTCACTCTCTATCTATTTGTTTTTGGAATTTGAACCACAACATCCAAATATAACTCTATAACTTTAAAACATGGCTGTGTTCATATCGTCCACAAAAAAAAAAAAAAAAAAAAAAAAAAAAAAAAAAAAGGTGGCCGCAGTGGTTGACATTCTACAAGAATACAAAGTGGGAGTTTTAAGTTATGATGAGAATTATTCATTTTTGACATCTGCCTTCATCGATAATTGTGATAAACATAAACACTTGAGATTGACTTTAGAGTTGGCCTAATTAATAAACCCAATCTTTGATATATTTGGGTTAAAAAATCAAAAGAGAAATCGCAAGCTTCCATAAAATTTGTCTACTTGAATTCAGAAGGTAAAGAGATATGATTGCGTTTTGTTGCAGCTGCAATTAATGGCTTTGATACATGTGAGGTTGAAATTTGGCACAAATTGCAGCAATTGAATTAAAGAGTTTGTTTTGCAGAAGTTTTAGGGAATATGTTATAATATTGATTCAGAGGTTGGAAAAAGAGACAATAATGGAAGGAACAAGGAACAAGGAACAACATAGATAACATTCTTCCCTTGTGAAAACAACACTACAGTTGTTGTAATGACACTTCACTGCTTTTAATTATGTCCTTCCCCTCCTTTCTGGCTACCTATTACCTGTATATTTGCATAATTTGAATCAATATAAACTCTCTCCTTTCCAAGAATTTATGTTCTTACCATTAATTAATTACATGTAATGATATGTTCTCTATTATTGCTATGTTTCAAGATTATGTTATCGTTGTTAGCTTATAACTTATGTGAGAGACTATGTATTTGCATTTTTAAGTGTTTTATATATCTATTATGTTTGTGTTATGAATTTTGAAATTTCTTATGAACATAAAGGTAAATGAATTTGAATTATGTGTAATATGGGTACTTTTTTTTTTAAAAAAGGCTTTAACATACGGCATCACTTGCTCGATTGCCGATTGCCGACTAGCAGTAGGGGTCTTTCGGCCCCCAAAAGCACGTGTCGTTGGTTAGCCCACATGACGAATGAGTCGTGGGAGCCGCCTTATAACGTAATTTTTACCAAGCGGCAGGTAGAATCTTTTGCAGACGACTTAAATACGCAACATGGTATTGTAAGTGGTAGATTTTGCTGTCACGATCCACTGAGATTAGTCCTCGCTCTGATTCGTAAAAAAAGAAAAAAGAAAAAAAAAACATACCTATCACTCACATTGATTATCTTTTAATTTATTCAATATTTTTTAATGTAACTAAATTCACTTCCTCATTTCAAGTTGAGAAACTAACTTTATTTGGGAGGAAGAGTTTTGTATGGAATGAGATTATAAAGGGGCAAAACTTGCAAATTTGTTACCAAAAAAAAAAAAAAAATTTGCAAGAAGTATGAATTTTTTTTTCTTCATATATCACTAATATTCTATTTTAGACCGAGCATAGCTCAATTGAAACAAGGCTGTGACTAAGAAGTTAGGAGTTCAATCCCAACATTAATTAAATACTTTTGCAAAAAAAAATATATTCTATTTTGGGATCATTAAAGTATACTATTAATAATACCTTATATAAAGTACATACTAATATACAAGTTCTTATATTTGTATCATATTTACAAAAAAAAAAAAAAAATATCATATGAAAAATCTATTATTATTTAGAGTTAGATTTGTTATTACCATAAAATTTCAATTATAAAGTAAATTATATGTTGTATGCCGATTTTATTATCTTCAAATTTAAATATTTTGAAATTCACATGAGTTATATAAATTTAAATTTCTCGATCTTAAACTACATCGATTTAAACTTTTTAAACACAATCGAGTCAAAGTTTCATATATTCTCCTATAGTATTTTTTTTTTGTTTTGTTTTAAATTTCTTAGCTTAAACTCTAACTCTTATCAACTAGTGAGCAAATCATGAAATGCATTTTCATTCCTAATAAATCAATTTAATGTTTAGTTTTCTTTCACACAACTATATCATAATTTAAGGTTAGAAATTTAAACGTACAACTTTTTAAAAGAAATAGATTTGACTTATTGACTCTCTAGTCCGCCAAAATTTAATAATTTAGTAGCATCAACGTAATTAATAAGAACTTATCAAAACCAAGGGTGACGAAGAAGCTAAATGAGGATCATTTAATATGATTCTAATAATTGTTCCAATTCAAAAGTGAGACTTGAATAATCTGCTCAATTTATGACACTAAATTATAAGAGATATTAAATTTCTATTTATTATCTTATCTATTCACTACTTTTTATATTACAAATATTTTTTTAATATTATATTACAAATACCCATTAGAGATTTGAATTTAAGACTCACTCTTTTTTGATAGGTTTACGTCTTGATAACTCATTAATTACGAGATTAACATCTTAAAAATATAGTTAAAATTAATAGTAACATAGTAGTCAACATCTGTAAACTATAACGTAGTTTGTTCTAACGCATCGACTTAAAAATACACCTTATAAACTCGAATCGGACAACCAAAAAAGTGATATAGAAAAAGAAATCCCATAGACACATCCAAGTTTTTAACCTATGCTCCAAATCATTTTATAATCCAAATTTAACCCTAATTTTTTTTGATGTCCTAAATTAGCCAAGAGGAAAGGAGAAATAATATATGATTTTTATTCCCATGTATATATATAGATATATATAGCACATAATTCATGTGTATATGTGATATATATATATATTTATACATACTTTTTTTTTTTAACTTGTTAATTTACACTTTCTTGATAGTGTAAAAAGTGACCAAATTAAAACAAACCAAAGACGTACGCCTAATGACATTGCTAAATTAACCACACGAAAAGTAAACGAAAATTAACAAAAAAAAAAAAAAAACCCCATTTTTAATCATCTCCCCTCTAAAACAAAGCTCCACTAATTAATTCATCATGATTATGAAGAACATGAGGCAAATTAGCTCCATCATCAAACAGCCACTTCTCCAGAAAAGTAAGAGGAACTTGATCATGATTAGCTGTTGAGGTTGAAGAGGAATAATTATTATTGTTGTTGTTGAAATTGAAGAAGGAATAATCCTCTTCCAAATTGGGTTGATCTGGTGATGAATTGTTGTTGTAATTTGTTGCACTTTGTGATCCTTCACTCACACAAAGTTGTGTTGTAATTTCTGATGATTTTGGTGATTTTTTCATCCAATTCTCAAGCAACCTTGCAATATTTTCAGCACTTGATGCATAAGTAGTTGTAGTAGAAGTAATTGGTGGTTGGAATATGGGTTTTGATTCTTGATCTATGGTTTCAAATGATGAGTAATTTGGTTGCAATTTGTCAAGGGAAAGTGCTTCACAAAGTGCTCTTTTGGCTGTGTGAATGTCTGTTTGAAGCCTTCTTTCCCACTGCCCCTTTGAAAGTGAACTCTCTGAGGCTGTGAACCGATCTTCTCCACTAGACCCTGATTGTAGCTTCTTTAGCTTCTTTTTCAAGTGCGTGTTCCAGTAGTTTTTTATGTCGTTGTCCGTTCTTTGCGGAAGGTACGAGGCTATCGCTGCCCACCTGCGCGATTCCGCTAGGTTAAAATTCAAGGGCGGATCGAAGAAGGAAAGATATACAACAAAAATAATACTAAATATAATAATTTTGAAAAATCTCTAGCCCTAACCCTGGGTTAATTAATTACCTGTTGCCCAAAAGAGCTTGGAGGTGAATTATCATCTTCTCTTCATGATCATTGAAGTTGCCTCTTTTGATACCTGGCCGAAGGTAATTTGTCCATCTCAGTCTACAGCTCTTACTGCATCTTAGCAGACCTGAAAATTTCAAAAAAGTCATATTTAAAAGAATATAGTTTTTTCTTTTCTTTTATGTAAACATAGCTATCGGTAATTGACATGTACTATTACACATGATGAGGTTCCATTCTCAACATGTCCGGGTTCGTGGGCTCTGATACCATATTACACATTATGAGGTTCCATCCTAAAACCAATTGGTGATAGGAGGAGTAGCTCATGTATGTTATATTGTGAGTGAGGTACCTTCATCTTTTCGATGTAGAATCCTATAACATGTACTATCAGAAAGTTCAACGTTTTGTGTTTGTTGAACTCGAAAAAAGAAAAAGAAAATACAGACTGCTCAGAAAAGGGGTAGGTAACAAAGTAACTACACAAATTGAATGCAGAAACCAAACTCAAAATCCCAACATTAATTTAGAAGAAGAAGAATTGAAAGTGAAAGGGAAAGTAAAAGAATTTATACCAGTATTGGTTGGAACTGATCTCCAATTGCCAGGGCCATGTTCTTGAATATAAGAAACCAAGATGATATCTTCTTCAGGAGTCCATGGTCCTTTCTTAACACCCACTTTGTCACAACAAGCTGCTCTTCCCATCATTTCCCACTTTTTTTCTCTAAACTTTATACACTTTTCTTTGGTAAGATGATGATGATGAAAAGAGAAGAAAAAAAAGCTTTCTTTTTTCTTCTTTCTTTCTTGATATCTCTCTCTCTTGATAGAAATAGAGGTTAAAATACAAAATTGTGGGTTGTCTGTGTATATGTAGAGATTTATATAATTCAGAAAGAGAAAAAGAGAGAGACTTGGGTGACCAAATGAGATGATTTGATGAGGTGCATCACTAAAAAGAGTCAAACCTACAGCAATCAGCATTTACTTCTTCATACCAAAAAGTCAGCTCTCTTCTTTTTTTTCTTTCTTACAAGGCCGGATTGCATTCAATGTGGGTATTGTGGTGGCACAGAACAAACCAAAAAAAAAAACAAAACAAAAAACCCTAATTCAAGATAGATTTGACTGGCTTTATTTAGTGAGTTTGTTTTTCTTTTCGGACTTTACAATGTTGGGAAGTGACCTCAAAAACAATTTTAAACCTCGTTTTTAGAGAGGGTGGCGCTGTTAACAGAGGCCTTTCAACTTCTTCTCCTCGTATGATGAGAGAATTCAATTAAGACCCTTTTAATTTTCATCTAATCATCTACTGATTCATTAGGGAAAGAAAGAGTTTGTATTAGTTTAATTTAATTAACCACATTACTTCTCTAGCTTAGCTAAACTAACCCCATCAATTTTTTTTTGGTGCAAGATGGGTTTTGCTTAGTGTTGATGTAGAATACCTAGGGCAGTTATACTAGAAGTTTTTTTTTTTTTTTTGTATGTAGCAGGAGTTTAGTGTGTTCTTAGAGCTTAATTGGACATGAATGATGTTCCCTTTGTTGGAGATTATAATTACATATTTATATCGAGTTGACCTAATTAAGGTTGTTAGGAGATGTCTACCAAGTTGAATCAGACCTGAGTTAGTTTGGTCTGGTCTGTCTAAGTCGGTTAAGAGACCAGACCTTGATTGGATTTTGGATTGTATTGGGCCTAATTTGGCTCCTGGTCGACTTTGGACTGGTGCCCTAGACTTTTGGCTTGACTTCTTCCATCGATCTCGTAACATTAATATATTTCAGATCTAATCTTACCCCTAATACTTATCTTGTGTTAATTAATGTTAACATCTAATTCCTTTTCATTCAACAAAATTTGTTTAGAATAGAAAATTGTGTGGAATTTGTATAGTTTAGGGTAAAAAATACATTTAGTGGTATATTTTTATTAAAAGAAACGATTTAATTCATTAACTTTTTAGTATATAATGATTTAATAATTGTAATTTGAAATTGATTAGAATTTAACTTCTACCCTATCGTGTTGGAAATTTGATGTGTCAATCGATTACACTGGTAATTCATTTACAAAAAAAAATGTCATGTGTTGAAATTAAAGAGATAATAATTAGTTGAATTTAAGTAGGTGTTCGCCGAAATCTATAATTCAATGTAATATTTGAATGGATTTTTCACAGTCAAAACTAAATTGTTATAAAATTTTAAATTGCACACGTTAAATATCATTACCGACTAAATTTATAGACAAATTGAATCACTACTATTACTACTTCGATTAAATGATAAGATTAAGTGTATTTTTTTTAACTTTATGTCAATTGAGTTATATTAGATTTGTCGATTAAGTGTATTTTAGTCCAAGTTAAATGATAATTTCATAAAAGACTAAAATAGATAATTATTGATAGAAATACAAAGGAAATTAAAATTGATCGAGTAAGATAAAAATGAGAATGATGTAAAGGCAGAGAAGTACAAAAGAAAGGTTGTTTGGTTCGAACATCTTTTGATTTTTATGACACGTGGGGACGTGAGAGTAATGGTGATTTGGACTTATTACTTACGTGTTCAAAATTCCACCGTCGATTACATTTCATCATCCAGAAGATGTGTGAAGGGAGACGTGGGGCTGCCTTATACCACTATTCTCAAATAATGAACCCAAATTAATGGAATTTGATATATCTCTTTAGATTATTTATTATTTATTTTTTATTTTTTAATAATGATATGCAATTTAGCATTCAAATATATTTCCATAGGAGTAAAACTTAGTTGCAGCTCCGGCTACAACTATCTTTTGCAGCCCAGCAACATGCCAGAATTTGATTGGTCAGATTTTATGTTATTTTTTTAATTAAAAAATTATATTTAATGTCTCATGTCACTTCAAAGCTTTTTTTTCTTTCATTTTTTCCACTTTCCCATAACTTTCAATTTCCAATTTTGCCCTTTTCTCCTCAATTCTCTCTAGTATCTCTTTTTATGAATGATTTGCTACTGTCAAATCTTAGTAAACATTTCTTAATCTCTCCCTATGCCTAATAGCATAGTGAAAATTGACAGAATTTTAGAAAGGTAATAGTTAATTATTTATTCTATGATAAATGAAGTGAAATTGAGTTGAAAACTTGAAATGAACAAAGAAATTAGGTAGAAGAGGAAAGAGGAAAGAGGAATTTTATTGCAAAATTTTAGAAAGTTAATAGTTAATTATTTATTTTATGATAAATGAAGTGAAATTGAACTGAAAACTTGAAATGAAGAAAGAAATTAGATAGAAGAAGAAAGAGGAATTTTATTAAAAAATGTCATAGGATGTTGGACAATGGTGAGGTTTTAGATATTATTATTATTATTAAAAATTGTCGCAGGATTTTTTTATCGATGATTTGCTATTTTCAAATCTTAGTAAAAAATTTCAAATAAATGATAAAAAAGAGATATTGGAGATGATTGAATAGGGAAGGGCAAAATCGAAAATTAAAAGTTGAAGTCAGGTGACGCATTAAATATGATTTTTTTAATTAAAAATAATAACAAATACTTGGTCAATCAAAATTTGGCACGTGGCTGGGCTGCAAAAGATAGTTGTAGTCCAGCCTGCAACTAAGTTTTACTCTTTCCATATACTAATACATTGGAATTTCCAATTTTGGAGAGTGATGATGGTATTTAAGTAGGTGTTATAATTTGAAATGGGCATTAGAAAATAAGGAAATTTTAAAGTAGCTCTAAATATGAGAAAATGGCACTTCTCTGAAAATTTCCCCTTTAATCAAAATGTCCATAAGTTATCTCACCCAACCCAACTGGACTACCATTTAATTTCTTACTCTTAATACCAAGCTACCACATTTTCATATATATATATATATATATATATATATATATATATATATATATATATTTAAAATAGGTTAGGAATGGAAGAATCGAACTAAATAATTTTTTATAGGTAATACATACCTATGTCAATTAAGTTATGTTTGTTTTTTATTATATATATATATAATCAAATTCACAACCCATCTCAAATAAATAAATAATCAATTAAATTCATTAAAATTTGAGATTAGACATAAAAAGTAATAAGTGCTTCTATCTTTTGAGTTATGTTTGATTAACAAAAATACAAGTATTTTTTTTTTTAAACATGTGAGTGGTGGATTGAACTTCTGATCTTTTTAGTAATTAATTGATATATTATGTCAGATGAATTATGTTCTAATTGATAAATTAAACCTTTTATCCATACTTATTCAAAACTGCTTTATAAAAATAATTTTATTTTAGTGATATTCTTAAATGTCTATCATTTCGTTTATGTCTATGCTGCACAAGATGTTGAAATCTACAAAATTAGATATTCAAACGAGAGTAGTTTTTTTATGACATAATTGTCCTTGATTTTTCTCCTATTATAATTTATTTCATCAAATCTCTTTATTTTCTTTCAACATAAATACAATTATTGACATATTCTATAATATATATATATATAGGGCTGGTTGCACAAATAGCAATCAGGCCCAAACTAATTGCAAAATTAGCAAATTTTAAAATGTTTTGCAAATATGACAAAAAAACCTGTTTCTATCATTGATAGACTTTATTATATCATTGATAGACTTCTATCTGTGATAGACTATTATCTCTGATAGACTATTATCACTGACAAAAATCTATAAAAAGTTGAGGTGATCAGCGATAGACTTCTATCAGTCATAAGATATCAGCGATAGAAATTGCTATATCCGCAATTTTTTTAAAAACATGCTATATTTGCAAACAATAAGTCTTAAATTGTCATTTACTACAATTTCCCTATATATATACCTTTTCATAACTTTTCAACACAGATTAAATTATATCCAAAATCTATGTAAAATAATGAGGATCAAACTTATCTACAAATGTGTAAAAGAGTGATAGAGAAAAAGAGAGACATTTTCTATTTGAACAATACTTCCATCAATCTATTGACCATCATTAAATATTTAATGGTTAATCCTTCATTTTTTTTTTAAAGGTATTTAATTAATACGAGAATTGAACCTAGCTATGACCTCTTAGTCAAGTCAAGACTCAATCTTATACCAATAAATTATGCTCGATTGGGCAAAATAAACATTTCTTAATAACATAATGGTAGATAAAAAGAAAATTTATGGTTTAAACAAATAATATTGTGATCTTAAAAAGAACATAAACTAGACCTAAGTTGAATAGCTACGTGGGGTTGGGGTTTGAAAATTTTGAACCAAAACTGATTTTTTTTTCTCAGTATGATCATAAGGAAAAAGCCAAGAGGGAAGTTTGTTTAATATTATTATTATTTATTGGGCGGAGAAAATCGATAGAGACATCTTTGAAAATAAAGTCACACGTCATGACAACAATATTTTTTTTTTATTCTTCTTCTTATAACGTGTGGAAGTGAGAGACATGTGACCTAATTTATACAGTATGTTCATGTTGGTTATGTCATTTTTATCTTTCAATGCATTTATATATACATATATCCTAATCTGAAGAAAAAAAATACGTATAAAAAAGATTTCATCTAATGGTCGATTTTATGAAATGTCGATGTCTTGATTTTATGAAAATGTAGATAAAAATATTGTTGATATGAATATTTTTTTTAAAAAAAAAATAAACAAAAAATATTGTTTAAACATTATACTTTTTAAATGAGTTAAAATATTTATTTTTATATAATGTGAAAATAACGACGAAAATATCGACAAGATTAATTGATTTTACATTAAATTCTCTCTTGATATCATTTCTAGAAGAGAGAGATGTGTACAAAATAGACTATTTTTTCTACTACACTGGCCTTTCTCTAATAAATTCCTGTCACGTTCAAATACAAACAATTCTTTAGTAAAAGTACTTCTCTACGTCTATTTTTTGCCTTGTAATTTTGTCTCAAACCTACCCTCATTTTCTAACTTTTTCGATTCACATTAGTTTGAAGCCAAGAAAATGTGCATAATTTTGGATAGTGTCTACTAGAACCAAAACTATATAGACTTAAGTCTAAACAAAATATATAATATGAAATGCATGGTTACATGTACTAATATAAAACACGGTTGCATAATCACATATTTTAATCTTTAATAATTATTTAAAATGTTTCATATTTTCTCTCCCCGTGTAACATTTTTTAAAGTTATATATAGTATTTTTTGTCGATAAATTTTGTTGATAATAAACTTACCTAATATAGTTCATAATGAGTTGACAGACATTTAGAAGATAAATTAATCTACCTAAGGGAGGAAAATTTACATTCATCATCAAAATTTCTAAATATATAGTTGGCAAATTTTTTTATTGTCCTAATTCTTTTTCCTTTAAATCGTTAAGTTTATCATAAACAAATTTTAATATTATTAAAAAATATTAAAACATAAAAAGCTAAATTAGAACATTTTAAACATGAGGCACAAAATTATTTTTAAAATATATATATGAACTATTTTTTTTTTTTTTTTCTTTTGGAACAATACATGAACTAACCTTAAACCATCACTCCATTTATAAAAAAACATAATACGTGTCACGCTCATTTTCTTAAATTCCTCATCCCTTACTCCATAATTCAAAATTTTAATTGATATGATAATTATTAGTGTTTAATTGTGAATGTTGATTTTTTTGTTTTTTTTTGTAATTATAATGAGAATAATGTTGAAATAGTATTCTCATTTATCTCATATCAATTATAAGGACCGTAATAAATACTAGCGTGTGAGAGTAATCAAATATAATATTTAATGTGATAATATATATCATATTAGTTTGATGGGAATAAAATGTATATAATATTATACCAAAATTACTTATAATATATATCATCCATGCATAGTTCTTTATTTTTTTTTTGGAAATTAGCCAAAGAGCATAGCTCAGCTGACATATATATGAGTTGATGGTCACAAGGTCTGTGGTTTGAATCCCCCCATCCCCAATGTACTAAAAAAAAAAACTTTTTGGAAGTTAGAAGTGTAAAATAGACCGAAACTCATGTATGTTGTTTTTTTCGATAATGTGTGATATCTTTAACATGGTATGGATTAATTAATTGGTTATGAGAGGAGAAACTCATGTATATTATCTTTTCGGTGTCTCTTTCGATTTACTATTTTTGAGTGGGATCGAGCTGAATACTCATATGAACTTTGTGGGCTCTGATACCATATTAAACATCATGCGAGATTCTATCTTAGAATCAATTGACAATAAAAAGAATAATTGATATATCTTAATATTGTGAGTGAGGTCCTTTCATATTTTCGATGTGAGATCTTTAACAACATAGTCTAAAATAAATTATTAAAATGCAATCATATGAAAGTTGTCAAATTAAATGGGTTTCTCAAATCAAAATCACTTCCCTACTATCATATTATAATAAAATTAGGAAGCAAGAGCATTAGGTTCTAATATAAATGTGGTTGCATTTAAGTCAACAAATTTTGTGATTCTAACTACTTAGATGTGACCATTTGATCCTCCATTTTTTTTTATTAGGGCCACATCCTTTCTTTGACTATTTGCACTCCCTTTCCTTTTCCATCCAAACAACTCCCTTTCACCTTCATGATCTCAATATCTTTAACTTTAATTCAAAAATTAGTTATTATTAAAGGGATCCTTTATTTTATGGATTTAAATTATAAATTATAAAAAAAAAAAATTAAAAAAAATTATTCATTATTCCCCATATAATTAAAAACTACTTAATTGCTAGCTCGACTACAACTCAGTTCTGCAACGCGCACGTGGCTCAACCATAGGTTGTTATGTGTCAAAACAATTTTTTTTTTTTATTATCTTTTTCTTATATTTAACTTTCAATTTTTTTTCTTTCGGAAATATATGTTTTTCCTTTAAAGTTAGAGTTTCATATATATAGTTTAATATTTAAGGTTTGAGTTTTGAGTTTAGTATATTTAGAGTTTTTTAACATTTAAGAAAAAATCTCTAAACCCTAATTCCTAAATACTAAAACTCTAAACCCTAGATTTAAGGAAACAAATGTACTCT
The DNA here is from genome assembly GCA_028017165.1 of Herpetospermum pedunculosum. Taxonomy (NCBI): domain Eukaryota; kingdom Viridiplantae; phylum Streptophyta; class Magnoliopsida; order Cucurbitales; family Cucurbitaceae; genus Herpetospermum; species Herpetospermum pedunculosum. Next base: position 69,443,786 of record CM051528.1, read on the forward strand.
CTCTCGAAAAGAAAAAAAAAAATGTTTTTTAAAGTTAAATATAAAAAAATAGAAAAAAAAGGATTCTTAATAAAAATAAATAAACAAAGACTTTGACAACAAGGTAGTTGTATCCCACTTAGTAACCAAGTATTACTCATTATTTTGGATCAATCAAATCTCATCGGATTTCCTTTTTTTTCTTTCTCATTAAAGCCTAGCGTAGGCATGACACCAAGGAAGAATGAGCCCAAATACTTATACTTGAGAATGACAAGAATTCGAACTCGAAAGAGTATCCGGGACCTAAGTAGGCTCTGCAGTAGAAAGAAATTGGGCATCGAGCAAGAGTGGATGTGTCTCGCATGCTCCGACCCAAAAGATCCATAGTGTGAACCCGGTCTCCTCTTTTGGAACCCGAAAAAGAAAAGAAAAGGAAAAACTCTAGATAAAAGATCGGTATTAAATTCATCATTATAACTCATTCAAAAAAATTTTTTAACTCCATACACAAATTACTTGCTACATACAAAATACTATGATCTAACTTAAGTATGAAAGTTTGGTATGGCAAACACCACACTGACGTAGAATTTTTTATTTTTTTTATAAATTATTAAATTATAAATTCATCACGTATAGAATAAATGAGTTTTTTCAATCTGAATTTTGGCTTCAACATAAATAATTATGAAAGGATGTGTAATTAATTTGGAAAATATATCCAGATTCCTATTTTACTATTTATGATATAGAAAAAAGCATGAGTTAATTAATTTGCATTTAAACAAGGGCCGAAGTTTTAGGATTTTACTCTCCACTCGAGAACCATCCTCACTGGTGACACGTGTACTAATGAGCTGTAATTTCTTCATCATATCTACTCAAGCAAAGTCTGGAAGAAAGTGGCACGTGTAATTAAAAATATTTAGATAATCACGTACTTAAATAGGGAAAATTTCTAGTACATCCGTGGTATGGAGTTTCTCTATACCACTGCCTTTAAATGAATGACACGTGCCAAAATAGTTGTTTGAGTGAGACCCACTTTATTAAATATATTATTTTTTTAAAATTATTTTGGCACGTGTCATTCATTTAAAGGCAGTGGTATGAAGTTTCTCCATACCATGGATGTACTAGAAATTCTCCCACTTAAATACTTGTGTTTTGCGGGGAAATTTCTAGTACATCTATGGTATGGAGTTTTTCCATACCACTGTCTTTGAATGGATGACACGTGGCGAAATGGTTTAAAAAAATAATATATTTAATAGAGTGGTCCCAGTCAAACAATCATTTCGCCACGTGTCATCCGTGGTATGGAAAAACTCTAATGGATGTACTAGAAATTCTCCCGTGTTTTGCACACTCTTCTGGAGAAGGCCACTTAAATGCTGCCACGTGTAATAAGAATTTAATTATGGATAAATCATAAATGTGTATGTGACAACACTGATGCGTGCCCATTTGTCAATTACTGGTAAAGTTAGGAAATGCCACGTAGTTCTGACACGTGGCAGAAAGAACACGTGTACGGCTGGCTGCGCTCTAGATTGGAGTTTCTGAATCCAAAAGGATGTACAAGACTCGGTCATCCTCTACTTTAAAAAATAATTATTGTATTTCTTCAATTTTAAAAATATTTTTCTATTTGTTGAGTTTTTTTTTAAAAAACTATTATTTTGATCTCTTAAATTTTATTTTATTTTAGTATTTAAAATTTATATAAAATAACTATATTACTTATTTGGTTCTTTGATATTATTTTATCATTTAATATATGAGAATTATCAAACCAAACATAATTCAATTGATATAAAGTTGTGTAATTAACTCAGAGGTATTATGTTGGAAAATTGATTATGTGATTGTTATATAGAATAATAATAATAATAACAAAATAAAATAAAAAGGGAAAGGGGACAAAATGTGTAAGGAGGAAAGATTGGGCCAGTTAGGTGAAGTTGTTGGAGCCCACAAAACAAAAGGTGGGCCCAGATGAAGCCCATAAGTAAGGCAGGATTAGGTGTCAAAATCTTAATGTAATAGGAGTTATGGGTTTTGGGCAACTAGGTGCAAAATTTTGAATTGTGATTGGTTGAAAGGGATAACACTTCAAAGATTTTTCAAACATAATGAAAGGACAAATTTTGACAAATTTTGTTACTACTACACAAATATATTAGTTTCATTAGTCACCTCAACATTATTTACAACTATATGAATTTTACATTATTTTTAAATATTGTTGATGTTAGGAACAACAGATTCTTCATATCTTCGTATGTGTATGATAATGTTTACTTTGTGTATAAGTCCGTCATGGTTTTGTTTTTGGTTTCACCCAAAACGCATCTATACGAATGAAGATATATATTGTGTCTCTCTCATGTACTCATGATCTTTCTCTTGCCTAGCCAATGTGAAACTTTGGTCGCATTCCCAACAATCTTGCTCTAAAATGAAGAACCATTAAGTCTCCCCTCAAATAGTCATTCATCCGTGTTTACTCTGGAGCTATCACCTTTTAAACACCCAACTCCTCTTTAGTCGAAGCACATTGTCTGTTCGATTAACTCAACCACGAATCATTGTGATTGTGTCATCAAGACACACCGAAAGGGCTAAGTTGGGGGCATAACTTTGATACCACCACTTGTTAGAGACAACCGACGTCTCATATCTCTACATTGGTATGATATTGAAAACTTTAGGCATAAATTCCAATGGAGTGTTTGGGGCACCAACTTAGAGTTGGGTGGACTAAGTTATAATAACTCGGTCCATGTTTGACCCGCCGACTATTATAATTCACCGTCAATAAAGTAAACTAAACTGACTTCAATAGTATTTACTTTTCACAACTATTATAACCACCGACTATTTTTAACCTACAGAGCTCCAAACAAACAACTTTTAATGATTTTGTTTTTGATTTCATCCAAAGTATCTCTTACTAATGGAGATATTATCTCTCAGTATGTATCTATGATCTTCTACTTACCTAGCTAACGTAAAATTTTAAACGCATTCTAAGTAGCATGTGGAAAATTGCGAATACTAAATGGGTGATTGAATAGTTTTGGCATGTATAATTTTGGTGTTGGTAGGGCCTTTAATGTCGACACCAAATTGAATATGGTTTGATGTTTCAAAAGGGGTGAGTTGTGGATCACATGGTTATGCCTTCATTTGCATTTAGATTCTTAAAGATTTCTTCATTTAATCACTCTTATACTTTTAAATTTTAAATTGGTTTAGGAGTATAAATTTTGATGCGTGTACCGGTATTAGGAAAGGGATAAGAAATAGCATTATAAAAATTTAAATACATGATGTATGGTCTTACGTCATATTAAATCATCATGAGAGAACGAATAATGTCCCATAAATATTTGAAATGCAAAAGTATAAAATAAAAAAAAATTAATGTTATTATCAACCTAAACGTACCTCAATTTGCATAAAAAAAAAATGACTTTAATATATTTTTGACAAAAATGGGCAAAAAGTTGAACAATAATTTTTTTAATTAAATGTTGTATCCATTACATTATATCAAAATTAATTAGAGTACATGATGTAGATTGACGGTTCAAGATGAGCCGATTAAATTAGGTGAAACTTAAAAGAGATGTACAAGAATTAACTACCTAAATCTAATATTTTTATAGGTAGGAGATTTGAATCTTAAATTTTAAATCAACTTTCAACAAATATAAAAGAGACTGGGACAATATCATCATTGAATGAAATGTTTAAATGACTAAATTTAACTCGAGTTGAGTTGGATTATAAATTTATTTGAATTTGTTTGAATTGTTAAATAAGTGACAAAGTAATATGAATTCTATTGATACCGAAATTTGGTATCAACTATAAACTTAATTTGATGGGTGGAACGAGCGCTTGACCTTGCAGCACTTGAAAAGAAAAAGAGTAAGCTAGGATCGATGGAGGCTTTCCACACCAACTTCGACGCTCAAGTTAGCTCTAGAGAGAGAAACGGGACGAGGGAGAGGAAGAGAGCTGAATATGGAAAGTTCGTATAATATGAAATTTGAATAATATCAGATTAGTTATCCAATATGTTATGGATCGTCTTTGCCTTATATATGAATCTATATATGATCGTTATTAAAGGGTCATTAGGAAGAGTTTTTATGACTCTCGTAACTCTCGACCGTTACAAAAATTGTATAACATAACAGCCTTTAGGGAGACGTTTTCGCCAATCATCAATACCAAGCTAGTCGACCCCGGGGAAGGGGCGGTGTTTTCTCTTCTTTGGCCGAGTCGAGTTTCTCGAGGGGCTAGGCTCCTACGTTGCTTGAGGAGCCGACTTGTGTGGTCGCGGCTTCTTATTGGTGTCTCCCTCTCCGGTTGGCGTCGCTTCCCTCTCCCTCAACTTTTTCTCGTGAGCTGGACTTTATCTTTGAATCAACCTTTGTGTTGTTTGTGTTAGGTTTTGTTAGGATTTTGACCATAACAAATTCTATAATTTTTAACAATGATTGCAAATGTGAAATGTGTATGGATCGTAAAGATGTAAAAGAACATTGCAACTAAAAGAAATCACATTTCAACGAAGCCAATTTTTTGGTAAAGAAATATATTTATGAGTGATAATTCCATGTGTCGGTGGAGTTTTTTGGAGTGCTATTATTGGTGCATTAACTTATATCATTATTTTAAAATTTTCACTTTAGCATTTAAAAAAAAAATGATATGGTTAGGAACCTCTCAAATGATTGATAAACATATTAACCATCAATATCACCTTACTATCATATAATTCAAAAAAATAAATACGAAAATTGTGTTATAATGTCAAATCTTAGTCATTAAATATATGGGGATGGCTTTAATGTATTGATATAAATTTGTGAAAAGAAAACTATTGATATACTCATTTAAATGCGTAATAATGTATAATGTGACCGCTTCTTTCTATTTATTTATCTACTTTTTGTTTATATCAATATTAAATAATTGTTGGTCCTTTTTGGATATAAAACCATATAATACATTATTTACACGTATGAATTTAGTGCATGACATTATAGCTAAGATATTATTATAGCTAGTTAGAAAGAGATACACATTTTTACTAAATCTTCTCTCTTTTAAAAGATATGAGTTTGATATAAGCACATGGGTTGTCGATTGCCAAAGTCTTCTCAAATCTCACTCGAATTTTTCGATTTTCCTTGTTGATCGCCTTTGTAATCGGTTGGCAGATGCCCTAGCAGACATTTCTTCTCCTTCTTTTGTAAAATGGGTTTCAAGTTTTCCTTCGTGGCTTTTAGCCTTGGCATGTAATGACTTCTCTCTGCGCCCTTGTGGCTCCTTAGTTTTAATAAATACGTACTTTCTAAAAAAAGTTTAAAAATATATATATATATATGAGTTTTATGAAATATTTGAATTCAATAATTATTGTTCTTGTTTGGTTTATTTATTCAAAATATTGTAAAACAAAAGTGGAATTATTATAGTATTCATATGATCATTAACCTAGATTCACACATTAAATTGACAAGAATAGTTTAATGTTATATTATATTTTATGAAAATTATATCCCAAATACTTTAAAAGATTTTTTTTTAAATTATTAGAGAGGAAATCGTGAAGAGGAGACGGATTGGGAAGTTAGTAACCTCAATGACAAAGGAATAGACCTCACCCCAATTATTTTTTTCATCCTAGAAGTATTAGATTTGTAAGAGGCACTTGGGGTAACATCTTTTGCTCATGTGCATAGACTTGATAATGAATTGGCATATCAGATTGCCTCTAATGTAGTAAGATCCTGTTCCCTCGAGCTTTTTATCATTTTGTGAGTCGGATAGTTTTAGGGTTTGTTTCTGGTTGGGCTATAACTCTCCTTTTATCCAATATATATATATATATATATATATATATATATATATATTATAGAGAGGAAATCGACATGAAAGAGTAGCTGAAAAAATTGAAACTACCTTATGGACTAGTTTTTTTTTTTTTTTTTTTTTTGAGTACATTGGGGGTGGGGGATTTGAACCACAGACCTCTTGGTCATCAAGATATACATATGTCAGTTGAGTCATGCTCGCTTTGGCACCTTATGGACTAGTAACTTTGTGATAATTGCATAGATTTTGATTAATAAAAATAAATCAACCCAAACTAGTTCAAATAAGCTTATATAACTCAATTCAATACATCCTTTTTAAACTTGATTGAAATTCCTCAACTACAAATTTGACTATAAACTTGAACATAGATTCCTCAACAAGCAATGACACAAATGTCTTGTATTGCCACTCTTAACTAAACAACAGAAGAAGAGAAGTGCTTCAGTCTATGGAAAGTAAGAGATTCTTTAGCTATACCGACATTTTTCGACAAATTTAAGGTACAGCTTACAAATATATTTCAATCTGTATCCTCAAAATTCTCCTTCAAGAACTGATGGAGCTCCTCTGCAACTACTTTTGGATACTCTTCTTGTGGCAGAAGGGCTCCTGGCAACTCCACAAACTTGCTCACCCCTTTGGCTCCTCGTAGAGCTTCCATTTCTGCCTTTGACCTCTTTGGACATTTTTCTGTTGAGACAACTAAAACTGGTATCTTTCCATCCAACCCTGCGAACAGTTCGACAAACTCTTCTCGGGATTTAACGGGATCAAGAAGACCAGTCAAGAAAGCAGCGGGCACATAACGGGCGCCATCTCTTTTAGTCAGTGCATATCTGCTTTCAATGATTTCTGGAGTTACATTGTCAGAGTTAGCATAGACATGAGATTTGTACTGTGATTCAATTGCCTTTTCATTGCTGACAAGTATATTATACATCATCCAACCAACAGCAGGTGCCCTTAATGTGCCTCTAAGAAATCCGTACCTGGTGATCAAAAAGTGACACATTTAGATTAAGTTCAAGGATAAGCATATAAATGGTGTATGATAACATCTTGAAAGAATAAGATATTGATTAAACCTAAGCAAGTACAAGAAGCAAGTCAAAGGAAGAAAAAATCCTTTCTTGCGAGAGAGAGAGAGAGGGAGAGAGAGAGAGGGGTGATGGCAAACTGGCGAGAGATAGAGGATGTGTGAGATGGTGAGTGGAAGGTGAAATGGTTCAGTAATCGAAAAGGGGCATGGCTTCATTTCTCTTGGCCAATGAGTTGAGGATCATTTCGTCGACCAGTCCCCCATCAAATCCGGAGGGTTCTTGAGTTTCAATGACAGAAAGGATGTAGCGTTTGAGAACAAGGTGGAAACTGAAAGCTGTTGATATCACTGGTCCAGGTGCGTCATTTATGCAGGTCAATCAAGGAGGCAGAGATGGGGGTTACGGTGGTGGAGGAGGTGGTAGAGCTATAGAAGAAGAAGACATGGTGATGATGGAAAATGTGGATTTAATATGGTGGTAGAAGTGGCCGAGGTGGTTACGGTGGGGGTGGCGCTTTGCTTTAAGTATGGTGAGACGGAGGCCGGAGGGCATATGTCCAGAGATTGCAACCCAGATTGACATCAAGAGCTCTTGCTCTGCATATCCTGGCAGCGGAAAATGTTATAGCTGTGGTGTATCTATACACTTTAAAGTGTCCAAACAATGGCTGTTATTGAACTGTCCTTGAAAATTTTACCAGCTTTGACAATGAAGCATACAAGGTAGGATGGATTCAATTGCCATGACATAAGTGATTACTATATAAGGCTGAGTTTCCCTTGTATAAAGCAGAAAACCTCTTAATATGTAGGCCAGCTAGGATAAGAACAACGATAGCTTCAACAACTAGAACATTTCACAGAATCAACCGTGGTGCCACCTCAATTCCCAGTTCTAAAGAGCATTCAAAATGCAGCACCTTAAATTCAATTAATGGAGAAAGTATTTTTTGAATAAGAAACAATTTCATTAATAATATGAAACTACATAGAAGGGGTGTCGCCCAGTACCTTGACTCCATGTTAGAATCTCGACCGAATACAATAGGAAGTGGCCCAGCCCATGTAGGTGCAACAGCGGCGATGCCCCTTGGCTTCACCAAACCCCTATTCGCTGCACGAACTGTTAGAGCAGCTGCATGGCCACCTCCAAATATCACCAAGTCATCTTCTGCTTTGATAGTAGAAAGATTATTAGCAATAACATAGATAATAAATAAAGTTGTAACTGAAAATAATGTTGAAGTGTAAAATTGGTAAGCCAGAGAATGAAAGAACACGTTTTGCAATCAGCATTCAAACAGCCTAAAGAAAAACTATTAGGAGAGGATGTATGTAAGAGGCCCGGCACAGGAAGATTATAGAAGGTGGGAAATTACCACAAGAACTGACAAGAAGGTGAGAGGCTAGAAGGTCGACAAAATATGGAAGCGGAAACATGTTGAAAAAGAAAAACAAGCAGCAAACTGAAATAAACCTATAACTAAAGTAGAAGCACACGGTTGCATGCATATAAGATGATGGAAATCTTGTTCAACGTTCTTGACATGAATGGGGTGAGAGAAAGCTTTTTATAATATGAACATTTAAGGCTCTGTTTCATAACCATTTGATTTTTTAAAATTAAGCTAATAAACACTACTTCCACCTATGAGTTTCTTTGTTTTGTTATCTACTTTTTACAAATGTTTTCAAAATCCAAGTCAAGTTTTGAAAACTAAAAACTTAATTTTTCAAAACTTGTTTTTGTTATTGGAGCTTGGCTAAGAATTCAAATGTTTCCTTAAGAAATATTAAAATCATCTAAATAAATGGTGAGAAAAAAAAACACAATTTTTAAAAACCAAAACCCAAAAACTAGATGATTATCAAACAAGGCCTAGATAATTATGTGCCTACAACGCTAGAACACCCAAGTGTTTTAACACAACATTACTCAACGGTCATTCAAATGGGCCTCCAAAGTATTTTTGTCCTCAATATCTTTTCGAATGTCTCTTGGCCAGTTAGCCAACAATAAAGCATGTGAAATTCCAAACAGTTTGGAACAAGTACGTTAGAAGGCTCTTCAAATATAAGTATACATTTTTACAAGAGCACAAAGTTACCATAAATTACATCTTGTGAAGTCAAGCATTAACTTACGGCAGCCAATTGTATTTTGAGCTACTATAACAAATTTAGAACCACTACATAGCCTACGGCCCTACACTACACTTTGGACAAAGCTAGCCACAAGAGCCTGAGATGGTAAGAACAAAGAAATATAAGCAGCATTCACTTAATAATATGTAGAAAAAATATCACCAACACGAGCATAGCTCAATGGTTAAGGTATCCCTTCCTTTCCCCAAGGTAGAAAGTTCAAATCCCACCCCCGGATTTCACATTTGATGTAATAAAAGAAGTATATGTGAAAAGGACATCCCAATTTATAATCATAAATGTGGCTGTAATACTAACTTGAGCTGCTTACTGGACCATCAGGAGCATTGATCAAGTCCACTAAGAACTTTTCCATCACATCAGCATTGTAATCCATCTTTGGCCTATCAGAGAAACCCAGACCAGGCCAATCAACAATAGTAGCACGCCAATTGACTTTACTATCCTTTTGTACAAGTTCTCTAGCCACTATTCTCCATTCCTCGACAGTGCTAACATCAGAAATCGTCGGTATCATGAGAATATCTTTAGGTGGATCATCACTCCGGCTTTCATATTCTTCATAATAGATGTTTACAAGATTGTCTTTGAATTTCCACTGCCAGTTACTAGCCTGAGCTAGAATGAAGTAAGTATTGTATAAGATTAAGACCAGAGGACCAACACACATCCTAAATTCATACTTTCGAACTTTTGTTTTGTAAGAAACTAAACTTTCATTCAGAATAATGAAAAAAAATAAACACAAAAAAACAAGTCCAATGACAGGAGTCTCAATAACTACAAGAAATGATTCCAATCCAACAAAATCAAACCACAATCCACATAGAGGCATCAAATCTAGCCAACTCCAAAACATCGTCACAAGACCATTCCACTCTCTAAAAATTACATTGTTTCTCCCGATCCACCCCACAAAATAGCAAAAAAGCTAGCATACCACAAAATATTGTCCAAAAAAGCGAGCTTAGGAGCACCTCCTCAATCATGGCGTATTACAGCCATACTTTCGAGCTATTGGAAACAAATCAAGTCCCATAAGCAACAGGGTCCTATAGAATTGATCACCAAATACCCCAACATGGTTCCATTATCAATACAAATTCTACTCTAACAAGTAACAATACTCCCAAAAATAGTGGTTTGAGAAAAAAAAGAAAAAAAAAGAAAAAAAAAAGCATTTCAAAAGTCTGATATAAACTTCAAACACAAAACCAATTCAACATCAGAAAACATGGTCAGCCGAATGTCAAGTACCTTTAATGGGGTCGAGGGTGTCGCCTCTGAAGATGATTTGGAGTAATCGAGAGTGGTGGAAGCTCTAATTTTAAGGGATTTCAGAAAGTATGCGTTCTGAGGAAAAAAGGGTCGGCGGGATTTGCAGGAAAAGTGGAGGGATGGTGGAGAGATCGGGTGCAATTTTGCAGAGAATGCCATTGTAATGGTTACAGAGGTTGAGAGATGCGGAAAGAAGTAGCTGAAGACGAGAATGAAAATGGCGATTTCAGATTTGCAGAGTTGGTTTGGGGGTAGAAAAATATCAACCACCCCGCCAAGCACCAAGCACCAAGCACCAAGCACCAAGCGCCAAGGTCAACAAAGGCAACGGTGGCACTGCCACAATTTTTCAATGTATCAATTATCAACCTCCGGTTTCAAAATATCAAGTATAACACTCTTAATTGATTCATTTCCTTTTCTTTTTTGGATTATTGTACTAAATTTTAATTTTTTTTCTTTTTTTAAACTAAAGATTTGAACTTTCGACCATGAAAAGTAGTAAAAATGTCTCAATAACCCGATTAAATTGTAATATTATCCTAGAGATTTTTTTACCAACTACTTGAAAAAAGATTAAATACAAAAAATTGTTCAAATGGTCTAAATTACATTATTAAATTTATTAAATGTCAAATACCTATAAATTGTATTAGTTGACTTAAATCATCCCTTATTTGAAAGGTAATGTTGTAAAAAAAAATCCTAAGTTGTTTTATTCAACGATCAAAATCCATTTATCGACAGACAACTGAATGATCATTGGCCCTTACAAAATTAGAGGGGATAATTTTATTTCTCAACCATAATTGTGAATTAAAACATTACTTAATGACAACATGAGCATAGTTCAAGTGGTCAGACTAATACACGGTAGGTAGATTGAATTCCGGAATATATTACAAAAGAATATTCTTTGGTCTTGTTAACTTTTGCAATGGCTGGTGATCTATTGTGCTTCCATTGATCAACCAGATTGTCAGTTTTCTGGTTTGGTTCTGTCATCAGCTCATTAGCAGGCTGTAGTTCTAGTAATGGCATTGTTAACTAATTACCAGTAATCTCTGCATGAACAAGAACCATATCTGAAAGAGTGGAAGCGACTTCTATCTCTCACCACAATTTCTACTTCATAGACTTTAGAAATCAGCTTCATTACAGTGTGACAATCCCTGCAAATTCTTAGATTCTTCACCACTCTTATGGTTTTACCTCTCGGCAGCCTTGCCATCCCGAAAGCTACTGCTAATTTCTCGCTGTGATTTGAAACAGAATCTTCCTTTTCTTCTGCTTCTATATCATGCAACACACTTCCAACTTCCGGTACATAACCGCCTTCGATCCTCAGCCTCGACATTATCTCCCTTAGCTTTTGATGTGCCTCTACTGCCATGTCATTTTGTTTTTCTCCTGCAACAAAACTATACATGATTCTATCGACTTCAATCATGCTCCAACCAGGAGTTTTCTTAAGTCTCTGGTGAGCCATTGATCTTCTTAAAGTGGCAACATCCTTCCATTTTCCTGCAACAGCATAAATGTTTGACAAAAGAACATGATCTCCAGAATTGTCGGGGTCGAGTTTGGAGAGTCGTCTCTTTACTTGCCCTGCCAGTTCTAAGTTACCATGAATGCTACAAGCTCCAAGAAGAGTCCTCCAGACAATATCATTTGGTGAAATTGGCATTTGACATACAAAGTCAAAAGCTTGCTGCAGCTTACCAGCTCGACCATAGAGATCAACTATGCAACCATAATGTTCAATTACGGGTTCAATACCATAAGTATTTACCATCCTAGAAAAATAAGAACATCCCAACTCAACTAATCCGGCATGGCTACAAGCATACAAGATGGATATGAAGGTGATACCGTCGGGCTTAATATTAGACTCTTCCATCTCATTAAACAATCCGATTGCTTCCTCCCCATAGCCATGCATTGCAAGCCCGGCAATCATGGCTGTCCAAGAGACCGCGCTCCTTACCAGCATATTGTCAAAGACCAAACGAGCCATATCCAGATTCCCACATTTAGAGTAAGTATCAATCAGTGCATTATTCACTGAAATAATCTGCAGAAAGCCAGATTTTTCAACAAACCCATGTAGGATTCTTCCAAACTCGAATGCCCCAGCTTGTGCACAAGCAGAAAGCACACCTGTGAGACTAACTTCATTTGGTCTCAACCCTTCCCGCCGCAACTCCCTGAAAAATGCGAAAGCATTGTTAAAGTTGCCATTATGAGCGAACCCAACAATCATACTACTCCAAGAAACATCATCTTTCACAGGCATTTTCACAAACACCTCCCTAGCTAACCGAAGCTCACCTGCTTTTGTGTACCCTGCAAGCATGATGTTCCACGAGGTCAAGTTTCTAATGGGCATCAGATGAAACATTTGTTCCGCATCCTTAACATCCTCGCACCTAAAACACGCAGCAGCAATGGCATTCCAAGCAACAATATTCGGTTCAGCCATTTCATCAAACACCTTCCGTGCAAAGGCCAAACTCGCACATTCAGCATACATACTAATCAGAGTCGTCCCAACAAAAAGATGGGTATCAAGGCCAAACCCAACAGCTTGACGATGCAATTGCAACCCATTTCTCAGAGCTCTGCAATTAGCGGTGGCTTTGAGCAGAAAAGCGAAAGAGAAACTATCGGGTAGAGCCATGGATTCGCGACGCATTTCAACAAACAGTTGAAGGGCATTGCAGGGAGTGGCGGAATCGGAAAGGCCGCGGATGAGTGTGTTGTACATGAACACATCTGGGTTATGAATGTCGAGGAAGAGGCGCCGAGCATAGTGGAGAGAATCGGGAAGTGTGACTGCACAATGTAGAAGAAGCTTTCCGGCGACTAATGGATCGGAATTTAAGCCTGTTTTGAATGTAAAAGCGTGGATTTGCTTGACGGTTCTAAGAGATTTGCATTTGCTGAATAACGCAAGGCAGTGAAGTTCTCTGATATTCATTCTCAGCTCTTACCAACATCATTCCAAGCTAGGAATTGCCATTGGTTCCTCAGCTGACCATTTTTTTCTCTTTTTTTTTATCATCCTCCTCCCTTTTCTTTGCGGATTTGTTTTCTTTTTTTCTTTTTGTGAATTACATTTTTTTTTTGTTTCAAATAACATGATATAAAAGATTCAAACTAATACTTTTATTTTGACAAAATATAAAATTTAGTTTTTAATGTATTATATTGACATAATCCGACTTAAGGAAATCTAATCTAATCCCGAGCTTCAACTATAAGATTTGTAGATTGAGGAAGAAAGTGATATGCAAAACAATCGAAGTAAACAATAAGACGCACATCATTTTCTCAAGATATCTTCCAAACTGTTGGGATCAATAGCAAACTTAGTTTTAGGAGAAAAAAAGTGTGTGCGCGCGCGTGTGCGCGTTACAGACTTTATGAGCTTGTTTGTGTGTGAAACTTTACGGACTTGTTTATCACAAGAGAATGTCAAAAAACATAAGTTTTAAAAAATCGGATTACAAAATCTTATGCCCCGAGGGGATCATCGGTACAAAAAAAAACCCTTATTTGTGTTATGGGCATGGCTAATAGGGTCTTAACTTTGGTTGGCCTCAAGTTTTAAAAAATCGGATTAAAAAACCTTACCCCCCGAGGGGGATCATCGGTACAAAAACCCCTTATTTGTGTTATGGGCATGGCTAATAGGGTCTTAACCTTGGTCGGCCTCAACCTGTTTGGATTCAGGTCTATTTCGATTTCAAACTTCTTAGCTCTAACCTTTCTTATTTAGTTAGGTTCAATTTTACTCATAACACCCTTTTTTTTTCCTTCTTTTGACAACATGTCGGAGTGGGGGATCGAACTTAGGATCTCATTGTCATTAGTTCATACATCATGTCGGTTGAGTTATACTCTTGTTGGCGAAATGGGTAGAAATTTTTTTGACAACATGTTGGGGTGGAGGATTGATCCTATAACCTCATGGTCATTAGGTGTACATCATGTCATTGAGCTATGCTTTTGTTGACGAAATGGGTAGTAGTTCAAATAGGTAATTTGGTGTTATAAATAAATATTACGAGTTTAACCATGTGCAAATGAAATCTGAACATTAATTTTTATTTTATATATATAATATGCTTTAATTAGTTGAATTATACTCGACAAAATAGTGGGAGTTCGAACATATAACCTCAAATATTTCGAACTTAATCAATAGATATATTTTAATATCATATTATTATTGTTATTTGAAAGTTTGGTAACAAAATTGATGTGAGAAAGGTTAAAAATTACTAATTTGATCTGGTTTGGATTTTGTTTCATTTTGGTGTCTATAAAAAAAAAATTAAAAAAAATAATCAATTGATTCCTATAATTTGGATTTTGTTTTAATTTGGTCCTTGTGAATTTTAAACTTTTTTATTTAATCCAAACTTTCTCTAAATTATTTTTTACTCATTTTCTCTATTTGTACTATGTCTTAAACCTAAAATTTGATGTGGTCTATTAACACAACCAATTGTGCTAATTATTAATAGTGATAAATAGCAACTTGAGCGTAACTCAACTGGTTAAGCATATACCATTTATCGTGAGGTCAGATATTCGAATCATCCATCCCCAATTATTTAAGAGGTTAGACACTAAACCATCATCTACATTGGGTCACATTCGCCATCGGGAAGTCGGGAACAACACTCATATTTCTCATTTTGTTTTCGAGCGAGGTAAGATCTCATCGATGTGATGCTATGACCAACACACTCTAATGTTGTCAATGATCAGATTAAAGTGGTCTTAGATAGAACATGGTAGTATTGTGTACTTTTAATGAGGGGTGTTTTCTCTTATTTATAGGTTTTGGAGCCGACATTAGTATTAGGGTCGAACAATTAGCTGGCCATAATTTCGAAGGGAAAGATTCTGGACCTCGACTCGGTCTAATCCTCTCCCTTTTCCCGTAGTCATCATTTATATCTTCAGGAGGCTAGCACAAGTTTTGGACTCATGGGTTGGGCGCCCATGAAAACTTACACATAATAGTTTCTACAAAATTCAACTATTTTTTAGAGGTTGAAAGTTCAAATCTCGATGAAGATTATATATTCTAAAATAGGTATTCCAAATACACAACTGAAATCCAAACAAAACATAACAGAAATGTTGACCACAATCAAACAATCCAAAGATTCAAATCCACACGGAACTCAACCGTAATTGACATGTACTTATGAGATCGAAGGTTCTCTCACCCCCAACCTCCACCCAATAATTCTTGAACTAAAAAAAGAGCTCTCAGCACGTACACATAAATATGAACATTAGTTTATTTGCCACCACTATCACTTCTCCCATTCAACACAAAGCTTACACAACAACCAAATCATCCCAAATTTCAAAGCCTCGAGAAGGCAAGTCACGAAGCAGCAGCCGATTGCAGTGCGTTCTGCCGCAGAAACCGAAGCAAACCCAAAATCTTCTCCGGCGGTGGAGTTGCCTCTTTCGCCGCCGGATGCTCAGCCATCGCATTCAACCAACCCAAAATCAATGGAAACCTCTCCGAATCAATAAACGTAATTCCAAGCACTTCTTGTTGCAGCTTGTACGCCCCAAACAACGAACACATCACAATGTCCAAAACCCCCAATTCGTCACCATTCACGAACGGCCCCTCTGAAATCAGCCCATTTTGCAGCCCATCTTCAACTTGCCTTAGCCTTTCACTCACTTCTTCAACGCCTTTTTGCTGCACTTCTCCAGTCGTCTTGAACACGGTGAGAAACGCATCAAACAGCTGCATCATCAAATCAAAAGCAACGAGTTAAATCATTGAGAAGGAAGAATTTTGGCATAAAGGGTTGGAATTTGTGTACCTGTTGGTGGAGGAAGGCGACCCAGAAGCGAATTTGAGCTCGTTTGTAGGGATCATTTGGAAGAAGAGATGGGCGGCCATTGTCGTTCCAGATTTCGTCGATGTATTGAATGATGATGAGTGATTCCGAGATGGGTTTTCCATTATGGACGAGTACAGGGACCTTCTTGTAAATGGGGTTGTACTTTACAAGAAGAGGACTTTTGTTCTTCAAATCTTCTTCTACATACTCGAAGGGTATGCCCTTAACTCGGAGGGCAAGTTCTACTCCTTTCACATAAGGGCTTGCCCACATTCCATGTAATATTACTCTGTTTTCTTCTGCCATTGATCTCTCACTCAATTTCTTTTCTTGGTTTTGATCTTTGGTTGTGGCTTTGTTTCCTTTGGGTGGACTCTAAATAAGGTTTGGAAATTCATCTTGTCTTGCTTGCAAGTTGTTTCCTTTCTTGTTTTCTGGGTTTAATTAATAAATAAAGACTGGAATTAGTCAATTGCAAGAACAAGAACACATAATTTGTGGCTAATATTGCTTTCTTGTAATATCAAGGTTAAATTACGAGTTTAGTTATATTAAAATTGTTAAAGAGTTGTTTGAAGTTTAATTTTGTGTTTAATAAGTTTCTAAATTGGAAAAATTGTACCGATATCCCAAAATTAAGTCCGAAATGAATTTTGCCCCTCTTTTTAAAACTAAGATTATACGTCATTTTGATGTCGTCGTCAAAGTTCAATTACCGTTTTACCCTTCTTTATGAACATGTATTGAAACTCATTATTGCTCTTCGTTTCCCGTTTTCGCTCCTCGTTCTCGAGTCTCACTCTTGTTTTCTTGCTGTTTTTTTGTTCTTCCTCTTTCGTGAAGGGTTTATGGTGAAATTGATTAGGTTTCATCTCGTAAACTAGCAAATCGCCGCATAAATTGTGTATTCGTACACTAACATTAATCATCACAAAGGAGAAAAAAAAGCAGCAAAAAACGAGAACGAGACATGAGAACAAAGAGCAAGAATCGGTTTCAGCACACGTTACTACATAAGGGCAAAACGAAAATTAGACTTTGATGATGACGTCAATAAAAGGGCATATAACATTAGTTTTATAAAATGGAGCAAATTTCATTTTAACTTAAATTTTGATCTTTCATAAAATTATTCTCTCTCAACTTTTAATTTTGTGTCTAATAGATCCCTGACATATTAAAAGAAAAAATTAATTAGTATTTGATTTCCTAGATATAAAATTGAGTTTTATGTCTAATGGAACCCTAAAATTTAAATTTTATGTTCAGTAGATCCGTAAATTAAAAAAAATATATCGAAAAGATCAATGACTTAAAAAAAACAAATATATTCGACACCATATTAAAAATTTAAAGATGTATTAATACATTTTTCAAAGTTCAGTTAACCTCAACATAAAATTAAAAGTTTAGAAACTTATTAGATATTTTTGAAAGTTGGGTATGAAATAAACACCAACCTATATTATTAAGTTCCTCCTTCCCCAAGCAAGCACATGGTCAAAGAGTGATTTATTTAATAGAGAAAAGAGTTGAAGCAATCAAATAGCATTTTGCCTCATGAAGTGAAGAAGCCCCACAATTATTTGTTTGGGAGGAGCTATCTCTTTTGCAATAGGGTGTTGAGTCAATCTTGTCAACCATGAGAATACAATTGGGATCTTCTCTTCTTCTACAAGCTTGACTCCCAAAAACTCTTCTTCAATCTGCTTGAAACCAAGCACACAAAATGTTACTCCAACAAGCTTTTCAAACCATGTTCTTAAAACACTTCCAGCATCTCTCTTACTTCTTTAATCGCTTTCTCTTCTGCTTCTCCTTCTGTCTTTCTTACTGAAACCAGACCCTCGAGCAACTGCACGCACCATCACATCACTACATCAGTTAGTTTAAGTTGTTTCTCAAAATCAACCAAAAACAAAAAAAGTTCAATTATAAATTTGGTCTGGTTTTAAGAAACTTAGAATTTTGTGTCTTGTGGTTAGATAAAAAAACCTCATAGATAGTCGGTACAAAAGGATTAAGTACTTAACTAGGAATTTTTGTACGGATGACCTCCTTGGGGGCTTTGTAATCCGGTTTTTTAAAATCTATGTTTTTTTTTTTACTTTCTCTCATGATAATCAAGTCCACAAAGTCTATAGTACCCTTCGCTAAACACGATCACGAAGAGACAACGAAAGGTACAAATGACTTTTCACATGGGAGAGAACTTGTTTATCACAAGAGAATAGAGATGTCCATGGGGCGGGGCGGGGCAGGGCCGGGTAATGCCTTCCCCGCTCCCATCCCGTCCTCGTCCCCGCTAAATTTCCCGTTTAATTTCGCGGGGACGGGACGAGGACCCCAAGAGGAATTCGCGGGTAAATTTCTCCGCGAATAATTTAGTTTTTAATTTATTCTTATCTATTTTTTTTTTAAAGTTTTGTTATTTTTTAAGTTGATTAATATTATATATATTTAATTCAATAAACTTTATTTGTAAGATGTGTGTTTTTTTGTAACTTGGTAAGATGTGTATTTTTTTAACACCAAAAAAGGAGTGTGTAGTTAATTTTTTTGATGAATAATATATATATATATATATATATGTATATGTGTAAAAGTATACGGGGCGGTGCGGGTATGCTATTACCCATCCCCGCCCCGTTTAGCTAACAGGGCAAAAAATACCCCTATTCCCCGTCCCATTCGGAAGACATCTCTACAAGAGAATGTCAAAAAACATAAATTTTTAAGAGAAGATAAAAAAAATCTTACCCTCCCCGAGAGTCATCCGTACAAAAATCTCTAGTTAACTATGATTTTGTTAATGATGTGCTCTTTTGTATTTAGTTGACTGTGGAATTTAAGTAGCCAACTAGAAAAAAACTACCTCATTTACATGTGGATAGCTAATTGTACTTACTCAATCTGTCAATGATACAAGTGAAGTGAGGGAATTTCAACTTCCAACCTCGAAGTAAGAAGTACATGTCAATTTTTGCTGAGCTATTCTAACTATCTTCGAATCATAGTGCGAAATTTACGATTTAACCCAAAAAAAAAACTAGAAATTGTGTTTGTGTAGTTGTACCTGTTTATGGATGAAATCAGCCCAGAATCGAATCTGGGCTCGTTTGTGGGGATGTTGTGGCAAAAGGGGAGGGCCATGATTCTGTTAGGAGTGCTAACAAAGGCCATGATCCTTAATGAGGTACAATTACACAATTACAAATGATTCCCAAATGGATTTTCCATTGTGGATTAGTACAGTAACTTTCTTGTAAACGGGGTTATATTTGAGAAGCATTGGAGTTTTGTTCTTGAGGTCTTCTTCTACATATTCGAAGGGGATGCCCTTAGAGATGTCCATTTGCCCCGCCCCGTCCCGACCCCGCCCCGCCCCGCCCCGAATAGGACGGGGAATCCCCGATTACACGGGGAATGGGGCAGGGAGCGGGGAATTTCTTTTGCCCCGTTAACTAAACGGGGCGGGGGCGGGTAATAGCATACCCGCCCCGCCCCGTTTACCCGCCCCGTCCCGATTACCCGCCCCACCCCGTATACTTTTTATATATATACATATATACATTATTCATCAAAAAAATTAACTACACACTTCTTTTTTTATCTAAAAAAATACACATTTTACCAATAAAGTTCCAAAAAAATAAATATCTTACAAATAAAGTTTATGAAATTAAATATATATAATATTAATCAACTTAACAAATAGTAAAACTTAACAAATAACAAAACTTAAAAAAATGGATAAGAATAAATTAAAAAACTAAATTATTCGCGGGTAAAATTACCCGCAGGGAATACCCGTTACCCGCGAATTCCCCGCGGGGAGGGGAATACCCGCCCCATCCCCGCGAAATTAAACGGAGAATTTCGCGGGGACGGGTAATGAAATGGGGGACGGGGACGGGGCGGGGAAGGCATTACCCGACCCCGCCCCGCCCCATGGACATCTCTAGATGCCCTTGATTTTAAGGCAAGTTCGACCCTTTTCACGAAAGGGCTAGCCCACATTCCATGAAGTACCACTCTGTTTTCCTCTGCCATTAATGAAGTTATTTATCTTCTTGGGAAGTTCAGCTCTGTTTTTTATAGGATTAGTGACATATGGAAGAAGCTATAAATAAAGCACTTCATTTCAGGTTGCGATTGTGAATGGCTTTGTTTTTCTTGTTTGTGGGACCTTTCATCCAAATTTCCAAAGGCTTGATGCGTAAGTGCTTTTAGAATTAGTCTTAAAAATTTAGATGGGCCTTTCATTCCACAAGTAACCTTCCAAGTCAATGGTGGAGTGCTAAAGTGTCACATACTCATGACAACGATGGAGTTTAAATACTATTTTGGTCCTCCACCCTTTCAAAATCTTCATATTCATCTCTATATTTTTAATTTTTGTTCATTTGTTGATGGCAAAATATGGGAAGGATAATTGCAACCGACTTTCACGTGCCTCAACGCTAAGATTTGTAATTCAGAGACTCTGATTGACTGTAAATCAGACAAGATTACACATCGGTGTGGTGTTTGTCACTAAATGCATTCATTAGGTTTAAACAACATATAAAAAAGAAAATACACTAGAGACTAAAACATATATTTAGCTTTAGCGGGCAAAGATCGACGCGCATCGGTCAAACAGCGGGAGACTGTAGGGC
Organism: Herpetospermum pedunculosum; assembly: GCA_028017165.1. Lineage (NCBI taxonomy): Eukaryota > Viridiplantae > Streptophyta > Magnoliopsida > Cucurbitales > Cucurbitaceae > Herpetospermum > Herpetospermum pedunculosum. Next base: position 69,464,701 of record CM051528.1, read on the forward strand.
ATTTTGTCTGACGAACTGAAGAAGCCCCAAAATCTTTTCCTTGGGAAGAGCAGACTCCTTTGCAATAGGATGCTCATTCAACCTGTTCAACCATGAGAACACAATTGGGATGTTCTCTTCTTCCACAATTTTGATTCCCAAAAACTCTTCCTGAATCTTGTAGATTCCAAGCACTGTCAACATCACTATGTCAAGAAATCCAAGTTCATCTCCATTCACAAATGGACTGCCCTCTGCCAATAAGCTTTTCAAGCCCTCTTCTTCAAGAACTTTCAGCTTCTCTTTCACTTCTTTGATTGCTTTCTCTTGTGCTTCCCCTTCTGTCTTTATTGATGTAATTAATAGACCCTCAAACAACTGCACCAACATGAATAAAACACAATGTTAGTATTTAGTTTACTTGATCAACCAGCCAGGCAAAGATGCAGTAACGGTAACGGCGGTTTGATAACCATTCATGTTTCTTGTTTCTAAATTTTAAGAAACGTTTCTAAAAAAGTTTTGTCTTTGGTTTATTGGCCACGAGCTTGTTCAGCCTCCCTTTCCCTTTCTTGATACTGATCTTGAATTTTGGGTAATACATTTTGATCCTAGTTAAAATTTTGCTGATGCATTTAGTTTCACTTTAATACTTTACAATCATGATATTTACAGAGAAATATAATTGAGTGAAAAAGATATCATTGCATATCAAATTTGGACAAACATTTAAAGGACGTAAATAATATTATTATTATTGTTAATTTAACAACGAGACTTGTGCCAAAACGAGTATGACTCAACTGACATATGTATGTGTTGATGACCAAGAGGTCTGTGTTCGAATTCCCCCACCCTCAATGTACTAGAAAAAAAAACGAAACTTGTTTTTTTAGACGAACAACGAGGCTTAATTGTACTAAATACGGTAAACTTTTGATATTTTTTAATACATGTTATATATATTTTTATATTATATAACTAAATTATATTTAAACTTATATATAGTTAAGATTTTTCTTCGAGAAATAACAAATATAAATAGTTACCAAACATATTATTGTTTCTAGTTCTTACAAAACCAGAAATAAAAAACAAAAAAATTATCAAGCAGGCCTAATGTTGTTAATGTTGTTGGATTTATGTTTCTCAGATTTATTAGACATATTTAAGGTTTAGGAACACATTTGACATTTTTTTTAAAGTTTACGGATTAAAGTCGTAGTTTAAGTAGCAATTGTGTAATTGTACCTCATTATGGATGAAATCAGCCCAGAATCGAATTTGGGCTCGTTTGTAGGGATGTTGTGGCAAAAGGGGAGGGCCATGATTCTTCCAAACTTGGTCGATGTATTCAAGAATTACAGATGATTCGCAAATGGGTTTTCCATTGTGGATTAGTACAGGAACTTTCTTGTAAACGGGATTGAATTTGATGAGCTCTGGAGTTTTGTTCTTGAGATCTTCTTCCACATATTCGAAAGGGATACCTTTGATTTTAAGGGCAAGTTGGACCCTTTGCACGAAAGGACTAGCCAACATTCCATGAAGTACCACTCTGTTTTCCTCTGCCATTAATGAAGTTATTTATCTTCTTGGGAAGTTCAGCTCTGTTTTTTTATAGGATTAGTGACATATAGAAGAAGCTATAAATAAAGCACTTCATTTGAGGTTGCGATTGTGAATGGCTTTGTTTTTCTTGTTTGTGGGGCCTTTCATCCAAATTTCCAAAAGCTTGATGCGTAAGTGCTTTGAGAATTAGTCTTGGAAATTTAGATGGGCCTTTCATTCCACAAGTAACCTTCAGAGTCAATGGTGGAGTGCTAAAGTGTCACATCCTCTAGAAAAGATAGAAATCTTCAAGTATCTTCATTGGTTTCAAAATATCTATATTGGTCTCCTTTATTTATTTTAGTCCATATACCATTCTAAACAATATTTCTCATTTTTAAGATTGTACAATTGTGGTGATAATTTAAAATTCACTAATAATAAGTTTTATGATGGCATGCTCAGAATTTATAGCAACTTTTCTTTCGTAGGCCACCTAAATTTTTGATCTCATACTTGGTGGTGAATTCAAATCTTCATACCCATTTTTCGTACTAAAAAAATAAAAACTATTACGGTTGATGCCAAAATCCGGACAGAAAAAGTCACATGACCTTCACGTGACTTCAACGGTAGAATTTGTAGACTTCGAGAGACGAGATCACCTGCAAGACAAAGATTAGAAAACACTAGTGTGGTGCCTTCCACAGTGGCTCCGGTGTTTAAGTCAATACATAGTAGTAGCAAGTTTTTAGAAGTTTTAGGACCCGAATGAACTTACTTCCTTCGTAGAGTTAGATGATATTTATAGGGTGATTCAGTGGTCTTTCATTTTCCTCCTAGGTGACCTAGGAGGGATGATCGAGCTTTGGTTTTGGTGGATCAGCCTCGACATGACCGACCCTGGACTTGTGGGCTTTTGGCCAACAGAAGTCTCATCTCAGGCCTCTGATCTGGGACTGGGCTTGGGCAAATTCTCCAAAACAAACTTATGACATTCATCATTATTTTCAAAATGTGGGGGAAAACAATGTTACCGCCGTGAGATTTAAGGCATCCGTACAAAAAAACTCAATTTTTTTCTACTACAAAAACTTTTAATTTTAATATCTCGGAGAATATGCTAACTGGTAAAATAAAGGTATGCGAACAACATGAACAAAGTTCAACCGTTAAATACATATGATTTATTCATTTTTTGGAAATCAAATGTTCAATTTCCATATCTACATTTGTTGTACTGAAAAAATTGTTAAGACGTGGCTAACATTCTTTGTAGATTAATTGATTTTTTTTTTTTTTTTTTTTTTAAAATTATATTTGTTATCTCACTATTTCTTTGTGATGATTTTCATATTTCTTGATAAAACATTTGAATTCTTAGTCAAATTATAGAAATAAAAACTATTATTTTAGTTTTCAAAACTCGAGAGTAGTGTTATAAGCTTAATTTCTAAAAACAAAAATTAAAAATGGTTATAAACCACGCTTCAATGGATTGAATTCAAAATAATCAAAACTAACTAAAAGAAAACTGCAACAAAATTTACTTTGTGAAACCAGAACCGACTCATACTTCCAATTCAATTTTTTGATTCACATCAAGTTTTATAAACCTAAATTTACAGGCAAATCAAATCATTTTTACTGCGGTAGATTACACGAGTATATGCCCACACGAACATAGCTCGCTCAACTGACATAAAGTAAGTATCTCCCACCTCCCATATTATTGAATTTAAAATTACATGAGTCCAACAAAAACAACCGGAATTTTCTATTACCCTAGGGTAAAGTATTCACCCTATAATTATAGAAAGTTTCCCATATCAGAAATGAGACGGTAAAAAGAGAGATCATAAAAAAAATAAAGTGCAAATCGTTATTATGAGCATAGCTCAACTGACATAAACTATTGACACACGGTAAAAAAGTGCAAATCCATCATGTGAATTCTAAAACGACACGAGAGAGACCTTTATTAATTAAGAAGACGGACACACTTGATTCTCACACGGGAGGAAGCACTTTTTTTCAAAAAAAAAAAAAGAAAAAAAACAAAAAGACTGGAAAAGCACTTAACAAATCAAGCAGCAGCAGAGGACTGCAAAGCATTTTTCCTAACGTACTGAAGAAGTCCCACAATCTTGTCTTTCGAAGGGAATATGTCCTTTGCAAGGGGATGTTCTATGAGCCTCTTAAGCCACGAGAATACTTGTGGTGTCTCTTCTTCGTCTACAATTTTGAATCCCAAAACCTCTTCGTGAATCTTGTAAGCTCCAAGAACTGACCACATTGCTATGTCCACAACCCCCAATTCCTCTCCATTCACAAATGGACTTCCATCTTCTAACAAACTCTTCACTCCATGTTCTTCAAGCACTTTTAGCTTCTCTTTTACTTCTTTAATCGCTTTCTCTACTGCTTCTTCCCCTCCCGCCATCACCGCCTTTGCCGTTCCCTCGAACACCTGCACCGACCCAACCCAAATGTCGTCTTTGTTACTAAACTTTCAAAGTAGATTATATCGGTTATATCATCAATCAACTCAAAAGTTTAAGCTGAGAGATTATAAGATAAATTTAATTACTTACATCAATATTTATCCTATCTTTATATTTTATAAAGTTTTAGTTCTATCAAATTTTAATTTTAGTTATTTTGATGGGAGCTAATGATCTTTTTTTAATTTAAAATTTATTTTGGTAACTCTATTTTAAATTTTTGAATATTTCTCTAGATCTACTCTTCGAAACAATCTAATTTAGTTCAAGTACTTTGTTTTGCTCATTTTAGTCTATGCACTTTCATATTTTTAAAAAAGTATTTGAAACACCAACTTGGAGTTACGTTTAGAGTTTGTTTTTGCTCATTTTAGTCCATGCACTTTCATAATTTTTAAATAAGGGTTTAGGTCACCAACTTGGAGTTGGGTTTAGGGTTTATAGAGTACGTTTAGTCCCGGGACTATTATAATTCACAATCAATAAACTAATTATATTGACTTCTATAATATTTATTATTCACAACTATTATAACCATAGACTATAATAACTCGGTCAATTAAAATGTTCATTTTAGTATCTATGCTTTAAAAAAATGCTCCTTTGTTTTTGGTCATTTTAATCCATGCACTTTCATAATTTTTAAAGAGGTGTTTGGGTCACCAACTTGAAGTTGGGTTTAGGGTTTACAGTACATTTGGCTCATAGAATATTATAATTTACAATCAATAAAGATATAGTATTTACTATTCACAACTATTATGACTATAATAACTCACTTTTGAAAGTGTATACCTGTTTATGAATGAAATCAGCCCAGAAGCGAAGCTGGGCTCGTTTGTAGGGATCTTGAGGCAAGAGGGAAGGGCCATTATCCTTCCAAACTTCATCAATGTATTCAAGAATGAGAAGTGATTCAGAAATGGGTTTTCCATTGTGGACAAGAACAGGAACTTTCTTGTAAACAGGGTTGTATTTGAGGATCGTTTCTGGGTTTTTGTTCTTGAGATCTTCTTCCACATATTCGAAGGGAATGCCCTTGATTTTAAGGGCAAGTTCGACCCTTTTCACAAAAGGACTAGCCCACATTCCATGAAGCACCAATGTGTTTATAGCCTCTCCCATATGATCTTCTTCTTCTTTGGATCTGTCTGATCTCTAATCAATAATGTTTTTGAGCTTTTCTTTGATGGGTTTAGCTTCAGTACTCACATGGAAAGCTATATATATATATATATATATATATATATATAAGTGTAGTTGGTGTATTTATGAATGGTATGAGCTATGGCTGTTGAGTGTTTCAGTGTCTCTGCATACATTTTTTTAAAAAAATCATAAGATTACTCTAGAATATAATTTTAAATGGTAACACTTGTTAGATTCTTATATATTTAATGACTAATTAATTAATGTATATACTTTGTCAATTTGAGCGTAGTTAGGTGAATGAAGCACCAAAAGTAAATTACATGCATCTCGCGGTCAAACGAAACTATGCAAGATTCACGAGAGAATGATCTTCACCAAGGTATGGTATTCAGGGTTTGAGCGAGGTTCTTTCTTAGTAGATATAAGACATTCGTTATTGATCTAAAAAATATCCTATTCCTTTCAAACAAAGGTATTAACGTTTTTAATTCTTCAATTGATCCAAATGTAGCATTTCAAAAATAAAAAAAATATTTTACATCTATTTATTTCTTTTAATTAGATTGAGTAGGTTCTATAATTTGGTTTAATTTTAATATATATTCTCTATGATTTGGTTAAACTTTAAAATTATAGGATCAAATTTGATCTTAAAGAAAATTGAAAAACCTAACAACTTTCATTTTTTTTTTCTCAACATGTGGTCGGTGGAGAACCTATAACCTTTTGGTCACTGATCGATACATTGATAAAAATAAAGAAGAAGAAAAATTATATACTTATACGTAACAAGTTTTTTCTTCACATTATGACATGTTGGAGAAAAATAATTTTTTTTAGTACAACAAATGAAAATATGAGATTTAAATCTTAACCTTCAATAAAAGTTAAAATTCTCACCGACAAATAAAATTTAGTTTTTTATTGTGACAAAATATATATATATATATATATATATATATATATATTTTATTTGTCTGTCTTGGAGTGTGTGCTAGGTGTTTGAAAAAAAAATAAAAAAAATTGAGCATGGCATGAATCACGTGTCTCACCCCCACAAATCACGTGTCTAGCCCTCAGAAATCATTAAAAATAAGTTTTTTTTGAGTACATTCAAAAGAACAATTAATTATTAATATTTAACTTTAAATAAAATTGATATTAAATTACAAATTTAATTATTTAGGATCTGTTCTGTATTAAACTCTAAACTTTGTAGTTTGAATTAATTAAAACTTCAATTTAATAGTTGTATCAATTTAAATTTTAAACTGTTAGAAGTGAATCAATTTCAATTTAATAGTTGTATCAATTTAAATTCTAAACGGTTAGAAGGAAATCAATTTAGATATTCTGATTTATAACTATTTTCATTTAAATTCATTCAAAATCTGCTCAAAATCACTATATTTTTCTTTCTCCTTAAATCCTATTAAACTAACAAGACAAATTTTCATGTTGTCAAATCGAATATAGCTCAATTGACATAAGGTTGTGATCATGATTAAGAGGTCATGGATTTCACCCACACATTAATTAAAATATCTTTAAAAAAAAAAAAAAAATATCATGTGTACTTATTTTAAAATAAGTAAAGAAAAATTATCATATTAATAAAAGATGTGTACTATACATTTGATTCCAACATTTCTCTTTAATATTAGGGTAACTCTTGCATATAAAAAAATCTTATATACGAACATTATGTATTAACGAATTTAAAACGAAAAACCTAATAAAATGATAGATTCATTTATAAAAGTTTAGGGTTTAAATTCATACCATTATTAGTTTAGAGTTTGTGATACTACTCATAAAGTTTATGGATATAAATTAATCTTCTCTTTTAAAATTATTCCTATTCTTTTAAAAGTTACAATACGATAATTTGAATAGGTATAAAAGGTGACAACAAGAGCATAGCTCAACCGACATGTATCAACTAGTGATTATGAGGTCTTACGTTCAATCTCTCACCCTACATGTTGTCAATAAATATATATATAAAATTAAAAAAGAAATTGACGAGAAATTGAATATGTATAAAAGGTGTCAACAAAAACATAGCTCAATATCGACTCGAATATGAAGTCTTAAGTTCAATTCTCCACCTACATGTTGTCAAAAAAAGATATAAAGTAAACTCCGAGCATGAAAATTAAAAAACAAATATGTCAAGAATGGGATTTGAACCCATGCCCTTTCGGACCAGTACCTGAAACTGGTCCCTTAGACCAACTCGGCCATCTTGACATTTTGTTTCTTGAACTTATGTTTTTAAATTAGTTTAAATATTTCATCATCGTTCTTCATAAATATTTGCTAATTCATTGACCGACCGTTTTCTTCCGTTATTTTCCCGCTCTGTGCCTTAGGCTGCTTCCTGTTCACCGTATGAACCCAAATGAATTTTATTGCAATTCAAACCTTCGTAAATAAAATATTATTCTCCCCACTAAGATCAATTTCCTCTGTCGCGATTCTAGACAATGCGTCGAATTTTTCCTTCACCAAAATTGAAACTTACCCACTTTTCGACCCTTTACAGTTGCTCAATGATTGTGTAAAATCCAGAAAATGCTCTCTGAGAAACACCAAAGTTCTACACGCCAAGTTGCTCAGGGTAACTCTTCTTCATTCCAATATCTATGTTTCAAATTCTTTGCTAGATTGCTACTCAAAATCTAACGCTATTGACAATGCACTCAAGATGTTTGATACAATGCTACACCCAAATGTCATTTCTTGGAATATCGTGATCTCGGGTTTCAACAACAAATTTTTGTTTTTGGATTCGTGGAGAACATTTTGCAGGATGCATTTTCTGGGTTTTGAACCCAGCGAGATAACTTATGGGAGTGTTTTATCTGCTTGTGCTGCGATTCAAGCTCCAATGTTTGGTAAGCAGGTTTATTCCCTTGCTGTGAGAAATGGGTTTTTTGTTAATGGTTATGTTCGAGCTGGGATGATCGATTTATTTGCGAAAGATTCTAGTTTTCTTGATGCTCTGAGGGTGTTTCATGATGTTGATTGTGAGAATGTGGTGTGTTGGAATGCTATTGTCTCTGCAGCTGTTAGAAATGGGGAGAATTTGATGGCTTTGGATCTTTTCAACACAATGTATTGTGGGTTTTTGGAGCCAAATAGTTTTACATTTTCTAGTGTTCTAACTGCGTGTGCTGCACTTGAAGATCTTGAATTTGGGAAAAGAGTTCAAGGGAGAGTGATTAAATGTGGTGGAGAAGATGTTTTTGTAGAGACAGCCCTTATTGATTTGTACGCCAAGTGTGGAGATATGGATGAAGCTGTTAAGACATTCTTGCGAATGCCCGTTCGCAATGTGGTCTCCTGGACTGCCATAATATCTGGTTTTGTGCAGAAGAATGATTATTTAAAGGCCCTCGAGTTTTTCGAAGATATGAGAAAATTGGGAGAGGAAATTAATAGCTATACAGTTACTAGTGTGTTAACGGCATGTGCTAATCCAGCCATGACAAAAGAAGCAATCCAACTCCATTCCTGGATTTTAAAAGCTGGTTTTTCTTCACACGCAGTCGTAGAAGCTGCTTTAATTAATATGTATTCAAAAATAGGAGCAATTGATCTTTCTATGATGGTTTTCAGAGAGATGGGTAATCAAAGGAATCTCAGTTCTTGGACAGCTATGATAACTTCATTTGCACAGAATAATAATAAAGAGAAAGCAAGTGAATTGTTCCAAAAAATGTTATGGGAAAGTGTGGGACCAGATACATTTTGTACTTCCAGTGTCTTGAGTGTGATAGACTGTATTACTTTTGGGAGACAGATACACTGCTACACACTTAAAACTGGATTAATATTTGATGTTTCTGTTGGAAGTTCTCTTTCCACAATGTATTCCAAATGCGGCTATCTAGAGGAAGCTTTTCAAGTTTTTGAAAACATGCCTAAGAAGGACAATGTTTCGTGGGCATCAATGATATCCTGTTTCTCAGAACATGACTATACAAAAGAGGCCATTCGATTATTTAGAGAAATGTTGTTTGAAGAATATGTACCTGATCATATGACTTTAAGTGCAGTCCTAACTGCATGTTCTGTTCTTCATTCTATTCAAATAGGCAGAGAAATTCACGGTTATTCTGTTCGTGTGGGACTTGGCAAAGACGTAGCTGTTGGAGTTTCGCTTGTGACTATGTACTCGAAATGCGGCAACCTTGAATTGGCTAGGAGGGTGTTTGAAACATTGCCCCAGAAAGATCATATTGCATGCTCTTCATTGGTTTCAGGATATGCTCAACACAAGTGCATCGAAGAGGCACTTTTGCTATTCCGTGATCTGCTGGTGGTTGGCTTAGCCATCGATCCCTTCTCGATCTCATCCATACTGGGAGTTATTGCGCTTTTAAATAGGCCTGGCATTGGGACTCAACTACATGCACTCATTATGAAAGTAGGGTTGGAGAAAGATGTTTCTGTTGGGAGTTCGTTAGTAATGGTATACTCCAAATGTGGAAGTATAGAAGACTGCTGCAAAGCATTTGAGCAGATTGGAAAGCCTGATTTGATAGGCTGGACAGCCATGATTGTCAGTTATGCTCAGCATGGGAAAGGTGCAGAAGCTTTATGTGTCTATGAACTTATGAAGAAAGAAGGAATTAAGCCTGATCCAGTCACCTTTGTTGGGGTTTTGTCTGCTTGTAGCCATAATGGTTTGGTCGATGAAGCTTATTTCCACCTTAATTCAATGGTGAAAGACTATGGTATACAGCCAGGATATCGACATTATGCATGTATGGTAGATCTTCTTGGTCGGTGTGGGAAACTGAAAGAGGCAGAAGAACTGATTAACAATATGCCTATCGAACCTGATGCTCTCGTTTGGGGAACGCTTCTTGCTGCTTGTAAAGTACATGGAGATATTGAACTTGGTAAACTAGCAGCAAGAAAGGTGATGGAGTTGAAGCCAAGTGATACTGGTGCTTATGTCTCTCTTTCCAACATCTGTGCTGATGTGGGCCTGTGGGAAGAGGTCCTGGACGTTAGAAGCCTTATGAAGGGAGCTGGAGTGACGAAAGAACCTGGTTGGAGCTTTCTGTAAGATGCCATGCATTGTTGGTAAGTCCTTATAGCTAAGGATTTTCCTGTTTTTTGTTTGCATGTCTTGATTTTATTCTAGAAAGTCCTTAACAAGAATACCAATGAACTGCAGTTTAAATGCTTGAAGACTGAAGAGTCAGCAAAACAGCAAAAGATGCTTTGTGCTGACCTTATTGATTCTGATTTCATCCAATGTTCTATTCAGGATGTTTTGAATTGTTTTTTATCATTATGACAGACCTCAGAAAAACTTGTGAGACCCTCTGATTCAAGAAGGAAGGCTCTTGCCAGTTTTAGAATATTTATGATAAGAGATTCTCAGTGATATAGTAAAAGAGAGGAAGTCGGGAAGACAGGAATGCAAGCAACAGAAATCCCAGAAGTTGAAGTTGTCATTCCCTACAAGTAGAGGGTTGACGATCAACAATAATCGTAATTTACTGATGCGGCTGGATATTGAAAGTTACTCAAATTGCCTAAAGATGTAAGGCCTAATCTCTATTACTTAGCGTAATGGTTTATTCAAGGGACTGGTCTACATACCTTGTTATAGATAGTTAACCATTGGGCAAATAAAGTCGGACTGAATTTACCTATTGTCTTTTTCTTTATTCTTACTCTAAGAGGAAAAAGGTTCGCCCTTCTTTTGTAATTTCATACCATCAATGAAATTCTCTCTTATCCCAAAAAAAAAAAAAAACTCAGAGTAAAAGGGCTTCACTGCTTTTGTTACTTTGTTCAACTGCATTGCCACTTCTCTGTCATGTGATCATTGTATTCCTAGTAAGGAATAAAATAATAGAGGGACAATAGCACATAATACTAACAAGGGTTTTCCTGATTTTTGCAGACATGTTTTGTTGTTCTTTTGAGAACCAAATATGAGAATTATGCGCATCACTTATCATTATCATTATGGATCAAGTAAAAATGAAGAATGTTGGAATGGCGTATCATATTCAGAAGGTGAAATATCCGTAAATCTTCAAGTACATCAGCTAGTCTTTCTATTTTGTTGTAGATTGGCAGGTGCAAAGGATGAGAATTTCTTCATAGTGTCCTACGAATAATTGCATTCTAGGCTTTTTGGGGAATTTTGAAATTCCCTCATACAAATTTTGATTTTCATTTAATCCCGGCTCGAATAATTTTGTGAAGGCCAGGGGAGTGTAATATAAAATGCCCTGATAATTTGGTCCCAACTTGTTACTTATGTTCTTTATTTTATGATTTAAAATTTTGAAGTTATGTTGTGATTCAAAACTCCAAGTTTTCTTACATGTAGTTATGAAAGTTTAACCCTAACCATTTGTTTGGTTTGAAATATGTTTGAAGTTATGAGTATGAAGCTTCAAGTTGAAGTAACAAAGAGAATTCTACTATATTGAGTCGAGCTGGTACTGCTCAAGACTTGTTCATTAATGAAAATTTGTTCAAGTAACAAAGAGAATGATGCCACAATTCATATCCTATATTTAATTGTGACCAATGGTTCGTACAACTCTGCCTGATTTAGGGATCTCTCTTTCCCTCTATACATTTTCAATGGTAAAATGCACAATTATCCTTGTACAGTCTGCAGATTCACTACCTTCTCACCTGACCTTGGTCGTTTCGAAAGTTGTAAAAGATCACATAACTGGATGCCTTGTAGGAAATCAATCTTTGTGGATTACACCAGAAAGCAGTAGCACCCAAAAGAAGACAGCTTATATCATCTGATAGCAAAGCATAATTTATCATCAAGAGTATACGGTTGATAGGTATGCACCTTTTCTGTACCATATGTGAGATCTAATATGCTTCACATTATGATCTTTTAAACTGGTCTATGAAGATTCGAATGCCTCTTTTCTGAACCTAGGGAAGGGCTTCTCTTGAACTTTTTCTTGTCCAACTTCCTATACCGAATTCCATCGTATAACAGTTCATAACTATAGTATGTGATATGGGACTTCTTCATTAGATATTCTACAACAATTTTAGGTGCAGCCACTTCCTTCTTGTCAGCTTCAAAAATGGAATCCACTTCTTCAGGAACAATGCCATTCTTCACCATAAGGTTTATAATACCCACTGCCTCACTTAATTTGTGCTTCACACAAAGACAGTTCAAAACCCTTCCACAGGTTGTGAATGATGGAACCAACCCTTTATTGATCTTTTCCAGGAGAAAAGTGTGTGCAGGCTCAATGCTCCCGGTTTTGCAGTAACAATCTATCATGACGCGGTACGTGTAATTGTCTGGAGTACAACCACAGCCACAGCCACCCATCTCATGAAAGAGCTTCTCTGCCATACTAATATTTAGTTTTTCACAGAAGGCATTGATCATAATGTTGAATATAGCTGTTGAATATGAGAATTTATGTTCTTTTTCTAGTGTCACAAATAGCTGATATGCTTTATCCAGCTCTCCATTACTGCATAACCCACAAATCAAGGTGCAAAGAGTAACAATATCCGGAGCCAAACCTCTAGTTTTCATCTCCTCAAAGAAGTCCATTCCTTCACTAACCCTTCGAGCTTTACAAAAACTTTCAATCAATATGTTATATGTAATTATGTTTGGTATACACCCCTTCTCAAGCATCACTTTGAAAGTGTCCACCACATTTTCTAGCTTTCCCGCCTTGCAAAGGCCATTTAAGAGTGTGTTATATGTAATCACATCAGGAGTTATACCATGACTCAACATTGTGTCTAAAATCTCAATGGCTTTGTCCAAGTTAAGTTGTTTACAGTAACCATCAATCAATGTATTGAAGGTAAATATATCAGGAATACAACCTTTGGCAATGGCATCATTCAAAAGTTCACTAGCATCAGATAGACAACCCATTTTACACAGCCCATTCACAACTAGATTGTAAGTCCAAATATCAGGATTACAACCATGTTCCATCATATCTTTCATCAGCTGCAAGGCCTGCAAAACAAGTCCCTGCTGGGAAAAACCTTTTACCAGTGTATTATGGAGAATAATGCTATGCTTAAATCCTTTTTCCATTGCCTCATTAAATACAGCCATGGCTTGGTTCATATCACCATCGTCGCATAGTCCATTAATTAAAGAGCTATATGTGAATTCATCAGGCGTGAACCCCTTAAACATTGCATCGCGGAGAATTTTATCTGCATTTTGCATCATACCCGTTTTGCAAAAACCATTAATAATTGTATTATAGGTAAATTCATTGGGCTCAAACCCATCATTCACCATTTTACGCAAATAACACTCTGCTTCTACTAACTTCGAGTGTTTACAGAAGCCACAAATCAGTGTGTTATACGAAACTACATCAGGAGTTAGACCTTCCGATACGATACTCTCCAATAATCTAGCAGCCTCATCTATTGCACCTTTTCTACAAAGACCCTGAATGAAGATATTGAACGTAAACAGATTTGGGCACAGTCCCCTCTTCAGGACCTTGTTGAAGAGTTTTTCACTTTCTTGAACATTACCCTTCTTACAAAGAACATGAATAAGCTTATTGAATGTTAAAATATCAGGACAGATATCTTTCTTGAGCATTTCGTCGAACAAGTCATACGCCTCAATTTGACAGTTCTCTTCATAAAATCCACCAATCACAGCACAATACGAAACAGCATTGAACTCACATCCCTGGCCAGGCATGTTATTAAGCAGCCTCAGGGCAGCACTCGGCCTACCGGTTCTACAGAAGGACTTTATCCTAATTGTGTGTGTATAAACATCCGGATGAATTCCAATATCTTTCATCCTCATATACACTTTGTGAGCTTGATTGAAATACCCATACTCAACTAAAATGTTCATGATGACATTGAATGAATGAACTGATGGCTCACAATCATAAAAGTCCATCCTTTCAAACACATTCACAGCTTCTTGAACCTTTCCTTTCCTTCCATAGCCCCTCATAACTCCAATATAAACTCCTTCAAGCATTGTATTATCGACATTCTTCCTCGTTTCAGTAAGCACATCCTCCATGGCTTCAAACTCTCCATGAAGCCCAAGCTTCTCAATCATGCACTTATACGTTGCCAATGTGTGCTTGAAACCATCTTCTGTTTTGACTTGGTTGAACATTTTGAGTGCTGTTAATGGATCATTTTGATATCTTATTACAGCAGCTACATGTTTCGGCAGCAAAGCTCGATTCATTCTCAACGAAGGAATTGATATATGTTAACACCCAAACCCATCAATGTCACAGAACACCAAGTTCTTAAATATCGTTCTCTCACAAATCTTCAGAAATTCTAACACTTGATCATTATTATGAACAATACAGAACAGTATCCAACAAACTCCATTAGTTTCTGAAACAAAATTGAAACTAGTAAAGGAGATGTTGGTGTCGTATCTCTCTGTTTTCATCTTCCACGGAGATTAATCATTCATAAAGATCCAAATTCAAAAGATAGCAGAAAAAAGAAGAAAAAAAGTTACTAACCCACGAAGCTCCGGTAGAGTTTTTCAACAGACGGTCGCCGGGATGACCATTTGGGGTTTAGGGTTTTAACAGGAGGAGGCTGTAAATGCCAAATGAAAGGGCTCAATTTAAAATAATAATAATATAATAAATAAATTGCCCCTCAACTATATCTGATTTAAAAAATAGATATACCTATGTAATACTTGTGTTCGTCAAACTGTCTTCACCTTTTTAAATAAGGACACAATTTTATGTCAAAGTTATGTTCTATTAGAAAAAGTTACTTAAATGTATGATTTAAACTCAAGACGGTTGGAATCCATGACAAATAAGATTGCCATTGCATCAGAATACAATCTATTATCCTCACTGTTTACAACAAAATTCCGACGACGTGAAAAATAAAATAAAAACGTGGACGTCTAAGGTGTTAAAAAATCGTGAAATTTCTATTTTATTGATTCAAAAGATTAGAATTTAACAAAATTAAGTCAAAATCGATGGAGAATAGATTTAATATCCACATTTTTATGATTTTTTTTTAACACCCCAAACATCCTCGTCTTCCATTTTTTCCATGTCACACACATATAAATTAGAATTGAACTATTTACATGTGTATTTCGCTTATATTGTTGACAATAAAGACATTTTTTAGACGTTTTTCATAGTTCAGTGATATTTTTTAAAGAGTATTTCTAAAACTCTTAAAACTTTAAAAGTATTTTTTATAGTTAAATATAGCTCAATTGGCTTAAGGTTGTATCATTGACTAAAAGATTTGAATTCTCGCATTAATTAAAGGGTTGGTTGCACAAACAACAATCATGCCCAAAATAATTGTAAATTTAGCAAAGTTTAAAACCTTTTGCAAATATGACAAAAAATCAGTGAGTATCATTGATAGACTTTATGACTATTACGGATAGACTTCTATTACTGATAGACTATTATCACCGACAAAATTCTATAAAAAAATACTACTATCAGCGATAGACTTCTATTAGCGATAAACCATACTATCAGTTAGAAATTGCCATATCCGTAATTCTTTTTAAAAAAATGCTATATTTTTAATTATTTTACTCTAAATTGACATGGGTTACCATTTTTCTTAATTAAAAATACTTAAAAAAAATGTATTTTTTATTTATTATTAATTTTTTTTTCTTTATAATTTAGTTAAGTAGGAAGGGAAGAATGACTGTGAACGGATCCGGAGAGAAGGAACCCACTTTTTCCTTACACGTGGCAAGATCTAAAAGGCATGTGTATCGAATAAATGTGGTGCGCGTAACACCTGATTACCAATCGTCGTTCTCAATTCTCATAGTTTCAAAGCTTGGCTCGATCAGTCACGCTTTGATTTCTCGTCGGAGAGAGAGAAGAAATGGCGACGTCCGGTCAGTGGCTGGAGAAGGCGTTGGGCGATCTCTGCAAGAAGATGGAAACTGGTTGGGGTCTCGATAAGGATATGATTTCGGGCTTGGTTTCGTATTGTGAACTCGCCCAGCCCCAAGACGCTAAAGAGTATCTTGATGTAAATTTCTTCTCTCTCGGCTTTCTCTTTTTCCAATTATCTGAATCATTGAATTGTTTCTCTCTATAAACTTCGCGTCTGGTTTTAGATTTTGTCGATGTATTAGGAGTCTTCTCTTGGTTCTTAATTTTTTCTTTGAGAACTTGGATTCCCGAATGAGGTTTTCAGTATTCTTTGGATTTCTATTGAATTGGGATGGACTGCTTCAATCAAAATCAATTTTCTTCATTGGGTATGCTGGGAATTGTAGGATGGAGAAAAACGAAATTTGTTCCTTGTTTGTAACAGTGATGAGTATTAAGAAATATATGTTAGTTCTTGATATTTGAGAATTTGAGGTATATGCTCAGCTCAGTTCGTTTATTCATGGTGTGTGAAAATATTAACCACCACCCTTGTTTTGCTTATGGCTTGATCATCTCTTTATTTTGTTCTCCCAAAATATTTCAAGGTTAAGTAAGGCTGACATAATGTGCAACAGAAATCTTTAGTGCTGAATCAAATTGAAAAACCAATACAGTTATTATTTCAATTGAATTACTAGTGAAATTAGCCCGACTTTTTTGGTATATCTCCCTCATTGTATGTTTCCTGAAGTTACAGCAACTTGGAGTCAACTTCTCATCTATGTTTTTAGTCTGAATTTTAAGTATCCGGTGATTGCAAGATTCTTATTTTAAAAAACTCCTGGTTTCAAGATTGACTTCTTGGGCTGAGTACTGATTTTTCATTGGTAAATAAATAAATAGAGGACTTTCCAGTCAAAATATGGTTAAGGGAAAAGGAGAGATGCAAGTTGATTATCTGATTATTGGAACGTATGACTTCTCTTTTAACATGAATTGGTGTTCAATCTTCGAGGGTTAAACTCTTTGGATTTACTTTTCTGCAGAACATCATAGGTCAGGAAGTGGGGAAAAGTGTGATAGATGAGTATTTGCGGCTGCGAGGCCACTCTGACCTCTGCAGCAAAACTTTGGATGTTCCAACTTCAAATTTACAGGCCTATGTCAAGCCACCCTCCCATGAAGGTTCTTTTGGTGGATCCAAGAAACCTGTTAAAACACCAAAAGCCATTTCTATCGCGAGTAAAGAGATAGAACCAAAGAAGGTTACAAGCTCTAGTAACATGGAAAACCAGGTTTCATCAGACACTCGCAACTCATCGTCTGGTAAAGGGAATCAGAGTTCTTCCAGAAAGAAGAAGGCTACCAAAGTTGTTTCTCTGGCTGAAGCTGCCAAAGGATCGATTGTGTTCCAGCAAGGAAAACCATGTTCATGCCAAGCTCGTAATCATAGACTAGTGAGCAATTGTTTATCATGTGGCAAGATTGTATGTGAACAAGAGGGAGAAGGGCCATGCAGTTTCTGTGGTTCCCTTGTGCTGAGAGAAGGGAGCACGTATGCTGGTATGGATGGAGGTTTTACCCCACTGTCAGATGCTGAAGCAGTAGCTGAAGCTTATGCAAAAAGATTAGTTGAATATGACCGAAACTCTGCTGCTAGGACATCAGTAATTGATGATCAAAGTGATTATTACCAGATTGAGGGAAACAGCTGGTTGTCTAACGAGGTATGTCGATTTCGTGCAGCATCAGTAAATGATACATTCTCTAATTTTGTATTAAAAAAAACTGACTGACAAATTTATCTTTTCTGGTTTCAGGAAAAGGAACTTTTGAAAAAGAAACAAGAGGAGATTGAAGAGGCTGAGCGAGCTAAACGAAACAAAGTGGTTGTTACCTTTGACTTGGTTGGCCGCAAGGTAAATAAATCATTTTTTATTTAATTATTGACTAGATGTTTTCTTCTAAATGATTAACTATGTTTTAGTTCTAACCAACATGGATAGACCACCATCCCTTGCCCTGAAATATATTATTTGAAAGTTAGTTTCTCCAAGTTCCCTCTGCATTTTGTTAATGCTCAAGGATTTTGGTTGATGTGATCTTTGATTCTTTCTGGAAATCTCCAATCTCATCCACCTCCATTTTTCTCTTGAACCTGCTCTCTCTATCTTCTTGCTTTTTCTGAATTTTGAATTTTATCTTCTGTAGGTTCTTTTGAATGAAGATGATGCTTCTGAACTTGAATCGCACGACAATATCATGCGGCGACCGGATCAAAGAGAAGTGAACCGAATTAAACCAAACCCATCTCTTCAAATACATCCCGTCTTTTTAGATCCAGGCCCCAGAGAGAAATCCACCACAGGCAGAAACTCAAACAAAGCCGTGAGCAAAGGCATTTGCCTGGAAATTACTGGGAGGGTGCAGCATGATAGAAGCAATGAATTAAAGAACGTTATGGTGGAAAATGAGTTGGAAACGTCTTTCAATAGGAAAGCTTGGCAGGGACCTTCTGTGAATCACAGGCAGCCATTGCTGGACAATTATGAATGTTCTTTGGATGCTCATTGAAGCATAACAACAACTTAACAGACTTGTGTAAAACTTTTCACTAGAGAATTTTTGTGCTGTTTCGTACAATAAAAATAGCGTTCTTACCTTTGACTTTGAGAGTGCCACATTTTAATTCCCAGCCGACAGCTTTTTGTTTATTATATATTCCCAACAATATTTGAAGGCAGTGGAGTGTTTTTTTTTTCAAAAAATATGGGGTATGAAAATTTAAACTTTCAATCTCAAGGAAGGAATGCATGTTAATTTCTGCTAATCTAAACTTATGTTCGTCACTAGTTCAGAGTTTTATGTGAAGTCTGATTGTCTATTGTTGGGAATTGAGAATTCATGTGTGGATTTAAGAAAAGCCTATTATTTTTTTAAGATATAATCGATTATGCTTATGTTCACATCAATGTGGAGATGGCCGAGTTGGTCTAAGGCGCCAGATTAAGGTTCTGGTCCGAAAGGGCGTGGGTTCAAATCCCACTCTTCACAATTTTTTTTTCTTTTCAAGTTTTGTTTCAAAGTTAAAATCCTAACATTCAAATTTTCTTGTTCCTATCGCCCATCCTATTAATCTGCTGGTTTTGCAGGTCTGGGAATTTGACATTTGTAGCATTCTGATAGTAACACTAAAATAATGGTAATGTCGTCAAAAGTTAGTTTGTCTTTTTTCTGTCATTTGACAAAATTAAACATTTCTTTCTGTTCTTTTTCCGACGTCTATACGCAGGTGATTCAAAAAGGAGACTCATAAACTAGACCAGAGGTAATACTATTCTATTTCTTTATGGACCTATGGTTTTCCATATTGTTCCAGAAGAACAAAAGGTGAAAAAAGGAGGGGGGAAATTTAATGCCTCTGCAATTCTTGGAAAATAAAAGAGCATGTGCCATGTGGCTTTTAAGCATAGATTTGAAGACAACTAACTTTTCCATTTCAAAGCTGATAATTTCAACAATGATATGGATTTCCATGCATTATAGTGGTTCTGTCTATAAAAGCTCATCTGAAACAGTTGGAGAAATCTTTTAGTTTACAGAACCATATCTTCTCTAATTAATGATTAATGGGTGTTGATGAAAGTCAAATCAAGTTGCCAATCGAAGTTATCCAAGTAGGACCCTTCATTTTTTTGGTGTCTATGATCCAATCCCTTTGAAGCCTACTTAAGATGGAACTGGTTTCCAACTTGCCACGCTATCTGCAACCTTCTTTGCCTTAATCAGTTTCTTTCTTTCTCATCTTTTTTACTTCTTAAAACCTTGTCTTTGCTTTGAAATCTCCCAATAACTCACTGGTCTTTGTCCATTCTGTACTTGTTTCTTGTTCGTTTCTGCTCAGGTTGTGTTCTTTCAACTCCTTGAGCCATCCAAATCCTTCAAGTATCTATATTTTCCTGCTTTTGTGTGAACTATGGGAAGTGAATGCAAAACCCATCTTGCCAATGTTTTGATCTCTTCACATCTTGTACCAACTGAAGACAAGTTTGTACAAAAGAATGCTCCTGTGAAGTCTGAGCAGCAGCAACTTCCTTCTGTTATCTGTTCAAATCAAAAGGCTGTGTGTTCCAAAAACACGAAGAAGACGACGAGTGCAGAAGAGGAGATTGGAGTATTTAGAGCTGAAAGGTACTATGGCATGAAACTGGAAGATGACAACACAAAAGTTGTTGAGAATTGTGGTGGCAACCAGGGAAAGAAGAAAGAACAACGACCTGATTTGCAGTATAGGAAACAAAAGAGCAGATCGAGAACTGCAAGTGTGTCTTCTGAATCAAGTTGGAATAGCCAAGCTTCTTTATTTCCAAGTTTCTTGAGAAATTCATCTCAGAACATCCAAAACAAGACAAAAGGAAGAAGCCTGTTGGTCAACCTTACCTGCAACAGGTCTTGTTCTGATAAAAAATCTATCCTTGTCCATAGGAATTTGAATGAGCAAAAAGGAATGCAAGGGAGTGATGTCAGAAAAGAAGCTTCAAGGAATGAACAAATTCCTGTCATCGTGGATGGTAGAATGAAGTTTCAAACCGCTACTTTGGTGAAACACAAACCAAAAAGTTCAATTTCAGGTGGGTCGGCCAGAGAAGAAGAGTTGGTATTTCCAATTTCAAGCTCTCAGTTGCAGAATTTTGCAAAGATCAAAGATGAAGATCCAAGAAAATCCATTGAAGTATTTGGCTCAAACAAGTTGGATAAGAATGACTTAGTGACCAAGAACCTAGAGAGGAAGCTGTCTGTTCTAAAATGGGATGCCATTCCAAAAGCTAAGACCACTCAAACTGCTCCAAGTATCGATCAACTGATTGAAGATATAGGGAGCGATGCGAGTTCCGATCTGTTCGAGATAGAAAACATATGTGGAAGCAATGGAAAGCCATTTACAAGGCAGACTTCAGATGTTATATCAAGCTCCATGACAGCTTATGAGCCAAGTGAAGCCAGCATTGAATGGAGTGCAGTCACAGCCAGTGCAGCTGATTTCTCATCTGTTGCAGACTATGATGAAAAGAAAGTCATAACCAGGACTAAAACCACCGTGGACAAGGATTTGCAAAAGAGTCACCCTGGTGGTCTGTTAGGCTGTAAAAGTCACAAGGCAGTCAGCATATCCGAAACTGCATACAGAAATATCGAGAAGTTGAATTCCGATTCTAGACGTTTCCCGAGATTGGACTCGACCATGATCACTAGTAAAGCAACAGGCTGAGCTGAGATTAATGTGGAAGATTATGATTCCCTTATCAAAATTATGTTTCTGCGTACACAAAACTGCCATTATCTCAATGTTAAATAACATTACTATTTCACTGAATGTGCAGTAGAATTGAAACATGTCAAATACCTGATTATCTTGCTTTCTACTTTACACCCTTTTAGGTTATGCATAATGGATAAGCACATGATCTAGCCTTTGAAAATGAGACAATCTTGATTTGCAAAGTCAGTAAGGTCAAAGAGGAACATTCACTTAGCAACAAACTTTTGAGTTTCTGTTCTGGTTTTTGTTCGCGATTCATCGATTCACAGCCCTTTTCGCCTTTTCTCCTTCCATGTTTCGTTTTTTAGTTCTAAGAGATACTTTTGGAAAACAGCCATGGCCTTTTAAGGTGGCCAATGTAGCTTCATTATTTTTCTAAAAAAGAAAAAAAAGGAAAGTGAAGGCCCTACAGGTAATGCGTGCCTAACAAAGCAACACATCGTTGAAATTATGTCCCTAACTGCTGCCTATTGCTTCAAGATATGTGTTGTTAAACTTTTCATACACATCCGACATGACAGAATTGCTGTCTGTATGATATCGCAATTACAATATATTTCACCAGTAAATCTTGTTCAGAGACTTTATGTCCAAGTGGAAAAAAATAATAATAATCCCATGAGATCTTTTTGCTCTATAAAAAATCTCAAGAGAGATTGAGAACAAGCACTAAGGCCACGTTCACTTCACCGTAATGAAAATGAGCCGCAATCCTAATTGAGCAGGCTGCAATCGTGAGACTGTTTACTTACATATATGAACTTAGAATGAAATATGAATGAAATAGCTATGATTACCATAATACCTTAAAATGGATCGGAACTAGAAGCATGGTGCTACATGATCAAATTCTCAATTGAGTTGTTTATCAATTGAGTTGTTTATTAATCTTTAAGGTCCCGTTTGATAACCATTTGGTTTTTCGTTTTTGGTTTTTGAAAATTTAGCTTGAATTTTGAAAACACTTGTAAAAGGTGAATAACAAAACAAAGGAATTCATAGGTGAGTGTTTATAAGCTAGTTTTCAAAAATCAAATGGTTATCAAATGGGGCCTTAACTCTCACAAATTCATATACAAATGAAGAATCCCAATTGAAAAAACTAGTAAGATCCAGTGTAAGTGACAAGTATAGCCTTTAGGGACAAGACCCTCGTGACCTGTAACATCAAAATTCAAGAAAAACAACTATGTACTTGAGTTTGGAGGGTGAGAAATTTGAGTGAGTAGTGAACATTTTTCAGGTAATTAAGTGATATAGTACAGAGAAAAATATAAGCTGGAATAACAAGTTGGGTTGGCAGCATTAAATTCTGCAACCATCTCACTGCTATGGTGGATCCCATTGGTCTTTTCCTTCCCTTTCACTCCACAGAAACTGGTTTGGAAATCTAGTAAACACTGCATCCACAAGATTTTAGCAAATCCATAATCAAACTATTTGATAATAACTAAACATAACACTGTACAATAACTTCACAGGCATACCTGAAAAGCTATGTGATTAAAGCATATGGCAGGCATGACAAGATTGATCCATTGTTTTGATGGCTTCTTTGGATAACAAAACATTCATCTAACAGCTACTTTTTAACACATTCAGACTTTACTTAATCTCTTTGCTCATGTTCTTCCAATTCAATCAGTCAAGGCTATCCATCCAACTTTGATGAGGAATAAAACAACGATTTTGACGTATGGGAAGTGATGGAGTATTGTTATAATTACATTTACTGTAATCCATTAACTTAAACTTTTGGGTTGATTGGTGTTTTAACATTGTCTCACAGCAGGAGATCCTGAGTTCGAACTCCTATAATAATGTCATGTTAGAGTATTGGTATAATTAAATTTACCGTAACTTATCCGTTTAAGCGTGAATTTATTGACCTCAGAGAAAAAAAGATGAGGTCTTTTGAGAAGGGTTCTGTTGAGAAGGACTATTAGTGGGAAAAGCTATTGCAGAAGTATTGTTTATGGATGAATGACAGCACTTGCTGAAACAAAATTAGGAACTTGGGATTGGTCCATAGAGAATATGTCATGTTTGCCACTAAAGGAGC
Source organism: Herpetospermum pedunculosum (assembly GCA_028017165.1). Classification (NCBI taxonomy): domain Eukaryota; kingdom Viridiplantae; phylum Streptophyta; class Magnoliopsida; order Cucurbitales; family Cucurbitaceae; genus Herpetospermum; species Herpetospermum pedunculosum. Next base: position 69,488,167 of record CM051528.1, read on the forward strand.
AAGTTACTGTATACAAGAAATATGAGTTTTACATGTTTGGATGCTAATACACTTTGCCAAGCAAGAATATGTCATATAAACTTCAGAGTTCATCTACAATACCAGTACAGGGAAATGAGAGTTTTATAAACCCATGTGCATGATGTGACAAAGAAGTAATACAAAGAAGTAGGTAAAATAAGTTATAAATGCACATGAAAGAGAGAGATGGATAGAGCATTAAATTAATTTAAATTCAAAGGAAAAAAAAGAGAAAATTTGAGCCTCTTGTTGTTAAATAACAAAAATGAAGGGGCATGGTCCAGAGAAGGAATGTTGTGAAGGGGACCAAATTGAAAGTTGGATTAATATCACATCTGTAAGCTAAAAGGCATGTAGATAGTGATTAGTAGCTTTATTTGAACCATTTATAATTGAAGGATGTTGAAAGTTGAAACCTCTACCTCCCTTTCCCCTTCATGTTTAAATTTCCATTTTTTAAATTATATATCAATCAATCATATTATATATCCCAATCAAGTTTATACAATTATTTGTGTAGTTGGAAGGAAGAGGAATAAAGAATTGTCTCTGTTTGGTAACCAGCTTTATCAGCTATATCTAACTTCAAATGAAGTTCTGAATTTTAATGTAGTTTTAATTTTATTTTTCAAGAAACAAAGACCTATAAATGCATCTTATTACTTGTTAGTTGCTGTTGGGCTCTGAAAAGTTTCAAATAGAATCCACTTAAACAATGAAGTTGGGCTCTTGCAAAAGTCATGGGCTTAAGAGAGAACAAATGGCTGTGGTAGTCACTTTTTTCAATCTCAAATTTCATAAACAAAGTTAAGTTGACAGCATATAACGTACAAATAAATATGACCGAGTATAGTTTATTTGACAGAAAATATGTGTCTCAATCAAGAAGTTTGAGCGTAAAAAAAGACATTTGTTATCATCTCAAATATCAATGATTGTATCCTCCATCCCACAACTATCGAACTAAAAGCATACACTATAATATGAGATATAACAAAAAATCATTTATAAGGATATTGTTGTTACTGAAATTTGATAATGGTGAATTTGATAGGATAGGTGGAACAAGCTTGACCTTACAATACCTTAAAGGGAAGAAAGTAAGCTAGGATCGGTGGGGGCTTTCCACACCGACTCCGACGCTCAAGTCAGTTTATAGAGAGAGGAAGAGTTGAATATGGAAAGTTTGTAAGTTATGGAATTTGAATCATATATCTTACTTATCAATTATGCTTGGGTCCCTTTCCTTATATGGGGACCATTTAGGACCGTTTTGGAACCATAAAGGGCAATTAAGAGGGGTCTTTATGATTCTTGTAGCTTTCGGCCGTTACAAAGGTCGTGTAACGATCCTAGGAAGATGTTTTCTTCCGCTGACGAGGTCGAGCCGACCTCGGGAGGGGGCAGTGTCTTTTCCTTTCGACCGAGCCGAGCCTCTCGACTCCTTCATTGTTTGTGGAGCCTGGCCGAGCCGACCTAGGTGGTCGGCTCTTCTCTTGGTGGCGCGTCCGAGCGACCCTTGTAGTCGACTCTTCCTTTGCGCCAACCCGAGGTTGGCGCCGCTTTCTTCTCTTTTAGCTTTTCCTTGTGTTAAGAACTTGAAATTTTATCCATAACAAATATTATTTAGATTGTTCATGAAAATAATTTTATAGTTAAATTTATGAATAGTTTATAGATGTAAGGTAGAAATGTATATGTCAAAGTTGAGCATAACTTAGAACTTAGAAGTAATTGACATGTATTCACTTTATTTTTTTTTTTGCAAACAGTAGTTTAATTAATGCGAGGATTGAACTCATGACCTTTTAGTCAAGGACACAACTTTATGCCAATTGACATGTATTCACCTCTTTAAGTTTGGAGGTTTAAATTCTCATACCTACATTTATTACTAAAAAAGAAGTAAAAATGTATATATTAGGAACAAAGAACATTTACGAAATAATTATATAGCAAAGGAGTACACAACATCAATAAGTAATGTGCTGTAGTAGTGGATTGTGTCCCTAACGTGTGGCACAAATTCATATAAGATTAAGCTAGTAGATTTGTGTAACATGACATTTGAACTTTAGAAACTGTCTAATTATTTTCCGCCTAATAGATTTTTGAAGTTTCAAATTCAATAGGTTTCTAATATATTCGACTTCTTCATTTGAGGTTGGAGGTTCGAGTCCCATTCCTATTTGTTGTTGAACTAAAAAAAATCAATTAGTTCAAAAATTAATTTTTTAAGTCTAAAATCTAATTTGTATGAAAATTTAGGGACATGCAAGTCAACCTTCATATAAATAAAATTTTAAATGCATCCATAGAGAACATTTAGATTAAGTAATACTTTGCTCATCTCAACAACGCCTCGAACTTATAATGATTTAAGCATCCAAGCAATTATATTAATAATAATAATAATAATGGTAAAGATAAAATAAAAAGGACTGGTTGCACAAACAACAATCATGTCCAAAATAATTACAAATTTAGCCAAATTTAAAACATTTTGCAAATATGACCAAAAAAATCAGTGACTATCACTGATAGAAGCTATCATTGATATATGACTATCAGTGATAGACTACTAATGACTATTAGTGATAGTGATAGACTACTAATGACTATTACTGATATACTAAAATTGTTATTTTTCGTTGATATATGACTATTACTGATAGACTACTAATGAGTATTACTGATAGACTACTAATGAGTATTACTGATAGACTAAAATTCTATAAAAAACTGAGGTGATAGATTACTATCAACAATAAACCGTACTATCATTGATATAAATTGTCATATCTGCAATTTGTTTTTTAAAAAATGCTATATTTTTTAGGGAAATGATAACAAATGTCAATTTAGAATAAAATAATTAGAAATATAGCATGTTTTTAAAAAAAATGCGGATATGACAATTTCTATCGCTATATCTTATGACTGATAGAAGTCTATCGTTGATCACCTCAGCTTTTTATAGATTTTTGTCAGTGATAATAGTCTATCAATAGAAGTCTATAAGTGATAATAGTCTATCAATAGAAGTCTATCCGTGATAGAAACGATTTTTTTTTTGCCATATTTACAAAACATTTTAAAGTTTGCTAAATTTGCAATTAGTTTGGGCCTGATTGCTATTTGTGCAACCAACCCTATTTTTTATTATTTTACAATTTCCCAAATAAAAATGAGAAGATAATATTTTCTCAAATAATAATATTTTCATTATTTTTAGTTTTTTAAAAAAATAAAAGACTGAATATTAAAAACATTAAATAAAGAGGGAATTGACTATTGAGAAGCATTGGTCAACAGAAAGGAGTCGGAGTCGAAGTAGTCGAACATTAGATGAGGTGGCAAGAGATGATTGGTGAAAGTACTGAAGCCGAGATTCTGTAATCGGAGCAGCAGATTTAAGCTCCCAAAACCCTAACTTGTGTTGCGTTCTCTCTCTGTCTCATTTGACAATAATCTGCAGAGTCCCCAACGACGAGAAGAGAGGGTTTTAGACACAGAACTGAATTCTGAATTCTGGGTTTCAACAGCGAATTCTCCCCGGAAAAGATGGTTGCTGATAAGGGCAAGAAGGCTAAGCACTCTGAAAAGCCCGAAGACGACAATTCCGAAGTCATCGACGAGAAACTTGTCTTCTCCATTGAGAAGTTGCAGGAAATTCAAGACGAGCTCGAGAAGGTACTCATTCAATGCCCACCTTCAATTCCCTTTACTTGCTCTTCGGTAATCTCATTGTTTTAAGGACGTGTGCGCCTTATGACTCGTATTTTATTGATACCCAGATAAAATTAATTACGATTAATGTTCATCTTCAATTACATTACACCCTGCAAGTTTCATTGTTCCTGCGACCCAACAGTTATAAAGTGTGGTTTTTTTTTTGGGTTCAACGATTGCGGGTGGGATCGAAACTCTCACCACAAGGTAAAGAGTACATGCCAATTACCGCTTTTGGACGTTCGCTAAACCATTGTGGTTAAGGGCCTTGAAAATAGAGTGAATGAGTTCAAACCACAGCGAACACCAAATGTAGTAGGGTCGGGGATCCCGTGAGATTAGTCGAGTGCGTGCAAGCGGGTCCGGACACTCAAGGATATAAAAAAGAAAAAATATATATATAAAGTGTTGGTTGCAACTTATGATGGTTGTGTGTTTCTGTTATTTCTGTCCCTGTACATGCCTCTAACTCCCAAGTACTGTAGAATGTTGGTATCTTATTGATAGGGTGTATATTTAATTATATTGTATCATTGCTAGATTAAGATTGGCGTATATTTTACAATTAATTAATGTTTTTCCCGTAAGTTTGAAATAACTACTATTTTATAATCATGTTGTTCATTTGGTTTGGTATTCAAGATCAATGAGGAGGCTAGTGATAAAGTTTTGGAAGTGGAGCAGAAGTACAATGAAATACGAAAGCCTGTCTATGATAAGCGGAATGATATCATCAAATCAATTCCTGACTTCTGGTTAACAGCTGTTAGTAATATCCTCTCAAATTTGTCATCTTTGAATTGATTATGAACTTGTCATTTCATGCTGAAGGGTTTCATAACTGTTTCTTCCTCAACGTGCAGTTCTTGAGTCATCCTGCTCTTTGTGAACTTTTGACTGAAGAGGACCAGAAGGTTTGGTTTGTCTCTTTTTTTCGTTAATTTGTTTAGAGTTTTCGAAGCTGTAAATGAAATTGCAAGTAAAATGCTGAATTATAATAGTGAAACTGATTTTGAACTCTCATAATTTTGTTATAGCATCTTGTTTCTAAATGTCCATTAAATGTTGTTTATTGTCTCGTCTTTGTTAGATATTCAAACATCTCACCTCCCTGGAAGTGGAAGATTTTAAAGATGTCAAATCGGGTTACTCAATTACTTTTGTGAGTTTGAATCATTCCTCTAGCTTGCCCCTTTTCTGTTCAGTACCTACATTTTGCTTTTATTTTTCTTTGATAGTATTTCTTGCCCTTTGTTCCTTACATTCTATTTCAATTTTTTCAATCAATGAACATCTTTAGGAGTATTTGTTTTGTTTCTTTGATTCTACAGAACTTCAACACCAATCCTTATTTTGAAGATACAAAGCTGACGAAGACCTTCACCTTTCTTGATGAAGGAACGAGAAAAATTAATGCTACATCGATAAGATGGAAAGAGGGAATGGTGAGAGTTGTTTTCCCGGATTAGTACATGTATTAGGTAGTCAAAATATTTTCACTAACTGTTTACCTTACTCTATATATCTGAAGGGTTTAGCTAATGGGTTTAACCATGAGAAGAAAGGGAACAAACGGCCTCAGACTGAGGAAAGGTTGGTTGTTTAGACCTGTTTATCCCACCATTTAGAGTATTTATTGTTGTTTTTATGGTCATTTGTGAAAGCACTGTCAGTGCCCTCTATCTAATTTATGCTAGTCCATTTGTCATACATAGTCGTATTAATTTATGAGGAAACAACTGTCATCAGATTATAGCTAAGTCAAAACTCCTGTAATACTAGATTACAATCAGTGTTGTAAAAGGCTGATCTTTTGAGGCATTTTATTGCAAAAAAGTGAAGAGAAACTCTTACGGTGGAATGAGGCATGTGCCTTAATTTAATAGAATGTTAATTCCTTAGTCTATGTTTGGTTGGCAACTTCCTTAGTCAATAGACTTAATTTCATATAGAGAACAAAGTTATAGCATTTCATAAAAATAATTTAACACTTTAAAAAGCATATAATCTTTTGAAAACATGTAGAGCAAAGAACAAAAGGAAAGAATGATTAAAGAAACAACCTAATGATAGAACTCTTTCTATTATTGATAATTAGAAAGATTACACAGGGTCAGCTCCCTTCCTCTCCACACGCTTCACTTACCACTAGCCAAAAATATACCCCTCCCTCTCATGCATCCGACTATATACAAGATAACCAACTATTTCCAAAACATCCCCACGTAACTAACTTAGCCCCACAGCCGGGCTCCTCTTTACTCTCCTATGCCTCACAACCCCTCTTTCTGGTGTACAACTTAATAATAGGAGGCCTATCACCTAACAAAGTGAAACCCAATATGAAGAACATTAACTATCATAGAAAATTGACTTGAAAGAAAAAAAAACAAAGAAGTTAATTCCCTGATTCCATTTTAAATGTTTAAAAACCTTGAGAGGAGATACGAAGAGAGTAAAAGAAATGTCAAGTTACTGACAGAGGAGATAACTGAAAACTGAAGTACAAATCTATCGGAGATGGGGGGAATCACTGACTGAGCTATATAAGGAAGATGAGGCGGAAGTCTTTTTGTAGTACCTCATAACTAAGTTGCCTTAAGGCTAAGGTCTCAAGAAAGCCTTTTTGTTGGATGATAATACATCAGTTTGAATGATTGAAATGGACAATAACTTACTTTTCTTATTTCCTGAGCACTGAAGTTTAGCTATACTTCCACATTTATTGGGTTTGTAGATCTGGAGAAATTGAGCTTGAATTTACTTTTTTGTGAAAAATGATTTTTTAATCTTTTTAAGTAATTTGTATTGAAAAGCTTCAAAATGGAAGGAAAATGTCTGAAAGTTTTGTCTTAAGTAATTTGTATTTCATTATCAAGTATTATGATGTCATAGATTCATAGCTATAATCTTATTATCGAATAATGCATTTGCAAATGACATACCTCCTGTGCAAGAATTAAAGAAAATGTCGAACCTTTTTTTTATTTTTTTTTATTTTCACATGACCTCATTGGTAGTTTCATTTTTTCCTGTTTTGGGTGCAGCTTTTTTAGCTGGTTTAACGATACAGAACAGAAAGATATCGATGACTTTCATGATGAGGTAAGATGAAAATATATTGCATCCTCTTCAGATCTCCCCGACAGAAAGTTCTTTATTTGAATATGGCGTTTGCATCACTCGGAGGCAGGCAACATATAATCATAAGATTACATATCTCACCAAAACACACACACAAATCTTTCTCAACTCAAAAAAGAGGAAAACTACAATCATTACGATGACATTGCACTTTCACTTCAAAATAAAAGCTATGTTTTGAAATCCTCTTTGGGTTGCAGGTTGCAGAAATTATCAAGGAGGACTTGTGGCCTAACCCTTTATCCTACTTCAATAATGTATGTTTCTTTCTCCTACTTATGGCCTAACCCTTTATCCTACTTCAATAATGTATGTTTCTTTCTGCTTAGTAGGATTTCCTCTTCTCAGCACGCAAGCTGAAATTGTACTTGAATAATGCTTTGCTACATGGCTATTTTCTCTAACAGTTTGTACTGTGAAACAGGAGGCTGATGAAGATGAATTGGAGGAAGAAGAATCTAATGAAGAGGTGAAGAAAAATAGTTTCACGGGCCCTTTTCTAAAGCCCTGATTAAGACAGCTAATTCGTTTTGCTTGATTGTTGTCGTATGGTTCACTCATGGCTGTTCTGTAATCTTTTGTTTCTCCATTGATATCTTCTTCATCGAGATTATAATTCATGGTTCGGTCATGCTACTTTGATGACTTGTTGTGCATCACTGATGCCTTGTTTGCTAATTTGAAGTCAAAATGAAATTAATTGCAAATTAGCACCTAATTCTATTTTGTTCATGTCTGTTAGCAGGGTAAGGAGGATGATGACTCCGAAGAGGATGATGATGACCAAGACGATGACAACGACGCAGGTGATGATGAAGATGATGACTAGACGACTAGTGAAGTTTGCATATCTCCAAATGGCTCATTTCTGTAATAGTTGCTCAAGTATCAGGTGGTAAAGGAGAATGGTGATCGTTTCTTGTGGTAGCCTTCTTCCGGTGGGTCTATATGGTAGGGTAACGGTCTGTAAGTTCAGTTGGTCAGGCATTTCGACTCGACTCTACTTTCTCCCTAAGAGCCCTTTCGTTTTCTTCTTCGTCGTTACGTAAATTACTCTCTAATATATAGATTGTTGAGGATATTTATGGTTTTAATCTTATGCTTGGTTCTAATGCTAACATTGGAGAAAGTATTTTGGTGTGTAAAGTTTTTTGGATTCACCCTTAATGCATACGTTATTAATTGTGGTTTTTATTGTCATCCTCCCAAAGCTCCGCTGCTAAAGATGACTTTTGGTTCTGTTGTTGCCATGGCTACTGTTCCTGAACCAGAGCCACAGCAAGTATTTAGTGCATCTACACCCTTTATTCTTTTAAAATCATCCATCCATCCTTTTTTTTTCTGTAGACTGTAGGGTTCGGGCATCAGGTTGTGAATCTTAAGGCACTATAGAGTTCAGGTATTCGTTTTTAAATCTCGAGACTAAATTTGATACATTCAACTCTATTTATGCATGGACATAACTAAAAGCTATTTAGCGATAATTGACATCTTATTCTTTTCTTTTAGTCAGAGGTTCAATTCTCATACCATATTTGTTGTACTAAAAAAAAGATTGTATCTACGCTTTGTCTTGAAGTTGAAGGTTCCATTCTCCTACTACATTTGTTGTACTAAAAAAAAAATGCTGAAATTTAGTAGAATTTACTTGGACTAACTGATGGATTTTGTGCACTTCAATTTGTAGGTAATTCTATTTATATGTTTTGTTGATTTTTAAATCAAAATTTCTAACATGTTTTGATATTTTGATTTCTTGTACATGCTTTGCTTTCTTTACATGAGAAAATTTCCAGTGAGGTTTCTATATGGATATGTAACTCATTATGAAAATATCAAATAGTTGAATAGGTTACTTGTTAAGGGATATATATTTTGGGCCAAACTAATCTAGTTCAATTAATTAAAATATATATCTTTTACGTAGATGTTTGAATCTCCACCTAACATGTTCATGTTATTGAAGTGAAAAAAGAAGAAAAATTATAGGTTTCAATTTCATATTCTTTGAGATTAACACATACCATACATAGAGATGACAAGGGGTGGCATTTGGTGGCGGCGACGGGTATTCATAGAGGCAACTAGGTGGAGGGAACAGCGCTTGTGTCGACAGGGCTGTCAAAGAGGGTAGAAGGAAAGAATTAGGTACATGCTTGGCCAAATAAAAAGTTGGGAATGTGAATGCTATATGGATGTACATTTTTTTTGTGAATTAAAAAAAAATGAAAAAAATCGTTTATTATAGTCCAATTTTGGTCTAAAAACAGTTGTTTTGATAATTTTTTTGTGAGTACATTTTTCCTTTCCTTTTTTTAAGGTTGGGTTTTGGAGGATAATCCAGCTACATCCTAAAGGTTTATGACCAAAAGTCATAAGAAAAATACCTTAAAATTCGATCCTTAAACTATAATTATCCAAAATCCTAGACGAGTTCATTTCAAGCACGTGATTGAAAACCTTGAGTTAGGTACATGTTTGGTTAAATAACAAGTAGGGAATTTGAATTAAATATGAATACACTTTTTTTGTAAGTTAATTTTTTTTTGAAAAAATCGTTTACTATAGTCCTCTAATTTTGGTCTAAAAATGTCATTTCGGTCATTTTTTTATGAGTACATTTTTTATTTTCTTTTTTCAATATTGGGTTTTGGAGGTTCATTAAGCTACAACCCTAAAGCTTTACAACCAAAAGTCTTAAGAACACCTTAAAACTCATCAAAAGCCTTAAGAAAAACACCTTAAAACTCGATCTCTAAATCGTAAATACCCTTAACCTTAAAGGAAGTCATTTCAAGCACGTGGTTGAAAACCTTGAATGACATGCTTGGCCAAATAAAAAGTGGGGAATGTGAATGTTATATGGATGTACATTTTTTTGTGATTTTTTTTTTCAATATATGGTTTTTGAGGTTTATTAACCTACGGTCCCAAAACTTTAGGACTAAAAGCCTTAAGAAAAATAACTTACAACTCGATCCCTAAGCCGTAAATATCAAAAACTCTAAACGATTTCATTTGGTTGAAAACCTTGAATTGGGTACATGATTGGTCAAATAAAAAGTTGGAATGTGAATATAATATGAATATACACTTAATTTGTGAATTAAAAAAAAATTAAAAACCCGTTTACTAAAGTCCTCAAATTTTGGTTTAAAAACGCTCATTTTGGTCATTTTTTGATGAGTACTCATTTTTGGAGGTTCATTAACATACAACCCCAAAACTTTATGAGAAAAAACCTTAAAACTCGATCCCTAAACCTTAAATACCCAAAACCCTGCACGAGATCTTTTCAAGCACGTTGTTGAAAACCTGGAATTAGGTAAATGCTTGGCCAAATAAAAAGTGGGAAGTGAATGTTATATAAATGTAAACTTTTTTTGTGAATAAAAAAATTGAAAAAACCGTTTACTTAGTCCTCCAATTTTAGTCTAAAAACGATCATTTTGGTCATTTTTTGATGAGTACATTTACTTTTCTTTTTCAAATGTTGAGTTTTGGAGGTTTATTAAGCTACAACCCCAAATCTTTAAGATCAAAAGCCTTAATAAAAAATCCTTAAAATTCGATCCCTAAACCGTAAATACCCAAAATACTAAAGGGGTTCATTTGAAACACGTGGTTGAAAACTTTGAATTAGGTTCATGCTTGGTCAAATAAAAAGTGGGAAGGTGAATGTTATAATAATCTACACACTTTTTTATTTATTTATTTTTTGAAAAAATCGTTTACTATAATGCTTCAATTTTGGTATAAGAAAAGTCATTTATTTTATTTTATTTTAAGAGTACATGTTTCCTTTTCTTTTTTCAATATATGGTTTTGGAGGTTCATTAACCTACAACCCGAAGCTTGAGGACCAATTTTTTTTTAAGAAAAACACCTCAAAACTCGATCCCTAAATCGTAAATTCTAAAAACCTTCACGGAGTTCTTTTCAAGCACGTGACTGAAATCCTTGAATTAAGAATATGCTAGACTAACTAAAAGTGGGGAATGTGAATGTTTTATTGATGTACACGTTTTTGTGAATTAAAAAAAAAAAAATGAAAAAATCGTTTATAGTCTTCCAATTTTGGTCTAAAAACAATTTTTTTATTAGTACATTTTTCCTTTTCTTTTTTCAATGTTGGGTTTTGGAAGTTCATTAAGCTACAACCCCAAAGCTTTACGACCAAAATCCTTAAGAAAAACACACCTTAAAACTCGATCCCTAATATGTAAATACCCAAAACCCTAAGCGAGTTCATTTCAAGCACGTGATTAAGTACATGCTTGGTCAAATAAAAAGTCTGGAATGTGAATGTTATACGAATATACAATTATTTTGTGAATTAAAAAAAAAATAAAAAAATTATTTACTATAGTCATCCAATTTTGGTCTAAAAACGGGCATTTTTGTAATTTTTTTATTAGTACATTTTTCCTTTTCTTTTTTAAATTTTGGTTTTTGGTGGTTCATTAAACTACAACACCAAAGCTTTACGACCAAAATCCTTAAGAAAAATACCTTAAAACTCGATCCCTAAATCGTAAATATCCAAAACCCTAAACGAGTTTATTTCAAACACGTGGTTGGAAATATTTAATTAAGTACCTGATTGGTCAAATAAAAAGTGGGGAATGTGAGTATCATATGAAAACACATTGTTTTTGTGAGTTAAAAAATTGAAAAAATGGTTTAGCATAGTCCTCCAATTTTGGTCTAAAATAGTCATTTTGGTCATATTTTTTTTATGATTACATTTTTTCTTTTCTTTTTTTAATGTATGGTTTTGGAGGTTCAGTTACCTACAACCCCAAAGATTTAGGACCAAAAGTCTTAAGAAAAAAACCTTAAAACTCGATCCCTAAACCGTAAATACCCAAAACCCTAACGAGTTCATTTCACGTGGTCCGAATAACTTGACATAGTACATGCTTGGTCAAATAAAAAATGGTGAATGTGAAAGATCTATGGATGTACACATTTTTTGGGAAGTAAAAAAAAATAAAAAATCGTTTACTATCGTCCTCTAATTTTGGCTAAAAACAGTCATTTTGGTAATTTTTTTATGGGTACATTATTCCTCTTCTTGCGTTTTGGAGGTTCATTACGTTACAACTCCAAAGCTTTAGGACTAAAATCCTTAAGAAAAACACCTTAAGACTCGATCCCTAAACCGTAAATTTTTAAAACTCTAAATAAGTTCTTCTCAAGCACGAGGTTGAAAACCTTGAATTAGGTACATGCTTGGTCAAATAAAAAGTGGGAATGTGAATGTTATAATATTATACACATAGTTTATGAATTGATATTTTTTTTTAAAATCATTTACTATAGTCCTCCAATTTTGGTCTAAAAATGGTCATTTTGGTCATTTTTTTATGAGTATATTTTTCCTTCCCAAAGCTTTAGGACCAAAAGCCTTAAGAAAAACACCTAAAACGACTGATCCATAAACTGTAAATACCAAAAATTCGAAACGAGTTCGTTTCAAGCACGTGGTTGAAAACCTTGAATCAGGTACCTGATCCAATAAAAAGTAGGGAATCCGAAAGTTATATCAATATATACAATGTTTTTTGTGAATTAAAACAAAATTGAAAATATCATTTTTATATTCCTCCAATTTTGGACCGAACACCATCATTTTGGTCATTTTTTTACGTGTACTTTTTTTCTTTTCTTTTTTAATTGTTTGATTTTGGAGGTTCATGAAGCTACATCCCCAAAGCTTAAGGACAAAAAGCCTTAAGAAAAAAACATTAAAACTCGATCCCTAAACCGTAAATACCTAAAACCCTAAACGAGTTCATTTCACGTGTTCGAATAACTTGACATAGGTACATGCTTGGTCAAATAAAAAATGGTGAATGTGAAAGTTCTATGGATGTACACTTTTTTTTGGGAATTAAATAAAATTAAAAAATCGTTTACTATAGTCCTCCCATTTTGGCTAAAAACGGTCATTTTGGTAATTTTTTTATTGGTACATTATTCCTTTTCTTTTTTCAATGTTACGTTTTGGAGGTTCATTACGTTACAAATCCAAAGCTTTAAGGCTAAAATTCTTAAGAAAAACACCTTAAAACTCGATCCCTAAACCGTAAATTTTCAAAACTTTAAATGAGTTCTTTTCAAGCACGAGGTTGAAAACCTTAAATTAGGTACATGCTTGGTTAAATAAAAAGTGGGAATATGAATGTTATAATATTATACACATATTTTGTGATTTGTTTTTTTTTTAAATTGTTTACTATATAGTACTCCAATTTCAGTCTAAAAACAATCATTTTGGTCATTTTTTTATATGAGTATATTTTTCATTTTCTTTTTTCAATGTATGGTTTTTAAGGTTGATTAACCTACAACCCCAAAGCTTTAGGACCAAAAGCTTTGAGAAAAACACCTTAAAACGCGATCCATAAATTGTAAATACCAAAAATCCCGGAGTGTTCATTTCAAGCACGTGGTTGAAAACCTCGTACCTTGTCCAATAAAAAGTAGGGAATCTGAAAATTATATTAATATACAATTTTTTTTTTGTGAATTAAAACAAAATTGAAAAAATCATTTATTATATTCCTCCAATTTTGGACTAAACACAATCATTTTGGTTATTTCTTTTATGAGTACATTTTTCCTATTCTATTTTAATTGTTTGGTTTTGGACAGGTTCATTAAGCTACATCCCCAAAGCTTAAGGACAAAAAGCCTTAAGAAAAAAACATTAAAACTCGATCCTTAAACCGTAAATACCCAAAACCCTAAACGAGTTCATTTCACGTTGTCGAATAACTTGACATAGGTACATGCTTGGTCAAATAAAAAATGGTGAATGTGAAAGTTCTATGGATGTACACTTTTTTTAGGATTTAAAAAAATTAAAAAATCGTTTACTATAGTCCTCCAATTTTGGCTAAAAACGGTCATTTTGGTAATTTTTTTATGGGTACATTATTCCTTTTCTTTTTTCAATGTTGCGTTTTGGAGGTTCATTACGTTACAACCCCAAAGCTTTAGGACTAAAATCTTTAAGAAAAACACCTTAAAACTCGATCCCTAAACCGTAAATTTTCAAAACTCTAAATGAGTTCTTTTCAAGCACGAGGTTGAAAACCTTGAATTAGGTACATGCTTGGTCAAATTAAAAGTAGGAATGTGAAAAAACATATTTTGTGGTTTTTTTTTTTTTTTTTAAATCATTTACTATAATCCTCCAATTTTGGTCTAAAAACCGTCATTTTGGTCATTTTTTTATGAGTATATTTTTCCTTTTTTCTTTCAATGTATTGTTTTTGAGGTTCATTAACCTACAACCCCAAAGCTGTAGGACAAAAAACCTTAAGAAAAACACCTTAAAACGCGATCCATAAACTGTAAATACGCGATCCATAAACTGTAAATACGCGATCCATAAACTAGTTCATTTCAAGCACGTGGTTGAAAACCTTGAATCACGTACCTGGTCCAATCAAAAGTAGGGAATCTGAAAGTTATATGAATATACAATTTTTTTTGTGAATTAAAACAAAATTGAAAAAATCATTTATTATATTCCTCCAATTTTGGACTAAACACAAACATTTTGGTCATTTTTTTATGAGTACATTTTTTTTTTAATTGTTTGGTTTTGTAGGTTCATTAAGCTACATCCCCAAAGCTTAAGGGCAAAAAACCTTAAGAAAAACACATTAAAACTCGATCTTTAAACCGTAAATACCCAAAACCCTAAATGAGTTCATTTCACGTGGTCGAATAACTTGACATAGGTACATGCTTGGTCAAATAAAAAATGGTGAATGTGAAAGTACTATGGATGTACACGTTTTTTGGGAATTAAAAAAATAAAAAATCGTTTACTATAGTCCCCCAATTTTGGCTAAAAACAGTCATTTTGGTAATTTTTTTATGGGTACATTATTCATTTTCTTTTTTCAATGTTGTGTTTTGGAGGTTCATTACGTTACAACTCCAAAGCTTTAGGACTAAAATCCTTAAGAAAAACACCTTCAAACTCGATCCCTAAACCGTAAATTTTCAAAACTCTAAATGAGTTCTTTTCAAGCACGAGGTTGAAAACCTTGAATCAGGTACATGCTTGGTCAAATAAAAATTGGGAATGTGAATGTTATAATATTATACACATAGTTTTCTGAATTATTTTTTTTTAAAAATCGTTTACTATAGTCCTCTAATTTTGGTCTAAAAATGGTCATTTTCGTCATTTTTTTATGAGTATATTTTTCCTTTTCTTTTTTCAATGTATGGTTTTTGTGGTTCATTAACCTACAACCCCAAAGCTTTAGGACCAAAAACTTAAAAAAAAACACCTTAAAACGCGATCCATAAACTGTAAATACCAAAAATCTGAAACGAGTTCATTTCAAGCACGTGGTTGAAAACCTTGAATCAGGTACCTGGTCAAATAAAAAGTAGGGAATTTGAAAGTTATATGAATATACAATTTTTTTGTGAATTAAAACAAAATTGAAAAAATCATTTATTATATTGGGCTGGTTGCACAAACAGTAATCAGGCCAAAAATAATTACAAATTTAGCAAAGTTTAAAACCTTTTGCAAATATGGCACAAAAATTAGTGGCTTTCACGGATAGATTTTATGACTATTACTGATAGACCTCTATTAGTGATAGACTATTATTACTGACAAAATTCTATAAAAAAAGACTACTATCAGAGATAAACTTCTATCAGCGGTAGACCATACTATCAGTGATAGAAATTGCCATATCCGCAATGTTTTTTAAAAAATCCTATATTTTTAATTATTTTAGTCTAAATTGACATATGTTACAATTTTTCTATTATATTCCTCCAATTTTGGACTAAACACGATCATTTTGGTAATGTTTTTATGAGTACATTTTTCCTTTTCTTTTTTAATTGTTTGGTTTTGGAGGTTCATTAAGCTACATCCCCAAAGCTTAAGGACAAAAAGCCTTAAGAAAAAAAATATTAAAACGCGATCCATAAGCTGTAAATACCCAAAATCCTAACCGAGTTCATTTCACGTGGTCGAATAACTTGACATAGGTACATGCCTAGTTAAATAAAAAATGGTGAATGTGAAAGTTCTATGGACGTACACTTTTTTTGGGAATTAAAAAAATTAAAAAAATCGTTTACTATAGTCCTCCAATTTTGGCTAAAAACAGTCATTTTGGTAATTTTTTTATGGGTAGATTATTCCTTTTCTTTTTTAATGTTGCGTTTTGGAGGTTGATTACGTTACAACTCCAAAGCTTTAGGACTAAAATCCTTAGGAAAAACATCTTAAAACTCGATCCCTAAACCGTAAATTTTCAAAACTCTAAATGAGTTCTTTTCAAGCACGAGGGTGAAAACCTTGAATTAGGTACATGCTTGGTCAAATAAAAAGTGGGAATGTGAATGTTATAATATTATACACATAGTTTGTGATTTTTTTTTTTTTAAATCGTTTACTATAGTCCCCTAATTTTGGCTAAAAACGATCAGTTTGGCCATTTTTTTTTTATGAGTATATTTTTCCTTTTTATTTTCAATGTATGGTTTTTGAGGTTCATTAACCTACAATCCAAAGCTTTAGGACCAAAAGCCTTAATAAAAATACCTTAAAACGCGATCCATAAACTGTAAATACCAAAATTTCGAAACGAGTTCATTTCAAGCACGTGGTTGAAAACCTTGAATCAGGTACCTGGTCCAATAAAAAGTAGGGAATCTGAAAGTTATATGAATATACAATTTTTTTTGTGAATTAAAACAAAATTGAAAAAATCATTTATTATATCCCTCCAATTTTGGACTAAACACCATCATTTTGGTCATTTTTTTATGAGTACATTTTTCTTTTTCTTTTTTAATTGTTTGGTTTTGGAGGTTCATTAAGCTACATCCCAAAAGCTTAAGGACAAAAAGACTGAAGTAAAAAACATTAAAACTTGATCCCTAAACCGTAAATACCTAAAACCCTAAACCAGTTCATTTCACGTGTTCGAATAACTTGACATAGGTACATGCTTGGTCAAATAAAAAATGGTGAATGTGAAAGTTCTATGGATGTACACTTTTTTTGGGAATTAAAAAAAATTAAAAAATCGTTTACTATAGTCCTCCAATTTTGGCTAAAAACTGTCATTTTGGTATTTTTTTTATGGGTACATTATTCCTTTTCTTTTTTCAATGTTACTGGAGGTTCATTACGTTACAACTCCAAAGCTTTATAGGGACTAAAATCCTTAAGAAAAACACCTTTAAACTTGAATTAGGTACATAGTTGGTCAAATAAAAAGAGGGAATGTGAATGTTATATGAATATACACTTCTTTTATGAATTACAAAAAAAATGAAAAAACAGTTTACTATAGTCCTCAAATTTTGGTTTAAAAAGGGTCATTTTGTCATTTTTTGATGAGTACAATTTTCCTTTTCTTTTTTCAATGTATGGTTTTTGAGATTCATTAACCGAAAGATTTAGAACCAAATTATTTAAGAAAAACACCTTAAAACTCGATCCCTAAACTGTAAATATCCAAAACCCTAAACGAGTTTATTTCAAGCACGTGCTTGAAAACCGTGAATTAGGTATCTGCTTGGTCCAATAAAAAGTGTGGAATGCGAATGTTATATGTATATACATTTTTTTGTGAATTAAAAAAATTGAAAAAAATTGTTTACTACATTCCTCCAATTTTAGTCTAAAAGCGGTCATTTTGGTCATTTTTTTAGTATATTTTTTCCTTTTCCTTTTCTAATGTAGGGTTTTGGAGGTTCATTAACCTACAACCCCAAATCTTTAGGACAAAAAATCAAAAGAAAAAAACCTTAAAACTCGATCCTTATACCATAAATATCCAAAACCTTAAACGGTTTTATTTTAAGCACGTGGTGGAATAACTTGAATTAGGTACATGCTTGTCAAATAAAAAGTTGGGAATGCGAATGTTATATGATTGTACAAATTTTTTGTGAGTTAAAAAAAATTGAAAAAATAGTTTACTATAGTTCTCCAATTTTGCTCTAAAAACGGTCATTTTGGTCATTTTTTTATGAGTATATTTTTCCTTTTCTTTTTTCAATGTAGGATGGTTTTGGAGGTTCATTAACCTACATCTCAGAGCTGTAGGACAAAAATCCTTAAGAAAAATACCTTAAAACTCGATCTCTAAATGAGTTAATTTCAAGCACGTGGTCGAATATCTTGAATTAGGTACATGCTTGGTCAAATAAAAAGTGGTGAATGTGAATGTTATATGGATCTACAATTTTTTGGGGAATTAATTTTTTTTTTAAAAAACGGTTTAATATAGTCCTTCAATTTTGGTCTAAAAACGAACATTTTGGTCATTTTTTTATGGGTACAGTATTCCTTTTCTTTTTTCAATGTTGCCTTTTTGAGGTTCATTACGCTACAACTTCAAAGCTTTAGGACTAAATATCTTAAGAAAAACACATTAAAACTCGATCTTTAAACCGTAAATACCCAAGACCCTAAACGAGTTCATTTCAAGCACGTGGTTGAAAGCCTTGAATTAGGTTCATTTTTGTCAAATAAAAACTGGTAATGTGAATGTTATAATAATATACACTTAGACCCCGTTTGATAACCATTGGGTTTTTAGTTTTTGGTTTTTGCAAATTAGGCCTATAAACAATACATCCATCTATGAATTCCTACCATGACTTTCATTTTTCTTAAAGAAACATTACAACTCTTAGCCAAATTCCAAAAAACAAAAGCAAGTTTTTGAAAGGTTTTTTTTTTGTTTCCAAATTTTGGCTTAGATTTTGGAAATACTTGAAAAGATAATTAACACAACAAAAGAATTCATAGGAGATTGTGTTTTTTATAGACTTAATTTTCAAAAACCAAAAACCAAAAACCAAAAACCAAAAACCAAATGGTTATCAAACAAATACGACCTTAGTTTTTGAATTACAAAAAAATGAAAAAATCGTTCACTAGTTCTCCAATTTTGGTCATTTATTCATGAGTACATGTTTCCTTTTCTTTTTCCAATGTATGGTTTTGGAGGTTCACTAACCTACAACCCCAAAGCTTTAAGACCAAAAACCTTACCCTAAACCGTAAATTCTCAAAATTCTAAAGAAATTCTTTTCAAGCACGTGGTGAAAAAAATTGAGTTAGGTACATACTTGGCCAAATAAAAGGTGGGGGATGTGAATGTTATATGGATGTACACTTTTTTTGTGAATTAAAAAAAATTGAAAAAATCGTTTATTATATAGTCCTTCAATTTTGATTGAAAAATGGTCATTTTGGTCATTTTTTTTATGAGTACATTTTTCCTTTTCTTTTTTAAATGTTAGGTTTTTAGGTTCATTAAGCTACAACGCCAAAGTTTTAGGACCAAAAGCCTTAAGAAAAGTAGCGTAAAATACGATCCTTAAACTGTAAATACCCAAAATCCTAAACGAGTTCATTTCAAGCAGGTGGTTGAAAGCTTGAATTATGTACATGCTTGGTCAGATAAAATGTGAGATTGTGAATGTTATATGAATATACACTTAGTTTGTGAATTAAAACAATCTAAAAAAACGTTTACTATAGTCCTCATTTTTTGTTCAATTTTGGTCTAAAAATGGTCATTTTGGTTATTTTTGTATGAGTAATTTTTTTTTTCTTTTTTTTTTCAAAATATGGTTTTGGATGTTCATTAACCGACAACCCAAAGCTTTAGGATAAAAAGCCTTAAGATAAACACGTTAAAACTCGATCCCTAAACAATAAATTCCCAAAATCCTAAAGGAGTTTTTTTTCAAGCACATGGTTGAAAACTTTGAATTAGGTACATGCTTGGTCAAATAAAAAGTGAGGAATGTGAATTTTATATGGATATTTACTTTGTTTGTGAATTTTTTTTTTTTTTTTGAAAAAACAGTTTACTATAGTCTCTTCCAATTTTGGTCTAAAAACGATCATTTTGGTCATTTTTGTATGAGTACATTTTTTCTGGTCTTTTTTCAATGTTAGGTTTTTGGGATTCATTAAGATATAGTGTTAAAGCTTTAAGACCAAAAGCCTTAAGAAAAATAATGTAAAACTTGATCCCTAAACTGTAAATACCCAAAACCCTAAACGAGTTCATTTCAAGCACGTGGTTGAAAACCTTGAGTTAGGTACCTGTTTGGTCAAATAAAAAGTCGGGAATGTGAACGATATATGAATATACATTTTTTATGTCAATTAAAAAAAATTGAAAAAATCGTTTACAATTGTCCTCAATTTTTGTCTAAAAGCGGTCATTTTTTTTGTGAGTACCTTTTTTGTTTTACTTTTTCAATGTATGTTTTTGGAGGTTTTTTAATCTATAGACTCAAAGCTGTAGGACCAAAAGCCATAAGAAAAACACCCTAAAACTTGGTTCCTAAACCGTAAATTCCTAAAACTCTAAATGAGCTTTTTTCAAGCACGTGGTTGAAAACCTTGAATTAGGTACATGCTTGGCCAAATAAAAAGTGGGGAATGCGAATCTTATATAGATGGACAATTTTTTTTGAATTAAAAAAATTGAAAAAATTGTTTACTATAGTCCTCCAAATTTTGATCTAAAAACGGTCATTTTGGTCATTTTTTTATGAGTGCATTTTTCCTTTTCTTTTTTCAATGTTGAGTTTTGGAGGTTCATTAAGCTACAACCCCAAAGCTCTAGAACAAAAAGCGTTAAGAAAAATATCTTAAATCTCAATCCCTAAACATGAAATAACCAAAATCTTAAACGAGTTCATCTCAAGCACGTGGTTGAAAACCTTAAACTAGATACATGCTTGGTCAAATAAAATGTGGGAACGTGAATGTTATATGAATATACACTTAGTTTGTGAATTAAAAAAAATGTTTACTATAGTCCTCAATTTTGGTCTAAAAATGGTCATTTTTGTCATTTTTTATGAGTACATTATTTTTTTTTTATTTTTTTTTTCTCCAAAGTATGGTTTTGGATGTTGATTAACCTACAACCCCAAATCTTTAGGACCAAAAGCCTTAAGATAAACACTTTAAAACTCGATCTCTAAATCGTAAATTCCCAAAATCTTAAAGGAATTTTTTTTAAGCACGTGGTTGAAAACCTTAAAATTAGATACATTTTTTGTCCGATAAAAAGTAAGGAATGGGAATGTGATATATATATATATATATGGATGTACACTTTGTTTCTGAATTAAAAAAAAACGAAAAAATCGTTTATTATAGTCATCCAATTGTGGTCTAAAAATGGTCATTTTAGTCATTTTTTTATGAGTACATTTTTTCCTTTTCTTTTTTCAATGTTGGGTTTTGGAGGTTCATTAACCTACAACCAAAAGCTTTAAGAAATACATTGAATTAGGTACATGTTTTGAAAAAATAAAAAACTGGAGATTGTGAATGTTATATAGATGTACATGTTTTTTCTGTGAATTAAAAAAATTGAAAAAATCGTTTACTATAGTTTTCAATTTTGGTCTAAAAACGGTCATTTTAGTAATTTTTTTATGATTACATTTTTCTTTTTCTTTTTTCAATGTATGCTTTTGGAGGTTCATTAACCTACAACCCCAAAGCTTTATGTCCAAAAGCCTTAAGAAAAAAACCTTAAAACTCGATCCCTAAACCGTAAATACTCAAAACCCTAAACGAGTTCATTCCAAGCACGTGGTAGAAAACCTTGAATTTAGGTGCATGCTTGATGAAATAAAAAGTGGGAAATGTGAATGTTATATGAATATACATTTCTTTTAATTAAAAAAAATTAAAAAAATTGTTTACTAAAGTCCTCCAATTTTGGTTTAAAATTGTCATTTTGGTCATTTTTTTTGCGAGTACATTTTATTTTTCAATGTATGGTTTTGGAGGTTCATTAACCTACCTCCTCAAAGGTTTATGATCATAAGCTTTAAGAAAAATAACTTAAACTCGATTCTTAAATCGTAAGTATCAAAAATTCTATACGAGTTCATTTTAAGTACATTTTAAGTACGTGGTTGGAAGATTAAATTAGGTACATGCTTGGTCAAATAAAAAAGTAGAAATGTAAATGTTTTAGTAATATACACTTAGTTTGTGAATTAAAAAAAAACATTTATTATAGTCTTCCAATTTTAATCTGTCATTTTGATAATTTTTGTACGAGTACATCTGCCTTTTCGCGCGTGCGTGCGTGTATGGTTCTATTTAGAGGTTCATTAATGTAGAACCAAAAGACTTAGAGGAGTAAGAAGAGGGGATGAAGATAAATGCCACCTCATAAAAATTAATTTTAAATTATTTTATTTTGTCAAATCAACTCATTACGGTCAGCATCTAATCTAACTAACTCTAAAAAATATTTTCGCAAATTTTAGTGATTAAAATGTTGTTTTGAAATCCCATATACTAAATAGACATTCAATTCAAATATAAATATATTTTGCCCTTAATTTTATACAAAATTTTAAATAAATATTATAAAAAAAAATGCTTTACAAATTTGAGGATAAGGATGGATAGGTGGTTGAGAGGGAATATATTCTCTGTTCCTGTCTCCCAAATTAAATTGAGATTTATTTTTCTTATTCAATTATCAATGTATCAGGACTTCTTTGTCCTCCGGACAAAAACCTCATTTCCATAGTGTGAGTTCCCAAAAAAAGCAGAAACTAAACAACCTTAGATCAGACTCGATTTGCATGCATTTTGATTTAATATCATTAAAATCCTCGTCCTCGAGAAGAAGAAACCTATTATCGACAATTATTTAATGTCTTTTTTTGTATGTTTGTTTTACTTTTGTGTAATCAAATTTGAACACTTCTATTACATTCAAAGAATGTGAATTGTAAGTGTTACTAATGACAAACTATATGGCACCTTACACTTGTACGGTGATTCTCTTTTTACTTTTTTTTTTTGAAAGACATGCAGAATTCTCTAAGTTTATCTTCTTACCTTAAATTTTAATGATTATCAACTATTTTTATTTTTTCTTTGCACCTTCAACAACTTTTTTATAACATGTGCCGACTAGTACTCTTTGTTTTTTTTTCACAACATGTGGGGTGGAAGATTCGAACATTTCACCTTTGAATCAATAGTTATACATTATGTGAGTTGAGTTATGTTGTTAAAGTTGCACCCTTAACAATCATCTCTCGAAACAAGATCAACAATAAATCTCTCTTAAACATTCTTTATATTAAAACATGTTATTCCCTTAATTTCTTATTAAGTATGAATTTTGAGGCTGTCCACTATATGGTACTAAATTACATGTGCCTTAATATGGTACTAAATTAATAGATGCTTCATTGAGCATTTTTTCATTATTGTCTCTATTTTATATCTGTTAGGAAGATTAAAATTTTCAAATACAAATTAGGAAGGTAGCCCAAGTTTTTTCCTTTTTTTCCTTTTTTTGTTTAAAAGGCTTTAAATTAGGTAAGAGAAAAATTAGTAGGATGAAACAGACACTTCCAAAATCTCTCTAAAATGACCAAAGCATGCATTCCAACTGTCGCAATTTCCATCTTTGACAGTTTTTTGTTTGGTCTATAAAAATGCATAAAAAAAAACAAAACTTTATTCATTCAAAACTCCCTTGGAAAATGGCCAACACAAGCATGATCCCAACTGTGGACATTTCTCTCTTCTTTAACCAAGGTGAAAATGAAGCAAAAAAAAAAGCCCTTGAAACCATAACTGAAGCTTGTTCTAGCTATGGCTTCTTTCAAATTGTGAACCATGGAATTCCTATTGAATTTCTTCAAAAAGCTTTGGAAATATCCAAAACATTTTTTCACTACCCTGAGGAGACAAAGCTCAAATATAGCTCCAAGCCTGGGGCACCCCTTCTTGCTGGTTTCACCAAGCAGAAGGAAAATTGTCCAGACAAGAATGAATATGTTCTTGTTTTTCCTCCTGGATCTAACTACAACAATTACCCTCAAGAGCCACCACAATTCAAGTCAGTTTTCGAGATTTATGTCTTCGTCTTTTGAATTTTAGGGTTTGTTTGGGAATGACTTCTCAAGTGCTTGAAAGAGTTTCAAGTGTTTTTAAGTACTTGAAAAGTCATTTTCATGTCTTTCAAATGTTTTTCGTTCTTATGTCATCTTATGTTCGCTTGCATGTTATGTTAGATTGAAATTTTCATTAGATTTCTTGTTTTTAGTTTTGAAAAACATATTGTTTTGCCTTTTTTTTTTTTGGTAACAATCTTGTTTTTGGTTTATTCTCGAAAAAGTAGGATTATAAACACTATTTCCATCTATGCATGTTTAAGAATTTGGAAGTTGAACTCTGTTTGATAACTATTTGGTTTTTGGTTTTGAGTTTTAAAAGAACTAAGCTTCTAAACATCCGAATATAAAAATAAAAGTTTAAGAAATAGGAACGTTACCGGACGCGTTTAAAACTTTTGATTAATTTTGATTAATTTTGATTGTGGTAGGGAAACGCTGGAAGAGATGTTTCAGAAACTAAGCAAGGTGGCGTTGGTTCTAGAGAGCATTGTAAATGATTGTTTGGGGCTTCCTCCTGATTTCCTCAAACAATTCAACAATGACAGAAGCTGGGATTTCATGGTTTCTCTCTTTTATTACGCTCCAACTGAAGCAGGTCTAAATGGACTCACTCACCATGAAGATGCAAACTGTATCACTATGGTCATCCAGGATGAAGCTGGTGGTCTTGAAGTTCGCAAAGATGACGAATGGATTCCGGTCACCCCTGTCGAAGGATCCATAGTCGTCAACATCGGAGATGTTACACAGGTAAAAATGGAATTTATCTCAAAACTGTTGTCCAAAAATTATTAACCAACCATGAAAAAGTAGAAAGGCTTAGAGCGAGAATAAGTTCAAACTGCACTACTTTAAGCCTGTTTGGAATGACACTTTGTAAGCGCTTAAAAGTTTTGAATGACACAGCACTTGCAAAGTATCATTCCAAACACTCTTAGAATTTTAAAATCTAACGAGTTATTAAGTACTTAAAAAGTGTCATTCCTGTTTATTTGTAATGACTTTCTTAGACCCTTTTTATAACTATTTGATTTTTAAAAATTAAGCTATAAACTATGGTTACTAATTTATTTGTTAATTTTTTTTTTTCAAGGATTTTCAAAATCCAAGCTAAGTTTTGAAAACTAAAAACATAAATTTTTGTGGGTAGAATTTGGCTAACAATTTTAATCTTTTCTTATGAAAGATGAAAACTTAAAAATGGTAAGAAAACAAACACAATTTAAAAAAAAAACAAATGGTAATCAAACAAGTCCTAAGTGCTTAAAAAAGAGCACTTAAAAAGTCACAAATCATTCCAAACAGACCATAATTCTCTTACTGCTGAGTTTTGATGAATTTTTGGTATGAAAGTTAATGGTGTTTTTGATATATGATGAATTAGGTGTTGAGCAACAAGAAATTCAAGAGTGCAACACACAGAGTGGTGAGACCAGAGGGAAAAGAGAGATTTTCAACTGCATTCTTCCACACTTTGCATGGAGACAAGTGGGTTGAACCATTGCCACAGTTTACTGAAGAGATTGGAGAGAAACCAAAGTACAGAGGATTTCAGTACAAAGATTACCAAGCCTTGAGATTGAAGAACAAAACCAATCCACCTTCAAGAGAGGAAGATGTCATTCACATCACACACTATGAAATCAGTTGATCTAAATACCTTTCTTTCACTTTAACTTTCACTTTCACTTTCCTCCACACAGAAAAATAATGTAGTACTAAGCGCTTCCTGCTGCCTCTGTTTGTTACTTTTCATTTACTGTCTTCTGCAGTTCTGCTTGAGAGAGAGCCCTTTAAGCTCACTTCTTGTAATGTCTTCATTTTATTCCCTCATTATATTGCAAAGGTATGAAGAGAGAAAAAAAAAAAAATTAGTGTTTTAATGTCGACTTATATTATTATATCCTTTTCATCCTACTTTCTTCTTAATTTAGATACCACTTACTTTCTCTAGCTTTGTTAAAAAATAGACTATTTCACAAAAAAAAAAAAATATATATATATATTGTTGGAATAAATGGCATGTGCATCTTTCATCTCATAAGAAGTTTATACACATTATTTAGTAGAAAATTTGACAAGTGAATCATGAAAAGTGTTGATACCGAAATGTGGTTCAACAGTGAATTTGTATGTGAGAGATCAAACGAATGTCCTGCATAGAGAAGAAAGAACTATGCACCAGTGTTGTGCTAATTAAACTACCTACACTCTAACGATCTATCGAACTTGAGAGTAGTTTAACAAGTAGAATAATAGTATTTTCGACATACCTCTTTCGTATCACCATATATATCCCTTTATTTATAGGGAGGTATAGTAGAGAAATGGAAATCGTCTTTTAATTGAGTCGGAAATTCTTGTGTGCAAAATGTTGGGATCGACTTTGTTGTGTCCACACCTTATCTCTTGCAGGCTAGATCCCCTACTCTCATATTAATTTGTTGAACAAGAGATAACCTTTTTTAAAATATGATCCTTAATTTCATATAAGTATACATTTGAGGCTGTCAAACTTTTTGCTCACAAGATTCCATTTAAGTGTATCAGGTTGTGAATCTTAAGGCACTATAGAGTTCAGGTATTCGCTCTTAAATATCAAGACTAAATTTGATACATTCAACTCTATTTATGCATCGACATAAGTAAAAACTATTAGGGATAATTGTCATCTACTTCTTTCCTTAAAGTCGAAGTTCAATTTTCATACCACATTTGTGGTACTAAAAAAAATGCTAAAATATTGATGAATATTGTTTAAACAGTGAAATTTTAAAACTTGCGGAATTTGCTTGGACTAGCCGAAGGATTTTGTGCACTTCAATTTGTAGATAATTCTATTTCTACGTTTTGTTGATTTTTAAATCAAAATTGCTAACATGTTTTGATATTTTTATTTTTTGTACATGTTTTCATGACAACAAAATTTTGAGTGAAATTTCTACGACGTATCTCCTTCGATACAACTCAATTTTAGTTAAATGATCACTTGTTTTCATACGTTTTTTCGTGTTCTTTGCAACCATGCTTATAAACTGATCAAAATTTTGAAGTATCTTGAGTTTTAATGTCCGTAAAGTCGAGCTAATTTAATTTGAACTCTAAAAAGTTGTAACGTTGAGCTTAGTGGACCAAATTGAAAGTTTTTTTTTTAATTCCATGTAAATTTTCGAGTTCTACGTGCTAGAAAATAGCTTGTTCGACCATTTCATCAAAAATGATTGTACATGATAGTATTGAAGATCGATGATGAATGCTCAAACTATGGTAGGATGAGAGAGAATAAGAAAATGAAAATTACATAAAGGGGAGGAGAAAGAGAAAAAAAATGGATTTCTTAGGTCAAGGGTAAGGAAGAAATTTCACACCCCAAACATGTCAAAACATTAAATTTTTTAGAGACAGGTCAATTTTGACAAAGTTTTTGCCTGACGAGTTATATTTTGCAATTTCTCCATTTCTTTAGTGTGAAGCTCCCAAAAAAAAAAAAAAAAAAGCAAACTTAAACCAGACTCCATTTGGCATTTGCATGCATTTAAATATCACTAAAGTCTTAGGAAGAACCTATTATCGACGGTTATTTAATGTCTTTTTCTGCATGTTTGTTTTACTTTTGTGTAATTAAATTTGAACACTTCTATTACATTCAAAGAATGAGAATTGTAACTCATACTAATGACAAACTATAGCACCTTACACTTGTATGGAGAATCTTTTTTTTTTTCTTTTTTTTAAAGACATGCAAGTTTATCTTCTTACCTTACATTTTAGTGATTATGAACTATTTTATTTTTTCGTTGCACCTTGACAACATGTGGAGGGTAAGATTCGAATCTCTGACTTCTTAGTCAATAATTCATACATTATGTCAGTTGAGTTATATGTTCATATTGCACCTTTAACAATCTTCGATCGCTGAACAAGATCAACTAAATCTCCCTTCGAGATCAACTAAATCTCCCTTCGATATTCTTTATATTAAAACCTGTAATTTTCTTTAAAATTGACTCTCATATTATTTATTAAACTAGAGACCAAAACACTAAAAATCCTTAATTTCTTATAAGTATGAATTTGAGGTGCTGTGTCCACTTTTTGGCCCAAGATCCCATTTACATGTGCCTTAACATGGTACTAAATTAATAGATGCTTAATTGAACATTTTTTCATTGTCTTTTTTTTGTTTGTTTCTATTTTATATCTGTTAGCTAGAAGATGATTTTTTTTAAATACAAATTAGGAAGGGTAGCCCAAGTTTTTTTCTTTCCTTTTTGTCCTTTTTTTTTTGTTCAAAAGCCTTTAAATTGGGTAACAGAAAACTTAGCTGGATGAAACAATACAGACACTTCCAAATCTCTCTAAAAAGACCAAAGCATGTTCGACCTGTGTCAATTTCCAACAATTGACAGTTTTTTGTTTGGTCTATAAAAATGAATCAAAAAAACAAAACTTATTCACTTCAAAACTACTTTGGAAAATGGCCAACACAAGCATGATCCCAACAGTGGACATTTCTCTTTTCTATAACCAAGGTGAAAATGAAGCCAAAACAAAGGCCCTTGAAACCATAACTGAAGCTTGTTCTAGCTATGGCTTCTTTCAAATTGTGAACCATGGAATTCCCAATGAATTTCTTCAAAATGCTTTGAAATTATCCAAAACATTTTTCCATTACCCCGACGAGATAAAGTTCAAATATAGCTCCAAGCCTGGGCCACCCCTTATTGCTGGTTTCAGCAAGCAGAAGGAAACTTGTCCAGACAAGAATGAAAATATTCTTGTTTTTCCTCCTGAATCTAACTGCAACAATTACCCTCAAGAGCCACCACAATTCAAGTCAGTTTTCAAGACTTATGTCTTCGTCTTTTGATTTTTAGGGTTTGTTTGGAATGACTTCTCAAGTGCTTGAAACAGTTTCAAGTGTTTTTAAGCACTTGAAAAGTCATTTTCATGTCTTTCAAATGTTTGAGATTCGTTCTTATGTCATCTTATTTTCGTTTGCATGTTATGTTAGATTGAAATTTCCATTAGATTTCTTGTTTTTAGTGTTGGAAAAACATAATGTTTTAAACTCATTTGGTAATGTTTCTATTTCTTAAACATGCATAAAAGGTAACTATCTTGTTTTTGGTTTATTCTCGAAAGAGTAAGATTCTAAACACTATTTCCATTTATGCATGTTTAAAAATAAAAGTTTAAGAAGTAAGAACTAACGAGTTTAAAACTTTGGAATAATTTTGGTTGTGGTAGGGAAACGCTGGAAGAGATGTTTGAGAAACTAAGCAAGGTGGCGATGGTTCTAGAGAGCATTGTAAATGATTGTTTGGGGCTTCCAGCTGATTTCCTCAAAGAATTCAACAATGACAGAAGCTGGGATTACATGGTTTCTCTCTTCTACTACCCTGCAACTGAAGAAGGTCAAAATGGACTGAGTCACCATGAAGATGCAAACTGTATCACTATGATCCTCCAGGATGAAGCAGGTGGTCTTGAAGTCCGCAAAGATGGCGAATGGATTCCGATCACCCCTGTCGAAGGATCCATAATCGTCAACATCGGAGATGTTTTGCAGGTAAATAAATGAAATTTCTGTCAAAACTGTTGTCGAAAGCCATGGTTTTTTGTTTTTAATATATGATGAATTAGGTGTTGAGCAACAAGAAATTCAAGAGTGCAACACACAGGGTGGTGAGACCAAAGGGAAAAGAGAGATTTTCAACTGCATTCTTCCACAATTTGCATGGAAGCAAGTGGGTTGAACCATTGCCACAGTTCACTGAAGAAATTGGAGAGAAACCAAAGTACAGAGGATTTCCGTTCAAAGATTACTTAAGCTTGAGATTTAAGAACAAAAGCCATCCACCTTTGAGAGAGGAAGATGTCATTCACATCACACACTATGAAATCAGTTGATCTCAATACCTTTCTTTCACTTTCACTTTCACTTTCATCCACACACAAAAATAATGTAGTACAAAGCGCTTCCTGCTGCCTCTTTCATCCACACAGAAAAATAATGTAGCACAAAGCGCTTCCTGCTGCCTCTGTTTGTTACTTTTCATTTACTGTCTTCTGCAGTTCTGCTTGAGAGAGCCCTTTAAGCTCACTTCTTGTAATGTTTTCATTTTATTCCCTCTTTATACTGCAAAATGTATGAAGAGAGAACAATAATAATTAGTGTTTTAATATCGACTTTGTCAAATTCACATGAATATCTCTATGTTTTCTCGTTTAATCATCATATGAGCAAATACACAATAATATATCTCAATACCCTCCCTTAAGTTGAAGCATGAAGGTCTTGAATGTCCAACTTGAAAAATAATAAATTCTCGTCGGAATTTTTCATCCAACTGCCTCTCACGTCTTCGCCGAACTCTGGATCTCGTACGCCGAAACTCTCGTCGAACTATACTCTAAGGAGAAGACCCCCTTCTGAACTCTCCTCACATTTTCACGAAACTCTCGGTGACTGACGAACGCCAAGATTCTTCGTCGAAGAGTACTCTTAAGGAGAAGACCCCCTTCTAAACTCTCCTCACATTTTCACCGAACTCTCGGTGACTGTCGAACGCCAAGACTCTTCGCCGAAGAGTACTCTAAGGAGAAGACCCCCTTTTGAATTCTCCTCATGTCTTCACCGAACTCTCGGTCACTGCCGAACGCTGAAACTCTTTGCCAAATTGCACTCTTGGATAAGACCTACGGATCAAAATGACACATGAATTTCACAAATAACCAATTTCTTTAAAATATCTCAGGTGTGAGCCGCCTTTAACTTTTTTCTTTTTCTGCGTCTACGCCTCCTCAACGGGAACTTCTACTTCTTCCCGTGGGGGCAGATCGAGATCAGAACTTGTTGGACGTCTCGAGTGAATGCGGGAATGGCATACAAGAATGGGACCGCCCTTCGAGCGATGGTATTAAGAAGAATTTGGATCAAAAGGGTTGTCGAAAGAGAACCCGACCACCTATTTCATTCCTTTCGCTCATCCATTCCGCCCGCCCGTCCAGACGCGACGCCATTTTTCATTCTTTTTTCTTGAAACCAGAGGACGAGCGAATCCGCGGAGCTACTATAAAGTCAATCTCGTTGACAAAATAATAACTATTTGAAAAATCACAATTTTTTTCAACCTATCTTAGCTAAAAAAATTATTTCTGTCTTTTTTTTTTTCTCTCTACACGCCTAAATATAAGAAAATATTTTTTTTCTTGTTTTTTTTAATGCTTGAACACTCAAAATCAGAGACTCACGATTATCGTTTTTTTTTTAAAAAAAAAGATCTCTGACAGATCTCACGTTGCCAAAACCTCTCCGACCAGTCACACCCTGGTGCATCTCTGCCTACTCGCCTCAGATCCCTTCGAAAATCCGAGACCCTCTTCTCACTGATCTCACTGCCGAACCTATTCGACGATCAAGCCAATATCAAGTTTGAGAGTAGTTTAGACACAATAGAATAATAATATTTTTTGAACGTACCTCTTTCGCATCATTGTATCCCTTCATTTATAGGGAAGAGTAATGGAAACCGTCTTTTAATTGGGTCATAAATTTTTGTGTGCAAAATAGTGAGATCATAACCTTTTTTAAAAAAATCATCCTTAATTTCATATAAGTATACATTTGAGGCTGTCAAACTTTTTGCTCACAAGATTCCATTTACATGTGCCTTCATATGGTGCTAAACTAAAAGATGCTTAATTGTTTTTTTTTTTTTTTTTTTTTTTTTTTGTCTTTTTTGTTTCTATTTTAAATGAAATAATTTTATTCTAAAATAACCAAAGCATGCATTCCAACCGTGTCAATTTCCATCCTTGACAGCTTTTTGTTTGGTATATAAAAATGCATAAAAACAAAACTTCTTATTAACTGCAAAACTACTTTGGAAAATGGCCAACACAAGCATGATCCCAACTGTGGACATTTCTCTCTTCTTTAACCAAGGTAAAAATGAAGCCAAAACAAAGGCCTTGGAAACCATAACTGAAGCTTGTTCCAGCTATGGTTTCTTTCAAGTTGTGAACCATGGAATTCCCACTGAATTTCTTCAAAAAGCTCTGAAATTATCAAGAACATTTTTCCATTGTCCTGATGAGACAAAGCTCCAATATAGCTCCAAGCCTGAGGCACCCATTCTTGCTGGTTTCAACAAGCAGAAGGAAGATGGTCCAGACAAGAATGAATATGTTATTGTTTTTCCTCCCGGATCCAACTTCAACATTTACCCTCAAGAGCCACCACAATTCAAGTCAGTTTTTCAGATTTTTGTCATCATCTTTTGATTTTTGGATCTATTTGGAACGACTTTTCAAAAAAATGTTTTTAAACACTTGAAAATTCATTTTAATGTCTTTCAAATGTTTGAGATTCCTTCTTTTATGGCATCTTATTTTCGCTTGCATGTTATTTTAGATTGAAATTTCCATTAGATTTCTTGTTTTTAGTTTTTGAAAAACATATATGTTTTGTCTTTGTTTGGTTACTATCTTGTTTTTTTTTTATTCTTCTCGAAAAGGTAAGATTATAATAGTCTATGCATGTTTAGTTATCTTTTTTTTCTCTTTTCAAAATCTAAGCCAAAAAGTTTGAAAGCTAAAGCTCATAACTATTTGTTTTTTTATTTTGGGTTTAAACTTTTGATTGATTTTGATTGTGGTAGGGAAACGCTGGAAGAGATGTTTCAGAAACTAAGCAAGGTGGCGGTGCTTCTAGAGAGCATTGTTAACGATTGTTTGGGACTTCCTCCTGATTTTCTCAAACAATTCAACAATGACAGAAGCTGGGATTTCTTGATTTCTCTCTTCTACTACCCTGCAGCTGAAGAAGGTCAAAATGGACTCACTCACCATGAAGATGGTAACTCTATTACTTTGGTCCTCCAGGATGATGCTGGTGGCCTTCAAGTCCGCAAAGACGGCGAATGGATTCCGGTCACCCCTATCGAAGGAGCCATAGTCGTCAACATAGGAGATTCTATTCAGGTACAAATGGCTTTTCTCTTATCAAGGTGTCAAATTAACTCATCATAAGTTGACCTAGTCATCAATCACTGAGTCTCGTGCAAAAGTAGAAAGACTTGGAGCAAGAATGCGTTCAAACAGATCATCTACTAAGAACCTGTTTAGAATGACTTTCTGAGTGCTTACAAAAATTAACCGTTAGAAAGTCATTCCAAAACCCTAAAAAAAAACTCGTCAGGTTTTAAAATTAAATTCGAAGGGTCTGTGTGGATTTAAGTATTTAGAAAGTCCTTTCAAACGGGTCCTGCAACTCATGAGATTTTGATGAATTTTTGGTGTGAAAGTTTATGGTGTTTTTGTTATATGATGAATTTAGGTGTTGAGCAACAAGAAATTCAAGAGTGCAACACATAGAGTGGTGAGGCCAAAGGGAAAAGATAGATATTCATATGCATTCTTCCACAACTTGCATGGAGACAAGTGGGTTGAACCATTGTCACAGTTTACTGAAGAGATTGGAGAGAAACCAAAATACAGAGGATTTCTGTTCAAAGATTACCAAGCCTTGAGAATGAAGAACAAAACTCATCCACCCTCAAGAGAGGAAGATATCATTCACATCACACACTATGAAATCAGTTGAAAAGTATACTAAATTGCCTTCCTTTCAGTTTCTTGCTGCTTCTGTTTGTTGCTTTCATTTACTGTGTTTTCTACTTGAGAGACTTTCTAAGCTCACTTCTTGTATTGTCTTCATTTCAAAAACTAGTTCACATAAACTTGTTGGAATATAAATGGCAGGTGCAACTTCCATCTCATAAGAAGTTAACACGTTTAGTCGAAAATTTGGAATAGTTGCACTTTCTCTCTGCTAAGAAGCTGGATATAAGTGGATATAAGTGAGGACAACATTATCTCTATTCCTCCATTGGTATGAAGTCTTTTAAGTGAAACCAAAAGTAAATGTTCAAAGTAGACAATATTATACCAATGTAGAGATATGTGTGGAGAGAGTCGCGTTGTTCTTAACAAGTAGTATCAGAGTCATGTTCATGATTTAGCCGTGTTGGTGTGCCTCAATGACATATAATCACAGTGATCTGTGGTGTGTGTTGAGCTTATCAGAGAGGGGTGTGCTCAGTGAAGAAGAGTTGGTCTGGTTAAAAGAGATCATATGCTCGAGGAGGAGTTTACCTGGTTAAAAGAGATACGTTCGAGAATAAAATACGGATAAATGACTATTTGAAAGGGGATTTTGTGGTCCTTCGTTCGAGGGGA
Organism: Herpetospermum pedunculosum; assembly: GCA_028017165.1. Lineage (NCBI taxonomy): Eukaryota > Viridiplantae > Streptophyta > Magnoliopsida > Cucurbitales > Cucurbitaceae > Herpetospermum > Herpetospermum pedunculosum. Next base: position 69,522,301 of record CM051528.1, read on the forward strand.
GGATTGTTGGGAGTGCGACCAAAGTCCCACATTGACTAGAAAAAGGGAAGATCGTTGGTATATAAGTGAAAACAACGATCTCTCCATTTTGGTAGGAGACATTTAATTGAGTGAAATCAAAATCAAAGTTACGAAGATTTTTGCTCAAAGTGAACAATATCATACCCAATATTGAGATAATATGTGGAGTGTTTCTTGTCCCTACCTAGTTGTATCAGAGTCATGTTCATAACTTTGCCACGACAATAGAATTCGCAAGTACCGAACAAAGAAATTGATGCGTAACAATTATTCATATAAAATTGTGGATGAGTCATCAAAACTAAGTCGAACGAGTATGTGGTTAGAGGGGAAGGATTGCAAAGGGTGCATGCGATATGCAGGCCGACACATGAAACTCACAATGTGATCTATGGTGGAGCTCTAGTACATCAGTGAGGGAGGGCATGTGGCTTTTTGTGTAAAACTAAAATTAAAGCATGAAGACTATGTATGTGGACAATATTACATCGTTGTGATGATATGTTGAAGGTTGAGTTGTCCCAGATTAAAAACAAATGAAGATAACTACAATGTGAAGTGTCAGACATATAATATAATATAAACATATTTTATAAATAAAGCAAGTGGACTATAATTATACACAATAAACATATAAACAAGTCTGCACAAATTTTGGTTGTATACATCAAACAAGCCAACAACAACAAGTGTGGCTTTAAAACGAAATTAAAAAAAATGAAGATAATGACAATGTGAAGTGTCACAGATATAATATAATATAAAAAATATTTATAAATAAAGAAATTTCCTATAATTATACAATATCATATGAACAAGGCCTGCATAATTTTTGGTTGCATCAAACCAGCCAACAACACAAGTGTGATTTTTTTTTTTCAAATAATAATTAGATTGATAAGAATCCCATCTCTCAAATCCCTCCAAATGAAAAATGTGGTTGGCTTGGACAAATCTTAGGTTGGGTGGCCTCTTGAAATTTTTTCTAGAAAACATGTGGATAAAGACATAAAACATGATGAAATGATCCGTGTTGGTTTGAAGGAACAATCTTCACTCTCAATTAAAGCATTTCAAGACAAGTAGGTAGCGTGACTAGATTGCAGGGGATGTAGGAGAATGTCAGGGCCATCAAGTGTTGAATCTGAATTCTAAATTATGGGCTTAGGGCGTTACACACGTTGACTAGGAAAAATTATGGGTACATAAATGAGGACAACATCCCCATTGGTTTGAAACATTTTAGGTGAAACCAAAAGTAAAGTCATGAGATTTTATGTTCAAAGTAGACAATATCATACCAATGTATAAATATGTGGAAGGTTTTTGTCATTATACAAGTGCTATTAGAGTCATGTCCATGACTTAGTTGTGTTAGTGTGCCTCGATGACATATAGTCATAGTGATTCGTAGTGTGTTGAGAATATCAGACAAGGGTGTGCTCCGATGAAGATGAGTTGTCCTGGTTAAAATAATATGATCGAAGATAAAACACGGATAGATGACCATTATTAAGAGGAGGCTTTGTGATCTTTCATTCGAAGGGAGGATTGTTGGGAGTGCGACCAAAGTCCCACATTAACTAGAATGACGAAGATCATGCGCATATTATATAAGTGAGAACTAAGTAGACTTTTTTTCATTGGTATAAGACATTTTAGGTGACTTATTTTCTTGTAGTGTATGAGAACTTTTGTCCAAAGTGGACAATATCATACTGATATGGAGATATGTGGAGTCTGGCGTTTTCCTTACCTAGTGGTATCCGAGTTCATGCTCATAACTTTGTCACGACAATAGAATCCTCAAGTGTCGAACAAATAAATTGATGCATCTCAAAGACAATTATTCATGTAAAATTGTGGATGACCTCACAAGTCGAACAAGTGCGTAGTTCGAGGGGAGAATTGCAAAAGGATGCATGCGATAGGATCGACACCATGCAACTCACAATGTGATCTATGACGGAGCTCTATCGGACATGAGTACACAAGTGATGATCAATATCTCCATTGATATATGAGGTTGTTTTGGAAAAAATAAAATTAAAGTCACGAAGACATGTGCCTCAACTGAACAATATCATTCCATTGAGGATGTGTAGAGATGTGCGGTCCCTAAATTATATTTATATGAGGAAGTAAGATTTAAAAAAATGAAAATAATTACAGGTGTGGTGTACATATAATATAATATAAAAAGTATTTTATAAATGAAGCAAGTGGCTTATAATTATCCAATGTCATATAAACAAGGCAGCATAAATTTTGGTTGCATCAAACCAGCCAACAACAACAAGTGTGTGATTTTTTTTCAAATATTCCCATTTCTCACTCAAATTTAACAAAAGAGAGAAGTGAAAATGGTGAACTCAGAAATCCCCACAGCCGATCTTTCTCCATTTTTCAGAGAAGAAGAAGATGAAGATGGAAAGAAGAAGGCAATTGAAATTATTGGAAAAGCTTGCTCTGAGTATGGATTTTTTCAGGTGGCAAACCATGGTGTTCCGCTTGAGCTTATGAGAAAAGCACTTTCGGGATCAAAGGAGTTTTTTGAATACCCTTTGGATTGTAAGCTTGCGGCCAGCCCTCAGCCCACCGCTCCTCTGCCGGCCGGCTATGGCCGCCCGCCGGATAATTCTCCTGATAAGAATGAATTCTTTATGATGGCACCACCTGATTCAACATTCAATGTCTTCCCTTCCAACCCTAAAGGCTTTAGGTTTTTCTCTTGGAAAATATATATTTATTTCTTTACTACACATTAAATGAGAAATTTAAACCTATAATTTTTCTTAGTCACTATTTCGTATATTATAGCGGTTGAATTGAATCGATGATATTTTAATCTTGCAATAGTTAAAGCTGAATTGAATTAAATGTTTTTGTTTTACCATTGCAGCGAAGTTATGAAGGAGTTATTCTCATGCTTTGTGAAGACAGGTTCAATAGTTGAAAGTATCATAAACGATTGCTTAGGCCTTCCACCAAACTTGCTAAGTGAATACAATAACGACAGGTGTGTTGAATTTCCCACCAAATTGTTATTAATTAGTTTTAATCTTCTAATTAGTTTGGGTTGTTTAAGGAACAGGAAGTGGGATTTAATGGTAACATTCAGATACCCTGCTGCAAGTGAGGCTGAAAATGTTGGAGTTAGGGAACATAAGGATGTGGATTGCATCACTTTTGTGTTACAAGATGAAGTTGGAGGGCTTGAGGTCAAGAAGGAAGGCCAATGGATCCCAATAACTCCCAACCAAAACACCCTTGTTGTCAATGTAGGAGATGTCATTCAGGTATTTATATACTAATTTGGACTCCAACTCTTTATAACTCAACTCAAAAAAGTTTGTAGCGAATCTAAACATAGTTCTCGTTCGAGTATTTCCACTTCACACATGTTTTTAACTAAAAAAACCGTTTTTTTTAGTATGCCATTTGTTAGTAAGGTATTTCATTGCTTCGATGACGGTTTTAAACCGCTATCAAAGGGGTCTTATAATGGCAGTGTAAAACCGCCATTATATGTTTAATTTCCGAAAAAAAAAATCATCAAAATGAGTACTTTTCAAAAAACCGTAGGGTCTCCAATGAACTGTCATCGTAAGTAAAATTTGTTGTAGTGTGATGAACGAGTCGAATTCTAATAATGAATCGGTTGAATTTCATGTATTAATTAATAGCATTGGAGTAATGAGGATATATCAACATTTTGTTATCAATTTAAATTTTATTTAATATTTTTTTTGTATGGAAAACCTAATCGAGGTTTATGCCAATAATATAATACAATTAATGTGCTACATAGCCTGCATAAACCTTAAATAGTTTAATTTACCGACCAGAACTAGTTAGACACAATATTAAAAATTGAAGAACCTCGTTAACAACTTTTTAAAATGCACATATATATTAGATAGACAAAACTTCAAAAATCAAAGAATATATGGGGACAACAAAATCACTACATATCTTCAACATTAGTATGATAACGTCAATTAGGCATCATCTCTCTTGGTTTTGTTTTTTTATTTCCTCCAAAAGATCACCTCATTTCAAGGAAGATTGTTGTCTCCCCTTTATACATATGCATAATCTTCTTATTTCCTAACTAATGTAAGACTTTGGTCGTCTTCTTAATAAAACCTTTTTAAAATAAGCTTAAAGTTCCAAACTAAAGCTGTAATTAATTCACTCATGACATATGCTAAAATTCTTGTTGTTTGAGAAATTATTCAAAAAGGTAGGTTGACACAATGTGTCCGGTGATACTCTTAAATGTAAAAGAAAGAAACTAAAAATTATTATTTCACCGTACATTATATTATTGTCCAAAGAATCTAAAGGGACAGTCACATTGAATAATTTTTCGTATTGGTGTTTGGTTATCGATGTTAGGTATTGAGCAACGATAGGTATAAGAGTGCGGTTCACAGGGTGGTGAGGCAAGCAGGGAGAGAGCGCTATTCTTGTGCATTTGCTTACAACATTGGAGGAGACAAGTGGGTTGAGCCATTGCCACAATTCACTATAAACATTGATGAGCCACCAAAATACAGAGGGTTCTTGTACAAAGATTATATTCAATTGAGAGTGAGAAACAAAACTCATCCTCCCTCTAGGCCTCAAGATATCATTGACATATCTCATTATTCTACTAATTCCTCTTAGCTTTCAATCTTTCCATTATGGGTCAAACAAACTATATATAAAATTATATACTTTCTATGTTTATGGAATAATATATTTTTTCCGTTCGTTAAGGGTCGGTTTGATAACGTTTTTGTCTCTTGTTTTCTATTCTCGTTTCTCATTTTTTTAAGAAACAGACTCGTTTGATAACTATTATCGTTTCTTGTTTTTTAATTTAAACGTTTCAATAAAATAGTCAAAATTTGAGAAACTACAAAAGGTTATTTCTGGTTGTTTCGTCGTTTTTTTTTTTTTATTATTATTATTATGTTCCTTTCAAAACGTAGAATTTGTTATCAGAGTAGGTGTTCAGACAAGCTTTCCACATTTTTTGTTTTTTATTTTATTTCTTGCAGTATTTTTTTATATATTATTTACAATTTTAGTATACTTCAACCTTTTATAATTTTGCTTACTAAAACATGCATTAGTCTCCCTTTAATATTTTACAACTACGACATTTACAGAGTTATATAAGTGAGTTGGATCCGAGTCGACGTCATTTAAGGTCGAATGACTCAAGTGAGAAATGACATTGTGGATCAAATTTGGACAACATTTGAAGAATAAAATAATTTTATTATTCTTATTAATTTTGTCTCGGAACTTACTTGTATTTGATAATTATTTTTTATATATATGTTTTAATGCATATTATATTAAACTTAAAAAAAAATAACAAATAAATAAACAAAAAATATTATCAAACAAGTTTTTATTCTTTTCTAGGTGCTTTAATTGAGAATTTAGAAGAGTTGTGCGAGGCTATTTTATGTGTCTCTTTAGATTCTTGCAAGAAAATTCTCATCCATAACATTATAGTATCGGCTATCTGGAAGGAAAGAAATGACCGTATTTTCAAGGACAATGCTCATTCCCATATTTTGTTAAGGGAAGTTATTCTTATCGATGCGACTTCTTGGTCTACAAAGTCTAAACTCTTCTCTAGCTATAGTATCTCTTATATCTCTTTGAATTGGAAGGTCTTTCTATAAAGTTGGTATGTTTCTCACATACCTAATAAAGTATCATTTTAAATAAAAATAAGTTTTTATTTTTTCAAGAAACATATTATTGTTTCTAGTTCTTAAATAACAAGAAACAAAAAATAAAAAACAGAAAATGAGATCATTATTAAAGGAAGCCTAAGTGCCTAAGTTATTTAGTTTAAATCTTCCACCTAAACATAATTCAATTGGTTAAAGTGTTATATTAAAGGGGAGCGTTATTGTTTCTCTCCTCTTATATGGGAAATGCACACCACACAAGTGTGTTACAAGTGTCTTTGTGAATTAGTCTCATGAAAAAAAGTTTGAAAGGAAAGGGAGAGACAACACTTTTGAATCGAGCAGCCTTTTCTCTTTATTGACAATTTATCATAAAACAACTTCTTCAAGTAAAACCTGAATCTAACTTTATATACCAACTAAGTTTTGTCTAGTAAGAAAAATAAAAGGTTTTCAAGTTAAAAAAGTTTAATAAATAATTATTAATTTGGATAATAATAATTATTTGAGGAACACCAAAGAAAAGGGCAAAAAAGAGGAAATTATTTAAATTGATTTTTATGCGATGGGACTCTCACTTCCTATTTCACTAATAATCCCTTCAAATAAATTCTTTCAAAAAAAAAAAAAAAATCTTAAAATAAAGTTACCTAGTAGTTGTTTTGACCTGAAATTCAACCCCACCATTGGCCACCATTGTCTTTATAAATTACATCATAAAAAGCCCCATTTCACGTGGACTCTGAACCAATGGGGTTGTACAACCCTACAATAATAGCAACTCTATAATTCACTTCTCTCTTTTATTCATTTTTCAAATATCAAATATATATATATTACTCCCCATTCCAAAACCAAACATCTAAAACCCCTTTCAACCATTGATTTAATTTCTCTTCTTCAACTCCTCTACATTATTGAGACCCACCATAGATCGATTCATTAGAGAGAGTCATGGAAGGAAGTGACCAACTTCACTGTCACCAAAACCATCGCTCAACTACTTTTCCTCTCCAATTGTTAGAGAAGAAGGAATATGATTCCCATTCTCATTCTCATTCTCATTCTCAACCCGATCTTGATCTTGTTGATACCTCCAAGAAGCCCTCTCCTAAGAGGACTTCCACCAAGGACCGCCACACCAAAGTCGACGGGCGTGGTCGTCGCACTCGAATGCCTGCTCTTTGTGCTGCTCGAGTTTTCCAACTCACCCGCGAGCTCGGCCACAAGTCCGACGGTGAAACCATCGAGTGGCTTCTTCAGCAAGCCGAACCTGCCGTCATCGCTGCCACCGGTACCGGTACCATACCTGCAAACTTCAACTCTCTCAATACATCGTTAAGAAGATCGACCACAAGCATTTCTTTACCGTCCCAACTAAGATCCTCGTCTTACTACCATCCCGGAGGTAGGTTGTATGTTTTCGTGTAAAAACACTTTAGAATATCATTATATGATTGATTTTAATTACATCGTTTCAAAAGTTTCATTTTAGCTCTGGTGAATTCTTTTAAGTTTACTTTTTTCGGTTAGATGTTCGATTTAAGAGAAAAACTAAATAACAAGGGGTATATTTTCTTTACTTCCTCTCATCATTCTTATGGAAAAAAAAGTAGCACATTAGGGCAACAAGTAGAAGAAAAAAAAGATTGTATCGGAATGAAACTTTTAAAACGATAAGTACATAATTGAAACGGATTATGATTTAGGTGTAAGTAATGAAATAGCGTATATAACATTAGTATAAACTTCAGTGATGGCGTTCAACTCTCAACCAATCAACATGAATCCAATGACGCAAGCAAAAGAAGATCACTTCCCTGATCCGCAGCGCCAAATGGGGAGCTATCTGCTGCAACCGAGCACAGGGGCAATCCCGGCGAATATTCCGGCGAACTTCTGGATGTTTTCCGACGGGAACCTCGGCGGCGGAGGAGGCGAGTCTTTATGGAGGCTTCCGTCGGCCACCCAAGACGGCGCTTTATACAGAGGACAAAACTCCGGTGGTGGATTACGTTTCTCCAACCTGGCAGCTCCGTTGACGCTCCTCCCGGGGAAGCCATTGGGACCCACCGTGAATAATGATGGACAGTTGAATATCTACGCCGGGCAAAATCCGCCGCATGGGGCGGCGCCGGACACCGGGATATCGTAATCGGAAGGCGGTGGGGTCCATCGGGTATAAGTGTCGGAAATGGGTATGGCGACTAATTTCTTCGTATATGGTTTGAGACGTGAGGTTAGAGATGATCATTCTCTTCTCATAACAATGTTATTACTATTAATTTTTATATTATTTGTTTTTTTTTTCTTTCCTTTTTGAGTAATATTATACGGAATAGAATTCATAATGCTTTTATATAAAATGAAAAAAAATAAAAAACTCCATTTATTTGTAAATTTAAGATGTGTCAACTTAAGTATAGCTTCTAGATTTGAATTCTTATCACTATATATTTTTTTTTTTTTTCTCGTAACAATATGGGTTAGAAATTTGAATTTGCTCATGCTCTTATTCTTATAAATTTTTTGAACTAATAAAAAATTTAAATAATTAAAGATATGTGTTTATTAATAGAATATCGCGTGTAATATTTGGTTAACCTGAGATTAACCTGAATATAACTCAATTGATTGAGAGATATGACATCGATCACGATATCAAATGATCAAATGTTCGAAGTCTTTCACCTCACATATTACTTGCCTAAAAAAAAACATAGATTCATTGCATTATAGTTATTATTAGCATTATTTATTATTAGTATTAGTATTATTTTTTTTAGTTAAAAAAAATAAGGGGATTTGAAAGCATGCATTATTTATTATTAGTATTAGTATTATTTTTTTTAGTTAAAAAAAATAAAGGGATTTGAACTCTTAGTTTTAGGGAGGTAAATAATGTTTTAATTAATCATTTTCTTAGTCGTATAACATTTTGATTAGTTGAGCTATGTTTATTGTATTAAAATTTTATTAAGATGTTGTTACCATTACATTTAAATTAAGACAAAATTGTTATCATTACAGATACAAGTAATACTATGATTTATTTATTTTTTTCCCTGCATTATTTCGGTGCAATTTTATTTGAATATTATTAGTAGAATTATTAGTTTCGTAATAAATTGTTTCATTTTGACTTCCAAATACTCTTTTTTTTTTCTATCCAATACTCTATTTTAATTTGTGAATTTTGCATTAAAAACTAGCCTAGTTCTTGTATAAATTATTTAACCCGAACCCTACATAGACTTTTTTTTATTATTATTTATTTATGTAAGATCAATACATTATGCATACATGCATGAACAAAATATTTGTAGCCATGTATAATAGGTTAGATATATTATTTTCTAATGGGTTTGGATTCTAAATGATTAATAAAAGAAAATTATGGTAAGAGCTAAATAAGTATTTATATGCAAAGTTTATAAGTATAGATTTAAACCTAACAGATTTTATATATATGTGTGGGGATATTTGTAAAATAATATTTTTTATTATTTAATTTATTGCTATTGCTAGTATAATTTGCATTAATTGAACCAAAAATAAAATCAATTCCATTAATGAATTAATTATTCAAAGTGACCTTTGAATCAGTAATTCTTTGTTACAAAGATTTCTTTCTAAAATGTAACATATTTCATAGATAATATCGTTTGTGTCGAACATAGCTCAATTAGTATAACTGTCAACTAATGATTAAGAAGGTTCAATCTCCACCACATATTATATATCACACCAACCTAAAACCAATAAAATTTACTAAACACAAATGAAGAAAAAATTAAACATAGCGACTAACTAAACATAAACATGGTAATGGAAAGTTTATATGAGCGTTTTAAAAATGGTACAAAACTAGATGGATGACCAAAACATAGTAATTTAATTTAACCATTTGTTTTTCTAGTTTATTCCAACGTAATCAAATTTAATTATTCTTGGAATGTGATGATGACCAAATTACGATTAATCTTTTCTAGATTTCTCCTATATTGAAAATGCTTAATCTCATTTTATCAATGACTATTAGTTGTTATTGAAACCTCCTCCTGAGATCCTGTAAGTTTAACTTTGATATTGCAGTCTTATAATCTCGCTCTGAGATTTAGATGCAATTGTCGGAAACTGCTTAGGTGAATCCATGTTGACTACCAAAACTTTCCATTCTAAGAAAGTTTTAAGGGAACTAGGAACGGTCTATGCAGAACCATTAAAGGTGGTTTGCATCTTCTCTTCTCTGTGTAGAAATCAATTCACTGATTCTTTGGAAGCTGTTGATGGGTCAAGACTATACATGAACGAAATTCAGGCTTTTATTGACACACTCATCTAAAAACTCCAAAGTTGAATGGTTCGAGGTTTTCTTCTCACTAACCAGAAATGAAATTTAGTGCCAAATAACTTGGCGCGTCATGCACGAATATCCGAACATTCTAAAATCCGGATTAAAGACCACTCTCTCTAGTTGTAACTATGGGGACATTCAAAATGTTTAATTGTTTATGTTTTTTCTGTTATTTATGTATTAAAAAAGATTTCATTGTACCCTAAGTTAAAAGTTGGATAAGATATTTATTACATTCAATTCTACGAAAGTTCGAACTACGTTGGATAAGATATCGATTACCAATCTAATAAATCGATTGTTTAAACTCGCTTCTGTCATAGCATCTTTTTTACTGCAATAAATGTAAGGGAGTAGAGATTTGAAACTTCTAAACTAAAAAAGAAATACATACCAATTATCATCAAATTAGGTAAACTTTAGCAGCTTCTACCATAGTTGAATACCTAGCTTTGTCGAAAGAGATGGAGGAGTGAGAGAGTATAGGAAATAGCAATAGTACATTGATAATTGAAGGGCAATGAATGAGGTTACTGTCAAAAACATTTGATAGTTAAAATTTGAGCATCACTCTAATAAAGTCTAAAGCCTCTCTCTTTTTTTACTGCATCAATGAATGATTCAAAAAATATGTGTCTGCAAATGGTGGGTGGGATTGTGTTGTTGTGTCCACACCTTATCCTTTGCAGGTTTCACTCACCTGACTCTGTCCCCCACTCTGCTTCAATACCTTCATCCATCCATCCATTAATGGCTTCCCTTAACCCCATTTTTTCACTTTCCCCCAATCAATCCTCTTTAAACCCAAACCCCATTTCAAAAGTGGCTCATTTCATTGCATTACATTAAAAAACAAAACAAAACAAAACACAAACCAAATAATATAAAGCATTGTTCTGTTCTGAAATCTGAACCCATCTCTGCTACCAAAGGACACCTCCTACTTCACAGATTCAACACGTTTCGATGAACCCCTTTGTGTCAATTCTCTAGTTTTTGCTATGTGGTCCCTCTCTGGACAAATATTTTGCTTATTGCCCCCTTCCACCTTCCTCCTCCACAACAACCCTCAGTACGATGATTCACTTCTCCACTCTTTCATTCTGTTTCTCTTCTTAATTTTTTCTTCTCTATCTTTTATGTTACAATCTGATTAGACTTTTGGTTTTCTTAATTACACTTTTTTATTTTCCTTCCACCGACTCTACGTTATCCTTGGAATTGATTCCCCTGCTTTTCTGTCTTTCAATGACACTTGTTACTCCTTTTTCTTTGACACGCACACAGCTCCACCGCTTTGGAAGAAGAAGAAAAGTTAAAAACAGAATCACTTTGTTCTTTTTCTCTCTTCATGCTTCGTTTTGGGATTCTGGGTTTTGAAGATTTTGATATTTTAACTCAAAAATGGGATCTGGGGCTGGAAATTTCTTTAAAGTTGTTCTTAAAAACTTCGATGTTCTTGCTGGGTATCTCTCTCACTCTCTGTTTCTTTCTTTTTTGCTTGCTGGGTATCTCTGTTTCATAGATATTGATACATTGCCATGATTTGATTTGCAGGCCTGTTGTTGGTCTTGTCTATCCTCTGTAAGTTTCTTTTCACTCTCTCCTTCAAAATTTGTTGAATTCAATCCTTTTGAGAAATTGGGTTTTGGTTTTTTTTTTTTTTTTTTTTTGCAGATATGCTTCAATCAGAGCCATTGAGACCAAATCTCAAGTTGATGATCAGCAATGGCTTACTTACTGGGTTTTGCACTCCATGCTTACTCTCTTTGAGCTGACCTTCGCCAAGGTTCTTGAATGGTGAGCGTTTAGGAGCTCTTCTGGTTTTCTCAATTTGGGTTTGAGTTTGATCTGTTCATTAAAAGTTTGAAACTTTGTCATGACAGGATCCCAGTTTGGCCATATGCGAAGTTGGTTCTGTTATGTTGGTTGTCGGGCTTCAATGGAGCTGCGTATGTGTACGAGCATTACTTAAGACCTCTAATGGTGAACCAGCAGAGAGTTAATGTTTGGTATGTTCCTAAAGGGAAGGACCCTTTGAACAAACGTGAGGACATTATCACTGCTGCAGAGAAATACATTCAGGAACATGGAACTGGAGAACTTCAATACATGCTTGACAATGTCAGGATCATTTTTCTGTTTCTTTGTTTTTCTCCCTTTAATTCATATTGTAACTCGAAGACAAATTATTCAATGAGGCTGAACAACCTCAACAATGTGGCATGTCTCTTTAAAAACGGTAGATCTTACCATTTGTCTGTCCTTAATAAGGATACAAAATCGAAATAATTTTATAATTTTTCTTTCATACATCCAACGGTTTCAAAATTGTTCTCAAATAATTTATAGATGCTTCAACAATGTGGCCGTGTCTCTTATAGAAAATTGAACTACTTTTGCAATTTCTCTCTTATACATCCAACGTTGAAAAACTGGCAGCCACATTAGTGCAAACTCCTCAAATAATTTCTCCTAAACTGATGCATTTCTCTTTCTTCTTCTACAGGCTGAAGTGCAGAGGAGAAATAGCAGCAGCTATTATGGTTATGGAGAGGAGTATGAATACTGAAACAAATGCCACTCAGATTCCCACTGGCTAGTTCAGATTAAAATAAGAGTGGGAGATCAAACATGGCTGAAAGTTTTCTCCTTTTTTTAGTGTTTTTTTTTTCTTTTTCTCTTGGGTCTGTGAAAAGCTAGTATCTTTTCATTGCTGTAGATGTTTTGGGTTAAATAGCAGTTTTGTCCAACTTGTACTAGTGTTTCTTTGTTGTAATATCAAAGCACATTGAAATAAACATAAAGAGAACTGTAGTTATTGTTATTATAATATTCACTTGACAAAGATGTTGATTTCAAACATTAAAGCTATATGTTACCTTGAGACAGAACTGATCAAACTTTGCAGAACATTTTCTCAGACAATAAAAAGAATTAAGACAAGCTAATTAGTTGAGCAATATGTTATTACAATCCGATGGTCGATGATGTCCAGTTAACAATCATGATCCTTGGTTATAGTAGCACATACAAGGATTGTAGAATTCTATTCATTAGGAGATCATAAATGATGGATGATCATCATCAGTGAGAACTGTGGGGATTGCTTTTCTTGGCAATGCTCCAGTTTTTTCTTGCTCAATCTATAATAAGCCCAAATTTAGTCTGGAACTTGAAATTCACTCCCCATTTTCATCTTCAACATCAGTATTCTTTGACTGGTATATGTACTCTTGAGCTTCAGCTAGTGCTGATTCCTTTGCATCTGCTGCATACAAAATCATCTTGATTGCTGCTCCCATCTGCATCAAACGTACAATTATATTATCAATGTACTCGAAAGTTTCGAAAGTTGAGATTCCTGATAAAGTTTCGGTCCCGTTTGATAATCATTCGGGTCTCGTTCAAGGAAGACATTATTACAGAGAAATTGAGAGAAAACAAACATAATTTTTAAAAATCAAAAATAAAAATTTTTAAAAATCAAAAATAAAAAATCAAATAGTTATCAAACGAGTTCTATATATATACATATATGCTGTGAAAGGTTTCTCTAAATCCATGGAGCTCTTACCGGGAGATCTTCTAATTCAGGCATCTGACAAAAGATTTCTATGTCCCTTAATTTTGCAAAGTAAAAGTCTCTTTCTTTTTCCAAAACATCTACAGACAGTTTCAGATCCGTAATCTGTCCACAACAAAAAATGCAACAACTTATAAGAGAGAGAGGAGTCCAACAAATAGTACATAACATCAAATTTGGACAAGAAAGAGGTAGAAAAAAGTTAGAGCCGTCCTTTAGCAGTGACATTATTTTTGCAGCCTACCTCCTTGGACAAAGCTTGAACTTCTCCAGAAGAATTTGCCCCACCCGTTACGCCGTTCTTCCCCGGCTTCGATCCTAGATTGACATGACATCAAATAGCTTAATATATGGCTCATTACCAACAAAAATTAAAAAACTGGAGTAAGCTGAGCAGAAGTTGTACTTGGTTCAACTGGGTCACCAGAGCCAGTGCTATGCATAATATTTGTTTGCAGTGATTTAGCAGCCTTCGGGAAACCCTTCATCGTAGCTCCGCCCTTCCCACCCTTACATCGTCGCTCAACGGGGTTATAGTTCCTGTTAAGACATTCAAGAAAAAGTCGATGACAAAATGGAAAGAAGACACTGTTTATATACTGATACTCAGAAAGAAAAAAGGTGAATAAACAATGAAAAAATTAGCATACTCATTCATTATGCCACCGTTAACTGAATCACAGTAGCGTTTCAGCCATTGCAAGAATTCCAAGTTATCCAGAGGTCTGCCTTTTACAAGCCTGTTGACTTCAAGGTGCTGCCACAAATAACATCAGCATTCAGCATACCATGTAAAGGAATGAACATCCTTCTAGCTATCAGTCACAAGACATTATTAGGCCATTAAACAACAGTAGTAAAGTAAGGCACCATCCATTTCATCTAGGCCTCGATAAGACGGTAACTAAAACAAACGCTGTCGATTTCACATGTCAAGAGCTGATTGACCATTTCATTTGGTTACATACCTTTTCAATTTTCAACTTACTGAATACCTCCTGCAGAACCTTGTAATTCTGGATCATATCGTATTCGGTTTTTGCATCGAAATTGACCTTTTTATACACCCATCCAAGGCAGACAAGTCAGTATCATACAGTAGCCATGAATTATTCTCACAATCGAAAGCAGATGAAAATTGAAACTAGAAAAACATGGATAAGAGAAAACTAACCTTATGCATTGGGACAGCTCCTGGGTAGGTCATATCAATCATCTGACACTGCACAGCCCCGGATGCAGCCTAGGCAGAACGAAAAACATGAGAAAAGGGATACTGAGATAATCATAATCACTCGAAGAACTTATAATGGATGAAAAGAGAGCAAGTAGAGAACCAGGATAAAGAGAAAGACCTTCGACAGTAATTTTCCAAGCAATGAAATCAATATCAAATAATAGACAAATGACTTCCATCCAACTGAAAAGACAATTCTAGTTGAACAAATGTGGCTAGACAAAATTTCTCAATGTGAGAGAGCTAAGGCCCAATTTGATAAGCATTTGGTTTTCAAAAA
Source organism: Herpetospermum pedunculosum (assembly GCA_028017165.1). Classification (NCBI taxonomy): domain Eukaryota; kingdom Viridiplantae; phylum Streptophyta; class Magnoliopsida; order Cucurbitales; family Cucurbitaceae; genus Herpetospermum; species Herpetospermum pedunculosum. Next base: position 69,537,484 of record CM051528.1, read on the forward strand.
TCAAGCTTATAAACACTATTTCTACCTATAAGTTTCTTTATTTTGTTATATACTTTCTACCGATGCTTTAAAAAATCAAGCCAAGTTTTGAAAACTGGAAAAAGTAGTTTTTTCAAACCTTGTTTTTGTTATGTAATTTGACTAGGATTTCAAATGTTTCTTTAATAAATGAGAAAACCATAATAAAGAAATTGGAAGAAAACAAGCATAAATTTTTAAAATGAAAAAACAAAATACGAAATGGTTATCAAACGGGGCTAAGCTATTCAAAGAATCTCGTTCGACTAAATTGAAAAAACCAGTATGAGCGTATTCACAAACATTTTTGTTTCACTCGAATTGATACATAATCCAGCCCATAATCATTTCCAATTCATATAGATTCTAAGCTTTATAAACTAAGATTAAAAAAACAGCTGCATTCCAGGTTTTCTATATCCAGAATTACAAGGATAATAAGATTGCGTCCAAAATCAGTAGAATGCAAAATGATAATGTGAAATTAACACAAAAACATTACGACCCTTTTCTTTTCTTGAGGAAAAGTAACCAAACCAAATTACTCCCAATGAAAAACCCAAATCACTATATCATATGGCATGGTTGTCCATTGCCTAGAAACCTCAATTTGTTCTTAAGAAATCCAACCAAAGCCTGAAATAAAGCAAAGAACAACATTCTTTGAAAATGTTTCGAGGTTGGAGCAAACACATTGATTACTTTTTTTCCAAGCATTTCCACAAAACGATGAAGAAATTAGAAAACACAGGCACCCTTTTCTCCCAAAGGAAAGGGGGGACCGAACAGAAACTCAAAATGCACAAATGGAAAAAACCCAATTCAGGCATTACAATACAGAATCCCCCCAAGAACAAAAAAAAGGGTAAAAGGCAAAGGAAAAAACCTCTTCAATGCGAGTGAGATTGAGTTGAAGGCAATTGTTGATCCATGTCAAAATCTCATTCCTACCGACAAAATAAGCACTGTCCATCATTCCAATATTGGAAGCCATAATCGAAAAGCAATTCCAAGAACACCCAAATCATAAGAAGGGGGGGAAAAACAGAGAGAAAGAACAGAAAATGTTTAAAAAAAACTGGAAATGAAGGCCGGCATTAAGGGAGGAGGCGGCTTATGGACGAATATTAAGGGGGAAACGATGCTTTAAACAATTTATTTTTTTAAAAAAAAAGAAACCCATTTGGAAGATTTTAACATTTTGAAACGGAAGGTTGAATTGAACGGTGGAGGGAATTGACTGTTCCACACCGATAACTAATTAGCGTTAGAATTAGAAAACTACAGTAATAAACTTTTCTTTTAAATCCCATTAAACAGAGATTAATACGTCAAATTCGCTTGCTTAATGCTTATTAGGGAGGGGGATCTGGGTTTCAAAAAATTAAGGAAAAAGAATCCTCTTAATTACATCAATTAAGCCATGAAAATATTGAACACCCTTCACAATGAATATTTCTTGTGTACAGTTCAGTTTTTTTTTTTTTTTTTTTTTTTGTCACCTTCAAAAGAAAATAAAAAAAAACAACCGACCACCGACAAAAAAAAAATTAAAAAATCAAATTTCTTCCAAACGAAGATATTGAATTAAAATCCGTTAGGATCGAATTTAGTATTAGGGAATGACGATAAAAAAAAAAATGTTATTAACAATATTTCTTCTTATTATTTTTTTCCTTTTTTTAATGATGTTATCCATAATATTTTTCTTGTTTAGGACAAAAGATTTCTTGTTAACAAGATTTTTTTTATCCTTAGTAACAGACAAACAAAAAGTTTCTTCCTACAAACGATAGAAAATGTCTTTTATTTCATAATTATATTCATAAAAAAAATTAGATGTACTATATATATTTTTAAATTGGTAAATGAAGATAGAAATTTAAAAAAATAAAAATAATTGTGCTTTCTTTTTAGTTAAAAGAAAGTTAAATTATTAAAAATACTCCTAAACTTTAAAATTTTCGTTTAAACGGTTGGAAGTTTTAAGTTAGTTTTAAAACAATCCTTAGACTTTTGTTGTTTTAAAACAATCCTTAGACTTTTGTTGTTAAATTTATGGACGGAAAATTTTGGGTCGGTTTTTTTTTTTTTTTTTTGTTTTTGACCTCTTAACCAAGGGTATAATTTTATGTCAATTGAGCTATGCTCGGATTGACAAGTTTGTGTTTACTTATGTATTGTTAATTATGTGAACAAATCTAAACACACGAGAAGTAAATTTAGGGGTTAGAGTTAGGGAAAAAATCATAAACAAAATAATAGAAAATTAGGAGCGTAAGGTTGAAAGGAGGAAGGCGACAACATGGTATGGTTTACAGATGTCATGTGTCTTTATTTATTTTTTTTCATGTGTATTCAAATTTGTTCATATAAGTAGACACAAACATTTCTGCCTATAAATTTAAAGGCAAAAACCTACGAGAATTGTTTTGAAATGAACTTCAAACTTCAAAATATAACTGAAATAAATCGAAAAAAAAAAAATAAAATGGGATGAAAAGGTTAAATTTATATAGGTAAAAGAAGTATTTTTTTTCCTTCAACCAAATAATTTACTTTTGAAGATTAAAAAGGAAAAACTTGTCTGCATTATGGGTGAGAGACATGTAGAGTTAAGAAGAGGCATTTTATAATTTCTTTGATGACATATGGTCTAATTTTGAGTTTATAAATATAATAATTTTGACTTAATGATAAAGTTGTATGGGGTGGACATATGTTGTTATACTAAGGTATATATTGCTAAGTATTAAAAAAAGTCTTTAGAATCTACCTTTTCTTAATTTCCTTGATTAGTTAAGGAAGAAGTTGCTATCTTTAGAAAACAACTCTCTTTTCATGAAATCTTCTTTTATCAAAAGTTATTCTTTTATGGTCCATGAGTCCATAAGAGCCAAATTAATGTGGTTCACAAATCACAACTTCTCCTTTTATTGGAATTAATTAAAAATATGTAAATAAATAAATCAAAAATAACATGTGGGATGTTTATATGAATCCATCATGAAATTTTGGTTTCAAAATTGTTATTGTTTTGTCTTAGAATTTGAAATTTGTTGAAGAAATAAAAAATAAAGGCAAGTCGGGAGCAAATGTTTTTTTTTTTTTAATTAACATGTTGGATGGAAATTGAACCTAGTATCGTTATTAAACGACGTTGAACTAAGTTCTTATTTGGAGGAGCAAATGTTGCTTGTCCAAATGGAATGTAAAGGCTAAAGAAACATTTAATGGCCAATGGGTGTGGTGTTGTTGGTATGCCATTTAATGTTATTTTTTCTTTTCTCTTAATTTTTTTTTATAAAGTATGCAAGAATTCAACATCCATGATAATTTACTTAATATATTATGGTTTCCATCTCTATTTGAAAAGGTAAACATAAACATTTGTCTTTTAAGTCAATCTCAATATTTGAAATAATGATGGTTATTATGTTATATAAGTAGAATTATTGCACCCGACCAACAAGAGCATAGTTCAACGATATGATATATCATCTAGTGACTATAAGGTCTTAAGTTCAATCTTCACCCCAACATAAAAAATAAAAAAAAATAAAATAAAATAAAAATTGCACCCGAGTATCATTTTGATTCATATATTCTATAATTTGTTAGAGTTTATATACTTTGTTCTATTTTAATTTATGTATTTTTAAATATTCAAATTTAATCATCATACTTTTAATAAATCTTAAAACTAATCTTATTAATTTATTATTACTAATTTTTTCGAGGAAAAAAAAGTCTAGATTGCTAGATATGAATTTTGGAAACATATTTACATTGTGATTTTTCTTGAATGGAAGTTGTTATTATAATTTTACCGAATTCAATAAAAAAGAACTTCAAACTAACATGTTTAAGAAAAAAATACTTCAAATAAACATTGAAGACTAATTTTAAGATTTACATAAACTACAAGGACTAAATTTGGACATTTAAGTATACATGAACGAAAATAAAAAATAATACAAGTTATAAAGGATAGAGACCAAAATAATATTTTAATCATCTTTTTTAAATTCTCATTAGGTTAGTTTTTCGTTTTACCTTCGTACTTTTAAAATGTACAATATCCCGGTCTTATCAATTATATTAACTAATATAATATTTGTATCTTTTATGTATGACAAACATTTCTTTTTTTGAGTTCAACAAGGATTCGAACTTATCACCTCTCAATTTTATATTCGATGAATTATGTTTATGTTAATATATGACAAACATTTTCAAATAATTTTTATTGATAATTTAGTAGAGTATACTCGTAATTAATTTAGATATTTTACCAAATAGTTTTTCTTTCGAACTCTTGTTTCAAAACCTTAGAAAAAATCTGGTTAAAAAATACATTATTGCGAGTAAATATAAATTGAAAAAAAGGATTAATGAAATCGCATACAATTGTAACATTTTGAATTATGTATACAACTTTTTGTTATAAAACAAACATAATGGTTTTGATTCTCAAATATATAGTTGTTTTGATTCTTAGATATTTACCAAACATTTGAGATTTTGAGTAACCAAACAAACAAGCCTTTTGAATACTCCAAATTTAACAACAATTGATATGACCTCGTTTCGTATGATATGACCTCGTTTCCATACGAGAAAGATCGATTGGATGTTGAGTCCAATCTTGTTGGAGAGAATGGCTACTTCCTTTAATTGTGGTATATCTATTAGTTGGGATTAGGCAATTTTTTTTTTTTAACACTTATATTTTAAGTTTTTATAAGCGGAATTCTTTATAATTTAATTTATAATTTTATTTGGTTTGAGAACACGAAAACATAAGTAAAAACAAATAAATTGAGAAATTGTGAGGTTTCTCGGACTTCTAGGTGTTGTTTGGGGCGCTGAATGAGTTATTGTAGTCGGTGGTTATAATAGTTTGTGGGTTAATAGTCTGTGAATAGTGAATATTATTGAATTTAGTATAGTTATTTTATTGACAATAGGTTATAATGGTCGGTGAGTCAAACGTCGATTGATATAATAACTCAGTCCAACCAACTCCAAGTTTGTGCCCCAAACACTCCCCTATAGTTCTCCAGAGGGGTGTTCTTCAACTCAAATCTCAGAATACTTATAGCGTCGAGCATGAAAAACTAAAGTGTGAGCAATGAAATTGCACTTCCTACTAACGAAGAAAGCCTGAGATGACCGCAGCGGTGCTGTATTCGAATAATATTTACAAAAGTTTGTATTTCATTTAAATGTCGTTTTTTGCCAGCCAATAACATTCATAGAATCAATGACTCAACTTCAGCCCTTATTCACCTCCTTTGATGGCTTTGAACCTACCATCATAGAGAGCAAAAGTTTCAACAAGTTCGACTGATTTGTCCATGTCATGGAAGGTAGCCACTGTAAGCATAATATCGCTAGATAAGTTTCCAACAACTGATCCCAAACCTACATAAATATCGAATAATTGCGTATGAGTTCAACTTGAACGAGTGCGACGATAGAGGTTGCCATCGGTGTGAGTATTCATACGTAACAGCGACTCGATGGTCAGTGTGTCTATGGTCCAAAATGTGTTCAATCCCTACAAAGCCAACATCTGAAAGGCTCATAGGTGCATCCAAATAAACTTCGCTCCAGTCCTCCGTCCAATTCTGCCACTAGCTCGTGCGCCTAGTTGTCTGGATCCATCACCACAGGTTAGCTTGAGGGTCCCAAAAAAATTGAGCATTGCGTCGATGTCATATCGAGAATGTGATGATAACAAAGACACGAAGCTCCAACGTGTCGTGAACCTGAAAAGCCCTGTAAGACAAAGTGGCAAGATCACCATAATTATTAAACAAAAGCTTAGAGATAGGAGGCCATTTTTTTCTAAATAAGTCTACTTCCCTTGCACTCCCTCCCCTTGCCTGAATTCTTTATAAATTATTAATTAGTTCGTGGACAATTTTCTAGTTTACTTTTAATAAATCCTAGTTTACTTTTAATATTAATCAGTTATCTTGTCACTTGTTGAACAAATTCACGGTTCAATTCCATGAATATAGAAAAATAAAAATGAGAGTAAAGTAATTAAAAATATGACATTTTAAAAAAAAATTGCAAGTATGACAATTTTTGTCATAGATAGGCTTCTATCCGTGATAGTCACTGATAGTAGATCAATAACTATCAATTATAGCAACTGATATACCTCTGTTTGTATAGAATTTTATCAATGGTTATTAATGATAACCGTCTATCCGTGACTATCACTAATTTTTTGTCATATTTACAAAATATTTTATATTTTACTATATTTACTATTATGTTGGGCATAATTACTATTTATGCAACCAACTCATTTAAAATTGAGTCATCGAAACTCAAATACAAGAGTAACTATGACTTAACAAGAACTAAAAAAAAAAATGTGACTTTAACAATATTTAACGTAGTTTTGCAATTTATTTTAGGGAAATAGGTATAAATGAACAAAAATTTGACATATTTTTTCCCTTTATTTTACTTTTTGGGAATTCTCAAAAACATCAAATTGAAAAATGGCTAACAAACTTTCATATAATGACTACTACATAACCGATTTTATATATTTTTTTTTAGTTTTGTTTAAAACAGTCAACTTATTTTCAAATTTCCAACCAAAATATATCCTTCATCATATGGAACAACCGTGCATTTTTTTTTTTTTTTTATATCCGCCACGACTAATCTCACAAGAGAGACCGCCTAACTCTACAACATTTGGGTGCCAAGGAAACTCGTAGGAAATTAATTCTTAGGTAAGTGGCCACCATGGATTGAACTCATTCCCTTTAGAAGGGCATTGAAGTCTCAAGACCCTTTATGCCACTAGGTCAACCCTTGATGGTTTAGATTCATGCATTTTGAAAATATGGTTTTTTTTTTCAAAGTTGAAACGACGATAATGTAGAGAGACGAAGGTTTAGGGAGACGAAGGTCCTTACTCCTTTCGAAAATACGTCATAGAAGGTTTTGGGAGTCGAAGTTTTCAGCCAAATTCAAGCGTTCAGTCGAAGTTTCCAGAAAGTTTAGGTACTCACTCAGAAAAATACGTTCAACGATGTAGAAGGTTGAGGTAGATAGTTTTGTTCAAGGTAGAGGGTGAGGTTTTGAGAGTCGAAGTTTCCACCCCAATTCAAGCGCATATACTTAGTTTTGTTCACGATTTTCAAATATACTTAGTTTTGTTCAGGGTTTTCAAAGTTGAGAATTATACAACTTTATATGATATACTTAAATATATACTCACACTAGAAGTTATCTAGGACACTATTTTTATAATTTTCTTACAACCGTGTATAAACATTTTACGTTGTTGTAGATGTAACTACGAATATATACCCACAACCGTCTATGAATATTTTAGTTTTTTATTTTTTTTGCAAAGGTATTTTAATTAATGCAGGGATTGAACCCATGATCTTTTAGTCAATGGCACAATCTGATGTCAATTACGTTATGCTCGATTTGACAAAATTTGAGTTGTTGATAAGTATAAATAGGCTGAAAAATTAATTTGAATTAATGTTCCAGATTAGACTTTAATTTGAATTTTGTTTACATGTTTCGATTTAATTTGTGTTTGTTACTTTTTTTTTTACCATATCTTTCATCCTTAATATTTGAATTTGACTAATTTTTATTATTTTTCTCAATCATTCTCTTTTAATAAATCTCTTTTTTTAGGGAGTTTGTTTTCAATGGTCTGTACTAATTTTTATTATTTTTCTCCATGATCAGAATATATTTTTTTTTTTTTTGGTAGCGATTTTGAGTTCAATGTTCCAACTCTACTAATTTTTATTATTTTTCTCCATGATTCTCTATGAGAATTTTTTTTTATTATTATTATTATTTTTTTTTATTTTTTTTTTGGTAGCAAGTTTGAGTTGTTTCGTCCAAACATTGTAAATATTATTCTCGAGGTAGAAATTAGCTATTTTTTTTTTTTTACATCTGCAACTTATTGTTTGCATTTGGGCTTTTAGTGGCAACTCCAGCCCAAACAAGTATTGAAATTTTAGAGCAAATGGTTTTGAGCATGTAATCAACCATTTAAATCTTGATGTCCATAAAAATGTTGAAATGCATATAAAATTATAAAATTACATGCTGAAGTCTCAAGATATTTTTTTTAAAATTCATAAAAAATATTTAAATCATCAAATAAATATTTCATCATTTTCAAATAAGTTAAAATTCTTTATTATCAACATTACGTATCAATTGTCAAACCGAGCATAACTCAATTGGCATAAGGTTGTGCTCGTGACTAATAGGTTTGTGAATTCTAAAAAAAAGTCGAATAGGTAAAATATCTCATAAATATAAAATTAAAAGTTATGAAATTTATTAGATACAAAATCGAAAGTTAAACGATTTATTATAATTTTTTTAAATTTCAACACCTATTTTACACAAACTTAAAAGATTAGAGATGGAATTTGTAATTTAATCTTATTCATTTTATAATTTCTTAGTTTTTATGTTATAATAGAAATGTGACATTTAATTTAATGAAATCCCACGTTGAGTCGAATAAATGAAAACGGTGGGTTTGACTTTGACTTTGGCTTCCCCTTCCCCCTTCCCAAAAGTAATCAAATTTCATAATAACTTCATTCTCTCAGAATTTGATCGGAACAAACACAGATCGATTCAATTTCATAATCATGGATCAAATCAACACCCTCAAGGGCTATGGCAAAGTGACTCACCTCGAACTCGAGCTCGAAGATCAAATTCCGCCGCCGTCCTCCAAAATCCCCAACCAGATCAAATCTCTCCGTCTCGCCGCCGCCATCTCCGCCGTCGTCCTCACCACTCTCATCATCGGGTTTCTCATCCACAACTCCACCGGCAACAAATCATCCAATTCCGCCGACACAATCAACATCGTCTGCAACGTAACTCGCTACCCTAATTCCTGCTTCACCTCAATCTTCTCTCTCAATTCCTCTCCCGATCCCGATCCAGAACTCATTCTGAAGCTCTCTCTCCAAGTTTCCCTCAACGAGCTCTCCAACCTGTCCCGGTCGCTGAAAAACCTAACCGACGGGGGAGCGGCTTTGAAGGACTGCGAGAGCCAAATCGAAGACGCGATTGGCCTAGTCAGTGACTCGGCGGCGGAAATGGAAGGTGGCGCCGGGGAGAAGACGTTGACGGAGAGGAAGATCGGCGATATTCAGACGTGGATGAGCAGTGCGATGACGGAGGAGGAGAGTTGTTTGGACGGACTGGAGGAGATGGATTCGACGTGGTTTGGAGAGGTGAAGACGAGGATGACTAAGTCTATTGAATACGTCAGCAACAGCTTGGCAATTGTGGCTAATATCCAACTCATTCTTGCCAAATTTGATATGCCACTTCACTAAATTAGTATTTTCATTTTTCTTTTTTAATTAAACTTGGAAATTTGGGGTTTTGAATATATGTTGATGGTTATTGTTTGTATTTACTTCAAAAGATATCACGAGATTGTGACACTTGTAATTGTATCATAAGGTAATTCATGTTTATTATAAATTTGTGCCTTTTTTTTTTCTTTTTTGAAATAAGATTGTGACACTTGGTGTTTATGAATTTGGAGTGAGTATTTCGCTAAGGAGGGGATTATCGGATTGGGAATGGGTTAAAGGGTATACTGACCGCTCTCACCCCTTCGATGGATCAAAGTGCAGGCTCACCAAAAGGAACAACAAAATGGAAACCCCCAATTCAAGAAAATTTAAAGCTCAATATAGTTGTTCGAGATTGTCTGGTAGTGGCAAGGGAAGCGGGTCTCCGCAGAGTGGAGGTTGAACCTGATTCTCAAAGATTGATCAATTTGTTGAACAAAGGCATCGACGATGATTCGTGTGTGGGTGCCCTAGCATTGGAAATCAATGATGTTGTTCTCTCCTTTGAACTCTACATGTTCAATTTCTGCACAAGAGGGAGGTTCTTTGGCCCATACGAAATCGTAGTAGGCGTGTGGATGGAGGAAGTTCCATCTGCAGTTGAAGTTCTGCACGAAGATCAAGAGATGGCCTCTGTGGCCTTTTCCACGTAACTTCGTTGCTTTTTATTTATTTATTTAGTTATTCTATATATATAAAAAAAAAAAAACATGTAAAATCGATCACAAGATTAGAGGTTTAAATCTCAAACTCCATATATTGTAAAAAAAAAAAAAAAAAAAAAAAAAAAAAAAAAAAAAAAAAAAAACTCTTTTATAATAATGTCTGAGCATAGCTCTAAATTATTTCTATTTCTTCTACCTACAATATTTTCAGTGGGATTTTGAAGTGTGGTGGAAACACATAGGTAATTGTTGGAAATAACCTATTTTTAATAAACGCATTTTCATGATCCTTCTCGGTTACAATTTCCCCCGGAATTGTGACTGAAAATTTGATAAAATTATAAAATAAAAAAAAACATATTGACGTTTCCGAACGAAAATGGATGAATCTTAGCCAAAAATTGATGGAAGATTAATTGACGAAGAAGAAAAAGGGACTTCCTTACCCGCGATGGTTTAGATTCATTTTCCTTTTGTTTTCCTCTTCTATATACCCATTCTTTCATCAATATGATTCTGATTGATTGAAATCATGAGAGTAAGTCTAAAGATAAATTGGGAGAACTTTTTTTCTCTCAATAATCTTACTCTTCAATGTTGTTTGTTGGACCTCTCATTTTTTGTTTGAAAATTCGTTAAACCCTAATCTATCTTTGATCTTCGGGTTGTTTTGCTTATGGGTCGTGATTCTGCTACCTCTCTTGCTCTGGCGTCTCGATTTCATCCCGAGAAAATTATGCGCTATTACCTTTACGCACAAGATTTCCGACAAATCCACCGAGGAGGAAGTCCATTTTTTATTCTTCTTTGGGTTCAAGAAATAAAAGATTTATTTTAAAGAAAATTGAATCTTGAATTTTTGGGTTTGAGTCAATGAAGACATAAAAAATAATTTTCTTTTTTTTGGCGAAGATTGTTGTCACCTAGAAAGCACACGAAAACATATTTTTAAAAAATGAGCTATTTATAAATAGCCCAAAATATTTTGGACATTTCCAGCAATTACCCAAGCATATAACTCTAGTGAATTCAAATAAAAAAGAAAAGAAAATGAAAAAAAAAAAAAACTATTGTTAATATATATTAACAATAGTAATAAGATAAAAAGAAAATTTAATTCTTTTAATTAGATTAAGTTTGTGGTTGGCAAAGTTGAAAGGTTTCTATCCACACATACCCATATATATATATATATATATATATATATATTAAAAATGAATTATAAAAATTTAAATTTAGGTAGCTTGTGTTTGGGTTTGGTAGTTTGTTCAAACAATTTCGTGTTTTAAATTTTATTTTGAGTTTCAAATAATAGCCTATGAAAATTTTGGTAGTGGCTATGATTGATACTTAAATTGTCAGCATTGAATAAATATATATATATATATATATATATATATATATATATATATATATATATATATACTGGCAAAAACGGGTAGAGTAAGGACCTGCAGAATGAACAATGAATGAAGTCTGGTACCGGTGTGATGCTAACAACACAAGCTCCGATGATCAAGTCACCTATTGATGATTATCATAATGGTCGATCATTGATAACTGCGTTACTGCCCAAGTGGGGGCGGTTTCTCTTTGGTTTGGTTGGCCCATAAGGTCGACCTTGTCTCTTGAACCGACCCTTCCATGGGTCGGTGTTGTCACTCTAGTCGATCCCTTTCGAGGGATCGACGCTCTGAGACCGACCCCCTTTAGAGGGTCGACGATTTGTCCTCCTCGGATCGACCTTGCTTGTCGTGGGTCGGCTCCTCTCTTCGACCGGTCGACCTCTATGGAAGTTGGTCAACTTGTCTCGTTCTTCTTCTTTTGGGCTAACTTTCATGGGGTGGGCTCATATTCTCTTTGACCTTTATATTGGGAGGGTTGAACTCAATCCTAACAGCTATCATTTTAAAAACCTTTGTAACCAATGAAACAAAAATTGATGATATTGTAGCTAAAAATTCTTTTATTTTCGGCCAAAATAGAGGTAGTTGACATGTAGTTCTCTTCGTGAGGTTGAAGGTTCAAATCTCTTAAATAAGGTTAAATTATCAAAAATACTTCTGAACTTTGGATTTCGTTTTAAAAATACCTCTGAATTTTCAAAGTTTCAAATATATCCCTGAACTATGGTTCCGTTTCAAAAATACCCTCGAACTTTCAAAAGTTTCAAAAATACACATAAACTATTATGAAAAGGTTTAAAAATTAATACCCATGAAATATGAAAAAAAAAAAAAAAAAAAAAATGCCCTCAACGTTATCAAAACACACAAAATTCTGACGTGGACGGTTAAATTCTAACTTGTACTTGTGTGATATAGAAAAAATGAAATTATGAACGTCGGAGGTGTTAAAAAAATCCTGAAAACATAGACATCTAATTTATTCTCCACCTAATCTCTTGATGTTTTGAATCGATAAAATAAGATTTTCATTATTTTTTAACACTTCAGGCGTCTACGTTTTTCATTATTCTTTTTTTCTATGCCACACAGATACACGATAGAATTTAACCGTTCACATTAGAATTTTGTGTACGTTATTAATTGTGAGGGAATTTTTGAAATATTTTTCATAGTTCAAATTTTTTAAACGAAACTCATAGTTCATGAATTATGGCAATCAAATTTCTATATATATTTTTGATAACATGCAGAGTGAGAGGATCGAAGTTATGACCTCTTGATCATGAGTTGTATATTATGCCAATTCTATTTAAGATTTAGTAAACATAAATTAATAATAATTAATATTATTTTGAGTTACTATGTAGAGTGATAATTTGAAATTTTTTTTTAAAGGGAAATTTTGAACTACATGTTTTAGGAAAGTTGAGCTAGGCTTATAGGTAAACCAATTATTAATTTATTTACGTCAATAGTGGTTAGTCCTTTCTTATATGGATTTTCATTTTGTTTATCATCACTTATATGAATTTTCATTACACCATTAATAATGATAATTATTATTATTTAAAAAAATATTATTATTATCTTTTAGTCTTGAAATATAATATTACTGATTCACTATCAAATAACCAATGATGAGCCTCATATAAATTTCAAAGAATCTAAAGCATAATAATATAAAATAGGCCAACAAAAACATAGTTCAAGTACGTAATGTATATACCATGAGGTCTTAGGTTCAATTCTCCACCCTAACATGTTAAAAATATATATATATATATATATATATATATATATATTAAACTCTCGAGCAAAGAGAGAATAGAAGCAGATAAAAATAGAAATACATAGAATATATATAATCAAGCACACCTCTCTCTCAACTGTCGGTTGGTAATATAATGCTGAAATACAAAACACAGTTAGAGAGAGAGTGAGAAAAATCATCCATAAATTAGTTTAGTTGCAAAAGGAGAGAGACCTAGAAACATCATTAATTAACTTCTTCATTTTTTAAGTGAAAAGAACATCTTTAACCATCTCAAACTCAACCCCCATTGAATCCAGCTGCTTCCATAGCCTCTCACTCAGATCATCCACCTCGCTTTGTAATTTCTTTATGTAATCGCACGTCTCCTTCAATATCTCCGCCGCCGATACCTGCATACTTACGTTAATGAGTTACAGCAAATTTAACTTTTAACCTATTGCGCATGGTCCGACACGACGTTAAATCACTATCGAATTCAAAAGTTTGTTCGGTTAAAGTATGAACTATTGATCAAGAGGTCAGAAGTTCGAATCTTTCGTTTTACATATTGTCAAAAGAAAAGAGAGTATATATGTACCGTAGAGTCGTCAAGCTTATGGTTGAGCTGAGGGAGTAACGTTTGCAATTTGAGGACGAGATTTTTGATCTCGTCGTCGCCTAATTTGGAGGAAGCCATGAATGAAATGAAAGAAGGAAGGAAGTTTGAAAGAATAATGGTGGTTTTTTTTGGGTAAGAAGGGAGGGAAGAGTGAGGTTAAAAAAGGGATGAAATGAAGAAGGGAAATGGGGAATTTTGATTTGATAGTGGTTGAGAGAGAAGTTGCAATCAGGGCTGGGCCCATTTGCTTACACATTAAACAGTAGAAAGGCCCACAATCAAAGCCCATCAGCCTACGACAATCCAACACCTGTCGTTTCCACCAGAACATTTCTTCCACGGTCTCACTTTTGTTGGGACAAATCAACGCAGCTTCTTCACATATCACTTTTTATTTACAGCTCCTTTTGGATCTATACTTTTCCTTTTTTACGCCAAAAGCCAAAAGCCAAAAAAAAAAAAAAAAAAAAACCCTCCAAAATCTTTTTTAATTTCCAATTCTTTAACTAATCTAGTAATTATTTCAAGAGACAGTCACAATCTGACGTCAGTTTTGCACGATTAAATATACGAGAGAGAAATTATAAAAATACTTCGATTTTGTACTTTTAAAATCTACATTGTGACGACAAATTATTTAAGGAGACCGTCACAATGTGGTTGTCTCTTTATAACCGTCGAATCTAGATTTTACAATTTATCTGCCTCTAGTAATCATTAGATAAAAAATCAAAGTACTCGTGCACTTTCTCTCTCTTAATTCAACATGTCAAAATTACCAACTAGTGACCGTCTCCTTGAATAATTTTAATTTCTTAATGTGGCGGTTTCATTGAATAATTTATCCATAACTAACTACCCATTTAATTTATTCACAAGACTAACTACCAAAAATGACATTCTTTGTTTCTTTCAAACCTTTTTTTTTCTTGAGTGTATCAATATATGTAACCATTTGAGCGACAAATGAAATGATGTTCCATTACAAAACATAGACAGCAATTGTAAACTATTGTTAATTATAATGTTGTCTGTCCAAGAATAGGTTTCTTAAAAGCCTAATGTTTGTTTTTATTCTACTAATGATAAAGTTTTGTGTTGGAGAATGCTACCAAAAGAATAATAATAATAAATAAATTTAAAAAAAAATGGTGTCAGAAAAGGCTCAGTTATATAGAACATAAAGTGATGAGTTAGGCTATGGGTTATTTGAGTTCCTTCAAATCCAAATGAAATCTTTGAACCAAATCGTTATCCTTTTGAATGGTCATTTCTCGACATATCCTTTCCTCCCACCTTCCTTTTGTCTTTGTATTGTAAAGCCAAAAACTTATCTTCCAATTTAGTTTCGACTTGATTTTTCATACGCTACAATTTTTAATTGGGATTACATTATTCTCTCGCTCCTGTCATTTTAAATTTAGAACTTCGACACAACCGTCGTAGTTAATAAGATTGACAATTCACTTGAAAGTCATTGTTGTTATCGATGTTGACGAACCTTTCTATTTCATGGTGAACTGTAATTTCCATGTATCATATATGTCAACCATTGCTTTAGCTAATTGTTCATATTGGTTGAGTACTTGCTATAGTTTGTGGTAGTCTATTATCTACTACATTTAGCTATGTGAAAATCATGTTATTAGTCATATGCAAAAAAAAAAAAAAAAAAAAAAAATCATGTTATTTAGTTAAGTCAATCTCATTAATTGATTATTATGGACGACCTATTATGATAGACAATAATATAAAAGTTGGAAAATAATTTATCTTTTTTATTTTAAAAAACAAGTAAAAATATAGAAGTTATATTATTGAGTAACCTACATTCAAAAGAGGAGGAACCTCACTCACAATATAAGATACATGAGTTACTTCTCTCATTATTAATCGATTTTAAGATGAATATCTAATATGGTATCAAAGCTCATGGAGCTCAAACGGTATTCATGATGAATCAAAGAACAATTGATTTTAAGATGAAACTCCAATATCAAACATATATGAGATAAGTATATACTCCAAATCTTTAATCCTTACCTATAAATTCAAAATTTTAAGCCAATAATGTAAATATTGGTCAAATAATTAAGATATTACACCATTATTCAATATTATTGAACTAAAAAAAAACTCACAATTTTAGAAAGAAAGAAAAAGGAAAGAGGTTATTCAAGTTTATAGTATATATATATATAAAAAAAAACTTTTAAAAAATCAAACAAACATGTTTTCCTAAAAAAAAAATTAAAAAATTTAGAAAGGTTTAAATAAGATCACCAATAAAAGTTTAAAAGGTCATGATTTAAAATTGTGATAGTTCACTTCAAGATTTTTTTTTACAATTCACTTTGAGATTATTAGCCTTAATTTCGACATTATTATATTTTCAATTTCAAAGACTTTCTTTTCATCTAGCAAGTATGACATTATAATTAATTTTCCCTAGCCAATTTTGTACCTTTTTGGTACATATTAGGCTACTATCTATTATGGCTAGCTACTCAAAAAGTGTTACTAGTTTAGTATTAGTACATCACACTATTTGAATATTATAAGTAGTCATTTTAGGTAGTTTATTTTGATAAAAAAAAAACACTTCTTTTCTAAAAATATCATTTTAAGTGCGAGTGTTTATATCGAATTCAAAACATTACCCTTAAAATAATTATTTACATAAGGTAGTTTATTTTGATAAAAAAAAAACACTTCTTTTCTAAAAATATCATTTTAAGTGTGAGTGTTTAAATCGAATTCAAAACATTACCCTTAAAATAACTATTTACATACTCACAATTTTACAAGAAAAAGTTTATAACTTATTCTATCTATACAAAGAGAACATCACCTAATTTAAGAATATAAATAAAAAAATTACAAAAGAAACATCGCCTAACTTAAGGATATAAGAAAAAAGCTATAAAGGGAAACATTGCCTAACTTAAGGAAAAAAAGAACAACTCTTAAACACTAATTATTAATTATACATATTTTCATGGAACGATTTCAATTGGAAAGAAGTCTCTCCCATACACGTGTAGTGATCATAAAATCGACTATTCACTTTGGGCTTATTGTGGCCCTTAATTCGATATTATTGACATTTCTATTTCATGATGATGAGTTTTGATTCTATGTGTCATGTGGTGACACTAAAATTGCTCGTCTATAGTCCATATGCCAATTTAGTACTATCTATGTACATATTGGTCCATTGCCTATTATGGTTAGGCATGTGAGAGTATTAAAAGTCAAGGGATTGTGCTAACGGTTGTTGGAATGCGAACATAGTTAGTTCTACATCAGTTAGAACTTAAAAAATAGAAACGTTTATGGTATATGTATATACCTACATATACATATACGTATATGTATATATATATATATATATAAATAAAGACATCTTTATTATTAATACAAAACAAATAAAATCATATTTTTATGTAAATATTAAAAACAACTTAAAAGTTATTCCACAACAATAGACATATTTAAGAGTATAATATTACTTCTTTAAACACACTCTAAATTCGAGAAGGTTTGTTTATGGCCGCTGAGGTCGGCTTTCAAGCCATTGAGGTGGAGACGGACTCCTTAGGAGTCGCTAATTTGTTAAAAGTTGAAATTAGAAGAAATCTCATAAGTGAGTATGATTCTGATGGAAGTCAGAGAGCAAACCAACCATTTTAGAAGTTGTACCTTCAGCCATTGTCGTCGTGAGAATAACAAATTAGCTCATGAGGTGGCGCAATGGGCGGTCCGACAGAAGGTGACAGTGGTGCTCATGGAAGAGGTGTCGGGTGAGGTCTGGCGTGGCTACGAGAAGGAGAGGTAGGCGACGATGAACGAAGTTGAAGCATTGTTGGAGGCTGGGTCATTCACGGAAGCTCTGTCCATCCTTCTTTTCTTTAATGCTTATTTTAGTTGTGTACTAATAAAAAAATAAAAATAAATAAAAAACTTTAATAATAAATTTTGTTTTTTTATTAATTAATAGGAAATTCTTTTAAGCCTAGATTATACAAAATACTCTCAATCTTTATAGTTTGTTTTAATTTTGCCTTTTTAACATTTTAAAACTAGTTTCATTTTGACAAAAAAAAATTATGTTTTTAAAATGTTTTGATTTTACGTACCCCAATTTTTAAATTTATTACAATAAAACCCCCTCCCTCATTAGAAATTTTATGTTATAATTGAAAATTTCAAAATGTTAGAAGCAAAATTGAAAACTCGATACAATATGCAAATTGCCTTTTGGAAAATTGCCAACAAAGGGTCTCTTCTTTAATAAATTAAAAGAGTGGGGTTAAATGAAAAAAAAAATTAAAATGTTAAGGACTACCTTAAAACCAACATCACAAGTTAGAAGTGTTTTGTATAGTTTAACATTTTTTTTTTTTTTTTTTTTTTTTTTTTTTTTTTTGTGTGTGTGTGTGTCTGAAACAGGTTTAACATCTACTTAGACTTGTGTTTGGACATTCCTAAGGGCATGTTTAGCCCAAGGAATTGTTTGACACGGAGTTGGGAGGAGAAGTTAACTCCCCGTTTGGCCCACGGACTTGTTGAACTCGGATAAAAAATATCAACTCCCCAGACTTCTACAGTAATTACTATTGAACTCCCCAGACTTCTACAGTAATTAGTATTCAAGTCTGTCTCATTTTTCGAGACAACACATTTCTCTCTCTTCCTCTCTTTCCCTCCCAGTATATTTTTAATTATTTAAAAAAAAACGTAATTTAAACAAAATGGGTAAAATGACTAAAAATGCAATTCAACCTATTTTTATTATCTTAAATATAAATTAGGTTGTTCAATCAAAATTGGTACTTAAACCAAATTCAAAATGTAGTATTTCTTACCATGGAGTTAAATAAAAACATCAGCTTATTTGAACCCGTTTAAATTAATAGTTTAAAATCTTTCAAATTCACATGTAATATTTAACACACAATATTGTACAAATTTCTTTTATTTCAAAACTATCCAAATAAAATGAATAATTAATATGAGTGATATTGAAAAAAGAATGTGAAGTATTGTGGTTAAAATTATTTTTGTTATATTAAAAAAAAAATTGTGAAGGATACATAAAATAAAAAGCAAAAATCGCATTCTTAAAATTTATTGAAAGAAGTTTTTAACAATGAAAATATGGAAAATTATAGAAAAAAATTGTACAAAAAAAAAATAGTTAAAATAAACCATCATTGTTGAGATACTGATTTACGGGTGGAGTGGATTCAAATGGAATGACAAGTTAAGATGGTGGAGGCGGAGAAAAATGTGTTTGACATATGGATAGACTATACTTATGGGTAGACAATCTTATAATTCATAGAATTAAAGATGAGTACTAACAAAAAAAAAAATATATATATATATATATATATATATATATATTTTTTTTTTTTTATAATCAATGTGAAAAAATAATGTAAAGTATTGTGCTCAAAATTATTTTTTGTTGTCTTCAACAAAAATTTGTCAAGTTAAATTAAAAATAAAATATTTCATTTTTAGAATTTATTGGAATTGGAAGAAGTCCTTAATAAGAAAATTTTGAAAGTTTGTAGAAAACAATTGTGGAGAAGAAAACAACTAAAATAAACTCAGACTTCACAACTCCAGACTAAACAACTCTCTGCTCCAAACACACCACAAACTTCAGAACTCTAGACTAAACAACTCCCTGCCCCAAACAGACATACCTCAAAACTTTTCAGACTAAACAACTCTCCAGAAACAACTTCAGACAAAACAACTCCAACTCCCAAACTTTTTGGGCCAAACGCCCTCTAAGTGTTTGATTTTTGAGAAAAAAAATATTTTAAAAAAATTGTGGTGTTTCACAACCATCTAAAATGATTTTTGGGGAATGAAATTTAAAAACAAACTATAGAATTTTTTTTTTTTTTTTTTTTTTTTTTTTTTTTTTTTTTTTTTTTTTTTTTTTTAAGAATTCACTCTAATTTTCATAAAATATTAAAATTACCAAAATACCCTCACACTATTTCTTTAAATTTTCTCCACCTATGGTTGTTGTCGACCACCTCTTCCGGCGACCACTTCCGGTCACTACCGTCGGTCTCCGACGAAAAAATTTGGCCAACAAAATCCAACTGACCTCCGATGACGACCAACTCCGGCCACCGTCGTCGTTCTCCAGCAAAAAATTCGGCCGGACCTTCGACAAAAATCTTGGTCGGCCTCCGACGAAAAGTTCGGTTACCGCCATCGTTCTTCGGCGACAACCACCGTCGTCGTTCTCCGTCGACGACCTCCAGCGAAAATTCCAGCCGAGCTCTGAC
This sequence comes from Herpetospermum pedunculosum, assembly GCA_028017165.1. NCBI lineage: Eukaryota > Viridiplantae > Streptophyta > Magnoliopsida > Cucurbitales > Cucurbitaceae > Herpetospermum > Herpetospermum pedunculosum. The sequence continues at coordinate 69,557,669 of CM051528.1, forward strand.
GACGAACTCCAACCGACCCCCTACGAAAATCCCGGCTGATCACCGGTGGCGACCACCTCCGGCCACCGCCATCGTTCTTTGTTGACGACTTCCAACAAAAATTTTGGCTGAGCTCCGACGACGAACTCCAACCGACCCCAACGAAAATCTCGGTCGATCACCAACGATGAACTCCAACTGACCTTCGACGACAACCACCTTCGCCGATCACCAGCGACACCTTCGACTTGCCACCGACGGCGACCTTCGGCGAAAATCACCACCGGCAACCTTTGGCCGATTACCGGCGCCGACCTCCACCGACCACCATCACTCTTACCTCGTCACCGACCATCGACAATAGTCAACGTCGGTCCTAGTTTCTAAAATACAAATTTAAACTTGTTATTTCATATTGTTTATTAATAGTTGTCATTTATAGTAATTTGATGAGAAATAATTTTAGTGTAGAGGAAACCAAACAAACTTGTGGATAAAAATATTTGTGAGAAAATGTAACCAAACACGTTGTTTTAATTATAAACATTTCTATAAAAATTTGAAAAATAATGCATTCTTAAAAAACATTTTTTAGTAGTCAATCCAAACAGACTTTTAATAAAATTATTATATGCAAACATGAGCATAACTCAACAAACATATTATATAGATTAATGATCAAGAGGTCACAGATTCGATCTCCCACTCCAACAAGTTGTAAAAAAAATAAAAATAAAATAACTATAATAGTTGAACTAATAAAGCCAAGTTAGTTTAAAATTTATATTAATATCTAAAGTTTTGATTTATCACCCTCTCGTTTATATCTTCACAAAAATTAACTATTTCATTCCATTATTTTTTATATGTATTTTTTTTTTTTTTATAAAAATTAAAGGTTTGGTTGGTGATTTAAAAACAAAAATTTGAAAATAAGGGATTCAATAAAAATAGAGTTGTATTTCATGTTTTCAAATTTGTATTTAGTAGCAAATTTAGATCTCGTTTCATAACCATTTGGTTATTTGTTTTTTATTTTTGAAAATTAAGTCTATAAAGAACACATTTCCCTATGAATTTCTTTGTTGTGTTGTTTACAAAATTTAAGCTAAAATTTGGAATTAAAAAAGAGAAGCTTTCAAAAACTGTCGGTTTTTTTTAATATTGTAATTTTCGAAACTTTTTATAAAAATATTGCAGTTTTGAAACTATTTTTAAAAATAATGTAGGAGAGATCTCCACACGCCAGAAGTTCTCACTTATGGATTCGAAGGACATTCTCAAGATGCCTACCCGAAGTTGCAATGCTAAAGACAAGATTATCTAGAATCTAGACAAAAAATGGATTTTCAGTGTAAAAAATGCTTACCATCTAGCTAATAGGATTTTAGTTCAAGAAAATGAGGAGTCATTTGAGGCCAATCTTGGGGTTGGAAGATGGAAAAGGTTTTGGAAAATCCAAGGGCTCCCGAGGGTGAAAAATCAGTGTGTGGAAAATCCTGAACGATGCAATCCCTACTAAAGTAAACATCATTCGTAGAGGAATTGATATTAACCTCTTATGTTCTTTGTGCCGGAAAAAAGAGGAATCGGTCTCACACATGTTCTTGACTTGCAAAGTTTCCAAACAGGTTTGGTTGAATGTTTTACCTTCCTTATGGAGTTTATTTAATGTCTGCAGGTCGTGGACAACTCAAGATTTTTGCGATTGGATGGACGAGAAGCTGAACATGGAGGACTCATCCAAAGCTATTTTGGTCTTATGGTGCATTTGGTGCTATAGGAACATTGAAGTGCACAAAAATCAGTCATCTCCCTCAATGTTAACTAATATTTTTGTCAAGGCTAAAGAGATTACAAACATGTTTATCAAGCATAGGGATGAGTTTCAAGAGTTCGATGGAGCTTACCTGACTGCTGCGAGATCAGAGAGTCGCGTGAGTTAGACTAATTGGCAGCCGCCTCCGTCTGGGTGCTAGAAGTTGAATACCGATACATCCTGGAGCGAGGTGAAGCTTAGAGGAGCGGTGAGTTGGGTGGTGCGTGACTCCCGGGGATCTCCCATATGTGCGGGTTACAAAATTTGCAATAGGAATTGACCTATCAAAGCGTTGGAAGGCGAAGCCATCTTGGTAGGCCTAAGATCGATCAACTGCGGTACGAGTTCGCAGCTCTCTCACCTGTTTGTTGAATCTGATTTGAAGGAGGTGGTGGACGCTTTGAACAAACCGGGGTCCGATCTCACTGAAAAAAGAGTATTTTGGAAGAAATCGGTAGTGTTGCTGCCTCATTGGGTGGGGTTTCTTTCGATTTCTCTATAGAGCTGCGATTGAGGAGTCTTTTGGTTGGCCTTCTTCCTCTTCCTCTTCCTCTTCCTCTTCCTATGTGGAGGAGGAAGGTGTTTTTTTTGTGGAAAAATGATTTTACTTCTTGGGTAGCTTCATCCTTTATGAAACTTCTATTTATATTGATTGTGAGTATTAATGAAGTATCCTCTTTCAAAAAGATAAATAATAAAAAAACATAAACAAATGAAGTTAACAAAAATGTAATATAAAATGTTGAAAATGAAATTTTAAATCTTTTAATTTTTTTTTTAAAGTGAACATAATTCACCCGTAATTAATATGTATTTTATTTATTTATTTATTTTATTTTTTTATTTTTTTTATTTTTTTATTTTTTAATAGAAGTTCAAACTTCATATCTCAATTGTATTAAAAAAAAGAAAAAATAGTTGAATTTATTTTATGAAGAAAACCCCGACAAATAATAATATTTGAAAAAAGTGAATAAAAAGAGAGAAAAAAAAAATAGAAAACGTCCCTGTGATTGGGGGCATCCTGTCTTAATGGAAGAGGGCCCACTCACCAAATATAGAGAGAGTGTTATTTGAGTCACCTAATTGTGTTTAGGAAAACCTCTTAGGCTGTTTTGCCCTAATTTGAAGGGTAGCCTACCCCACACCCGTCACGTTACTGTGCCTTCTAAAAACAAAAAACTATTTACTTTTTTTAAAAAATCTCATTAATAACAATTAGTAATAATAAGCAAAGGAATATTAATTTATTATAATTATCACTCATATATAGACAACAACAGTTGTCAGTTGTTGAGCAAAACAAATGATATTACACCAATCTCTCCTTTCTCTCCCCCTCTTACTTGACTTGATTTGAAGCACTTTTCGTATTTTTATTGCTACATTATCAAAAATATCTCTTAATTTTGCCATTTATTTAAAAAATACTTACAATATTATCTTTCACATTTTAAAATGTTGGACAGAAAGTCAACACGCAAGTGCAAGTGACCTGAAACGGTGTGACGGTGACTTAGATTAAGTCTGAAAAAACTACGTTCTGCCACATCGACTTTTTGTCAAACATTCTAGTGAATTTATACTTCAAAGACATTTCTAAAACGTTTATGAAATGTTAAGAGTACTTCCTCGTAGTGAATCATATTGAAATCTTAATAATCTTAGGAATTTAGAAATTGGGTAATGTAAATGTTTGGAAGGGGAAGGGGAGGGGGCCAAGGGCAGGTTAATGAGCTGTGCAGCATCCAACGTCACATGAGAATCACCGCTACAGTTTCAGGTGGGCTCTTTGAACCCATAAGTACGCCCCACGACCCTTTGTCCAAGGCCATTTGCAGTGCTGCAAAACTGCACAACCCCAGTTTTTCTTCTCTTTTTCAATCACATTATCTTATGGGGAGGCCTACGCTGCTAAGTCGTCGTCGTAAGATAATGTATGAGAGCCGAGGGCTAGTAATGCCTATTCAGTGTCGAAATGTCGAGGAGGTTGATGAGCGGATCATTGGGGGCGAATGCAAGTGCAGATCACTCGATAAAAGGCGCAATATTGAGTTGCTTGACATTGGCATTCATAGCTTTCACTATAGGGAATATTTATATATCTATATATCAGATGATGAGAGATGGAATGCTTGCTGATAGAATTCAACAACTTCACAATCCCTTCCTGGGTAGAATTCATTTATTTATCTGATATCAAAACCACAAAAAAGTATGCAGTCCTCCTATGCTATGCTAGTTACTGTCTAGGAGAAAGGAGAAAGATCACAGATACACATTTTACACACTGAATCAAAATGCTATCTTTGATTTGTTTCTTTTAAGTTTTCTTTGCATCTTTTTTTCGGTTTTTACGCGGTGAATCGTGATTGCTTGCTTGCTTGGGAGGTGGTGCAGTGGGAGGGGGATTTTGTTTTCAAGGGAAAGAGATGAGGCAGCTACTATACAGAATTATTCCACTTCATAATTCAATAAGTTCGATTTGAACTTGTGCAAATAGTCAAAAAAACAACCTAAAAACATGCATAAGCACTTCAGATTATTTGATTGACTGTTCTAAATGATAGGAACATTTGAGAATACCTCAAGGGTAATGGAAAAACAGGGGAAAGAAAATACAATAAATAAAAACAAGAGAAAGATTCTACCTTCTTCAATTGAACCTATTCTATTTGGTTTTAAGATCACCACAAATTTCAACAGCATCAGAAGGCGGAGATAGCCGAGAACCCGAAATCGAATGCCTTGAAAAGTGAGGATCATGAAGAAGTCTTTTATGAACTGTGTTCTACAGACAACAAAGGGTTATTAAGCAAACTGGACGCCTCAGCATCCCATGACTGCACAGTTATACACAAAGTTACCTAATTGCCTGCTGGCAACCATATCCCACTGCAGCTGACCTTGATCTGGGGCCCAACAGTATATCTCAATCATACGTCCACCTAAAGCCCTCGGTCCACCGATAACGACTAGTCGATCTCCGCAAGCCCTAAAGGCCAACCCCCAACCATTTGTTGAGACCACACGCTCGGGCAATCGGCCTACTCCCACCCACACTTGTCTTGCCTTGTCATATCGTTTAACCTCCCTATATACATAATCTGCAGCATACAACTTATCATTTACAACGCCAACCAAAGGAGGTGCCTCAACTGCAGCAACTGGCACAGGAACCCCATCTCCAGCATCTCGTCCAGGGTACATGTTGGGTATCTCACGCCACGTCCGAGTCTTCAAATCATATTCTTCACCACAAGTCAGAGTTTTGTTACGTGGCCCAGTTCCACCAATCACATAGAACTTTCCCTCAAGAAAGACTGCTGAGCACATTTTCCTTGCTTTGTGCATTCTAGGAAGAAGGACCCAAGTTCCTGTCTCAGAATTATAGAGCTCAGCTGAGCTCAGGAGATTCCCTTTCGGGTCGCAACCACCAGCTAGTATTGCAATTTCACCGAGACTGGCAGAACCAAACAGAAACCTGGGTGTATTCATATTCATCCCATATGACCATGTGTTGTTCAAAATACTATATCTATATATAACTTGGGAAAGTGTTTCCTTCCCAAAAACGAGAAGTTCAGTCCCAACAGCCAAGGATTCCTTGTCCGATGACATGAAACATTCATTCGACGCCATTATAGGCAGACGCATCCAACGGTTAGAGAATGGATCATATGCATCCCATTCAAGAAGGCTGCAAGAGAAGTAAATCCAATGTTCAATGATGCCCATCTGCCTCCGTAGCTTATAAAGTTCGCCACTCGTAATTACAGACCGGAAGCCTCGATTTAACGAGGCAATTGAGCCATATTCTGATCTTGAGCAGTGGAGGAGGCAGTTAATTGACATATCCCGACCAAGTTGGTTGATCAGCGAACTTGAATCTGACTGGTCTCCACCGCAATGCTGCTTCTCCTGATCATCAACCAAGGGCTCTTCCTCATCACCTGACAACTTGCATGACTTTTTTCCTGAAGGTTCTTCCCCATCTTCCAAGAGATGCTTCTTATTCGTCGCCTCCATAATGCGGAAAGTATTATAAACCCATTTGCTCTCGTGTTCGCAAGAGCTAGGCAAATCCCTCGAGCCGAGATAAGAAGGACCTTCCAACATGTTTTTGGATTTTAGAAATTGGATGCAAAGGAATCGTCCCTCTTACAAATCAGCAAGAGGAAATGTAATGTCAGTGAACAATGAAAACACATTCTTACCTGATAAATCATTCCATTCCATGCCAATGACAGTGTCCACTAAATGTGCAATGTAATCTAAACAAAAATCAAGAAATCAAAGCGTGCACATTGCTACAAACATGTCAAGATTGGGGAAAATCATAAAAAATTCTCCAACAATCTGAATTCAGAACGAAACCTAAATGCATGCAGGCAGGCAACAGGAACAGATCGGGAAACATATCAAGTACTGCATGCCCATCTAAAACAGGAAACAAAACAACAAAACTTACAAAGACAAGGAGCAATCAAACAACAATTGACAAAAAAAAACCTAAAATCAAGATCTTCAGATCAAATCCCGCATAAGCATAACTAAATTATCGAAAAGGGGAAAAGGGTTGAACGAAAAACAATTCATCAAAAATGCAAAAACATAATTGAAGCCAATCTAAACTGGAAATTTCATTTCTACAATTGAAAACAAAAACCCATTTGAGCTAATTATGATATTTGATGAAAGAAGCCATTCAATCCTTCTAATCCCTACTAGTAATCAGAAATTCAGTGGGTGCCCAGAAGCTAAAACTACAAACGAAAATAATAATCAGATTAAACAAGAGAAGAAACAGAGGAAACAGCTTACAAATTGGATAAGAAGACGGCGGAGAAAGTGTAAAGAAGTCCGGCGAGTTGTGAGTTAATTTGGGTTGTGGTAATAATAATCAAAGACCCAAATGCTTCTGTATCTCACTCTCCGCTGTGGCTGCAGATTCTCTCTTTTGCTTCTGGAAATATTCGCTGTGGTGGGAAAGAAGAGATATTACATTAACTATAAATACTAGATTACTGAATATATTACTTAATTAATTTTTTTTTATTTTTAATTTCTTTTCTTTTACAATAACAGAAAAAAGGAATTGGCTGTAAAAGTGGGGCCTACAATGCGGTGTAACCGTGTAAGAAAAATCGCCGTTTTTTAAATTACAAAAATCGCTTTGAAAGGTAACTGAAGCACTTCTCGCCGTTTCTTCACGCTTTCAAGATTTTCTTCTCTCATTTTTCTCATTTTCAACCTCTTAAAATGGCTGTATTCGATTGCATGTATTCCTTTTTTCCTCATTTTACTCGAATTTTTATTATGCATGCTGACAAAATAAAACTAATTTCATTATCTTTTTTTAACTTCTTCTCATTTTTTACAATTCCTAATAATATAAAATTGTTATCTTCGCTTCTACGTTTCGTAATGCTGATTCAAGCTTTCAAGAAAATATTACGATTTCATTCGGTGTACCCTCAATTTTCGCTTTACTTCACATTTCTCATCTTTGTTATCTCATAGTATGTGATACTCGTTTGACAAGTATCCATTATTGTGTTTATTATCTTCGCTTCTACGTTTCGTAATGCTGATTCGACTTTCAAAAAAATATTACGGTTTCATTCAGTTTACCCTCCATTTTCGCTTTACTTCACATTTTTCATCTTTGTTATCTCAAAGTATGTGATACTAGTTTAACAAGTATGCATTATTGTGTTTATTATCTTCGCTTCTACGTTTCGTAATGCTGATTCGACTTTCAAAAAAATATTACGGTTTCATTCAGTTTACCCTCCATTTTCGCTTTACTTCACATTTTTCATCTTTGTTATCTCAAAGTATGTGATACTCGTTTGACAAGTATGCATTATTGTGTTTATATTATCTTCGCTTCTACGTTTCATAATGCTGATTCGACTTTCAAAAAAATATTACGGTTTCATTCGGTGTACTCTGTATTTTCGCTTTACTTCACATTTTTCATCTTTGGTATCTGAAAGTATGTGATACTCGTTTGACAAGTATGCATTATTTTGTTTAGTCAATCCGAACATAGCTCAATAGATATAAGACGTACATTAATTACAATTCTAGAAGTTGATGGTTCAAACTCACACACCAACAATAATTATTGAACTCAACAAAATACATTACTATGTGCTTAGTTAAATATTGACAATTTATTGTTTTTATGAAAAAATATCGTTATAGAAAAATTATCGTTAATTCTCTTCTTATTAGGTAATTACCGTTTATATGCTACTAATTAAAGCCGACACACAAAATCTAAGATAGATTTTATTCATTTTTGGTAATGTGTTATTAACGGTTCGGGAAACGTCTGACAAATATACCGGAAAAAGAAGATACCGTTAGATGATTTTTTAATGATGAGTTACGAATATTCACGGGCCTCTTGTATCATGACGCGTATCACACTGTGTCGGCATTCATATTATGACTCATCTCGCGACAAAATTTGTCGTTTATAGAATCACGTGATAGAAAAACGGCACGACTTTTTCTAAACAAATTATTATCTTCACTAATACGATTCGTTGGGCTAACTCGCCTTCTACAAAAGCTTAAGAACTCAATTTAATGAAAAATAATTAAATTGGATCGAAGGGTCGGATTGGTTTACACTCCTGTTTAAACACTTTTGAATAACAAATTATATTATATTTTTTCTATTTTTTTAAAATTATTCCAAAGGCAAGCACTATCAATTAACCTTGCATGTTTACTTTAATCTCTATTCTTCCGAAGTTTACCAACTTTTTTTTTTTTTTCTTCTTACACTTAAAGATTGATTGAAACGGTAAGTAAGTTATTAATATAGTCGATGATTATAATAATCTGTGAATTAATACTATCGAAGTCAAAATATTTACTTTATTGATTATGAATTATAATAGTTAGGTAGATCAAATGTAGACTGTGTTATAATAATAAGTCCACGTTTATATATTATTATGCTTATTTAAAACTATTATATTTTTTTAACTGATTTCGTTATTATGTATGGTGACAAAATATAATTGATTTCATTATTTTTTAACTTCTTCTAATTTTTTATAATTTAAATAATATAAAAGTGTTATCTTCGAGTGTACGTTTCATAATGATGACTCGACCTTCTAGAAAAAAATTATGGTTTTATTCGGTGTACCATGTATTTTTGCTTTACTTCACATTTTTATCTTTGTAATATGAAAATCCGTGATACTTAGCTTGTTTGACGAGTATATATTATTTTGTTTAATCAATCCGAACATAACTTAATAGATATAAGACGTACACTAATTACAAACCTAGAAGTTGATGGTTCAAACTCACACACCAACAATAATTATTGAACTCAACAAAATACATTACTATGTGCTTAGTTAAATATTGATAATTTATTGTTTTCATGAGAAAATATCGTTAGAGAGAAATTATCGTTAATTCTCTTCTTGTTAAGGTAATTATCGTTTATATGCTACTAATTAAAGCCGACACACAAAATCTAAGATAGATTTTGTTCATTTTGGTAATGTGTTATTACCGGTTCGGGAAATGTTTAATAAATATACTGGAAAAAGAAGATACCGTTAAATGATTCTTTAATGATGAGTTACGAATATTCACGGGCCTCTTGTATCATGACGCGTATCACATTTTTTCGACATTCATATTATGACTCATCTCGCAACAAAAATTGTCGTTTATGGAATCACGTGATAGGAAAACGACACAACTTTTTTTAAACAAATTATTATCTTCACTAATACGATTTGTTCCGCTAACTCGCATTCTACAAAAGCTAAAGAACTCATTTAATGAAAAATAATAATTAAATAGGATCGAAGGGTCGGTTTGGTTTAGACTCCCCGTTTAAACACTTTTGAAAAAAAATATTTTTAATAAAAATGTTATTATATCTCATATTTTTAAAAATATTTTAAATAACAAATTTTGTTTAGTTGCATTATATTCACAAATGATCCTAAATAAAAAAAAAAAATTAACTATTTTTTATTTATTAATTTTTTTTAACTCATTTTGATAATCTAAAATCAGAGCAATAAACTATACTAAACACTTTAAATTATTAAGTTTTTTAAAGATATTTATAAAAAAAATTGATTGTTTTTTTAAAAAAAAAAAAACAGTTTTTTCAAAGTTATTCCAAACGCAACTTTACATATTTACTTTAATCTCTATTCTTCAACTTAGAGACTGTTTGAGACGCTGAATGAATTATTATAGTCGATGGTTATAATAATCGGTGGATTATAATAGTTGTGAATAATAAATACTATCGAAGTCAGTATATTTACTTCATTAATTATGTTATAATAGTCGGTGAGTCCAACGTAAACTATGTTATAATAACCACTCCACCCTTATACATTATTATGCTTATTTAAAACTATTATTTTTTTAACTGATTTCATTATTATGTATGGTGACAAAATATAACTGATTTCATTATTTTTTTAACTTCTAATTTTTTACAATTCTAAATAATATAAAAGTGTTATCTTCGCGTGTACGTTTCGTAATGTTGACTCGACCTTCTAGAAAAAGTTACGGTTTCATTCGGTGTACTCTGTATTTTTCTCTTTACTTCACATTTTTATCTTTGTAATATGAAAATCCGTGATACTCGTTTGACGAGTATGCATTATTTTGTTTAGTCAATTCGAACATAGCTCAATAGATATAAGACGTACACTAATTACAAACCTAGAAGTTGATGGTTCAAACTCACATACCAACAATAATTATTGTACTCAACAAAATACATTACTATGTGCTTAGTTAAATATTGACGATTTATTGTTTTCATGAAAAAATATCGTTATAGAGAAATTGCCGTTTAATTCTCTTCTTATTAGATAATTATCGTTTATATGCTACTAATTAAAGCGGACACACAAAATCTAAGATAGATTTTGTTTGATTTTGGTAATGTGTTATTAGTTATTATCGGTTCGGGAAAGTCGGACAAATATATTGAAAAAAAGAAGATATCGTTAGATGATTCTTTAATGATGAGTTACAAATGTTCACGCGCTTAATGTATCACGCGTATCAATTCTTTAATGATGAGTTACGAATATTCATGGGCTTCTTGTATCATGACGCGTATCACACTTTGTCGGCATTCATATTATGACTCGTCTCGCGACAAAATTCGTCGTTCATGGAATCACGTGATAGAAAAACGGCACGACTTTTTCTAAACAAATTATTATCTACACTAATACGATGGGCTAACTCGCTCGCCTTTCTACAAAAGCTTAAGAACTCATTTAATGGAAAATAATTAAATTGGATCGAAGGGTCGGAAATGTTTACATACTCCCGTTTAAAAAAATATTTTCAATAAAAATGTTTTTATATTTTACATTTTTAAAAATATTTGTAATAACAAATTTAAAAAATATTTTAATTCAAAATGTTTTTATATTTTACATTTTTTAAAATATTTTAAATAACAAATTTAAAAAATATTTTCAATCAAAATGTTTTTATATTTTACATTTTTAAAAATATTTTAACAATTTTGTTTAGTTGCATTATATTCACAAGTGATCCTAATTAAAAAAAAAAAAAATAACTTTTTTTTTAACTCATTTTGATAATCTAAAATCAGTTACTAAACACACCCTAAATTATTAATTATTAAATTTTTCAAAGATACATATAAAAAAATTGCTTTAATTTTTTTTTTGGAACTACCAATATTAACCTTCATATTTACTTTAATCTTTATTAAAGTTCACCAACTCTTTTTGACACTTGACTGTTTAGGGCACTGAGTGAGTTATTATAGTTGATTATTATAATAATTATGTGGGTTATAATAGTTGTAAATAAAAAATATTATCGAATGCCAGTATATTTACTTTATTAATTATGAATTATAATAGTCGGTGATCTAGACTGTGTTATAATAACCGGTCCACTCTTATACATTATTATGCTTATTTAAAATTATTATCTTTTTTTAACTGATTTCATTATTATGTATGCTGACAAAATATAATTGATTACATTATTTTTTTTTAACTTCTAATTTTTTACAATTCTAAATAATATAAAAATGTTATCTTCGCGTGTACGTTTCGTAATACTGACTCAGCCTTTTAGAAAAAGTTACGGTTTCATTCGGTGTACCCTGTATTTTCGCTTTACTTCACATTTTTATCTTTGTTATATGAAAATATGTGATACTCGTTTGACGAGTATACATTATTTTGTTTAGTCAATCCGAACATAGCTCAATAGATATAGGACGTACACTAATTACAAACCTAGAAGTTGATGGTTCAAACTCACACACCAACAATAATTATTGAACTGAACAAAATACATTATTATGTGCTTAGTTAAATATTAACAATTTATTGTTTTCATGAGAAAATATCGTTACAGAGAAATTATCGTTAATTCTCTTCTTATTAGGTAATTATCGTTTATATGCTACTAAAACCGACACACAAAATACAAGATAGATTTTGTTCGTTTTTTTTCGTTTTTGGTAATGTGATATTACCGGTTCAGGAAACGTCTGACAAATATACTGGAAAAAGAAGATATTTGTCGTTAGATGATTCTTTAATGATGAGTTACGAACATTCACGGACTTCTTAGATCATGACATGTATCACACTTTGTCGGCATTCATATTATGGCTCGTCTCGCAATAAAAGTTGTCTTTCATGAAATCACATAATAGAAAACGATACGATTTTTTCTAAACAAATTATTATCTTCACTAATACGATTCGTTGGGCTAACTTACCCTTCTAAAAGAGCTTAGGAACTCATTTAATGAAAAATAGTTAAATTGGATAGAAGGGTCGGTTTGGATAATACACTCCCATTTAAACAACACTTTTGAAGAAACAATATTTTCAATAAAAATGTTATTATATTTTATATGTTTTAAAAATATTTTAAATAACAAATTTGTTGAGTTGCATTATATTTCAGTGATTCTATTAATTATAAATACACTTTTTAACTATTTTTTATTTATTGAGAATTGTTTTTAACTCAACATAATATATTAAACATACTTTAAATTATTAATTTTTTCAAATATACAAATAAAAAAAAATAATTTTTTAATTGATTTATTAAATAAAAAAAAAACTGTTTTTTCAAAGTTATTCCAAAGGCACTATCAATTAACCTTGCATACTTACCTTAATTTATATTCTTCGAAAGTTTTTTTTTTTTTTTTTTACTAAATAAATTATTATAGTCGGTGATTATAATAATCTGTGAATTATAATAGTTGTGTGAATAATAAATACTATTGAAATTAGTATAATTACTTTATTAATTGTGGATTATAATAGTAGGTGGACCAAACGTGGACTGATTAACCCTTATACATTATGCTATTTAAATATTGAAAATTTATTGTTTTTATGAAGAAGAAAAAAATATCTTTTATGGAGAAACTACCCTATAATTTTTCTTTTTAGGTTAGTGTTACATATATATATGCTACTAAAGCGACACACAAAATTCTAGATAGATTTTGTTCGTTTTTGGTAGTGTCTTATTATCGGTTTGTGAAAAGTGTGACAAATATATCGAAAAAATAAGATATCTCTTTAGATGATTCTTTAATGATGAGTTGCAGATATCCACCTCTTATATCATGACGCTTATCGCAATTGTCCACATTCATATTATTATGATTCATCTCGTATTTTAAATTTTTCGTCATTCACCGAATCGCATGATAGGAGAACAAACTAGGTTTTTTCTAAAAAAATAATAATTAATATCTACACTTATATGTTTTGCACGACCATACGAAAAGCTTACCGAAGTCATTTAATGATTTTTTTTTAATTGGATACGAGCATCTTTTGAATACCTTCTAATTTAAACATGGCAAAAATGTTTCTTAAAGAAAATCAAATTTTCTATGAGCATCCTTAAAAACATAATTATTTAAACTGTGTTTAAAATATTTTTAAAAAAATGTATGATATATAATAATATTTTTTTTATTGTTTTCATGGAAAACATATCTTTATAAAAAAAATTTCCATATAATTCTTCTTTTTTTAGGTTACCGTTGTATATATATATATGCTACTAAGTCGACACACAAAATTCTTGATAGATTTTGTTCGTTTTCGGTAACGTCTTTTCTGGTACAGGAAAAGTTTGACAAATATACCAAAAAAAAAAAGAGGATATCGTTGGATGAATCTTTAATAATGAGTTACATACATTCACCATTTATAACATGACATGTATCGCACTTGTCAACATTCACATTATGACTTATTTTGCATTTTAATTTATCGTCATTCACGGAATCACATGATAATTAAGGAGAACAAACAATAATTTTTTAAAAATATTAATTATTAATCTACACTTAAACGTTTGGTGTAAGGTTGACTCGACCATATAAAAGGCTTAAGAACTCCTTTAATGAAATTTTTGGTATTGGAAAGGTGATTATGTTTGGAATATCCTCTGGTTTAAACACATTTGGTAAATATATTTTTAATAAAAATATTATTATATGTCATACCGTTTTTCAAACATGTTTTAGATAACAAATTTGTTTGGTTTGCACATATTCAAAAGTATTCTGCATTTTTTTTTTTTTTTTGACAACGTCGAGGGAATCAAACTTAAAAGTGTTCTATTAATTATAAATTAGTTTTTATTTCTTACTACCTATTTTGAGGATTTTTAATTTAGTTAATCACTTTAGTCTTTTTTTTTTTTTTTTTTTTGGATAATCCATCTTAAATGTTTCTTAAAAAAAATGTTTTTTTTAAATAGAAAAAAAATGATTTTATTTAAAAAAAAATTTCTTTCCAAAGTTATTCCAAACACTCTATTAATCAACCTAATATATTTAGTTTAATATCTATTCTTCGAAAAGCCCACGAGACTACTATGATCGTCTACATTATTGTACTTGATTAAATATTGAGAATTTATTGTTTTCATGAAGAAAAAAAATATCTTTATTGAGAAACTACCCATATACTTCTTTTTTTTTAGGTTAATGTTACATATATGCTACTAAGCCGACACACAAAATCCTAGATAGATTTTGTTCGTTTTTGGTAACGTCTTATCACTGGTTCGGGAAAAGTTTGACAAGTATACCAGAAAAAGATCGAGGATATCGTTAGATGATTTTTTTAATGATGAGTTACACACATTGACCTCTTATATCATGACGCGCGTATCGCACTTGTCAGCATTCATATTATGACTCATTTTGCACTTCAAATTTTTCAGCATTCACGGAATCACATGATAGGAGAACAAACAAATTTTTTTCTAAAAAAATTAATTAACTGATTTCATTATATTTTTTCAACTTCTAATTTTGTACAATTCGAAATAATATAAAAGTATTATCTTCGCGTGTATGTTTCGTAATGTTTCGGCCTTCTGGAAAAAGTTACGGTTTTATTCAGTGTACCCTGCATTTTCGCTTTACATCACATTTTTATCTTTGTTATCTGAAAGTCCTGATATTCGTTTGACAATTATACATTATTGTGTTCAGTAAATCCGAACATAGTTCAATAGATAAGATGTACGCTAATTACAATCCTAGAAGTTGATGGTTCAAACTCACACACCAATAATTATTGAAATCAACAAAATACGTTATTATGTGCTTAGTTAAACATTGACAATTTATTGTTTTCATGAGAAAATATCGTTATAGAGAAATTACTGTATAATTCTTTTCTTATTAGGTAATTACCGTTTATATATGTTACCTAAAGCCGACACACAAAATCTAAGATAGATTTTGTTCGTTTTTGGTAATGTAGTGTTATATTACCGATTCGGAAAACGTCTAACTAATATATTGAAAAAAGAAGATACCGTTAGATGATTCTTTAATGATGAGTTACGAACATTCACAAATCTCTTGTATCAGGACGCTTATCACACTTCGTTGGCGTTCATATTATGACTCGTCTCGCGACAAAAGTTATCATTTATGGAATCACGTGTAGGAGAACGACAAGACTTTTTCTAAACAAATTATTATCTTCCCTAATACTATTTGTACGGCTAAGTCGCCCTTCTTAAAAAGCTTAAGAACTCGTCTAATGAAAAAATAATTAGGTTGGATAGAAGGGTTGGTTTGGAATACACTCCCATTTAAACACTTATGAAAAAAAATATTTTCAATTGATTCTATTAATTATAATTAAGTGTTTTTTAACTATTTTTATTTATTGAGATTTTTTTAACTCATTTTGATGATCTAAAATCAGTCAATAAACTATACTAATCACACCTTAAATTATTAATTTTTTTCAAAGATGTTGGTAGAAAAATTGATTTAATTTAAAAAAAGAAAATCAAAGTTATTTCAGAGACAATATCATATTTACTTTAATCTCTATTCTTCGAAAGTTCACCCCGACTCTTTTTGACACGTACACACTATTATGCTTATTTAAATATTGAGAATTTATTGTTTTGATGAAGAAAAAAAAATATGTTTTATAGAGAAACTAAGTCTGGTTGCATAAATAACAATCAAACCTAAAATAATGACAAATATAACAAAATTTAAAATATTTTACAAATATGACAAAAAAAATCAGTGACTATTACGACCATTACTGATAGACTATTATTAATGATAGTCACTAACACAATTTTATAAAAAGAACTGATGTGATAGACTACTATCAGTATTACAATCAGCGATAGATTATTATCAGTGATAAAAATTGTCATATTTGTAATTTTTTTTTTTAAATGTTATATGTTTAATTATATTTTTAATATTTTACTCTAAATTGACATCTAGTACAAATTCCCCTATATATAATAGTAACTTAAAAAGAAGAATTATAGGGTAGTTTTTTGGGAAATTGTACCAGATGTCAATTTAGTGTAAAATAATTAAAAATATAATTTCTTTTTTAAAAATTTGCAAATATGACAATTTTTTTTATCACTCCTAGTAGTCTATCCACTCTGTTTTTATAGAATTTTGTCAGTAACTATCTAGTAGTGATAATCATTTTATCAATGAATATGCGTGGTAGTAGTCTATTAGCGATAGTAATTGATTTTTTTTTAACATATT
This sequence comes from Herpetospermum pedunculosum, assembly GCA_028017165.1. Taxonomy (NCBI): domain Eukaryota; kingdom Viridiplantae; phylum Streptophyta; class Magnoliopsida; order Cucurbitales; family Cucurbitaceae; genus Herpetospermum; species Herpetospermum pedunculosum. Next base: position 69,574,585 of record CM051528.1, read on the forward strand.
TACATAATATTTATATTTTGCTATATTTGCCATTATTTTAGGCCTGATTGCTATTTATGCAACCAACCCCTTTAAATAATTATTCTTTTCAAAGATGCTTATAGAAAAATTGATTTTTATTTAAAAATCATTTTTGTCCAAGGTTATTTATTTGAAACACTATCAAGAACGTGACATATCCCTTTTAATCTCTATTCGTCAAAAGTTCACGAGACTCTTTTGACAGTCTACATTATTATGCTTAGTTAATTATTGAGAATTTATTGTTTTCTTAGAAACTACCATATAATTATTCTTTTTAGGTAGGTTATATATATGCTACTAAGCGGATACACAAAATTCTAGATAGATTTTGTTCGTTTTCGATAACGTCTTATCATTGGTCCGAGAAAAGTCTCACAAATCTACTCGAAAATGAGGATATGGTCAGATGATTCTTTAATGATGAGTTACAAACATTCACCTCTTATCTATGACGACCCGTATCAAACTTGTCGACATTCATATTATGACTCATTTTGCACTTTAAATTTGTCGATAATAGAATAACAAACAAGATTTTTTCTAAAATAATAATAATTATTAACTAAATTTATATGTTTCGCATAAGGTTGACTCGAACTTATAAAAAAAACTTAAAGAACTCATTTAATGATTTTTTTTTAATTGGATAGGAGGGTCAGTTTGGAATACCTTCAAGTTAAACACTTTTGAAAAAAAAATATTTTTAATAAAAATGTTATTATATATCTTACATTTTTTTTCAAAAATGTTTTAAACAAATTTGTTTGGTTTGAATTATATCCAAAAGTGTTATATTAAATATAAATTAAGTTTTTAATTCTTACAACATATTTGGTAGATTTTCGATTAATCACATTTAAAATCATTTTTGGATAATTCATTTTTTTTTAAGTGTTTCTTCACAAAAATAAAATGTTTTCAAATTAATCCAATGTTTAAATTTATTTATTTATTAAATTTTTTTAACCACATTTGTTCATCTAAAATCACTTTGGTTATGTTAAACACACAATAAATATTTTTTTTTCTTTCCAAAGTTACTTATAGAAATTTTGATTTGATTTAAAACACATTTTTGTCCAAGGTTATTAATCGAAACGCTATCAATGAACCTTACATATTTCGTTTAATCTCTATTCATCGAAAGTCCACATGACTCTTTTAACACGTCTACATTATTATGCTCAGTTAAATATTGAGAATTTATTGTTTTCATGGAAAACTATCTTGATATAGATAAATTATCATATATACAAAATTCTAGATATATTTTGTTCGTTTTCGGTAATAATGTCTTATCACTAGTCTGAGAAAAGTTTGAAAAATATATCATGACGCGTATTATCGCACTTGTCAACATTCACATTATGACTCATTCAAACCTTTAAATTTGACGACATTCACGAAATCCTATGATAAGAGAACCAAGTCCTTTCTAAAAATAATAATTATTAATCTACATTTATATGATTTCTATAAGCGTGACACGACCTTATAAAAATGTTTAAGAACTCATTCAATGATTTTTTTTGAATTGGATAAGAGGTTCGGTTTGATTATCTAAAATCACTTAGTAATCTATGCTAGACACACTTTAAACTATTAATTTTTTTTTTTAAAGATGTTTATAGAAAAATAAACTATTAGTTTTTTTTTAAAGATGTTTATAGAAAACTTGATTTTATTTTAAGGAAAAATATTTTTTTCCAAATTATTCCAAACACTTTCAATGACCTTGCATATTTGCTTTAATATCTATTCTTCGAAAGTCCACAAGACTTTTTTGAACACGTAAATATTATTATGCATACTTAAATATTGAAAATGTATTGTTTTCATGAAGAAAAATATTTTTGGAGAGAAACTCCTGTTAATATCAATTTTTGATATCAACGGTAGCTTTGTATCTTAGTGGAACGAGCTATAACTTATAAGACAAATGAAACGTGAAGTCTTGCATTGGTGTGGTACTAACCACGATGGCTCCGAAGATCAAATCAGTTAAAAAAAATATTCAAATATGAAATTATCTCTAAGAATGGTCGATCAAGATTTTACATACCATTTCCTTTTATTTTTTCCTTTTTATAGGCCACCATCATAGCTGTTATTTGGCCGTTTCAGTATTAATGAGGTGAATAACTCCCGAGCGTTTTAATGACTGCGTAACCGCCTCATCAAGGGGCGGTTTTCTTCTAACTTGGTCAACCCCTTGGGGTCGACCTGTTTAGCTTCGAACCGGCCCCTATTGGTGTTGGGTTGTCTTGAGTCGATCCCTTTAATGAAATCAACCTTTTCCTTCATGGCCTCTTTGGGGGTCGACGTCTTTGTCTCCTCCGAGCCGACCCTGATGGGTCGACTTCTTGCTGCCGTTGGGCAGATCCCTTTAAGGGATCGACGGTTTCTTATGGGACCGACCCCCTGGGGGTCAACTCCTCTCATGGTTGGGCCGTTTCAGTCTTACTTGGTGATCCTTATTAGGTTAGGTTTCTAATCATTTTGGGCCCAATTCTTGAGTGTGATTATTTTGCTCATAATAACTATCATATATATATATATAATTCCTCTTTCTAGGTTACTATTATATATATGTGTACTAAACCGACAAACGAAATCCTAGATAGATTTTTTTCGTTTTCGGTAAGTCTTAGGTTCGTGAAAAGTGTGACAAATGATTATTTAATGATGAGCTACCATTTGATTCACCTCTTGTATCGTGACGATTATCATACTTTGTTATCATTCATATTATGACTCACCTCACACTTTGTGGTCATTCATGGAATCACGTGATTGGAGAACAACAAGACATTTTTCAATTCAAAATACTAAAAAATTATTATCTGCACTTATACGTCTCATAAGGTTGACTCGACCTTCTAGAAAAACTTACGAACTCATTCAATGAACCTAACATATTTGCTTTAGTTTAAATTTTTATCTTTATTCTTAGACTGTGAGATGACACGTATACATTATTGTGCTTAGTTAAATATTGAAAAATTATTGCATTCTTAAGAAAATATCTTTATAGAGAAACTTGATTTCTTTTTAGGTTACCCTTTATAGGTAAAATCTTAGATAAATTTTGTTTGTTTTCGGTAATGCTGTTATTATCGGGTTCGGGAAAAGTTTGAAAAATATACCGAAAAAGAAGATATTGTTAATTCTTTAATGATGAGTTACAGTCGATTAACCTCTTATATCACGATGTGTATCGCGCACTTTGTCGTCATTCATGTTATGAGACGACTCGGCTGACACTTTATCATCATTCATGAAATCACATGATAGGAGAACAAGCCATTTAAAAAAAAACTTATACCATCCTACCCCACATATATATATATATATATATATATATATATATATCCATTCAATAAAATTTATTATAATGGTGGACATGAATGACTCATAAAATAATGAAAATTGAATCCGTTTAAGAAATGAATAAATAAAATCAATTGTGCATTGTTGTATTTAGTGTAATAATATTAGATTGTTGCATGCTTTTAGATTTTTTTTTTAATATGATAATGTGTGAATAACTAAGGATTGACCTGAATGAAAATATATTCAACTAATATTATATAATGTTTAAACTCATCGAATTATGTTCAATCGACAAACATTTCTTAATAGTTGAATCTCCTTTCAAAAAGTAAGAATTTATTATGTCAAAAATGAGCAAATTGTTAACCCATTGTATCATACGCCACTTATCGTGAATCTCACATAATTTTTTTATTTTATTTGGAAAATCTAATGTTTTAATAGTATGTTAATTAGTAATTTAACCAAAATGAAGAATTTATAGTGCACGTGATTGGTATCATAGTATCATAGTGCCATATAAAAGAGGAATTTATCATGGTGTTGTATAGGCGTGTATAAAAATTGGCTTTTAAAAAGTTATTTTCTAAATAAAAGATTTAAGTTAGTTTCAATTTTCTTTGTATAAAAATAATACAAGAAAGCCATAAAAAAGAACAGAAACAGCGACAGAAATATCTTAAGTCAGCAGTATATACTATATTATATTGAATTTCAATTTATTCTTATTTTAAAATTGAAAACATAAGATTAATTTGTTGTCCTATTCTTTCTCCACTAAAATTCCATCATATTTTAAAAATAAATATATCCATTTCTTAATGTATAGTGGTGGGGTTTATCTTGTTTTAATATTATAAATCCCTTTTGGGTTTTGGGTCATTTTTCTTTCCATTTGCACAATATTTTAAACTCACCTTTTAATTTATTTATAATTAGATCATAGAAAAATATTAATAATCTACTTGACTACAACTCTGTATTAAAAAAAATAATAAAAAAAACCCCATAGTTTTTGGGTATTGTTTCTATGGCCAGCATGCTGAGATCTATATAGAATACCTATTTATTATTTTTATTGGAAGGGCAAGTTGTGTCATCTTCCACTTGGCTTCAAAATATTCAATAATTGACCATTTCAATTTTCTTATGTAAAGTCTTCATATCCTCCTAGGATTTAGAGCCAATACATTTTTAATTAAAGAAGGCATATACATATTTTCAAAAACAAAAAAAAAAAAAAAAAAAAAAAAAACCTATCAACACAAGCATAGGTCGCATGGTGTATGAACTATAAGCAATAGATTTTGACAAATTAAGGGAAGATAAAAAGCTTTTGACAAATTAAATATCTAAACGATATTCATTCTAAAAGAATTCTTGTTATTTTTGCAGGTCAATCTTCAACTCAAACTCGATTGACCTCTAGATGATGAGTCTGGATGTTATACCCGCTCTCGCTTGGTAAAGTTGAAAGAGATTTTCTAGAGTAAGTCCATCTTCCAATCTATAGTAGGTTTTGGTGTTGTGCTAATTTTTTTTTAATTCAATTTGGGAGGGGAGGGATTCAAATTCAAATCTTTATGGTCGAAGACACATCATTATGCTAATTGAACTATGCTTAATTTGACATCATTTAAAATTATTTTAATATTTGATTTTACACTTTTAAACATGATTTATGTAACATTATTACAAATCCGCTCTCAAATATAGTTGTAAGTCTAAATTTTTGTTTGAGGCATTAATGAAGGAAGACCTAAGTACTAATGTTGGTGGCATTCCACTAGTCACATTCATCTCAAATTATTTTTAACAAGTGTTTGGGCTGAATGCTAGAGTCTGTTCATAGATTCCTAATACCACTCTTTCTTGGTCATTGACTTTAAAGCTTAAAATGTCAGCATTTTCAATTTTATGAGAATGTGTCGATGGAGGAGGAAATATCGACCTTGATAAATAATTTTACAATAATAATAATAATAATAATAAAAAATAAATAAACCATTAACACTTTAAAAATAAAATAAAATAAAATAAAATAATATAATTATTATTAATATTATATTTACGTTACATTTTAATTAAGACGGCATAAATAGTATTAAAATAATGACAAATATAGTAAAATATAAAACATTTTTATAAATATAATAAAAAAATCAACAATAATACCTAAAAGTTATAGTCATTAACAAAATTCTAAAAAAAAAAAACAAAAGTATATTAATAGCTATCACTAATTTATTATAATAAGTATTCATGATAAAGAATTTCATATTAACAATTTAAAAAAAAAAATTATTATTTTTAATTATTTTACTCTAAATTAAGTGCAATTCTCTTACATTTTTTTTTAAATATTTCATCGATTTTTTTATGATATAATAAAAATGTCGATTCACTTCTATGTCGATTTCAAATCCAATCAACATATGAAAATGTAGATACAAAATGTTTTACTATTGTCAAACCGAGCATAATTTAATTGGCATAAGGTTGTGTCTGTGACTATGAAGTCATGGGTTCAATTGTCGCTTTAATTAAAACACCGTTGCAAAAAAAAAAAAAATATATGTTTTACTATTATTGTGATTAACAAAATGTATATATATATATATATATATATATATATATATATATGTATAAGTATGTAATGTAACTGAAGCCTCGTTGTCAAAAAAGAAAAAAACTGAAGCCCTGTTCTCGCCGTTTCTTCATGCTTTGAAGATTTGGACTCTCTAATTATTTTGATTTTCAACCTCTTAAAATGGCTGTATTCGAATGCATGTATTCCCTTTTCCTCAAATTTCTCACATTATTATTTCGTATGCAGACAAAATAAAACTGAATTCATTATATTTTTTTAACTTCTTGTATTTATTCACAATTCATTACTTATACATTTCATAAGGTCGATTTTCCAATACAAAAACTATTAATTCATTCAATGAACTTTGCGTATTTTCTTTAAAAAAGTAAGGGAGACTCTTTTGACACATATATCTCAGTAAGGTAATCACACGGTGTCGGTGTTAGATGATCAATTAATTACGCACTGCTAGAGGGGATTGAAGGAGACGTTTTATTATGAAACTCCCTCTACCAGGTGGCATAAAAAGGAGTCTAACGCCTACCCTTGGCATAATAAGTAGTCTAATTACCGATACAAATACATTCGTTGATGCAATAGTTCTACGACATTCATGATCATAATCGATTCCTGGACTGACATTCAATTGAATCAACAACAGATGCATCCACGAAAGCTGTTTATGTTTCGGTTGTAGCTGTTAGTGTTGTGTTTGGCCTAGCTAATACTTTAACATAACTTAATCGATATATAAAACACTAAAATTGCAATTCTATAGAGCTCGAGGACTATATTTGAATGCATGTATTTCTATTTTTCAAATTTCTCACATTATTAATTTCGTATATAGTCCAAAATATAATTGAGAATTGATTATAATATTTAAACTTCTTGTATTTTTTTTATACAATTCAAAATAATAAAAAAATATTATTCACACTTTCCGTAATAAATAATATAGCACACTCTTTCTTGATTTTACCCATAAGCTAAGACATGTTCTTCATGTTGCAACTCATAGAAAGGTGGAGAATCATCTTGAAAATTAACTCAGATCTTTTAGAAAAACATATGAATTCATTCGATGAACCTTGCATGTTTGTTTGAGTTGAGATTTTTATCTTTATTATTTGAAAGTCAGTGAGACTCTTTTCACACGTATATATTATTGTGCGTTTCTAATATCCGAGTAGTATTCAATGGATAAGTCACCAAATTACAATTCTAAAAATTGATGGCTACATAGTTGAATGCATGTATTTTTCAAAATATAACTAAATTCATTACAATTAGAAATAATAAAATTATTTATCTTCACTTATACGTTTCCTAATGCTGACTCGATCTTCTAAAAAAACTTATAAATTCATTCGATGAAACTTGCATGTTTGCTTTAGTTCAACTTTTTACCTTTATTATTTGAAAGTTTAGTGAGACTCTTTTGACATGTACATATTAATATCCTTAGTTAATCCGATCATAACTCAGTAGATAAGACACCAAATTACAATCCTAGAATCTTAGAGGTTGATGGACGACATGTATTTTTGTTTTCAAATTTCTCATATTATTATTTCGTATGGAGACAAAATATATAACTGAACTCATTATAAAATTTAAACCTTCTTGTATCTTTTTACAATGCAAAATAATAATAAAATTATTATCTTCACTTATACGTTTTGTAATGCCGACTCAATCATCTAGAAAAACTTTTTTTTTTGTAAAGGCTCATTCGATGAACCTTGTATATTTGCTTTAGTCGTTCAAAAATTTATCTTTATTATTCGAATGTCTATCCAACTTTTTTGACACATTTACATTATTGTGCTTAGCCAAGTCGATCATAACTTAGTGGATAAGTCACCAATTACAGTCCTAGAAGTTGATGACTCAATCCTCACCTCGTAATTGTTGTGTTTCGTTAAATATTTAAAATTCGTTATTTTTATGAGAAAATATCTTTATAGAGAAACTACCATATAGTTTTTCTTTTTAGGTTACTATTTATATATGCCACTAAGCTGACATACAAAATCTTAGCTAGATTTTATTCATTTTCGAGAATGTCTTATTATCAGTTTGGGAAAGTGATCTGACAAATGTATCCGAAAAATAAGATATCGGTTTTTAATGGTGAGTTGTCACTCGCTTCTTATAACGCGCATCGAACTTTTTTATCAATCAATTATGACTTGTCTCGCACTTTATCGTCATTCATAGAATCACATGATAGGAAGAACAACAAAACTTTTTCCAAATTCAAAATACTAAAAAAAATATTGTCTAATTTACTCGACCTTCCAGAAAACATACGAATTCATTCGGTGAAGCTTGCATATTTTCTTTGGTTTAAATTTTTATCTTTATTCAGTAAACCTTGACACTTATACATTATTGTGCTTCATTAATTATTCAAAATTTATAGTTTTTATGAGAAAATATCTTTATATAGAGAAACTACCATATAATTCTTCTTTTTAGGTTACCGTTGATATGCTACTTAAACTTACAACACAAAATCTTAGATAGATTTTGTTCGTTCCTGAAGTAACGCATGTCTTATTACTGATGATTAGTTTACGATCATTCACCTCTTATATCATGACGCATATGATCACATTTTGTCATCATTCATGGAATCACGTGATTAGAAAACAACAAGGCTTTTTCTAATTCAAAATATTAAAAAGTATTATCTTCATTTATACGGTTTGTGTTGCTGACTCGACTTTTTAGAAAAACTTACAAACTCATTCCGATGATCCTGACATATTTGCTTTAATTAGTTCATATTTTTATCTTTATTCTTGAAAGTCCGTATGACTCTTTATACGTATATCATATTTGTGTTTAATTAAATATTAAAAATTTATTGTTTTCATGTACTTCTATAAGGAAAGTACCATATAATTCTTCTTATTTTAGGTCATCGTTTAAATTCTACTTGAGAAGACACACAAAATCTTAAATCGATTTTGTTTGTTTTCGGTAATGCACGACCTTATTACAATTAGGAAAAAAATCTGACAAATATAAAAAAAAAAAAAAAAAAATATCGTTACTCGTTTGTTGAATCTTTAATGATGAGTTGCGGTCGACTCACCCTTATATCATGACGCATATCGACATTGTCAACATTCATAATATGTCTCTAATCGCACTTTGTAGTCCTTCATGGAATTACATGATAGGAAAACAACATTAAGCCATTTTCTTTGTTTAATTGGCTCTTACAACAACCACCTTCACTTTCCATATCACACTTCTCTCCCTCAAAATGTATTTATATATTTATTTGTCGGTTAAATTACAAGTTTAGTACATGAATTTTTATGTTTGATGTCTATTTGATCCCTAAAACTTTAAAAAAATTCTAATAGATTCTCGAACTTTTAACTTTGTGTCTAACATGTTCCTAAACTTTCAATTTTTGTGTCTAATAGATCTCTAACCTTTAAAATTTGTGTCTAATATGTCCATCAACTTTCAATCTGAGTATTACTTAGTGGATAAAAAACAAAATTACAATCCTAGAGGTTGATGACAATATTCGAATGCATATGTAATTATTTTTTTATTATTTACAAAATATAATTGAATTAGTTCTAATATTTTAACTAGGACTCAATCTTCTTGAAAAAATTAAGAATTCATTCGATGTACTTTGTATTTTTGCTTTAGTTCTATTTTTTATATTTATTATTCGAATGTCCGTGAAACTATTTTGGCACGTATACATTTATATTATGCTTAACTAATTCGAGTATAACTGAGTTAGATAAGATATCAAATTACAATCCTAAAGGTTGATGACTCAGACCCCACCCTGTAATTATAAAACTTAAACAAATGTGCTTAGATTAAGTATTGAAAATTTATTGTTTATGAAAAGATATCTTTATGAAGATCAAACTACCATATAATTAATTTTCTTTTTAAGTTACCATTTATATACTAATTTTAAAATGACATACAATATCTTATCTTAGTTAGATTTTGTTCTTTTTCGATAATGTCTTATTACCGGTTTGGAAAGGTCATACAAATATATATTCCAAAAAAATAGGATAACATTAGCGATGATTCATTAATGATGAGTTACGATCATCCACCTCTTATATCATGACGTGTATCGAACTTTGTCGTCATTCATATTATGACCTGTTTCACACTTTATCGTGATTCATGGAATCGCATGATAAGAGAACAATGAGGTCTTTTCAAATTGAAAATACTATAATATATGTTTCGTACGTTTGACTTGACTTACAGAAAAACTTACGAAGTCATTCCGTGAATCTGGCATATTTTGCTTTACTTCAAATTTTTATTTTTATTCTTCGAAAGTATGCAAGACTCTTTTGACATATATACATTATTTAACTTAGTTAAATATTGAAAATTTATAGTTTCATGGAAAATATGAGAAACTATCATATAATTCTTCTTTTTAGGTTATCGTTTATATGCTATTAAGAAGACACAAATTCTTAAAAGAAAATGTTGGAATGCCTTCAATCTGTTTGACCCGCTACAAATGCTTCAGTACAAAAAAATTGATTTGGGTTCCACCATTAGGTATCTGAATTGGACTTTGATCGATTATGTATTAGGTCATTAGAATAATGTCATATATAAATTTTCTAATGATTTCTATCATCTCCTTTAGTCTGTAATCTGTAATCTCTCTCATTTCGTAATACAAACGGTTTTCTCCCTTATGCTCGTAGACATAACTAACATAACGTTAGTGAACTACGTAAACTCTATGTCGATTCTCACTCTTATTTTTTGTTGTTCGAATTTGTCTTAACAAAAGATATTGTTATTAGTTGACTCTTTAATGATGAGTTACGGTTGATTCACTTCTTATATCATGGCGCATATCGACTTTATCGTCATTCATGGACTCACATGATAGGATTATAATTTTTAACTTCTTGTATTTTTGTACAATTAAAAATAAAAAAAAAAATTATTATCTTCGCTTATAAGTTTCGTAATGTTGACTCGGTCTTCTGGAAAAAGTTACAGTTTCATTCGATGAACCTTGCATGTTTGCTTTAGTTCAAATTTTTATTTTTATTATTCGAGAGTATGTGAGACTCTTTTGACACGTATATATTATTGCTTAGCTAAATTCGAACATAACTAAGTAGATAAGACACCAAATTATAATTCTAAAGGTTGATGATTTCATGTATTTCTTTTTTCAAATTTCTCAAAACAGACAAAATATAACTCAAATTCATTTTAATATATTTTAACTTAGTGTATTTTATTACGATTCAAAATAATAAAAAAAATATTTATCTTTACTTACATATTTCGTAATGCTGATTCGATCTTCCAGAAAAACTTACGAATTCATTCGATAAACCTACCTTTTTGTTTTAGTTCAAATTTTTATCTTTATTATTCGAATGTCCGTGAAACTCTCTTAACATGTATACACTTATATTGTGCTTAGTTAATCTGAGTATAACTCAGTGAATAAGACACCAATTACAATCTTAGAAATTGATGACTTAAACCCCACCCTGTTGAACTTAAAAAAAAAATAACAAAGAAAAAAATATTTTGCTTAGTTACATATCGAAAGTTTATTGTTTTTATTGGGAAAATATCTTTATAGAGAAACTACCATATAACTTTTCATTTTAGGTTAGCGTTTATATATGCTATTTAGCGAACATACAAAATCTTAGCTAGATTTTGTTCATTTTCGATAATGTCTTATTACCAGTTCAGGAAAGTCCGACAAATATATATACCACAAAGAAAGATATCATTAGATGATTTATTAATGATGAGTTATGGTCATTTACCTCTTATATCATGGCGTGTATCGAACTTTATCGTCATTCATATTATGAACTCATCTCGCACTTTATCGTGATTTCATGGTTCGCATGATGAGAGAACAAGGCATTTTCCAATTCAAAATACTAAAAAAATATTATCTACATTTATACGTATCGTACGGTTGACTCGGCCTCCCAGAAAAACTTACGAAATCATTTAGTGAACCTTGCATATATATTTGCTTTAGTTTAAATTTTTATCTTTATTCTTCGGAAGTATGCAAGATTCTTTCGACACATATATTTACTAATATGAGTATAACTCAACTTACGTAGACAATGTATTATCTACCAAAGAGTTTGAGGTTGGAAACACTCACACACACGTGTAAAAACAAATAAAATAAAATGGGATATGGAGTAAATTTTTAATATATAACCATTGGTCATGGGCCTTAACCTAAAAAGCCCGATAGTTTTGGGGCACAGAATGTTGAGCCCAAATCCTAATTACCCTTCTTGAAGATTCATTGCTTCTTGCTTCTCTCACACAAACGCAAGTGATTTTTGGTTTCGCTGGTCAATCTCTCACAAGGAACCAGAGAGCGCGAAGAAGGAGGGAGCTTGCTGAGAGGTTTTCCTCTGGATTTCTAGTTCGAAGGGAAGGAATTAAGATTCACTACAATGGCGGGAAAAGAAGTTCGCGAATACACCAATCTCTCCGATCCAAAAGGTACCCACATAAAATTATTATCTTGGAGTTTTGATCCTTGTTCTAAATTTTGTTTTTCTAAGCCGCCATTCCCATTTCTTTCTACAATTACAGACAAGAAATGGGGTAAAGGGAAGGATAAGATTGACGATGAAGATGTCACGTTTCAACGAATGGTTGCGAAGGTTAGCGCAATTTTGCCTCAACCACTTTCTTTCTCTTTGTTTCTTGAATATATTTAGCTTCTCTATCTTTCTTTGTTCATCTTATAATCATTAATCAGTTTCTCGAGTTAACATTTTTTCGAATTGGACTGAGCAATATTAAGGTAGAACTGTAGAATTTCCTAACATTTTTCCGAATTGGACATTGCATTGATTACGTTCTATTTGAACCCTTCTGTTATAGAAAAAATGTAGGTGTTTTGTTGTTTTAAATAGACAAAAAAGGAGGAAATTGAGTCTTCAATTTGAATTGAGAAGGGTTCTATTACTTGTGATATGACCAACCTATGGAATCATAAGTGATTGTATACTGCTCATTCTTTCCCTTTTAATTTGCTGATTTAAGAATTTGTTATTAAGTTTTTGTTGCCAGATTCTGTTTATCATATTGTACTTCTTGCTTCTTTGGATGGAGCTAGATTCGGACAGGCAGATAGACATTTTGGATAGAGCTTTCATGCTTCTCTGAGTAGCCAACGTTTCTTAAACCTGGATTGTTTTAAGGCTAAAATTCTCATAAATAAAACATTTAGGCCCGTTTGATAACTATTTTGTTTTTGAAAATTGTGCTTGTTTTCTTCCCATTTATTTACAATGATTTTTCATCTTCCTAAGTAAACATTTGAATTCTTAGCCAAATTCCAAAAACTAAAATAAGTTTTTAAATACTTAAGTGCATGTTTGGTTCGTGACAACAAAAATTTGAAAACAAGGGATTCAATAAAAAAAATTCACAGAATCCGGAAAGAGTTTTCAAAAACAGAATCCAGATTGCATACCAAACGCTTATTCACTGGACTCAAGGGAATTTGAAAACATAAAACAAAATCTGGATTGCTTGCCAACCATGCCCTATTTTTTTTTAGTTTTTAAAACTATGCTTGGATTTTGAAAACATTGGTAAAAACTAAAAAGTAGATAACAAAACCAAGAAACTCATAAGTGGAAGTAGTGTTTATAAGCTTCATTTTCAAAAACCAAATGATTATCAAGCATGACCTTAACTGTTGACATTGTGTGGTAGAGCTAGCTTGTCACGTGACGAAGCTTTTAAGTTTCATGTGCTTGAGCAAGCATGTTTATCCTCCTGTATTGATTATTAAAGGCCAAATTCCAAATCTGTTTTCCTATAAAGTATGGGCAGAAGGATCATACTGGTTATCTCAAGCGTGACCTGAAGGTTGGTTTGGTGATGTAGATCCCCAAGCGATTGCTTCCCTGATCATTACAGAGGTGTATCTAAAATATTGATATTTTTGTCAATTTTACCTAGCTTTTTAGACTTAAGGCATCATTTGAATTATAGGTTTTGGGCACATGAGTTTGGCTTGTAGCCCTCATTTGAGTATTAGACTTTATCCCAACCATCATGGGTTGGCCTAGTGGTCATTAAGGACCTTGTGAACTTAGAGGGAGTGAGTTCAATCCATGGTGGCCACCTACCTAGGAATTAATTTCCTACGGGTTTCCTTGGCAACTAAATGTTGTAGGGTCATGCGGTTGTCCTGTGAGGGTGCGAGTAAGCTAACCTGGGCACTCACGGATATAAAAAAGAAAAAAGAAAAAAGTATGTAGATTTTATCCAAGCTACCAATTTGCCAATCCTATAGGTTGAAACAGTCAAATTATATTGGCTTATAAACCAATTTCTCATTCTATGGAATAACTTTTACAATTCTATACCTACAAATCTACTCATTTCCTTGAGGTCGGAAGTTCAAATCCTCATCCCTAAATTGGTTGTACTAAAAATTTAATTTCATACCTACAAATCAAAATACATGCAAGTTTTTGAAACTCAGTATTTTCATTGATTATTGCATATTTTTTGCTTGTCAAGAAAAAACATTTCTCCTTATCCCCTTGGGTTATGAACCACATCTCATTTCATGTTGAAATGATTGGCCTTTATATGTTGTTAATGGAAGTGGCCGTTTATAAGAATTATCAGATAGCCTGTAGATGTAGGTTCTTATGTATTGTGATTATCGTTCTGTTGAAGTATTCAGTTGGTTGTTTCTTATTGCGCTCTTTATCCATTTCTTCCTTTGATCTTTTCTCCAGCTTTGGTTATGTGCAGGTTTCCCACGCTTTCTCATTATGGATTTTTAGTAGTGTAATACCTGTTATATAACTTTAATGGTTTTCCAGCAGTCTTAAGTTGTTTTCCAGCAGTCTTAAGTTGCTTAGTTTCTCTTGTGAAATCCCGTGAGGAAAGTTTTCTAATAACTTGCCCTGGCAGGGATCTTGACTTTTCTTACTGGGTGGCTGATACAAGCAGATGCAAGAGGTTGCAGGAGAACGTGGAGGTTATCTTCATGGGCGAGGCGGTAACCCTCTCTCTCTGTCTGTGTGTATCTGTGTGTGTGCATCCCCTCACAATTCTTAATATTAGTTTTGGATTCTTAATGTTGACTTGAGTTTGGAGTTTGCAGCCTTGGACAGTGATGATTTGCTCTATCTCAAGGAGCAGATGGAAGCTGAGGAGGATGCAGAGCGCCTCCTTAGACGCACTGAGAAACGAGCCTTTGCAGCATTTAAGATATCCTTTTTCAGTTTCGTAGTTATGCAAATTAAAAGATACTGCTGTGTTGGTGGCATTCAAAGTAGCTATGGTGTTTTTTCTTTTCCCTTCTAAAAGGTTTCTGCCCTTGGATAAAATAAGTTCTGCATGAACCCTTTGATGCTTGTTTAAAGTTATATCACAATGGTGCCAACTACAGAAGAGGCTATCCAGAACACTGTTGTTTATGCCTTAATATCACAATGGTGTTGCCTCATTTCCTTAACAAATCAATACAAAGCTGCTAGTTTGGCTGATTCTGCACCTGCATCGGTTCCTTTGGCGCTTCGTGTTGAGCCGAAGCCAAAGAGTGGAATCAGGTCTCTGTCTTTATGCCACTTATGATTGCACCGATAACGCTTAATGTTTTCTAATGTAGCAAGCTGGTTGCCTGATTACTTACTTCACTCATATATGTGATCAATACTTTCTTGAATGCAGACAGCAAGATCTATTGAAAAGGGTAGTTGAAGTCAAACCTAAAAGGCCAAGAATTTCAAGTCTCAGACATGACATTGACAATGAAAAGGTGAAAGAGAACTCCGTGTCAAAAACAAACAAAACTAAAGGCAAGACAGAAGCTGAAAATCCTGTCAAGAGTTTACTAGGTTTGGCATATCCTAGTTCTGATGACGAGGAAGAATGAAGAATGTTTATAGGCTTTCCATGTAAGATAGTTCAAAGTGTAATATTATATGTAAACTTAGAAGTTTTGACAGGATACTTGCTCTCGCTCCTTCTAAATTTTTTTAAGACTGTAGTAAACTGTTGAGTTAATGAAATTAGTTGTGCTCCATTGAAGTTCTGATGGGAAGCGCTTCTTCAAGTTTGAAATGCCTGTGATGATGATGGCCTTGCCAAATTCCCAGTGCTTCCTTTAAGTTTAGTATCAAGTATGAAAATTGTAAGCTGAATCCATATTTCTAATCTAATTTACCCCATTTCTTTTTTATTATTGATTTGACTTGGATTATGGTCTTTATTGTTCAAAATCTATGGAAATATTAAACCATCTCCATTTTATTTGTGTAAATGTTCATACCCTTTGAGGATCATTGTCTTTTCAGGAAAAAAAAAGAGACTTCATAACAAATTTTAACTTATTTTAAAAAGGTAAAATAATTTTATTTGATTTTTACATAAATAATTTTAAAACTTTGCTTTAAGCTACCTTTTTAGAACTTATGCAAGCCAACAAAACTTCATTTTGTCAAAACGAGAAACTTCATAGGTTTAATTTGGGTGATAATAATGCATTTAAATTTATACATAGAGTAGGATTGAACTCCCACTCCGGACTATCTAGATAAAATTTTGGACTATTTATATAAAATTTGGGCGGTAATAATGCATTTAAATTTTTGTATAGGGTAGGATCGAACCTCCACTCCGGACTATAACTCCAACTCTGAACTATTTCCGTAAAATTTAAAATCAACCTCTAGGGATGTGCTCACCAGTTTTGATAATTTAAAAAAAAAATCCTATCGAACCGGATCCAGCGGTAGGTGTCTTAAAATTAAATGTTAGATAAATGATAAAAGAGTAATGTCCATGTGGCTGTTGATCGAAATGTTTGGTCAATTGCGAGAAGAAAACAAGGCGAAGTTGTTCATCATCAAATTGAAACTCAAATATCTTCTTCCTCTTCTTCCACCCTTCATTCACTCAGAATCATTAGCATCATCAGAGATCATCAATGGCGGGTCTTCTTCTTCACTCCTCTTCAACTGCCAGCGTTCTGGTATGCATAACTTTACTCTTTTCTATCATTTCTTTCTATTCCCCTTCTTCGATCCGATATTGATTTTCCTCTTTGATTCTATTGGAAGTTTGGAGGAGTGGGTAAATCAAAGGAACGGAATCATAATTCAATTTTCTCATCCAAGAAACCTATGCGTGGCACTGGCACCTATCTTCGTCTCGCTCTCGGCTGCAATACTTCTGTTAATGGAATCTGCGCATTTTTCTTCAATCCTGCTGAGGATCCCGTTATCAAAGAAGCTCTTAAGGTATTCTAATTAATAACTCTTACATGAAAAACCCCTTCCTTGTTTCTACATGGATTAAGCCACTTCTTGATTGCTGAGTATGTGCAAATTAGTTAGGGAGGATATAATTAATTGTCCATTGTATTCTCATAGCATAGCAATTGCCTCTTCGACTAGACAACAAACATGGTCACCTTTCTACAAGTGCGAGTTAGGGGCTGTAGAGAGATGTTGGAGTACATACTTGTTTGCCCATGAGGTTTGTAGTTGTTTCTGTCAGGAGTTTGGGTTGTGCTGTAGAGAGACGTTGGAGGCGTTCCTTCTTTCTTCACCCTCCTTTTCCTTTTATTAAGGTTTTTGTGGTAGGCTGGGGAGTGTGCTATTCTGTGGGGTCTTCGAGTGATGTGTAGGCTCTCACCATGTTCAATGTGTCGCTTTGGGCTACGGTGGTTAAACTGTTTTGTAACTATTCGTTAGGTCTCGTTTTGCTTGATTGAAGCTCTTTTCTTTAGTTTCCCTCTTTTTTGTATGTCCTTGTATTCTTTCAACTCAATGTCATCTGGAAGGTTATTTGATGAGAAAAATGTGTAAAGATGTTTATAATTTGTAAACTACAAGTGATAGAAAACTTCAACCACACTCCTCTCTCTTTAGGGGATGGGGAGTAATTTTCACTTTATTGGAAATTTTGGCAATTTAGTATTTTCTCAACTAGATGGTACCTTGAGTTGGTGTTACTTTCACAAGTCCTTTAAACCATATTTTTTCATATATATGAATCTGTATTTGTTACTGGAGAACCAGAATTCTACAGGAAGAAGATAATAATAAGACGGTTGCTGTATTGGTTTCTCTGTTTCGTGCTGCCACAGTGACGGAGCATTTCAAGTATACTTAGGGAACTGATATCCAAAT
The DNA here is from genome assembly GCA_028017165.1 of Herpetospermum pedunculosum. Classification (NCBI taxonomy): domain Eukaryota; kingdom Viridiplantae; phylum Streptophyta; class Magnoliopsida; order Cucurbitales; family Cucurbitaceae; genus Herpetospermum; species Herpetospermum pedunculosum. The sequence continues at coordinate 69,592,747 of CM051528.1, forward strand.
TCCAATCTGCCTACTCATCATAGGTCTCTTTGGAATAACTTTCTAAAAACTTTAAAAAGTTTAATTAGAAAGTCATTTCAAACAGACCCTTCCCTCTTCTACTTCCTTCATACTATACGAAAAACTGAGACTAAACACTTTTCACCTTAAACATGTCCCTGCTCTGATTTCCACCTTGAATTGTGTCACAATACTACTTTGTATTAGAATTCCGACCATCAATGAAATCTAAATAAGAACTCTCCCAATGGATGCCCACAAGATCGATGAGTCGTGGCTGAAAGAAACCAGTATTGGGGCTTCTACGCATTCAGTTCTGCCTGAGATGTCACAACACTATTTGAATTGTTTGGGTTTGGGAAGATTTTATTTTGCTAATTCTTGCCTCATTGCTCATTAAGATTTAAATTTGCTAGAAGCTTATCGGTATCTCATCGGTAAGATCCGCCATCTTCACCATAATGTGTTGGCTTTCACTCATGATATTGCTGAACTGACCGTTTGGCACCAGGCTCATGCTCATCTTTGATGGTTGTTGATTTCCAAAATCCTTGCTCCTATCAAACAGCTCATCTGAGATTTGATGGTTGTTGATTTCCAAAATCCTTGCTCCTATCAAACAAGTGGAGATTGGTGAAGTAAAACTGACTTCATTTTGCCAAATACATTTCCATAAAATTATAGGAGTCTCAATCACTTTGTTGCGACTAGTGTTTAATAGGTTGTTAACTCTTTCTTTTTACAATTGATGACTTGTTTGAAATGACTTTCCAAGTGCTTAAAAAAAGGTTTTGAAGTATTAAAAAAGTGTTTTTAAACATTTAGAAATTCATTCCAAACAGGTCGTGCAATGTCAAGTCAAATGCTTACCATTGCATAGCATTCTCTGTTGGTTCCTTCTAGACAATAGAATTAGATGCCAAGCTGAGAAGTATGAGTACACCCACACTCACGAGTGTAACTGCTCTGATATGGCCTACATTTTATCAAATGTTTCTTCTGCTTTGTAGTTTATATCAAACATACTATTAAAGCAATTTCTATGGCTATAGGAGCCAGTTGCCTTCGCAGGTGGGGTATTTGCTGGACTTCTAAGGCTTGATTTGAACGAAGATCCATTAAAGGAATGGGTTAAGAAGACAGTGGAATCTGCAGGAATCAATGAAGAAGTTAACACTCAAGGATCTGTGGAAGAAGAGGATGGCCCAACAGAGATTGAGATTGAATGATCCCATGAATGGATGGTAGAGTGGTTAAAATCTTATTTATTCCAATAATATAAATTGGAGAAGTGGGGACAAAATGATAATTGATTTGAAGATAGATTTGCCAGATACCAGTTAGTATTTACTATGGTTCCCTTGATTTAAAATGAGATGTGAAATTGAGTTAGGAGTTGATTAATCCTTTCATAATCCAAATACTAGTACTTCCTCCAAAAGTATTTCACCATGTATTTGAGTTAGGAGTTAATTACTATGTTTCTTAAAAAATGAGAAACGAAAACAAGAAATGTTTTTAAAAAAAATGCAAATTAATGTTTGAAACAAAATGTAAAATGTTAAAATTGTTGAAATTAAAATAGAGATAAATAATTTAAAACAATAAAAAAGGTGTAATTAATATATTTAAATTACGAAAAAGTGTAATTAATATATGTAAATTAAGAAAAATAAAAATCAATTAAGGAGAAAGAAAAAGTATTAAGGGCATCATTGAAAAAATTTCGAAAATCTGTAAGGGTAATTGTTCATATTTTTATATATTTAAACATTTTTAAAAATACAAGAACCCTAGTACACAATTTCTCTTAATAATTTAATGTTTGCAATATGTATATTTAGATATTATTTTTAATTTAAATTTTGCTATATATATATATTTGTACATTATTTTAATTTTTGGTAAGGGCCCGGTTAAAATTTTGTAAGAACTCGGTTAAAATTTTGCAATATATAAATTTTGCTCTAAAAATTATTTTTAGTCTCACTTTTATTTTTAGCAATATAATTGAGTTGAATCTTAATCTAACATTATAATGTTGGGTTGAACCTATGACCTCTTAATGAAAGACACAACCTTATGTCAATCAAAAATGAAAATATCCGTAAATCGAAGGGTTCGATATAGATATTAAGGATATATAGATATCCAATATCTTTTATAAATACCCGAAAACATAAAAAAAAAATATCATCTATTAATCTCAATATGGATATAGATACTAATAATAATATCTATAACTTAGTTTGAAATTAATATGAACTTAATTATTAATTTAAATAACTTTTAAAAAAAAAATTGATTTATAGAATTATTCGTCGATATTAATATTTTACGGATATATCTATGGATATATCCGTAAAATTGAACTATCGAGATATGGATATAAATATCGATAATTTCGTCATTGATGTTAATTGAGCTATCCTTGATTTGACAATTTGGGCGATATTTGAAAGATTGAAACAATTTTATCACTTCACTTCAGTTCCATTTTCAACCTCTTTTTTCAGTTACATTATAATTGGAATTAATGTATACAATACACATTCAAATCAATCACATTAATTGTTTTTTTTTTATATGCCCATTTTTGCGGATTGCTATCATAGTGTGACTGTGTGAGTGTCTAAGATTTCACAATATGAGGAATCATCAATTCTAAAATGAAAAAGAAAAATATACTCATAAGAAATGACCAAAATAAACCAAAATAAATGTTTTTAGACCAAAATTGGAGGACTATAGCAAACAATTTTTTCAAATTTTTTTAATGCACAAAAAAAAATTATATTCATATAACATTCACATTTTCTACTTTTTATTTGACCAGATATATATTAAATTCAAACTATTTAACCACTAGTTTAAATAAACTCGTTTATAACTTTCAAAATTTACGGTTTAGAAATTGCATATTTTAAGGCGTTTTTTTTAAGGATTTTTATCAGAAAGTTTTGGTGTTGTATGCTAACCAACCTCCCAACCCATAAATTGAAAAATAGAAAAGTAAAAATGTACTCATAATTTTATTTTATTTTCTTTATTTCTTTATTTTTTTTTACCAAACTGACTTTTTTTAGACAAAAAAAAAATGGAGGACCATAGTAAATTGTTCAAATTTTTTTAATAAAAAAAATGTTTATATTCATATCACATTTACCTTCCCTACTTTTTATTTGGTCTGAAAGCTTTGGGGCGGTAGGTTAAACAACTTCCCAAACCATAAATTGTAAAAAGAAGAAGAAAAATGTACTTAAAAAAAAAAAAAAAAAAGACCAAAATGGACTATAGTAAACGTTTTTTTTCAAATTTTCTTAATTAAAAAAAAAAAACGTTTATATTCATATAACATTCACATTCCCCATTTTTTATTTGACCAAACATGTACACAATTCAAGCGTTATTCAACCACTTGCTTGAAATGGACCCGTCTAGGGTTTTGAGAATTACAATGTAGGGATCGAGTTTTAAGGTTTTTTTGTGATCCTAAAGCATTACGGTTGTAGGTTAATGAACCTCCCAAACCATACATTGATAAAAGAAAAGGAATAATGACTCATAAAGAATTGAACAAAATGACGGGTATTTTTCAAAATTTACAAATTCATAAAAAAATAATAATTATATTCATATAACATTCACATTCTTCACTTTTGGCTACAAACTAAACAATAAAATAAATTAAAAAATAAAATGCTTTGTATCTAAACTAAAACAATTTAGCTTGAAAAATACATAGAAAATAATCACAGATTATATGGATCAAAAGAGTATGTAATCCATTTCTAAAAAAAAATTATTGAGATTATTACAAGCTAAATAAAAAATGATTTAGACAAACACATGAAAGGGTTGGTAAAGAAATTGTACCATTTTTGCTACAAACTAAAAAAGGAAACCTAAGAAGTAATTAAGGCAGAATAATTATTAGGATACGCGGTCAAAACCTAAAATAACAAAAATTAGGATGTGATTATTACTGTAATATTGCTGCCGATTTAGCAAGAAGGGAACTTACTCCTAATTTAACAACGAGGCTGAATAACATTAATTTTTTTTTACATGTTATTCAAAAGTTATCAAAACTCAATTAATAAAAAATATTTTTTATATTTTTTCATTAATTTAACTTATTAATTATAGGAAAAAATTATTCTTATTTTTACCCAAAATTAGTATGATTTTCAAATGTTTAACTGATAAATAATGTGAATTCTAATATATATATATATATATATATATATATATATTAATGTTTTTTAACTTGAATATATATATGAGTCACAAAAGTTGGCTAAGACATGTTAGATATTAGGTTTCAAAGATCGTAAAAAAAAAAAAAAAAAAAAAAAAAAGATGGTTTCTGTTTTTTTTTTTTTTTAAATGTAAAATTACATTGTTTTTATATTATATTTTCAAATCACCATGAAGATTTTGGTTCTAGAGAAATAAACTATTAAATATGTTTCTCCATGCCATACAAATCATTGGACTTTAGTACTGCTTTTAACATTTAATAACGTAGGGTTATTTTACTCCAAAAAAAAAAAAAAAAACAATTACTACTTTAATTTTTAGAATTTTTATTAAATAATACTACAAAACTCTATCACAAATATTTGTGAACATATTCTTCAACTTAAATATTGTATTTTGAATACAATCAAAATCATTTAATTTAATCAAACTTTGTGTACTAATTTCTCCCACTTAGCATTGCTGAACTTGAGGACATCCATCAAATCAGCGTATTATGATATGAAACTGCTATATCTATATTTTTTTATGTATATAAAGTGAGCATAAAAAAGCATAGAAGTTAAGGAGTTAAAATAATTAAAAACAAAAATAGGAGGCATACTTTTTTTTGGTTATGCAAAGAAAAATATATATAATGATAAGTTTGATAGGCATACTGAAAATTAAAATAAGTTAAGCATTAATACATAATATTGGATAGATTAGATAAGATAAATTAATGCGGCGGTGGCGATCAAGTAGGGGGTTTTGGCCTGCAAAGTTGGACTTCTATACCACGCTTAGCACAACGAGAGAGCACCCGAGCTTGAAATATTGATGGTGTTCCCTCTTCCTTCACTTCGAAAGTCAGGTAAAATCTTGTACCCTTTGCAGCTTGATTATTCGCAGAAATAATCCTCACAAATTCAAAATTTGTGCCCTAAGAATATGTATAATTTTAGAACATCATATACTAATATATATAAGTATATTAAAAAAAAAACATACATGTTCGTTGTTGTAATGTTGAATGGCTGCTTTAGCACATGTTGGAATTCTTTGATCCGTATATAATCGGCTTCCCATAATAACCTCAATACGACCAACACCATGAGAATCACGAAAAGAAGGCATATCAAAACCCTGTTAAATATGATATTCATTAGAGATCATGAAGTTGAACCCTAAAAAGTAAATATTATACAGAACCTGAGTTTCATGAAAGGCACGAAGGTATTGCTTCACTTCTTCATCACTCATCTGACGACGTTCACTAATAATTACACAATCTTCATCGGAATCTTCATCTGAATTGTCAAACCGGCTCGATTTTGGTGACGAACAAGAACCCATCAGAAGATATTGAGCGGGGTTGGGAAGAGAGGGAGACAAAAGAAAGAGAGGTATATTTTTTCTTTTTTCAGAATTTATATGAGTGAGATATTTATTGCGTTAGGTGTGCAATTTATTGTGTTAGGTGTGTATTTTTTATTATTTCCTAATATGTTTTGAATAATAAAGATACATCTTTTGATTTTTTAGGTTTCAAAACTATTTAAATCTTGATTTGATTTTTTTAACCTAATTTGTCTTACACACTTTTAGAGATTCTCAATTTTTTACTCTCCCAACAATAACAACATAACTCAATGAATGTGTATAAATTATTGAATTCAACCTTTGATCTTTTAGTTAAAGACACAATTTTTTATTTGATTTAATTCTTTTTCTTCCTAAACACATGGTCTCCACCATATTTATTATTTCTTTCATTATTTTTTATTTTTTATTCTCTAATTCTGTAAGAATTAGAATCATAGGCACATGACTTAGAGAAGACTTGGGGTTTGGGTCTGTGAAAAGGGGGTTGTTTTTGTTGCATTCAAAAAATTGAATTAATCTTGAATCTAAAACAAATGCAAAAATATGTCAAAATCAAAGCAAGCACAGCAATAAGAGGGAGTCGTAACTTTGCAATTAATTGAAAACCCTAATTTTGATTCTTCTAAATTCTATTAAAAATAATTTATTAAAACCTTTACAAATAATAATAATAAGAAGAATAAGTCAGAAGGGTAGGTTTGCAATTAATTACCCTCTTTTATTTTTTCAACCTCACTTTCCTTTCTCATGTTAATACCTTTAATCTACTCTCCTTTTTTTGCTTTTCTGTTTTCGTGTAACCAATCAAATCACCTTTCTTTATTAACGAGAATCTCTTCACAAAGGCTAAAAAATTGAATCTTCCCATTTTTTTAAACCAAATATTAATAATGTACTTTAAATAATTTATTATAGAAATATAGTAGTTTTGAAAGTATTTACAAAAATTAGGGTACTGTACTATGGACACGATTAGAGATAACTCGTGTTCATGGTACACGATTTAGAGGGTAACTCATGTACCATGACACGAGATTCTAAAATAAGAACAACAAATAAGAAGTAGAATATATAGGGAGAAAAAAGATAGCTTAGCAGTTAGCACAATACATATATGCTTGGTTTTGGTTGTTGTTTATATAAAGGGTTGTGACTTTCATTCATATATTTTGTTACACCAATACAGAAAGAAAAAAGAAGGAGATCAGAAAAGGTTAAGCATAGAAAAGGAAAATAGTGGTACAAAGAGATAAATGAGAATTCCAAACAAAAACATGTCTTGTTTGATTTGAATTAAATTATGTCAAACAAAGGCCAACAAAACTTTATAAACAAAACAAAAAAATAGCTCATACATCAAATAACAAAACATTTTTGGAATTGGAATTTGAACATTTTGACTCAGAAATTCTCCAAACGACATGTCGTCTGTTCATTGGTTTGGTTCTGTTTTTGTACCTTAATTGGAGAGGTTACCTTCTTCTGCTACACAAAAACCCTAATTTCCATTCTTCTAAATTCTAATCAAAGGAAAAATATATATATAAGGATAAGATGTGATGTCTATTGCAATATTAATATAAATTAATTTACTTTTTTATTTCTCTCCTGATCTATTTATTGTTCTTAGATAAGAGTTTTGATGCAGTATTTGATTTTTTTTTAGAAATTTAAATTTAATTTTTCACATTTATTAAATTTATGATACTGTGTTAATTTATAAATTAAGAATACTAACCCCACTACATCTATATAGTTGCACAAATACGAGAAATGTGTGCAAACTTAAGTTCTACACGTCGTATTAATACATATTTTACATATATTTCAAAGTAATTATTATACATTGTTTTAATATATTAACATTTTTCTTCAATTGGGTTATTGTTGGGCAATACTTGCTACAACCGCTCTTGAATTCTTTTACAACATCCGAAACTTACGAAACAACCAAGAATTAATCCGATTATCTCTTCAAAATATTCTTGATTGTCTTATCAATTGTGAGGAGGTTAGACCAAAGAATCCCGTGATGATGATTGTGAATGTTATCTATCATGTATCCAAAAAGTTTTTAAGTGAATAATGAAATTTCATGGAGTAGCTAGGGAGAAAGATTATTCCTACGAAGGAGAAAGAAAGGAGTGCACACAAAATCCAAATTGTGGATTGTTAGTTTGTAGTTAATTCACAAACAAAGAAGGAGATTTGTCTCTATATTTATTATTTATCAGTCCATCCGAACATCCATGCTTTAGATAATAGCCTTTGTTTTTTTTTATTAAATTCACCTGTTTGCACTCATTTCTTTCTCTTTCGTAGCGATAATCTTCTTTTTTTAGCTATTCCATGGAATTTCATTATCCACTTAAAAAAATTTTAGACACATGATAGATAACATTCACAATCATCATCACGGAATTCTTTGGTCTAACCTCCTCCTCACAATTGATAAGACAATCAAAAATATTTTGAAGAGATAATCGGATTAATTCTTGGTTGTTTCGTAAGTTTTGGATGTTGTAAAAGAATTCAAGAGCGCTTGTAGCCGTTATTACCCAACAACAACCTAATTGAAGAAAAATGCTATATATCAAAACAATGTATAATAATTACTTTGAAATATATGTAAAATATGTATTAATATGGCACGTAGAAATTAAGTTTGCACACATTTCTGATACTTATGAAACTATATAGATTGAGACTCTTAATTTATAAATTAAGAGAAAGTATCATAAATTTAATATATGTGAAAAAATAAATTTAAATTTTTAAAAAAGAAAACCAAATACTGCATCAAAACTTCTTATCTAACAACAATTAATAGGTAGGAGAGGAATAAAAAACCAAATAAAATAGAAATGCTAAAAGAACAAAAAGAATGGACTGCATTTCCCTTGATCTCTAATTGGCAGAAGAACACCATGAGCGTACCTTTAATTTCAAACAAGATTATTGAAGTCCATTACGTGTAAAATAATAACAATAAAGAACATTAATAAAAAAGAAAAAGAACATTAATAAAATTGTCTATTAAAAAAGGGTAACCGATGAAACAAGAACCTTGTTCAGATATCAACACTAAACTAATTTGATGATTTGTTATAAATTTGATATTTGTAATTATATTTAACATATTTGGAATCGAAACTTTGAAAAGTAAGGTTAGAAAATAACTAATAGTAGAAAGAATATCAAACTAAATAAATAAATAAATAAAAATACTTGTGCCATCAAAATATGAATAAAAATTTTAAATCGTATTTGATTAGAGTAGTGAAGCTGCATGTTATATTACAAGAAGAAGAACATAAGAACTTGAGAAAAAAAATTATAGTAAAATAGTTAGAAGAAGTAGAATGGAGGGAGAAAAACAGAAGTAAAAATTATGTTAGAAGAAGTAGAATGGTGGGAGAAAAATAGAATGGAGACTTGCCTTAGTGGCCATTTGTTCATTTATAGAGGATCATCATTTTCTCCCTCCATGATATAAAAAAATCTTTTAAATTTATTCTTCTTCTTTTTTAAGAACAAATTAGCTTTTAAGTCTTGTAAGTTGTATCAACAAAATATTTTAAAGAAAATCAGAATCATCAAATCAGAAGTTCAAATAAAGCATCCCATTTCTCTCATACTACTTTTCATCTCATCATTCAAATGGATTGCCTTAAAATGGAAAATTTCTCTCTTTTTAAAATAAATGACATTTTCTAATTTTTTTTTATAAATAAAATGGGAATAGATATTATTAATGTTCAATTAATATAATAGATTATTCTTAAAGGGTATAAAACAAACCAAAAATCAATAGCAAACAACACTAAAACAAAAAATCATATAAATACTAATACCACTAATACCTCAATAAAGATGCACAATTATAGGGGTGGCCATCGGTCGGTGTCGGTTTTGGCCGGAAACCGGCGCCGACCACCGACATATCGGTTCACGTCGGTTGGTGATATTCGGCTTTTGAGGGTTTGGAGTGACGACCGTCCGACCATAGTAGCGGTCGGTCGGTTTGAGTCGGTTTCTGGGCGAAGAAAAGAAAAATGAAGAGAAAAAAAAAATCTTCACGGATCGGAGGTGTGGAGAACGAAAGGAGACCGAATGAGATAGGTGAGAAAGAGATGAAGAAAAAGAGAAAGAGGAGAAGGAAAGAAAATGGGAGGAGACTCAAGCGGCGCGACCATGGTGGCGGTGGACCGGTGGAAGGAAGGGAGAGAAGATAGATTAAAGAAAATGGAGGAAGAAGGAGTTGGGAGAGATGAGAAATGAAAAGATGGGAGAGTGAAGGAGTGGAGAGAGAAAGCATAAAATGGTGAGTAAATCAAGGGAAGTGATTGAGTGGAGAGAGAAAAGAAATAAATGAGAGAGTGAATGAGGGATTAAATCGTGGAGTGGAGTGAAAAACAAGAAAAGGAGAGTAGGTTACATGAGAAAGGAAAGTGAGGTTGAAAAAATTAAAGAGGGTCATTAATTGCAAACCTACCCTTCTGACTTCTTCTTATTATTATTATTATTAAGAATATGTGTCTCTTTTACTTGTTGAAATTTAAATGTTGAAATTATTTAAAATTTAAAATTAATTTCCAAACATGAGAAAGGAAATTATAATTAAGTTATTATTATTATTAAGAATATGTGTCTCTTTTACAAATTATTATTATTATTATTATTATGGTATTAACATGAGAAAGGAAAGGAGAGTAGATTATTTAAAATTTAAATGTTGAAATCATTTTTTTCAATAAAAAAATGTGTCTCTTTTGTTGGGAAGTGATTTATTTTTGGGCATTTGAGGGCTTTAGATGAGGAAGTTTGGAGGTTTTTGTTTGATTGTTTAAACATTTAAAGAAAAGAAGATTTGTCATTGTTTATGGTGCTATTTCTCCAAATGTCATCAACTCCAAAATGTGTCTAGGTTTAAAGAAAACTTGCAATGACTTGTTCTTTACTTCCTGAGTTCATATACTGAATGTTTGTTCTCTATCTACTATTCTTTATCATGATATTTTCTACTAGTTCATTCAAGAATTTTGGTCATTGATTTTCATTTTGGGTCCTTTATTATGTTGAGTTTGTACTCCAATGAAGATAGTAGTGTTGAATTTGATAGAAATTTGGAACCTCAATTGATTTCCACACTTGGTGTCTGTCATTATCAATAATGTCTTTGGGGCCTCGATAAGTTAAGTTAAAGTCATGAAACAAGTAGGGAGCAAATAAAATTTGGAATTGACTCAATTTGACAAGTTAAGATGATAACTTGTGTAACTTTTTGTAATTACACTCTAATTTTGAATACTTGGTAAATATTTTATTTTTCATTTTACTCAACTTGCGTTGACATAACTTTATTGTTAGATACTTGTTATTTATCTCAGATTCTTTTAAGCGTTATGTTTATTTTAATTGTAAAATAATCTTTCCATTAACTTTCATGGTAATAGCCAACAAGAGCTTAGCTCAACGGCATAATGTATCGCCTAGTGATCATGAGGTCCTAGGTTCAATCCCCCACCCCAACATGTTGTCAAAAAAAAAAAAAAAAAACTTTCATGGTAATTAAATCATTTTACATTAAATTATATATTTATGACACTAAAAAGAAGATATAAATGGTGACCACTATGACCATGAATAATTAATAGCGGTAAGAAGTGAATATAAAAACCTACAATAACATTAAAAAAAAAAAAAAAAAAAAAAAAAAACATATCATAGTGAAAAATGCTATAAAAAGGCAGAAAAATGCAGTTTCATGCTATAAAAAATGTTTAGCCTTTTTTTATAATGCTATGTGAAGTTTCCATAGCGTTAAGATTACGCAATCGAAAATGAGTTTTTTATAACGTTTTCCACAGCATTGAAAACACGCTATGGAAAGTCAAGGACTTTCAATATCATAGGCTACCACCGGGTGCTTAAAAACGCTATGAAAAGGTTTCAATAACGTTTTTTCAACGTTATGAAACTCGCTATTAAAATGCAAAATAATAAACGTTTCTTGTTACCGCTATGAAAAGTTTTCATAGCGTTAAAATTACGCAATTGAAACTGGATTTTTTATAGCGTTTTGCATAGCCTTGGAAAACCGCTATGGAAAGACACATGGAGTTTCAATAACAGGAACTACCACCGCGGGCCTAAAAACGCTATGAAAAAATTTCGATAGCGTTTTTTGAACACTATTGTATGCGATATTTGTTGTAGTGACATGACACAGTTAATAATTTAATGGTGAATTTGATAGTAAAAAGATATTATATTAATAGTATTATTATTTTACAAGTCACCACCACGTCATTAATTATTATTTTTTTATTTATTTTTACAAGGATTCAAACCTATGACAAATGAGTTAGGGAATTATAAAAATAGCAAAGTAAAACTATATGATATTTGATTTATCTCACATTTTTTAAATTTACTTTAAGTAATAAAATTTTAAAAGGGAAACTAACTCTAATACTAAAAAAACAATACTCTTTTTAGGGTTTTGTATGAAATAATACTACAAAAATCTACTCACTAACATTTGAACATATTTATATATATATAAAATTATATTGTCATGTGAAACTTTGATTATGATTAGGAATATCATATAATATATATAGTCTTTATGCAAGCCTACCTTTGTTTAAAGTCATATTGATATCTTGGAGGTGTGTAAAACATGAGTGTATTAAATCAAACCAAGACAATATCTATTGAACATTTATAAAAAAGAATAAAATAGAAAAAGAAGTTTTTGTAAGAATGGTAAATAATAACCTTGAAAAAGTGATTTTGTTTTTACCCTTTGGTGTGACTTTGTAGAAGACAGCGAAGAGATTCTCCTTGATAAAGATTTTGAATGACAACATTGATGGTTACACCAAAATAGAAAAGCAAGAAAAGGAGAGTAGGTTTAAGGGTATTAACATGAGAAAGGAAATAAGGTAATTAATTGCAAAGCTACCCTTCTGACTCCCTCTTATTGCTCTGCTTGCTTTGATTTTGACATATTTTTGCATTTGTTTAGAATCAAGATTAATTAGCTTATCATTATTCAATTTTTCCACTTTTCTTTAGTTTTACAGAGTTGATTTTGATGGCTTCTTCACCCAAACTCCAACTTTGCAGGCCAAAACCTCCTACTTCATCACCACTGCCGCATTAATTTATCTAATCTATCACATATTAATATGTATTAATGCTTAACTTATCTTAATTTTCAGTACACCTACTAGCTACGTGCTATCCTCATCCTATCAAACTCATCATTATATATATTTTCCTTTGCATAAGTACACAAAGTTTGCTCCTACTTTTGTTTTTAATTATTTTAACTCCTTAATTTCTCTATTCTTTTTTATGCCAACTTCTATATGCATGAAATATAAATTAAAAGATTTCATATTTTGGATAGTAAAATAATTCATTTTGATTTTATTCAATACAATGTTTAAGTTGATAGATTTTGTAGTATTCTTTAATAAAAACCCTAAAAATTAAAGTAGTATTTTTGGTCAATATTTGGACACAAATCATTGCTCTATTTTTATGTATTTTTTGTAAACCCAATTTTAAGAGGCTCAGGTCTATAAAAGGAAAATATGTGCCAAAGACTTAATTTTGATTTGCTGCAATTCAACCCACCAACCTGTAAAAACCTGTTTCTCTTCAGTTCTGTGAATCTGAACCTCTCAGAAATCTTGTTCTTTAGGTATTCTTGGGAAGAGAAGAGATCGACTCTCATCCCAAGGTCCATGCTTTAGATAATAGCCCTTGCTTTACACATTTTAAAAGACTAATATTACATTTTCTACTTCCTCATATTGTATCTCTAGTTTTTGTTAAATACTATATCAACATCGTATTTTAAGACAACATAAATAAATAAATTAAGTTACATACTTTTCTACATTCAAATTTATTTTAAGCCTATAACCTACCATAACTACTTCAGGATGTTCATACTACTCCAACACTTTATGACAACTTCGAAAATATTACCTTTTAATTCTCATTAGACTGTTCTCAACCCAACATCCATATTCATAGTACTCCAAGAATCATTCAAAAAATTGTAACTATAATTGCAATAATTAGTTTATCTTTGAAGTTGTATTTGTAATATACAACAACTCATCATTATGAATTCCATTAACAAATTATAAACGTGCCAAGAAATTAAGGATAAATTAATGTAGTGATGCTTTGTTGTATTTTCAAGTATTAATTCCCAAAACAGAATAATCTCTTCTCCGGGATTGCAAAGATTAATAACTTGTTCATCAAGTTCTGAGTAGAGAAGAACGGCCCCTATCCCTAATAGATTGACCCCAAAATAGCATATCCAAATTATAAGAAAACCCATAGAGGCCACAATTGCAGAATTTACACCTTCTAAATTTTTATTTGTTCGCATATGTAAATAAATTGCGAATATGGTCCAAGTAATAAATGCCCAAGTTTCCTTTGGATCCCAATTCCAATATGATCCCATGTCTCATTAGCCCATACTGTCCCTGAAAGAATACCTATGCTTAAAAAGATAAACCATAGACTAATAATATGATAACTCCAATGATCTAATTGCTGAATCAGTTGAGACTTATAATAATTGTTGGAAGAAAAAAAAGAGGGCTATTACAATTTTACAACGTGAGAAAGGAAATTGATGTTGGAAAGATAAATAAGATAATTTAATTACCAAGTACCAATGAAGAAATAAAATAGGGTAATTAATTGCATAACCTTCAAGTTTGACTCCTTTTTTTAATTATTATTATTATTATTTGGAAAGGTTTTAATTAATTGTTTTTATTAAAATTTAGAAGAATGAAAATTAGGGTTTTCTAAGTATAAAATATCTTTTTGTTTTGTCTGCGTCTTTCATTCCGCGGCCATACAGAGATTTGAAGTTTGATTCATTCCAGCAGGTAACCTTCCGATACTAGTTCTCATTCTTGTCTCTGAATCTGAAATAATAATCCATCTTTTAGAGAGTTGAATTTGATGGGTTCTTCACCCGAACTCCAATTTGAACACCTCCGTGAGATGAATGAGGAAGAGATGAATCTATACTATCGGGTTGTAGGTGCAAGCGAGAGGTGGTTTTCTTTCTTTTTAAAATATTTATAAATTAATAACTCTTTTGGGTGCATATTTAATTATTCCATATACATGATGCAGGGTTTTGATGCCCCAATTTTCCTGATTCCTATGCCATTGCTTCTATTGTGCCTATGATTCACTACCCAGAAATTGCATTACCAGAAGAGGTTAAAGAATGCGCAAAGAAAGCCATTCAACATTACAACCATGAAATATATATATATATATATATATATATATATATATCCTTGCCTTCTTAGGAAAATTATTTAACTTTGTTATATGTATACATACGTGCATGCATGCAGGGTACAAATTTTGAGTTCGTGAATATTGTGAAGGCGAATAAAATCAAGCTTCCCGTGGTATCTTATACTACATCACCTTTGAGGTCAAACAAGTTGGAGCACCTTCTGACTCTCCAACAACAATCTTCCAAGCTCGGGTTTTGGCTGGTCTTTTTGATATAATCGAGGTCCAACTCTGCGGGCCACAGCCCACCCTCCCCTAATTTATCTATCTTTTTGCACTTTTAGTTCTATCAAACCAAACCCCAAACCCTGCTTATAACTATTATTATTATTAACCTATTTTACTTTTATGCATAACCTTACCTCTTTTCAATATATAATCATGCATATCTAAGAGTTGTACAAGTTATATTTTGAAAACTTCTTTGAAAACTTCTCTGAAATCTCTAAGAATCACCTATAATTTTCAATGTTGGGTACAATACTTAATATTATGGAAAGAAACAATTTATACCCCTAAACTTTTTATGAGTACATTCTTCCCTTTTCTTTTTTTCAAAGCAAAGTTTGGGACCCTACAACCCCAAAGCTTTAAACAATCTTAATAAAAATACCTTAAAATTGTCGGAGGCAATAACGGAAAAATTGAGACAAAATCAAAATGAAGAGATAATATGGAGAATTTTCTTGTATTGAGTGCTATGACACTTTGCTCAATTGGAACTTAGTTTCAAGGGTGGAGAACACACCCTCACATATTCCAAGGAGTTACAATCAAGAACTCAAAGGACTAATTATTGAGGTTACAAATTATTCATTTAACACCCCGTCTTAATTTGTAATTTTCAAAAACTTCTGGAACTTCTCGAACTTCTCTAACGTAACAGCTTTGGTGAACATATCAGCAGGTTGATCATTGGTGTTGATGAACTCCAAGTAGATTTCTTCTTTGTTTACCAAATCTCTAATGTAATGATGACGTAGTTCAATATGCTTTGATCGAGCATGAAAGACAAGATTCTTTGTCGACATATTATCACAAAATATTTTTGTTGACATGACTGACTCTATTTGAAGATCTTTGAGAATTCTCCTTAACCAAACAGCTTCACAAGAGGCTTCAGTTGCAGCTGTATATTCTGCTTCCGATGAGGATAAGGCTACAGTTTGTTGTTTTCTCGAACTCCAAGATATTGCATTATATCCCAAACAGAACACATAACCTGAAGTACTTTTTCGATCGTCAAGGGAACCAGCCCAATCACTGTCAGTGTAGCCAACCAATTGACAATCTTTCTCATGGACATATTTTAGTCCATGTTTTTTGGTACCCAGACTTCGAAAACTTTTTGGATCTGCTTTACCAGCATTATCATCACAACATAACTTCTCATTTGAATCTTGAAGCTCCCACGTCTTATTTCTTTCGATGCTAGCTATTTCGTCATCCATAGCTTTGTTCCAAACGTCTTCTTTTGCGACATCATCAAAACTTTGTGGCTCACAAGCAAACATAGCGAAGTGTTCACTTGAAGCATATATATCTTGCAAAGACCGCATTCTTCTTGGAGGAGATTCTGAGTTATCTTGATTTGAAGTAGCTTCAACTAGAGATCTTGACGAAGTTGGCGGAGAACTTCTTGGTGATCCCAAATTCTGAGAAACTGGTTGTCAATCAGGCTCTTGAATAATTTCATCATGTTGAGAAGGTTGAGAATTATAATTCTCAAAATCCCATGTGGTCATTTCATCGAATATTACGTCTCTTGATATCAATAATTTCTCCGTCTTCGGATTTAGAAGTCGATATCCTTTTGATTCATCACTATATCCGATGAATAAGTATTTAGCTCCCTTTTTTATCAAACTTCTCTCTTTCCCGTGAAGGAACAAGAGAATAAGCTAGACAACCAAAAACTTTCAAGTGATCAATAACTGGTTTCTTCTTATTCCATGCTTCGAAGGGAGTTTTGTCTTTGACTGCTTTAGTAGGACATCGATTGAGGATATAAACAGTCGTATTAACAGCTTCTGCCCACAAATTATTTGGAAGATCTTTGGCCTTCAACATGCTCCTTGCCATTTCCACAATGGTTCGATTCTTTCTTTCAGCAACGCCATTTTGCTGAGGGCTATGTCGAACCGTGAGTTGTCTCATTATGTCATTCTCCTTGCAATAGTCCATGAATGGTTTATAAATGAACTCGCCTCCACGATCTGTTTTCAATGTCTGAATCTTTTTGCCACTTTGATTTTCTGCAAGAGCCTTGAACTGAAGAAAACTAGCAAAAGATTCTGATTTTTCATTAAGAAAATAAATCCACATCATTCGGGTAAAATCATCAACGAATAATATGTAATATCTCTTGTTAGTGAGTGATGAAGTTCTTGTGGGGCCACATATATCTGAATGTACCAACTCTAATGGAGATTTAACCCTCCATGAAGTTTTAGGGAAAGGAAGTCTATGGATTTTCCCATAAATGCAACCTTCACATATTTTTCCATCATCTTCAATATTTGGAAGTCCAATCACCATATTTTTCTGTTTTAAAGTACGAAGACTTTTGCTGTAAAGATGACCATACCTTAAATGCCACAAGTGTGAAATATCTGACTTTCGCTTTTGAGAGCAAAATTCTCTTCTAATGGCATAAGGAGCGGGAAGACTTTGGTAGCATATCAACTTTTGCAACTATCTGGTCATTTTTCTTGTCTAGAATAATGCATTTGCCATCATCAAAGTTAACTGCATATCCATTTTGGAGCAATTGACCTACACTCAACAATTTTTTAGTTATGCTAGGAACATAAAGAACATCTGAAATATACCTCGTATCTCCTTTCTTGGTGTGTACAACAATGACACCCTTTCCTTCTGCTTTCTGCATCTTGCCATCGCCAAGCTGCACTTGAGAGCTAAAATTGTGATCATTCTTGACAAATAAGTCTTTATTTCCTGTGATATGATTACTGCAACCACTATCAAAGGTACCATTTACTTTGAGATTGACTTTGGTCAATTGTGCAACAAAATAATTTCTCCCATTCATCTTCTTTTGTAAAATTTGCTTCATCTTTTTCTTTTTATTTTGAAACCAGCAATCTTTTTGGGAATGATTTGGAATCCGACATTTAGTGCATCTAAAGTAACAATCTTTAGACTCATGATTTGACTTTTTGCAAATAATGCAGTGAGAGTCGAAATTACCAGATTTGCTTTGCCATTTTTCCTTGTCTCTTTGACCTTGTTCTTTCTTTTGCGTCGGATTCCATCGTTTTTTGGAGTTGGACTTGTAAGTCTTTTTTTCTGCAAAATCGAGCTTGGTATGAAAAGTTTGCTCCACTGATTGACTTGGAGACTTGTTCAGCCTTTCTTCGTAAGGTTGAAGTGAACCCATTAGTTCAAAGATTGTCAACTTAGACACATCTTTGGATTCTTCTATGGCAGCAACAACATGATTGAATTTTGAAGGAAGACTCCGGAGAACTTTTTCATTGATTCTCTTTTCTGGAATTGTTTCCCCATAACACTTCATCTAGTTGATTATCTGTGAAACGCGAGAAAAATAATCTCGAACGTTTTCACTTTCCTTCATCGCCAAGTTGTCAAATTCTCTCCACAAGGATTGCAACTTGATGGAAATAACTTTTTCAGTTCCTTTAAATTCTTTCTGCAAAATCTCCCAAGCATCTTTAGCTTTTTTAATACCAAAAATTCGAGGGAAAATTGACTTACTTACACCTTGCTGAATGAGACGAAGCGTTAAAGCATTTCGCTTTTTGTTCTTCTTAAACTCCTTCTCTTGATCTGCTGACCGCTCTAAAGTGGCTTCATCTTCTTCTACAGTAGGTACTTCATAATCTTCTTCAATGATTTCCCACAGAACTTGAGAAATAAAAATGGTCTCCATCTGACTTTGCCAATATTCATAATGCTCTCCATAAAAACCGGAACTTGGTTTGTTGAGATTGAAAACAAGTTTGGAACACAATTGGTGTTCATTTTAGGATAGCTCTGATACCAAATTTGTTGGAGGCAATAACGGAAAAATTGAGACAAAATCAAAATGAAGAGATAATATGGAGAATTTTCTTGTATTGAGTGCTATGGCACTTTGCTCAATTGGAGCTTAGTTTCAAGGGTGGAGAACACCTCTATTTATTAGGTGTTAAAAAGAGACTCTATAGATTCCTAGAATTAACTCTTAGGAAGTTACATGACCTTTCATATTAGGGAGTTACATGACTTTTCATATTGGTAGGAGACTATAGAGATTTCTAGAATTAACTCTCTAGGAAGTTACATGACCTTTCATATTGTTAGATCCCTTACATATTCCAAGGAGTTACAATCAAGAACTCAAAAGACTAATTATTGAGGTTACAAATTATTCATTTAACACCCTGTCTTAATTTGTAATTTTCAAAAACTTATGAAACTTCTCGAACTTCTCTAACGTAACAGCTTTGGTGAACATATCAGCAGGTTGATCATTTTGAGCTCGTGAATATTGTGAAGGCGAATAATCAAGCTTCCCGTGGTCTCTTATACTACATCACATTTGAGGTCAGACAAGTTGGAGTTGGAGCACCTCCTGACTCTCCAACAACAATCTTCCAAGCTCGGGTTTTGGCTGGCCTTTTTGATATAATCGAGGTCCAACTCTGCAGGCCACAGCCCACCCTCCCCTAATTTATCTATCTTTTTGCACTTTTAGTTGTATCAAACCAAACCCCAAACCGTGCTTATAACTATTATTATTATTAACCTATTTTACTTTTATGCATAACCTACCTCTTTTCAATATATAATCATGCATATCTAAGAGTTGTACAAGTTATATTTTGAAAACTTCTTTGAAAACTTCTCTGAAATCTCTAAGAATCACCTATAATTTTCAATGTTGGGTACAATACTTAATATTGTGGAAAGAAACAATATATACCCCTAAACTTTTTATGAGTACATTTTTCCCTTTTCTTTTTTTCAAAGAAAAGTTTGGGAGGCTACAACCCCAAAGCTTTAGGACAAAAATCCTTAAGAAAAACACCTTAAAATTCGATCTCCAAATCATAAATTCCAAAACCCTAAACGAATTCATTTCAATTACGTAGTTGAATAACTTGAATTTGGTACATGATCGGTCAAATAAAAAGTGGTGAATGTGAATTTTATATGAATATTCACTTTTTTTAAAAAAATTTAAAAAATCGTTTACTATAGTCCTCTCCAATTTCGGTCTAAAAATGATCATTTTGGTCATTTTTTTTGTATGAGTACATTTTTCCTTTTCTTATTTCAAATGTAATTTTGAGAGGTTAATTAACCTACACCCCCAAAGCTTTAGGACAAAAAGCCTAAAAAAAATACTTTTAAATTTGATCCCTAAACCGTAAATTTTTAAAACCCTGAACGAGTTCATTTCAACTACGTGGTTGAAAGACTTGAATTTGGTACATGCTCGGTCAAATAAATGTGGGAAATGTGAATGTTATATGAATATAAATTTTTTGTGAATTGGAAAATTTTGAAAAATCGTTTACCATAGTCCTCCAATTTTGGTCAAAAAATGATTTTTTTTTTTTTTTTTTTTTTTTGAAAAGGATACTTCATTGATGATCAAGAGAAATAGAGAAGGAAAGGCTAGAGAAAAGTCTTCCAATTGAGTACAATGATAGATAAATCATAGTTACAAAATAATTTAGATTTCAAGCACCACGAAGCAGCATTGAGGATGATATCGTCCCAAAGCTGAAAAAAAGTCTTCGAACTATCATTGAAAATTCGGTTGTTTCGTTCCAACCATAAGTTCCATAAAATGACACCAAATATGTTGCTCTAAAGGATGTTTCTGGCAGATGTTTGAGATATGTCAAAACCTTGAGATAAGAAAGTATCAAAATTGCTCGATCTTGATGCGAACAATCTTGATTCATTAAATAAGATGGACCAGAGGTTATCGGCATAAGAGCAATGATAGAAGATATGATCCAAAGATTCAGAATTCCTCTTGCAAAGAACACACCAACTTGGATTCAAATTCAACTTGGGGAAACGGACTTGCATCTTGTCAGCCGTGTTTAAACCTTTGTGCTTAACTGTCCAAAGAAAGAATTTGCATTTTTTGGGGAAGTATAAAGCAGAAAAAATAACCTACCTCTTTTTATAATAAGGCAGAAAAATGCAGTTTCATGCTATAAAAAATGTTTAGCCTTTTTTTATAATGCTATGTGAAGTTTCCATAGCGTTAAGATTACGCAATCGAAAATGAGTTTTTTATAACGTTTTCCACAGCATTGAAAACACGCTATGGAAAGTCAAGGACTTTCAATATCATAGGCTACCACCGGGTGCTTAAAAACGCTATGAAAAGGTTTCAATAACGTTTTTTCAACGTTATGAAACTCGCTATTAAAATGCAAAATAATAAACGTTTCTTGTTACCGCTATGAAAAGTTTTCATAGCGTTAAAATTACGCAATTGAAACTGGATTTTTTATAGCGTTTTGCATAGCCTTGGAAAACCGCTATGGAAAGACACATGGAGTTTCAATAACAGGAACTACCACCGCGGGCCTAAAAACGCTATGAAAAAATTTCGATAGCGTTTTTTGAACACTATTGTATGCGATATTTGTTGTAGTGACATGACACAGTTAATAATTTAATGGTGAATTTGATAGTAAAAAGATATTATATTAATAGTATTATTATTTTACAAGTCACCACCACGTCATTAATTATTATTTTTTTATTTATTTTTACAAGGATTCAAACCTATGACAAATGAGTTAGGGAATTATAAAAATAGCAAAGTAAAACTATATGATATTTGATTTATCTCACATTTTTTAAATTTACTTTAAGTAATAAAATTTTAAAAGGGAAACTAACTCTAATACTAAAAAAACAATACTCTTTTTAGGGTTTTGTATGAAATAATACTACAAAAATCTACTCACTAACATTTGAACATATTTATATATATATAAAATTATATTGTCATGTGAAACTTTGATTATGATTAGGAATATCATATAATATATATAGTCTTTATGCAAGCCTACCTTTGTTTAAAGTCATATTGATATCTTGGAGGTGTGTAAAACATGAGTGTATTAAATCAAACCAAGACAATATCTATTGAACATTTATAAAAAAGAATAAAATAGAAAAAGAAGTTTTTGTAAGAATGGTAAATAATAACCTTGAAAAAGTGATTTTGTTTTTACCCTTTGGTGTGACTTTGTAGAAGACAGCGAAGAGATTCTCCTTGATAAAGATTTTGAATGACAACATTGATGGTTACACCAAAATAGAAAAGCAAGAAAAGGAGAGTAGGTTTAAGGGTATTAACATGAGAAAGGAAATAAGGTAATTAATTGCAAAGCTACCCTTCTGACTCCCTCTTATTGCTCTGCTTGCTTTGATTTTGACATATTTTTGCATTTGTTTAGAATCAAGATTAATTAGCTTATCATTATTCAATTTTTCCACTTTTCTTTAGTTTTACAGAGTTGATTTTGATGGCTTCTTCACCCAAACTCCAACTTTGCAGGCCAAAACCTCCTACTTCATCACCACTGCCGCATTAATTTATCTAATCTATCACATATTAATATGTATTAATGCTTAACTTATCTTAATTTTCAGTACACCTACTAGCTACGTGCTATCCTCATCCTATCAAACTCATCATTATATATATTTTCCTTTGCATAAGTACACAAAGTTTGCTCCTACTTTTGTTTTTAATTATTTTAACTCCTTAATTTCTCTATTCTTTTTTATGCCAACTTCTATATGCATGAAATATAAATTAAAAGATTTCATATTTTGGATAGTAAAATAATTCATTTTGATTTTATTCAATACAATGTTTAAGTTGATAGATTTTGTAGTATTCTTTAATAAAAACCCTAAAAATTAAAGTAGTATTTTTGGTCAATATTTGGACACAAATCATTGCTCTATTTTTATGTATTTTTTGTAAACCCAATTTTAAGAGGCTCAGGTCTATAAAAGGAAAATATGTGCCAAAGACTTAATTTTGATTTGCTGCAATTCAACCCACCAACCTGTAAAAACCTGTTTCTCTTCAGTTCTGTGAATCTGAACCTCTCAGAAATCTTGTTCTTTAGGTATTCTTGGGAAGAGAAGAGATCGACTCTCATCCCAAGGTCCATGCTTTAGATAATAGCCCTTGCTTTACACATTTTAAAAGACTAATATTACATTTTCTACTTCCTCATATTGTATCTCTAGTTTTTGTTAAATACTATATCAACATCGTATTTTAAGACAACATAAATAAATAAATTAAGTTACATACTTTTCTACATTCAAATTTATTTTAAGCCTATAACCTACCATAACTACTTCAGGATGTTCATACTACTCCAACACTTTATGACAACTTCGAAAATATTACCTTTTAATTCTCATTAGACTGTTCTCAACCCAACATCCATATTCATAGTACTCCAAGAATCATTCAAAAAATTGTAACTATAATTGCAATAATTAGTTTATCTTTGAAGTTGTATTTGTAATATACAACAACTCATCATTATGAATTCCATTAACAAATTATAAACGTGCCAAGAAATTAAGGATAAATTAATGTAGTGATGCTTTGTTGTATTTTCAAGTATTAATTCCCAAAACAGAATAATCTCTTCTCCGGGATTGCAAAGATTAATAACTTGTTCATCAAGTTCTGAGTAGAGAAGAACGGCCCCTATCCCTAATAGATTGACCCCAAAATAGCATATCCAAATTATAAGAAAACCCATAGAGGCCACAATTGCAGAATTTACACCTTCTAAATTTTTATTTGTTCGCATATGTAAATAAATTGCGAATATGGTCCAAGTAATAAATGCCCAAGTTTCCTTTGGATCCCAATTCCAATATGATCCCATGTCTCATTAGCCCATACTGTCCCTGAAAGAATACCTATGCTTAAAAAGATAAACCATAGACTAATAATATGATAACTCCAATGATCTAATTGCTGAATCAGTTGAGACTTATAATAATTGTTGGAAGAAAAAAAAGAGGGCTATTACAATTTTACAACGTGAGAAAGGAAATTGATGTTGGAAAGATAAATAAGATAATTTAATTACCAAGTACCAATGAAGAAATAAAATAGGGTAATTAATTGCATAACCTTCAAGTTTGACTCCTTTTTTTAATTATTATTATTATTATTTGGAAAGGTTTTAATTAATTGTTTTTATTAAAATTTAGAAGAATGAAAATTAGGGTTTTCTAAGTATAAAATATCTTTTTGTTTTGTCTGCGTCTTTCATTCCGCGGCCATACAGAGATTTGAAGTTTGATTCATTCCAGCAGGTAACCTTCCGATACTAGTTCTCATTCTTGTCTCTGAATCTGAAATAATAATCCATCTTTTAGAGAGTTGAATTTGATGGGTTCTTCACCCGAACTCCAATTTGAACACCTCCGTGAGATGAATGAGGAAGAGATGAATCTATACTATCGGGTTGTAGGTGCAAGCGAGAGGTGGTTTTCTTTCTTTTTAAAATATTTATAAATTAATAACTCTTTTGGGTGCATATTTAATTATTCCATATACATGATGCAGGGTTTTGATGCCCCAATTTTCCTGATTCCTATGCCATTGCTTCTATTGTGCCTATGATTCACTACCCAGAAATTGCATTACCAGAAGAGGTTAAAGAATGCGCAAAGAAAGCCATTCAACATTACAACCATGAAAATATATATATATATATATATATATATATATATATATATATATATATATATATATATATATATCCTTGCCTTCTTAGGAAAATTATTTAACTTTGTTATATGTATACATACGTGCATGCATGCAGGGTACAAATTTTGAGTTCGTGAATATTGTGAAGGCGAATAAAATCAAGCTTCCCGTGGTATCTTATACTACATCACCTTTGAGGTCAAACAAGTTGGAGCACCTTCTGACTCTCCAACAACAATCTTCCAAGCTCGGGTTTTGGCTGGTCTTTTTGATATAATCGAGGTCCAACTCTGCGGGCCACAGCCCACCCTCCCCTAATTTATCTATCTTTTTGCACTTTTAGTTCTATCAAACCAAACCCCAAACCCTGCTTATAACTATTATTATTATTAACCTATTTTACTTTTATGCATAACCTTACCTCTTTTCAATATATAATCATGCATATCTAAGAGTTGTACAAGTTATATTTTGAAAACTTCTTTGAAAACTTCTCTGAAATCTCTAAGAATCACCTATAATTTTCAATGTTGGGTACAATACTTAATATTATGGAAAGAAACAATTTATACCCCTAAACTTTTTATGAGTACATTCTTCCCTTTTCTTTTTTTCAAAGCAAAGTTTGGGACCCTACAACCCCAAAGCTTTAAACAATCTTAATAAAAATACCTTAAAATTGTCGGAGGCAATAACGGAAAAATTGAGACAAAATCAAAATGAAGAGATAATATGGAGAATTTTCTTGTATTGAGTGCTATGACACTTTGCTCAATTGGAACTTAGTTTCAAGGGTGGAGAACACACCCTCACATATTCCAAGGAGTTACAATCAAGAACTCAAAGGACTAATTATTGAGGTTACAAATTATTCATTTAACACCCCGTCTTAATTTGTAATTTTCAAAAACTTCTGGAACTTCTCGAACTTCTCTAACGTAACAGCTTTGGTGAACATATCAGCAGGTTGATCATTGGTGTTGATGAACTCCAAGTAGATTTCTTCTTTGTTTACCAAATCTCTAATGTAATGATGACGTAGTTCAATATGCTTTGATCGAGCATGAAAGACAAGATTCTTTGTCGACATATTATCACAAAATATTTTTGTTGACATGACTGACTCTATTTGAAGATCTTTGAGAATTCTCCTTAACCAAACAGCTTCACAAGAGGCTTCAGTTGCAGCTGTATATTCTGCTTCCGATGAGGATAAGGCTACAGTTTGTTGTTTTCTCGAACTCCAAGATATTGCATTATATCCCAAACAGAACACATAACCTGAAGTACTTTTTCGATCGTCAAGGGAACCAGCCCAATCACTGTCAGTGTAGCCAACCAATTGACAATCTTTCTCATGGACATATTTTAGTCCATGTTTTTTGGTACCCAGACTTCGAAAACTTTTTGGATCTGCTTTACCAGCATTATCATCACAACATAACTTCTCATTTGAATCTTGAAGCTCCCACGTCTTATTTCTTTCGATGCTAGCTATTTCGTCATCCATAGCTTTGTTCCAAACGTCTTCTTTTGCGACATCATCAAAACTTTGTGGCTCACAAGCAAACATAGCGAAGTGTTCACTTGAAGCATATATATCTTGCAAAGACCGCATTCTTCTTGGAGGAGATTCTGAGTTATCTTGATTTGAAGTAGCTTCAACTAGAGATCTTGACGAAGTTGGCGGAGAACTTCTTGGTGATCCCAAATTCTGAGAAACTGGTTGTCAATCAGGCTCTTGAATAATTTCATCATGTTGAGAAGGTTGAGAATTATAATTCTCAAAATCCCATGTGGTCATTTCATCGAATATTACGTCTCTTGATATCAATAATTTCTCCGTCTTCGGATTTAGAAGTCGATATCCTTTTGATTCATCACTATATCCGATGAATAAGTATTTAGCTCCCTTTTTTATCAAACTTCTCTCTTTCCCGTGAAGGAACAAGAGAATAAGCTAGACAACCAAAAACTTTCAAGTGATCAATAACTGGTTTCTTCTTATTCCATGCTTCGAAGGGAGTTTTGTCTTTGACTGCTTTAGTAGGACATCGATTGAGGATATAAACAGTCGTATTAACAGCTTCTGCCCACAAATTATTTGGAAGATCTTTGGCCTTCAACATGCTCCTTGCCATTTCCACAATGGTTCGATTCTTTCTTTCAGCAACGCCATTTTGCTGAGGGCTATGTCGAACCGTGAGTTGTCTCATTATGTCATTCTCCTTGCAATAGTCCATGAATGGTTTATAAATGAACTCGCCTCCACGATCTGTTTTCAATGTCTGAATCTTTTTGCCACTTTGATTTTCTGCAAGAGCCTTGAACTGAAGAAAACTAGCAAAAGATTCTGATTTTTCATTAAGAAAATAAATCCACATCATTCGGGTAAAATCATCAACGAATAATATGTAATATCTCTTGTTAGTGAGTGATGAAGTTCTTGTGGGGCCACATATATCTGAATGTACCAACTCTAATGGAGATTTAACCCTCCATGAAGTTTTAGGGAAAGGAAGTCTATGGATTTTCCCATAAATGCAACCTTCACATATTTTTCCATCATCTTCAATATTTGGAAGTCCAATCACCATATTTTTCTGTTTTAAAGTACGAAGACTTTTGCTGTAAAGATGACCATACCTTAAATGCCACAAGTGTGAAATATCTGACTTTCGCTTTTGAGAGCAAAATTCTCTTCTAATGGCATAAGGAGCGGGAAGACTTTGGTAGCATATCAACTTTTGCAACTATCTGGTCATTTTTCTTGTCTAGAATAATGCATTTGCCATCATCAAAGTTAACTGCATATCCATTTTGGAGCAATTGACCTACACTCAACAATTTTTTAGTTATGCTAGGAACATAAAGAACATCTGAAATATACCTCGTATCTCCTTTCTTGGTGTGTACAACAATGACACCCTTTCCTTCTGCTTTCTGCATCTTGCCATCGCCAAGCTGCACTTGAGAGCTAAAATTGTGATCATTCTTGACAAATAAGTCTTTATTTCCTGTGATATGATTACTGCAACCACTATCAAAGGTACCATTTACTTTGAGATTGACTTTGGTCAATTGTGCAACAAAATAATTTCTCCCATTCATCTTCTTTTGTAAAATTTGCTTCATCTTTTTCTTTTTATTTTGAAACCAGCAATCTTTTTGGGAATGATTTGGAATCCGACATTTAGTGCATCTAAAGTAACAATCTTTAGACTCATGATTTGACTTTTTGCAAATAATGCAGTGAGAGTCGAAATTACCAGATTTGCTTTGCCATTTTTCCTTGTCTCTTTGACCTTGTTCTTTCTTTTGCGTCGGATTCCATCGTTTTTTGGAGTTGGACTTGTAAGTCTTTTTTTCTGCAAAATCGAGCTTGGTATGAAAAGTTTGCTCCACTGATTGACTTGGAGACTTGTTCAGCCTTTCTTCGTAAGGTTGAAGTGAACCCATTAGTTCAAAGATTGTCAACTTAGACACATCTTTGGATTCTTCTATGGCAGCAACAACATGATTGAATTTTGAAGGAAGACTCCGGAGAACTTTTTCATTGATTCTCTTTTCTGGAATTGTTTCCCCATAACACTTCATCTAGTTGATTATCTGTGAAACGCGAGAAAAATAATCTCGAACGTTTTCACTTTCCTTCATCGCCAAGTTGTCAAATTCTCTCCACAAGGATTGCAACTTGATGGAAATAACTTTTTCAGTTCCTTTAAATTCTTTCTGCAAAATCTCCCAAGCATCTTTAGCTTTTTTAATACCAAAAATTCGAGGGAAAATTGACTTACTTACACCTTGCTGAATGAGACGAAGCGTTAAAGCATTTCGCTTTTTGTTCTTCTTAAACTCCTTCTCTTGATCTGCTGACCGCTCTAAAGTGGCTTCATCTTCTTCTACAGTAGGTACTTCATAATCTTCTTCAATGATTTCCCACAGAACTTGAGAAATAAAAATGGTCTCCATCTGACTTTGCCAATATTCATAATGCTCTCCATAAAAACCGGAACTTGGTTTGTTGAGATTGAAAACAAGTTTGGAACACAATTGGTGTTCATTTTAGGATAGCTCTGATACCAAATTTGTTGGAGGCAATAACGGAAAAATTGAGACAAAATCAAAATGAAGAGATAATATGGAGAATTTTCTTGTATTGAGTGCTATGGCACTTTGCTCAATTGGAGCTTAGTTTCAAGGGTGGAGAACACCTCTATTTATTAGGTGTTAAAAAGAGACTCTATAGATTCCTAGAATTAACTCTTAGGAAGTTACATGACCTTTCATATTAGGGAGTTACATGACTTTTCATATTGGTAGGAGACTATAGAGATTTCTAGAATTAACTCTCTAGGAAGTTACATGACCTTTCATATTGTTAGATCCCTTACATATTCCAAGGAGTTACAATCAAGAACTCAAAAGACTAATTATTGAGGTTACAAATTATTCATTTAACACCCTGTCTTAATTTGTAATTTTCAAAAACTTATGAAACTTCTCGAACTTCTCTAACGTAACAGCTTTGGTGAACATATCAGCAGGTTGATCATTTTGAGCTCGTGAATATTGTGAAGGCGAATAATCAAGCTTCCCGTGGTCTCTTATACTACATCACATTTGAGGTCAGACAAGTTGGAGTTGGAGCACCTCCTGACTCTCCAACAACAATCTTCCAAGCTCGGGTTTTGGCTGGCCTTTTTGATATAATCGAGGTCCAACTCTGCAGGCCACAGCCCACCCTCCCCTAATTTATCTATCTTTTTGCACTTTTAGTTGTATCAAACCAAACCCCAAACCGTGCTTATAACTATTATTATTATTAACCTATTTTACTTTTATGCATAACCTACCTCTTTTCAATATATAATCATGCATATCTAAGAGTTGTACAAGTTATATTTTGAAAACTTCTTTGAAAACTTCTCTGAAATCTCTAAGAATCACCTATAATTTTCAATGTTGGGTACAATACTTAATATTGTGGAAAGAAACAATATATACCCCTAAACTTTTTATGAGTACATTTTTCCCTTTTCTTTTTTTCAAAGAAAAGTTTGGGAGGCTACAACCCCAAAGCTTTAGGACAAAAATCCTTAAGAAAAACACCTTAAAATTCGATCTCCAAATCATAAATTCCAAAACCCTAAACGAATTCATTTCAATTACGTAGTTGAATAACTTGAATTTGGTACATGATCGGTCAAATAAAAAGTGGTGAATGTGAATTTTATATGAATATTCACTTTTTTAAAAAAAATTTAAAAAATCGTTTACTATAGTCCTCTCCAATTTCGGTCTAAAAATGATCATTTTGGTCATTTTTTTTGTATGAGTACATTTTTCCTTTTCTTATTTCAAATGTAATTTTGAGAGGTTAATTAACCTACACCCCCAAAGCTTTAGGACAAAAAGCCTAAAAAAAATACTTTTAAATTTGATCCCTAAACCGTAAATTTTTAAAACCCTGAACGAGTTCATTTCAACTACGTGGTTGAAAGACTTGAATT
Source organism: Herpetospermum pedunculosum (assembly GCA_028017165.1). Classification (NCBI taxonomy): domain Eukaryota; kingdom Viridiplantae; phylum Streptophyta; class Magnoliopsida; order Cucurbitales; family Cucurbitaceae; genus Herpetospermum; species Herpetospermum pedunculosum. The sequence continues at coordinate 69,623,011 of CM051528.1, forward strand.
TGGTACATGCTCGGTCAAATAAATGTGGGAAATGTGAATGTTATATGAATATAAATTTTTTGTGAATTGGAAAATTTTGAAAAATCGTTTACCATAGTCCTCCAATTTTGGTCAAAAAATGATTTTTTTTTTTTTTTTTTTTTTTGAAAAGGATACTTCATTGATGATCAAGAGAAATAGAGAAGGAAAGGCTAGAGAAAAGTCTTCCAATTGAGTACAATGATAGATAAATCATAGTTACAAAATAATTTAGATTTCAAGCACCACGAAGCAGCATTGAGGATGATATCGTCCCAAAGCTGAAAAAAAGTCTTCGAACTATCATTGAAAATTCGGTTGTTTCGTTCCAACCATAAGTTCCATAAAATGGCACCAAATATGTTGCTCTAAAGGATGTTTCTGGCAGATGTTTGAGATATGTCAAAACCTTGAGATAAGAAAGTATCAAAATTGCTCGATCTTGATGCGAACAATCTTGATTCATTAAATAAGATGGACCAGAGGTTATCGGCATAAGAGCAATGATAGAAGATATGATCCAAAGATTCAGAATTCCTCTTGCAAAGAACACACCAACTTGGATTCAAATTCAACTTGGGGAAACGGACTTGCATCTTGTCAGCCGTGTTTAAACCTTTGTGCTTAACTGTCCAAAGAAAGAATTTGCATTTTTTGGGGAAGTATAAAGCAGAAAAAATAACCTACCTCTTTTTATAATAAGGCAGAAAAATGCAGTTTCATGCTATAAAAAATGTTTAGCCTTTTTTTATAATGCTATGTGAAGTTTCCATAGCGTTAAGATTACGCAATCGAAAATGAGTTTTTTATAACGTTTTCCACAGCATTGAAAACACGCTATGGAAAGTCAAGGACTTTCAATATCATAGGCTACCACCGGGTGCTTAAAAACGCTATGAAAAGGTTTCAATAACGTTTTTTCAACGTTATGAAACTCGCTATTAAAATGCAAAATAATAAACGTTTCTTGTTACCGCTATGAAAAGTTTTCATAGCGTTAAAATTACGCAATTGAAACTGGATTTTTTATAGCGTTTTGCATAGCCTTGGAAAACCGCTATGGAAAGACACATGGAGTTTCAATAACAGGAACTACCACCGCGGGCCTAAAAACGCTATGAAAAAATTTCGATAGCGTTTTTTGAACACTATTGTATGCGATATTTGTTGTAGTGACATGACACAGTTAATAATTTAATGGTGAATTTGATAGTAAAAAGATATTATATTAATAGTATTATTATTTTACAAGTCACCACCACGTCATTAATTATTATTTTTTTATTTATTTTTACAAGGATTCAAACCTATGACAAATGAGTTAGGGAATTATAAAAATAGCAAAGTAAAACTATATGATATTTGATTTATCTCACATTTTTTAAATTTACTTTAAGTAATAAAATTTTAAAAGGGAAACTAACTCTAATACTAAAAAAACAATACTCTTTTTAGGGTTTTGTATGAAATAATACTACAAAAATCTACTCACTAACATTTGAACATATTTATATATATATAAAATTATATTGTCATGTGAAACTTTGATTATGATTAGGAATATCATATAATATATATAGTCTTTATGCAAGCCTACCTTTGTTTAAAGTCATATTGATATCTTGGAGGTGTGTAAAACATGAGTGTATTAAATCAAACCAAGACAATATCTATTGAACATTTATAAAAAAGAATAAAATAGAAAAAGAAGTTTTTGTAAGAATAGTAAATAATAACCTTGAAAAAGTGATTTTGTTTAGACAGCGAAGAGATTCTCCTTGATAAAGATTTTGATTTGACAACATTGATGGTTACACCAAAATAGAAAAGCAAGAAAAGGAGAGTAGGTTAAGGGTATTAACATGAGAAAGGAAATTGAGGTTCAAAAAATAAAAGAGGGTAATTAATTGCAAACCTACCCTTCTGACTCCCTCTTATTATTATTATTAATTAGAATTTTAGAAGAATCAAAATTAGGGTTTCCAAGTATAAAAGATCATTTTCTTTCGTCTCTGTTTTGATCCATTCGGCGGCCATACAGAAATTTGAAGTTTGATCCATTTCTTCTTCTGTTGTCAGATCAGTAGGTAATCTTCATATCATTCTGATTATACTAGTTTTCATTTGTCTCTATGAATCTGAAATAATAATCCATCTTCTTCTTGACAGAGTTGAATTTGATGGGTTCTTCACCCGAATTCCAATTTGGTGACCTCCGTGAGATGAATAAGGAAGAGATGAATACTTACTATCGGGTTGTAGGTGCAAGCCAGGTGGTTTTCTTTTTCTTTTTTTAAATATTTATAAATTAATAACTCTTTTGGTTGCATATTTAATTATTCCATATACATGATGCAGGGTTTTGATGCCCCCGATTTTCCTGATTCCTATGCCATTGCTGCTATTGAGCCTATGACTCGCTACCCATTACCAGATGAGGTTAAAGAATGCGCAGAGAAAGCCATTCAACATTACAACGACGAAAATGTATGTATATATATATATATTTTCTTTCTCCTTACCTTCCCAATTTAAAAATTATTTAACTTTGTTATATATATACATGCATGCAGGGTACAAATTTTGAGTTCGTGAAGAATGTGAAGGCGAATCATCAAGCTTCCCGTGGTATCTTATACTACATCACCTTTGAGGTCAAACAAGTTGGAGCACCTCCTGACTCTCCAACAACAATCTTCCAAGCTCGGGTTTTGGCTGGTCTTTTTGATATAATCGAGGTCCAACTCTGCCGGCCACAGCCCACCCTCCTCTAATTATCTATGTTTTTGCACTTTTAGTTCTATCAAACCAAACTCCAAACCCTGCTTATAACTATTATTATTATTAACCTATTTTACTTTTATGCATAACCTACCTCTTTTCAATATAATCATGCTTCTCTTTTCTTTCTCTTCTCAAAAAAATAATATTATCATGCATCTCTTCTAAGGAGTTGTACAAGTACTTTCATGTTTATCAAGAAATATAGTTCTCATACCCTTCGCTTAACAGGAGAAGGTCAAAAAACATTAAAAGATGATTTTTTTTTCCTTGTTCGGTGTAACCACATCAATGAAAATCCTTCCAAATCGCCTCCTAAAAATAAAATATAAAATCATCAATCAAAATTTTAAAATTTTGAATCAAGGGGGCCGTATCTTTCAAAAAGTCACAACAAAAAAATCTTTCCTTTTTAACCATTATTGTACTTTCCAAACCCAACAATTTCAATTTGATTGTAATTTTAGTTTGATTGGGAACATTATTATGCCTAACACAAGTGTTTAAAAGTTTGATCGAATTAAAATATATCATAATAGAAATGGTATATGAATCCAAAATGAACTTTTTTTATTTTTATTTTTTTAATGTCATGTATTCATGTAGAAGGTGTAGTAATCACAAGATACAAAATTGAACTTTCAAAAATTGTAATTAACATTTTAAAGTTAGGGGACCAAGGTGAAAATAATTTAAAAAGTTCATCAATCAAAATAACATTTCGTACTAAATTTTAAAAGTACGATACTAAAAAAACATTAACCTCGTTTAATTATAATTTTTTTCGACAACGTGCACAGTGAGAGATTTGAACCACAATAGATTATGGTTGAGGTATGCTGATATTGGCTTAACTCAATTATAGACTTTGCGTGATTTAATAGATTATGGTTGAGGTATGCTGATATTGGCTTAACTCAATTATAGACTTTGCGTGATTTATGCTATTTCTTATTTTTTAGTTTTTTTTTTTTAAACAAGGATTTATGCAAGTTTTTCATATAAATAGACCACAAAATGTTTTTACTATATAAATCTAACATTAACTTTACTCAATATCCGTCGATACGCAAAGATGAAAATATCTATCGATATGTCCATACATTCGTAAATCGAAGGGTTCGATATAGATATTAATGGTTTAATAGATATCTTCAATATCTTTTATAAATACTCGTAAAACATAAAAAAAAAATATCATATATTAATTTCAATATGAATATAAATACTAATAACAAGATTATAACTTAGTTTGGAAGTAAAATGAACTTAATTATTAATTTAAATATATATTTTTTAAAAATTGATTTACACTAATTATCAATCAATATTGATTTCACCCATATATCCATGGATATATCCTTAAAATTGAACCCTCAATATTGATGTCGATACCGATATTTTCGTCATTTTTCCTCATTGGTGATACTCGCACGTAGGAAATTTGTATTTTATGTACATTCATGCAAAAATAGCAAAAATCGAATTGATTGTACTAGATAAATTTTACTAATATACTAAAATATACAAATGATGATATTCATGTTTCTCATTTATTATTTGCAGATGATATTCTACTTTTCTCTATGTTGATCCGATCAAAATCAAAAATATTTTCCACATTATTAAAACATTCGAATGTGCTTCTGGTTTGAGCATAAATCTTAAAAAATCTACCATTTTAGGTATCAATACAGAGGAAGATAAGCTTCAGGAGGCCGCTGACATTTGGGCTTGCCAAATTACCAACCTCCGCCCAATCACTTACCTTGGAATGCCACTAGGAGGTAACCCAAGAAGACTTCTTTTTGGGATTCAATAGCGGAGAAATTGGCGAGAGGTTTGATAATTGGCCTTATTCTTATACTTGTGCAAACTGTTCTCAATAACCTTCCGACTTATTACCTCTCTACTTTTAAAGCTCTTTGTTCTATTTACAGACAAATTGATTAGCTTATGCGTAGTTTTCTTTGGGAAGGCTCTGGTAATGATGGTGGCTCACATCTTGTTAGATGGGATATAGCCACCCTCTCTAAAGATAAAGGGGGTTTGGGTATGGGCAAGCTTAAAGACGCGAACATAGCTCTTTTGAGTAAGGTTGTGGAGATACCTTGTGGAGCCGGATAGTCTATGGAGGATCGTTATTGAAGATAAATATGCAATTTCATCCTCATGTGAAGTTCCTAGCAAATGCAAATTTAGTAGCTCCAATTCTCCTTGGTTCAGCATTATTAAGTTTAAAGATTTTGTCTTAAACTGCACTAATTGGAAGATAGAGAATGGTAGAAACACTCTTTTCTGGTTCCGTAAATGGACTAATATATGGCTATCAGTGATAAACTACTATCACTGATAGACTACCATCGTTGATATATGATTATCAGTGATAGTCACTGACAAAATTCTATAAAAGACTGAGGTGATAGATTACTATAGACCATACTATCAGTCATACAAGTTGCCATATATGCAAATTTTTTTTTTTTAAAAAAAGTGCTATATTTTTTATTATGTTACTCTAAATTGACATTTGTTACAATTTCTCAAATTAAAATATATATTATATTTATTTAAAATTAATTATGAATTAATTTTTAAATAAATAATAAAATAATATATGTGCATAATAAGATTTTCCTTCCTATTGCGTTGCATGTTGGACAAGTTTCATGTGACTAATCATTTTTTTCAAATTAAAAACTAAATTTTAAGAAGCTCAAATGTTGGGATTTAATTAGTTTTGTTAAAAAAAACATTCGGGAGAAGGTTTTTTTTTTTTTTTTTTTTTTTTTAGTTTTAGAGAATTGTTCTTCATTATCTCTCTCAAAGAGCTTCTATAGCAAAATCATTTCATTCCTCTTCTATTATTTATTTGGTAAATGAGTCTCACCGCTCCGTTGTTCGACCTGAGGATAGTGAGACTACCGGAGATCCTGAAAATAGCGAGACTACCGGAGATGATCCTTGAAGAGTTGGAGAGATGTATCATGCATATCTCAAGTTATATTTTGAAAACTTCTCTCAAACCTCTAAATGTGTAGAGAATCACCTATAATTTTCAATGTTGGGTACAATAGTTAATATTAGGGAAATAATCAATTTATACCCCTAAACACTTTTTATGAGTACATTTTCCCTTTTCTTTTTTTCAAAGCAAAGTTTGGGAGGCTACAACCCCAAAGCTTTAGGACAAAAATCCTTAAGAAAAACACCATAAAATTCGATCTCCAAATCGTAAAATCCAAAATCCTAAACGAATTCATTTCAACTAGGTGGTTGAATAACTTGAATTTGGTACATGATCGGTCAAATAAAAAGTGGTGAATGTGAATTTTATATGAATATTCACTTTTTTTGTGAATTAAAAAAATTTAAAAAATCGTTTACTATAGTACTCCAGTTTCGGTCTAAAAAGGATCATGTTAGTCAATTTTTTATGAGTACATTTTTTCTTTTTGTATTTGAAATATAAGGTTTGGGAAGTTAATTAACCTACACCCAAAGCTTTAGGGTTATTATCAAGAATAATCACACTGTCAAACAATTTATCAACACTAACGTTGTTTTTTTTGCCATTATCAATTTTATCATTTCTCTGTGAATCTTGGTCAGGAGGACCGAGATTTTTTTTTTTTCAATTCTTTTAAATTGGCCAATATTGCAATTATCATCCCAAGATTGTCGTATGGTCTACTGAATTGACTTGGATATGTGGAATTGGGTGGGGTGACTGTCGGTCATGAAGGCTTGTTTGGTACCATATCTGGAGAGAACGAAACTCTCGTGTTCATGGGGCTAGAATCCCTTATTAGTGCCCAGGATATGGCTTATAGTTGTGCCTCGTGGTTCGGGGATGTTGATGGCGCCTACGTCTATTAGTGTTCCGCCTTGGGACTTGTTTTCTTGAGTTGTTTCAGTGTCTTCTTGTTGTGTTCTTTTCGGCCGGGCCCTCCTCGTTTGCTTTTCGTAATATATATTAGCTTTGAAAAAAAAAAGTAATTTTTATTCGTACGTTTATATTTTTACTTTTTTTTGTATTTTGTAGGGATGATATTGCCTCTCAGCAGCCATAACAAAGGTATGAAAATCTCTTCACACTCGAAATCAATATCTTTTTATTCCTTTTTCATAGGTTTTGTTTTTCTTTTCATAGTTATTATTTAATGTTGCTATAAAATAGAAATACAGGTATTCTCTCATTATAGTCATAAATTAGAACTATAATTAAAACTCTGTTTTTTTAAAAAACAAGCCTATAATTAAAACACGGAAGAGAGAGAAGTATAAGTTAGTTGAGGTCTTTGAGGAGGCGATCAGAGGTGTCTGCGCTGAAGCAACTTCAATTAGGGTTTTCTGCAATTTTTACAAGAGGTTCTCTCTTCCTAATTCTTCCATTAGGGTTTTCTGCAAATTTTCAAAGAGGTCAGAATTCACCTCTCTTCCTAATTCTGGATTTGATATATATTAATTTTGTTTACATATATGCAATTCATTATTGTTATACTCTGAATATATATATATACATATTTATTTGTGAACCCAATTTATTTTCTTCAACGATTCTGCTTTCCATCCTTTCATGTTCAAACGTTATAGGTTATGTAATATATTGATTTACGTGATTCTTTGTTTACTCAATATTACCTCTTCAATTTTGTATTCCCAAGACAAAAGAATAATTATAAAATAAAGCTTGAAACAAAATTTAATTTAAAAAAAATAAAATATTTAAAAAGAAATAGAAGAAGGAGCTGAAAATAGTTGTGTTTTCGTAAAAATCGTAAATAATAAGAAAAAGTGAAAAGATTTGGTTTCCAAAAATAAGCAAGAGATGTTGAGCCTCTCAATAAAGCAATTATTTAAAATATAAATGTTGAAATCATTTTTTTCAATAAAAAAAGAAACAAATGAGATTCTTTCTTTACAAAAATTGATTTTAGTGGTTACACGAAAACAAAAAAAGGAGAGCAGGAAGGGCTATTGCGGTAATGAATTAGTTTATGGTAATGTTATTCAACATTGCGGTGAGAAAGGAAATTTTGGAAAGATAAAATAGCTAACTAATTGAATAACCTTCAAGTTTGACTCCTTTATTATTATTATTATTATTTGAAAAGAAGTTTGACTCCTTTATTATTATTATTATTATTTGAAAAGGTTTTAATTAATTATTTTTATTAGAATTTAGAAGAATAAAAATTAGGGTTTTCTAAGTATATAAAACATCTTTTTGTTTTGTCTGTCTTTCATTCGGCGGCCATACAGAGATTTGAAGTTTCATAGGTAACCTTCCAATACTAGTTCTCATTCTTGTCTCTGAATCTGAAATAATAATTCATCTTTTAGAGAGTTGAATTTGATGGGTTCTTCACCCGAACTCCAATTTGGAGACCTCCGTGAGATGAATATGGAAGAGATGGATCTATACTATCGGGTTGTAGGTCCAAGCGAGGTGGTTTTCTTTATTTTTTTTAAAAAATATTTATAAATAAATAACTCTTTTGGGTTCATATTTAATTATTCCATATACATGATGCAGGGTTTTGATGCCCCCCATTTTCCTGATTCCTATGCCATTGGTGCTATTGAGCCTATGACTCGCTACCCATTAACAGATGAGGTTAAAGAATGCGCAGAGAAAGCCATTCAACATTACAACGACGAAAATGTATGTATATATATATATTTTCTTTCTCCTTACCTTCCCAATTTAAAAATTATTTAACTTTGTTATATATATACATGCATGCAGGGTACAAATTTTGAGTTCGTGAAGAATGTGAAGGCGAATCATCAAGCTTCCCGTGGTATCTTATACTACATCACCTTTGAGGTCAAACAAGTTGGAGCACCTCCTGACTCTCCAACAACAATCTTCCAAGCTCGGGTTTTGGCTGGTCTTTTTGATATAATCGAGGTCCAACTCTGCCGGCCACAGCCCACCCTCCTCTAATTATCTATGTTTTTGCACTTTTAGTTCTATCAAACCAAACTCCAAACCCTGCTTATAACTATTATTATTATTAACCTATTTTACTTTTATGCATAACCTACCTCTTTTCAATATAATCATGCTTCTCTTTTCTTTCTCTTCTCAAAAAAATAATATTATCATACATCTGTTCTAAGTAGTTGTACAAATACTTTCATGTTTATCAAGGAAGTAGTTGTAAAAATAATTTTTATTTTAATTATCTCAATTATTATATAGAATTGAGTTTTGATAACTTAAAAAAAAAATTAATGCTATTGTTTGATAAACAACATCTTCAGCCTCGTTGTTAAATTACGAGTAATTTCCCTTATTGCTAAATTGACAGCAATATTACAGTAATAATCACATGCTAATTTTTCTTATTTTAGCAATTTGATTTCTACCATTTGACAGCCTATCCTAATAATATTATTCTGCATTAATTACTTTTTACGTTTCCTTTTTTAGTTTGTAGGTACAATTTCTTTTTTAATAATTATTCTGCCTTAAATTTGAAAAGGATATATTTCCCATAAGGAAGTTTTAAAAATAATAAAGAAAAAATAAATCTGAAAATGTAGAAAATGTAGGACGTGAGAATACTTTATGAATAGTAGAGATGATTATGATTTATGAGAGGCTCTTATACCAATTTTGTTGTTCCCATTCCTTAATGAAGCTTTGCTGGTCAATATCTGGACATAAATCATTGTTATTTTTATGTATTTTTTGTAAACCCAATTTTAAGAGGCTGAGATCTATAAAAGGAAAATATATCTGCCAAAGTCATTTTGATTTGCTGCAATTCATCCCACCAACCTATAAAAACCTGTTTCTCTTCAGTTTTGTGATTTTGATTTTGATTTGCTGCAATACATATGCCCGCTAAGTCATGCTCGCTTTGACATACTATATATATATATTGTTACTACCGGCCTATATGTGGTAAAACTACACCTATATTGAATTTAAATTTTATTTATTTATTTTCTATTTCGACTTTTGATCAGAAAACAATCTAAATTCTTTCAATTTCCATATAAATCATGTACTCCAAACTATCGATATCCATACATACAATCTTAAAAATAAAGAAAAATGAAATATGTAAGCATGATACATACATTTCGGTTGTTAAAAATAAAGATCAATTCAACAATCAAACTGTGTCTGGTTTCAAAAACTGAATGTAGAAATTCTCACTGTATTGCTCAATGTTTAATTTCTATTGTTCAATTCCTGATAGGTAGTGTACCATGTTATCTCATCCCCGTACTATTTTAAGTTCTTTTCATACGATCAATTGATTTGAAAGGGTTGGTGGCACTACTTGGTTTAGACTTTAATTCTTTGTCATGGTGGGTGATAATGAAAATATGAATTGTGAAACGTTGAATCTCTTTAAACAGTCGTTCTCGCTACAAGTTAGAATATCGCTAAAGGTTACCATATTAAAAATAAGTTTTTGTTCTGTTTAAACGATTGCTCTCGCTACCACTTATCGCAAATGGTATGACAATAAGTCGTCTATGCTCGCTCTAGTTACCCTCAATAACTATTCAATTTGATTAGAACGATGTATAGAGAAGTGTGAAAAAATTCATGTAATGATGGTATTCGCTACCACCAATTTAAGTCACTGACGACCATTTAAGTCCAATGCAGTTCCTATGAATTTGCATACGAGACGCCACAATTTAAACTCTATATATATTTATTGGAGGGTCGCAGTTTAAACTCATTTTGCTTAACATTATTAATCTTTTCCGCTTCCGCTTCTGACCTTCAACATTACATTTAAAAACCATGTCTTCCGACGACTCGTTCTTAGACATCTTCGGAACATATCATTGCCCAAACGAGTTCAAAACTGACTACGACTCCGACGATGAGTGAGATTTCAAATGGACGGCGACGTCCGAGGACAGCGAGGAAAAAAAGGGATCGTACCACACCACCCCCGCATCTTCTAACTTATTTGCTCGTTCACCACCGAAGCCCCGCAAGACTTCACCTAAGGAGCGAGAGACTTCTCCTATCGAGGAACGGGAGGTGTCAGCCCCAGCGTGAACTAGCCTCCTCCGCCTGCCCCACCTTCAATGCTCTCCCGCACTAGGGAGGTTTTCGTAAACCAACCTCCTCTGCCGCAAACAACTTTAAAAAAAACAGGACCGAGCGAAACCGAAAACAGAGGGAAGAAAAAGAAAGGTGCAGTTGGTCATCATCAATGACAGTTCTTCAGAGGAGTAGGAAGCCTGCTGATATGCTTTTTTTTCTTAGTTTTTATGTTGTATTAAGTTTTTATGTTATTATTTTTAGGTTGTTCTTCTCTGTTTTTATGTAAATTATTTTTTTTAAGTAATGAAAATTTGAATTAAGCATACATGCAACTTCCACAAACGAGTGATACTAACGAGAGCGAGTAAGTGAAAATCGATACCCTTCGTTATCAACAAGAGCGAGAACCTTTTTTAATGAGAGCGAGTACCTATTTTTCATGTCCTGCGAGTTGAACCACAAAAATAACGAGAGCGAGCAGTTTGTTTTTAATATATTATTTATTTGTCTCGCTACGCCTCAACATTTTTAAAATGAGAGGTACTATGGAAACTATAAAAATGGTGGATTTCTCGGGATCCTCAACTAACAAAGGTCATTTTAACTCTTTTTTTCAAATTCGGGTCGTTATGACAAACGGGTGAAAATAGAGGGTTCGTACAATTCTCCAATAACAAATGGGGTTCATTTGACTTTAAATATGTATTTCGAATATGCCACACCGTCGAGAAGACATAAGTAAAATCTAAATTCCAATAATCTTTGTGAACATCCTGAATTTCATTAAACAAGTATAAATTTAATTTTGTTTTGGTTTGGTTCAAAACATAAATAATACTAACATAATCTATATCCAGATATAACATTTTCCTTTAAGTTTTAGGCTTTGAATTGATGAAGCAACCAGAGATTTCTCAAAATATCAAGAAATATTTCTCGTTTTAGCTTCGACATTATAACCAAACCAAACCAAAAAGTATATGGGAAGTATAGAAACAAGATTGGGATCACAAATTCACTAATATATATATATATATATATTCAGAGTATAAAAATAACCAATTGCATATATGTAAACATAATTAATATATGTCAATTACTCTAAATTGATTACAATTTCTCAAATTAAAATATATATTATATTTATTTAAAATTAATTATGAATTAATTTTTAAATAAATAATAAAATAATATATGTGCATAATAAGATTTTCCTTCCTATTGCGTTGCATGTTGGACAAGTTTCATGTGACTAATCATTTTTTTCAAATTAAAAACTAAATTTTAAGAAGCTCAAATGTTGGGATTTAATTAGTTTTGTTAAAAAAAACATTCGGGAGAAGGTTTTTTTTTTTTTTTTTTTTTTTAGTTTTAGAGAATTATTGTTCTTCATTATCTCTCTCAAAGAGCTTCTATAGCAAAATCATTTCATTCCTCTTCTATTATTTATTTGGTAAATGAGTCTCACCGCTCCGTTGTTCGACCTGAGGATAGTGAGACTACCGGAGATCCTGAAAATAGCGAGACTACCAGAGATGATCCTTGAAGAGTTGGAGAGATGTATCATGCATATCTCAAGTTATATTTTGAAAACTTCTCTCAAACCTCTAAATGTGTAGAGAATCACCTATAATTTTCAATGTTGGGTACAATAGTTAATATTTGGGAAATAATCAATTTATACCCTAAACACTTTTTATGAGTACATTTTCCCTTTTTTTTTTCAAAACTAACCCCAAAGCTTTAGGACAAAAATCCTTAAGAAAAATACGTTAAAATTCGATCTCCAAATCGTAAATTCCAAAACCCTAAACGAATTCATTTCAATTACGTGGTTGAATAACTTGAATTTGGTACATGATCGGTCAAATAAAAAGTGGTGAATGTGAGTCGTTTTTTTTGCCATTATCAATTTTATCATTTCTCGGTGAATCTTGGCCAGGATCCACCGAGATGTTTTTTTTCAATTCTTTTAAATTGGCCAATATTGCAATTATCATCCCAAGATTGACCAGGATTATATATATATTTTAACTATTTTTTCAAATAATGTCGAAAATATTTGGGTATCTTTTGAAGTAATAAATAATGTTTCATATGTCAAATCGAGCTCAATTGACATAAGGTTGTGCCCGAGTTATAAGTTCAATCTTCGCATTAATTAAAATACCGTTTTTTACGTTTTTTTATAAATACGTCCATTCTAAGTTTTCGCATCTGTTTACGAATTATCCTATTACGACGTTTTATCGGAATGATTTGTTAGAAAAATTTCAAAATATAGAGAGAGAAAAAATCTCAAGATTGCAACAAGATTTAATTCAAATTCTCCTCTATAATTTTTTGTCCATTTAAAAAAAAAAACAGTTAAAGTCAAGAATCTTAGTCAGATCCCACTAAGTTCTGAGATTTCGTTTTTAAATGTAAATGTCGGTGCTTGATCCTGGCCAGGATTGCACGGAGAATTATTATATTTTTTTTTTTAACGATTATTTTTGTAAAAGGAAATCTCGGTGCTCGATCCTTGGCCAGGATTGCACCGAGAAATGCTAAAATTGATAGTGGCAAAAAATCCTGGTCAGGATTGCACCGAGAAATGCTAAAATTGAGATAGTGCCAAAAAACGACGTTAGTCTTTATAAAAAGTATGAGAGGATGGTTATTCTTGATAATAACCCAAAGCTTTAAGACAAAAAGCCTAAAAAAAACTTTTAAAACTCGATCACTAAACCGTAAATTCTCAAAATCCTTAACGAGTCAATTTCAATTTCGTGGTTGAAGAACTTTAATTTGGTACATGCTCGGCGAAATAAAAAGTAGGAAATGTGAAATTTATATGAATATAATTTTTTTTTGTGAATTGGAAATATTTGAAAAACCCGTTTACTATAATTCTCTAATTATGGTCTAAAAACGGTCATTTTGTTGATTTTGTATGAGTCATTATTCCTTTCTTTTATCAATGTATGGTTTGAGAGGTTCATTAACTACCAACATAATTCCTTAGGATCACGAAAAGCCTTAAGAAAAAAACCTTAAAATTAAACTCGATCCCTACACTATAATTCTCAAAACTCTAGACGAGTTCATTTCAAGCACGTGGTTGAATAACTTGTTTGGTAAAATAAAAAGTAGAATGTAATATGAATATACACATTTTTTTTAATTAAGAAAATTTGAAAAAATTGTTAACTATACTCCTCCAATTTTGGTATTATTTTTTTTTTTTTTTTATGAGTACACATTTTTTCCTTTTCTTTTTACAATTTATGGTTTGGGAGGTTCTTAACCTATAGCTCCAAAGCTATCGTACCATAATCTTTAAGAAAAACATCTTAAAACTCGATCTCCATAAAGTCTCAAAATCCAAAACGAGTTCATTTCAAGCACGTGTTTGAATAATTTGAATTTGGTACATGTTTGGTCAAATAAAAAATTGGGGAGTGTGAATTTTAAAAATATACTTTTTTTGTGAATAAAAATATTTGAAAAAAAATCGTTTGCTATAGTCCTCCAACTTTTGTCTAAAAACAGTGATTTTTGTCATTTTTTGATGAGTACATTTTACCTTTTCTTTTTCGATGAATTGTTTGATTTGAGAGGTTCATTGACCTCCAGTCCCAAAATTTAGGATAAAAAAGCCTTAAGAAAAACTCTTTAAAACTGGAACCCTAAACAACATTTCAAGTTGAATAACTTGAATTTGTTACATTCTTAATCAAATACAAAGTGAGCCAATGTAAATATTATATGAATATAATTTTTTTTGTGAATTAAAAAAATTTGAAAAACTGTTTACTATACTCCTCCAATTTTGGTTTAAAAATAGTTATTTTGATCATTTTTTTATAAACACAATTTTCCTTTTCTTTTTTCAATTTATGGTTTGGGAGGCTCATTAACCTACAACCCTAAAGCTTGAGGACCAAAATCCTTAAGAAAAACACCTTAAAACTCGATCTCTAAGCCGTAAATTTCCAAAATTAAAAACGAGGTCATTACAAGCACGTAGTTGAATAATTTGAATTTGGTACATGTTTGGTCAAATAAAAAGCGGGGAGTGTAAATTTTAAATCAATATACACATTTTTTGTGAATAAAATTTTTTGTAAAAATCGTTTGGTATAGTCCAATTTTTCATCTAAAAACGGTCATTTTGGTCATTTTTTTATGAGTGCATTTTTTCTTTTCTTTCTTCAATGTATGGTTTGGGAGATGATTTAACCTACCGCCCCAAGGCTTTAGGACAAAAAACCTTAAGAAAATCATCTTAAAACTAGATCCCTAAACCGTAAATTTTCAAAACTCTAAATGAGTTCATTTCAAGCACGTGATTGAATAACTTGAATTTGGTATACTCAAATAAAAAGTGGAGAATGTGTTATATGAATATAAACTTTTTTTTTTGTGAATTAAAAAAAATTGAACAAACGGTTTATTATGGTCCTCCATCTCGGTTGGGAGGTTCGTTAGCATACAACACCAAAGCTTTCAGACCAAAATCCTTAAGAAAAACACCTTAAAATTGGATCTCTAAACCGTAAATTCCCAAAATCCTAAACCGGTTCATTTAAAATATGTGGTTGAATAATTTGAATTTGGTACATGTTTGGTCAAATAAAAAGTGGGAATCTAAATGTTATATGAATATAATTTTTTTTTGTGATTTTTTTTAAAAAAAAATCCTCTAAGTCCTCCAATTTTGGTCTAAAAACAGTTATTTTTATCATTTTTTATGATACATTTTTTTTTCTTTTTAGAATTTATGGTTTGGGAGGTTCATTAACCTACCGCCCCAAGGCTTTATGACTAAAATCCTTAAGAAAAACATCTAAAAACTTTCAAATTTTGCTTGTTGTAATGATGATTTTCCTCATATTGTGAAATCTTAGACACTCACTATCATAGCAATCAGGAAAAAATGGGCATATAAAAAAAACAATGTGATTGATTTGAATGTGTATTGTATACATTAATTTCAATTATAATGTAACTAAAAGACATATAAATAGGGAGTTGAGGAAGAGGTTGAAAATGGAACTGAAGTGATAAGGCGTATTATTTATGGGTTTGTTTGATAACGTATCTTTCCTATTTACTATTTTTATTTCTTGTTTTTTTGTTTCCTATTTTTTTAGAACTAAAAACAAAAAAATATGTGATAAATGCTCTTGTCTCTTGTTTCTTGAAAAAAAAAACAGATACTTGTTTTATAATTTTATTTTATTTATTTTTACTTTTTTCATTTTATTTCTAATTTAAATAGAATTTGAATATATAATAAAAAAATATATATAACCTGCATTAAAATATATTAAAAAATACCAATTATCAAAAGTCTACCTTATCTATACAAATAAGCTCCGATGTAAAATTAATAACAATAATAAAATTATTTTTTCCATCAAATATTGCCCAAATTTAATCTGCAACATTATCTCTAACTCGAGTCATTTTACTTTAAATGATGTCGACTCAGATTCAACTCAATTATATAACGGTTAAATGTCGTAGTTGTAAAATATTAAAGTGAGATTAAATGCATGTTTTAACGAGCAAAATTTATATTTGCAAAATTCTAACTGGTTCGAGTGTACTAAAAGCCAAAGTACTAAATTTTCGTCGACATGTCAATATTTCCATCGACATTTCTACATCTTCATGGATTCAACATCGACATAAAGGGGTCAACAAGAGCATAGCTCATTGACATTATGTATCACCTAGTAACCATGAGGTCTTAGGTTCAATCCCCCACCCCAACATGTGTTGTAAAAAAAAAACATCGACATGTCGATATTTTCGTCGACATTTCTACATCTTCATGGATTCAATATCGACATAAGTGGTGAATCGACATTTCCACTATATCGTAAAAAATGATGAGATATTAACAAAAAGAACATCAAAATGTAACTATGATGAATATAATATTAATAATAAATAATTTAACCCATTTAAATAGAGTAAAATGTTTATTTATTAATTTAATATTTTTTTTGAATATTGTTTTTAGAAATATCCATCGAACCTAGCCAATCAATTAAGTGAGGGATTAATTAGGCTACTTTATTTACCAACAGATTATCAATGATTTTAATGAAAAAAAGGGAACAAAATAATATAAATAAAAACGGAACTAGGAGAAACATATTTTTTTTTTTTTTTTTTGTAGTTTCAAATATTTTGTCTTTTTTTTTTAAAGTGTTTCTCAAAATTTAGAAACAAGAAACAAGAACACAATTATCAAACAAGTTTGTTTCTTAAAAAAAAATGAGATAACGGGCTATGTTTCTCATTTCTTGAAAAAAAAAAGTTATAGTTTAAAAAGAATTTAGATTTATAATATAATATATATATATATATATATATATATATATTTATTGCATTAAAACATATAAAAAAAAGTAATTATAAACCGTTTACATTATCTAAAACAAATAAGTCTTAAAATTAAAAACAATAATAAAATTGTTTCCATCCTTCAAATATTGGTTAAATTTTATCTGTCATTTCTCTCACTTGAATTATTGTCTTAAATAATGTTGATTATGATTCAACTCAAATATATTGTTTTTGTAAATATTGTGGTTAAAAAATCTAAGAATGAGGCTAAAAATATTTTTTAGTCAACAAAATTTATATATTGCAAAATTCTAACCGGGTTCCAAGTGTACCAAAAATTAAAATAATATACAAATATATATATATAGCAAAATTTAAATTTAAAATAATATATAAATATACGTATTACTTTTCTCTCCATAATTAATTTTTTATTTCCCCCATATTTTTGTTTCCTAATTTACATATATTAATTGCACATTTTTGTTTTTGAAATATTTATCTACATTTTAATTTTCACAATTTTAGTATTCTAATTGTTGCACACGAGGATAAAAATATCGATATTGATATCGGTATTTCAATTTTATGAATATATCTATAGATATATCGATAAAATATCGATATCCATGAATATTTCTGTAAATTAATTCTTTTAAAAAAAATTAATTTAATAATTTTTTTTTTTAATTTCAAACTAAATTATAGATCTTGTTATTCGTATCTAAATTCATATTAAAATTAATAGATGATATTATCGAGACTCTACATCTATTCATGGGATCATTCAATCTAAATCTTTGTTGGGCGCACAATCGGTGTAATCATAAGTGGCATAAAGATAGAGAGACCTGATTCCACTCTTTGGCTTCGGCTCAACACGAAGCACCAAAGGAACCGATGCAGGTGCAGAATCAGCCAAACTAGTAGCTTTGTATTGATTTGTTAAGGAAATGAGTCAACAACATTATGATATTAAGGCCTAAAAAAACAGTCTTCTTTATCCTGATATATAACACTATTGATCATACGATCCACTTTGTAATTATTACAAATGATTAGATCTAAATCATTCATGTAGACACATGTGAGTAGAGGTATCTTATACAATGAGTTTGTATAAGATTGGACTACAAAATATATAATCTCTCTTTATAAATCCATTATTTGAGAAGATTAATATTTCACAATATGATCATATGTGACTCGATCATAATCATGAGTTAGTTATGAACTCCTGCATGTGAGGGCTCGTCTTTTGATTTGTATGGGTGATAATGACCTATATAGTCGATTAAAAAAGCATACAATTTTGGAGACTTGACCAAACAGGGAGATGGGAACACAAGTTTCATGAGATGAAATTCGCTTCTTCCCATATAGGGAAATTAAAGTAGATGAGTAGTTATTTAAGTCCTAGTTTTGGGACTTGAACAATGGGCCCCACCGTCTCACTGGCTCGAGAGAGATTTGGTTTATGGTTGAATAATCATAAACGAGTTGTTCATTAGAGAATTAATGGTACTTAAGGTGTAAGATGTAATTACAGGGGTAAAACGGATATTTGACCCAACTGTAATTACGAACAACTCGTGAAAATGATCGACTTGCTTGTAATAGTTATATCCATGGACACAACTTGCCTTACCGTGCATAAGAGTGCAACTCTAGGCCTATAATAGAGTGATTAATGAAATGAAAGTTAATTAAATAAAGAGTTTAATTAATTAATTTTGTATCATTGGAGCCTTGTAAATCTGTAGGTCCATAAGGTCTCATTGGTAGCTCATAGTAACACTAAAAAAATAAATTTAGTTGAAAGAAAAAATTGAAATATTCAAACTAATATTTAATATATTTGATATATTAAATGTACAAGAAAAAAAATATATTTATTGTATTTGATACATTAATTATTGGAGGGAATAGTTTATGTATTAGATACATTAATATTGAAAACTATATATACATATAAAATTTCAATGACATTCAAATTGATTAAATGTATATTATAAAAGATTAATTTTATGATATTTGAATGAGATTCAAATAAATATAAAATATATATTTTAATATAATCTTTTGTCAATTTTTTTTTTAATATAACAAATAAAATTAATTCCTAAAGACCCTATACATAGTCAATTTCCGTATGTAGAGAATTGTTCTCTAAAAAAACTATCATTCTTTCAAAGAGCTCCCACAAGCTTTTGGTCCGTGTTCGAGTCATAGCGAGGAAAATCTCGTGGAAAATGGAACACAACACAAGAAGCTCATAGTTCTTCAGAGGTATTATATGCGTAACCTTGTATTTTTGTTTAATTTTAAATAAACCAAAGTATCGATTCCAAACACTTCTGCTGCGCGGGTTTGAAGTGTTCATTCCCCTCCAGTTTATGTGCATTGAAGTGAGGGAGGCCTGTGCATCCACCATGTTTGTTCTTGGAATGTGGCAACTGTCATGAAGCTCTTCTGACTTCTTTTTGCATGTTCTGGCTTGTTATGGGTGGCTTGGGTTGATACTTATATCCTTCGCGGGCGCTCTTTTTGGTTTGTTCGGGTGCTGACCAGCGGTGTACTCGGTCCATTTTCCATCTTCAGGAGCAATTTCGTCTGCTTATCCGGATTGCCATCAGGGATGGTCGGCGTTGCCATGTTTGGGCGGACTCCTGGCTTCCTAGGGTCCCAATCAATCAACAGTTTGAGGAAGGGTTAACTGATGTTGTGGGAAGCACGAGCATGCCCTTGTGTCGAATTTTCTCCTCCCATATGGGTCTTGGCAATGGTCTTGTGTTACTTGGTAGATGAAGGAATTGCTTCCTCTGGTTCATGTAGTAGTTCCCAATCTGCAGCAGCCTGATTGAGTTATTTGGGACCGTGGTAGGTCCGATGTATTCTCGGTGGCTAGTTTTTGAGAGATCCTGCGGCCTCGGCGCGATTGTGTGAATTGGGCGAGCTTATTGTGGTTTGAGGGTAATATCCCCCGTCACGCCTTTTATTTTGTGGTTGGCAATTCGAGATCCATTATACATTGGAGTCCGTCTTCATGCTTGGGATCCCTTTATTTCGTCAGGTCATGTGTTGTGTTCAGATGCCTTGGAGACGAGAGATCATCTTTTCTTTGATTGCCCGTTCAGTAAGCAGGTGTGGACGGGGCTTTTACGGTGGAGTCGATCCTTTGATCGTATTGTCGTATGGTATACTGAATTGACTTGGATATGTGGAATTGGACGGGGTGACCGTCGTAAGAAGGCTTGCTTGGTACCATATCTGGAGAGAACGAAACTCTCGTGTTCATGGGGCTAGAATCCGTTCTCCTCCGTCTGTCCTTATTAGTGCCCAGACTGATATGGTTTATAGTTGTGCCTTGTGGTTCAGGATTTTGATGGCCCCTACGTCTATTAGTGTTCCGCCTTGGGACTTGTTTTCTTGAGTTGTTTTTGTGTCTTCTTGTTGTGTTCTTGAATGCCTTCGGCCCGGGCTATGGGGCCCTCCTCGTTTGCTTTTCGTAATATATATTACCTTTGAAAAAAAACTTTTATTCCTACGTTTATATTTTTACTTTTTTTGTATTTTGTAGGGATGATATTGCCTCTCAGAAGCCATATCAAAGGTATGAAAATCTCTTCACACTCGGATCAATATCTTTTTATTCATTTTTCCTAGGTTTTTATTTTCTTTTCATAGTGATTATTTAATGTTGCTATAAAATAAAAATACAGGTATTCTCTCATTATAGTCATAAATTAGAACTATAATTAAAACTCTGT
This sequence comes from Herpetospermum pedunculosum, assembly GCA_028017165.1. Lineage (NCBI taxonomy): Eukaryota > Viridiplantae > Streptophyta > Magnoliopsida > Cucurbitales > Cucurbitaceae > Herpetospermum > Herpetospermum pedunculosum. The sequence continues at coordinate 69,643,957 of CM051528.1, forward strand.
TGTTTTAAAAAAAAAACTATAATTAAAACACGGAAGAGAGAGAAGTATAATAAAGAAGTTGGACTTAGTTGAGGTCTTTGAGGAGGCGATCAGAGGAGTCTGCGCTGTGCGAAGCAACTTCAATTAGGGTTTGCAGCAATTTTTTCAACGAGGTCAGAATTCGTCTGTCTTCCTAATTCTTCCATTAGGGCTTTCTGCAAATTTTCAAAGAGGTCAGAATTCACCTCTCTTCCTAATTCTGGATTTGATATATATTAATTTTGTTAAATATATGCAATTCATTATTGTTATACTCTTGAATATATATATATATATATATATATATATATATATATATATATTTGTGATCCCAATTTATTTTCTTCAACGATTCTCGTTTCGATCCTTCCATATCCTTTTTGGTTTGGTTATAATGTCGTGGCTAAAACAAGATATGTTTTTTCATCTATGGTTATTTCAGTGATTTATTGCTTTCAAATATTAATATGCTATGAATTCAAAGCATAAAACTTGAAGGAAAATGTCAGATCTGAATTTATTGTTTCCTTGCTTATGGCATATTCCAAATACATCTTCAAAGTCAAATTTGTGATCCCATTTGTTTTCTCTTCTTCCCCATTATTCAATTTCTTTTTCTAATTACTAATTCTCTCAATGCTTCCTTTTTAAGTAGCTTTGTAGGCTTTGATGGCTTCTTCTTCATCCCATCTTTCCGTAGATGATTTTTATCAAGACGGTTACCGTGAGTTTACTAAAGAAGAGGCGAAGGAATACAAGCGTGTCTGTAGAGAAACCGAGGTTTACTTTTTACTCTCTCTTCCTTCTTTAAGAAGAAGAATTTATATAACATAAATGTTCCAATTCCACCGGGTTTTGAGGTACCGAGTTTCGATAATATCTTTGAATTTGGTCTTATTACTCCTTTCTCTGAGGAAGATATTTCATACAAACTTCCACAACTTAGCTTATATGCTGGAGAAGCTATTAACCATTACAACAAGGAAAATGTATATCTTTTTTGCCTTTCTACATCATTTTGTTTTTCTTCTTCTTTTTACTTTGATATATAAACATCATATGTTATTTCTTAATATGCATATTATAGGATACCGACTTTGAATTCGTGAAGATTGTGAAGGCAAATCTTCAAGGTGCTTGTGGTTTATTGTATTACCTCACCTTTGAGGTGAAGCCAATTAGAGAAACTTCAGAATCCCCAACCACAACCTTCCAAGCTAGAGTACTCGTGGGTATTCCTCCTCCTCTTATAGAGGTAGAACTTTGTAGGCCTAAACCATCTAACTAAACCACCAACCAACGAATATGGATGTGTATGAACATATATTAAATAACCTATTTCATGTTGCTCCAAATATTATATTGTAATGTCAGGTGAAACTTTCATTATGATTATCATTTATATATTTTTGTCTAATTTATCATTTGTTTTGAATCATTTTGACCTCTTGGAGGTGTAAAAGCATTGGTGTGAGTGAGGCAAGAGTCTTTGGTTTTATTTAGTTTAATTAAATCAAACAAAGATGAGATCAATTAGCATAGAGCATGTAACTTCAATTTAAGAAAGTAAAAAAGTTCGAATCTTCCATTCTAAATATTGTCAAAAGAAAAACACATTTATAGGACAAATAAATGGTACATGTTGCCGTTTAATATAAATAACAAATATCTTACTCAAACAAATCTTGACTTTTTATTTTTATTTTTATTTTTGATAAGATATCGAACTTTTATTGAGAATAAACGAAGAATACAAGGGTATCTAAATAAAAGAGATAAGCCCGAAAAGGAGTCCCTTAGAGAAAAGGGTCCAGTCGAGTATAACAAGTCCTATAGAACATGAACAATTACGAAAAAGTCGTGTACCGAAACTTGAAATCAATTAAATCACGTTTTTTTTCCTAATGTAAATATATATAAAAGGACTTGTTTTGGAAAAAAAATAGAAATTCGTACATGGTGTTTTCTTTGAAACTTGTTCTAGCTTCAGGGTTGAGTGAGTTTGTAAATTCCTTTTTTAGAGACGTAAGTTTTGGACAGGTTACATTGGAGACCATATTAGATAAATGTTGGGCACAAATTAATTTATACCCATGAACTTTTGGGGTTGTAGCCAAACAGAGCGTCAATTGACTTAAGATTGTGCACTTTGACTAAGAGGTCATGAGTTCAATCCCTACATTAATTAAATATCTTTGTAAAAAAAAAAATTCACATATATCATGAAACATACGAAGATATTGTGATTCTTTTTGTAAAAATTTAGAACAAGCCCTAAATTACCACTTTAAGCAAAATATCAATAATTAAAAGTCAAATATATGCAAAATAATAATATATACAAAATAATAGATAGTATTGAACGTTGTAAAATAAATATAAACTTAAATAATTTGTAGATAAAAAATTTGGTCAACAAGTATATGATATATAATTCAATAATAAGATGTTATTCTAAGAGTATTCAACAAATATTAATATAATTGATATAATGGTAGTATTGCTCTTTAATTCATTATATCTTCAAAAATAAATTAGTTGCCCATAGTATTTAAAAAAAGAATGTACATTTTAAATATAATATAAAAAAAAAAAAAAAATTATCAAGACACAAAAGTTAAATTTATCCAAATATGTTGCTATTTTTTATTTTTTTAAAGATGAATGATTTATTTAACTATATTTATGGGATCAAGAGTAACATTAATTTTAAAATGAAACAACTAATAAAAATGATGCTCTCCATGATTTTTAGTTTGTGTATATATTCATATTTACACCAATAACTATGTATACACAAGTATGAAATGTACTTACACCTATAACAATGTGGAGTATATATTATGCGGTTGTAAACAAGGATGAAAAGAAGGAAAATTACATTATTGGTTCCTCGAGTTTGAGTTTGGTAATATTTGGGTTACTAAGTTTTCAAACTCAATAATTTTAATCCTTAGCTTTGTATTTGGTGCGTTTTTTTTTTGTCATTTTGTCAATTTTTTCGTTAAATATTAACGAAATGTTCATGCCTATTTTAAATTTAAAAAAATTATATTTTAATTTTTAAATGAATTAAAATAAATAAAAAATAAAAAATAAAATATTTTTTCTCTCTCTTTCTCCCTCTTCCTTTCCTCTCTTTTCTCCCATCTCTCCTCCTTCTCTCACCCCAACCATGGCCTCTGCCACAAGTGCCACAAGTCCATTCCGACGGTGCACAACCTAGAATCTGGCGACCCACATGACTCAAGCACTGACGAGGTACTCTCCCGGTTCTTAGTTTCTTCTTTCTAGCGATTACACGACTGTTGGCAATCGTTGTTGTGAAGAGGGAAAATGCTTGCATTAGAATGAAATGATCGACAAATTGAAATTGTATTAATCGACGATTTGAGAGAAGATAATCGACGATTTGAGAGAAGAGTTTGAACAAAACCAATGAAATCGACGAAATTGGGGGAATATAGATCGAAGAAGATTTGTAGCTCTGCATCGGAAGGGATAATCAAATCGGGGGGAGCAACAAAGCAGAGAAGAACAAGAAGAATCACCATGGACAAACATATTAGAATTTCTCTCATTCTTCCTTCCCGCGGTTATACGACTTTTGGCAATCGTTGTTGTGAGAGATGGAAAATGCTTGCATTAGAATGAAATGATCGGTGGAATTGGAATTTTATTAATCGGCGACTTGGGAGAAGAGTTTGAACAAAACTAATGAAATTGATGAAATTGAAAAAATATGAATCGAAGAATATTTGTAGCTCTGCATCGGAAGGGAAAATCAAATCGAATCGAGAACAATGGGACATAAAAGAAGAAGAAAAATCACAGACAAACAGATTAGAAGACATATGAAAAATATTTTTTTCTTATTCTTTCTTTTTGTGTTTTTTTTGTTTGTTTTTTTCTCTTAACAATTTTTTAGAGCTTTTTAGGGTTCATCCAAATGAAGAAAAATTTAGATGTGTATAGCCAAAGCGAGCATGACTCAGCGGGCATATGTATGTGTTAGTGACCAAGAGGTCTGTGGTTCGAATCCCCCCACCCCCAATGTACTCATAAAAAAAAAAAGAATTTAGATGTGTATTTAGTTTTTCAGTGTAGAAAATTGATAGGGAAAGAAAGAAGAAAATATGAGATATTTAAATTTATGTATAATTTTTTACTATATGTATATATTTTAAATAGATCTGAATCAATATTTAAATAAAAACAAAACAAGAAAACTAGAAGGGAGAGAAAAAAATTAGAAAAATAAATCTAATCCCTTAAAAAACGATGTCTATATTTATTTATTTTTTTTTATTTTTTTTATTTATTTTTTTTTTTTTTGGATAAGAAAGGAGGAGGAGCGGGGAGAGGAAAATAAGAAGAAGAAAAAATAGTGAAGAGGTGGTGACAACGAAAGCTGTAACCAGACCATGTGGTTGGGAGGTGGGAGAAAGATGAGGGAGTGGGGAAAAAGAAAGAAGGGGAAGATTGGAGGGAGAGAAGAGAAACAAAAAGAAAAAAATGTTTTTTTCTTTTTAATTTTTTTTAATAATTTAAAAATAAAACATATTTTTTAAATAAAAATATGTGTCACATCAACCTTCCGTTACTATTTAATGGAAAATTTGATCCATGGACAAAAAAATGTACCAAATACAAAGTTTAAGGATAAAATTGTTGAGTTTGAAAGCTTAGGAACCCAAATGTTACCAGACTCAAAACTAGGGACTAATAGTGTAATTTTTCAATGAAAAAAATCACCGATACGTACCCATTTATCATCGCTAAAATCGTGAATATATCGACTAAATTACCTATATATCAAATTGTTATTCGATTTCACAAATGTACGAATCGTCCCAAATAATATAGTAAGATAAATACTAAATTTTGTTCTCTACAGTAAATGAAAGCTACTAATTACCAAAATTATAAGCCTAAATTTTATTTAATCAATCTGCTTCTGACTTAATTAATTAAAAACACAAAGACTAACCACAATTATGATAATTGAGATGGTTGAGACTCTAGAGCAAAGACTTCATGTTATCTCCTCCTATTATTCAATAATTAAGAGTTATAGTTATTTGGTTTTTAAACTGTTGACAAGTTTTACCTTATAAACTTGTGAAGAATGTAAAACTACCGTTTGTCACAAAACCTACAAAGATATGTCTATCTCTCATGTAAATTAGAAAACAATTAAGAGGCGTTTGAGCACTGTTTTGGGTTGGGGTGGTTTTGGGTTCTCATGTTTGAGGTAAGGGGTTGGAACCTCGAGTTTGGGAAGCCAAACTCATGGGTTATCCCTCCCAAATTCATGGGTTTTTATTAAAATTACAATATATTGGTGGGTTTTACCATTTCTCTCTCCACATTTCTCTTAATTATGTCGATCCCAACATTTACGGTGGGTCTCATCATTTTTCTTCCAATTTCTCCCTCTCTAATTAAAACATTCATATTAACAATAGCTCAAAATATGTTTAATTTGATAGATAAACTAAACTATCAAATCATTTTGGTTCTCGGTGCAATCCCACACACCAAGATTTTTTTTTATTTTTTTTTATTTTTTTTTTTTTTTGTCAATTAGAAAGAAAAAGAAAAATTACATCCTGATTGCAATCTTGGCGAGGACCATTTTATTTTTTATATATATATTTTTTAATTTTTTTAAATCGTATTACACTTTACCTTGCTATTAATTTATCTAAAGTATCTACACTTTTACTATATATCGAAGATATTGATTCTTTTGTTTTGGTCAAAGAATTATTCTACCATTTGTCATCTTTTAAAATTGTTGATCTGACTTAAATTTTTTCATATTCCCTCTCATATTTTACAGCATTTAACATGGAAGGTGGATCTCATATTAAATCTTTAGGTATATGTAAAGATGTTTATTTGAAATTATAATTGTTCCTTTATCAAACTTTAAATTTTGACACCCATTTCTAAAAATAAAAAAAAATTAAAAAAAAAGACTTGTATCACTTATTTCTATAATATTTCTATAATATTTCTTTACTTTCTCTTTATACAGTCATTTCAATATCATTATAAATTATTTATAATCATAAATTACAAGAATTAAATAACTAGTGGTTAAAGAAGTCTTCTTTGTTCATCTTTAAACTTTTCTTAGAATTCAAAACTTAATTCAAAATTTTTGTCAATTCAAATTTAAAGAAGAAAAAAAAATGATAGTGGCAAAAATCAACGTGAGTCTTAATAATTTATTTGCCAAGAAGGCTATTCTTGATAATAACTTCAATTTATTTATGTTAATATTAAAAAAAAAACATTAATTTTTAAGTCAATGAATTAAAATTAGAAAATAATAATGATTCAATATTCAATTTATTTTCTAATAGAATGTGATTTTCTTCTAATTACACAATTGTAACCTTTTCTTTTTCCTTCTTATTTTTTTAATTTTCTTCTACTTTTTACAATTCATGGGAATCTAAATGTTTGAAATTATAAATTCTAGTTAGTATTTAGGGAGATACATATTTGAGGAATATTATCCAAATATAATAGTAGGTTGTTGTTTCGTTTTTGTTTTCTTCCCTTCGAGTTTTTCAGTTTTTTTTTTAAATTCCTTATCCAAATATGTATTTTTTTTTTAAAAAAAAAATCAAATCGATTGACATGAGATGTTATGTTTTTCGAAACGTTTGAATGAAGCATTTAATTTTTTTAATTCCTTATCCAAATATATATTTGATTCTTGTAAGCAATGTGTTGATTGTTGAAAATAATTTTCTTATTCTTAAACTATAACATAAATTAAATGTTTCATTCAAACGTCTAAAAAAAGTCACATGTTGCATAAAAAATTCTACAATTCACAAAACATCCGCTAGAAGATAAGAAGAAGAAAAAAAAATCAAAGTAGCAAAAGGAAAAAAAGAAAAAAACAATTGTCCAAACCCGAGTTTTAGAACACTACACCCTAAACACTGACTTCTTTTTTTTTTTGAAAAATATACTTCATTGATTAGACAGAAAAGAGTACAAATGAGAGGCTAGAGGAAAACCTCTCAATTAAGCGCTATAGTAGAAGTATCATAATTACAAAACAACTTTGATTTGGAGCACCATGAAGCAGCATTGATGATAATCTCCTCCCATAACTGATGAATGGACTTTGATTTATCACTAAAAATCCTGTCATTTCGTTCCAACCAAATATACCATAAAATGGCCCCAAAGATGTTGCACCACATAATATTTGACATTTACCTGGGGCATAGCAAGGCATTGAGATATAAAATCCTCAAGTATGTTCGGCAGAATAGATAACATATTAGAATCATTTAAAAGAGTGGACCAAAGGCTTTTAGTATAGGGGCAATGGAGAAAAATATGATCCATAGTTTCTGCATTCCTTTTGCAAAGCACACACCAATTTGGATTAAGACACATCGCTGGAAGACGAGCTTGCATTTTCTCTACTGTGTTTAAACCTTTGTGAATCACAGTCCAAAGGAAGAATTTGCATTTTTTTGGGTAAAGAGTATTCCAAAGATTCCCTGAGTTTTGTATTGTAGAAGAAGGGGACACTCCTCTGGAAAGATACCATTTCAAAGATTTCACTGAAAAGAGACCTTTTTTATCAGGAGCCCAACAAATACAATCCTTACCAGCAATCAGAGAAGGAATGTGCCAAGCAGTAGATATATCGGCCCAAGCAATCACTTCTCTATCCAAAAGGGGTCTTCGAGGGAAGAAATTCCAAGAACCTGTTTCTGAGTTCCAAGTTTCATGAACAGTAATCAATTTATTTGATGCCAAAGTGAAAAATCGAGGATATAAAGCATATAAACATCCATTATTAGTCCATTTATGGAACCAGAAAAGAGTGTTTCTACCATTCGCTATTGATAGCACACTAAATGGGCTATCTTTAGAGCCGTTATTATGCTAGTTTTGGAGTTTAAATGAACGTTTTAATGATATTATTTATCTAAATTGTAGATTTCGAACATTTGGAGCAAACCGGAGCTTTTTAGAAGTTATGGCTGTTGCGCACTTTTAATGCAGTGCAAAACCGCAAGTGTACGGGTCAAGTAATAAAAGTGTATGTAAATACGAGTATCGTCCTCAGGATTGGTTTTCTAGTTCAGTTAAGTACCGCGAATACAGTCACCCAATTTTATTTAGAGAAAGAAAGCGATAAAAGATAGGATTAAAACAAAATAAAAACATAAAATAAAAGATGGAGAACAACAAGGAGAGAGATATCTTAGGGAGTTGATTTCGCCAATTAGATTGACGGTTCAATCAATCAAATGCCTAGATTATTCATGCAAATTTTCATAAGTCTAGAAGGACACAAATAACAATTGCCTCTTCCGAGCGCAATTGGTCTCATGCAATGTAATAAAACTAATTTTCCAATCTAGTTTTTAAAGACATGCAAGGCATTAAGAACTCTTCTTTAAAACAACTTCTAAGATAACCTAATCATTCCCATGTTAGAACTATTCTTAGTCATGCAATTAAGATCTAGTCTAAATCATTCTCTTCCAAGCATAATTTAAACCATGACGACATACAACCCTTGGCCAAAAGATTATAAGCATTAAGAAAGTAAAAGCATGAATGAATAATAAACAATCAATCTAAGCATTCAATTAATTAAAACATCAAAACTAAAAGGCTACATCAATCCCCAAGATAAATGAGTTTAGCCAAACATATTCAATATTATAAAATCGAAACTCAAAATTAAACTCATAACGAAACTACAAATTAAAAGGGAAGAAGAAATAAAACTAGTGTCGATTCCACGTTCCCGCTGTAATCGCCACGATCCCGAGCATGTAATTGCCTTCTTTTTGCTCCAAAAAATCTCCTCTAACTCTTAAAATTATGTATTTTCGAAATTGGGAATAACTCTCCAAATTGGCTCCCTGAAAACTCTCCAAAAAGATGTATTTATAAGGTAAAATAGGGCAAAAATCGGGTAAAAGACAAAATTGGCAAGTCTGGGGGCTGCGATCCAATGTGGCACGCGTCTATGGAACTTTATGGAGGTGCAAGGCAGCTGGGATCACGCTAAAATAAGGCTTAACAAATATAATTGCGAGGTAATGTCTAATGTTTAGCATCTGGCAAAGTTGGTTAGATAAAGTTGGGTAGTGAACATTGCGCGCGCCACAGCCTGAGTTCGAATCCTGGTGGCTGCATATTTTCATTTTATTTTAATTTCAAGCGTCTAGACGCTATTTCCAGCGTCTAGACGCTGTCCCCTCGGGTTTTTGGCTGATTTTCTTCATCCTCTTCAATTGGGCCCCCATTTTTGCATCCTATTAGCTTATTTTTCATCATAAATCTTCTAAAAGCTCCGGTTTGCTCCAAATGCTCGATATCTATAAAATAATCAAATATAAACGTGAAATTACCCGTGTAAGTGTATAAACTAGCATAAAATATGTCCTTAAGATAGCTCATTTGGTGAGCTATCAAATACCCCCAAACTTTAGCTTTTGCTAGTCCTCGAGCAAAATAAAACAAGACCACTAAATGAATCAATGAAAGCATGCACGTGACTCAAACCTCAGTGTTCTTAAGACAGATAATCTACAATTGAAGAACATATTAGACCACAACTCATCAAGACAATTAAAAACAAATATGTGTCTCATGTGTAATTTAACTTCTCTTGATATCTAAGAATACAAATAAAACTAAACAAACATCAATGACTTGAGTCATAGTAGCAATCAAGAGATTAAACATTAATAGACTACAATTTTATAACAAAACTCAAGCATCTCATTAAGCTACCAAAATTGAATGCACAAGACTTGATACCCTCACAAAATTCCACTCAAAACGCTAAATTGTTTAGGGCATATATATGATAAACGCTCAAACCAAAGCATAGATGATTTTTAACCATAAGCTTGCTAATATATCACATCTTCATCATCAATGAATAGAATGAATGCAAAATTCCAAGGCTTGCTTTGGTTGTAATTGGGCTTAGGTAAGGGTAGATGGATGGAAATTTTAAGCTACTAGATTGGAATAAGTATAAATATTTACCACATGAAGCTCAATTTTTCAGTTGATTCTTGATGAATGGGCCCCTTTATGATCTTTGTCGAAACATTAACTTTCCTTCACATAGTGTGCTTTTTTGCTCTTTTTTTTTTCAATATATAATTTTTTTTCTTTCTCTTTTTCTCTTTTTTCTCTAAAAGAAGCATTAAAAGAAGTTAATGAAAGGAATGTTTCTTTTTTTTTTTAATACTTTGTTGACACAGTTCAACTCTTTCCTTTTGATAAATGGAAACATCGTGTGGTAAACACTTATAATTCCTCAATTCAGGGTTCAAAGAAAGGAAAATAATAAAAGAATGAATATAAGGCTTGTAATGTGACAATTTTCCAATGAAAATGGGTCTAAGGCTCAAAATTTGGCTTTCTAAAGGATTATATCAAGGTAGGCTGTTTGAGAAAGCTAAAAGTGGTTTTACCTAATTGCCCTTGTGAAATTAAAGCATTCAAGTCAAATTCAGAGATTCCAGACATGCATAACAAAGCAAGTTCTAGAAAAATCAATCATGCATGGTAATCACTCAATTTAAAAGAATAAAGCACTTTGTAATGAGTGTGCTTATTGGCTCAAAAACTCACAGAAAAGCAGGGTATTTTGGCATCAAACCTTATACATTCTTCATTTTGTAAAACAATGAGATACCATCATATAAATTTTCAATTAAAATATCAATCATGCTTATCTCTCTCATGCATTAAAACACAAAACAAAGATGTATCCTTAGCTTACAAAGTAATCAAAGATATCAAGAGTGATTCAAAAAAATAAATTTAACTCAAATTTCAAATATGGTCTCATAGTCCAACAAATGCAAATTATCAAAAAACTAAAACACTTCCTAGGTTGTCATAATCCCAAGCGATGCAACAAATATTCAACCATGAAGATCATGCTCAAAAATTTAAATTTCTCCTAAAAACATGCATAACATGCATAAACTCACCCCCAAACTTAAAGAATACATTGTCCTCAATGTATAACTACTAACGCATGCAATGGACAAAGAAAATACAAGAGTGAATAATACTGTCCTGATTAATGAGGGAGACAACATTTTCTTCAAAGTTGTGGAAGCGAATAATGGTGATTTTGCTCCTATAAAAAAAATCAACAGAAACATAAGAACGACACAACAAAAAAAATAAAAGAACAAAAAACTTAAAAAAAAACTTAAAGAAATTAAACTTGGGTTGCCTCCCAAGAAACGCTTTATTTAACGTCTTCTAGCTAGACGAGAGGAATATATGCGTCAAGGTACATAAAACTCCTCTATTTTCTTCGGTCCCTTTTTGCTTGAATCAATGTATCCTACTAAGTCTAGTAGGATCACGTTCTTCTCATGGGTACCTGAAAGAGAACTATTTTTGTAATTTTTGTTTATAGAAATAAAAGAAGAAAAAGACATAAAATCAAAATCAAAATTAAAAGACGCATGAGAATAAGGAAAAGAAAGTTCAGCATTAAGAGTATTTTCTGCAAATAAAGTAAGGTGAGGTTTTTCAGCCTCATACTCTATCACCTGAATTTCTTTTTCCACATTAGACTCACTTTCTTTCTTTATCTCACAAACTTGATCATGGTATTGCTCACAATTTCTCAATTCATCCCCACTATCAGTGTCTATGGCTTCACAATGTTTTCTACTATCAACCTCAGTGGCATCAAAATAATTTTGCTCTAGTAAAGTTTTAACTGTATCAACCATTTGACTAAGTTGCACATTTATACGATTTAAAGCAACCTCATTTTCTTCTACCTTAACCTTTAATTTTGTATTATCGACTTCAATGGCATCAAAATAGTTTTGCTCTAGTAAGATTTTAACTGTATCAACCATTTGACTAAGTTGTACATTTATACGATTTAGAGCAACCTCATTTTCTTCAAATTTAACCTTTAATTGATCTAACCTCTCTAATTCAATAGTACAAAGCCTTTTAGATTCTAAAATATATTCTTGCACTAAAGTTTCAAGGGAAGGTTTTTCCTCAATTTGGTTGGGACAAAACAAAATTTGGTTATGAATGCTCTCGTCATTACCATAAAAATAATTTCCATAACTCATAGATTCAGAATAGTAATGATTATGCATTTGATGTCCTAGAAAGCCATTGGAAACATTATAATTCACATAGTCATAAGGGGTATAGTTCAATGGGTAGGAATTGAAGGATGGTGTTGGTTCTTGGGTAAGTTGATACTCCCTATAAGGCCACCCATAATTATTAAAAGCCATAAAGAAAAAATTAAGGGACTAAAATTCGGCTTACGAATAAATGCAAACACCAATCAACAAAATATATAGCCAGGATAAAAAGACAAAACTGAAATAAAAACAATAAAATAACAAAGAAAAAATAAATAAACAAATAAAGCTCTAAAGTAAGATCAAATGAGTTCTTCACAATATTAAGCGAACTAAATAATTACCAATCCCCGGCAACGGCGCCAAAAACTTGTTGCGCACTTTTAATGCAGTGCAAAACCGCAAGTGTACGGGTCAAGTAATAAAAGTGTATGTAAATACGAGTATCGTCCTCAGGATTGGTTTTCTAGTTCAGTTAAGTACCGCGAATACAGTCACCCAATTTTATTTAGAGAAAGAAAGCGATAAAAGATAGGATTAAAACAAAATAAAAACATAAAATAAAAGATGGAGAACAACAAGGAGAGAGATATCTTAGGGAGTTGATTTCGCCAATTAGATTGACGCTTCAATCAATCAAATGCCTAGATTATTCATGCAAATTTTCATAAGTCTAGAAGGACACAAATAACAATTGCCTCTTCCGAGCGCAATTGGTCTCATGCAATGTAATAAAACTAATTTTCCAATCTAGTTTTTAAAGACATGCAAGGCATTAAGAACTCTTCTTTAAAACAACTTCTAAGATAACCTAATCATTCCCATGTTAGAACTATTCTTAGTCATGCAATTAAGATCTAGTCTAAATCATTCTCTTCCAAGCATAATTTAAACCATGACGACATACAACCCTTGGCCAAAAGATTATAAGCATTAAGAAAGTAAAAGCATGAATGAATAATAAACAATCAATCTAAGCATTCAATTAATTAAAACATCAAAACTAAAAGGCTACATCAATCCCCAAGATAAATGAGTTTAGCCAAACATATTCAATATTATAAAATCTAAACTCAAAATTAAACTCATAACGAAACTACAAATTAAAAGGGAAGAAGAAATAAAACTAGTGTCGATTCCACGTTCCCGCTGTAATCGCCACGATCCCGAGCATGTAATTGCCTTCTTTTTGCTCCAAAAAATCTCCTCTAACTCTTAAAATTATGTATTTTCGAAATTGGGAATAACTCTCCAAATTGGCTCCCTGAAAACTCTCCAAAAAGATGTATTTATAAGGTAAAATAGGGCAAAAATCGGGTAAAAGACAAAATTGGCAAGTCTGGGGGCTGCGATCCAATGTGGCACGCGTCTATGGAACTTTATGGAGGTGCAAGGCAGCTGGGATCACGCTAAAATAAGGCTTAACAAATATAATTGCGAGGTAATGTCTAATGTTTAGCATCTGGCAAAGTTGGTTAGATAAAGTTGGGTAGTGAACATTGCGCGCGCCACAGCCTGAGTTCGAATCCTGGTGGCTGCATATTTTCATTTTATTTTAATTTCAAGCGTCTAGACGCTATTTCCAGCGTCTAGACGCTGTCCCCTCGGGTTTTTGGCTGATTTTCTTCATCCTCTTCAATTGGGCCCCCATTTTTGCATCCTATTAGCTTATTTTTCATCATAAATCTTCTAAAAGCTCCGGTTTGCTCCAAATGCTCGATATCTATAAAATAATCAAATATAAACGTGAAATTACCCGTGTAAGTGTATAAACTAGCATAAAATATGTCCTTAAGATAGCTCATTTGGTGAGCTATCAATGGCATGAAAAATTAGCTTAAAATATGAGCTTTGATGACCAAGAGCCAAGAAAAAGAAGAAATCAAGCCAAAAATGCCGAGGGGATAGCGTCGAGACGCTATGGGAGCGTCGAGACGCTCCAAAATGAGTTTTCAAGCCTTTTTTCCCGAGGGGACAGCGTCGAGACGCTCTAATCCCTCTCAGAAAAAATAAAAATAAATGATGTACAGCTCCAGCCTCGAACCCAGGCGTGCGCGCGCACACAGCTCACCCATATCAGTTTTCACGCGTTTTTAAAGGGCAGCGTCGAGACGCTACCCCTAGCGTCGAGACGCTACCCCTAGCGTCGAGACGCTATGACGATTTTTCCTATAAATGCATATTTTTCTCCATTCGATGGGGGAAGCCAATTTTTGGGAGATTTGAACCCTAATTTCGAAATACACTCATTGGAAAGGCGTGAGGGACACTCTAGAGAGCTGAAGAAGAGATTCAGAGGCTCGGGAACGTGCAAATCACATCGGGAACGAGGCTTGGCACGCGACAAGAGTTTTTCTCCTTTTACCTTTGATTTTATTGTTTATTTTATGGATTCTAAACATTGTCTAAGCATGATTTTAGTGATTATGAGTAGCTAGACTTTTACTTAGGGGATTGATGTAATCGTTTTAGTTTTCATGTTTGATTAATCTAATGTTCTTCATATTGCAACAATTATTCTTGTGTTTGTTTGCTTAATGCTTTTATCTTTTGGCCAAAGTATAAATTGTTGATTGCTTTAATTCTAGCTTGGAAGAGTAGATTTTAGAGTAGAACTCAAACACTTGACTACTTGTAAATTCTTGCATGAAAATGAAGAGATGAAAATGAAGAATTCTCTTAGAGGTCGATAATAGAAGTTGCTTAATGCCTTTCTTTTCTATTAAAACTAGACAGACATGTTGGTTTTATATATTAAGGGAAGAGAATTAATAGAGCTCTAGCGAGTCTTTTATGAGGTTTGTACTTCTTGGCTTATAATTGTTTGCATGACTATTTTTTTATTAATAGATTAATTAAGCATGAATCTATTCGATGAAATCAATTCCCTAGGTTTTCTCTCCTAAAGGTTTTCCATTACTTTTCAGTCATTTATTTTTCACTCACTTCAAAGTCTTTTTAATCTAAATAGAATTTGTAGTTAGTACCTACGGTACTCAATTGATCTAGAAAACCAATCCTGTGGACGATACTCTTTACTTAAATCACTATATTAAAACTTGACCCGTACACTTGCGGTACGCATTAAATCACGCAACAAGTTTTTGGCGCCGTTGCCGGGGAAAAAATAAAAATAAATGATGTACAACTCCAGCCTCGAACCCAGGCGTACGCGCGCACACAACTCACCCATCGACCGCCCAAACCACCACGCCACTCAGCTGATATTGTTATACATTCCGCATTTGGAATACATATATCTGTAGCGTCGAGCTATAGCGTCAACACCCCCAAACTTAAGCTTTTGCTAGTCTTCGAGCAAAATAAAACAAACCAATAAATGAATTAATGAATGCATGCTCGTGACTCGAACCTCAATGTTCTTAAGACAAATAAACCACAAAAGAAGGCATATTAAACCACGACCTATCAACAATAAATTTTAAAAATCAAAACATTTTATCTTTTGCATGTGTGCTCACTTTTCTTCCCTTAATATCTATGAATACCAATCAAACTAAACATACATCAATAACTTGAGTCATAGTGACAATCGAGAGATTAAGCAATCATAGACTTCAATTTTATAACAAAAAACTCAAGCATCTCATAAAATTACTAAAATCGAATGCACAAGACTTGATACCCTCACATAGAATCACTCAAAACACTCAACTGTTTAGGGTATATGAAAGATAAACGCTCAAACCAAAACATAAGAGACATTTACCATATGCTTGCTAATATATCACATCTTCATCATCGATGAATTAGATTGAATGTAAAACTTCAAGGGTCTTGCTTTGGTTGTAATTGGGCTTAGGTAAGGGTGGATGGATGAACATTTTAAGCTACTAGGTTGGAAGAATTATAAGACTGTACCACATGAAATTTTCTTTTCTTTTTTCTTTTCTCAATTTTTTTTTTCTTTCTTTTTTTTTTTTTTCTTTTTCTTTTCTTTCTTTTTTTCTTTCTTTTGTCTCTAAAAGAAGCTAATGAAATGAATGCTTCCTTTTGAATATTCTATTAACACCATTCAACTTTCTCCTTTGGACGGATTGACACATCCTGTGGTAAACACTTATAAACCTTCCATTAATGGTTCAAAGAAAGGAAAGCAACAAGAGAATGGGTATAAGGCTTGTTATGTGGTAATGTTCCAATGAAAAGGCCTAAGGCTCAAAATTTGGCTTTCTAAGGATTATACCAAGGTAGGCTATTTAAGAAAGCTAAAAGTGGTTTTACCTAAACGCCCTTTGTGAAGTTAAACATTCAAGTCAAATTCAGAGATTTCAGACATGCATAACAAAGCAAGTTCTAGAAATATCAATCATGCATGACAATCACTCAATTTAAGAAAATAGAGCACCATGTTAAGAGGTGCTTATTGGCTCAAAAGCTCACAGAAAAACATGGTATTTTGGTATCCAATCCTATGCATTCTTCATTTAGCAACAAAAAATTGAGACACCATCATAAAACTTTTTAAAGAAAAATCTAATCATGCTTATCTCTTTTATGCATTAAAACTCAAACTAAAGATGCATTTTTAGCTTAGAAGGTATTCAAACATATCAAAAGGGACTAAAATAAAATAAATTTTCTCCGTTAACCGGTATGGTCTCTGATGGACCAAAACGTGTGTGTTTAATTTGGTTCAATAACCTGCAATAGATATATGGTCAAGTGCAAGTATACACTGTCAATCAAGTAATAAAATGGAAAGTATTCCAAGTATCGTATCCCAAGAGACTGTTGAAAAATTTAGTTTTAGAAAGAATTTGTTTATCGAATGCAATGAAATGTAACAAAAATAAATTGATAATGTTTGGTTGGTTTTGGGTTGAAAAGGAATAATAAAAAACAGGGATCCAATCATGTTTCAGCCCTAAGTTGAGTTTACTTGACAGCCTGTGACCACAGAGTCACCACATAGTACCTTATGCTTTTGGATCAGATTCGTCTCCTATTCAGCCTCTTTGCAAGTACCTTTAGGAGTCTAAGCCATTATACTCACGGTCCAGTGGATAATGTGATCTTAGATGGTTAAGTATGCAATCCTATTGATCCTATAGTCTTTTGCCCCAATCATCAAGGACAATCGACGAAATCCTATTCCTAGGTTTTTCTGCTATATCACCTTTACGAGAGCCGTTAATTGCCCGACCTGTCCAGTATCGACATTAACATTTCATGCTAATTAAGTGATCAAATTAATATAACATTTTTGCATATATTCAGTAAAGGACGAACCACATAAGGCATAAGGGGTAAAACTGTAATTTACAGCTGTCAAGCTAGCTCATTTCTTAACGGGCATTCACATAATTGAATCCCTTAGGAAAACTTAGCTCATAATGAGAACTAGACTAAAATACTTCATTGAAAAGTAATGCATAAGTACAAAAATTGCTAAAAGGGTAAAATGGTAATTTTACTCGAAAATTAAAGATAAAATGAAAATGGGATAAAAACAGAATGTAAATAATAAATAAAGGATAGAATTGGAATAACAAATGTTTTGAACTGAAAATTAAATTATAAATGCGAAAGTTGCTAAAAGGGTAAAATGGTAATTTTGCATGTAAAGTTAAGAACGGAAATAAATGCGAAATAAAAACAGAATGTAAATAGAAAATGTGCAGAATTAAATAGAAAGTAAATCTGGAAATTTTCCAACTTTCTCTCTCTCGAACTCGTGGACAACGGATGAAGGGTCTCTACTCGCTCGATTCACGTCGTCAATGCAAATCGAATCCTCGCAGCACCTTCCTTTCGGAGCTGGCTGAAGTAGAACTATTACAGAGGAGTGGTCCGCTCTTGTTTGGAATTTCGGGAATTTGGGTGAGTTCTTCGAGATAGAAAGGAGGTTGATCGATTATGTGGAGATTGATTGTTGTAAAGAAATGATCGATGATTTGAATGAAGGCTTGAGGTGCCTTTTATAGGCCTTGAGGTTTGTTTGGAGGTTGCTAAAATGAGGGAGAAATCTTTGGAAATGTTTGTTAGGTCAAATAGGGAGTAGGTTGGCTGAATCTTTGGAAGATCTTTGACAAAATATCTCAACCAATTCGTTTGACCAGTCAACTGCACTCTGTGGCCTCTTGTGTGGCCACAAGCTGGGTTCTGCACTCTGTGGCCTCTTATGTGGCCACAAGCTGGATTCTGCACTCTGTGACTCCTTTGTGCCCACAAGCTGAAACTTTGTGGCCACAAGCTGAAGCAGAATACAGTTTTCCTGAAAATAATTAAAACAACATTAATTCTTATCAAAAATGACTCTTTTACCCTCTTAATTGCTTCATAATGACAAAACGACCTCGAGCATGCGACTTTCCTATTTTTATTCTTTTCTTATCAATTACATGCACAATTATCTTCAATTTAACTCAAAAAGTCAATTAATGAGTATGCTTTAAAGGGTAAAAACATGACATAAATGACGTTCATCACACCCCCAAACTTAGCTTATTGCTTGTCCTCAAGCAATTCAACACATAATAATAACAAGAATGTACAATTACGCAAATGTTTAACATGCTCTCAAACAAAGTTCGCTTATAAACAACCTTTCAGGAGAGGTCTCATACTCTAGTGCCATTCATAATCCCATAAGTAATTTCTCACATAAGTTTCTACTTTCATTTTGTAAACAAAGCTTTTTCTAGTCTATCCTAACCATATGCTTAATCTATCTAACTTTTAGTCACTGAGTCTAGGATAGTCCCTTTCGTGAAATAAACTAAGCTTAGACTTTTCCTTCTTTGTGTGAACTTCTTAACAATTTCTCCCCCAAACTTGTGTTGCTGCTAGGCTTCTCATTTATTTTTCTTTCTCTTATTTTTTTTTTACCATTCTCTAGAGAATCTTTATTGCTAGACTCACCTTCGTTCCAGCTTGCCTGCAATTTCATTGCACAATGCATCTAGCTACGAGCAAGCCTCACAAACTAAGATAAATACTCACTTCCTAGTTACCCTTTCATGCAGTGACAACCATGGGGCCCATGATCGCCACTGGTTACTCAGCTAACTTAAGAAGGAGGAGTACCTCTAGAAATAAGGTTTTTTTTTTTTTTTTTTTTTTTTCAACTCTTCTTCCTTTGGAAGAGACATAACAATCAAGACCTAGCAGTCAACATATTAAAATATACTTCACCCCCCCAAACTTAAAGGAGGCAATGTCCTCATTGACTATTCAAGAGATTTTTTTCAAAAGGGATGGTGTGAGCATTAGTCTACAAAAAAACGTCAAGGCTAAACTCTCCTAAACATGTTAAACGGGTTAAACAAAAGGAAGTTTAGACTTGGGAAAAAGTTTTGCATAGAAAAGTACTAATGGAACCCTATGCTTTTGAAAAAAACTTACAAGCTATGACATGTGGCACTATTTGAGCAGAGATAAACTCTAGTTATCATCATAAAGGTTACTTTAAGGAAAACAAAAGAAAGATAGCATGCTAAAACATTCTCATACTTGTGCAATCAAGTCATTAAGTTCAATTAGGCACATTCCACAAAACGTCTATCCTAGCAGGAACAACTACAACTACTACCCTAACAAAACAACGAAATAATGAAATAACAAAATGCAACTTCTACCCTACCAGAAAAACAATGAAATAATGAAATAACAAAATGCAACTTCTACCCTACCAGAAAAACAAACAACTAAAAACTGAATCTTAACAAATAACAAAATATTCAGAAAATGAAGGAAAGGAGTAGAGAGTAAGGAAGAACGGTACTCCCCTAATCTTCAGACGGGGTATCGTCTTCGGAATCAGTATTTGAAGGAATATTCAGGAAAATGGGAGGAAACGTCGGGAAAGCAGGCATCAAGGTCGGGGCCAAGGCATTAAAGAACCCTTGAATGAGCTCATCCCTCTCTTTGGCATAGGCCCAGTAGGCCATATTTTGTTGGATCATATGATGCCATTGAGAAAGGGGTGATGCTTGGAATATTTGTTGAGCTGGTGGTAGGTTGTGACTCCTCTGTGGCCACAGAGGTGGAACAACCTTTTGGCTTGAACGCACACGACGTCGGTGCTTTCTCGGTCTTTTGGTTACTGAAAAGCTGTAACTTGTGAACAAGCTGCGCAGTGATGGCTGGCTTTGGCAAACTTGTCTCCTCACTTTGTCGAGGCTTAAGTCCTACTTTGAGGCAAAGTCGAGTGACAAGTGACCCACAGAATAATTTTTCAGCCATCTTCTTGCCATAAGTAATCAACTCTTCTCTTAGAAACCTCCCAATATTGAGTCAAGACCGTTTTAGGATGCAATACAGCAGGATCACTCGTTCCAAGGAAACGGTTGTGTCATTTGTAGGATTCCTGAACTTCTTTAGTATTTCCTTCAACCTCATTCTCAGTTGAAGAAGTGTTTGGCTCAAATTTCATTCCTTCAGTCCCATACTCAAATAATCGGTCGAATTATTCCTCAGTTGCTATCTCTGTTTCTTTCCTTTTTTTTTTTTTTTTTTTTTTTACTCTTTTTTTTTCCTCAGCTTGTATCAAACTTTTCTCTTCTCATATTCTTTTCCTTGTCTTTCCTTGTTTGTTCAGCGATATCTCTTTGGATAGCTTGTTGCAAAGCTTGCTCTACCTCTTGACAACTCTTCTTTACTTGATATTTCACTGCTAGCAAGGCTTCCTTCTCCACGACTTCTTTAATCATCCTCTCCACCATGATTGGGGAAAGAATTGATTCTTGCATCAGACTCCCAATTGTATCTCTTCTTCTTAATTCAAATTGGTGGTCGATTGGGGTCTCGGTTTGCTTATTGGTGTGCCTGTACACTAAAGATTCTCTATCAGAACGTTCAAGAATTGTTGGAGGAATACTTACTTTTGAAACCGGAGGTGGGTCCTCGCGCACAGAACGCGATTTTGTTGAGGTCCCCCAGCTTTCAGCTGAACTTCTTCTTCTTCACTTGATGAATTGCCAACAGTTTCAGCTAGGGCTCGTCGTCTATTTTCTCCCATCTCTTTGATCATTTTACACCAAGCGATAGTTCGAATTTTCATGGGTTTTTTTTACCGATCACCGATTCTTGGGATTGATCAACCGGGGAGTTTGGATTAAACCTAGGGCTTCCAGTCGCTGGATTTTCCTTCTCTCCACCTTCACGTATAACAATGACCGATTTTATGGGTGGTTTGGGTTCAACCTTCTTCTTTGAGGATGTTGGAAGTAAATCGACCATGGGTTCCGCTTGTATGGGTCTTGGTTGGACATCTTTGAATTTCCTCCGGCGTCCAGAACGCAATGGAGTACGATCAGGAACGGCCACATCGGCGATCAAAGTGGGTTTTTCAGCCATGGGTCCCGACGGGTTTGAGCGTGCATGAGAGAGGGGAGAATTTTCGTGAATGAACTTTTCAACTTGGAACTTTTTGGAATGACTTGTAGGTTGAAAAACAAAAGAGGAGAGGGTCTCTTGACTTATATATGTTTCCAAAATAGGTCAACCCCTATGACTTTTTAAATGACGTCATCGCCCTTCACTAGTGCACTATGTGGCCAGATAGTTTTTTTTTGTGCTAGTCTGGTTTGTGGCCACATAGTTCTACAAATCTATGTTTTTGAATTTCCTAGTCAATCTCTCATCCACGAGAATCATTCCTGAAATACTAAGAAAAACATCAAAAAGTTCATAAACAAAAAATAACAAGCTGAATTATTTTGAAAACACTATTTTTTTTATTATTATTTTTTTTTATTTAAAAAAAAAACATATTTTTTAATATTCCTTATAAGTTTCTATGGAGCGGTTTCATTCAAATCATCTCCCAGTTAGGTCCCCAGGAAAAGGTGTTCCCTACGGTCAACTTAAATACCTTTTCCTTGGCAGGACCAGTCTACGCCAGAGTTGATTTTGCTTGAAACTACTCTACAAAACTTATAGTATTTTTATTTTTTTTAAATAATGAAATAAAAACATGTTAAAAGAATACTTATCTAATCTCCAAAAGGGAGATTAATGTCTTATTCATTCTCTTTGGACCGTCAACTTTCATCTTGCACCTAGGTCTTGATAATGGACGAGATTTAAGCCTTAGTTGAGGTGCTTTAATCATGTTCGGCTTTGTTGACTTACGGTCGTCTTTGATCAGCACAAGAGATCTATGTATGCTTTTGTATGCAGAAATTGGGGTCTCAATTTCTGGTGCATTATCCTCCTCCATGATCTCCTCTTCTACTTCTTCCCTGGATTCTTTTTCTTTTAGTGTTTCCTGCAAGTTACAACAAGTAGAAATATCAATTAAACTAATAGCAGGAAATTCTTGGATTTTATCAGGGAAATTCAATGCTTGGAGAACATTGAATGTTTCTTTTTGTGAAGTTGTTGCCTCATGGTTCAATACAACTTCATTTTCTGGTTCCTTCTCTTTTTTGTTTTCTTCAAATGGATTTTCTTTAATCTCTTCTCTCCATTTTGGCTCTTTAATGCTTTCAATTGCCGGAGTGCTCATTGCTTTTTCTAGGAACAAAGGTTCTCTATCTTCAAAGTCACTTTTGAGTGTCATTGCCTCACATTGTTCTATTTCTTCATATTCAGAAGTCTTTATGCCTTTAAGCAAGGTTTCTTGTGGGTTGATCTTCAATTCGTCCACACTCTTTTCTATCTGGATCTCGAAATCCTTAATAGATGTTCCTTGGCTTTGCATCTCAGCATCGGTTTTCGCTCTATATTCCTTTATAAGTTCTTCGATGCTCTTGTCCTCGGTTGGCACTTGTGGAATCACTTGTTCTTGAACCTTTTGTTGATCTCCCCATAAAAAGTTGGAGTGATGTCTCCATCTTGAGTCGCAAGTAGTGGGGTAAGGAATTAACATATTCTCACTACCTGGTTTTCCTATAAAAAATATAGAGTCGGGGTTATAAGGACAATTATCAAATTCATGACTTCCTCTACAATAAACACAAGAAATAGACAAATAATGATTAAATGGACAATGTTGAGAGAAATGCTCATCGCCACAATTAACACAAAAGATATCAGAGAGTTTGTACACAAGAGAAATGTAGGTATCATTTCTCATGATTGATTTTCTCAGCATGTTTGTTATCTTTGTTGTGACGTCTACTTCCATTTTGTAACTCGAAAGTGTTATGCTCTTTGTTTCTTAAATAAATAAACCTGCAAAAGAAAACAAAACAAAAATCAGATTCTTTGAGAAAGAGATATTTTTATTTTGTAGGTTGATAGGAGGATCGACTCCAGGTGGAAGATTTAGAAGTTTTTTAGTAAACAAAACTTCTTATAGATTTCCCGTGCGCTCAACTCCTATTTTTTCTAACCGCAATCGAATAACAATATCTAAATAAAATAAAATTCCGTTAACAGTCCCCGGCAACGGCGCCAAAAACTTGATGGACCAAAACGTGTGTGTTTAATTTGGTTCAATAACCTGCAATAGATATATGGTCAAGTGCAAGTATACACTGTCAATCAAGTAATAAAATGGAAAGTATTCCAAGTATCGTATCCCAAGAGACTGTTGAAAAATTTAGTTTTAGAAAGAATTTGTTTATCGAATGCAATGAAATGTAACAAAAATAAATTGATAATGTTTGGTTGGTTTTGGGTTGAAAAGGAATAATAAAAAACAGGGATCCAATCATGTTTCAGCCCTAAGTTGAGTTTACTTGACAGCCTGTGACCACAGAGTCACCACATAGTACCTTATGCTTTTGGATCAGATTCGTCTCCTATTCAGCCTCTTTGCAAGTACCTTTAGGAGTCTAAGCCATTATACTCACGGTCCAGTGGATAATGTGATCTTAGATGGTTAAGTATGCAATCCTATTGATCCTATAGTCTTTTGCCCCAATCATCAAGGACAATCGACGAAATCCTATTCCTAGGTTTTTCTGCTATATCACCTTTACGAGAGCCGTTAATTGCCCGACCTGTCCAGTATCGACATTAACATTTCATGCTAATTAAGTGATCAAATTAATATAACATTTTTGCATATATTCAGTAAAGGACGAACCACATAAGGCATAAGGGGTAAAACTGTAATTTACAGCTGTCAAGCTAGCTCATTTCTTAACGGGCATTCACATAATTGAATCCCTTAGGAAAACTTAGCTCATAATGAGAACTAGACTAAAATACTTCATTGAAAAGTAATGCATAAGTACAAAAATTGCTAAAAGGGTAAAATGGTAATTTTACTCGAAAATTAAAGATAAAATGAAAATGGGATAAAAACAGAATGTAAATAATAAATAAAGGATAGAATTGGAATAACAAATGTTTTGAACTGAAAATTAAATTATAAATGCGAAAGTTGCTAAAAGGGTAAAATGGTAATTTTGCATGTAAAGTTAAGAACGGAAATAAATGCGAAATAAAAACAGAATGTAAATAGAAAATGTGCAGAATTAAATAGAAAGTAAATCTGGAAATTTTCCAACTTTCTCTCTCTCGAACTCGTGGACAACGGATGAAGGGTCTCTACTCGCTCGATTCACGTCGTCAATGCAAATCGAATCCTCGCAGCACCTTCCTTTCGGAGCTGGCTGAAGTAGAACTATTACAGAGGAGTGGTCCGCTCTTGTTTGGAATTTCGGGAATTTGGGTGAGTTCTTCGAGATAGAAAGGAGGTTGATCGATTATGTGGAGATTGATTGTTGTAAAGAAATGATCGATGATTTGAATGAAGGCTTGAGGTGCCTTTTATAGGCCTTGAGGTTTGTTTGGAGGTTGCTAAAATGAGGGAGAAATCTTTGGAAATGTTTGTTAGGTCAAATAGGGAGTAGGTTGGCTGAATCTTTGGAAGATCTTTGACAAAATATCTCAACCAATTCGTTTGACCAGTCAACTGCACTCTGTGGCCTCTTGTGTGGCCACAAGCTGGGTTCTGCACTCTGTGGCCTCTTATGTGGCCACAAGCTGGATTCTGCACTCTGTGACTCCTTTGTGCCCACAAGCTGAAACTTTGTGGCCACAAGCTGAAGCAGAATACAGTTTTCCTGAAAATAATTAAAACAACATTAATTCTTATCAAAAATGACTCTTTTACCCTCTTAATTGCTTCATAATGACAAAACGACCTCGAGCATGCGACTTTCCTATTTTTATTCTTTTCTTATCAATTACATGTACAATTATCTTCAATTTAACTCAAAAAGTCAATTAATGAGTATGCTTTAAAGGGTAAAAACATGACATAAATGACGTTCATCAGTCTCATAGTCCAACAAAAGCAGAATATCAAACTCTAGAACACTTCCTAGGTTGTCCTAATCACGAGCAATGCAACAAAGATTCAACCATGAAGATCATGCTAAAAAAATATATAAAATTCACCTAAAACATGCATAGTTCCACCCCCAAACTTAAAACATACATTGTCCTCAATGTATAGTCAATAATATGCAAAGGACAAGAAAAAAAATAGATAGGGGATTTGGAAACTTCCCTGAAATGCAAGTGAATCCACTATCTTCTGAGATGTGCAGAAAAATTTGTTGATCAGGCTCCTAAAGGAAAAGTAAAGGAATATAAGGACAACATCACGCCACAAAAGAATTAAAAAAAAGAAAACAAATAAAACAAACTAAAAACTCAAAATAAACTTGGGTTGCCTCCCAAGAAGCGCTTTGTTTAACGTCTTTGGCTAGACGAGGCTCATTAAATGTATCATGGTGGTCGCTTGCCCATGTGTTTCACCTCCACCTGTTTCACCTGCTCATTCTCATTGTCTAAATTTAATTTATCTAAAATATCAGAATTTGCCACAAATTTCTCAAACTCATTAGTAATGGAATCAATCATGTCCACACGAAAACAATCACTTTCTTCTTCATGGAATTTCATAGAGTTATAAATATTGAAAGTTACCTCTTCGTCGTTCAATCTTAGAGAAAGTTTACCCTGTTGTACATCGATTAAAGCTCGTCCAGTGGCTAAGAAAGGTCTTCCCAAAATTATTGGGACTTCACTGTCTTCTTCCATGTCTAGCACTACAAAATCAACAGGGAAGATAAACTTGTCAACCTTAACCAATACATCTTCTACAATACCTCTAGGATATGTGATAGATCGATCAGCTAACTGAAGAGATATGGTGGTAGGTTGCACCTCCCTCAAACCTAGTTTCTTGTATACAGATAAAGGCATCAAGTTAATGCTAGCTCCTAAATCACATAAAGCTTTATAAGGAGAAGAAGAATTTCCCATAACACAAGGGATAGTAAAACTTCCTGGATCTTTTAATTTCTGAGGCAATTTTCTCTGAATGATGGCACTGCATTCCTCATTAAGGTTGATTGTCTCGTAGGCCTCCAGTTTCTTCTTGTTGGACATGATGTCTTTCATGAATTTTGCATAATGTGGCATTTGAGCAAGAGCATCTGCAAATGGGATATTAATATGAAGTTTTTTAAATATGTCTAAAAATTTAGAAAATTGAGATTCAAGCTTTTTCTTTTTAAACCGCTGAGGATAAGGAATAGAGTTAGGAACAAAAAGAACAGAAGACTTAGTAGATTGTTCAGCTTCAGGTGATGCAGTAGTCTTCTTTTGTTCTTCCTCAACCTGAATAAACAAATTAGTAGATGGCTCTAAAGTGAACTCTTTTTCAGTAGACTTCTCAACAGGTTCTTTTGCAATCTCATTCACCATCCTTCCACTTCTTAATGTGATAGCCTTGCAAGCTTTGCATTGCTCCCTTGGGTTTACCTCAGTGTCACTAGGATATTTACCTTTATGGAGACTGTTAATAGATGTTGCCATCTGACTCATTTGTACATCCAAATTCTTTATGGCCGCTCCCTAACTAGTCATTGTGCTTTCCATTTGGTTGGCTCTATTTCTTGATTCTGTAACGAATGCTCCAACCAATTCTTCAAGGGATGGCTTCTTTTCAGGCTGTTGAGAAGTGGATGCAAAACCTGGTGGAGGCTGCAAAATATTCTTAGTATTAGCATAGGAAAAATTCTCATGATTTCTCAAACCTGGATGGTAGTGAGTAGGAAGATTATTTTGCATCTGTTGGCCTCCATAGTTGAAATTTCTATTGTTCACATATTGGGCCTGTTCCAAGTTGTATTCCTCACCAGATGGAGGAGTATGAGATGCTGCTAAGGCTGCAATAGATTCAGTGACACCTATTCCTGCAAGTTTGTTCATTGCATTAGTAAGAGATGCAATTTGAGCCTTAAGGGAACTTACCTCATCCACCTCATGGAGGCCAGCTACTGTTTTATAATTGGAGCGTTCATTTGGCCAATGATAGTTCATAGTTGCCATCTCCTCTAATAGTGTACGAGCTCCATCTACAGTTTTCTTCAGGATAGTTCCTCGTGATGCTGCATCTACAATTGTCTTAGTTTGTCCTGTGAGTCCATTGTAAAAAAATTGAATTTGTAGCCAGTCTGGATACCCATGCTCAGGACACTTCCTTATTAGTTCCTTGTACCGCTCCCATGCTTCAAACAATTGTTCACCCTCATTTTGTCTGAAGGTTCCTATCTCAGTTCTAAGCTTGGCAGACTTAGCAGGTGAGAAAAATTTAGTTAAAAATGAATGTGCCAACTCCTCCCAAGTGGTGATGCTTCCTGGTTGTAATGATTCTAGCCAATCAGTTGCTTTTTCCTGTAAAGAAAAAGGAAAAAAGGCGTAAGCGAATTGCATCAGTAGAAACACCATTAATTTTTACCGTGCTAGAAATTTCTAAGAATTTCTTCAAATGGGAATTGGGATCTTCAGTAGGACGGCCCCTGAATGCATTGTTCATGGCCATTTGAATCAGTCCTGTCTTCAACTCAAAATTGTTGGCATCTATAGGTGTGAGGACTATCCCAGATTGATTAATGTCAAATGTGGGCTGGAAATAGTCCATAATGGCCTTGTTCTCCTGTACGGCCATATTTGGTTGTGCCATTGATTTGTCCTTCTCTTTATGGATTTTTCGATTTCTCTTGCAGGTCTTTTCTATCTCAAGATCGAAGGTACGAGTCAGTAATCAATTTATTTGATGCCAAAGTGAAAAATCGAGGATATAAAGCATATAAACATCCATTATTAGTCCATTTATGGAACCAGAAAAGAGTGTTTCTACCATTCGCTATCTTCCAATTAGTGCAGTTTAAGACAAGATCTTTAAACTTAATAATGTTGAACCAAGGGGAATTGGAGCTACTAAATTTGCATTTGCTAGGAACTTCACCTGGGGATGAAATGGCATATTTAGCTTCAATAATGATCCTCCATAGACTATCTGGCTCCTCAAGGTATCTCCACAACCATTTACTCAAAAGAGCTATGTTCGTGTCTTTAAGCTTGCCAATACCCAAACCCCCTTTATCTTTAGGGAGGGTGACTATATCCCATCTAACAAGATGTGAGCCACCATCCTTACCAGAGCCTTCCCAAAGAAAATTATGCATAAGCTTCTCAATTTGTCTGTAAATAGAACAAGGAGCTTTAAAAGTAGAGAGGTAATAAGTCGGAAGGTTATTGAGAACAGCTTGCACAAGTGTAAGTCTACCCCTTTTGATATATAAGAATAATGCCAATTATCAAACTTTCTGCAAATTTTCTCCACTATTGGATCCCAAAAAGAAGCCTTTCTTGGATTACCTCCTAGTGGCATTCAAAGGTAATTGATTGGGAGGTTGGTAATTGATTGGGAGGTTGGTAAACACTGACTTCTTATTCCCAGGCTTCCCAACATTGCACCTTAAACACTGTTTTCTGATTCCTAGGGTTCAAAACTCTTCCAATCAAACCCCTAAGGTTTTGATTCGTAGGGGTTCTGAACCTAAAACAGGGGGTTAAACGCCCCCTTAAGGTTCATCAATGATTATCGTGTATCGACCTCAAAGTATTGACATCAATTCAAAGTAAGATTGACTAAATCCTAACATGCATTAAGCTCATAAAAGTTTCCACAATATAATATGAAATCAACGTTCTAATAAAAAAAATTACTAAAATGATCATTTTTAGACACCAAAATTGAAAAACTATAGTAAAAGATTTTTCAATTTTTTTTTAATTCACAAAAAAAGTGTCTATTCATGTAATATTCGCATTCCTAACTTTTAATTTGATCAAGCATGTACTTGATTCAAGGTTTATGACCATGTGCGATAAATGAACTCGTTTAGGGTTTCTAGTAATTACGACTTAAGGATTGAGTTTTAAGGTTTTTTTCTTTTGGCTTTTGGTTCTAAAGTTTTGGGGTTGTTGATTAATGAACCTCCAATACCCAACATTGAAAAAAATAAAAGGAAACATGCACACTCAAAAAAAAAAAAATGACAAAAATGATCGTTTTTAGACCAAAATTGGAGGACTATAGTGAACGCTTTTTTCAATTTTTTTAAATTCACAAAAAAAGAAAGTATATTCATATAACATTCTAATTACCCAATTTATATTTCACCAAGCATGTATCTACTTCAAGGTTTTCAACCACGTGCTTTAAATGAACTCATTTAGGGTTTGAAGATTTATGATTCACGGATCGAGTTTTAAGGTAATTTTCATAATGGTTTTGGTCCTAAATCTTTGGGGTTGTAGGTTTAATGAAACTCCAAAATCATACCATTGAAAAAAGAAAAAGAAAAATGTACTAATAAAAATTTACCAAAATGATCATTTTTAGACCAAAATGATCATTTCTAGACCAAAATTGAAGGACTATAGTAAAATATTTTTTCAATTTTTTTTAATTAACAAAAAAGTGTTAATATTCACATTCCTAACTTCTTATTTGACCAAACATGTACCTAATTCAAGGTTTATAATCACCTGTTGTAAATGAACTCGTTTAGGTTTTTCAATAATTACGACTTGAGGATTGAGTTTTAAAATATTTTTCTATTGGCTTTTGGTCCTAAAGCTTGAGAGTTGTTGGTTAATGAACCTCAAATACCCAACATTGAAAAAACAATAGGAAACACGTACAAAAAAAAAAAAAAAAAAAGACTAAAATGACCAAAATTAGAGGATTGTAGTGAAAGATTCTTTCAATTTTTTTAATTCACAAAAAATGTATATTCATATAACATTCACATTCTCCGCTTTTTATTTAACCGAGCATGTACTTAATTTAAGGTTTCAACCACGTGCTTGAATTGAACTCGTTTAGGATTTTGTGTACTTACGGTTTAGGGATCAAATATTTTTAAGGAGTTTTTCTTTAAGTCTTGTGTTCCTAAAGCCTTGGGACTATAGGTTAGTGAACCTCCCAAATAATACATTGAAAAAAGAAAAGGAAGAATGTACTCATACAAAAATGACCAAAATGACCGTTTTTTTTTTTTTTTTTTTTTACCAAAATGGGAGTACTATAGTTAACAAATTTTTCAATTTTTTTAATTCACCAACTATGTGTATATTGATATAACATTCACACTCCAAACTTTTTATTTGACCAAACATGTATTTAAGTCAACGTTTTCAACCACGTGCTTGAAATGAACTCGTTTAGGATTTTGGTTATTTACGATTTAGGGATCGAGTTATAAGGTGTTTTTCTTAAGGTTTTTTGTCCTAAACTTTGGGTCGGTAGGTTTATGAACCTCCAAAAACATACCATTGGAAAAATAAAAGTAAAATTGTACTCATAAAAAATGACCGTTTTTAGACCAAAATTAAAGGAAAGTAAACGATTTTTTCAATTTTTTTTAATCGCAAACTAAGTGCGCATGTTCCTATAACATTCACATTCCACCCATTGTTTTAGACTAAGTATGTATCTAATTAAGAGTTTTCAACCACGTGCTTGAAATGAACAAATTTAGGAGATTGGGGCTTTATGGTTTAGGTATCGAGCTTTAAGACGTTTTTCTTAAGGTTTATGTTCCTAAATCTTTGGGTCTATAGGTTAATTGTTGCGCACTTTTAATGCAGAGCAAAACCGCAAGTCTACGGGTCAAGTAATAAAGTGTAAATGATTACGAATATCGTCCTCAGGACTGGCTTTCTAGTTCACTTAAATACCACGAATAATAGTGTTTAATTTTATCTAGAGAAATAAGATGCAAAGTGGGTTGTGACAACAATTTCGAAAGCAAACAATAAAATAAAGTAACGAACTAAACAAATCACGAGAGAAGTATCTTAGGGATGTGATTTCACCAATTAGAATGACGTTTCAATCAATCAACTGCCTAGATTATTCATGCAAATTTTCATAAGTCTAGAAGAACAAAAATAACAATTGACTCTTACGAGCGCAATTGGTCTCATGCAATGTAATAAAACTAATTGTTCAATCTAGTTTTTAAAGACATGCATGGCATTAAAAACTCTTCTTTAAAGCAACTTCTAAGATAGCATAATCATTCCCATGTTAGAACTATTCTTAGTCATGCAATTAAGATCTAGTTTAAATCATTCTCTTTCAAGCATAATTTAAACCATGAAAACATATATACAACCCTTGGCCAAAAGATTATAAGCATTAAGAAAGTAAAAGCACGAATGGGCAATAAGCAATCAATCTAAGCATTCAATTAGTAAGTTTAGCTACACATGTTCAATAATAAAGACATCTTAAACCATAAGAAATTCATCAATAATGTTCTAAGAAAATGAAGAAATAAACTCAATGTCGTGTCGTTGTCCGTTCCCGGCTTGTGATCTACAATCTTTTGCTTCTGAATCTCTTCCTCAGCTTCAATCCTCGTTCCTCTCCTCTCCAAAGTGTCGAAGTCTCGAAAATAGGGTTTTCTCTCTCTAAAATTTCGTCCCCAAGTCGGCTGGAAAAAAAGGCTTATTTATAGCAAAAATCGTGACAGCGTCGAGACCCTAGGGGCAGCGTCTCGACGCTGTCCCGAAAATATTTCCTTCCTTATTTGGCACGCCAGCGTCGAGACGCTAGGCACAACGTCTCGACGCTACAGCGGAAATGACGCTGGAAGACTATCCGTAGCGCCGCGACGCTACTGCTGCGGGATTCTTGGCTTGAGCTTCCTCTTCAAGTCAACCAATTTGATCATTTCTCATCTTAATCCTCAATAATGCTCCATTTAGCTCCATTTAGCTCAATTCCTATAATATAAAAGATAATCAACATTAAAGTGCTCATTTACACAGTAAACTAGCGATAAAAAGGCTATAAAGATAGCACACTTTGTGAGCTATCAAACACCCCCAAATTTAAGTTTAGGGGCCATCAACAATTCAAAACATTTAGCAAGTCCAAACAATGTTGGAACTTGCCATGTGGAACTGGTTTGGTGAACATATCAGCAGGATTATCAGCAGTACCTACTTTCAACACCTTAACTTTCTTCTCACTTCTCAGAAAATGATATCTCACATCTATGTGCTTAGTCCTCTCATGATGGACTTGATCCTTAGCCAGACATATTGGACTCAGACTATCACAATATACAATGGCCTGATCATGATGCAAACCGAGGTCACCAACTAGCTCTTTCAGCCATATCCCCTCTTTAGCAGCTTCTGTTAAGGCCATGTACTCTGCTTCAGTAGTTGACAAAGTAACTATAGGCTGCAGAGTTGCCTTGCAACTAACAACTGAACCACCAAGGGTAAACACATAGCCAGTCATAGACCTTCTGCTGTCAACATCTCCAGCATAATCAGAGTCAGAATAGCTGGTCACTAAACACTCTGTATCATTTCCATAAACCAAACCGACATCATATGTACCTCTAAGGTACCGAAAGATTCTCTTCACAGCTTGCCAATGTTCCCTTCCAGGTTGCCCCATGCACCTGCTGACGACACTAACAGCATGTGCAAGATCAGGTCTAGTGCAGACCATAGCATACGTCAAACTACCTCTACTGCACTAGCATACGGGACTCGAGTCATGTAGTCCTTCTTAGCTTCAGATTGAGGTGCAAATTCAGCAGACAAACGAACATTTGCAGTACTAGGAGTATCTATAGGCTTAGCTGATGACATGCCAAACTTGGACAATATCTTCTGAATGTAGCCTTTCTGTGACAAGAAAAACTTCTTCTGATTTCTTTCCCTATAGATTTCCATACCCAAAATTTTCCTAGCAGCACCCAAATCCTTCATTTCAAACTCAGCACTAAGAAGACCTTTCAACTTCTGAATCTCAGACTTGGACTTCGCAGCTATGAGCATATCGTCTACATACAACAACAAATAAATAATAGAATTATCATCAGCTTTGTTGTGATACACATAACAATCATAAAGACTCCTGTTGTAGCCTAACTCAATCATATAACTGTCAAACCTCTTATACCATTGCCTTGGAGACTGCTTTAGTCCATATAAGGACTTCTTCAGCTTGCAGACATAAATCTTCTTTACCAGGAAGCTGAAAACCATCTGGTTGGCTCATATAAATCTCTTCTTCCAACTCTCCATGTAAGAAAGCTGTTTTTACATCTAGTTGCTCAAGTTCCAAATTCTGATGTGCCACCATTGCTAGTAACACTCTGATGGAAGTATGTCTGACCACTGGTGAGAAAATCTCATTGTAGTCAACTCCCTCCCTTTGTGTGAACCCTCTTGCAACTACTCGAGCTTTATACTTAATACCTTCCTCAGGTGTGATACCTTCCTTTTCTTGAAGACCCACTTGCAAGTAACAATTTTTCTCCCTTTAGGTTGTTTGACTAGTTCCCAAGTCTGATTCTTATCAAGGGACTCCATCTCATCGCCCATTGCAACAAGCCATTTTTCAGACTCACTACATGAAACAACTTCTCTGTAGGTGGATGGCTCATGAGCATCCACATCTTCAGCAACCTGCAGTGCATAGTTCACCATATCCTGATACCTCTTTGGAGGTCCAACACCAACTCTCCTAACTTTATCAAGAGCTATACATGGCTGATGTGTCTGTGAACTAGCTTCCTGTGAACTAGAACTCTCTGGCATATCAGTTTCTTCTGGCACAGTCTCAGATTCATTTTCAACATGTTGATCTTCTCCACCTTGGGGCTGTGATTCACTCCCAGATGGAATGAATTTCAGCTCCACCTGTTTATCAACATTACTAACATCTTCTGCAACAGTAGACTTCATAGTAGAGTTAAGCATAGAATTTTCATCAAATATCACATTTCTACTTAGTATGACTCTATTTTCAGAAGATGACCAGATTCTATATCCTTTAACTCCATCCCCAACACCCACATATACACCCTTTTTAGCTCTTGGCTCTAATTTACCCTCATTAACATGGTAATAAGCAGTACAACCAAAAACTTTTAATAAAGAGTAATTAGCAGGCTTACCAGACCACATCTCGTAAGGTGTGTTACAGTCAATACCTGTGTGAGGTCCACGATTAATAAGAAAACATGTTGTGCTTACTGCTTCTGCCCAAAATTTTCTAGATAACCCAGCATTAGAGAGCATGCACCTTGCTCTCTCCAATAATGTCTGATTCATGCGTTCTGCCACACCATTTTGCTGCGGGCTATGTCTGACAGTGTGATGACGGGCAATCCCTTCATCCTTGCCGAACTCATTGAACTCAGACGAACAAAATTCCAGACCGTTGTCTGTTCGCAGTTTTTTGATCTTCTTCCCAGTCTGATTTTCCACTAATGCCTTCCATTGCTTGAAATTCTTGAAGGCTTCACTTTTATGCTTCATAATAATTACCCAAGTCATTCTTGAATAATCATCAATCATAGACAAAAAAATACTTACTGCCTCCCATAGATTCCACTCGTGAAGGGCCCCAACAGTCAGAATGAATGTAATCGAGTGTTCCCTTTGTACAATGAACACCACTCTTTGGAAACTTACTGCGATGTAGTTTCCCAAATACACAATGCTCGCAGAATTCAAGACCCTGCATCTTGTGCCCACAAAGAAGATCCCTCTTAGACAGAATTTGCATCCCTTTTTCACTCATATGACCAAGCTTCATATGCCATAGCTTGGTCATATCCTCTTGGTGAACCGTAGACGATGCAACAGCAGCAGAACCTGTTACTGTAGATTTTGTCAGAAAATACAAGGTGCCACGCTTGACACCTTTCAGAACCACCTTAGAACCCTTACATATATTCACAGCTCCACCTTCACCTTTGAAACTGAAACCCTTACTGTCAACGATATCAGATTCTTCGTCATTTGTGGAACGTGTCTAACTTCGTTCAAGGTGCAGAAAATACCATCATGTGTCCGTATCTTGATTGAGCCAATTCCAACTACCTTGCAGACTTCACTGTTGGCCATAGAGATATTGCCTCCATCTATCTGCTCATAAGTTGTAAACCACTCCCTAATTGGACAAATATGGTAAGAAGCTCCAGAGTCAATAATCCACACATCCTTACAATGTGAAGATTTATTTGCAACTAAGGCCAAATCAAAATCAAAATCGGTATCAGTTTCTGCCACAGCGGCATAACCTTCCTTCTTTCCATTCTGCTTTGCTAGCTTAGGACATTGGTTTCTCCAATGCCTTTTCTCCTTACAATATCTACATACATCGTTAGTTGTAGGACCCTTAGGCTTAATATTCGATTTCTTCTTTTTCCTTACATTTTCCGAATTATCATATCCCCTACTAATTGCAGCAACTAACCCGGCTGTCTGTGTTTCTGTACCTGGAGCAGATGTCTTATAGCGGTCTTCTCTGGTATGAAGAGCAGATCTGACCTCTTTTAGAGACAAAGTTTCTTTCCCAGCAATAAAAGAGTCAACAAAATTCTCATATGAAGGAGGCAAAGAAACTAACAGAATTAAGGCAGCATCCTCATCATCTATTTTAACCTCAATATTTCGCAGGTCTAGCAAAATTGTATTTAGTTTATCTACATGGTCTCTAAGAGGCGTACCTTCGTGCATATGCAAAGTAAACAAACGTCGCTGCAAAAGCAACTTACTGGTTAAAGACTTCGTCATGTAAAGACTTTCGAGCTTCAACCAGAGACCCGTAACATTCTCTTCATCTGCGATTTCAGTGATGACGTCATCAGCTAAACATAGCATGATTGTTGAATGAGCCTTCTCCTCCAGGCTATTCCACTCATCGTCATCTGTGACCGCTTTCTTCGGTTTCTTAGACAGCGGCGCCCATAAACCCTTGTTCTTCAACAAGGCTCGCATCTTGATCTGCGATAAACTGAAACTGTTTCTCCCATTGAACTTGTCGATTTTCATGCTTACACCAAACATCTTTGTTATCGAAAAAATGCGGAATTTCGAAAACTAACGATGAGGCTCTGATATCAATTTGTTACGATAAATCAATAACAAAGAATAAGTAAGCACAGAAGAAGAACGACAACACAGATTTACGTGGTTCACTAACGTCGTGTTAGCTACGTCCTCGGGCAGAAGGAAGAGCAGTATTATTACGAAGTAGGAGAGAATTACAAATGAACAGACAAGAGGCGGTTGAAGTCATTAGAAGGTTTATATATGGCACCTTTCTAATGACCTAATACAAAATGGGCCAAAGCCCAAAACAGATAAGTAAAAACTCAAATCAGACAAATTCAAGGCATTCCAACATATATATATAACAAAGTTAAATAATTTTCCAATTGAGAAGGCAAGGAGAAAGAAAATATATATACATTTTCGTAGTTGTAATGTTGAATAGCTTTCTCTCTGCGCATTCTTTAACCTCATCTGGTAATGGGTAGTGAGTCATAGGCACAATAGAAGCAATGGCATAGGAATCTGGCATCAAAACCCTGCATGATGTATATGGAATAATTAAATATGCACCCAAAAGAGTTATTAATTTATAAATATTTTAAAAAAAGAAAGAAAACCACCTCGCTTGCACCTACAACCCGATAGTATAGATCCATCTCTTCCTCATTCATCTCACGGAGGTCTCCAAATTGGAGTTCGGGTGAAGAACCCATCAAATTCAACTCTGTAAAACTAAACAAAAGTGGAAAAATTGATTGAATAATGATAAGCTAATCTTGATTCTAAACAAATGCGAAAAAAATGGAGAGAAAAATGAAAACTAGTATATCGGAAGGTTACCTACTAGAATTAATCAAACTTCAAATTTCTGTATGGTCGCGGAATGAAAGACACAGACAAAACAAAAAGATGTTTTATACTTAGAAAACCCTAATTTTCATTCTTCTAAATTTTAGTAAAAACAATTAATTAAAATCTTTCCAAATAATAATAATAATAATTAAAAAAAGAGTCAAACTTGAAGGTTATGCAATTAATTACCCTATTTTATTTCTTCATTGGTACTTCGTAATTAAATTAGGGAAATTATAATAAATAGCAAAACAAATTAGGCTAATTAAAAATTTAGCTACACTTTATTGGTTTTGCAAATATGACAAAATTTTCAAATTTTGAATTTCGTTTTTTTATATATTCCTAATTTACCCTTCTAGGGAAATCAGCAAAAGCAATCCGTAGGAAATCAGTAGGAAATCCGTAAGCAATCAGCAAAAGCAATCAGTATGCAATCAACAAAAATAATCCGTAGGTAATCAGTTCCCAAGCTAGACCTTTGATTGTCTACTGATTGCTTAGAGAGGAATCCTAATGTTGATTAGAGAGGAATCCTGATGTTGAAGAGAGAGGAATCGATGTTAAAGGGGATGAATCGATGTTGATTAGAGAGGAATCCTGATGTTGAAGGGAGAGGAATCGATGTTGAAGGGAGATGAATCGATGTTAATTAGAGAGGAATCGATGTTGAAGGGAGATGAATCGATGTAAAATTACTTCTAGGGTTCAAAGGCATGAGGTGATTAAAGTGATGGAGAAGGCTTTCCAATTTTAATAAATGAGTCTTTAATTTATTCGTTTGGGCTGAGTTTAACACTAATTTACCCGGAGGGAAATCAGCAAAATAGGAAATCAAGCAATCAGTAGGAAATCCGTAGGCAATCAGCAAAAGCAATCAGCAGACAATCAGTAGGCAATCAGCAAAAACAATCAGTAGAAAAAAGCAATCAGCAGAAAATCAGTAAAAACAATTAATAGACAATCAGTAGGCAATCAACAAAAGTAGTAGGCAATCAGCAAAGGCAATCAGTATACAATCAACAAAAACAATTAATCAGTTCCCAAGCTAGACCTCTGATTGTCTACTGATTGCTTAGAGAGGAATCCTGATGTTGATTAGAGAGGAATCATGATGTTGAAGAGAGAGGAATCGATGTTAAAGGGGATGAATCGATGTTGATTAGAGAGGAATCCTGATGTTGAAGGGAGAGGAATCGATGTTGAAGGGAGATGAATCGATGTTGAAGAGGGATGAATCGATGATGATTAGAGAGGAATCGATGTTGAAGGGAGATGGATCGATGTTAAATTACTTCTAGCGTTTAAAGGCATGAAGTGATTAAAGTGATGGAGAGAGCTTTCCAATTTTAATAAATGAGTCTTTAATTTATTCGTTTGGGCTGGGCTTAACACTAATTTTTATGGGCTTAAATTTTTTTAAGGTAAAAAAATGAAAAAAAATATATCAGATTTGTATCAGGGTATCAGCATAGGTGTATCATGTGCGAGATGTATCAGCTTGCAATCATTTAGGGTAGTGATTAACCCGTGATTACTATAAAGTGTAATGAAAAGGGTATTTTCGACTTTTCAACTTTTAAGTTAATGATTACCACCTGATTAACACGTTATTACCCTGATTTTTTGCTATATATGCAAAAACTAAACATAGTCGCTACAAATGCAATTAGCCTATTTTATTTTTTATTGTTTTGCTATTTTTGCAATTACCCCATTAAATTATCTTATTTATCTTTCCAACATCAATTTTCTTTTGTTGTCGTTGTAAAATTGTAATAGCCCTTATTCTTCTCCTTTTTTTGCTTTTCTGTTCATGTAACCACTAATCAATTTTTGTAAAGATCTTTAAAGAGAGAATCTCATTGTTGATGATAGTATTCTCTTTCTAAAAGCTAAGACTAAAGATTTTAAGTCTACACTGACTATTCTAAAAAATTATGAAGAAGCTTCAGGTCAGATTGTCAATTTCTCTAAATCTGCCCTCCTATTTTCCCCTAATGTTCCTCTTTCTTCTCAGGTTTCTTTTCAAGCTATCCTTGGTGTGAAAATTGTTCAGAATCTTGGGCGTTATCTTGGAGTTCCTTCAAGTTTCTCTCCAAGGAAAGCTGCTGACCTTAGCTATATAACTGACAAAGTATGGAAAGTAGTGAATGGATGGAAATTAAAATTCTTCTCTCAAGGTGGAAAAGAAGTTTTGATCAAGAGTATTTCCCAAGCTATCCCCGTCTATCCTATGAGTTGTTTTCGCCTCCCAAAAAGAGTCTATGATGATATAAATAGAATTGTTTCAAGATTCTGGTGGGGCACTACGAATTCTTTAAAAAATGTTCATTGGTTTAAATGGAAGGATCTTTGTAAGCCTAAATCCAAAGGGGTCTGAGCTTCAAAAATATCGAGCTTTTCAATCAGTCTCTTTTAGCCAAGCAAGCCTGGCTTCTCCTGAACAATCCTAACAAGTTAGTGGCTCGTTTGCTTCAGGCTAAATATTATCCTCATGGCGATTTCATGACTGCTGAATTGGGTTCTAGCCCTTCCTACCTCTGGAGAAGCATACTATGGGGTCGTGATTTATTGTCTATTGGACTCCGCTACAATGTTAGTTCGGGCTCTCAAATTTCTGTCACTAAAGATAAATGGATCCCGCGTGAATCAACTTTCCGAACTTTACAACCATTAGTCCCTCAATTAAACATCTTTGTCTCAGCGGGCATATGTATATCTTAACGACCACGAGGTCTGTGGTTCGAATTCCCCCACCCCCAATGTACTCAAAAAAAAAAAAAACATCTTTGTCAATGATTTAATCACTACAAATAGGAATTGGAACATTCCTCTTCTAGAAAGCTTATTAACACCCGAAGATGTCTCTATTATCAGAACAATTCCTTTAAGCAGACTACCCATTAAGGATTCTTTGATTTGGCACTACTCTAAAGATGGTCATTACAATGTGAAAAGTGGCTATTCGAAAGCCCTATCCATTTTATATGATGATAACTCCTCCTCCATGGAAGTTTCTAAACGACATTGGTTATCTCTATGGAATCTAAAGATTCATAACAAAATTAAGTTGTTTATCTGGAAAGCTCTTCACAACAGTCTCCCTAACCTATGCAGACTAAAAGACAAAGGGATTGATTGTGGTTCCTTATATGCCAAATTTGCCGAAGAAAGGATGAAACTGCTGTCCACTCTCTGCTTTTTTGCTCCCGAGCCAAAGAAATCTGGCAAGCTTTTCTCCCGGAAGTTGTTCTTAAAAGGATGCATCATCTCCCTTTTAAAGATCACTGGGATCTTTGGATTGAATCCTTAAAAAAAGAAGAGCTAGTTTTAGCTTGCATCATATGTTGGGCAATCTGGAATGACAGAAATTTGGCTAATCAAGGCTTCCCCATACCTGAAATTGGCTAAAAAATTGTCTGGATCTCCAACTACCAAGCTGAGCTCCCGAAAACTTTCACTCGACTCATTGCTAAAGCTCCTTCACCAGTTGATTTCTCTACCATTCCTCGCCATAAATGGACTCCTCCTCTAGAGGGTTGCTACAAAATAAATACTGACGCCTCTTGGTTCTCTCACTCCTCTGAAGCAAGTGTTGGGATTGTCATCCGTGATTCCTCTGGATCAATTATTGCTGCTAAAGCCGCTAAAAGAGGTTTCTTCCTCAATCCCCTTCACTCGGATATGGAAGCCATCTGCTGCGGTTTGGAATTAGCTCGGAAATTAGGGATTCTTCAAATCATCCTT
Source organism: Herpetospermum pedunculosum (assembly GCA_028017165.1). Classification (NCBI taxonomy): domain Eukaryota; kingdom Viridiplantae; phylum Streptophyta; class Magnoliopsida; order Cucurbitales; family Cucurbitaceae; genus Herpetospermum; species Herpetospermum pedunculosum. The sequence continues at coordinate 69,684,846 of CM051528.1, forward strand.
GAATCTGACTCTCTGCTTTCCATATCCGCTCTCCATTCGCCTAGCAAACACATGAACGAAAGCAATATTTAGATTGAAGATTGTACTTCTCTCCGCTCAGTTTTCGCCTCTTCTTCGTTTTTGCATGTGAATAGGAAATGTAACCGTGTAGCAGATGCCTTAGCATCCTTTGGTTTATCTTCACCTTACCCGTGTACCTGGTTAATCACCTACCCACCATGGTTAACAACATTAGCCATGGTTGATTCTACGGCCTGAAATGGGGTTACTAATAAAACAAAATATTATCTAAAAAAAAAAAGAGAGAATCCCATTTGTTTCTTTTTTATGGAAAAAAATGATTTCAACATTTAAATTTTTAATAATTGCTATTAATTGCTTTATTCAGCATCTCTTATTGCTTATTTTTTTAAACTAAATCTTTTCAATTTTTCTTATTATCTACAATTTTTACGAAAACACAACTATTTTCAGCTCCTTCTTCTATTTGTTTTTTAAATATTTTATTTTTTAGAAATTAAATCTTGTTTCAAGCTTTATTTTATAATTATTCTTTTGTCTTGGTAATAGAAATTTGAAGAGGTAGTATTGGATAAACAAAGAATCATGTATCAATAATGTCTTGGCTTTTTAAAAAAAAAAAAAAAATAGCATATAAATCAATATGTTACATAACCTATAACATTTGAACATTGAATGTTTCCTTCTACAAATTAGAGATTTTCGCTTCATCCATTCTTGAAAAAATATCAATGGCCGCCTAGTGTATATATGAACTATTTTTTTTTATCAAAGATTAGGATTAATAAAACAATATAATGAATTGACATCAACAGCAGGATTCGAGCCTATGCAGGCATACTCAACCGATTTCAAGTTTGTCTTCTTAACCACTCGGACATGTTGACACTATTCAATGATTTCAATAAACTTAATTAATACATTTGCAACTATTACACTATAAATAATAATAACAACAATAATCTTCATATATCTATGTTTTTAGTTCAACCAAAGGAGGATTCAAAATTTAATCTCATGATTGAGGATAACTAAATCAAGGCCATCATTAGGGATTTTTTTTCATTCCCAAAACTCAAATATTCTATGGTATTAAACCCCCAAAATACCCACGTTTCTCTTCTCTTTCTCTAACTCTTTGATCGGCGTAGAAGGATCCATCAGCGGCCGTTCTTCTCTACTCAGAACTTTGCAATCCCGGAGAAGAGATTATTCTGTTTTGGGAATTAATCGTTTAATTAATACTTGAAAATACAACAAAGCATCACTACATTAATTTATCCTTAATTTCTTGGCACGTTTATAATTTGTTAATGGAATTCATAATGATCAGTTGTTGTATATTACAAATACAACTTCAAAGATAAACTAATTATTGCAATTATAGTTACAATTTTTTGAATGATTCTTGGCGTTTGGTTTTCATGAATATGATGTTGGCTTCAGAACAGTGTAATGAGAATTAAAAGGTAATATTTTCGAACTTGTCCGAAAGTGTTGGAGTACTACGAACATCCTGAAGTTATGGTATAAGAGCCTCTCATAAATCATAATCATCTCTACTATTCATAAAGTATTCTCACGTCCTACATTTTCTACATTTTCAGATTTATTTTTTCTTTATTATTTTTAAAACTTCCTTATGGGAAATATATCCTTTTCAAATTTAAGGCAGAATAATTATTAAAAAAGAAATTGTACCTACAAACTAAAAAAGGAAACGTAAAAAGTAATTAATGCAGAATAATATTATTAGGATAGGCTGTCAAATGGTAGAAATCAAATTGCTAAAATAAGAAAAAATTACAACTTTAATTTTTAGAGTTTTTATTAAACAACACCACAAAATCTATCACTAACATTGGTGAACATATTCTTCAACTTAAATATTGTATTGAATAAAATCAAAATAAATTATTTTACTATCCAAAATATGAAATCATTTAATTTAATTCTAGTTTGTCTACAAATTTTCCACCACTGTCTTGGACCAAATCAGCATATTATTATATCTCACTGCTATATATATAAATTAGATAAATTAATGCGGCATTGGTGGTCAAGTTGGAGGTTTTGGCCTGCAAAGTTGAACTTCTATACCACGCTTAGCACAACGAGAGAGCACCCGAGCTTGAAATATTGATGGTGTTCGTCCCTCTTCCTTCACTTCAAAAGTCAGGTAATATTTTGTACCCATCGCAGCTTGATTATTCGCCGAAACAATCCTCACAAATTCAAAATTTGTGCCCTGCTAATTTATAATTTTAGAATATGATAAAACGTAAAAACTCAATATATATTAAAGAAAACATACATATTCGTTGTTGTAATGATCAACTGCTGCCTTAGCACATCTTGAAATTCTTTCATCACTATATAAATGATTCCCAGTAATAACCTCAATACGACCATCCGCATGAGAATCGTGAAAAGAAGGCATATCAAAACCCTGTTCATTGATTTAATTCCAATTAGAGATTATGAAGTTGAAACATAAAAACTAAATAAATGCAAAACCTGAGTTTGATGAAAGGCGTGAAGGTATTGCATCACTTCTTCATCACTCATCTCACGATATTCATTCAATACACAATCTTCATCTTCTTCTTCAGAATAAATATCATCGTTAAACCGGCTCGGTTTTGGTGAAGAACAAGAAGCCATAGAGAAGAATGGGAGAAAGACGGAGAGATATGAGTGAGATATGAACAAGGGCATATAAACCACTTAATATATATTTATTGCGTTATGTATTTAAGTTTAATATATATATATATATATATATCTTTCCACATTTATTTTTTTCTAACCTGCGAAGGTGGGAGATTGCTTTTATTGTTATTTTACGGCCCTTTACATTGGAAGATTTTTCCCAAATAAAATACCAATATTAATTGATTATTTCCTAATATGTTTTGAATAATAAATGTAGATCTTTTTTTTTTTTTTTTTAGTATAAAATATTGACAGTAGTTGTATTGTGTAGCAGTTGTAAATAATAACTTTTTTTTAAAAAAATAAAAATAAAAGCATATTAGTTTGAGGGGAAATTGTACTAAATGACAATTTAAGACTTATTGTTTGCAAATATAGCATGTTTTTAAAAAATTTGCGGATATAGCAATTTCTATCGCTGATATCTTATGACTGATAGAAGTCTATCGCTGATCACCTCAGCTTTTTATAGATTTTTGTCAGTGATAATAGTGTGATAATAGTCTATCACTGATAGAAGTCTATAAGTGATATAATAAAGTCTATCAGTGATAGAAACGAGTTTTTTTGCCATATTTGCAAAACATTTTAAAGTTTGCTAAATTTGCAATTAGTTTGGGCCTGATTGCTATTTGTGCAACCAGCCCTTAGTTTGAGTGTGAAAATATTTATTTTCTAAAAATAGGATTTATTTTTATTTTTATACTGTTTGGTGTGATTTTAACTTCTTGAAAAAGGTGTCTGTTTTATAGCTACAATATATGATAAACAAACATATTTATTTCTTTAAAATTAAATATCATAACTATAAATATATGATAAACAAACATATTTATTTTTTAGAACCGAATATCTTTATATAACATGGTCATTTGAAAATATAAAAGAAAGTAACGTTTCATTTATTCAACAAATATTGAGGGTGTATGAGAAAGCATTCGGGCAAGTCATTAATTTCAAGAAATCTATATTTATGGTCAGCCCAAACACAAATTCTGAGAGGGAGGATTTCATCGAGACAACCATGGGTATAAATCATTTTACTTCTTTGGGACAATACCTCCGTTTGCCGTCTCAAAACGCAAGAAATAAAAAGGACATCTTCAGCAATATCAAAGACATGGTTTGGAATGCTCTACAAGGATGAAAAGGGAAGTTTTTCTCTTCTTCTAGCAAGGAAATCCTTTATTAAATCGGTGGCACAAGCCCTCCCTAATTATACTATGAGTTGTTTCCAATTTCCCTCTACCCTGTGTTCTGAATTTAAATGTTATGTGTGCTAGGTTCTGGTGGGGCTCTTATAGAACCAGTCGAAAGATCCATTGGAGAAGCTGAAGACGTCAATGTACAAGCAAAACGAAGGGAGGTTTGGGCTTTCAGGACCTAACTATCATTAATCAAGTCATGTTGGCAAAGCAAAACTGGAGACTAATCAAAGACCCCAACAGTTTATTTTGGCGAAAGTTCTCAGAGGCCGATACTTTAAAACTGGCCACTTCTTCAATGCAGAGTAGGGACCAATCACTCTTATACTTGGATAAGCATTTTGTGGTGGCGGGAGCTCTTCAAAAAGGGATAGAAAATTGGCAATGGGCTTCGAGTTGTTGTGGCCACGGACTCCTGGATTCCAAGGGAAGGGAACTGCAGGCCACTTTACTGCCCCCCACATATCCAACAGGTCACGGTAGCTCATTTTCTCTCGGAGGAAGGCACTTGGAAGGAAAGGATGGTTCGTGCATTTTTTAATGCAGAGGATGCAAAAGCAATATTGAATATTCCAGTTGGGCCTTATAGAAGAGAAGACGAAATTCTTTGGCACCTTGACAAAAGAGGGTGCTTCAAGGTTAAAAGTGCCTACAAGCTGGGAGTTCTGATTCGTGACAGGGAGGAGGACTCACCTTCAAACTCTACCTACCAAGAGGCTCTGCGCAAACGAATGTGGAAATCCAAGGTCCCTGAGAAAGTTAAAATTTTTGTGGGTGGCGAATTTTCAACAATATCCTTCCTACCCTGGATAATCTATGCAAAAAAGGGATGAATCTCAACCCTACTTGTTATTGTTCATCTATTTTAGGAATGTAAATTCACGTAAAGATTATGGCCAAAGTTTGTTTCCAACACTGATCATCTTTATGTCTTAAACAGGTCTCTATGGCAGGCAGAAGACTAATGTGACTGGTTTTGGAGGGGAGCAAACTCAGATCTAGGGGAGGATTTTTCTCTGATTCGTTGCCTAATTATTTGCTGGAAAATTTGGACCTACCGAAACAACATTATGCACAACAAGGAGAGTTTAAACTCAGAGAACTTACAGAAACAAATTGAGACTTATATTGAGGAATTCAAAAGACCCCCGCAATTGGCAGCAAATGACGGAGTTCTAATCAATCGAGATGAGAGGGACCTGATCATCCATAGTGAGGAGGAGCGATGCTTGTAGAGGCGTCCGCCGGAGGGTTTCTGGAAGTTGTCTTGTGATGCAAGCTGGAACCCCATGTTGCAAAGGGTAGGCTTAAGATGGGTCCTTCGACACTGGAACAGAGAGCTGCTTCAAGTGGGACAAAGGTACATTACACGACCATGGAACATCGAGTGGCTGGAAGCCTTGACCATCACTGAAGGTCTGAAGACTCTACCTGATAATGGAACTCAAAAAACCATTGTCGAATCGGATGCTCTCTCGATTGTGAAACTTCTCAACAAAGAAATTGAAGACTCCACGGAACTTGCAAACTTCATTGATGAAGCCATAGTTTTGGCTGAAACAAAAAAGGTGGATTCCATCTCACATGTAAATGGAAAGCAAAATGGGATAGCTCCTATTTTGGCAACCATGGCAGGCGAACAGGGTGTTTCAAATGAATGGAGTGGCTCTTTCCCTCCCTCTTTAATTCATCTAAATGATGTTGACACTTTGATCTCTTATGAAAATGTTCTTAAATAATTTTTGTTTTAATTTTCTCAATTATATCTAAGAATGAGTTGAAAATTAAATTATGCACAATACCATGATCGAGTAATTTTCATTCTCTTGCACAAATCGACAGCAATACAATAATAAGATGACAATTTGCAGATTTTTTTTCAGCATATTGGTATTAATTATTCTGCCTTAATTTCTTTTTATTATTATTTTTTTAGACTATGTAGAGAACCTTTCAGTGTCTATCTAAATCAGTTTTGAGTTAACTTGTACTAACCCTAATCCTCTTTTTTTTTTAGAAACGAGTTATATACTTTTTTTTTTCTTTTAGTACAGTTATATACTCTTTTGATCCGTATAATCCGTGATTATTTTCACTGTATTTTTCAAGCTAAATTGTTTAGTTTTTTTCAAATGTTAAAATGTCAAAAGTCTCCGTTTCATGAAAATGTCAATAAAATATGCCAATAAAATGTGATGTCGGTAAATATTTCTGAAAAAAAATTAAAATTTAAAAACAAAAAAACAAAAAATATATATATATATATATTTAAATCAATAAATAAACACATTTTACGGTTTTTAAAATGAGTAAAATATTTGTACAATCATAGCATTTTTCTATAATGCTATGTAAAGTTTCCATAGCTTTAAATATTACAATCGAAAATGAGTTTTCTATAACGTTTTCCACAACGTTGAAAACACGCTATGGAAAGTCAGGGATTTTCAATAACATGAACTACTACCGCGTGCTTAAAAACGCTATGAAAAGGTTTCAATAACGTTTTCAACGTTATGAATATCGCTATTAAAATGCAATAATAAACGTTTCTTGTTCTCGCTAAGAAAAGTTTCCATAGTGTTAAAGTTACACAATTGAAACAGGATTTTCTAGTTTTGCATAGTCTTGGAAAACCGCTATGGAAAGACACATGGAGTTTTAATAACAGGGACTACCACCGCGGGCCTAAAAATGTTATGAAAATGTTTCGATAGCGTTTTTTGAACGTTATTGTATGTGATATTTGTTGTAGTGACATGACACTTAATAATTTAATGGTGAATTTGATAGTAACAAAATATTATATTAATAGTATTATTATTTTACAAGTCACCACCACGTCATTAATTATAATTTGATAAAATAATTTAACATGTTAGTTAAATTATATTAATTATAATAAAATAATTTAACATGACAGGTTCTTCTTGTACAAAATAAATGAAATCACACCCTTCCAAATTCCAAAATTTTATGATAAATTTATTAACTATCTATTTTATTACGAATAAAGAGACCAAAGATATTGTGAAGATATTGTGACTTGTTTTTCTTTTAAAATCTCTCGTTTTTTATTCTTTTGTCTCCCGATTTTGAAGCAAGCCAAGGACTTGTAAATCATTGATTAACTAAAATAATGAACCATAAAGATATAAAAACTTAAAATTCATAATCAATCTGATCTCAAAATTAGGTTGGGAGCAAAGAATCCTAATCTTTGGTCCTAGCCAATTCCAAAGACGGATATTTATTACTTTTCAAGCTTTAACAAAGTTTTCTTCTGATCTCAAAATTAGGTTGGGAGCAAAGAATCTTAATCCTTGGTCCTAGCCAATTCCAATGACGGATATTTATTACTTGTGAGGCTTTAATTTATTGTTCTTGTTTTCCAACAACAAAACTTTTTCTCTTAACCCTGAGCATTGTAGGTTGTACCTGTATCAATAAAATATTTTATAGGAAATCACAATCATGAAATCAGAAGATTAAATATAAAACATCTCATTTCTCTCATACTACTCTTCATCTGACCATTTAAATGGATTAACTTAAAATGGAAAATTCCTCTCTTTTTAAAATAAATGGCATTTTCTAAAGAACTTTTTTTTTAATAAATAAAAATGGGGATAGATATTATTTTTTTTAAATCAATTCGCTTTGGCAAATTAAAAATCATATAAAAACAGAATCTAAGACATCACTCAACGTTTTTTTCAAAAAAAAAAAAAAAAAAAGACATCACTCAACGTTCTCAACATCAAAAATTTGAATGACTTTTAAACTAAATGCACTAAACGGTGTCACATTGCTTGAGGATATTATGCCTCAGTTATAGGGAACTCAAAGGCAACATCTTTTCCAGATAGCTTCCTGTCCAACTTGTACTCGGTGTTGTTGCGCTCCTTAGGGTCCAAGAATACCTTCATGATTTTTGATCCATCAACCCTGTATCTGGTTCTTTTCCCAACAATCTCCAATATCCTCTTAAATTATTAATGTTCCATTAATATAATAGTCATAGACTATAAAACAAATGAAGGAAGTACAAGAAGATAGCAAACAATACTGAAACAAAAAAATCATATAAATACTAATACCTCAATAAATATTGACACTGATCTCATTTTCAAAACTTAATTTAAGAGTTTTGAATGAAAGGAAAGAAAGGTTGAAAATTTTCTATTTGCTATGCTAAAATCATGTAAAAGTAACAATTTACAAGAATGGTATGATTCCACAAACATAGAAATCAAACAAAAGAGAAGCAAAGTATGAGAAATCTTTTTTCTTATTGACAAACAACTTACATTCACTACAACAACCATCAATATTAGAACTCCCAATTCTAGAGCCGAAAACAATGGAGATATTAGGTTGGTGCCCCAAATCATATAATTTCATTAACTTTCATTTTTTGAATTTTAATATTCCTTCAGGACAAATTATTTTACAATATTTGAGATGTTGAAGGGTACTTAGACATTTTTTATAAATAACAACAGTGAACATTAATACAAAATCATATGCATAAGGTGATCGTTTTATATTTGTATTTATCCCCAAAAAAAAAATAATAATAACCCCATTAATATTGCTTCTATATGTTCAAAATGCCTGACATAAATCATCGACAAAAAAAAAAAAACTAATGCAAGGGATTTTCGCTACAAGATAGTGCTTTTTTTTTTTGAACAATACTAGATAGTGCTTATAAAAGTTAAAAGTAGAATTAAAGTCAGATTACATCGTTTAGCCTAGGAAAGAAAAACCAAACTAGCTATTACATATATTAATCATAGCTTTCCTTGATCAAACTAGGTATTACATATATTAATCATCACTTTCCTTGATCTTTGGATAACATAGATTATTCAACAAATATCTTGGACCTTCCTTGGTTGTAACAGTGTTTTGGGATATTTTCGCATAGCCTTTGTCACCCCACCCTTCACCCCACGAGTTTTTAATGATCCAATATTTTTTACCAGTATTGTCTTCTCCAAACCCTACTATCAAGACTGCATGGCGACATTTGACCAACAAGTCGTTCACATTTGCTGGACCCTCATATATTTTCTACGAGGTGAAAATAATAAGAAAAACGGTTAATTAAGTTGACTCTTGTTAATCAAAATATATTTAAGAATTAATACTAATTATTTTAATGTCTTAGACGTTAATTAACCAATGGTCATTATAAAAAAATGTTTACATCTTAATTAACCTGTACAAAAAATAGTTTTTTAATACTTATCAATAAAAAAACCATAGTGCAACTAGTTCACTTACCTCTTTCCAATTTCCTTTTTTTAGCTCACGAGTGATTGTTATAGCACACCCTACCGGTTGTTGTTGAATCTTTGAAGGTAGAATACTCCTATCACGTATTCTCGTATATGATTCAATCTTTATCCAGGTCTACAATGGATGAATTAAACAAAAATATTAAAAAATATATTTATATATATATATATATGTGTATTTTTGTTTCTTTTTTGTTTTGCATAAAAGAACATCAAACTACTTATAACATATAAAGTAAAATATCTTTTACCTTTTTTATTTTTTTGCAGGATTCTTTGTGTGCTATGAAGGAATAGTCCTTCTCTCTTGCTATTCCTTGATTATATATGACCCACTCAAAAGCCTTCACAATTGATGATAAATAACATCCTTCTCTATCATATATGGGATTACTTGGTCTTAGATGAGGACAATCAATAAGACAGTCCAAAAGCTGTTGAGGTGCTACATGGAATAACTTTTGATTCTTTTTACGATATTTGATATTATATAAAGCTTCGATCGCACCCGCTGCGGTAATTGCCCAGCAACAATCTAATTTAAAAAAAAAATGTTATTATCAATACAATATACATATAATCTAAAAAAAATTATATGTTTGTATTGTTAAACTTTGAACACCACAAAGGGAAAAAAGAAAAAGTAAGAAATTGAAAAATGTAAATATTTTCCAAAACCAATTAAATTTAAAGGTTCCAATAATTTATATATTATAACCCATTTTTTAAAAAATGTTAATTTGAGTGAGAGAGAGAGAGGTGATATCCAACTTGTTTAAGAACAAAAGACAAGTTAAAATTATAGTGAAATGAAATGCTAAAAAAGAAAGAATACTCACTACAATGGCCTTGATCCCTAACCGGAGTGAGTACGCCGATAACGTGTTCTCTCCAATCAAAAAGAACCACTACCCGCTATTAGTAAAAAAATTAAGATAGATTTTATTAATATATGATGTATCATCCTAAACCCTAAAAAGAATTATAATAACAATAAATATATTAAAAGTGGTGGGAGAGGAAAATACCTCCATGTTTTTTTTTTTGGTCGTGTAAGGAAGATATAAAGTAGTTTTCTGCATGCAATATGTGAAAGTGATTAACAAATGTAAGGAGAAGGGAAAGATAGTTGACAACTCTAGAGACTGAAACTGAAAAACAAAAATGAAAAAACTGAATGTATAATAAAAGAGAAGAAGAAGTTACATATTGTAGGTGAAGTGAAACAAAAAAAAAGAAGGAGAGAAAGAAGTTAGATATGTTTGAGAGAGCACAAATGTGGTTTTCCATCCTCACTCTCTTTGGTTTTTATAGAGAATAATATCTCTCCTCTCCTCTCCTTTGAGACTTTGAATTCATAGTAGAATGTAAAATGTTTTGAAAAGAACTTTAAAAAAATATCTTGAAAAGGACATGTATGGATTGAGTTTCTACTGAAAATGTCCTTTTAACTTGCACCGCTTTTAATTTCTGCAGTTTAGCTTGCACTTCATTCCAAAACATAAGTCTAACTTACACTATTATAGTCAAGCCTCGCTGCTCCAAAACCCACATCAATGTAAAGGCTTATTGTCTCCAATATATTTGGACATGTGTACTGGTGCAATATTTTTTAGTCATTCTATGATGGTATATTTGGTTGGAACGAAATGACAGTATTTTTAGTGATAAATCAAAGTCTGTACATCAATCATGAGAAGAGATTATCATTAATGTTGCATCATGGTGCTCCAAATCAAAGTTGTTTTATAATCACGATGCTTCTACTAACGCTTAATTGAAAAACTTTCCTATAGCGAGGTACTTTCCTCTCATATCAATAAAATATATATTTTTTTTTTTAAATGTTTGGACATGCGTACATGTCACTAGGGCATTACACTCAAACAAGAAGAAGGAGACTTACCTTAGCACAATCAATCATATGCTTGTTTTAATTATTTATATAGAGGGTTGTCGTTGGAAGGATTTTCATTGATACATGTGTTACACCAACACAGAAAAAAAGTAAAAAAAGGAGAGCATAACAAGGTAAACATCATAAAAGAAAAGTTGTGGTACAAAGAGATAAATGAGAATTCAAAACCATTCCGCCGGATCAGATCATCACGTAGGTAACGTCTACAAATATTTCAGCTCATCATTGCATTTTTATTTACTATTTTCTATCTGTATTATTATTTTTGTTCTGTTTTCTGTGCCAAATACAAACATCTGAATATGCAATTTTCTAATTTTTTTTTTCTCCAAACAAAAAACAATTAATTAATGTGGGATTGTTTTACTAAACTAGTTATGTTATTGCCAACCAGAGCATAGTTCAATGACATGATGTTATCGCTTAATGACCATGAGGTCCTAAGTTCAATTTCCCGCAATCACCAAATTGTGACCTTTCATAAGGGCAGGGTAGGGCATTTGGGTTTTAGGGTTTATTAAAAAACAAAAACAACAACAATAAAAAATAACACATGCAATTTTCATTTTAAATATACAAGCCCTACAATAAACTGCATTTTCCCTTGTTTAGAAAAAGTATCAGAGATTGAAATTTTCATTTTTATTTGTGATATATATATTTTCAAGTTCCATTTTTTATCTGTTTTCAAGTGAAGCACTCTTCTTCTTATTAATCCTGAACCAATAGCATGTATTTTGGAAAACTGATGGGAAGTTAAGTTGAACTTCAATTTAGAATTGAAGAAGATCATGTTTTATAATTGCACTTTAATTTTCTCTCTGCCATAGAAATTATGATCTGAATAAAATAGTTGAAAGTATCTCGCAAGATATGGATCTTAATTAAAAGGCGGCGGAAAAAGTATATCATAATTTTATTTCTATGTTTGTGGAATCATACCATTCTTGTAAATTGTTTCTTTTAAATGATTTTAGCATAGCAAATAGAAAATTTTCAACTCCTATTTTCTCTCTTTCTTTCCTTTCATTAAAAACTCTTAAATTAAGTTTTGAAAATGAGATCCGTGTCAATCTTTATTGAGGTATTAGTATTTATATGATTTTTTGTTTCAGTGTTTTTTTTTTTTGCAACAGATATTTTAATTAATGCGAGGATTGAACTCATGACCTCTTAGTTACAGGCTCAACCTTATGTCAATTGAGCTATGCTCGGTTTGGCAAAATGTTGTTTGCTATCTTCTTGTACTTCCTTCATGATTTCTAGTTTGTCTTATATTCTTGAAGAATAGTCTATGACTATTATATTAATAGAACATTAATAATATCTATCCCCATTTTATTTATTAAAATAAAAAAATCTTTAAAAAATGTCATTTATTTTAAAAAGAGAGGAATTTTCCATTTTAAGCTAATCCATTTGAATGATCAAATGAAGTCTAGTATGAGAGAAATGGGATGCTTTATATTTGTACAACCTACAAGGCATAGGGTTAAGAGAATAAAGTTTTGTTCTTGGGATTAGGATTCTTTGCTCCCAACCTAATTTTGAGATCACAAGAAAGGTTTGTTAAAGCTTGAAAAGTAATAAATATCCGTCATTGGAATTGGCTAGGACCAAGGATTAGGATTCTTGGCTCCCAACCTAATTTTGAGATCAGATTGATTATGAATTTTAAGTTTTTATATCTTTATGGTTTGTATCGTCTTTTGATAATTGACGGTTAAAATCAAATTGGTTCTCATTATTTTAGTTAATCAATGATTTACAAGTCATTGGCTTGCTTCAAAATCGGAGACAAAAGAATAGAGAACGAGAGATTTGAAAAGAAAAAAAGTCACAATATCTTGGGTCTCTTTATTGGTAATAAAATAGATAGGACTTACTTCAAAATAGAAAACTTTGGAATTTGGAAGTGTGTGATTTCATTTATTTTCTACGAGAAAGAACCTGTCATGTTAAATTATTTTATTATAATTAATATAATTTAATTGTCATGTTAGATTATTTTATCAAATTATAATTAATGAAGTGGTGACGACTTGTAAAATAATAATACTATTAATATAATATTTTGTTACTATCAAATTCACCATTAAATACTGTCATGTCACTACAACAAATATCACATACAATATTGTTCAAAAAACGCTATCGAAACATTTTCATGGTGTTTTTTAGACCCACGGCGGTAGCCCCGGTTATTGAAACTCCATGTGTTTTTCCATAGCGGTTTTCCAACGCTATGCAAAACGTTATAGAAAATCCTGCTTCAATTGCGTAACTTTAACACTGGAAATTTTTCATAGCGAGAACAAGAAACGTTTATTATTGCATTTTAATTGTGATTTTCATCACGTTGAAAAAACGTTATTGAAACTTTTTCATAGCGTTTTTAAGCACGCGGTGGTTGCACATGTTATTTAAAATCTCTGACTTTCCATAGCGTGTTATAGAAAACTCATTTTTGATTGCGTAAAGGCTATGGAAACTTCACATATCATTATAAATTAAAAAGGCTATTATTGTACTTTAACATTTTTTATAGCATGAAACTTGCTACAATGCTTTGTTTCTATTGCATTTTTATGCCTTTTTATAGCATTTTTCACTGTGATATAATTCTATAGCTTTTTTTTTTTTTTTTTAATGTTATTGTAGGTTTTTATATTCACTTCTTACCACTATTAATTATTCATGGTCATAGTGGTCACCATTTATAATTTCCTTTTAGTGTCATAAATATATAATTTAATGTAAAATGATTTAATTACAATCAAAGTTAATGGAAAGATTATTTACCATTAAAATAAACATAACGCTTAAAAGAAACTTATCGGATAAATAACAAATCTAACAATAAAGTTATGTCAACACAAGTTGGGTAAAATGAAAAATAAAACATTTACCAAGTATTCAAAATTAGAGTGTAAATACAAAAAGTTACACAAGTTATCATCTTCACTCGTCAAATTGAGTCAATTTCAAATTTTACTTGCTCCCTACTTGTTTCATGGCTTTAACTTGAACTCTCTACTTTGGAGACAAATATCCATATCATCAAACATGAGTTGTCAACTACCAAAATTTGACACCTTCCAAATCAACCTTTAATAAAAAAAATAAAAGTTTGAGAACAATGTTAGACTAGTTATACAATTACACATAAACAAATACTCAAGAAACTTATAGATGCCCCAAAGACATTGATAATGACAAACACCATGTGTTCAAATCAATTGAGGTTCCAAATTTCTATCAAATTCAACATCACTGTCTTTATTGGAGTACAAACTCCACATAATCAGAGAAGTTCAAGGACCCAAAATGAAAATCAATGATCAAATTTTTTGAATGAACTAGTAGAAAATATCATGATAAATAATAGTTAAATAATAGTTGATAGAGAAGAAACATTCGGTATATGGACATCACATTTTATTGACATTTCATGGAAATGGAGACTTTGACATTTTAACATTGAAAAAAACTAAACAATTTCGTTTGGAAAATACAGTGAAAATAATCATGGTTTATAAAAAAAGAGGGCTAGTACAAGTTAAATCAAAACTGATTTAAATAGACACATGAAAGGTTCTCTACATAAGCTTAAAACAAAAGAAAAATAAAAAGAAATTAAGGCAGAATAATTAATACCAATAGGCTGAAAAAAAAAACTGCAAATTGTCATCTTATTATTGTATTGCTTTCGATTTATTCAAGAGAATGAAAATTAATGGTATTGTGCATAATTTAATTTTCAACTCATTCTTAGATATAACTGAAAAAATTAAAACAAAAATTATTTGTAGTTATGATATTCGATTTTAAAGAAATAAATATGTTTGTTTATCATATATTTGTAGCTATTTTTTTATTTTTTTATTTTTGAGTAAAAACTCAAGATATAATATCTTACTATAAAATCACTAGACAATAGAAATATCCAAATGAAAGACTGGCAACAAAGATATGCCTCCCCCCCAGATGAATAGGTCATCATATATTTGTAGGTATAAAACAGACACCTTTTTCAAGAGGTCAAAATCAAACCAAACAGTAAAAAAAAAAAAAAAAAAAAAAAACCTATTTTTAGAAAATAAATATTTTCACACTCAAACTAATATCCTTTTATTTTTATTTAAAAAAAAAACAGTTATAATTTACAACTCCTACACAATTACTGTCAATATTTATTCCCAAAAAAAAAAAAAAAAGAAAAATGACTGTGATAAAATATAAGTGCTCAAAGGAAATATTTTTTAAATGTTAAAAAAAATATTTTATTTTATTTTATTTTTACAATGATTCAAACCTATGACAATAGTTAGGGAATTAAAAAACTAGCAAAGTAAAACTATGTGATATTTCATTTATCTCACATTTTTTTAATTTACTTTTAAGTAATAAAATTTTAAAATGGAAACTAACTCTAATACTATTAAAAAAAAAAAAACCCAATACTACTTTTTAGGGTTTTGTATGAAATAATACTACAAAAATCTACTCACTAACATTTGAACATATTTTTAACTTAAACATAATAATTAGGGTGCAGTGTATTTGAATAAAATCAAAATTAACTATTTTACTATCCAAAATATGAAATCATTTAATTTAATACTACTTTCTCAAAAAAAAAAAAAAAAAAAAAATGATATCATATTATCATACCTCACTGCTATAATATTCATAAATAGCAGTTTTAGCATAAAAAAGTATAAATTAATGACTTAAAATTAAAAATAAAAATAGGATCATAGTTTCTTTTGTGGTTGAGGTTAAGATTGGTAAATATGAATATAAATACTAATAAAAAGAGTAAAAACTTTGCATAAAAAGAAAATATATAAAATCATGACGAGTTTGATAAGATATGAGGATAGCGCCTACTAGGCGGCGTAGAGAAAAGTAAAAGTTAAGCGTTAATACATATTAAATTAGACAGATGAACGTTTGATGAAGTAAAAGATTTTGACGTACAAAGTTGAACCTCTATATCATACTTAGAAAAATTAACGAGGACTCGAGTCTGTAAATATTGTGGTGGAAGAATTTGGAGGTGTTCCCTCTTCTTTGACTTCAAAAGTTGGGTAATAAAGTAAATTCACCGGAACTTGATTAGTGGTGGATACAATCTTCACAAATTCAAAATTTGTCCTATAATAATTCATAATATTATAAAATGATAAAACACCATCCGCATTGGAATCAGTAAAAGGGTCATATCAAAACGGTATAAATATAAATGTGATCGATTGATTTAATTTTAATTATATATTATATTTTATTATGTAATTAAAATATAAAAAGGAGAGATAAAAAGTAAATTGCAAAACCTCGGTTTCATGTCGGCCATTCCTGAGGTTTTTATTTTTTTTCTTTTCAAAATGGTTTTTTTTTTTTCTTTTTTGGCTAATTTTATTAGAAAATGAAAGCTAATGAGATAGAAAAAAAAAAGTTATCTAAAAAAAAAAAAATATATATATATATATATATATATTGGAGAAAACACTAATTTAACTAAAAAACAAAAAAAGTTTTAGGTTATGTAAATTGTTTGTAGTCCCTGTACCATCATACTACATACATGGTATTCTTTTCTTTTCTTTTTTTAAATTGCACATACATACATAATATTCGATCTTAGGTTAGGGTTTTAAGTCCACCACGTCCCATTTATTATTGAATTAAAAAAAAAAATTGTGTGAGGAAAAAAAATTGAAATTTCGTAATTCTTAAGGAAAATTGTAATAAATGTCAATTTAGAATAAGATAATTACAAATATAGCATGTTTTTAAAAAATTTGTGAATATAGCAATTTTTATCGTTGTTATCTTATGGCTGATGGAGCGCTCATGGCACGCAGCGGAAGCGGATTTGGATCATAGACACTCTAATTTCATCAATTTAAACAAAACGGAAACATGCAAAAGCAATGAAAAAGAGAAATTAGAACACATACCCTTGTCGTTCGTAATTCTCCAAATTCACCGCCAGAAGCTCCTCACGAGCTCACCGAGCCTTCTCACGAAACGTTCGTGGACCACCCACGGTAGTCCCGCTATCCTCGGGCCGAGAAACGGAGTAGTGGGACTCCTTTTACAAGAGAAAAGAGGGAAGAAGGTTCATTGAAGAAAACTCTTTTCTTAAACCAGAGAACTACGGAAGAAGAAGAAGAGATAGAGAGAAATTGAAATTCACAATTTCAATTGTGAGACCCAAAAGGCACTCACTCTTTTTTAATTTTTTTTTTTTATAATTTTTTTTTTTTTTTATTTTGATTGATCTGTCAATATATATACCTGTATATATATTTTGCATTACATGTGTCTTACATGCTTGCATGACACATCTATATATATATATATATATATATATATATTTATAAATTATTATTATTAAAATAATAATAATTATTTTATTAATTAAACTTTTTAATTAATAATATATATATATATATATATTTTAATTAATATTATTTAATTCAATATCAAATATTAATTAAATAATATAATTAAACCCGGTTTTCCGAAAACCGACTTTTTGCACATGAATCTCAAAAAAAAAAAACTTTTTGCACATGAATCCTATTCATGTTTTCAGACCAATCTCATATTTAAATCATATTTAAATATGTCCATATTTAAATCATATTTAAATATGTCTATCCTTCTTCCACAAACCCGAATTTGAACGATTCAAATTCTTTTCTTTTCTTTTATATTGTTTCACGGCTTTATCCGAGCTAGCCAGGAGAACCGTAAGGACCTACAGATCATGAGCTCCAACGATACGAGATTATCCGGTCAAAACTCTTTCAACCGAACTAACCAACATTCGTTAACCCCCGGAGACTTCACTAAAGTCCAAGGGCTGCACTCTCCTCACTGTAGATATATTGTGTCCTGCTGATATAACTATCATCAGTAAGTCGATCCTTCACAGGTCGTTCATAATCACAACGGGTCATTTATACCGTTTAACCCTTGTATTATATCTTGTTCCTTAAGTACCACTGACACCTCTAATGAACAATTGATTTGTGGTCCAACCATCAAATCAGATTCCTCCCTGATCAGGAGAGGATGGGCCCACTGTTCAAGACCTGGAGTCAGCACTTAAGGGAACAACCTCTCTACTAACCCTTAAAGCGGGTAGGAGTGAATTCCAATCTTGTTACAACTATGTCCCCAGCCACTTATTCAATCTTATCCCCAAGATGGTAGGCATATTGAGTCGGCGATCTGGCCACTCTCACCCGTACAAATCAAAGGATAAGGTTGAATAAACAGGAGTTCATAGTAAGCTCAGGATTGAGATCGAGTTACCTAAGTCATCAAATGAAAAAATCGGTCTTTACAGTAAACGGTGTTATAAAGAAAGAGCGATTTTATTTCTTGGTTCGGTCTTGTGCAAACTCATTGCACAGGACACCCTCACTCACATGTCTCTACATGAAACGATTCGAATCACATCGTTTTGTACTATACAAAGTGAGCCGCGTCCAATAGTGTCCCCAGGATAAGGTACCCAGCCTTATCCCTATACTATAGACCATTTTTGGCTGTCTACTTGAACTTGATCCACATTCATGTCACACATGAAGTTCAAGTACTCACACTATCGCCATGGGTGTTAGTTATTGGTATAGGTTAAT
The DNA here is from genome assembly GCA_028017165.1 of Herpetospermum pedunculosum. Taxonomy (NCBI): domain Eukaryota; kingdom Viridiplantae; phylum Streptophyta; class Magnoliopsida; order Cucurbitales; family Cucurbitaceae; genus Herpetospermum; species Herpetospermum pedunculosum. The sequence continues at coordinate 69,703,672 of CM051528.1, forward strand.
ACAAACACAATTCACTAAAATTCAATAACAACTTTATTGAAATATAATATATACATTCATTCAGTTTACAAACTACGAGTTTTAGGACATAAAACCCAACAATGGCGGATATGGGACGAAATGGCATTTTTATCGTTGATATCTTATTGTGAATATAGCATTTTATGGTATATTTGGTTGGAACGAAATGACAGGATTTTTAGTGATAAATCAAAGTCCATTCATCAGTTATGGGAGGAGATTATCATCAATGCTGCTTCATGGTGCTCCAAATCGAAGTTGTTTTGTAATTATGATACTTCTACTATAACTCTTAATTGAGAGGCTTTCCTCTAGCCTCTCATTTGTACTATTTTCTGTCTAATCAATGAAGTATCTTTTTCAAAAAAAAAAAAAAAAAAAAAAAAAAAAAAAAAAAAAATCTTATGGCTGATCACCTCAGCTTTTTATAGATTTTTGTCAGTGATAATAGTCTATCACTGATAGAAGTCTATCAATGATATGATAAAGTCTATCAGTGATAGAAACAGATTTTTTTGTCATATTTGCAAAACATTTTAAAGTTTACTAAATTTGCAATTAGTTTGGACATGATTGCTATTTGTGCAACCAGCCATTGTTTTAAATATTCATACATTAATTATTCTGAACTCTTTGACGAAGACTACTCAATTTCAAAAAAAAAAAAAAAAAAAAAAAACATTCTTATATGAATAGTCAAGTTGTTAGATTCAGTTATTTCTCTCTCCAAATACTCCCAAGAGATACCATCGAAATGTTGGGAGTGAGAATGTTGATGATTTATTGAAAAAGTCTTCTTCTTTGTCAATATGAGCCACCAAAAAACAAAAGGAAAAAAAATAAAGCCTCAGAATGTTCCAAATGAGATTACAGCAGGCCCTCAATGGCAGAAAGAGCACCCATTTGGCTGGAGGGAGGCGATTGAGTGGCATTTATGCAGTATTGATGCTCCTATAAACAATGGATCAGATGAAGTAGTTACATTTTTTAGGGATAAAAAATTTCCAAAAGATATTGAGCCTTCGACAGCGAGTGATTTAGTCGGAAGATGTCCTCCAAAGATCGAAGGGAAAATTTTAAGAATAGCTAGTGAATTGAAAATTTTAGGAAATGAAATTAACAATTTTCATTCCGATTTTATTCCTGGTATATACGCTTATTTACGGACAACTCACCTAATTACCCTCCTAGTTTCATGCATTTTGAAAGGAGGGTTCATTTTTTTTCCAAAGTTGAAACGACGACAATGTATAGAGACGAGAGTTGAGGGAGACGAAAATTCTTATTCACTCTGAAAATACGTCATAGAAGGTTGTGAGAGTCGAAATTTTCAGCCCAATTCAAGTGTTCAACGATGTAGAAATTGAGGTAGATAGTTTTTTTTCTTCAACGTAAAGGGTTTCAAAGTTGATAAACGATGACTGTTTTAAATCAATTTGGAAGATGAAAGATTTGCAAATCTCCTAATTCAATGTTGCAGGTAATAATACAATTGATTGAACGTTCTCCGGGTAAACTCAACATGCATACCAATTTTAATTTTTTTTAGTATCATTTGTCCAATACTCACGGATTAATGGTCTATGGTGGTGTATATACACACATATACTGCATATGATATAATTACATGTACATTGTTATAGAAGTAACTACAAATATATACTCACACTAGAAGTTATCGAGGCCACCCTCATTTTTATAATTTTCTTACAACTGTCTCTGAACCTTTTAAATTTTTTAGTATCATTTATCCAATAGAGTAATGATTTATGGTGTATATACACGCATATACTGTTGGAATTTATGTCCTAAAACTCGTGGTTTGTAAACTGTTATGTTTGTAAATAATCTATTTAGAATAAAGAGTTATTAGTTTTATTCAGTAAAGGAGTTTACTAGAATAAAGTGAAACGTGTTTAAGTTAACCTATACCAATGACCAACACCCGTGGCTGAATATGAGTACTTGAGCTTCATGTATGACACGATTGTGGATCAAGCTCAAATAGTCAGTCAAAATGGTCTATAGTATACGGATGAGGCTGAGTACCTTATCCTGGTAACACTATAGGATGCGGCTCACTTTGTATTGTACAAAACAATGTGATCCGAATCGTTTCACATGGAGATGTGCGAGTGAGGGCGTCATGTGCAAAGAGTTTGCATAAGACCGAACCGCGTATTAAGTCGCTCTCTCTTTATAACTCCGTTTACTGATGAGACCGACTTATACATATTGATGGCCTAGGTAACTCGATCTCAATCCTGAGCTCGCTATGAACTCCTGCTTATTCGATAGTATCATTTGTCTTGCACGGGTGAGAGTGGCTCATAAGCGCCGACTCAATAAGCCTACCATCTTGGGGATAAAGTCGAATAGGTAGCTGGGAACATAGTACAACATAGCACATTCGAATGTTATAATAATCTGAAAAATATTTTTGATTTTGATCGGATCAGCATAGAGAAAAGTAGAATATCATCTGCAAATAATAAATGAGGAATATCATCATTTGTAGATTTTAGTATATTAGTAAAATTTATCTAGTAAAATCAATTCCATTTTTGCTATTTTTGCATGAATGTACATAAAATACAAATTTCCTACGCGCAGGTATCACCAATGACGAAAAATGACGAAAATATCGGTATCGACATCGATATTGAGGGTTCAATTTTAAAGATATATCCATGGATATATGGGTGAAATCAATATTGATTGATAATTCTGTGAATCAATTTTTAAAAAATATATATATTTAAATTAATAATTAAGTTCATTTTACTTCCAAACTAAGTTATAATCTTGTTATTAGTATTTATATCCATATTGAAATTAAAAGATGATATTTTTTTTTTATGTTTTACGGGTATTTATAAAAGATATTGAAGATATCTATTAAACCCTTAATATCTATATCAAACCCTTCGATTTACGAATATATGGTCATATCGACAGATATTTTCATCTTTGCGTATCCACGGATATTGAGTAAAGTTAATGTTAGATTTATCTAGTAAAAACATTTTGTGGTCTATTTATATGAAAAACTTGCATAAATCCTTGTTTAAAAAAAAACTAAAAAATAAGAATCAGCATAAATCACGCAAAGTCTATAATTGAGTTAAGCCAATATCAGCATACCTCAACCATAATCTATTGTATCACCGAGTGACCAAAAGGTGTACGGTTCGAATCTCTCACCGTGCATAAGGAAGAAGTTAATGCAATATTTTTTAGTATCGTACTTTTAAAATTTAGTACAAAATGTTATTTTGATTGATGAACTTTTTAGATTATTTTCACCTTGGTCCCCTAACATTAAAATGTTAATTACAATTTTTGAAAGTTGAATTTTGTATCTTGTGATTACTACACCTTCTACATGAATACATGACATTAAAAAAATAAAAATAAAAAAGTTCATTTTGGATTCATATACCATTTCTATTATGATATATTTTAATTCGATCAAACTTTTAAACACTTGTGTTAGGCATAATAATGTTCCCAATCAAACTAAAATTACAATCAAATTGAAATTGTTGGGTTTGGAAAGTGCAATAATGGTTAAAAAGGAGAGATTTTTTGTCCGGACTTTTTGAAAGATACGGCCCCCTTGATTCAAAATTTTAAAATTTACCTACTGATCAGAATGATATGAAGATTACCTACTGATCTGATAACAGAAGACGAAATGGATCAAACTTCAAAATTTCTGTATGGCCGCGGAATGGATCAAAACAGAGACGAAAGAAAATGATCTTTTATACTTGGAAACCCTAATTTTGATTCTTCTAAAATTCTAATTAATAATAATAATAAGAGGGAGTCAGAAGGGTAGGTTTGCAATTAATTACCCTCTTTTATTTTTTGAACCTCAATTTCCTTTCTCATGTTAATACCCTTAACCTACTCTCCTTTTCTTGCTTTTCTATTTTGGTGTAACCATCAATGTTGTCAAATCAAAATCTTTATCAAGGAGAATCTCTTCGCTGTCTAAACAAAATCACTTTTTCAAGGTTATTATTTACTATTCTTACAAAAACTTCTTTTTCTATTTTATTCTTTTTTATAAATGTTCAATAGATATTGTCTTGGTTTGATTTAATACACTCATGTTTTACACACCTCCAAGATATCAATATGACTTTAAACAAAGGTAGGCTTGCATAAAGACTATATATCATATGATATTCCTAATCATAATCAAAGTTTCACATGACAATATAATTTTATATATATATAAATATGTTCAAATGTTAGTGAGTAGATTTTTGTAGTATTATTTCATACAAAACCCTAAAAAGAGTATTGTTTTTTTAGTATTAGAGTTAGTTTCCCTTTTAAAATTTTATTACTTAAAGTAAATTTAAAAAATGTGAGATAAATGAAATATCATATAGTTTTACTTTGCTATTTTTATAATTCCCTAACTCATTTGTCATAGGTTTGAATCCTTGTAAAAATAAATAAAAAATAATAATTAATGACGTGGTAGTGGCTTGTAAAATAATAATACTATTAATATTAATATCTTTTTACTATCAAATTCACCATTAAATTATTAACTGTGTCATGTCACTACAACAAATATCACATACAATAGTGTTCAAAAAACGCTATCGAAAAATTTTCATAGCGTTTTTAGGCCCGCGGTGGTAGCCCCTGTTATTGAAACTCCATGTGTCTTTCCATAGCGGTTTTCTAAGGCTATGCAAAACGCTATAAAAAATTCAGTTTCAATTGCGTAATTTTAACGCTATGAAAACTTTTCATAGCGGTAACAAGAAACGTTTATTATTGCATTTTAATAACGATTTTCATAACGTTGAAAAAATGTTATTGAAACCTTTTCATAGCGTTTTTAAGCACCCGGTGGAAGCCTATGTATTGAAAGTCCTTGACTTTCCATAGCGTGTTTTCAACGCTGTGGAAAACGTTATGGAAAACTCATTTTCGATTGCGTAATCTTAAGGCTATGGAAACTTCACATAGCATTATAAAAAAAGGCTAAACATTTTTTATAGCATGAAACTGCATTTTCTTCCTTTTTATAGCATTTTTCACTATGATATGTTTTTTTTTTTTTTTTTTTTTTTGAAAAGAGTTATTGTAGGTTGAGTAAAATGAAAAATGTTATTGTAGGTTTTTATATTCACTTCTTACCACTATTAATTATTCATGGTCATAGTCGTCACCATTTATAGCTTCTTTTTAGTGTCATAAATATATAATTTAATGTAAAATGATTTAATTACCATCAAAGTTAATGGAAATGTTATTTTACCATTAAAATAAACATAACGCTTAAAAGAATCTGAGATAAATAACAAGTATCTAACAATAAAGTTATGTCAACGCAAGTTGAGTAAAATGAAAAATAAAACATTTACCAAGTATTCAAAATTAGAGTGTAATTACAAAAAGTTACACAAGTTATCATCTTAACTGGTCAAATTGAGTCAATTCCAAATTTTATTTGCTCCCTACTTGTTTCATGACTTTAACTTAAACTGCATATTCTACTTTTGGAGACAAAAATACCCATTATCATCAAACATGAGTTGTCAACTACCAAAATTTGACACCTTCCAAAACAACATTTAATAATAAAAAAAAAGTTTGAGAAGAATGTTAGACTAGTTATACAATTACACATAAACAAAATACTCAAGAAACTTATCGAGGCCCCAAAGACATTATTGATAATGACAGACACCAAGTGTGGAAATCAATTGAGGTTCCAAACTTCTATCAAATCCAACATTACTATCTTCATTGGAGTACAAACTCAACATAATAAGAGAAGTTCAAGGACCCAAAATGAAAATCAATGACCAAAATTCTTGAATGAACTAGTAGAAAATATCATGATAAAGAATAGTAGATAGAGAACAAACATTCAGTATATGAACTCAGCAAGTAAAGAACAAGTCATTGCAAGTTTTCTTTAAACCTAGACACATTTTGGAGTTGGTGACATTTGGAGAAATAGCACCATAAACAATGACGAAGGGAAACATTGGTTTAATAGAACATGGAAGCAAAGAACTCTAGGCTGAAATCATTGTACCAAATCTCGTGTATCATTTTCATGTTATATTTTTATTTTTTCCTTTCCTATTGAATTTCTTTATATAACTTGGCCATTTGAAAATATAAAAGAAAGTAACGTTTCATTTATTTATTTAAAAAAAAACATGTTATGTGATTTATTAAAACTAAAACCTTGTCATAAAAAAAAAAAATAAAAAAAAAAAAACATGTCAAACCAAAACCTGTCATAATAAAGGTAATGAAAACAATAGAAAACCATCTTTTTCTTAAGCAACAATTGGGACAATCATATTTGAAACTTAATATCTAACTTGTCTTTTGCCAACTTTTGTGGCTCTCAATATAAATCCATATCCGAGTAAAACACATAAGCGCCCATAAATATATATATATAAAATTAGATAGATGAACGTGGTCGATTGTTTCTCAAGAGTGATTCCATTGAGCTTGCAGCCACTACTGCCCAACAACAGCCTAATTAAAAAAAAAAATGTTAATAATAATTATATTGGAATATAATGTTAAAATAGGCGTTAATAGGGCATTTAGAGCATGATTTAAGGGCGCACCATTTTGGTTTTTGTGCAACTACATAGATGTAGTGGTGATGTAAGTATGGTTAATTTACAAATTAATACAAACATAAGGTTCACAAATTTAATAAACTGAAAATATGAACTTAAATTGAAATAATAAAATAAAATAGAAATGCCTAATGATGTGTAGCTAAAGATACTCACCGCAACCCATTTGGTTTATAATTGGCATAACAATGCCGTGTTCGCGCCAATCAAATGCTTGTACCTTTAATATTGAAGTCAGGAGTTGTTTTACAAGAATAACAATAGAGATGTTAATAAGAAAGAAAAGTAACAAACTTCCATTGTTGATAAAAAATATATGTGGTAGGTTTTTTTGAAAAGGGGTTTAGGATTTAGGGTTTAGGGGTATTATATATTAAGTATAAAAGTGGTGTGTACTAATAATAATAATAACAATAAAACTATAAAAATTGTGTTAGGTTTAAACATTGAGTTACATTATTGGAGGCTGAAGTTTAAGAAGAAAAGAAGCTGTACAAAACCTGGAGTTCAAAAGTGATAGGTAAGGATAAGGATGAGAAAATAGGGTATGGCAGAAAGAATATTAAAAACAAAAACAATACCTCCACCATGAAGATAAGAAGTGGTTTCTGCACGATCTAAATAAGAAAGAAGAAAGTAGAGAAGTAGAATATATGTTTGTTTTGGTTGTTGTTTATATAGAAGGTTGTGAGTTTCATTGATATATTTTGTTACACCAACACAGAAAGAAAAAAAAAGAAGGAGAGCAGAAAAGGTTAAGCATAGAAAAGGAAAATATCAATTCAGAAAAGTAAAGTCATGGTAGCTAGCTAGCAGGTAACACTTCGATAAGCGTGCATTTATTTTTATTTATTTTTATTTTTATTTTTTTATTTTTTTTATTTTAATGATGAAATGGTTTAAAGAAAAAACAATTTTTTATTAAAAATTTATTCCTAACCCACGTTTTGTTTTTTTTTTAAATGCAATATGTGTCTTTTCAAACAAAATCATCTCCTAATCTTGCATTTATACTTTTCAATAGTTCTAATGTTAAAGATGGTGAACGTTTTATTGCGTTCGGACTCTGTCGCACTATGAGACGTTATCGACGAATTAAATTATTTTTTTAATGTAGCTCCAATCGAGCGGTGTGGCTGTCTTAAAATATAATACTATACGTTTAGATCATTTTAATATAAAAAATGAATAAGATAAAATCATTCTTAAAGTACAAATAAATTTTTTTAATAAAAATTGAAATGTAAAGTTACAAATTTGAGAGTGGAAAATTGAAACTACCCTAAATAAAGAAAGGTAATTAAGTAAAATGCCTCAATTAAGTGAACACTTTTTTTTCTTTTTTTTTTTGAATTATCACAAAAATGGAGTGGGATGAATTTTCAAGCTTTTTTTATTATTATTATTTTTATTTTATAAAAAATCCTACTAATTTTGTTTTACGTTAATTTATTTGAATTAGTAAAGATTAGTAATTAATAAAATAATTTCATAATTACAAATTAAATGAACACAAATATCATTTCAATAAAATTCAAAATGTATTTTAAAAATTAACCAAATTTTTTTTAAACTCTTAACCATGACTAGAGATCTCCTATGACCTCTATCACGAGCATGACGTCCTATGTAATGTCCACGATCACCACGACCTCGCGTATTTGACGATTGACCTTCCTCCATAGTGATTATTCACGAATAGTTCAATGAAGAGGTCGCACATGAAGAGGTCCAATCAGCGTATTAGAAATAAATTATTAATAAAAAATTGTTTTTTTTTTCAAACTTGCATTTTGAAAAAAAAAAAAAAAAAAAAAAAAACCCGGTTAGGAATAAATTTTTGTTAAAAATTTGTTTTTTCTTTCAAACCATTTCATAAAGAAAAAAAAAATGAAAAAAATGAAAAAAAAAATGAAAAATGCACGCTTATCGAGGTGTTGCACGGGTTGAACCCGCGCACTACAAAAAAACTAACCTATTTTTCGAAATAATTTGGAAAGAAACCTATTCTTCTAATAAGTTTGCAAAACAAACCCTCCTACCTAAATAACCCTTGTATTTGTAAGGGTAAATATCAATTTATAATATACCTTTAATTTTTTTTTTTTTTTAAGATTGTATCAATTTAAACCCTAAACTTCCATTAAACATCCTCCTTTAGAGGTATAAATAGGTTGAAAGGTTTTTCAACCCAACCCGAAAATTTTGAGTTGGTGAATTCCCAACCCAACCCTTTAATCTTCGGGTTGGGTTGGCGGGTTGACCTTTTTTTTCAATTAATAGATATTGATTTTTTAATTAACTTCAAAATCACCTTAATTGGGAGGCTTTCCTCTAGCCTCTCATTTGTACTCTTTTCTGTCTAATCAATGAAATATCTTTTTCAAAAAAAAAAATTAACTTCAAAATCACTATTATTGAAATTGCTTATTTCTTATTTTCCTTTTAAAATCACCTTTAATTAAATTCTTTAATTCTTGACTTTCTTTTCAAAATCACTCTTAATCCTTGATTTTCCTTTCAAAATCACCATTTTTTTTAAATATATTGAATTTATTATATATATAATTTTTTTTTTTTAATATATTGAATTCGGGTTGGTTCCGGTTGAACCGAACCAAATTTGGTTCAACCCGCATACCGACCCGAAAATTCGGTTTTTCAAAATAACAACACAACTAAACCCATATTAAAAAAACAAAAATCCAACCCAACTCGAAAAGTTGGGATGGGTTTCGCGGGTTGCGGCTTTTTTGAACACCCCTACCATCGCTTACAAAAATGTTAGTTTTTTTATTTTAAAAAAAGGATACTTTATTGATGATCAAGAGAAATAGAGAAGGAGAGGCTAGAGAAAAGCCTTCCAATTGAGTACAATGATAGATAAATCATAGTTACAAAATAATTTAGATTTCAAGTACCACGAAGCAGCATTGAGGATGATATCGTCCCAAAGCTGAAAAAAAGTCTTCGAACTATCATTGAAAATTCGGTTGTTTCATTCCAACCATAAGTTCCATAAAATGGCACCAAATATGTTGCTCCAAAGGATGTTTCTGGCAGATGTTTGAGATATGTCAAAACCTTGAAATAAGAAAAAATGTTAGTTTTCACACGTGGAGTTTTCACACGTGGGTTGGTTCCGGTTGAACCGAACCAAATTTGGTTCAACCCGCATACCGACCCGAAAATTCGGTTTTTCAAAATAACAACACAATTAAACCCATATTAAAAAACAAAAATCCAACCCAACTCGAAAAGTTGGGATGGGTTTCGCGGGTTGCGGGTTTTTTGAACACCCCTACCATCGCTTACAAAAATGTTAGTTTTCACACGTGGAGATTTATAATTCATCAATTAAACCTCAAACTTTCATACCATTGATTCATTTATAAAAGTTTAATGATTTAATAATTGCTAAAATTAGAAGTTTTCATGCGGTTAAATTAACGTTTTTAAAATAAAATTCTAATAGAAAGGATAAATAATTGATACACTTATGAAAGTTAAGGTTTAAATTCATACCATCATTAGTTTGTATGAATTGATTTTTTCCTTAAAAAAACTAAGGAAATGGAGAAACGAAAAAAACTAAACTCAAGCTGCCCACGTGGCAGCATCTGGAGCCAGCCACATGAGAAATTCTTTCCGGAGGCCACAATATCGTTCGCTCCGATCCTTTTGTTTTTTTTTTTCTTTTTATTTTAAGTTGGTTTCCTTTTATCTTTTTTCTTTTTAAAAATTACTCTAATTTTAGAGTTTAAGATTTAAGGGTATAATATAGACTTTATTTATTTATTTTTAGGGGCAACACTAGAAAATTGGTTGGATAATGTATTTAGGGTTTAAAAAATGGCCACACTCATTCCTTATGAAGCTTGTTCCTTACGTTAATTATAGGCATAAAAAATTTAGCTAGGTTACTTAGTCGAAGAGGCTTCTTTCTTTTCTTTTTTTTTTTTTTTTTTTTTTTAATCATGGGAGAAAGAACAATGGATAATATATATGAGAAGTTTGGGATGACAAATAATAGGCAACCAAAATATATTGTTTTTTATTAAATAAATAATAATAAATATTTTATTTATTAAACTTTTTAATAAAAATATATATATATATATATATATTAACTAATTAATTAAACATTTTAATTAATTAATATGGCTAAATTCGGTTTTCGCGAACTTTTTTTTTGCGTATTTATAGACCAATCTCATATTTAAATCATATTTAAATATGTCCATTATTCTTCCAAAAATCGAATTTGAACAATTCAAATTCTTTTTCTTTTCTTTTATATTGTTGCACAGCGTTATTCGAGTTAGCTAGGAGAACATAAATGACCTACAGATCATGAGCTCGAACGATACGAGATTATCCGGTCAAAACTCTTTTAACTGAACTAATCAACATTCGTTAACCCTCGGAGACTCAACTATAGTCCGAGGGCTGCACTCTCCTCACTGTAGATATATTATGTCCTCTTGATATAACCGTCATGGGTGAGTCGATCCTTCATAGGTCGTTCGTAATCACAGTTGGGTCATTTATACCGTTTAACCACTGCATTACATGTTGTTCCTTAAGTACCACTAACACCTCAAATGAACAATTGATCTGTGGTCCAACCAGCGCAGATCAGGTCCCTCTCTTGCAAAGGAGAGGGTGAGCGCCCATTGTTCAAGCCTCGGAGTCAGCTATTAAGGGAACAACCTCTCTACTAACATTGAAGAGCGGGTTCGGAGTGAATTTCATCTTGCTGTACTATGTCCCCAGCCACCTATTCGAGTTTATCCCCAAAATGGTAGGATTATTGAGTCGGCGATCTGGCCACTCGCACCCGTGCAAGTCAAATGATACTCTCGAATAAATAGGAGTTCATAGCGAGCTCAAGATTAAGATCGAGCTACATAGGCCATCATATGAAAAATTCGGTCTCTTCAGTAAACGGTGTTAATAAACAGAGAGCGACTTGTTTCTTGTCAAGTGAGTCAGGAATGTCCGTTCGATCACATCTCACGCCGATCGAGTGGCGGCCTGCCAACAGTGGATCCTCGGGTGGGCTGTTAAGTCCAGACCGTCGGAGACCTGAGGTCGCCCCCCCGAGTGATGATTTGTTTGATGCGAGTGTTGTAGCCTCGACTTCCTGGAGAAGCGCGTTATAACGTCAGCGACTGACCTCATGCTGAAGTAGCCTGAAACAAGAACAATAATTAAAATTCTGTTTAATAAAGAAGTTGGAGTTAGTTGAGGAGGCAGATTAGAGGAGTTTGCGTTGTGCAAAGAAACTTCCATTAGGGTTTCAGCAAATTTTCAAAGAGGTCATAATTTAGCTCTCTTCGTAATTCTGGATTTGATATAAATTAATTACGTTTACATATATGCAATTGGTTATTTTTATACTCTGAATATATATATATATATATATATATATATTAGTGAATTTGTGATCCCAATCTTGTTTCTATACTTCCCATATACTTTTTGGTTTGGTTTGGTTATAATGTCGAAGCTAAAACGAGAAATATTTCTTGATATTTTGAGAAATCTCTGGTTGCTTCATCAATTCAAAGCCTAAAACTTAAAGGAAAATGTTATATCTGGATATAGATTATGTTAGTATTATTTATGTTTTGAACCAAACCAAAACAAAATTAAATTTATACTTGTTTAATGAAATTCAGGATGTTCACAAAGATTATTGGAATTTAGATTTTACTTATGTCTTCTCGACGGTGTGGCATATTCGAAATACATATTTAAAGTCAAATGAACCCCATTTGTTATTGGAGAATTGTACGAACCCTCTATTTTCACCTGTTTGTCATAACGACCCGAATTTGTAAAAAAGAGTTAAAATGACCTTTGTTAGTTGAGGATCCCGAGAAATCCACCATTTTTATAGTTTCCATAGTACCCCTCATTTTAAAAATGTTGAGGCGTAGCGAGACAAATAAATAATATATTAAAAACAAACTGCTCGCTCTCGTTATTTTTGTGGTTCAACTCGCAGGACATGAAAAATAGGTACTCGCTCTCATTAAAAAAGGTTCTCGCTCTTGTTGATAACGAAGGGTATCGATTTTCACTTACTCGCTCTCGTTAGTATCACTCGTTTGTGGAAGTTGCATGTATGCTTAATTCAAATTTTCATTACTTAAAAAAAATAATTTACATAAAAACAGAGAAGAACAACCTAAAAATAATAACATAAAAACTTAATACAACATAAAAACTAAGAAAAAAAAGCATATCAGCAGGCTTCCTACTCCTCTGAAGAACTGTCATTGATGATGACCAACTGCACCTTTCTTTTTCTTCCCTCTGTTTTCGGTTTCGCTCGGTCCTGTTTTTTTTAAAGTTGTTTGCGGCAGAGGAGGTTGGTTTACGAAAACCTCCCTAGTGCGGGAGAGCATTGAAGGTGAGGCAGGCGGAGGAGGCTAGTTCACGCTGGGGCTGACACCTCCCGTTCCTCGATAGGAGAAGTCTCTCGCTCCTTAGGTGAAGTCTTGCGGGGCTTCGGTGGTGAACGAGCAGATAAGTTAGAAGATGCGGGGGTGGTGTGGTACGATCCCTTTTTTTCCTCGCTGTCCTCGGACGTCGCCGTCCATTTGAAATCTCACTCATCGTCGGAGTCGTAGTCAGTTTTGAACTCGTTTGGGCAATGATATGTTCCGAAGATGTCTAAGAACGAGTCGTCGGAAGACATGGTTTTTAAATGTAATGTTGAAGGTCAGAAGCGGAAGCGGAAAAGATTAATAATGTTAAGCAAAATGAGTTTAAACTGCGACCCTCCAATAAATATATATAGAGTTTAAATTGTGGCGTCTCGTATGCAAATTCATAGGAACGGCATTGGACTTAAATGGTCGTCAGTGACTTAAATTGGTGGTAGCGAATACCATCATTACATGAATTTTTTCACACTTCTCTATACATCGTTCTAATCAAATTGAATAGTTATTGAGGGTAACTAGAGCGAGCATAGACGACTTATTGTCATACCATTTGCGATAAGTGGTAGCGAGAGCAATCGTTTAAACAGAACAAAAACTTATTTTTAATATGGTAACCTTTAGCGATATTCTAACTTGTAGCGAGAACGACTGTTTAAAGAGATTCAACGTTTCACAATTAATATTTTCATTATCACCCACCATGACAAAGAATTAAAGTCTAAACCAAGTAGTGCCACCAACCCTTTCAAATCAATTGATCGTATGAAAAGAACTTAAAATAGTACGGGGATGAGATAACATGGTACACTACCTATCAGGAATTGAACAATAGAAATTAAACATTGAGCAATACAGTGAGAATTTCTACATTCAAAGTTTGATTGTTGAATTGATCTTTATTTTTAACAACCGAAATGTATGTATCATGCTTACATATTTCATTTTTCTTTATTTTTAAGATTGTATGTATGGATATCGATAGTTTGGAGTACATGATTTATATGGAAATTGAAAGAATTTAGATTGTTTTCTGATCAAAAGTCGAAATAGAAAATAAATAAATAAAATTTAAATTCAATATAGGTGTAGTTTTACCACATATAGGTCGGTAGTAACAATATATATATATAGTATGTCAAAGCGAGCATGACTTACCGTGCATATGTATTGCAGCAAATCAAAATCAAAATCACAAAACTGAAGAGAAACAGGTTTTTATAGGTTGGTGGGATGAATTGCAGCAAATCAAAATGACTTTGGCAGATATATTTTCCTTTTATAGATCTCAGCCTCTTAAAATTGGGTTTACAAAAAATACATAAAAATAACAATGATTTATGTCCAGATATTGACCAGCAAAGCTTCATTAAGGAATGGGAACAACAAAATTGGTATAAGAGCCTCTCATAAATCATAATCATCTCTACTATTCATAAAGTATTCTCACGTCCTACATTTTCTACATTTTCAGATTTATTTTTTAAAATATTAGTATTTCCGTTCTTGAAACTTCCTTATGGGAAATATATCCTTTTCAAATTTAAGGCAGAATAATTATTAAAAAAGAAATTGTACCTACAAACTAAAAAAGGAAACGTAAAAAGTAATTAATGCAGAATAATATTATTAGGATAGGCTGTCAAATGGTAGAAATCAAATTGCTAAAATAAGAAAAATTAGCATGTGATTATTACTGTAATATTGCTGTCAATTTAGCAATAAGGGAAATTACTCCTAATTTAACAACGAGGCTAAAGATGTTGTTTATCAAACAATAGCATTAATTTTTTTTTTAAGTTATCAAAACTCAATTCTATATATAATTGAGATAATTAAAATAAAAATTATTTTTACAACTACTTCCTTGATAAACATGAAAGTATTTGTACAACTACTTAGAACAGATGTATGATAATATTATTTTTTTGAGAAGAGAAAGAAAAGAGAAGCATGATTATATTGAAAAGAGGTAGGTTATGCATAAAAGTAAAATAGGTTAATAATAATAATAGTTATAAGCAGGGTTTGGAGTTTGGTTTGATAGAACTAAAAGTGCAAAAACATAGATAATTAGAGGAGGGTGGGCTGTGGCCGGCAGAGTTGGACCTCGATTATATCAAAAAGACCAGCCAAAACCCGAGCTTGGAAGATTGTTGTTGGAGAGTCAGGAGGTGCTCCAACTTGTTTGACCTCAAAGGTGATGTAGTATAAGATACCACGGGAAGCTTGATGATTCGCCTTCACATTCTTCACGAACTCAAAATTTGTACCCTATGTATATATATAACAAAGTTAAATAATTTTTAAATTGGGAAGGTAAGGAGAAAGAAAATATATATATATATACATACATTTTCGTCGTTGTAATGTTGAATGGCTTTCTCTGCGCATTCTTTAACCCCATCAGGTAATGGGTAGCGAGTCATAGGCACAATAGAAGCAATGGCATAGGAATCAGGAAAATGGGGGGCATCAAAACCCTGCATCATGTATATGGAATAATTAAATATGCACCCAAAAGAGTTATTAATTTATAAATATTTTTTTTAAAAAAAGAAAGAAAACCACCTCGCTTGCACCTACAATCCGATAGTATAGATCCATCTCTTCCATATTCATCTCACGGAGGTCTCCAAATTGGAATTCGGGTGAAGAACCCATCAAATTCAACTCTCTAAAAGATGGATTATTATTTCAGATTCAGAGACAAGAATGAGAACTAGTATCGGAAGGTTACCTACTGGAATGAATCAAACTTCAAATCTCTGTATGGCCGCCGAATGAAAGACACAGAGACAAAACAAAAAGATGTTTTATATAAAGATGTTTTATATACTTAGAAAACTCTAATTTTTATTCTTCTAAATTCTAATAAAAATAATTAATTAAAACCTTTTCAAATAATAATAATAATAATAAAGGAGTCAAACTTGAAGGTTACGCAATTAATTACCTATTTTATTTCTTCATTGGTACTTGGTAATTAAATTATCTTATTTATCTTTCCAAAATTTCTTTTCTCACCGCAATGTTGAATAACATTACCATAAACTAATTCATTACCGCAATAGCCCTTCCTGCTCTCCTTTTTTTGTTTTCGTGTAACCACTAAAATCAATTTTTGTAAAAGAAAGAATCTCATTTGTTTCTTTTTTTATTGAAAAAAATGATTTCAACATTTATATTTTAAATAATTGCTTTATTGAGAGGCTCAACATCTCTTGCTTATTTTTGGAAACCAAATTTTTTCACTTTTTCTTATTATTTACGATTTTTACGAAAACACAACTATTTTCAGCTCCTTCTTCTATTTCTTTTTAAATATTTTATTTTTTTTAAATTAAATTTTGTTTCAAGCTTTATTTTATAATTATTCTTTTGTCTTGGGACTACAAAATTGAAGAGGTAGTATTGGGTAAACAAAGAATCACGTAAATCAATATATTACATAACCTATAACGTTTGAACATGAAAGGATGGAAACCAGAATCGTTGAAGAAAATAAATTGGGTTCACAAATAAATATGTATATATATATTCAGAGTATAACAATAATGAATTGCATATATGTAAACAAAATTAATACATATCAAATCCAGAATTAGGAAGAGAGGTGAATTCTGACCTCTTTGAAAATTTGCAGAAAACCCTAATGGAAGAATTAGGAAGAGAGACGAATTCTGAGCTCTTGTAAAAATTGCAGAAAACCCTAATTGAAGTTGCTTCAGCGCAGACACCTCTGATCGCCTCCTCAAAGACCTCAACTAACTTATACTTCTCTCTCTTCCGTGTTTTAATTATAGGCTTGTTTTTTAAAAAAACAGAGTTTTAATTATAGTTCTAATTTATGACTATAATGAGAGAATACCTGTATTTCTATTTTATAGCAACATTAAATAATAACTATGAAAAGAAAAACAAAACCTATGAAAAAGGAATAAAAAGATATTGATTTCGAGTGTGAAGAGATTTTCATACCTTTGTTATGGCTGCTGAGAGGCAATATCATCCCTACAAAATACAAAAAAAAGTAAAAATATAAACGTAAGAATAAAAATTACTTTTTTTTTTCAAAGCTAATATATATTACGAAAAGCAAACGAGGAGGGCCCGGCCGAAAAGAACACAACAAGAAGACACTGAAACAACTCAAGAAAACAAGTCCCAAGGCGGAACACTAATAGACGTAGGGGCCATCAACATCCCCGAACCACGAGGCACAACTATAAGCCATATCCTGGGCACTAATAAGGGATTCTAGCCCCATGAACACGAGAGTTTCGTTCTCTCCAGATATGGTACCAAACAAGCCTTCATGACCGACAGTCACCCCACCCAATTCCACATATCCAAGTCAATTCAGTAGACCATACGACAATCTTAGGATGATAATTGCAATATTGGCCAATTTAAAAGAATTGAAAAAAAAAAAAATCTCGGTCCTCCTGACCAAGATTCACAGAGAAATGATAAAATTGATAATGGCAAAAAAAACAACGTTAGTGTTGATAAATTGTTTGACAGTGTGATTATTCTTGATAATAACCCTAAAGCTTTGGGTGTAGGTTAATTAACTTCCCAAACCTTATATTTCAAATACAAAAAGAAAAAATGTACTCATAAAAAATTGACTAACATGATCCTTTTTAGACCGAAACTGGAGTACTATAGTAAACGATTTTTTAAATTTTTTTAATTCACAAAAAAAGTGAATATTCATATAAAATTCACATTCACCACTTTTTATTTGACCGATCATGTACCAAATTCAAGTTATTCAACCACGTAGTTGAAATGAATTCGTTTAGGATTTTGGAATTTACGATTTGGAGATCGAATTTTATGGTGTTTTTCTTAAGGATTTTTGTCCTAAAGCTTTGGGGTTGTAGCCTCCCAAACTTTGCTTTGAAAAAAAGAAAAGGGAAAATGTACTCATAAAAAGTGTTTAGGGGTATAAATTGATTATTTCCCTAATATTAACTATTGTACCCAACATTGAAAATTATAGGTGATTCTCTACACATTTAGAGGTTTGAGAGAAGTTTTCAAAATATAACTTGAGATATGCATGATACATCTCTCCAACTCTTCAAGGATCATCTCCGGTAGTCTCGCTATTTTCAGGATCTCCGGTAGTCTCACTATCCTCAGGTCGAACAACGGAGCGGTGAGACTCATTTACCAAATAAATAATAGAAGAGGAATGAAATGATTTTGCTATAGAAGCTCTTTGAGAGAGATAATGAAGAACAATTCTCTAAAACTAAAAAAAAAAAAAAAAAAAAAAAACCTTCTCCCGAATGTTTTTTTTAACAAAACTAATTAAATCCCAACATTTGAGCTTCTTAAAATTTAGTTTTTAATTTGAAAAAAATGATTAGTCACATGAAACTTGTCCAACATGCAACGCAATAGGAAGGAAAATCTTATTATGCACATATATTATTTTATTATTTATTTAAAAATTAATTCATAATTAATTTTAAATAAATATAATATATATTTTAATTTGAGAAATTGTAACAAATGTCAATTTAGAGTAACATAATAAAAAATATAGCACTTTTTTAAAAAAATTTTTTTTGCATATATGACAACTTGTATGACTGATAGTATGGTCTATAGTAATCTATCACCTCAGTCTTTTATAGAATTTTGTCAGTGACTATCACTGATAATCATATATCAACGATGGTAGTCTATCAGTGATAGTAGTTTATCAATGATAGCCATATATTAGTCCATTTACGGAACCAGAAAAGAGTGTTTCTACCATTCTCTATCTTCCAATTAGTGCAGTTTAAGACAAAATCTTTAAACTTAATAATGCTGAACCAAGGAGAATTGGAGCTACTAAATTTGCATTTGCTAGGAACTTCACATGAGGATGAAATTGCATATTTATCTTCAATAACGATCCTCCATAGACTATCCGGCTCCACAAGGTATCTCCACAACCTTACTCAAAAGAGCTATGTTCGCGTCTTTAAGCTTGCCCATACCCAAACCCCCTTTATCTTTAGAGAGGGTGGCTATATCCCATCTAACAAGATGTGAGCCACCATCATTACCAGAGCCTTCCCAAAGAAAACTACGCATAAGCTAATCAATTTGTCTGTAAATAGAACAAAGAGCTTTAAAAGTAGAGAGGTAATAAGTCGGAAGGTTATTGAGAACAGTTTGCACAAGTATAAGAATAAGGCCAATTATCAAACCTCCCGCCAATTTCTCCGCTATTGAATCCCAAAAAGAAGTCTTCTTGGGTTACCTCCTAGTGGCATTCCAAGGTAAGTGATTGGGCGGAGGTTGGTAATTTGGCAAGCCCAAATGTCAGCGGCCTCCTGAAGCTTATCTTCCTCTATATTGATACCTAAAATGGTAGATTTTTTAAGATTTATGCTCAAACCAGAAGCACATTCGAATGTTTTAATAATGTGGAAAATATTTTTGATTTTGATCGGATCAACATAGAGAAAAGTAGAATATCATCTGCAAATAATAAATGAGAAACATGAATATCATCATTTGTATATTTTAGTATATTAGTAAAATTTATCTAGTACAATCAATTCGATTTTTGCTATTTTTGCATGAATGTACATAAAATACAAATTTCCTACGTGCGAGTATCACCAATGAGGAAAAATGACGAAAATATCGGTATCGACATCAATATTGAGGGTTCAATTTTAAGGATATATCCATGGATATATGGGTGAAATCAATATTGATTGATAATTAGTGTAAATCAATTTTTAAAAAATATATATTTAAATTAATAATTAAGTTCATTTTACTTCCAAACTAAGTTATAATCTTGTTATTAGTATTTATATTCATATTGAAATTAATATATGATATTTTTTTTTTATGTTTTACGAGTATTTATAAAAGATATTGAAGATATCTATTAAACCATTAATATCTATATCGAACCCTTCGATTTACGAATGTATGGACATATCGACAAATATTTTCATCTTTGCGTATCGACGGATATTGAGTAAAGTTAATGTTAGATTTATATAGTAAAAACATTTTGTGGTCTATTTATATGAAAAACTTGCATAAATCCTTGTTTAAAAAAAAAAACTAAAAAATAAGAAACAGCATAAATCACGCAAAGTCTATAATTGAGTTAAGCCAATATCAGCATACCTCAACCATAATCTATTAAATCACGCAAAGTCTATAATTGAGTTAAGCCAATATCAGCATACCTCAACCATAATCTATTGTGGTTCGAATCTCTCACTGTGCACGTTGTCAAAAAAAATTATAATTAAACGAGGTTAATGTTTTTTTAGTATCGTACTTTTAAAATTTAGTACGAAATGTTATTTTGATTGATGAACTTTTTAAATTATTTTCACCTTGGTCCCCTAACTTTAAAATGTTAATTACAATTTTTGAAAGTTCAATTTTGTATCTTGTGATTACTACACCTTCTACATGAATACATGACATTAAAAAAATAAAAATAAAAAAAGTTCATTTTGGATTCATATACCATTTCTATTATGATATATTTTAATTCGATGAAACTTTTAAACACTTGTGTTAGGCATAATAATGTTCCCAATCAAACTAAAATTACAATCAAATTGAAATTGTTGGGTTTGGAAAGTACAATAATGGTTAAAAAGGAAAGATTTTTTTGTTGTGACTTTTTGAAAGATACGGCCCCCTTGATTCAAAATTTTAAAATTTTGATTGATGATTTTATATTTTATTTTTAGGAGGCGATTTGGAAGGATTTTCATTGATGTGGTTACACCGAACAAGGAAAAAAAAATCATCTTTTAATGTTTTTTGACTTTCTCGTGTTAAGCGAAGGGTATGAGAACTATATTTCTTGATAAACATGAAAGTACTTGTACAACTCCTTAGAAGAGATGCATGATAATATTAGGTTTTTGAGAAGAGAAAGAAAAGAGAAGCATGATTATATTGAAAAGTAGGTTATGCATAAAAGTAAAATAGGTTAATAATAATAATAGTTATAAGCAGGGTTTGGAGTTTGGTTTGATAGAACTAAAAGTGCAAAAACATAGATAATTAGAGGAGGGTGGGCTGTGGCCGGCAGAGTTGGACCTCGATTATATCAAAAAGACCAGCCAAAACCCGAGCTTGGAAGATTGTTGTTGGAGAGTCAGGAGGTGCTCCAACTTGTTTGACCTCAAAGGTGATGTAGTATAAGATACCACGGGAAGCTTGATGATTCGCCTTCACATTCTTCACGAACTCAAAATTTGTACCCTATGTATATATATAACAAAGTTAAATAATTTTTAAATTGGGAAGGTAAGGAGAAAGAAAATATATATATATATACATACATTTTCGTCGTTGTAATGTTGAATGGCTTTCTCTGCGCATTCTTTAACCCCATCAGGTAATGGGTAGCGAGTCATAGGCACAATAGAAGCAATGGCATAGGAATCAGGAAAATGGGGGGCATCAAAACCCTGCATCATGTATATGGAATAATTAAATATGCACCCAAAAGAGTTATTAATTTATAAATATTTTTTTTAAAAAAAGAAAGAAAACCACCTCGCTTGCACCTACAATCCGATAGTATAGATCCATCTCTTCCATATTCATCTCACGGAGGTCTCCAAATTGGAATTCGGGTGAAGAACCCATCAAATTCAACTCTCTAAAAGATGGATTATTATTTCAGATTCAGAGACAAGAATGAGAACTAGTATCGGAAGGTTACCTACTGGAATGAATCAAACTTCAAATCTCTGTATGGCCGCCGAATGAAAGACACAGAGACAAAACAAAAAGATGTTTTATATAAAGATGTTTTATATACTTAGAAAACTCTAATTTTTATTCTTCTAAATTCTAATAAAAATAATTAATTAAAACCTTTTCAAATAATAATAATAATAATAAAGGAGTCAAACTTGAAGGTTACGCAATTAATTACCTATTTTATTTCTTCATTGGTACTTGGTAATTAAATTATCTTATTTATCTTTCCAAAATTTCTTTTCTCACCGCAATGTTGAATAACATTACCATAAACTAATTCATTACCGCAATAGCCCTTCCTGCTCTCCTTTTTTTGTTTTCGTGTAACCACTAAAATCAATTTTTGTAAAAGAAAGAATCTCATTTGTTTCTTTTTTTATTGAAAAAAATGATTTCAACATTTATATTTTAAATAATTGCTTTATTGAGAGGCTCAACATCTCTTGCTTATTTTTGGAAACCAAATTTTTTCACTTTTTCTTATTATTTACGATTTTTACGAAAACACAACTATTTTCAGCTCCTTCTTCTATTTCTTTTTAAATATTTTATTTTTTTTAAATTAAATTTTGTTTCAAGCTTTATTTTATAATTATTCTTTTGTCTTGGGACTACAAAATTGAAGAGGTAGTATTGGGTAAACAAAGAATCACGTAAATCAATATATTACATAACCTATAACGTTTGAACATGAAAGGATGGAAACCAGAATCGTTGAAGAAAATAAATTGGGTTCACAAATAAATATGTATATATATATTCAGAGTATAACAATAATGAATTGCATATATGTAAACAAAATTAATATATATCAAATCCAGAATTAGGAAGAGAGGTGAATTCTGACCTCTTTGAAAATTTGCAGAAAACCCTAATGGAAGAATTAGGAAGAGAGAACCTCTTGTAAAAATTGCAGAAAACCCTAATTGAAGTTGCTTCAGCGCAGACACCTCTGATCGCCTCCTCAAAGACCTCAACTAACTTATACTTCTCTCTCTTCCGTGTTTTAATTATAGGCTTGTTTTTTAAAAAAACAGTTTTAATTATAGTTCTAATTTATGACTATAATGAGAGAATACCTGTATTTCTATTTTATAGCAACATTAAATAATAACTATGAAAAGAAAAACAAAACCTATGAAAAAGGAATAAAAAGATATTGATTTCGAGTGTGAAGAGATTTTCATACCTTTGTTATGGCTGCTGAGAGGCAATATCATCCCTACAAAATACAAAAAAAAGTAAAAATATAAACGTACGAATAAAAATTACTTTTTTTTTTCAAAGGTAATATATATTACGAAAAGCAAACGAGCAGGGCCCGGCCGAAAAGAACACAACAAGAAGACACTGAAACAACTCAAGAAAACAAGTCCCAAGGCGGAACACTAATAGACGTAGGCGCCATCAACATCCCCGAACCACGAGGCACAACTATAAGCCATATCCTGGGCACTAATAAGGGATTCTAGCCCCATGAATACGAGAGTTTCGTTCTCTCCAGATATGGTACCAAGCAAGCCTTCATGACCGACAGTCACCCCACCCAATTCCACATATCCAAGTCAATTCAGTAGACCATACGACAATCTTGGGATGATAATTGCAATATTGGCCAATTTAAAAGAATTGAAAAAAAAAAATCTCGGTCCTCCTGACCAAGATTCACAGAGAAATGATAAAATTGATAATGGCAAAAAAAACAACGTTAGTGTTGATAAATTGTTTGACAGTGTGATTATTCTTGATAATAACCCTAAAGCTTTGGGTGTAGGTTAATTAACTTCTCAAACCTTATATTTCAAATACAAAAAGAAAAAATGTACTCATAAAAAATTGACTAACATGATCCTTTTTAGACCGAAACTGGAGTACTATAGTAAACGATTTTTAAAATTTTTTTAATTCACAAAAAAAGTGAATATTCATATAAAATTCACATTCACCACTTTTTATTTGACCGATCATGTACCAAATTCAAGTTATTCAACCACGTAGTTGAAATGAATTCGTTTAGGATTTTGGAATTTACGATTTGGAGATCGAATTTTATGGTGTTTTTCTTAAGGATTTTTGTCCTAAAGCTTTGGGGTTGTAGCCTCCCAAACTTTGCTTTGAAAAAAAGAAAAGGGAAAATGTACTCATAAAAAGTGTTTAGGGGTATAAATTGATTATTTCCCTAATATTAACTATTGTACCCAACATTGAAAATTATAGGTGATTCTCTACACATTTAGAGGTTTGAGAGAAGTTTTCAAAATATAACTTGAGATATGCATGATACATCTCTCCAACTCTTCAAGGATCATCTCCGGTAGTCTCGCTATTTTCAGGATCTCCGGTAGTCTCACTATCCTCAGGTCGAACAACGGAGTGGTGAGACTCATTTACCAAATAAATAATAGAAGAGGAATGAAATGATTTTGCTATAGAAGCTCTTTGAGAGAGATAATGAAGAACAATTCTCTAAAACTAAAAAAAAAAAAAAAAAAAAAAAACCTTCTCCCGAATGTTTTTTTTAACAAAACTAATGAAATCCCAACATTTGAGCTTCTTAAAATTTAGTTTTTAATTTGAAAAAAATGATTAGTCACATGAAACTTGTCCAACATGCAACGCAATAGGAAGGAAAATCTTATTATGCACATATATTATTTTATTATTTATTTAAAAATTAATTCATAATTAATTTTAAATAAATATAATATATATTTTAATTTGAGAAATTGTAACAAATGTCAATTTAGAGTAACATAATAAAAAATATAGCACTTTTTTTAAAAAATTTTTTTTGCATATATGACAACTTGTATGACTGATAGTATGGTCTATAGTAATCTATCACCTCAGTCTTTTATAGAATTTTGTCAGTGACTATCACTGATAATCATATATCAACGATAGTAGTCTATCAGTGATAGTAGTTTATCACTGATAGCCATATATTAGTCCATTTATGGAACCAGAAAAGAGTGTTTCTACCATTCTTTATCTTCCAATTAGTGCAGTTTAAGACAAAATCTTTAAACTTAATAATGCTGAACCAAGGAGAATTGGAGCTACTAAATTTGCATTTGCTAGGAACTTCACATGAGGATGAAATTGCATATTTATCTTCAATAACGATCCTCCATAGACTATCCGGCTCCACAAGGTATCTCCACAACCTTACTCAAAAGAGCTATGTTCGCGTCTTTAAGCTTGCCCATACCCAAACCCCCTTTATCTTTAGAGAGGGTGGCTATATCCCATCTAACAAGATGTGAGCCACCATCATTACCAGAGCCTTCCCAAAGAAAACTACGCATAAGCTAATCAATTTGTCTGTAAATAGAACAAAGAGCTTTAAAAGTAGAGAGGTAATAAGTCGGAAGGTTATTGAGAACAGTTTGCACAAGTATAAGAATAAGGCCAATTATCAAACCTCCCGCCAATTTCTCCGCTATTGAATCCCAAAAAGAAGTCTTCTTGGGTTACCTCCTAGTGGCATTCCAAGGTAAGTGATTGGGCGGAGGTTGGTAATTTGGCAAGCCCAAATGTCAGCGGCCTCCTGAAGCTTATCTTCCTCTATATTGATACCTAAAATGGTAGATTTTTTAAGATTTATGCTCAAACCAGAAGCACATTCGAATGTTTTAATAATGTGGAAAATATTTTTGATTTTGATCGGATCAACATAGAGAAAAGTAGAATATCATCTGCAAATAATAAATGAGAAACATGAATATCATCATTTGTATATTTTAGTATATTAGTAAAATTTATCTAGTACAATCAATTCGATTTTTGCTATTTTTGCATGAATGTACATAAAATACAAATTTCCTACGTGCGAGTATCACCAATGAGGAAAAATGACGAAAATATCGGTATCGACATCAATATTGAGGGTTCAATTTTAAGGATATATCCATGGATATATGGGTGAAATCAATATTGATTGATAATTAGTGTAAATCAATTTTTAAAAAATATATATTTAAATTAATAATTAAGTTCATTTTACTTCCAAACTAAGTTATAATCTTGTTATTAGTATTTATATTCATATTGAAATTAATATATGATATTTTTTTTTTTATGTTTTACGAGTATTTATAAAAGATATTGAAGATATCTATTAAACCATTAATATCTATATCGAACCCTTCGATTTACGAATGTATGGACATATCGACAAATATTTTCATCTTTGCGTATCGACGGATATTGAGTAAAGTTAATGTTAGATTTATATAGTAAAAACATTTTGTGGTCTATTTATATGAAAAACTTGCATAAATCCTTGTTTAAAAAAAAAAAACTAAAAAATAAGAAACAGCATAAATCACGCGAAGTCTATAATTGAGTTAAGCCAATATCAGCATACCGCAACCATAATCTATTAAATCAGGCAAAGTCTATAATTGAGTTAAGCCAATATCAGCATAGCTCAACCATAATCTCGGAAGATCTTATAATGTTTTTCGACCTTCTCGTGCGAAGGGTATGAGAACTATATATTCCTTGATAAACATGAAAGTATTTGTACAACTACTTAGAACAGATGTATGAAAATATTATTTTTTTGAGAAGAGAAAGAAAAGAGAAGCATGATTATATTGAAAAGAGGTAGGTTATGCATAAAAGTAAAATAGGTTAATAATAATAATAGTTATAAGCACGGTTTGGGGTTTGGTTTGATAGAACTAAAAGTGCAAAAAGATAGATAATTAGAGGAGGGTGGGCTGTGGCCTGCAGAGTTGGACCTCAATTATATCAAAAAGACCAGCCAAAACCCGAGCTTGGAAGATTGTTGTTGGAGAGTCAGGAGGTGCTCCAACTTGTTTGACCTCAAAGGTGATGTAGTATAAGATACCACGGGAAGCTTGATGATTCGCCTTCACATTCTTCACGAACTCAAAATTTGTACCCTATGTATATATATAACAAAGTTAAATAATTTTTAAATTGGAAAGGTAAGAAGAAAGAAAATATATATATATACATACATTTTCGTCGTTGTAATGTTGAATGGCTTTCTCTGCGCATTCTTTAACCCCATCTGGTAATGGGTAGCGAGTCATAGGCACAATAGAAGCAATGGCATAGGAATCAGGAAAATGGGGGGCATCAAAACCCTGCATCATGTATATGGAATAATTAAATATGCAACCAAAAGAGTTATTAATTTATAAATATTTAAAAAAAGAAAAAGAAAACCACCTGGCTTGCACCTACAACCCGATAGTAAGTATTCATCTCTTCCTTATTCATCTCACGGAGGTCACCAAATTGGAATTCGGGTGAAGAACCCATCAAATTCAACTCTGTCAAGAAGAAGATGGATTATTATTTCAGATTCATAGAGACAAATGAAAACTAGTATAATCAGAATGATATGAAGATTACCTACTGATCTGACAACAGAAGAAGAAATGGATCAAACTTCAAATTTCTGTATGGCCGCCGAATGGATCAAAACAGAGACGAAAGAAAATGATCTTTTATACTTGGAAACCCTAATTTTGATTCTTCTAAAATTCTAATTAATAATAATAATAAGAGGGAGTCAGAAGGGTAGGTTTGCAATTAATTACCCTCTTTTATTTTTTGAACCTCAATTTCCTTTCTCATGTTAATACCCTTAACCTACTCTCCTTTTCTTGCTTTTCTATTTTGGTGTAACCATCAATGTTGTCATTCAAAATCTTTATCAAGGAGAATCTCTTCGCTGTCTTCTACAAAGTCACACCAAAGGGTAAAAACAAAATCACTTTTTCAAGGTTATTACCATTCTTACAAAAGCTTCTTTTTCTATTTTATTCTTTTTTATAAATGTTCAATTGATATTGTCTTGGTTTGATTTAATACACTCATGTTTTACACACCTCCACACACCTCCAAGATATCAATATGATTTTAAACAAAGGTAGGCTTGCATAAAGACTATATATATTATATGATATTCCTAATCATAATCAAAGTTTCACATGACAATATAATTTTATATATATATAAATATGTTCAAATGTTAGTGAGTAGATTTTTGTAGTATTATTTCATACAAAACCCTAAAAAGAGTATTGTTTTTTTAGTATTAGAGTTAGTTTCCCTTTTAAAATTTTATTACTTAAAGTAAATTTAAAAAATGTGAGATAAATGAAATATCATATAGTTTTACTTTGCTATTTTTATAATTCCCTAACTCATTTGTCATAGGTTTGAATCCTTGTAAAAATAAATAAAAAATAATAATTAATGACGTGGTAGTGGCTTGTAAAATAATAATACTATTAATATAATATCTTTTTACTATCAAATTCACCATTAAATTATTAACTGTGTCATGTCACTACAACAAATATCACATACAATAGTGTTCAAAAAACGCTATCGAAATTTTTTCATAGCGTTTTTAGGCCCGCGGTGGTAGCTCTTGTTATTGAAACTCCATGTGTCTTTCCATAGCGGTTTTCCAAGGCTATGCAAAACGCTATAAAAAATCCAGTTTCAATTGCGTAATTTTAACGCTATGAAAACTTTTCATAGCGGTAACAAGAAACGTTTATTATTTTGCATTTTAATAGCGAGTTTCATAACGTTGAAAAAACGTTATTGAAACCTTTTCATAGCGTTTTTAAGCACCCGGTGGTAGCCTATGATATTGAAAGTCAAGACTTTCCATAGCGTGTTTTCAATGCTGTGGAAAACGTTATAGAAAACTCATTTTCGATTGCGTAATCTTAACGCTATGGAAACTTCACATAGCATTATAAAAAAAGGCTAAACATTTTTTATAGCATGAAACTGCATTTTTCTGCCTTTTTATAGCATTTTTCACTATGATATGTTTTTTTTTTTTTTTTTTTTAATGTTATTGTAGGTTTTTTATATTCACTTCTTACCACTATTAATTATTCATGGTCATAGTGGTCACCATTTATAGCTTCTTTTTAGTGTCATAAATATATAATTTAATGTAAAATGATTTAATAATTACCATCAAAGTTAATGGAAAGATTATTTTACAATTAAAATAAACATAACGCTTAAAAGAATCTGAGATAAATAACAAGTATCTAACAATAAAGTTATGTCAACGCAAGTTGAGTAAAATGAAAAATAAAACATTTACCAAGTATTCAAAATTAGAGTGTAATTACAAAAAGTTACACAAGTTATCATCTTAACTTGTCAAATTGAGTCAACTCCAAATTTTATTTGCTCCCTACTTGTTTCATGACTTTAACTTAACTTATCGAGGCCCCAAAGACATTATTGATAATGACAGACACCAAGTGTGGAAATCAATTGAGGTTCCAAATTTCTATCAAATTCAACACTACTATCTTCATTGGAGTACAAACTCAACATAATAAGAGAAGTTCAAGGACCCAAAATGAAAATCAATGACCAAAATTCTTGAATGAACTAGTAGAAAATATCATGATAAAGAATAGTAGATAGAAAACAAACATTCAGTATATGAACTCAGCAAGTAAAGAATAAGTCATTGCAAGTTTTCTTTAAACCTAGACACATTTTGGAGTTGGTGACATTTGGAGAAATAGCACCATAAACAATGACAAATCTTCTTTTCTTTAAATGTTTAAACAATCAAACAAAAACCTCCAAACTTCCTCATCTAAAGCCCTCAAATGCCCAAAAATAAATCACTTCCCAACAAGTAAAAGAGACACATTTTTTTTTTTTGGTAGAAGCAAAATAATTTCTTTAATGAAAAAAAAGACACGTCTTCTGACGTCAACGTTCATAAAAAAAAAATCCTAATCGAAACAGCACACTTTTAATATTGTAAGAGTATTTATTAACTAGCTAAACAAAATATGAGAACGGGTAACAAGTTAAAAGTAATAATATAGGGAAGTATCCCTTTTCAAAAAAAATAATAAAGGAATAATACTTTGTAAATTGTGGCGAAAGTCAAATACAAATTGTTTAAGACAAAGGGAAACATTGGTTTAATAGAACATGGAAGCAAAGAACTCTAGGCTGAAATCATTGTACCAAATCTCGTGTATCATTTTCATGTTATATTTTTATTTTTTCCTTTCCTATTGAATATCTTTATATAACTTGGCCATTTGAAAATATAAAAGAAAGTAACGTTTCATTTATTTATTTAAAAAAAAACATGTTATGTGATTTATTAAAACTAAAACCTTGTCATAAAAAATAAAAAATAAAAAAAAAACATGTCAAACTAAAACCTGTCATAATAAAGGTAATGAAAACAATAGAAAACCATCTTTTTCTTAAGCAACAATTGGGACAATCATATTTGAAACTTAATATCTAACTTGTCTTTAGCCAACTTTTGTGGCTCTCAATATAAATCCATATCCGAGTAAAAAACATAAGCGCCCATAAATATATATATAAAATTAGATAGATGAACGTGGTCGATTGTTTCTCAAGAGTGATTCCATTGAGCTTGCAGCCACTACTGCCCAACAACAGCCTAATTAAAAAAAAAAAAAAATGTTAATAATAATTATATTGGAATATAATGTTAAAATAGGCGTTAATAGGGCATTTAGAGCATGATTTAAGGGCGCACCATTTTGGTTTTTGTGCAACTACATAGATGTAGTGGTGATGTAAGTATGGTTAATTTACAAATTAATACAAACATAAGGTTCACAAATTTAATAAACTGAAAATATGAACTTAAATTGAAATAATAAAATAAAATAGAAATGCCTAATGATGTGTAGCTAAAGATACTCACCGCAACCCATTTGGTTTATAATTGGCATAACAATGCCGTGTTCGCGCCAATCAAATGCTTGTACCTTTAATATTGAAGTCAGGAGTTGTTTTACAAGAATAACAATAGAGATGTTAATAAGAAAGAAAAGTAACAAACTTCCATTGTTGATAAAAAATATATGTGGTAGGTTTTTTTGAAAAGGGGTTTAGGATTTAGGGTTTAGGGGTATTATATATTAAGTATAAAAGTGGTGTGTACTAATAATAATAATAACAATAAAACTATAAAAATTGTGTTAGGTTTAAACATTGAGTTACATTATTGGAGGCTGAAGTTTAAGAAGAAAAGAAGCTGTACAAAACCTGGAGTTCAAAAGTGATAGGTAAGGATAAGGATGAGAAAATAGGGTATGGCAGAAAGAATATTAAAAACAAAAACAATACCTCCACCATGAAGATAAGAAGTGGTTTCTGCACGATCTAAATAAGAAAGAAGAAAGTAGAGAAGTAGAATATATGTTTGTTTTGGTTGTTGTTTATATAGAAGGTTGTGAGTTTCATTGATATATTTTGTTACACCAACACAGAAAGAAAAAAAAAGAAGGAGAGCAGAAAAGGTTAAGCATAGAAAAGGAAAATATCAATTCAGAAAAGTAAAGTCATGGTAGCTAGCTAGCACGTAGCAGAAGAAGGTTAAACATCAGAAAAGGATGAATCTGGATTTAGTGAAATAGTGAAAGAAAATATACATATTTTATACAAAACCCTAATTTCCATTCTTCTAAATTATAATCAAAATCAATTAATTAAACCCTTTTCAAAAAAATCAAACCCAACGTTATTACAATTTACGCCCTTTTCGGCCTCAAATTCTTCTCAATTTTTTTTTTTTTTTTTTTTTTTTTTTTTTTTTTTTTTTTTTTTTTTTTTGTCTTTTCAACATCACTATCACTTTCCTTTCTAATGTTGTATTTGGGGTTATTTAGTAGGAGGGTTTGTTAGGTAAACTTACTAGAAGAATAAGTTTCTTTCCAAACTATTTCGAAAAATAGGTTAGTTTTTTTGTCTTATTAGGAGTGCGCGGGTTCAACCCGCGCAACACCTCGATAAGCGTATTTTTTTTTTTTTTTTTTATTATTTTTTATTTTTATTTTAATGATGAAATGGTTTGAAAGAAAAATAATTTTTTATTAAAAATTTATTCCTAACCGGCGTTTTGTTTTTTTTTTTAAATGCAATATGTGTCTTTTCAAACAAAATCATCTCCTAATCTTGCATTTATGCTTTTCAATAGTTCTAATGTTAAAGATGGTGAACGTTTTATTGCGTTCGGACTCTGTCGCACTATGAGACGTTATCGACGAATTGAATTATTTTTTTAATGTAGCTCCAATCGAGCGGTGTGGCTGTCTTAAAATATAATACTATACGTTTAGATCATTTTAATATAAAAAATGAATAAGATAAAATAATTCTTAAAATACAAATAATATTTTTTAATAACAATTGAAATGTAAAGTTACAAATTTGAGAGTGGAAGATTGAAACTACCCTAAATAAAGAAAGGTAATTAAGTAAAATGCCTCAATTAAGTGAACACTTTTTTTTCTTTTTTTTTTTTGAATTATCACAAAAATGGAGTGAAATGAATTTTCAAACTTTTTTTATTATTATTATTTTTATTTTATAAAAAATCCTACTAATTTTGTTTTACGTTAATTTATTTGAATTAGTAAAGATTAGTAATTAATAAAATAATTTCATAATTACAAATTAAATGAACACAAATATCATTTCAATAAAATTCAAAATGTATTTTAAAAATTAACCAAATTTTTTTTAAACTCTTAACCATGACTAGAGATCTCCTATGACCTCTATCACGAGCATGACGTCCTATGTAATGTCCACGATCACCACGACCTCGCGTATTTGACGATTGACCTTCCTCCATAGTGATTATTCACGAATAGTTCAATGAAGAGGTCGCACATGAAGAGGTCCAATCAGCGTATTAGGAATAAATTATTAATAAAAAATTGTTTTTTTTTTCAAACTTGCATTTCGAAAAAAAAAAAAAAAAAACCCTAGTTAGGAATAAATTTTTGTTAAAAATTTGTTTTTTCTTTCAAACCATTTCATAAAAAAAAAAAAAAAAATGAAAAAAATGAAAAATGCACGCTTATCGAGGTGTTGCGCGGGTTCAACCCGCGCACTCCTAATAAGACAAAAAAACTAACCTATTTTTCGAAATAATTTGGAAAGAAACCTATTCTTCTAATAAGTTTGCAAAACAAACCCTCCTACCTAAATAACCCTTGTATTTGTAAGGGTAAATATCAATTTATAATATACCTTTAATTTTTTTTTTTTTTTTAAGATTGTATCAATTTAAACCCTAAACTTCCATTAAACATCCTCCTTTAGAGGTATAAATAGGTTGAAAGGTTTTTCAACCCAACCCGAAAATTTTGAGTTGGTGAATTCCCAACCCAACCCAACCCTTTAATCTTCGGGTTGGGTTGGCGGGTTGACCTTTTTTTTCAATTAATAGATATTGATTTTTTAATTAACTTCAAAATCACTATTATTGAAATTGCTTATTTCTTATTTTCCTTTTAAAATCACCTTTAATTAAATTCTTTAATTCTTGACTTTCTTTTCAAAATCACTCTTAATCCTTGATTTTCCTTTCAAAATCTCCATTTTTTTTTAAATATATTGAATTTATTATATATATAATTTTTTTTTTTAATATATTGAATTCGGGTTGGTTCCGGTTGAACCGAACCAAATTTGGTTCAACCCGCATACCGACCCGAAAATTCGGTTTTTCAAAATAACAACACAACTAAACCCATATTAAAAAAACAAAAATCCAACCCAACTCGAAAAGTTGGGATGGGTTTCGCGGGTTGCGGGTTTTTTGAACACCCCTACCATCGCTTACAAAAATGTTAGTTTTTTTATTTTAAAAAAAGGATACTTTATTGATGATCAAGAGAAATAGAGAAGGAGAGGCTAGAGAAAAGCCTTCCAATTGAGTACAATGATAGATAAATCATAGTTACAAAATAATTTAGATTTCAAGTACCACGAAGCAGCATTGAGGATGATATCGTCCCAAAGCTGAAAAAAAGTCTTTGAACTATCATTGAAAATTCGGTTGTTTCGTTCCAACCATAAGTTCCATAAAATGGCACCAAATATGTTGCTCCAAAGGATGTTTCTGGCAGATGTTTGAGATATGTCAAAACCTTGAGATAAGAAAAAATGTTAGTTTTCACACGTGGAGTTTTCACACGTGGGTTGGTTCCGGTTGAACCGAACCAAATTTGGTTCAACCCGCATACCGACCCGAAAATTCGGTTTTTCAAAATAACAACACAACTAAACCCATATTAAAAAACAAAAATCCAACCCAACTCGAAAAGTTGGGATGGGTTTCGCGGGTTGCGGGTTTTTTGAACACCCCTACCATCGCTTACAAAAATGTTAGTTTTCACACGTGGAGATTTATAATTCATCAATTAAACCTCAAACTTTCATACCATTGATTCATTTATAAAAGTTTAATGATTTAATAATTTCTAAAATTAGAAGTCTTCATGCGGTTAAATTAACGTTTTTAAAATAAAATTCTAATAGAAATGATAAATAATTGATACACTTATCAAAGTTAAGGTTTAAATTCATACCATCATTAGTTTGTATGAATTGATTTTTTCCTTAAAAAAACTAAGGAAATGGAGAAGAAGAAAAAAACTTAACTCAAGCTGCCCACGTGGCAGCATCTGGAGCCAGCCACATGAGAAATTCTTTCCGGAGGCCACAATATCGTTCGCTCCGATCCTTTTGTTTTTTTTTTCTTTTTATTTTAAGTTGGTTTCCTTTTATCTTTTTTCTTTTTAAAAATTACTCTAATTTTAGAGTTTAAGATTTAAGGGTATAATATAGACTTTATTTATTTATTTTTAGGGGCAACACTAGAAAATTGGTTGGATAATGTATTTAGGGTTTAAAAAATTGCCACACTCATTCCTTATGAAGCTTGTTCCTTACGTTAATTATAGGCATAAAAAATTTAGCTAGGTTACTTAGTCGAAGAGGCTTCTTTCTTTTCTTTTTTTCTTTTTTTTTTTTTTTTAATCATGGGAGAAAGATCAATGGATAATATATATGAGAAGTTTGGGATGACAAATAATAGGCAACCAAAATATATTGTTTTTTATTAAATAAATAATAATAAATATTTTATTTATTAAACTTTTTAATAAAAATATATATATATATATATATATATATATATATTAACTAATTAATTAAACATTTTAATTAATTAATATGGCTAAATTCGGTTTTCGCGAACTTTTTTTTTGCGTATTCATGTTATAGACCAATCTCATATTTAAATCATATTTAAATATGTCCATCATTCTTCCAAAAATCGAATTTGAACAATTCAAATTCTTTTTCTTTTCTTTTATATTGTTGCACAGCGTTATCCGAGTTAGCTAGGAGAACATAAATGACCTACAGATCATGAGCTCGAACGATACGAGATTATCCGGTCAAAACTCTTTTAACTGAACTAATCAACATTCGTTAACCCTCGGAGACTCAACTATAGTCTGAGGGCTGCACTCTCCTCACTGTAGATATATTATGTCCTCTTGATATAACCGTCATGGGTGAGTCGATCCTTCATAGGTCGTTCGTAATCACAGTTGGGTCATTTATACCGTTTAACCCCTGCATTACATGTTGTTCCTTAAGTACCACTGACACCTCAAATGAACAATTGATCTGTGGTCCAACCAGCGCAGATCAGGTCCGTCTCTTGCAAAGGAGAGGGTGAGCGCCCATTGTTCAAGCCTCGGAGTCAGCTATTAAGGGAACAACCTCTCTACTAACATTGAAGAGTGGGTTCGAAGTGAATTTCATCTTGCTGTACTATGTCCCCAGCCACCTATTCGAGTTTATCCCCAAAATGGTAGGATTATTGAGTCGGCGATCTGGCCACTCGCACCCGTGCAAGTCAAATGATACTCTCGAATAAATAGGAGTTCATAGCGAGCTCAAGATTAAGATCGAGCTACATAGGCCATCATATGAAAAATTCGGTCTCTTCAGTAAACGGTGTTAATAAACAGAGAGCGACTTGTTTCTTGTCAAGTGAGTCAGGAATGTCCGTTCGATCACATCTCACGCCGATCGAGTGGCGGCCTGCCAACAGTGGATCCTCGGGTGGGCTGTTAAGTCCAGACCGTCGGAGACCTGAGGTCGCCCCCCGAGTGATGATTTGTTTGATGCGAGTGTTGTAGCCTCGACTTCCTGGAGAAGCGCGTTATAACGTCAGCGACTGACCTCATGCTGAAGTAGCCTGAAACAAGAACAATAATTAAAATTCTGTTTAATAAAGAAGTTGGAGTTAGTTGAGGAGGCAGATTAGAGGAGTTTGCGTTGTGCAAAGAAACTTCCATTAGGGTTTCAGCAAATTTTCAAAGAGGTCATAATTTAGCTCTCTTCGTAATTCTGGATTTGATATAAATTAATTATGTTTACATATATGCAATTGGTTATTTTTATACTCTGAATATATATATATATATATATATATATTAGTGAATTTGTGATCCCAATCTTGTTTCTATACTTCCCATATACTTTTTGGTTTGGTTTGGTTATAATGTCGAAGCTAAAACGAGAAATATTTCTTGATATTTTGAGAAATCTCTGGTTGCTTCATCAATTCAAAGCCTAAAACTTAAAGGAAAATGTTATATCTGGATATAGATTATGTTAGTATTATTTATGTTTTGAACCAAACCAAAACAAAATTAAATTTATACTTGTTTAATGAAATTCAGGATGTTCACAAAGATTATTGGAATTTAGATTTTACTTATGTCTTCTCCACGGTGTGGCATATTCGAAATACATATTTAAAGTCAAATGAACCCCATTTGTTATTGGAGAATTGTACGAACCCTCTATTTTCACCTGTTTGTCATAACGACCCGAATTTGTAAAAAAGAGTTAAAATGACCTTTGTTAGTTGAGGATCCCGAGAAATCCACCATTTTTATAGTTTCCATAGTACCCCTCATTTTAAAAATGTTGAGGCGTAGCGAGACAAATAAATAATATATTAAAAACAAACTGCTCGCTCTCGTTATTTTTGTGGTTCAACTCGCAGGACATGAAAAATAGGTACTCGCTCTCATTAAAAAAGGTTCTCGCTCTTGTTGATAACGAAGGGTATCGATTTTCACTTACTCGCTCTCGTTAGTATCACTCGTTTGTGGAAGTTGCATGTATGCTTAATTCAAATTTTCATTACTTAAAAAAAATAATTTACATAAAAACAGAGAAGAACAACCTAAAAATAATAACATAAAAACTTAATACAACATAAAAACTAAGAAAAAAAAGCATATCAGCAGGCTTCCTACTCCTCTGAAGAACTGTCATTGATGATGACCAACTGCACCTTTCTTTTTCTTCCCTCTGTTTTCGGTTTCGCTCGGTCCTGTTTTTTTTAAAGTTGTTTGCGGCAGAGGAGGTTGGTTTACGAAAACCTCCCTAGTGCGGGAGAGCATTGAAGGTGAGGCAGGCGGAGGAGGCTAGTTCACGCTGGGGCTGACACCTCCCGTTCCTCGATAGGAGAAGTCTCTCGCTCCTTAGGTGAAGTCTTGCGGGGCTTCGGTGGTGAACGAGCAGATAAGTTAGAAGATGCGGGGGTGGTGTGGTACGATCCCTTTTTTTCCTCGCTGTCCTCGGACGTCGCCGTCCATTTGAAATCTCACTCATCGTCGGAGTCGTAGTCAGTTTTGAACTCGTTTGGGCAATGATATGTTACGAAGATGTCTAAGAACGAGTCGTCGGAAGACATGGTTTTTAAATGTAATGTTGAAGGTCAGAAGCGGAAGCGGAAAAGATTAATAATGTTAAGCAAAATGAGTTTAAACTGCGACCCTCCAATAAATATATATAGAGTTTAAATTGTGGCGTCTCGTATGCAAATTCATAGGAACTGCATTGGACTTAAATGGTCGTCAGTGACTTAAATTGGTGGTAGCGAATACCATCATTACATGAATTTTTTCACACTTCTCTATACATCGTTCTAATCAAATTGAATAGTTATTGAGGGTAACTAGAGCGAGCATAGACGACTTATTGTCATACCATTTGCGATAAGTGGTAGCGAGAGCAATCGTTTAAACAGAACAAAAACTTATTTTTAATATGGTAACCTTTAGCGATATTCTAACTTGTAGCGAGAACGACTGTTTAAAGAGATTCAACGTTTCACAATTAATATTTTCATTATCACCCACCATGACAAAGAATTAAAGTCTAAACCAAGTAGTGCCACCAACCCTTTCAAATCAATTGATCGTATGAAAAGAACTTAAAATAGTACGGGGATGAGATAACATGGTACACTACCTATCAGGAATTGAACAATAGAAATTAAACATTGAGCAATACAGTGAGAATTTCTACATTCAAAGTTTGATTGTTGAATTGATCTTTATTTTTAACAACCGAAATGTATGTATCATGCTTACATATTTCATTTTTCTTTATTTTTAAGATTGTATGTATGGATATCGATAGTTTGGAGTACATGATTTATATGGAAATTGAAAGAATTTAGATTGTTTTCTGATCAAAAGTCGAAATAGAAAATAAATAAATAAAATTTAAATTCAATATAGGTGTAGTTTTACCACATATAGGTCGGTAGTAACAATATATATATAGTATGTCAAAGCGAGCATGACTTAGCGGGCATATGTATTGCAGCAAATCAAAATCAAAATCACAAAACTGAAGAGAAACAGGTTTTTATAGGTTGGTGGGATGAATTGCAGCAAATCAAAATGACTTTGGCAGATGTATTTTCCTTTTATAGATCTCAGCCTCTTAAAATTGGGTTTACAAAAACTACATAAAAATAACAATGATTTATGTCCAGATATTGACCAGCAAAGCTTCATTAAGGAATGGGAACAACAAAATTGGTATAAGAGCCTCTCATAAATCATAATCATCTCTACTATTCATAAAGTATTCTCACGTCCTACATTTTCTACATTTTCAGATTTATTTTTTCTTTATTATTTTTAAAACTTCCTTATGGGAAATATATCCTTTTCAAATTTAAGGCAGAATAATTATTAAAAAAGAAATTGTACCTACAAACTAAAAAAGGAAACGTAAAAAGTAATTAATGCAGAATAATATTATTAGGATAGGCTGTCAAATGGTAGAAATCAAATTGCTAAAATAAGAAAAATTAGCATGTGATTATTACTGTAATATTGCTGTCAATTTAGCAATAAGGGAAATTACTCCTAATTTAACAACGAGGCTGAAGATGTTGTTTATCAAACAATAGCATTAATTTTTTTTTTGAAAATTACTCCTAATTTAACAACGAGGCTGAAGATGTTGTTTATCAAACAATAGCATTAATTTTTTTTTTAAGTTATCAAAACTCAATTCTATATATAATTGAGATAATTAAAATAAAAATTATTTTTACAACTACTTCCTTGATAAACATGAAAGTATTTGTACAACTACTTAGAACAGATGTATGAAAATATTATTTTTTTGAGAAGAGAAAGAAAAGAGAAGCATGATTATATTGAAAAGAGGTAGGTTATGCATAAAAGTAAAATAGGTTAATAATAATAATAGTTATAAGCAGGGTTTGGGGTTTGGTTTGATAGAACTAAAAGTGCAAAAAGATAGATAATTAGAGGAGGGTGGGCTGTGGCCTGCAGAGTTGGACCTCAATTATATCAAAAAGACCAGCCAAAACCCGAGCTTGGAAGATTGTTGTTGGAGAGTCAGGAGGTGCTCCAACTTGTTTGACCTCAAAGGTGATGTAGTATAAGATACCACGGGAAGCTTGATGATTCGCCTTCACATTCTTCACGAACTCAAAATTTGTACCCTATGTATATATATAACAAAGTTAAATAATTTTTAAATTGGGAAGGTAAGGAGAAAGAAAATATATATATATATACATACATTTTCGTCGTTGTAATGTTGAATGGCTTTCTCTGCGCATTCTTTAACCCCATCAGGTAATGGGTAGCGAGTCATAGGCACAATAGAAGCAATGGCATAGGAATCAGGAAAATGGGGGGCATCAAAACCCTGCATCATGTATATGGAATAATTAAATATGCACCCAAAAGAGTTATTAATTTATAAATATTTTTTTTAAAAAAAGAAAGAAAACCACCTCGCTTGCACCTACAATCCGATAGTATAGATCCATCTCTTCCATATTCATCTCACGGAGGTCTCCAAATTGGAATTCGGGTGAAGAACCCATCAAATTCAACTCTCTAAAAGATGGATTATTATTTCAGATTCAGAGACAAGAATGAGAACTAGTATCGGAAGGTTACCTACTGGAATGAATCAAACTTCAAATCTCTGTATGGCCGCCGAATGAAAGACACAGAGACAAAACAAAAAGATGTTTTATATAAAGATGTTTTATATACTTAGAAAACCCTAATTTTTATTCTTCTAAATTCTAATAAAAATAATTAATTAAAACCTTTTCAAATAATAATAATAATAATAAAGGAGTCAAACTTGAAGGTTACGCAATTAATTACCTATTTTATTTCTTCATTGGTACTTGGTAATTAAATTATCTTATTTATCTTTCCAAAATTTCCTTTCTCACCGCAATGTTGAATAACATTACCATAAACTAATTCATTACCGCAATAGCCCTTCCTGCTCTCCTTTTTTTGTTTTCGTGTAACCACTAAAATCAATTTTTGTAAAAGAAAGAATCTCATTTGTTTCTTTTTTTATTGAAAAAAATGATTTCAACATTTATATTTTAAATAATTGCTTTATTGAGAGGCTCAACATCTCTTGCTTATTTTTGGAAACCAAATCTTTTCACTTTTTCTTATTATTTACGATTTTTACGAAAACACAACTATTTTCAGCTCCTTCTTCTATTTCTTTTTAAATATTTTATTTTTTTTAAATTAAATTTTGTCTCAAGCTTTATTTTATAATTATTCTTTTGTCTTGGGAATACAAAATTGAAGAGGAAGTATTGGGTAAACAAAGAATCACGTAAATCAATATATTACATAACCTATAACGTTTGAACATGAAAGGATGGAAAGCAGAATCGTTGAAGAAAATAAATTGGGTTCACAAATAAATATGTATATATATATTCAGAGTATAACAATAATGAATTGCATATATGTAAACAAAATTAATATATATCAAATCCAGAATTAGGAAGAGAGGTGAATTCTGACCTCTTTGAAAATTTGCAGAAAACCCTAATGGAAGAATTAGGAAGAGAGACGAATTCTGAGCTCTTGTAAAAATTGCAGAAAACCCTAATTGAAGTTGCTTCAGCGCAGACACCTCTGATCGCCTCCTCAAAGACCTCAACTAACTTATACTTCTCTCTCTTCCGTGTTTTAATTATAGGCTTGTTTTTTAAAAAAACAGAGTTTTAATTATAGTTATTATTTAATGTTGCTATAAAATAGAAATACAAAACCTATGAAAAAGGAATAAAAAGATATTGATTTCGAGTGTGAAGAGATTTTCATACCTTTGTTATGGCTGCTGAGAGGCAATATCATCCCTACAAAATACAAAAAAAAGTAAAAATATAAACGTACGAATAAAAATTACTTTTTTTTTTCAAAGCTAATATATATTACGAAAAGCAAACGAGGAGGGCCCGGCCGAAAAGAACACAACAAGAAGACACTGAAACAACTCAAGAAAACAAGTCCCAAGGCGGAACACTAATAGACGTAGGCGCCATCAACATCCCCGAACCACGAGGCACAACTATAAGCGATATCCTGGGCACTAATAAGGGATTCTAGCCCCATGAACACGAGAGTTTCGTTCTCTCCAGATATGGTACCAAGCAAGCCTTCATGACCGACAGTCACCCCACCCAATTCCACATATCCAAGTCAATTCAGTAGACCATACGACAATCTTGGGATGATAATTGCAATATTGACCAATTTAAAAGAATTGAAGAAAAAAAAATCTCGGTCCTCCTGACCAAGATTCACAGAGAAATGATAAAATTGATAATGGCAAAAAAAACAACGTTAGTGTTGATAAATTGTTTGACAGTGTGATTATTCTTGATAATAACCCTAAAGCTTTGGGTGTAGGTTAATTAACTTCTCAAACCTTATATTTCAAATACAAAAAGAAAAAATGTACTCATAAAAAATTGACTA
Source organism: Herpetospermum pedunculosum (assembly GCA_028017165.1). Taxonomy (NCBI): domain Eukaryota; kingdom Viridiplantae; phylum Streptophyta; class Magnoliopsida; order Cucurbitales; family Cucurbitaceae; genus Herpetospermum; species Herpetospermum pedunculosum. The sequence goes on from CM051528.1 coordinate 69,745,564, forward strand.
ACATGATCCTTTTTAGACCGAAACTGGAGTACTATAGTAAACGATTTTTAAAATTTTTTTAATTCACAAAAAAAGTGAATATTCATATAAAATTCACATTCACCACTTTTTATTTGACCGATCATGTACCAAATTCAAGTTATTCAACCACGTAGTTGAAATGAATTCGTTTAGGATTTTGGAATTTACGATTTGGAGATCGAATTTTATGGTGTTTTTCTTAAGGATTTTTGTCCTAAAGCTTTGGGGTTGTAGCCTCCCAAACTTTGCTTTGAAAAAAAGAAAAGGGAAAATGTACTCATAAAAAGTGTTTAGGGGTATAAATTGATTATTTCCCTAATATTAACTATTGTATCCAACATTGAAAATTATAGGTGATTCTCTACACATTTAGAGGTTTGAGAGAAGTTTTCAAAATATAACTTGAGATATGCATGATACATCTCTCCAACTCTTCCAGGATCATCTCCGGTAGTCTCGCTATTTTCAGGATCTCCGGTAGTCTCACTATCCTCAGGTCGAACAACGGAGTGGTGAGACTCATTTACCAAATAAATAATAGAAGAGGAATGAAATGATTTTGCTATAGAAGCTCTTTGAGAGAGATAATGAAGAACAATTCTCTAAAACTAAAAAAAAAAAAAAAAAAAAAAAAAAAACCTTCTCCCGAATGTTTTTTTTAACAAAACTAATGAAATCCCAACATTTGAGCTTCTTAAAATTTAGTTTTTAATTTGAAAAAAATGATTAGTCACATGAAACTTGTCCAACATGCAACGAAATAGGAAGGAAAATCTTATTATGCACATATATTATTTTATTATTTATTTAAAAATTAATTTATAATTAATTTTAAATAAATATAATATATATTTTAATATGAGAAATTGTAACAAATGTCAATTTAGAGTAACATAATAAAAAATATAGCACTTTTTTTATTTTTTTGCATATATGACAACTTGTATGACTGATAGTATGGTCTATAGTAGTCTATCACCTCAGTCTTTTATAGAATTTTGTCAGTAACTATCACTGATAATCATATATCAACGATAGTAGTCTATCAGTGATAGTAGTTTATCACTGATAGCCATATATTAGTCCATTTATGGAACCAGAAAAGAGTGTTTCTACCATTCTCTATCTTCCAATTAGTGCAGTTTAAGACAAAATCTTTAAACTTAATAATGCTGAACCAAGGAGAATTGGAGCTACTAAATTTGCATTTGCTAGGAACTTCACATGAGGATGAAATTGCATATTTATCTTCAATAACGATCCTCCATAGACTATCCGGCTCCACAAGGTATCTCCACAACCTTACTCAAAAGAGCTATGTTCGCGTCTTTAAGCTTGCCCATACCCAAACCCCCTTTATCTTTAGAGAGGGTGGCTATATCCCATCTAACAAGATGTGAGCCACCATCATTACCAGAGCCTTCCCAAAGAAAACTACGCATAAGCTAATCAATTTGTCTGTAAATAGAACAAAGAGCTTTAAAAGTAGAGAGGTAATAAGTCGGAAGGTTATTGAGAACAGTTTGCACAAGTATAAGAATAAGGCCAATTATCAAACCTCCCGCCAATTTCTCCGCTATTGAATCCCAAAAAGAAGTCTTCTTGGGTTACCTCCTAGTGGCATTCCAAGGTAAGTGATTGGGCGGAGGTTGGTAATTTGGCAAGCCCAAATGTCAGCGGCCTCCTGAAGCTTATCTTCCTCTATATTGATACCTAAAATGGTAGATTTTTTAAGATTTATGCTCAAACCAGAAGCACATTCGAATGTTTTAATAATGTGGAAAATATTTTTGATTTTGATCGGATCAACATAGAGAAAAGTAGAATATCATCTGCAAATAATAAATGAGAAACATGAATATCATCATTTGTATATTTTAGTATATTAGTAAAATTTATCTAGTACAATCAATTCGATTTTTGCTATTTTTGCATGAATGTACATAAAATACAAATTTCCTACGTGCGAGTATCACCAATGAGGAAAAATGACGAAAATATCGGTATCGACATCAATATTGAGGGTTCAATTTTAAGGATATATCCATGGATATATGGGTGAAATCAATATTGATTGATAATTAGTGTAAATCAATTTTTAAAAAATATATATTTAAATTAATAATTAAGTTCATTTTACTTCCAAACTAAGTTATAATCTTGTTATTAGTATTTATATTCATATTGAAATTAATATATGATATTTTTTTTTATGTTTTACGAGTATTTATAAAAGATATTGAAGATATCTATTAAACCATTAATATCTATATCGAACCCTTCGATTTACGAATGTATGGACATATCGACAGATATTTTCATCTTTGCGTATCGACGGATATTGAGTAAAGTTAATGTTAGATTTATATAGTAAAAACATTTTGTGGTCTATTTATATGAAAAACTTGCATAAATCCTTGTTTAAAAAAAAAAACTAAAAAATAAGAAATAGCATAAATCATGCAAAATCTATAATTGAGTTAAGCCAATATCAACATACCTCAACCATAATCTATTAAATCACGCAAAGTCTATAATTGAGTTAAGCCAATATCAGCATACCTCAACCATAATCTATTGTGGTTCGAATCTCTCACTGTGCACGTTGTCAAAAAAAATTATAATTAAACGAGGTTAATGTTTTTTTAGTATCGTACTTTTAAAATTTAGTACGAAATGTTATTTTGATTGATGAACTTTTTAAATTATTTTCACCTTGGTCCCCTAACTTTAAAATGTTAATTACAATTTTTGAAAGTTCAATTTTGTATCTTGTGATTACTACACCTTCTACATGAATACATGACATTAAAAAAATAAAAATAAAAAAAGTTCATTTTGGATTCATATACCATTTCTATTATGATATATTTTAATTCGATGAAACTTTTAAACACTTGTGTTAGGCATAATAATGTTCCCAATCAAACTAAAATTACAATCAAATTGAAATTGTTGGGTTTGGAAAGTACAATAATGGTTAAAAAGGAAAGATTTTTTTGTTGTGACTTTTTGAAAGATACGGCCCCCTTGATTCAAAATTTTAAAATTTTGATTGATGATTTTATATTTTATTTTTAGGAGGCGATTTGGAAGGATTTTCATTGATGTGGTTACACCGAACAAGGAAAAAAAAATCATCTTTTAATGTTTTTTGACTTTCTCGTGTTAAGCGAAGGGTATGAGAACTATATTTCTTGATAAACATGAAAGTACTTGTACAACTCCTTAGAAGAGATGCATGATAATATTAGGTTTTTGAGAAGAGAAAGAAAAGAGAAGCATGATTATATTGAAAAGTAGGTTATGCATAAAAGTAAAATAGGTTAATAATAATAATAGTTATAAGCAGGGTTTGGGGTTTGGTTTGATAGAACTAAAAGTGCAAAAAGATAGATAATTAGAGGAGGGTGGGCTGTGGCCTGCAGAGTTGGACCTCAATTATATCAAAAAGACCAGCCAAAACCCGAGCTTGGAAGATTGTTGTTGGAGAGTCAGGAGGTGCTCCAACTTGTTTGACCTCAAAGGTGATGTAGTATAAGATACCACGGGAAGCTTGATGATTCGCCTTCACATTCTTCACGAACTCAAAATTTGTACCCTGCATGCATGTATATATATAACAAAGTTAAATAATTTTTAAATTGGGAAGGTAAGGAGAAAGAAAATATATATATATACATACATTTTCGTCGTTGTAATGTTGAATGGCTTTCTCTGCGCATTCTTTAACCTCATCTGGTAATGGGTAGCGAGTCATAGGCTCAATAGCAGCAATGGCATAGGAATCAGGAAAATCGGGGGCATCAAAACCCTGCATCATGTATATGGAATAATTAAATATGCACCCAAAAGAGTTATTAATTTATAAATATTTTTTTTTAAAAAAGAAAGAAAACCACCTCGCTTGCACCTACAATCCGATAGTATAGATCCATCTCTTCCATATTCATCTCACGGAGGTCTCCAAATTGGAATTCGGGTGAAGAACCCATCAAATTCAACTCTCTAAAAGATGGATTATTATTTCAGATTCAGAGACAAGAATGAGAACTAGTATCGGAAGGTTACCTACTGGAATGAATCAAACTTCAAATCTCTGTATGGCCGCGGAATGAAAGACACAGACAAAACAAAAAGATGTTTTATATACTTAGAAAACCTAATTTTTATTCTTCTAAATTCTAATAAAAATAATTAATTAAAAATAATTAATGCATTTTTAGTTCCCCAAGTTTGTTTATTTGGAGTTTTGCAATATTGTAAAGAGTTTGAATGGCTAAAGGATCTATATCTTCTATTTTCTTGAAGGATGTATATACCATATTTCCATAATTTTGAAAACTAAATGAAAACAATTTTTCATTATTTTTTAAAATAGTTATTTTTAGAAATAATTTTTGAAACTAAATATACTAATTAAACACATTTTCGTGATTTTTCTTGTATTTTTTATTTTTGGAAATATAAAAATGAAAACCGATCACAAACAAATCCGCTTATATTTTTACTATTTTTGAATTTTGCAGGGATGATCTTGCCTCTCACAAGTTATATCAAAGGTATGAAAATCTTCTCATTTTTAGAAAGAAAATCTCTTCACACTCGAAATCAATATCTTTTTATTCCTTTTTCATATTAAAAAAAAAAAAAAAAAAAAAAACTTTTTTTATAGTTATTATTTAATGTTGTTATAAAATAGAAATACAACTATTCTCTAATTATAGTCATAAATTAGAAAAAAAATGGAAGAGAGAGAAGTTTAATAAAGAAGTTGGAGTTAGTTGTGAGGCGTTGAGGAGGCGATCAGAGGTGCGCTGTGTGAGGAAACTTCAAGAAGGGTTTTCTGCCATTTTTGAAAGAGGTGAGAATTCGTCTCTCTTCCTAATTCTTCCATTAGGGGTTTTCTGCAAAGTGATCATAATTTAACTCTGAATTTGATATATATTAATTTAGGGTTTACATATATGCAATTGGGTGAATATATATATATATCTATGGGAAGGATGATATGTTATTAAAATGTATATCTTTCTTGCATTTCTTCATCATTTTGTTATATATATATATATGTATATCTATGGGAAGGATGATATGTTATTAATGTTTTCTTAATATGCATATTATAGAATACCGACTTTGAATTTGTGAAGATTGTGAAGGCAAATCATCAAGCTGCGTGTGGTTTATTGTATTACCTCACCTTTGAGGTGAAGTCAATTAGAGAAACTGATCCGAAATGCCCAACTACAACCTCCCAAGCTCGAGTGGTAGAACTTTGTAGGCCAAAATTAAACCATCTACCTAAACCACTAACCAACAAATTTCGACATGAGTATGAACATGTATGAAACAACCTATTTCATGTTGCTACATTATCATATTGTCATGTGGTGAAACTTTGATTATGATTGCCATTTATATATTTAGTCTTTAATTATCATTTGTTCCAAATTATATTGATGTCTTGGAGGTGTAAAAGCATTTGTGAATTATTTAAGAAAGTTTATTTACAAATAATTTATTAAAAATATTTAAAAATAATGAATTATTTAAGAAAGTTTATTTTTGAAAAGAAATTATAAAATTCACGAAACAAAAAGTGTATATTCTAACATTCCTCACTTCTTATTGAATCAAGTATGTAGCTTATTCACGGTTTTAAACCATGTGCTTGAAAAGTCTTTCTTTCGGGTTTTGCAAATTTACAGCTTAGGGAACAAGTTTTAAGGTGTTGACTTTGATCCTAAAGTTATGGGGTTATAGGTTAATGGAGCTCTTAAACCCAATATTGAAAAAAGAAAGTGAAAAATGTACTCATTAAAAAATTCCCAAAATGATCGGTTTTTGACAAAAAAAAATGTTGAGTAAACGATTTTTGGACTTTTTTTAATACACGAAATAAGTTGATATTCAAATAAAATAAATATTTCTCACTTCTCATCAATTCAAGCATGTAGCTTATTCACGGTTTTCAACCATGTGCTTGAAAAGTACTCCTTTCGGGTTTTGAAAATTTTCGGTTTTGGAAATTTTCGGTTTTGGGAACGAGTTTTAAGGTGTTATCTTACGGATTCTGGTCCTAAAGCAATGGTGTTGTAGGTTAATGAAGCTACTAAACCAACATTAAAAAAAGAAAGTGAAAAATGTACTCATTCAAAAATGACCAAAACGATCGTTTTTTGACTAAAAATTGTGGACTACAGTAAATGATTTTTGGACTTTTTTTAATTCACGAAAAAAGTGTATATTCAAATAAAATAAACATTTATCACTTCTTATTTATTCAAGCATGTAGCTTTTTCACTGTTTTCAACCATGTGCTTGAAAAGTACTCATTTCGGGTTTTGGAAATTTACGGTTTAGGAATCGAGTTTTAAGGTGTTTTCTTATGGATTTTGGTCCTAAAGATAGGAGGTTGTAGGTTAATAAAAGTCCTAAACCCAACATTTAAAATAGAAAATAAAAAATGTACTCATTATTGAAATTTACGGAACGAGTTTTAAGGTGTTTATCTTACGATTCTGGTCCTCAAGTTATGGGATTGTAGGTTAATAAAGCTACCAAACCCAACATTAGAAAAATAAAGTGAAAAATGTACTCATTATAAAATGACCAAAATGACCGTTTTTCGAACAAAAAATTTGTGGACTACAGTAAACGATTTTTGGACTTTTTTTAATTCACAAAAAAAGTTTATATTAAAAAAAAATTAACATTTGTCACTTCTAATTGAACCAAACACGTAGCATATTCACGGTTTTCAACATTGTGCTTGAAAAGTACTCCTTTCGGGTTTTAAAATTTACAGTTTATGGAATGAGTTTTAAAGTGTTTTTGTTACAGATTTTTGTCTTAAAGTTATGGGGCTATAGGTTAATGAAGCTTCTAAACCTAACATTGAAAAAAGAAAGTGAAAAATGTACTCATTAAAAAATGCCCAAAATGATCATTTTTGGATAAACATTTGTTGAGTAAACGATTTTTGGACTTTTTTCTATTCACGAAAAAAGTGTATATTCAAATAAAAAATAAACATTTCTCACTTCTTATTGATTCAAGCATGTAGCTTATTCACGGTTTTCAACCATGTGCGGGTTTTAGAAATTTACGGTTTAGAAAACGAGTTTTAAGGTGTTTTCTTACGGATTTTGGTCCTAAATATATAGGGTTGTAGGTTAATAAAACTCCTAAACCCAACATTAAAAAAAGAAACTGAAAAGTGTACTCATTAAATAATGACCAAAATGATCGTTTTTGGATCAAAATTTGTGGACTAGAGTAAACGATTTTTGGACTTTTTTTAGTTCACGAAAAAAGTGTATATTCATATAAACTTAACATTTCTTCACTTCTTATTGAACCAAGCATGTAGCTTATTCACGGTTTTTATCCATGTGCTTGAAAAGTACTTCTTCGGGTTTTAAAATTTACAGTTTAAGGAACTAGTTTTAAGGTGTTTTTCTGACGAATTTTGGTTCTAAAGCAATGGGGTTGTTGGTTAATGAAGCTCCTAAACCCAACATCGAAAAAAGAAAGTTAAAAATGTACCCATTAAAAAATGACAAAAATGACCGTTTTTAGATCAAAATTTGTGGAATAAACGGTTTTTGAACTTTTTTTAATTCACGAAAAAAGTTTATATTCAAATAAAATTAACATTCCTCACTTTTAATTGAACCAAACATGTAGCTTATTCACGGTTTTCAACCATGTGCTTGAAAAGTACTCCTTTCAGGTTTCGAAATTTAAAGTTTAGCGAATGAGTTTTAAGGTGTTTTTTTTACGATTTTGGTCCTAAAGCTATGAGAATGTCGGTTAATGAAGCTCTGATCCTAAACCCAATATTAAAAAAGAAAGTGAAAAATATACTCATTAAAAAAATGATCAAAATGACCGGTTTTGGACACAAATTTGTGGACTAGAGTAAACGGTTTTTGGACTTTTTTGAATTTACGAAAAAAGTGTTTATTCATATAAAATTAGCATTCCTCACTTCTCTTTTTGGAACAAACATGTAGCTTATTCACGGTTTTCAACCATGTGCTTGAAAAATACTCCTTTCTGGTTTTGGAAGTTTACGGTTTAGGGAACGAGTTTTAAGGTGTTTTTCTTTTGGATTTTGGTCTAAAGGCTATGAGGCTGTAGGTTAATGAAGTTCCTAAACACAAAATTGACATGATAAAGTGAAAAATGTTCTCATTAAAAATGACAAAAATGGCATTTTGGACCAAAATTTGTGGACTGTAGTAAACGATTTTTGAACATTTTTTAATTCACGAAAAAAGGGTAGATTCATATAAAATTAACATTACTCACTTCTTATTGAACCAAACTTGTAGCTTATTCACGGTTTTCAACCATGTGGTTGAAAAGTACTCCTTTCTTGTTTTGGAAACTTACTGGGAACGAGTTATAAGGTGTTTGTCTTACGGATTTTGATTCAAAAGCTATGAGGTTGTGGGTTAATGAAGCTCCTAAACACAAAATTGAAAACATAAAGTGAAAATTGTTCTCATTAAAAAATGACCAAAATAACCGTTTTTTGACCAAAATTTGTAGACGGTTTTTGGACTTTTTTGAATTCACAAAAAAAGTGTATATTCATATAAAATTAACATTCCCCACTTCTTATTGAACCAAGCAGGTAGCTTATTCACGGTTTTCAACCATGTGCTTGGAAAAGTACTCCTTTCGGGTTTTGGATATTTACGGTTTAGGGAACGAGTTTTAAGATGTTTTTCTTACGGATTTTGGTCCTAAAGCTATGCATTTGTATGGTAATGAAGCTTCTAAACCCGACATTGAAAAAAGAAAGTAAAAAATATACTCATTCAAAATGACCATTTTTGGACAAAAATTTGTGGACGTAAACAATTTTTGGACTTTTTTGAATTCCCAAAAAATGTGTATATTCATATAAAATTAACATTCCTCACTTCTTATTGAACCAAGCCTATAGCTTATTCACGGTTTTCAACCATGTGCTTTAAAAGTACTACTTTCTAGTTTTGGAAATTTACGGTTTAGGGAACGAGTTTTAAGATGTTTTTCTTACGGATTTTGGTCCAAAGTTATGCATTTGCATGTTAATGAAGCTCTTAAACCCAACATTGAAAAAAGAAAGTGAAAAATGTCCTCGTTTAAAAATGACCAAAATGACCGTTTTTTAACCAAAATTTGTGGACTATAGTAAACGATTTTTGGACTTTTTTGAAACAACGAAAAAGTATGAAAATGATGAATAAGCTACATTCTTGGTCCAATAGAAAGTGAGGAATATTAATTCTATATGAAAATATACTTTTTTTATTAATTAAAAAAAATGTCAAAAAATAGTGTACTACTATAGTCCGCCAATTTTGGTCAAAAAACGCTCATTTTGGTCATTTTTTAATCAGTACATTTTTCACTTTCTTTTTTCAATATTGGGTTTAAGAGCTTCATTAACCTACAACCTCATAGCTTTAGGACCAAAATCGGTAAGAAAAACACCTTAAAATTCGTTAAGAAAAACACCTTAAAATTCGTTCCCTAAACCGTAAATTTCCAAAACCCGAAAGAAATAATTTTAAAGAACGTGGTTGAAAACCGTGAATATGCTACATGTTTGGTCCAATAAAAAGTGATGAATGTGAAGTTTATATGAATATACACTTTTTTCGTGAATTAAAAATGTCAAAATAATGGTTTACTATAGTCCTCCAATTTTGGTATAAAAACAATCATTTTTGTTCATTTATTTTATGAGTACATTTTTCACTTACTTTTTTTTCAATTTTGGGTTTAGGAGCTTTGTTGACCTACAACCCCATAGCTTTACACCAAAAAATCCGTAAGAAAACAACCTTAAAACTTGTTCCGGAAACCGTAAATTTCAAAAACCCGAACGGAGTACTTTTCAAGCACATGGATGAAAACTGTGAATATAGTACATGTTTGGTCCAATAAAAAGTAGGGAATGTGAATTTTATATGAATATACACTTTTTACGTGAATTAAAAAAAAAAAAAAGTCAAAAAATCGTTTACTATAGTCATCCAATTTTGGTCTAAGAACGATCATTTTCTAATGAGTACAATTTTCACTTTCGATTTTTAATGTTGCGTTTAGGAGCGTCATTAACCTACAACCCCAAAGCTTTAAGACCAAAATTCACAAGAAAAAAACAAATTTTTAGGAGCGTCATTAACCTACAACCCCAAAGCTTTAAGACCAAAATTCACAAGAAAAAAACAAATTTTGGTCTAAAAACTATCATTTTGGCCATTTTCTAATGAGTACAATTTTCACTTTCGATTTTTAATGTTGCGTTTAGGAGTGTCATTAACCTACAATAACCCCAAAGCTTTAAGACCAAAATCCACAAGACCAAAATCCACAAGAAAAACACATTAAAACTCGTTGTCTAAACCTTAAATTTCCAAAACCCGAAAGAAGTACATTTCAAGCATGTAGTTAAAAACCGTGAAAAAGTTGCGTGCTTGGTCTAATAAAAAGTGAGGAATGTGAATTTTTTTTTTCTTTTGATAATAGGTGGGATGAAAGCTTTGAACCTATACATGTCTCCTATCGAGTTATGCTCCTGTGTTGACTTCTATAAATATTTATACATCATCTTTGGTTTGATTTAATTAAACTAAATGAAACTAAAAAGATGATTTTACACCTCCAAGACATCAATATAATTTGAAACAAATGATAATCATAATCAAAGTGAAGACTAAATAGATAAATGGTAAATCATAATCAAAGTTTCAGGACATGACCCTGTCATAATGTAGCAACATATGAAATAGGTTGTTGGTTAGTGGTTTAGTTAGATGGTTGTGGCCTACAAAAATCTACCTCTATAACAGAGGACGGAATACCGGAGAGTACTCGAGCTTGGAAGGTTGTAGTTGGGCATTCAGGATCAGTTTCTCCAATTGACTTCACCTCAAAGGTGAGGTAATACAGTATACCACAGGAAGCTCGATGATTTGCCTTCACAATCTTCACGAATTCAAAGTCGGTATTCTATAATATGCATATGTTAAGAAAAAATTAATAACATATGATCTTTATATATATATATATATCAAAGTAAAAGGAAGAAGAAAAACAAAATGATCTAGAAAGGCAAGAAAGATATACATATTTCTCGTTGTACTGGTTAATAGCTTTTCCAGCATATAAGTTAAGTCGTTGAAGAAGTTGGTTTGAAATATCCTTCTCATCCAAAGGAATAATAAGACCAAATTCAGCGATATCAGGGACATACGGTACGTCAAAACCCTGTGGAAGTGGAACATTTATGTTATATATAAATTCTTCTTCTTAAGGAAGGAAGGCGAACGGAGAGTAAAAAGGAAACCTCGGATGCTTTACAGGCACGGTGGTATTCATCGGCCTCTTCTCGAGTAAACTCACGGGTACCGTCTTGATAAATATCATCATCTTCGGAAGAATGGGATGAAGAAGAAGCCATCAAAGCCAACAGAGCTACTTAAAAAGGAAGCATTCAGAATTGGTAATTAGAAAAAGAAACCAAAGTTGAATAACGCAGGAAAACAAATGGGATTAATTTGACTTTGGAGATGTATTTGGAATATGCATATCCGGAAGAACCAACATTACATATGCAAGTAGTCAAATCTAAATTCCAATAATCTTTGTGAACATCCTGAATTTCATTAACCAAATATAAATTTAATTTTGGTTTGTTTTGTTTTGTTTTGGTTAGAAACATGAATACTAAGAACCTGGGCAATTAGTTGAAAGAAAAATCTCTTCTCAAATTTCAGGAAACATCTTGGGCAGGCCTCCACGATTTACACTAACATAATCTATATCCAGATCTAACATTTTCCTTCAAGTTTTATTTAGGCTTTGAATTGATGAAGCAACCAGAGATTTCTCAAAATATGAAGAAACATTTCTCGTTTAGGCCTCGACATTATAACCAAACCAAAACAAAAAAAGGATAAGGAAGGATCGAAACCAGAATCGTTGAAGAAAATAAATTGGGATCACAAATATATATAATCAGAGTATAACAATAATGAATCAAATCCAGAATTAGGAAGAGAGGTGAATTCTTACCTCTTTGGAAATTTGCAGAAAACCTAAAGGAAGAATTAGGAAGAGAGACGAATTCTGACCTCTTGTAAAAAATGCAGAAAACCCTAAACCTCAACTAACTCCAACTTTGATATTCTGCAAAATCAATATGTGATTTGGACAGATCTTTTATACCATAAAAAAAGAATGAAATGGTTGTTGAAAGTCAAAAATTACTATTACCATTTTTGCTGCACTAAAAAATTACAAAATTGTTTTAGCTAAACCGAGCATAGTTCAATTGGCATAAGGTTGTGCCCGTGACTATGAGGTCATGGGTTCAATCCTCGCATTAATTAAATACTGTTGCAAAACAAAAAAAATTAAAAAATTACTTGAAACTAACCCTTTTTTTTTTTTTTTTTTTTATACTGTTAAATACTTGAAACTAACCCTCATCACTCTGGTCGTACTTATAGTCCTCTAATTTTGGTCATTTTTATGAATACATGTTTTCTTTTTCTTTTTTCAATGTATTGTGTGGGAGGTTCATTAATCAACAACCCCAAACTTTTAGGTCCAAACGTAAAAATAAAAACACCTTAGGTCCAAACGTAAAAATAAAAACACCTATCACTCTGGTCGTACTTATAGTCCTCTAATTTTGGTCATTTTTATGAATACATGTTTTCTTTTTCTTTTTTCAATGTATTGTGTGGGAGGTTCATTAATCAACAACCCCAAACTTTTAGGTCCAAACGTAAAAATAAAAACACCTTAGGTCCAAACGTAAAAATAAAAACACCTTTAAATTCCATCCTTAAGCCATAATTACTGGAAACCTTAAACGAGTTCATTTATCGCACATGGTTTATAAACGTTAAATTAGGTACATGTTTGGTCAAATAAAAAAGTTAGGAATGTGAATGTTATATGAATAATCATTTTTTGTGAATTAAAAAAAATTAAAAAAATTGTTTACTATAGTCCTTCAATTTTAGTCTAAAATGATCATTTTTTTATGAGTACATTTTTCATTTCCTTTTTTCAATGTATTATTTTGGAGTTTCATTAACCTACAACCCTATAGATTTAGGACCAAAAGCCTTAAGAAAATCACCTTAAAATTCAATCTCTAACCCGTAAATATCAAAAACCCTAAACAAAGTATACATTTTAAGAAGTGGCTGAAAACCTTGAAATAAATACATGTTTGGTGAAATAAAAATTGGAGAATTAGAATGTTATATGAATATACATTATTTTGTGAATTAAAAAAATTGAAAAAATCGTTCACTATTAGTCCTTCAATTTTGGTTTAGAAATAGTCATTTTGGTCAATTTTTTTATGAGTACATTTTTACTTTTCTTTTTTAAATGTATGATTTTAGAGATTGGTTAACTTACGACTCAAAGCTATATGACCAAAAACAATAATAAAAACATCTTAAAATAAATAATTACTTATGTGATTTAGGGTTGGAGAGGCAAAATTCCGAGGAAGATGAAGTTTCTAACAAATTATTTATGTCGAATGTGTACTTTCCTAGACATGCTTCTCACGTAACCTCAACGTTTAACATGTCATGTTTTTTTGAATAATATATGGAGTGCGTGATTAGAATTTTGAATTCCAAATATTTTGCTTGCACTTATTAATCCATTCAAATTTTGAATTCTCTTTTAGTCATACTAGTCCATTGAAGTATCAACTTGGAGAATCTTCCAATAAAACTCACCAACTACCTCAGAAAATTACAAACTTTTATAGTCGTGGTAAACTACCCCATTTAACTATTGCCTCGATCTTTTGGATATCAACAATTATGCCCGTTTGCATAAAACACAACGTGATCCTCCCAAAACTCAAACTTGCTAAATTTAGCATTTAACTTTTTTTTATCTTGCAATGTCCGTAACCTTATTCGGGAATAGTCTGTGTACGCTTTTACTCTTAAAATAAATCAACTTATCCTTAATCGATACAATCACATCAATATAAATTGTTTAGTTTCCAACATCCATAACTTTATTGGGTCATTAACTACTAACTTCATATAGTGTAATAAAAATTCATCGTACTTAGATCGAGTCTTAAAAGAAATCTTTAGGTTCATCTATTCCTCAATTACTAACCACTTTTAAAAGGAAGATTGATTTCTGGTTTAAGGTTTGGTTCATATCGATTTTTGGTCTGTAATGTTTTATCTAAAGGGGTTGTTCCATTATATTTTCTTTACTTCAAATTCAATTTAATTTCAACTTCTCCCATTAATTTTAACAGTTTTTTTTAGGTAAAAGATGAAGGAAGCATCCAAACCATTAAATTAAGAGCTACATTAAGAGCTAAAAGTAGTTTGATGGCAATGGAAGGGTTGCATATTTTTTTCAAAAAAAAAAAAAAAAAAAAAAATGGAAGGGTTGCATACCATTTATTACCCTACATTTATCTGCCATCTTGTCTTAAAGGGGATCAACATCTCTTGCATATTAAGAGCTATGTTCTTTCGATTCTCTGCACCATATCTCTTGACTTAAATATCATCAAAGCCTCTTAATTTAATGGTTTAATATGTTGTTTTGATTCTCTAAGTTTAATTTTTACTTTTAATCATAATTAATATTTTATTTCAAATTGTTTGTTACCGAGTTCGAACAAGCAAGATGAATGCTAGCGTTATTGGCTAAATTTCTTTAGAAATTCTAGTGATATGAAGTTGCATCATGAGCCGTTCCGCACGTGGATGAAAACATTGAATTATGTACATTATTTTTTTATTATTAATTTATTAAATTCGTTTACCATGTGGATGAAAACATTGAATTATGTACATGTTTGGTTAAATAAAAAATGGAGAATGTGAGTGCTATATGAATATACACTTTTTAAAATATTTTAGGAATATACACTTTGATGTGAATGTGAATGCTATATAATGAATATACACTTTTTAAGGGATGTTTGAAATCTAAAGAGAGTAGTTTAACCTTGTTCATCTCTATCTTCCTTCTTCTTCCTTAGGGTTTATGAACTTAAATTTTCTCCTCCTTTCAAGCTGCTTAGTATTCACCCTGTACCCTATTTTGTAATTTTAGTATTCATATGTTACTAGGCCATATCGACGCATTGAAGGGTTATTTCCGATTTAAAATTTATTTAAAGTAATATTTTAAAATAAAAAAAGAAAAGTAAAAGAAACGGAGGGAGCTGGGAAATCAATAATTCTTTTTTTAAGTAATAATATTAATATTATAAAAATCTTTTCCGTGTTCAAAGTAAGCATTCTCGTTTCCCATTTTTTTTTACTTTCATCTGCACTCTGCCGCTTAAGCAAACAGATTGGCCACCCAACCCTCACCGCTTAAGCAAACAGATTGGCCACCCAACCCTCACGGTCGATCGATTCCTCCACTATCATCACACCAACCCAACCAATACCCACTCATCGACATCGGCATCGACACTTCAGCATCGACATAGGCACTTCGGCGGTTTGCACGGCAGCTACACCCACTAATCGGCATCGACACTTCAGCATCGGCATGGGCACTTCAGCAGTTTGCACGGCAGCAATCCACGATACAATTTCCACTCACAGTGTCAGACTATATTTATATTTCTGAACAGAGAGATTTTTTTCAGAAAGACTGGGGAGCGCATCAAACCAGAGAGAAAAAGAAACGAGGGTTTTCTTCGAGTCTCTCATTTTGTAAATGTTCTCCATGATCGAAGGAGAGTGTTTTCGCTGCAATCAAATCAAGTAAGTGTTCTCTTCTCTGTACTCTTTTGATTTCATGATTTTCTTCCGGCTGTAATTGCTCGGTTGTGTTCATATATTTACATAGATACATTTAGCTATTCATCTGGATTTTTTCTCTGTTCATCACTGTTACATTGGATTCGCGAATCTGTTTTTACAAAAAAAAAAATATATATATATACAATACAGAGCGGTGTTATATATTTAAGCTTTGCTAGGGAGTTTGGAGTTTTTGTTTGTTGCTAAGAAGTAGGAAGATGGGAATATATATATATATATATATATATATATATATTTACATCCATTCTTTTCTTTTGTTTTTCTTGTCTGTTTGCTACTCAAGATATATTAGAATTTGATTTGGGAGGGTGATTGTATATAACATATAAGTTCATCGACTTCTTGTTCGAATTTAGATTTTGATTTTCTACTAGTTAAATTATCTTTAGATTAAGAGTTAAGATCCACTTTGTCTCTAGCTTCTTAATTCTCCTTAGATTAAGGGCTCTTTAGAAACTAAAGAGTAATTTATTCTTGTTCCATCTCTGTCTTCCTTCTTCTTCCTTAGGGTTTATGGACTTAAACTTTCTCCTCCTTTCAAGCTGCTTAGGTATTCTCTGTAACACCGTACCCTATTTTGTAATTTTAGTATTGATATGTTAATAGGCCATATCGAATTGAATCGTTATTTCAGATTTAAAATTTATTTAAAGTAATATTTTAAAATACAAAAAATAAATAAAAGAAAGGGACGGAGGTGGAAAATGAATAATTCTTTTTTTAAGTAATAATATTAGTATTATAAAAATCTTTTCCGTCTTCAAAATAAGAATTCTCATTTCCCTTTTTAACTTTCATCTACACTTTGCCGCTGAAGCAAACAAATTGGCCACCCAACCCTCACCGTCTATCGATTCCTCCACTTATCATCACACCAACCCAACCAACACTCACTCATCGGCATAGGCACTTCAGTGGTTTGCACGACAGCTACATCCACTAATCGGCATCGGCACTTCAGCATCGGCATAGGCACTTCAGCGGTTTGCACGGCAGCAATCCACGATACAATTTCCACTCACCGTGTCAGACTATATTTCTGAACAGAGAGATTTTTTTCAGAAAGACTGGGGAGCGCATCAAACTAGAGAGAAGAAGAAATGAGGGTTTTCTTCAAGTCTGTCATTTTGTAAATGTTGTTCATGATCGAAGTTTCGCTGCAATCAAATCAACTAAGTGTACTCATTAAATATATAGGGTTGTAGGTTAATAAAACTCCTAAACCCAACATTAAAAAAAAGAAACTTAAAAGTGTACTCATTAAATAATGACCAAAATGATCGTTTTTGTGGATCAAATTTTGTGGACTAGAGTAAACGATTTTTGGACTTTTTTTAATTCACGAAAAAAAGTGTATATTCATATAAACTTAACATTTATTCACTTCTTATTGAACCAAGCATGTAGCTTATTCACGGTTTTCATCCCATGTGCTTGAAAAGTACTTATTCGGGTTTTGAAATTTACAGTTTAAGGAACGAGTTTTAAGGTGTTTTTCTGACGAATTTTGGTTCTAAAGCTATGGGGCTGTTGGTTAATGAAGCACCTAAACCCAACATGATCGAAAAAAGAAAGTTAATAATGTACTCATTAAAAAATGACAAAAATGACCCTTTTTGGACCAAAATTTGTGGACTATGATAAACGGTTTTTTGGACTTTTTTTAATTCACGAAAAAAGTTTATATTCAAATAAAATTAACATTCCTCACTTTTAATTGAACCAAACATGTAGTTTATTCACGGTTTTCAACCATGTGCTTGAAAAGTACTCCTTTCGGGTTTCGAAATTTAAAGTTTAGCGAATGAGTTTTAAGGTGTTTTTTTTACGATTTTGGTCCTAAAGCTTTGAGGATGTCGGTTAATGAAGCTCCTAAACCCAATATTAAAAAAAGAAAGTGAAAAATATACTCATTAAAAAAATGACCAAAATGAACGGTTTTGGACACAAATTTGTGGACTATAATAAACGGTTTTTGGACTTTTTTGAATTCACGAAAAAAGTGTTTATTCATATAAAATTAACATTTCTCACTTCTTATTGGAACAAACATGTAGCTTATTCACGGTTTTCAACCATGTGCTTGAAAAATACTCCTTTCTGGTTTTTGAAGTTTACGGTTTAGGGAACGAGTTTTAAGGTGTTTTTCTTTTGGATTTTGGTCCAAAGGCTATGAGGCTGTAGGTTAATGAAGCTCCTAAACCCAAAATTGAAATGATAAAGTTAAAAATGTTCTCATTAAAAATGACAAAAATGGCATTTTGGACCAAAATTTGTGGACTTTAGTAAACGATTTTTGAACATTTTTTAATTCACGAAAAAAGGGTAGATTCATATAAAATTAACATTACTCACTTCTTATTGAACCAAACTTGTAGCTTATTCACGGTGGTTGAAAAATACTCCTTTCTTGTTTTGGAAACGAGTTTTAAGGTGTTTGTCTTACGGATTTTGGTCCAAAGGCTATGAGGTTGTGGGTTAATGAAGCTCCTAAACACAAAATTGAAAACATAAAGTGAAAATTGTTCTCATTAAAAAATGACCAAAATAACCGTTTTTTTGACCAAAATTTGTAGACGGTTTTTGGACTTTTTTGAATTCACGAAAAAAGTTTATATTTATATAAAATTAACATTCCCCACTTCTTATTGAACCAAGCATGTAGCTTATTCACGGTTTTCAACCATGTGCTTGAAAAGTACTTCTTTCGTGTTTTGGAAATTTACGGTTTAGGGAACGAGTTTTAAGATGTTTTTCTTACGGATTTTGGTCCTAAAGCTATGCATTTGTATGGTAATGAAGCTTTTAAACCCGACATTGAAAAAAGAAAGTAAAAAATGTACTCATTTAAAAATGACCATTTTTGGACAAAAATTTGTGGAAGTAAACGATTTTTGGACTTTTTTGAATTCACAAAAAATGTGTATATTCATATAAAATTAACATTCCTCACTTCTTATTGAACCAAGCCTATAGATTATTCACGGTTTTCAACCATGTGCTTGAAAAGTACTACTTTCTGGTTTTAGAAATTTACGGTTTAGGGAACGAGTTTTAAGATGTTTTTCTTACGGATTTTGGTCCAAAGTTATGCATTTGCAGGTTAATGAAGTTCTTAAACCCAACATTGAAAAAAGAAAGTGAAAAATGTCCTCGTTTAAAAATGACCAAACTGACCGTTTTTTAACCAAAATTTGTGGACTATAGTAAACAATTTTTGGACTTTTTTGAAACTACGAAAAAAGTATGAAAATGATGAATAAGCTACCTTGTTGGTCCAATAGAAAGTGAGGAATATTAATTCTATATGAATATACACTTTTTTCATGAATTAAAAAAAATGTCAAAAAATAGTTTACTACTATAGTCCGCCAATTTTGGTAAAAAAAAACGCTCATTTTCGTCATTTTTTAATGAGTACATTTTTCACTTTCTTTTTTCAATATTGGGTTTAAGAGCTTCATTAACCTACAACCTCATAACTTTAGGACCAAAATCGGTAAGAAAAACACCTTAAAATTCGTTCCCTAAACCGTAAATTTCTAAAACCCGAAAGAAATAATTTTAAAGCACGTGGTTGAAAACCGTGAATATGCTACATGCTTGGTCCAAGTCGTGAATTAAAAATGTCAAAATAATTGTTTACTATAGTCCTCCAATTTTGGTATAAAAACAATCATTTTTGTTCATTTTTTTTATGAGTACATTTTTAACTTACTTTTTTTTCAATTTTGGGTTTAGGAGCTTTGTTGACCTACAACCCCATAGCTTTACACCAAAAAATTCGTAAGAAAACAACATTAAAACTTGTTCCGGAAACAATAAATTTAAAAAACCCGAACGGAGTACTTTTCAAGCACATGGATGAAAACTGTGAATATAGTACATGTTTGGTCCAATAAAAAGTGGGGAATGTGAATTTTATATGAATATACATTTTTTTTACGTGAATTAAAAAAAAAAAGTCAAAAAATCGTTGTCATCCAATTTTGGTCTAAAAACGATCATTTTCTAATGAGTACAATTTTCACTTTCGATTTTTAATGTTGCGTTTAGGAGCGTCATTAACCTACAACCCCAAAGCTTTAAGACCAAAATCCACAAGAAAAACACAAATTTTGGTCATTTTCTAATGAGTACAATTTTCACTTTCGATTTTTAATGTTGTGTTTAGGAGTGTCATTAACCTACAATAACCCCAAAGCTTTTAAGACCAAAATCCACAAGAAAAACACATTAAAACTCGTTGTCTAAACCTTAAATTTCCAAAACCCGAAAGAAGTACATTTCAAGCACATAGTTGAAAACGGCGAAAAAGTTGCATGCTTGGTCCAATAAAAAGTGAGGAATGTGAATTTTTTTATCCATATATGCTTTTTCATGAATTAAAAAAAAAGTAGAAAAAATCATTTACTAATCCACCAATTTTGGTCTAAAAATTGTCATTTTGATCATTTTTTTAAGTACATTTTTCACTTCTTTTTTTAATGTTGGGTTGATAAGCTTTATTAACCTATATAGCCCCAAAACTTAAGACCAAAATTCGTAAGAAAAACACCTTAAAACTCGTCCCCTAAACTGTAAATTTCAAAAATCCAAAAGGAGTAATTTTCAGGCTTATCTTTTTTTAGATACCCTTATATTCTTCATTTAGTCTCGATGAAAGTTCGGTATCTTACAAACAACTTGTACCATTTATTTGTCCTATAAATGTGTGTGTGTTTTTTTTTTTTTTGATAATAGAGTGGAAGATTTGAACATTTTTACTTTTTTTAGTCGAAAGATTCTTGCACCGATGCTTTTACACCTCCAAGAGGTCAAAATGATTCAAAACAAACGATAAATTAAAGAAAAAATATATAAATTATAATCATAATGGAAAGTTTCAGCAGTAATATTGGAGCAACATGAAATAGGTTGTTTAATATATATATATATGTTATTTCAAACATTTATCCAAAATTGTCTAATGTAGCCCAAAAAAATCCGTGTCTAAAAAAACAATTTATAAACTAAGCTAGAATAAGTTTTAAAGAAAACTCCACATACAGATTTCTATTAATAATTTCTATTAGGAAACGAAGGAGAATTTGTTTATGAGCCAGATATTTGTTATTTATGTAAACCTGCAACTTGTACCATTTATTTGTCCTATAAATGTTTTTTTTTCTTTTGATAATAGGTGGGATGAAAGCTTTGAACCTATACATGTCTCATATCGAGTTATACTCGTGTTGACTTCTATAAATATTTATAGATCATCTTTGATTTGATTTAATTAAACTAAATGAAACTAAAAAGATGGTTTTACACCTCCAAGACATCAATATAATTTGAAACAAATAATAATCATAATCAAAGTGAAGACTAAATAGATAAATGGTAATCATAATCAAAGTTTCAGGACATGACAATGTCATAATGTAGCAACATATGAAATAGGTTGTTGGTTAGTGGTTTAGTTAGATGGTTTTGGCCTACAAAAATCTACCTCTATAACAGAGGACGGAATACCGGAGAGTACTCGAGCTTGGAAGGTTGTAGTTGGGCATTCAGGATCAGTTTCTCCAATTGACTTCACCTCAAAGGTGAGGTAATACAATATACCACAGGAAGCTTGATGATTTGCCTTCACAATCTTCACCAATTCAAAGTCGGTATCCTATAATATGCATATTAAGAAATAACATATGATGTTTATAGATATATATATATATATATATATATATATATATATATATATATATATATCAAAGTAAAAACAAAATGATGTAGAAAGGCAAGAAAGATATACATTTTGGTGGTTGTAATGGTTAATAGCTTTTCCAGCATATGAGCTAAGTTGTTGAAGTTTGTTTGAAATATCCAAAGGAATAATAAGACAAAATTCAGAGATATCAGGGACAAACGGTACGTCAAAACCCTGTGGAAGTGGAACATTTATGTTATATATAAATTCTTCTTCTTAAGGAAGGAAGGCCAAGGGAGAGTAAAAAGGAAACCTCGGATGCTTTACAGGCACGGTTGTATTCATCGGCCTCTTCTCGAGTAAACTCACGGGAACCGTCTTGATAAATATCATCATCTTCGAAACAATGGGATGAAGAAGAAGCCATCAAAGCCAACAGAGCTACTTAAAAAGGAAGCATTCAGAATTGGTAATTAGAAAAAGAAACCAAAGTTGAATAACGCAGGAAAACAAATGGGATTAATTTGACTTTGGAGATGTATTTGGAATATGCATATCCGGAAGAACCAACATTACATATGCAAGTAGTCAAATCTAAATTCCAATAATCTTTGTGAACATCCTGAATTTCATTAACCAAATATAAATTTAATTTTGGTTTGTTTTGTTTTGGTTCGAAACATTAATACTAAGAACCTGGCCACCACGATTTACACTAACATAATCTATATCCAGATCTAACATTTTGCTTCAAGTTTTATTTAGGATTTGAATTGATGAAGCAACCATAGATTTCTCAAAATATGAAGAAACATTTCTCGTTTTGGCCTCGACATTATAACCAAACCAAAACAAAAAAAAGGATAAGGAAGGATCGAAACCAGAATCGTTGAAGAAAATAAATTGGGATCACAAATATATATAATCAGAGTATAACAATAATGAATCAAATCCAGAATGAGGAAGAGAGACGAATTCTGACCTCTTTCAAAAATTGCAGAAAACCCTAATTGAAGAAGACTCCTCTGATCGCCTCCTCAAAGACCACAACTAAGTCCAACTTCTTTGTTATACTTCTCTCTCTTCCGTTTTTTTTTTTATTTATGAAAAAGGAATAAAAAGATATTCATAGATTTTCATAGCTTTTCATATGGGTTATGAAAGGCAATAATATCATCCCTACAAAATACAAAAATAGTAAAAATATAAACGTATGAATAAAAGAGTTACTTGCAAACTTGTCAACAATTTGATATTCCGCAAAATCAAAATGTGATTTGGACAGATCTTTTATACCATAAAAAAAGAATGAAATGGTTGTTGAAAGTAAAAAATTACGTACTATTACCATTTTTGCTGCACTAAAAAATTACAAAATTGTTTTAGCCAAACCGCCGAGCATAGCTCAATTGACATAAGGTTGTGCTCGTGACTATGAGGTCATGAGTTCAATCCTCGCATTAATTAAATATTGTTGCAAAACAAAAAAAATAAAAAATTACTTGAAACTAACCCACATTTGTACTTCTTTTTATTTTATTTTTAAATCCTAGACCAGATGTTATATGAATATATACTTTTTTTTTTAATAAAAAACAATTGAAAAAATCGTTTGCTATAGTCCTCTAATTTTGGTCATTTTTATTAATAGTTTTCTTTTTCTTTTTTCAATGTATTGTCTCGGAAGTTCATTAATCAACAACCCCAAACTTTTAGGTCCAAACGTACAAATAAAAACACCTTTAAAGTCGATCCTTAAGCCATAATTACTGGAAACATAAACGAGTTCATTTATCGCACATGGTTTATAAACGTTAAATTAGGTACATGTTTGGTCAAATAAAAAGTTAGGAATGGGAATGTTATATGAATAGATCTTTTGTGAATTAAAAAAAATTAAAAAAATTGTTTACTATCATCCTCCAATTTTAGTCTAAAATGATCATTTTTTTATGAGTACATTTTTCATTTCCTTTTTTCAATGTATTATTTTGGAGTTTCATTAACCTACAACCCTATAGATTTAGGACCAAAAGCCTTAAGAAAATCACCTTAAAACTCAATCTCTAACCCGTAAGATCCCTTTTGTCTTCATCCATTCTTTTCTTTTGTTTTTCTTGTCTGTTTGCTACTCAAGATATATTTGAATTTGATTTGGGATGGTGATTGTATATAGCATATAAGTTCATCGACTTCTTGTTCGAATTCAGATTTTGATTTTCTACTACTTAAATTATCTTTAAATTAAGAGTTAAGATCCCTTTTGTCTCTTGCTCCTTAATTCTTTAGATTAAGGACTGTTTGAAAA
The DNA here is from genome assembly GCA_028017165.1 of Herpetospermum pedunculosum. NCBI lineage: Eukaryota > Viridiplantae > Streptophyta > Magnoliopsida > Cucurbitales > Cucurbitaceae > Herpetospermum > Herpetospermum pedunculosum. The sequence continues at coordinate 69,769,445 of CM051528.1, forward strand.
CTAAAGAGTAGTTTATCCTTCTTCCATCTCGTCTTCTTTCTTCTTCCTTAGGGTTTATGAACTTATACTTTCTCCTCCTTTTAAGTTGCTTAGGTATTCTCTGTTACTCGGCCATATCGACCCATTGAATCGTTATTTCGGATTTAAAATTTATTTACAGTAATATTTTAAAATACAAAAAGAAAAGTAAATGAAAGGGACGGAGGTGGGAAATGAATAATTCTTTTCCGTGTTCAAAGTAAGCATTATCATTTCCCTTTTTCTTTACTTTCATCCGCACTTTGCCGTTGAAGCAGACAAATTGGTCACCCAACCCTGACCGTCGATTGATTCCTCCACTATCATCACACCAACCCAACCAACAACCACTCATCGACATCGACAAGCATCGGCATAGGCACTTCAGCGGTTTGCACGGCAGCTAAACCCATTAATCGGCATCGACACTTCAGCATCGGCATAGGCACTTCAGCGGTTTGCACGGCAGCTACACCCACTAATCGGCATCGACACTTCAGCATCGACATAGGCACTTCAGCGGTTTGCACGGCAGCTACACCCACTAATCGGCATCGACACTTCATCATCGGCATAGGCACTTCAGCAGTTTGCATGGCAGCAATCCACGATACAATTTCCACTCACAGTGTCAAACTATATTTCTGAACAGAGAGATTTTTTCAGAAAGACTGTGGATCGCATCAAACCAGAGAGAAGAAGAAATGAGGGTTTTCTTCGAATCTCTCATTTTGTAAATGTTGTTCATGATCGAAGGAGAGAGTTTTCGCTGCAATCAAATCAAGTAAGTGTTCTCTTCACTATACTCTTTCGATTTCATGATTTTCTTCCTTCGGCTGTAATTGTCTGTTGTGTTCATATATTTACATATATACATTTAGCTATTCATCTCGACTTTTTTTCTGTTCATCTTACATTGGATTGGAGAAGTGGCGACTCTATTTTTACAAAAAAAATATATATATACAATACAGATCAATGTTATATATTGAAGCTTTGCTATGGAGTTTAGAGTTTTTGTTTGTTGCTAGGAAGTAGGCATTCTCATTTCCTTTGTTGGAAGTAAGTAATAATATTAATATTATTAATATTATAAAAATCTTTTCCGTGTTCAAAGTAAGCATTCTCATTTTCTTTTTTCTTTACTTTCATCTGCACTTTGCTGCTAAAGCAAACAAATTGGCCACCCAACCAACACCCACACATCGACATCGACACTTCAGCATCGGCATAGGGACTTCAGGGGTTTACACGACAGCTACACTCATTCATCTGCATCGACACTTCAGCATTGGCATAGGCAGCGGTTTGCACGGCAGCAATCCACGATAACAGCGCATCAATCCATTCTTTTCTTCAGTGGTCACTCCAAAGCAGTCCAACTGAAACTTCAGCATTGGCATAGGCAGCGGTTTGCACGACAGCAATCCGCATTGGCATAGGCAGCGGTTTGCACGACAGCAATCCACGATATGAGCGCATCAATCCATTCTTTTCTTCAGTGGTCACTCCAAAGCACGTCCAACTGAAACTTTTCTCTTCTTTATCCTTGTGTTCTCCTCTCATTTTCTTGCAAATACACTATCGTTTGTTTATTAATTTTCTTCCTCTCATTTTGTAGGAATTGAAGTCGAAGCTCTTCAACTTCAGAGCTAGAGCTCTGTGATTCTTCTTCTTCTTTATGCCTCTCGATTGGTAACAAAACTATTCCTTCAATCATTCCGTTCTATTTGTTTCAATTTATTTTTTAAGTTCAAAATCGTCTACAACCTAACTAAATCTGCATTATTTCTCCTTGATAAATGCACCATTTTCATTACTCTTCCCAGTCGGTTAATTTTTTTTTATAGGGTTAGATACCGATGATGATCTCAAAATTTGTTTATCCATGTGTATTAGCAGTCTTATTAATGATGTGATTGCCTGATTACCTAATTGTTTTTGTTGATTGCATTACGGATTGTTTTTGTTGATTGCCTACTAGCTAATTGTGTACTGATTGTTTTTGCTGATTTCCTACTGATTGCTTTTGCTGATTGTGTTTGTCTACTGATTGCTGAGGGTAAATTAGGAACATATAAAAAAAAAACGAAATTCAAAATTTGAAAATTTTGCCATATTGTCTACTGCTTTTGTTGATTGCCTACTAATTGTCTACTGATTGCTTTTGCTGATTTTGGAAATTTTGCCATATTGTCTACTGCTTTTGTTGATTGCCTACTAATTGTCTACTGATTGCTTTTGCTGATTTCCTACTGATGATTGTTTTTGCTGATTGTTTTTGCTGATTTCCTACTGATTGCTTTTGCTGATTGCCTACTGATTGTCTACTGACTGATTGTCTACTGATTGCTTTTGCTGATGGTCTACTGATTGCTTTTGCTGGTTGTTTTCTGATTGCTGAGGGTAAATTAGGAATATATAAAAAAAAACGAAATTCAAAATTTGGAAATTTTGCCATATTTGCAAAACCAATAAAGTGTAGCTAAATTTTCAATTAGCCTAATTTTTTTTTGCTATTCATTATAATTTCTCTTTTTTAAAATGTTTTAATACATGTTTTATTCTAAAATAGGTGGATTCATATATCTTCGTTGGATTAAAAAAAGAATAGAGATAGTTTTTATTTTTACACATATTGTGTTATTGTATAGTTATATATTTATTTTTTTTTGCAAAGGTAATATATATTACGAAAAGCAAGCGAGGGGGACCCCATAGCCCGGGGCCGAGGCACTCAAAAACACAGAGAGAAGACCCAGAACAAACTCAAGGAAACAAGTCCCACGGAGGGGCACTAATAGACAAAGGAGACATCACCGCCCCAAGCCACGAAGCACACCTATAAGACACATCAACCTGGGCACTAATAAGAACAGACTGAGGAGAACGAAGCCGACCCCCGTGAACCCGAGAATTACGCTCTCTCCAGACATGATAGATGGCCGCACACCAGGCAATCCTCCAAACGTGACGCCTACGACGATCACCCCGACCCATACTACAGATCCAAGCTAACTCAGTGGACCATAAAGCAATACGATGAGAGGAGTGACCCCAACGAAGAAGACCCGTCCACACATGCGAACTAAACGGACACTCGAAGAAAAGATGATCTCGCGTCTCTGGGGTAGCAGAACACAACACACACCCTGACGGAATTAAGGGATCCCAAGCATGGAGGCGGGCCCTAGTAAATAACCGGTCACGAATTGCCAACCACGCAATGAAGGCGTGACGGGGAATGTTACCATCAAACCACAGCAGACTGACCCATCTAACACAATCACGACGAGGACGCAAAACCTCCCAAGCACTAGCAATCGAGAAAACATCCGAACGACCAGGGTCCCAGATAACTCGGTCAGCCTGAAGCAAATTGGGAACAGTAGCCTGCACTAGAGGAAACAGACCCTCCATCTCCCAAGTCACGCAAGGCCATTGCCAAGACCCATCTGGGAGGAGGTAATCAGACACCAGGGCACTGATCGTACTTCCAACATCGCCTACCAAACCTTCCTCAAACCGCTGAGCGATGGGACCCCCGGGAAGCCAAGAATCCACCCACACATGGGCACGCCGCCCATCCCCGATAGCGATCCGGACAAGAGGACGAAACTGCTCACGAAGATGGAAAATTGCCCGAGTGCACCAAGACCAACTAGCCTGCAACGGAACAGACCACAAGGGGCGACCCCGCAAAATATAAGCATCAACCCAGGCCACCCATAACGAGCCCGAGCGTGTAAAAAGACGCCAGAGGAGCTTCATAACCGCTGCCACATTCCAAGAACGAATGTGACGTATACCTAATCCACCCTCTTCCCTAGGAACACAAACGTCCCCCCAAGCAACCTTTGCTCCACCTTTACCAGAAGAGCTCCCTCGCCATAAGAAAGCCCGAAGGATACGATCAACCTCGTCAACAACACGAAGAGGCAGAACGAACACACTCGCCCAATAAACCTGAAAGCTTTGCAGGACAGACCGAATAAGCACCAAACGACCAGCATAAGAAAGCGCACGAGCAGCCCAGCTCTGAACCCGCGCAATGATCTTCTCTAGGAGAGGCTTGCAATCCGTATAAGAAAGTCGACCAGAAACGAGAGGAAGACCAAGATAACGAACAGGAAGAGAGCCAAGAGAGAACCCCATCACGCCAGATAAACCTAAAGCCACCGAAGAGGACACCCCGGCACAAAACATAGAACTCTTAGCTGAATTCGCACAGAGACCAGACAGGCTTTGAAACCTAAGGAGGGCAGAATGGACAAAGGCTAACGACGAGAAGTCCCCCCTACAAAAAATCATTAAGTCGTCTGCGAAACAAAGATGGGTAAGGCGGATCTTTTCGCACCGATGATGAAAATGGAAATCAGCCGGATGAGAATTCAACAGCCGAGATAACACTTCCATAGCCATAACAAACAGATAAGAAGACAAGGGGTCACCCTGACGAAGCCCACGACGACCTGGGAAGAAACCCTCCAACGATCCGTTAACAAGGATGGAAAACGTGGGAGACGTGATACAGGCCCGAATCCAACTAACAAACTGAACAGGAGTCCCGATGGCTAACAGAAGACCGAATAAAAAATCCCAATCGACCGAATCATAGGCCTTCTGAAGATCCACCTTCATAACACAACGGGGAGGCCCCTTATTAAGATGGTACCCACCAACCAACTCCTGGCACAAAAGGACATTATCCACTATACTCCGACCTTTAACAAAAGCAGACTGATTAGGGCCGATAAAGTCAGGAAGCCACGAACTCAAGCGATTTGCCAGAATCTTCGAGATGCATTTATAAACCACATTGCAACAAGAGATGGGCCTATAATCATCGGGGCCAATAGGAGCATCCTTTTTCTTAATCAAAGTGATAGCAGTAGCATTCACACCAGGAGGAAGAAAAAAGGACGAGAAAAAATGGCGCACAGCATTACAAAAGTCATTGCCAATAACACTCCAAGCCGCTTTAAAAAAACCAACAGGGAAACCATCGGGACCAGGGGCCTTCCCACTACTCATCGCAAAAAGAACACGCTTGACCTCTTCGCTCGAGATAGGCCTGACTAAATCAGCACAACACTCCTCAGACCAGCGGAAATCAACAATCGAAGACAGCTGATCAGTAAGCTCCCTATAGCCGATCGGCTGGGAGCCAAAAATACCGCGAAAGTGGGAAACCACCTCCCTAGCAATATCAGACTGAGAAGTCAGGATACGACCACTGTCAACGGTAAGAGACTGAATGCTATTACTGAGAATCCGAGATTTAACACTGCGATGAAAGAAATTAGAATTTCGATCGCCAAGGGAAAGCCATTGAACTCTGGATTTCTGCCGAAGAGAAGCTTCCTCCTTACGAGTTAAAGCCCAAAAATCCTGACAAGCGCTGCTAGCAAGGACCTGGAGAGTAGGAGAGCGGGGATCCTCAGCATAAGCTAATTGAGCCTCTTCCATACGAACACGGGCCATAGTCACTTGCGAGCTAAGGCTCGACAGCGAACACCCAAAAGCCTGGCGAAGAATGGGCTTCAGAGACTTCAGATTCCTCATAAGCCCAGCCAACGGAGAGATATCATGAAACTGAATCCAACTACTAGCCACAGTGTCTAAAAAACGAGGGTCCTCCGCCCAGTGATTAAAAAATCTAAACGGGGACGACCGATGAGGGGGGTGGCTCGCCACATTGAACACCAGCGGACAATGATCTGAAATACCCCAACTATGAGCTCGAACCTCACAAACAGGCTGGGAAGACATCCAGTTAGAATTAACCAAAACTCTGTCTAGACGCTTCATAATATCAGACGGCCCCTGAGGAGATCTAGTCCATGTGTACCAACTACCAGACATAGGAAGCTCAGCCAAATCCGCACGAGATATCATACCATCAAACCCAGACATTTCTGACTCAACCAAATTACCTCCAAAGCACTCAGTGGAAGCACGAATAGCGTTAAAATCCCCCATGACCACTCCAGGAAGGGACCAAGACTGGCACATAGAAACGATGTCGTCCCACACCACCCTTCTCTCAACCTCAGAATTAGGAGCATAAACACAGGCAACATGGAAAGACATCTGGGATAGCCGATCCACCAGGGTGCCCCAAATCAACTGAGGCCCGATTACCGAAGGGGTAAAAGAGAACCGAGACGTACGCCACATAACCCAAACACGACTCAACCCAGAGTCACCATAACTACAGACACACTGCCAGTCTCCACCAAACCTCCGAATCACAGACTGAAACTGATGAGCTTTAACCTTTGTTTCCAACAGACCACAAAAACCGACACAAGCAGACTGAAGGAAGGAACGAACAGCAAAACTCTTCGCAGGATCACTGAGCCCCCTCACATTCCAAGAACACCAACTAGACATAAACAACAGGGATATTAGGAGTAGCTTGACACTGATCCAATAGAGGATCACCACTAGCCTCATCCATCTCAATGATCATAGAATCCAAACCCACATCAGTCCGACTAGAAAGACCAACTACCGCAGGAGGCACACTGGGGGACCCACACAGAGGAATAGGGGGCAACGAAACTGAATCAGACACCAGATCTGAATCAGTGAGAGCAAGAACAGCAAAAGAGTTGGACACTGACGGGCACCTGCTCTTTGAGGCTACTATGCGGGAATCTCTCACGCGAGGAGGACCAGAAGGAGTTCTTCTCTTATCTGATTTACGAGTTTTTACACCTCTGGGATCTCCTCCTCGGTCCATAGAAGGCTGGTCCAAGGAACCTGCAGACTGCAAGGGGAAAGAAACTGGGGCAGCATCGTGACCGACACTAGGGGAGACAATCGGACTCGCACTAGTCTCCACGGGAACCTGTTTGCTACACGTGGAGCTTGAATGCCCAAATACCTGACAATGGGTACACCGCTTCGGCTTCCAGGCATACTCAAACCTAACCATAACAATCCCTTCCTCAAGCTTAATCGGGACCGACGAAGGCAACACATCATTCACCCCAATCTCCACTAACACCCTAGCAAAGGATAGGCGAGAGCAATCCGCAGTCGTCTGATCTAAACAAATAGGTTTCCCAGCAGCCGAGGCAATAGAGCCAAGCCCGTTACGATTCCACAACTCGAACGGCACATTAAAGAGGGAAACCCAAACAGGGACAGTATCAAAAACAAAAGTTTCAGGAGCAATACCTGGAGACCATTGCCTCAATAAAATGGGACGACCACCTATATGCCACGGGCCATTTGATAGAACCCAATCACGAGAGGCCGCAGAACGAAATCGGAACATAATTAACCCATTATCCATAGTTGAAATAACAGGCATCTCAACCCGACCCCAGATTTGGCTCACCAGACGGGACAGAACTGTATACGACATACGCCCTTCCACAAACTGACCAACGATCGAATGCTGCCAAAATGCAATACCCTCTTCACGGACACCTGGAGGGGGGACAACAACCCGCACACCATCAATAACCTGCAGGGGGGTAAAAACCATAGGTTCCACACTAGCATTAGAGGAACCAAACAGCGAGGCCCACGAGGATCTAGACGATTCCACACCCTTATCACCACTTCCCCCCAGACTGGGAGGACCAATAGGCCCTAGAACAGAACCCCGAGACTGGCCGAGACCCACCACGACATCATTAACCTTCAAAGGATCAGATACAGTGAAATTTGGCTGCACACTCACAGGAATGTCAGAAGCACCCGTCACAACCTGGCCAGAAGGAACAACTACGATTGCAGGACTACGTGGGGATCGAGCATAGACCTCACCTACAGTCCGATCCAAACACCCAGGAGGAGGAATAGACTGGTTCAAAGATTCATGGGACGAACCGGTTCGGTTGGACCGGTCAGAAGGAGACACGGTTCGGTCGGACCGGCCGGAGGGAGATCCGGTTCGGTTGGACCGGCCGGAGGGAGATCCGGTTCGGTTGGACCGGCCGGAGGGAGACCCGGTTCGGTCGGACCGGCCATGAGGCAACTCGACCAGATCCACGCCCTGCTCCAACTCCATCTGCCTGCCACCTGCCACGATTTGCCCTACCTGATGCACAGACGCCGCCGTTCCCAGACCTTCGACCACCGCCCCTATCGCCTCCACCTTCTCACCGCCGGTACTCACTGCCAAACGAAGGATCTCGCCGCCGCCGCCCGCTCTCAAGATACTCTTCACCTCCGACAGCCGCTTGTTCGGGATCGGCTTCTTCGACAACCCTCCCGATATCGCACCATGGCCATCCTCCAACGAACGTCCAAGGCCGTCCTTCTTCTTCCCCATCCGAACGTCGCCACCACCACCACAGGCGATACCGGCGAAGAAACGGCCCAGCTACTTACTGAACCCACGCGAAGAAGACGAAGACTTCCCCCCCGCCGGCGACGCTGCTGCCCGGCCAATCCACGCGAAGACGACGAAGGCTCCCCCTGGCGGCGCTGCGAGAGAAGATAGGTCTAGGATTTAAGTTAGTTTAAAGTTTTACTTTATAGTTATATATTTATTGATGATTGATATGTGGTGGTGATTATAATCTAAATATCACTATTATTAATTATAAATTGAAAACAAATTCATTTATGTGGGATTAAGAATGTGGTTTATTTGCCTCCATCCGTGGTCAAAGACATTGTCTTGAGTATTAATATTGCATTTTTTTTTCTAGCATTTTCATGATAAAATGTCTATTTTCTAAATTTTAAGTAAATATTTCTTCTATTGCATTTCTATAATTTAAAACCAGTCTGAAAGTTCTCCTCTATCAAATTAATATTTTTAATAGAATTCCTTTTATTTTAATCTATAAAATAATTACAATATTTTTTTTACCACCCTTGATATTAAAGAGCATATGGATAAAATAATGTCGGTTTTTTTATGTTATTTAACTGTGAAAAACCCACAAGTAGTTGTAAATTTTCATTTTTTATTTGCAAAATCATTTACATGATAACTTTAGACTTTTATTAACCAAACGCATTATATTTATGTCACTTTCAACTATTAACCAAACAATTTGGAAAAAAAAAAATGTAAAACAAAATCTTCGATTTAGTGATATTGAAGTAAAAAAAGTGTAAGACAAATTGGCCACCCAACCCTCACCGTCGATCGATTCATCCACTATCATCACACCAACCCAACCAACACCCACACATCGACATCGACACTTCAGCATCGGCATAGGCACTTCAGCAGTTTGCACGTCAGCTACACCCATTCATCGGCATCGACACTTCAGCATTGGCATAGGCACTTCAACGGTTTGCACGGCAGCAATCCACGATATGAGTGCATCAATCCATTCTTTTCTTTTGCTTTTCTTGATTTTCTTATCTGTTTGCTACTCAAGATATATTTGAATCTGTTTTGGGAGGGTGATTGTATATAGCATATAAGTTCATCTTGTTCGTATTCAGATTTTGATTTTCTACTAGTTAAATTAATTTTAGATTAAGAGTTAAGATTCACTTTGTCTCTTGCTTCTTAATTCGTTAGATTAAGGGTTGTTTTGAAACTAAAGAGTAGTTTATCCTTGTTTCATCTCTGTCTTCCCTTCTTCTTCCTTAGGGTTTATGAATTTAAACTTTCTCCTCCTTTCAAGCTGCTTAGAATCTGTGAGGTGTCGTGGAGGGGTAACATGTGATATCAACTAGATTAAAATTGGGAAGAAAGAGTAATGATAGTAAGGAAAGTGAGAGTGAATTAGGAAGGGTGTAGGAAAGTACCAAACTACCCTCCCTAACAAATAACTGTCTGTTAAAGAAGAATCTCACTAAAATCCCGTATCAGAGGAACGAAGAGCACGTTCACAGCATGCAAGAAATCTCTCTCTCCTTTTCTCTCTAGAAACTCCATAGCTATATTATATCTTCGAATGTGAGTGAGTTCATCAATTTCTTCTCCGATACGGTAAACCAGTTTGCATTTTTCTTTAATCTTGTTTGATTTAGTTTAGTGAATGATTTGTTCAATTAGGTGAAATTTGAAGGAGGGGAGATTAAAGAATTAGCCCAAACTTTTCTCTTCTTTTATCTTTGTTGTGTTCTTCTCTCATTTTCTTGTTTATTAATTTTCTTCTTTTCATTTTGTAGAAATTGAAGTCGAAGCTCTTCAACTTCAGAGCTCACTGTGATTCTTCTTCTTCCTTATGCCTCTTCCATCGGTAACACAACTATTCTTTCAATCATTTTATTTGCTTCAATTTGTTTTTTAAGTTCAGAATCGCCTACAACCTAACTAAATCTGCTCTGTTTCTCTTTGATAAATGCACCGTTTCCATTATTCTTCACGTGCTCTCTATCTAACACTATCAGAAAAAGAATGGCGACAGAAAGCACGTGAAGAATAATGGAAATGGTGTTTTCTGTCGCCATTCTTTTTCTGATAGTGTTAGATAGAGAGCACGTGAAGAATAATGGAAATGGTGCATTTATCAAAGAGAAACAGATCAGGTTTAGTTAGGTTGTAGGCGATTATGAACTTAAAAAACAAATTGAAGCAAATAAAATGATTGAAGGAATAACTCTGTTACCGATGGAGAGGCATAAGGAAGAAGAAGAATCACAGTGAGCTCTGAAGTTGAAGAGCTTCGACTTCAATTTCTACAAAATGAAAGGAAGAAAATTAATAAACAAGAAAATAAGAGGAGAACACAACAAAGATAAAAGAAGAGAAAAGTTTGGGCAAATTCTTTAATCTCCCCTCCTTCAAATTTCACCTAATTGAACAAATCATTCACTAAACTAAATCAAACAAGATTAAAGAAAAATGCAAACTGGTTTACGGTATCGGAGAAGAAATTGATGAACTCACTCACATTCGAAGATATAATATAGCTATGGAGTTTCTAGAGAGAAAAGGAGAGAGAGATTTCTTGCATGCTGTGAACGTCCTCGTTCCTCCGATACGGGATTTTAGTGAGATTCTTCTTTAACAAACTTCTTCAGACAGTTATTTGTTATGGAGGGTAGTTTTCATTTTCCTTACTATCACTCTTTCTTCTCAATTTTAATCTAGTTGATATCACATTTTTAATCTAGTTGATATCACATGTTACCCCTCCACGACACCTCACAGATTCTAAGCAGCTTGAAAGGAGGAGAAAGTTTAAATTCATAAACCCTAAGGAAGAAGAAGGGAAAAACTACTCTTTAGTTTCAAAACAACCCTTAATCTAACGAATTAAGAAGCAAGAGACAAAGTGGATCTTAACTCTTAATCTAAAATTAATTTAACTAGTAGAAAATCAAAATCTGAATACGAACAAGAAGAACTTATATGCTATATACAATCACCCTCGCAGATTCAAATATATCTTGAGTAGCAAACAGATAAGAAAATCAAGAAAAGCAAAAGAAAAGAATGGATTGATGCGCTCATATCGTGGATTGTTGCCGTGCAAATCGCTGAAGTGCCTATGCCAATGCTGAAGTGTCGATGCCGATGAATGGGTGTAGCTGCCGTGCAAACCGCTGAAGTGCCTATGTCGATGTTGAAGTGTCGATGTCGATGTGTGGGTGTTGGTTGGGTTGGTGCGATGAATGGGTGTAGCTGCCGTGCAAACCGCTGAAGTGCCTATGCCGATGCTGAAGTGTGATGTGTGGGTGTTGGTTGGGTTGGTGCGATGAATGGGTGTAGCTGCCGTGCAAACCGCTGAAGTGCCTATGCCGATGCTGAAATGTCGATGTCGATGTGTGGGTGTTGGTTGGGTTGGTGTGATGATAGTGGAGAAATCGATCGACGGTGAGGGTTGGGTGGACAATTTGTTTGCCTCAGCGCCAAAGTGCAGATGAAAGTAAAGAAAAAAGAAAATGAGAATGCTTACTTTGAACACAAAAAAGTTTTTTATAATATTAATATTATTAATATTATTACTTACTTCCAAAAAAGGGAAATGAGAATGCCTACTTCCTAGCAACAAACAAAAACTCTAAACTTCATAGCAAAGCTTCAGTATATAACATTGATCTTATATAACATTGATCTGTATTGTATATTTTTTTTTTGTTTTGTAAAAACAGAGTCGCCACTTCTCCAATCCAATGTAACAGTGATGAACAGAGAAAAAATCAAGATGAATAGCTAAATGTATATATGTAAATATATGAACACAACAGAGCAATTATAGCCCGGGGAAGAAAATCATGAAATCGAAAGAGACACTTACTTGATTTGATTGCAGCGAAAACTCTCTCTTCGATCATGAACAACATTTACAAAATGAGAGACTCGAAGAAAACCCTCATTTCTTCTTCTCTCTGGTTTGATGCGCTCCCAAGTCTTTCTGAAAAAAATATCTTCAGAAATATAGTCTGACACTATTAGTGGAAATTGCGAACCAAATAACCGTCATGACACGTGTTTAGCTTTTCCTCAATTCATCTTTCACAAATATTTTTTAAGAAATGTTTTACGTTGACACTTTTTTTAGAAAAAATAACAAATTGTACCTGCTAATTCAATGCGTCGATATGGTCGAGTAACATACAAATACTAAAATTACAAAATAGGGTACGGGGTGTTACAGAGAATACCTAAGCAGCTTGGAAGGAGGAGAAAGTTTAAGTTCATAAACCCTAAGGAAGAAGAAGGGAAGACAGAGATGAAACAAGGATAAACTACTCTTTAGTTTCCAAACAACCCTTAATCTAACGAATTAAGAAGCAAGAGACAAAGTGGATCTTAACTCTTAATCTAAAATTAATTTAATTAGTAGAAAATCAAAATCTGAATACGAACAAGATGAACTTATATGCTATATACAATCACCCTCCCAAAGCAGATTCAAATATATCTTGAGTAGCAAACAGACAAGAAAATCAAGAAAAGCAAAAGAAAAGAATGGATTGATGCGCTCATATCTTGGATTGCTGCCGTGCAAACTGCTGAAGTGCCTATGCCAATGTTGAAGTGTCGATGCCGATGAATGGGTGTAGCTGTCGTGCAAACCGCTGAAGTGCCTATGTCGATGCTGAAGTGTCGATGTTGATGTGTGGGTGTTGGTTGAGTTGGTGTGATGATAGTGGAGGAATCGATCGACGGGTTGGGTGGTCAATTTGTTTGCTTCAAAGTGCAGATGAAAGTAAAGAAAAAAAGAAAATGATAATGCTTACTTTGAACACGGAAAAGATTTTTATAATATTAATATTATTAATATTATTACTTACTTCCAACAAAGGGAAATGAGAATGCCTATTTCCTAGCCACAAACAAAAACTCTAAACTCCATAGCAAAGCTTCAATATATAACATTGATCTGTATTGTATATATATTTTTTTTTGTAAAAACAGAGTCATCACTTCTCCAATCCAATGTAACAGTGATGAACAGAGAAAAAGTCGAGATGAATAGCTAAATGTATATATGTAAATATATTAACACAACAGAGCAATTACAGCCGGATGAAGAAAATCATGAAATCGAAAGAGTACCTTACTTGATTTGATTGCAACAAAAACTCTCTCCTTCGAATCATGAACAACATTTACAAAATGAGAGACTCGAAGAAAACCCTCATTTCTTCTTCTCTCTGGTTTGATGCGCTCCCAGTCTTTCTGAAAAAAAATCTCTTCAGAAATATAGTCTGACACTATGAGTGGAAATTGCGAGCCAAATAACAGTCATGACACGTGTTTAGCTTCTCCTCAATTCATCTTTCACAAATATTTTTTAAGAAATGTTTTACGTTGACACTTTTTTTTAGAAAAAATAACAAATTGTACCTGATAATTCAATTAGTTTTGAGATATTTAACTCAACTATAAATGCAAATTAGTTTTAAGATATTTAACTCGGTAGACAAGTTAATGAAGAATAATGCTTCGAAATATTTCATTTCACTAGTTAAATCATATTTATAGAGTAAATAGTAAATGTACAACAACAAACTTAATATATAGCCTAACTACAAAGCAACAAGTGGCACCTAATTTCCCTAACTCATTACTAACCACAAGATTTAATAACAATAAGTCACTAACCGTTCTACAAATGACTCATTCTCCCTTAAATTGCTCACTTCAACACTCGCCCAAGTTGGTGAATATATGTCAATCATTCCCAACTTGGTAAGTGAGCTTTGAAAAACTTTTCTGGTTACAGCCTTTGTTAGAACATCTGCTACCTGTTCTTTTGACGTGACAAACGGAAGACTAATTTCACCTTTGTCAAGATGATTTTGATGAAGTGTCGATCAACTTCCACATGTTTGGTTTTGTCATGCTGAACAAGATTATTTGCAATTGTGATGACTGCCTTGTTATCACATAATAACATCATAGGTTTTGACAAACATATACCAAGGTCATGTAAAATACGTTTTATCCATAACAACTCACAGATACCTTGTGCCATTCCACGAAATTCTGCCTCTGCACTTGATCTTGCAACAACCTTTTGTTTCTTGCTTCGCCATGTAACTAGGTTAGGTCCAACAAAGGTAAAGTAGTCTGACGTCGACTTTCGATCAATGTGAGTTCCAGCTCAATCAGCATTTGTATATCCCTTGACTTCTAGATCTCCATTTTTTTGAAAAAACAATTATTTTCCTGGCGAAGATTTCAAGTATCGCAAGATTCGATAAACAACCTCCATGTGATCTTCACTTGGTGCATGCATGAATTGACTTACAACACTTACTGCATATGCTATGACAGGACGCGTATGTGATAAATATATTAATTTTCCATCTAATCTTTGATACCTCTCCTTATTCGTTGTTTGATATGGTTGAATGGTTAGCTTTTGAATCACCTCAAGGGGAGTTTCACTAGGTTTACAATCAAGCATACCTGTTTATGCTAATAAATCTAGCACATACTTCCGTTGGCAGAGAGAGATTATGTTGCTTGATCTTGCAACTTCAATGCCTAAGAAGTATTTCAAGTGCCCAAGATCCTTAAGTTAGAACTCAGTTGCAAGACTTTCTTGAAGGGCAACTATCTCGTTTGAGTCATTCCCCGTAACAACCATATCGTCAACATACACAATAAGAGTAGTTACCTTCTTAAAGTTTTGCTTGATGAAGAGAGTATGATCAGCACCACTTTGTTTGTATCCAATCTTCTTCATGAAAGTTGATAGTCTTCCAAACCATGCTCGGGGGACTGCATTAATCCATATAAGGTCTTTCTTAGTTTGTATACTTTACCAGCACAATTTATGCCCGGAGGAGGATTCATATATACTTCTTCTTCCAAAGTCCCATTGAGGAATGCATTTTTAACATCAAATTGTCACAGCGTCCAATCTTGATTTGCTGCTATAGAAATAAGTACTTGTATGGTGTTCATCTTTGCTACATGTGCAAATGTATCCCCATAATCAATTCTGTATTTCTGTGTATACCCTTTAGCAACAAGTCTGACCTTGTAGCGATCTATGATTCCATTCGGGTTGAGTTTCACTGTAAAAATCCACCTGCACCCTACTGTTTTCTTCCCTCCAGGCAGCGATACAAGTTCCCATGTGTGATTTTTCTGCAATGCTAATTTCATTTCATCATTCATATCATTCCTCCATTTTGAATCGATCATTGCTTCCTGCACATTACTTGGAATAGATACAGGGGATAATTGATTTACAACAAGTGCATGAGTTTTTGACAAATGATGAGAAGAGGTATAATTGTTAATGGGGTATTTAGATTTAGCTTTAAAAACATGGTCATATTGAATTTTTGAAATCTCTCGATTTATCCTGATTGGATATCTCGGTTCAGTTTCAAGAGGAGGAGGAGTTGACTCATGTATTTCAAGAGATGAGGGCAATGATGTTACCTGAGAGGACACATTCATAATTTCTATGGTTGTTGGTGTGATTTGGGAACTCGTACTATCTTGATTTGTACTATCTTGATTCGCATGAATGTCATCAACATCCTCAACCTCAATATCCTCAACATCAACATCCTCAACATCGTCAAGATGAACATCATCATTCAAACAATCAACATGGGCATGTAAAAACTCATGTGTGTTGTCTTCACCCAGATTACATGTTGTCTCCCCTTGAAGAGAGCACTCATGACTATGTAGCCGAAATAGGAATATGTAGGCCTATGAGAGGGGTAAATTATTTAGCAATATTTGATTTCATCATTCAAACAATCAATATTTGATTTCATTTTTTAAGCCTCTCCTCAAAATTGAGAATTTTGCAAAGATAGAATATGCTGTCAATTTGAACCTACACATTCAACGGCAACCAATTGCAGCGGGTGTAAGGTTTGTTCAAGAATTTCGAGATTTGAGAACTGTAAGTAAATTAGTGTTTCTACCTGAAAAATACTTTAGGCTAATGGATTATATTTTTCTAAATAAAGGTATTATTTTGTTGATTCACTCTATTTTGCTAATGATACATTTAGGAGATTTATAGAGGATCGGTCGATTGGAATTTGTTGTTTGACGAAGGCTGTCATGCAGTTATTGTAATTGGATTTGGAGTCGATCCTACCGGCGAGAAATATTGGATCATAAAAATAAAAAATTCTTATGGTGAGGAATGGGGAGAGGGCGCTTACGGAAAAATTAGTCAAAACATTATTCATACCCCTAGAGGCTCCAAATACTAGGGGTGTTCAAAAAACCCGCAACCCACGAAACCCAACCCAACCCAACCCAACTTTTCGGGTTGGGTTGGGTTTTTTTTTAATATGGGTTGGGTTGGGTTGCTATTTTGAAAAACCGAATTTTCGGGTTGGTTCGCGGGTTGAACCAAATTTGGCTCGGTTCAACCCGAACCAACCCGAATTCAATATATTTAAAAAAAAAAAAAATTATATATATAATGAATTCAATATATTTTTTTTAAAAAAAAATCATTCGGAGATTTTGAAAGGAAAATCAATGATTAATGATAATTTTGGAAAGAAAATCAAGGATTAAGGAATTTCAATGGTAATTTTGAAAGAAAAATAAGAATTAAAATTTTTTATTAACGGTATTTTTTAAGTTAATTAAAAAAATCAATATGTATTAATTAAAAAAAAAAAAAAAAAAAAAAAAAAAGAGGTCAACCCGCCAACCCAACCCAACCCAACCCGAAAATTGAAGGGTTGGGTTGGGTTGGGTTGACAGAAATGTTGGGTTGGGTTGGGTTGAGAATTCACCAACCCGAAATTTTTGGGTTGGGTTGAAAAACCCTCCAACCCAACCCAACCCAACCCATGTACACCCCTACCAAATACTTACTTGAGAAATTCACTTATCCAACTAATATTGTGTTGAACTATTAGTTAGACGCAAATATGTTGTATTTGAGATATTGTTTGAGATATTGGAACCTTAGACTTGGTGCTTATCATTTAATGACTTACATTTTTTTATGAATTTCCTTCTGGTTGAGTATTTATTTATTTATTATTATTATTTTTTATTTTATTTTTAAGCCGACAATTTCTTTTTTTTTAGGTATAATGAGTGACAAATTGAACTCTAAGGGGGCGTTTGGCCCAAGGAGTTGGGGGGAGTTGGAGTTGTTTTGTCTGGAGTTGTTTAGTCTGGGGAGTTGTTTAGTCTGGGGAGTTCTGAGGTATGTATGTTTGGGGCAGGGAGTTGTTTAGTCTGGAGTTATGAAGTCTGTGGTGTGTTTGGAGCAGGGAGTTGTTTAGTCTGGAGTTATGAAGTCTGAGTTTATTTTAGCTGTTTTCTTCCGCACAATTTTTTTCTACAAACTTTCAAAATTTTCTTATTAAGGACTTCTTCCAATTCCAATAAATTCTAAAAATGAAATATTTTATTTTTATTTTATCTATCCTTGACAAATTTCTTTGAAGACAACAAAAAATAATTTTGAACACAATATTTGACATTATTTTTTCACATTAATTATAAAATATATAT
This sequence comes from Herpetospermum pedunculosum, assembly GCA_028017165.1. Taxonomy (NCBI): domain Eukaryota; kingdom Viridiplantae; phylum Streptophyta; class Magnoliopsida; order Cucurbitales; family Cucurbitaceae; genus Herpetospermum; species Herpetospermum pedunculosum. The sequence goes on from CM051528.1 coordinate 69,787,320, forward strand.
ATATATATATATATATTTTGTTAGGACTCATCCTTAATTTTATGAATTATAAGATTGTCTACCCATAAGTATAGTCTATTCATGTGTCAAACATTTCTCCGCCTCCCATTGACAGAGAGTTTTTTTTTTTTTTTTTTGATAGCTATTGACAGAGAGTTGTTGAACCTCAAGTTCTAAAATCTGAGTTTATTTTACTAGTTTTTTCGATACAATTTTTTTTCTACAAACTTTCTAATTTTCCTTATTAAGGACTTTTCCTAATAAATTCTAACAATGCAATTTTTTATTTTTATTTTATCTACTTTCCAAATTTCTTTGGAGATAACAAAAAATAATTTTGAACACAATACTTCAAATTTATTATTATTTTTTAAAGACTCAATCTTTAATTTTTTAAATTTTATGAATTTTAGAAGTGAGATTTTGTTTTTGTTTTTTTAGTGTAAGTATATTTTACAAATTTCTCTAAAGAAAAAAAAAACAACACATAAACATATTTATGTGTCAAACACGTTCTTCCTCGCTTCCACCCACTTAAACTCATAATTTCATATGCACTACACCTAGAACCTATTTTCTATAATTTTTCATATTTTTATTATCAAGAACTTCTTCCAATAAATTTTAAGAATACGATTTTTATGTTTTTTATTTTATGTATCCTTTACAAATTTATTCGAAGATAACCAAAATAACTTTGATTACCATACTTCACCTTTTTTTTTTCAATATCACTCACATTAATTATTCATTTTATTTGGATAGTTTTGAAATAAAACAAATAGTCGTACAATAGTCGATTAACTATTACGTGTGAATTTGAAAGATTTTAATCCATTAATCTAAGTGAATCCAAATAAGCTATATTTTTATATTTTTATTTCTTCTTGAATACTACATTTTAAATTTTGTTTAAGTACCAATTTTAATTTTAATTCAACAATTTAATTTATATTTAAAATAAAAAATAGGTTGAATTGCATTTTTAGTCATTTTACACCTTTTGTCTAAATTATGTTTTTTTTTTTTTAAATAATTAAAAAATATTGTAAAAGGAAGAAAGAGAAAGAAAGGAAAATGAAGGAGAGTTGAATAGTAATTACTGTAGAAGTCTGGGGAGTTGAATAGTAATTACTGTAGAAGTCTGGGGAGTTGATATTTTTTGTCCGAGTTAAACAACTCCTTGGGACAAACGGGGAGTAAGTTTACTCCCCACAACTCCACTCCCCCCAACTCCGTGGGCCAAACGGCCCCTAACAAATTTAAGGATTGAAATGATAGAATCTTGTAAAAAAAAAAACAAAAACAAAAAAACCATTTGTATGTTGTAAAAAAAATAGAAGATCTCCATAAGATTAAAAAGAAAAATTAATTGACATTTCAAAAAACACATATTCAGCTCCAATCAATACGCACATGACAATTTCAATCCCATGTCTTTAAAAAAAATAAAAATAAATAAATAAATAGTGAATTCCAAACTAACAAACATTTTTGCTTTGTTATAAAAAAGCTTCATATTGCAAAGTTTGATCTTGATTATCATACAAAACACATATAAACACCAAAGGTTATAGGACAGGAAAGAGTAATATCAAATATGTATCCAATAATTTTAAAACTAAAATAAGCTTTTTTTTTTTTTTTTTTTTTAAGCCAATAGATTGTCATACTTTTTTTTAATGAAAATGAATTTTTTTATAATAGCATTTTTCATTTGCATATGACTATATACTTTAGGGATCTATATACGTTTTAAAATCCAGCAATTAATTTTCAACATGCATCATAGTTCAATAAGTGAATACAACATTAACATCAAAAGTGGAGTCTCGACCATTACTGTTGTCTACTATATTGGTTTATTGTAGATATAAACTATTGAGACTGTGAATAACTCAACCTCCTATATAATGAAGTGCTGAGAATGATAGATAATATTTATGAAAACATGATTAAGACCAATCAATCAGGGCAATAGCTTGCAAAAGTCAACTTCAACAGCTGTGATACCATCGAACACCCGAGCTTGAAATGTTGTGGTTGGTTGGTCACAAGGAGATCCACTCGGCTTTGCCTTGAAGGTAATAAAATAAAGCAAGCCAGCCGCAACCGCAGTATTCACCTTTACGTATTCTACAATCTTGAAGCTTGTATCCTACACCAAAACAACAAATCGTTTTATCACAACTATTAATAAACTTGAGAATTCGAAGCAAAGATTCACATAATACATTTTGATCGTTGTACTGTTTAATGGATAATTCTCCAACCCGATCAATGTCTTCTTTGAATCGTTCTAAGTTGAGCATAGGCTCAATCCTACCGAATGCATAAGTATTCGGAAAATATGGAACATCAAACCCCTACAATGCATTAAATGAGATTGTTAAAATTTGCATATTGTTGCACTAAAGGAAAGAAAACAAGAAAAAAAGGGTTGCAAAATTTTCAAATAAAAAAACCTCGCTCTCTGCCTCCGCTTTGTAATATTGTTGAAACTGTTCATCAGTCATCTCATCGTCACTATCAGCAGCAACAAAAGAATTCAGGCAGGCAGTGGAATCGTTGTTCGACTTTTCGAAATTTGATGGTGAAGCCATCTAAGCAATAATGATAATTCCTTGCAGGATAATCAAACCAAAGGTCAGAATAGAATAGTGTGGTGACATAATAAAAGCAAAGTACATTATGGAGTTGTAATGTGTTTATGCAGTCAAAAACATTTATAAACAAATAGGACTTTGTATAGCTCAGAGTCCGACAAAGTTTAAGAAAGATACAAACAAAACACTTATTCTTCACTCCTATAACTATAATAATAAACGAAGAAGAAGATGTAGATTCGCAAACATGTACACTTCACAGATTTCTTAGCTTAGCAAATTTCACAATTCTAAAGTTTTGAAACAATTTTATTATTCATATATTTAATCTGAAGTTTCCAATAAAATCATAAATGGTTTCACTCTAGTTATGTTTCTTTTTTCGTCGTAGTAGTTAAAAATCAGTGTTCAATGTTGTCTTCACTTCTTTAATAGGTCGAAGCAATCAAACTTAGTAGCATACTACAAATCTACAATTATTTAGCCTTTCAACCATACATATATATATATATATATATATATATATATATATATATATATATCTGTTTGGAATTTGTAACTAACAATGGATTTTCCTTATAGTTTGCTTTCAAAACCAAAAAGTAAGAGAGATACCTAGATGAAACAAGATCAATATAACATTAAGGATAACAATGCCCGGATGCACTTAGTAAATTTATGTCAGTTGTGATAATTACATGACTTAAACAATGAGAATTGGAAACAAAAAGTAACAGGAAACTAACAAAATAGGAAAACTAAGCATTGGAGTAAAAGGATTAAAACAGAGAAAAGGAAAAACAGAGTATAGACTGGAAAAAAGAAACAAAGGCGTTCCTTAGGATCAATTCAAAAGGAAAGATTCTTGCATTCATGATCTCACTACACGATTAAGCACATACTACAAGTTTAAGCACATACATCATGACTTCTTTGACGTATATAATTCATATAAGCAATCTTTTTCATAGCACATTAATGATACTGTGTCTAGATTCTCCCTTAGCCTTTGATAGCACAAATTGAGATGTGAAAGGCTTTTCTCAAACACTTGCATCTTGGCAGGCAGGCCACTTAAAATGTTAGGTTGAAAGTGCTTTCCGCCATAGAAATCAAATTAAAAGAAGATATTATATAACCCAAAAAAACTTTAATGTAGATTAACTCATTCAGATGTCAAGTTATCATTAACAATCAAATTTTCCCATTTCCAGTTTCTATAATCATTCTCCATTTGATAAATGAAAGAAATACAGACCAAAAAAAATGGTCATCTCCTGTCAATTCACTATAAAGATATTATGATTTCCTTCAAGTTGAGTGATAAAGATAGTATCTATAAAAGCATATCCCTCAACCAAATCTTTAGTCTCAAACACAAATTTCATAATGGAAATGGCAAGGAAATATCCATTTTACAGTAGAAAAGAAGAGAAAATGTATACACAGGACATGGATAATTGAAGAGAAAAAGCAATTAATCAAATACCTAGGGAAGGAATTGTATTGCAGATGGAGGATCGTTGTCGCGCCGCCGCTGTCCGTGCAGACTCGGGTTGCGCTGCTCGTAGAACGCCGGCGATGGGAGGACGATGCTGGGCTGTCGAGTTTCCGCCACCGCTCGTCAGAGGAGAACGGTGAAGAGGTTGAATGAGGGGAGGAGAGAAAAGAATGAAAATAATTTTAGTGTTTTCTTTTGTTTTTCTTTTCTTTGCCGATTACCAAATAAACAAAAGGAAATAGTTTTTGAGTTTTGTTTTAACTAATTTCCTCATTTTTATTAAAAATAAATAAACCCAACTTCTTGAATGAAAAACAAGAGAAAATCTTCATGTCCAAAATTATAGAAATTTAATTTCTCAAGTATTAAATCTAATTAATATAAAAATTCCAGGAATTTAAAAGCATATTTAACTCTAAAATAGCCTAATTTTAGAACGTGAAACCCTGAACGGCTGAACCGAGATCCTTACTAGCGAATGACGACCTTCACTTAAACTACCGAAAACCTACGCCTATTATCTCTACAACCACTTTTAAAATTAATACTTATTTTCCTTCTTTTGTTATTAGTTAATTAATTCATTTTTAGTTGTTAATTTAAGATATATATATTTTAGCTATTTTTAATTTAGAATTTAGAAGAATGGAGATTAGGGTTTTGTATAAAATATCTGTTTTCTCTCCCCAGTTTGATCCATTCCGCGGCTATTCTATTCGTCTTCTTTTCTTGTGATCAGATCACAGTAGGTAACTCCTTCGCTTCAATCTCTTTAAATTCTTGCTCTATTTCACTAAAGCCAAACGAAATCGTCTGTTTTTATTATTATTATTATTATTATTATGGATCTAAAGAGTGATTTAAGTTTGATGGGTTCTGGACCCAAACCCGAAATGGTCTACTCGGAGCCATCTGCCTTTGACCGAAGGCGTGAGATGAACGACGAAGAGATAGAGGAGTACTATGAAGCTGCAAACGAAAGCGAGGTATTATTCTTTCTTTTCAATAATATATAATATTATATATTTAATACAAAATTTGCATTTCATATACATAACAGGGTTTCGATGTCCCGTATTTTCCTGATTCCTATGCCTTTGGTATTATTACGCCCATGACCTCCTACCCAGAATTTCCATTACCAGAGGAGGTTACAGAATCCACATTGGCAGCTATTCAACATTACAACCACCATAATGTATACATATTTATTTGTCTTCTCCTTTGGAAATTAATTTATTTATGCTTTTTCTTAACTTTATTGTGTATATATATAGGGTACAAATTTAGAGTTGGTGAAGATTGTGAAGGCAAATAATAGAGCTGCATCTGGTATCATATATTACATCACCTTCGAGGCCAAAGAAGTTGGAGCTGAGTCCCCCACTACAACCTTCCAAGCTCGTGTCTTACTTGGTGTTCCTCATTCAGTAAACGTCGAGCTCTGCCGCCCAAAACCAAAACCAAAACCTTCTCTTTAATTAAACACTCTCATCAAACTCATTTTTAATAATGTTAAGCGAGCATGGCTCAGTTGGCATGGTTCGAATTCTCCCACCTCATTGTGCTCAAAAAAAAAAAAAAAAAAAAAACTCATTTTTAATAATTGTTGGACTCGTTGGACTCACTTTTAATTATTATTATTAGCATATTTAGATTTTATGCATACCTACCTCATTTCAATGTTTAATAGCTTACCGTGCCCTGTGGCTTTTGTTAATTTATCTTTATTATTATTTCATTTTAGTATACTTAAAACGGAATGGGATTTAGTTTATTCCATATATGAAATCTTTACTAAATTTACCTAGATAGCCCAGAGTGGGGGTTGATTGATTCTGCACCGTGCAAACGGGGTATGTATGATTTAAAATATTTAACTGCATTATATACCGCCTATAAAGGCAAATTTTTGCCAAATCGAGCATAGCTCAATTGGCATAGGATTGAGCCGGTGACCAAAAGGTCATGGGTTCAATCCCCGCATTAATTAAACTACCGTTCCAAAAAAAAAATCTTTACTAAATTAGTTTAGAAAAAATAAAATCTAATTCCACTTCAACCTTTTCTTATTCACGAAAAGTGTGGATACATATAACATTCACATTCCTCACTTTTTTGACCAACCATGTAGGTTATTAACAAACTTTAACAACATGCTTGAAAAGTACTCATTTCGGGTTTGGGTTTTGGAAATTTACAGTTTAGAGAACGAAAAGTGTTTTCCTTACGGATTTTGATCCTAAAGCAATGGAGCTGTGTAGGTTAATGAAGTTCTTGAACTCAACAGTAAAAAAAGAAAGTGAAAAATGTACTCATATTAAAAAATAACCAAAATGACCGTTTTTGACCAAAATTGGAGGACTATAATAATCAATTTTTTCATTTTTTAATTCAAGAAAAAAAAGAATGTAGTTTATTCACGATTTTCAACAACATGCTTGAAACTCGGTTTAGAAAACGAGTTTGAGCTGTAGATTAATGAAGCTCCTAAACTCAACATTAAAAAAAGAAAGTAAAAAATGTACCCATTAAAAAATGACCAAAATGACCGTTTTTTACAAAAATTGGAGGACTATAGTAATCGATTTTTTTTACTTTTTTTAATTCAAGAAAAAAGTGTAAAATCATATAAAATTTACATTCCTCACTTTTTATTGGACCAAGAATGTAGTTTATTCACGATTTTTAACCATGTGCTTCAAAAGTACTCTTTTCGAGTTTTGAAAACTTACGGTTTAGCGAACGTTTTAAGGGTGTTTTTTTTTTAAGGATCTTGATCCTAAAGCTATGGAGTTGTAGGATATAAAGAACATAAACCCAATATTAAAAAAAGGAAGTGAAAAATGTACTCATTAAAAAATGGTCAAAATGACCGTGTTTTTTAATAATATTGGAGGACTATAATAAACGATTTTTTGACTTTTTTTTTTAATTCACGAAAAAAGGTGTATATTCATATAAACTTAGCATTCTTCAGTTTCTATTGGACCAAACATGCAGCTTATTCACAGTTTCTTTCGGATTTTTGGAGGTTTACGTTTAGGGAACGAGTTTTAACGTATTTTTATTACGATTTTTGTCCTAAATATATGGGTGTGTATATTAATGAAGCTCCTAAATTCAACATTGAAAAAAAGAGAGGAAAAAATGTACACATTCAAAAAAAAAAAAAAAATGACCATTTTTAGACCAAATTTTGTGAATTATAGTAAACGATTTGTTTACTTTTTTTTTTAATTCACTAAAGAAGTGTATATTTATATAAACTTAACATTCCTCACTTTATATTGGACCAAACATGTATCTTATTCACGGTTTTCAACCACGTGCTTGAAAATTAATCCTTTCGAATTTTAGAATTTTACGATTTAGGAAACATAAGGTGTTTTTCTTACAGATTTTGGTCCTAAAGCAATAGGGTTGTAGGTTAATGAAGCTCCTAAACTCAACATTGAAAAAAGAAAGCGAAAATTGTACTCGTTAAAAAATGATCAAAATGATCGATTTTGACCAAAATTGGAGGGCTATAGTAAACGAATTTTTGACTTTTTTTTTTAATTCACGAAAAAAAGTGTATATTCATATAAAATTCACATTCCTCACTTTTTATTGGACCAAGCATGTACCTTATTGACGGTTTTTAATAACGTGCTTGAAAATTAATCCTTTCGAGTTTTGAAAATTTACGGTTTAGAGAACGAGTTTTGTGGTGTTTTTCTTACGGATTTTGGTGGAAAAGCTATGAGGTTGTAAGTTAATGAAGCCCCAAAACCCAAGATTGAAGAAAGAATGTGCAAAATGTACTCATTAAAAAATGACCAAAATTACCGTTTTTAGACCCAAATTTGAGAACTATACTAAACTATTTTTTGATTTTAGGAGAGAGAAATTAGTTGGGAGGAAAAAACGTAACAATTAGAAAATCGTTTGAATTATTTGAAATTATTTGAATTGTAATGGTTATTTTTTGTAGTGAAAAATTGTGTTAGCGTTTCTGTTGGGGTATATAGGCATAATTAAACCTATGATTACATGGTTCTAACTCTAAAAATGGTGTATTGAAAAGGATACACTGTCATGTTGATTTAAAAATGAAAAACCAAATTTCCTAATTTAAAATGAACGACCTAAAATGATTTAGAAATATGTTACATCCTCCAACAACAATGTCTAATCAGTATTGAGATCTCCAACAACATCAAATAATCTACGACAATGTCTAATCAGTATTGAGATCTCTAACAACATCAAATAATCTAAATAGGTTAAAAACGGACAATTGTGAAATGGGGGCCTTTATTATTAAAAATCAAGTTTCATGTCTTTAGATAGCCTTGTGATCAATGATTTCTCTTCCTCGTTACTAAAAAGGTTAAAAATGAACAATTGTGAAATTCTTTTTGGACATCCAGTGCGATAAATTTAACGATAAAATTGTTGAGTTGAGCAAGGGTTGAATTACATATGTTGCGTGAAAATAATCCTTTTAGGGTTTTGGAATTTTGGAGATTTACGGTTTAGGGAACGAGTTTTAACGTGTTTTTCTTACGAATTTTGTTCCTAAATCTATGGGGTTGTAGGTTAATGAAGCTCCTAAACCCAACATTGAAAAAAGAAAGGTAAAAATGTACTCATTAAAAATGACCAAAATGACCGTTTTTAGACCAAATTTGATGAATTATAGTAAACCATTTTTTGACTTTTTTTAATTCACGAAAGTAGTGTATATTCATATAAAATTAATATTTCTCACTTTCTATTGGACCAAGCATGTAGCTTATTCACGGTTTTCAACTACGTGCTTGAAAATAATCCTTTTAGGTTTTGGAAATTTTTTGTTTAGGGAGAGAGTTTTAAGGTGTTGTTCTTTCGCATTTTGGTCCTAAATCTATGAAGTTGTAGGTTAATAAAGCTCCTAAACCCAACATTGAAAAAAGGAAGTGAAAAATGTACTTATTAAAAAATGACCAAAATGACCATTTTTTACCAAAATTGGAGGACTATAATAAACGATTTTTTGACTTTTTTTTAATTCACAAAAAAAAGTCTATATTCATATAAATTTAGCATTCCTCAGTTTCTATGAGACCAAACATGCAGGTTATTCACAGTTTTCAACCACTTGTTTCAAAATTACTCCTTTCGGGTTTTTGGAGATTTACTGTTTAGAAAACGAGTTTTAACGTATTTTTCTTACGAATTTTAGTCCTAAATCTATGGGTGTGTAGGTTAATGAAGCTCCTAAATCCAACATTGAAAAAAGAAAAGAAAAAATGTACTCATTAAAAAAAAAAAAAAAAAAAAAAAAAAAGACCAAAATGACCAAACATGTATTTTGTGAATGATAGTAAAAGATTTTTTTTTTTTTTTTTTTTTTTTAATTCACTAAAGAAGTGTATATTTATATAAACTTAACATTCCTCACTTTCTATTGGACCAAACATGTATCTTATTCACGGTTTTCAATCACGTGCTTGAAAATTAATCCTTTCGGGTTTTAGAATTTTACGGTTTAGGAAACGTAAGGTGGTTTTCTTACACATTTTGGTCCTAAAGCAATGGGGTTGTAGGTTAATTAAGCTCTTAAACTCAACATTGAAAAAAGAAAGCGAAAATTGTACTCGTTAAAAAATGATCAAAATTATCGATTTTGACCAAAATTGGAGGACTATAGTAAACAAATTTTTATTTTTTTTTTAATTCACGAAAAAAATGTATATTCTTATAAAATTCACATTCCTCACTTTTTATTGGACCAAGCATGTACCTTATTGACGGTTTTCAATAACGTGCTTGAAAATTAATCCTTTCGGGTTTTGAAATTTACGGTTTAGAGAACGAGTTTTGTGGTGTTTTTCTTACGGATTTTGGTGGAAAAGCTATGAGGTTGTAAGTTAATGAAGCCCCAAAACCCAAGATTGAAGAAAGAAGGTGCAAAATGTACTCATTAAAAAATGACCAAATTTACCGTTTTTAGACCAAAATTTGAGGACTATACTAAACTATTTTTTGATTTTAGGAGAGAGAAATTAGTTGGGAGGAAAAAACGGGGTTTTTTATATTAATAATTTAGTTTAATAAAATAATTACAGAAATAGGGTAGGTTTGAAAGTATTTACAAAACTAGGGTACCTAAATCGTGTACCATGGACACGATTTCCAGTAATCGTGTCCAATGTATACGACTTGGGGGTAACTCGTGTACCATGGACACGAGTTTTATAAATATCGTGTACCATGCACCAAACTCGTGTACATGGTACACGAGTTCCAACTACCGAGCTGCTGCCATATAAGCGTTCCACGTGGTTGGCATGTCACCGATATCGTGTCCAAAATGTACACGAGTTACCCCATAACTCGTGTCCTTGGTACACGAGTTACTCCATAACTCGTGTCCATGGTACACGAGTTATCCTATAACTCGTGTACCATGAACACGATTTCTCGAACTCGTGTCTATGGTACACGATTTAGGTACCCTAGTTTTGTAAATACTTTCAAACTTACCCTATTTCTATAATAACTTTATTAAACTACATTATTAATATAAAAAATCCGAAAAAACGTAACAATTAGAAAATCGTTTGAATTATTTGAAATTATTTGAATTGTAATGGTTATTTTTTGTAGTGAAAAATTGTATTAGCGTTTTTGTTGGGGTATAAAGGCGTAATTAAACTTATGATTACATGGTTCTAGCTTTAAAAATGGTGTATTGAAAAGGATACCCTATCATGTTGATTCAAAAATGAAAAACCAAATTTCCTAATTTAAAATGAACAACCTAAAATGATTTAAAAATATGTTACATCCTCCAACAACAATGTCTTATTGCCAACAACATCAAATAATCTAAATAGGTTAAAAAGGGACAATTGTGAAATGGGGGCCTTTATTATTAAAAATCAAGTTTCATGTCTTTAGATAGCCTGATCAATGATTTTTCTTCCTCGTTCCTAAAGAGGTTAAAGAGGGACAATTGCGAAATTCTTTTTTGGCATCTAGTGCGAGAAATTTGACGATAAAATTGTTGAGTTAAGCAAGGGTTGAATTACATATATGTTACGTGCATTATGCAAGACCTTAAATGTTGTAGATGAACAATCATTTCATCGTTGAGTTGAGCCAGGGTTGAATCACATGTTACGTGTGCATCGCGCAAGACCTTAAGTTGTTGTAGATGAACAACGATTTGCTTTGTGAAATCTAGTGTATGAGTAAATGAATCCCACGTCTTTGATTTTTGTAACCTTAACATCATGAATCCGTAAATAACATATTAACCATTTCGTATTAAGCAGAAAAATGAATTGAAACAACTTTCGAAAAACAAGATTCTTATGTGATATTTTTTGGTTGTTAGGAGATTAAAAAAAAATCAATTATGTGAGCTAACCGTAAATACCGTTATCTACCAGGCATAACGGGTCTCTCACACCCTAAAATCAATAGTAAACTTAGTTAGCTATATTTCGTTTCCATTTTTTTTTAATGTAGTTATTCATAACAATTTCTTAAAAAGAATTAGAGTATTAAAAAAGATAAACTAATAATAATAGTAATAATTAAAAAGACCCAAGAAAAGAAAATTGGAGAGAAAGAAGAGAAATTAAAAAATAATTATTTTAACTCAAATTAAAATTAATTAAATAAAAAAATAAAATAAAAAGTCCATGGATTTAGGTTTAGGAAGTCTCTCAACTCAAACAAGGGTTGGACTTAGGAACCCTAACCCACACCCTAAGTCCAACCCACAAAACAAATAGACTCTTAGATTATAATCTATTTTTATTTACATGCACGTATTATATGTGTATAATTACGATGTGGTAGGCAATATAAAAGACGGTATTTTTTTAATATAAACTTTACAACTTTTCATGTTTTATGTAGATAAAATTTGTTGGAGATGAAAAAGTGTATATTTGATTGAAATGATATATATAAAAAAAAAGAAAAACTAAAGTAAATTAAACTCAACAAACAAGAAAATAAATAATAATGAGATGTGGGTTATTTCTTATAATTTTTAAAGACAAAAAGGGTTTAAAGAAAGCCCACCACATAATCACATAAATCTTATTTTAATATCCAACACCAACATTGTGTCAAAAGCATAATCCCAAATCCTAAACAAAATCCATTAATTAATTGGCAAGTAGAAAATAAAGAATGTTTTTATGTCCCATGACAAGTGGGACGCCACGTGGCGGTTGAGATGAAAGGAATTGGGTAAGATTGGGTGAGTTGGCAAAGCGGTACACGTAGGACGAAAATGAAATGCTTCTTCTAAACTCCAAAGGCCATTTTAAGCATACATGGCCTTTTCCCTTCGGGGGGAATTTATAGGGTTGGTTTATCCTTTTCCACGTAGGATCAAAAAGATCGCCCTTTCCTTATAAGATATTTCCTTTCATTCCAAAAAGGTAGGGCCTACGTGGATTTTTCTACAGTTTTTTATTTTTGTAACATTTCTCCGTTGCATCCCTTCGCTATCAGTTGAACAAGTAAACTCAACTGTTTATTTCTTGAATGGATGTTCAAACTTTTAATTCATTACTTTTGTATATAATATCTAAATCTAGTTTGGCTCCTACAAATTTTATTCGATTTTCGATTTTTGACTTTTTTTTTTTTTTTTTTTTAGTGTCTATTTTAGATTCTAAAGTTTTTAAATAATTATTTTTATTTGAAGTCAATTTCAACTTACTTCAATCATCTGTACATGTCTAAATAAGTTAATTGCACATATTTAAAATTATTATGTCATTCATTTGTTAAACATTGGATGATAATTAGAATAACAATACGAATCGGACGGATTTACTGTAGACTCCGGAGGTTCAAGAAGTTTCAAGCACCTAGCCCCATTCGATTCCTAATTAACATGTTTTAGTTACTATTTACAACCTTGATAACAAATCTCTAAATACTTTTTTGTTTATATAAATATATATATGGTTTAAAATGTTATTATTTTTTATTGATTTACAAATATAAAGAAAACTATTATTTTAAAATGATTTAGAGTTTTATTTTATAAAATTTTAAAATAAATGGTAAGCGATTTTTAAATCTATCTATCAAATAATTTTAAAATATAAAATAATAATAAATATATAGAATTATATTTTTATTCCACTTTCTTAAATAAATTTGACATTTTTTTATATCATGAATAAAAATATTTGTAAATGTTAGTAAATATTTTTTAATAATTAATTTATAGTTGTTATAAAATAATAAATTATAAATATTATTTTAAGTTTCATTTTTTTTATATATATATATTTGTATAAAAATAGGTTAAAATATCATTTTGGTCCGTATATTTTGGTTGTTTTATTTTAGTTTTGTATCTTCAAATGTCTAAATTTAGTCTACTTATTTTCTATAAATCTTAAATTTAATCTCATTGTTGGTCTCTTGTTAACATTAAAAAAAATAATTTATACTGAGTATAAATAACAAAATGATATTTTAACTTAAAAGTTATCGGTACCCGACCCAAAGTTCTCGATCCACCACTAAATACAACTAAAAATGTTATAGTGATAATTGTTTGAAAATTTATGAAATAACCTATAAGAAAACTTTATTGGTTGTAAATTAAGTTTTTTTTTTTAAACAACACAAATAAAACTTAGGATAGAAAGAGGTTTCGAGACAAGTCATTCAGGTGAGCTTCTCATCCACTCTACACAACTCCTCATCACTCCACTAAGGTGGACTTCCTCCCCAACTTCTCATCCACTCTACAACTCCTCATCACTCCACTAAGGTGGACTTCCTCCTCACTCTGCCTATAACTGCTCATTACTAACAATATGAGTCAACACATGAATAACTCGATTTTGAGAATGTGAAATATCATCAAAAGAAAGTGTTGCACCAGGCATCAACAACAAAAAAAACCACTTCAGAGAAATCTTCATCTTCACCCATGATAATCTTGATCACGTGGAGACAGTCGAAGTCTACATGAATTTGATTAGAACGATTTTGTAGAATGAACTCGATTCCCACCCAAATAGCCTGATCGAGTTCAAGGAACGCTAATCAATCACTATTTCCTCAATGAGTGACAACCAGCAAATTAGATGATTGGACAAATCGAGTCTCAAATCATCTACGCAATTAATAGGAATTCATAGAAAAACATGAAACTCATAATTTGAATTTAGTTAAACCAAGTTTTGGATATAAATTAAAATTTTCTGATTAATTAATTTTTAAAAAGAAAAAAGATAGAGAAGAATTGGAAATTTGGACAGTTGGCAAAGAATTGAACGAACGCGTTGAGGTTAGTATTAGTTGGATTTGGTCGGAATTAAAATCCAAATAATTTTTGTATATTCTCAAAATTAAACTAATTTAACATATGTTGATAAAATGCAATTTCAATCCCTGACCATTCTCCGAGTCCGGATGGCACCCACCATTTTACCTTACGCGCATTTTGGAGCGCGTGTTCTTCACGCTCCCCTTCTTATCTGACTGTTTGCTTCGTCTTCGTCTCCCACTTCAAACTTCCCTCTCCTTCTCCATCTCTATATATATATATTCAATGGTGTCAATTCAGAGCCAACCCAATCTATCTTCTCCTTCCCTTCATCGATCTCACTCATGGAAGCCTTTCATCTTTCCTTCGAGAATCACTCACATTCTCACTCCGCCGCCGTCAAGAATCGGAGACCGGAGTTTCAACAGTTGCCGGAGCCGGATATTCATATCGCTACCTCCGGTGGACTTCGGATTCCTGCTCATTCCGCCATTCTGGTACTCCATCGGACTTCTCTTTCTCTTTCTTTATTCTTTTGTTGCTAATCTAGTCTTATCCTGAATTTCTAGAACTTTCGCCTTAAATGTCGGTTGATTGCAGTTAGACCTAATGGATTAGGGTTCGGAGATTCCGTTTTTTTATTTAATCGTCTGCGATTTGTTGAATTTGCATTGGATTGAGGAATCTGATTTCGTTTTTCAATTGAATTTGATTTGGATTATAGGCACCGGTTTCATCGGTATTGGAAAACCTCATCGACCAACCGCGAAAGCACCGGAGCTCCGAGAAAGTCATTCAAATTCTCGGCGTTCCGTGCGAGGCAGTCGTTTCGTTCGTTCAATTCCTCTACTCATCTAGGTCAGTACGTAATTCCATTACTAATTCGCTATTAGAATCGGTCAATTTTTTTAATTCTGGTAGCTAGTTCAATCAGTCTTGGTAGGCTAAGTAAGTCTAAATTATCTGCGTTTGCAATTAGGTGCTCTGAGCAATCTCTGCGGAAGTATGGAGTTCATCTATTGGCGCTATCGCACGTTTACCTCGTTCCACGTTTGAAGCAGCGATGCAGCAAGCATTTGGCTCGAAAATTGACGATCGATGGCGTTATCGATATACTCCAACTCGCAAAAATGTGCGACGCACCGGATCTCAAACTTAGCTGTATGAAAATGGTGTCGAGCCACTTCAAAGCCGTCGAGAAAAGCGAGGGTTGGAAATTCCTGCAAGAACATGACCCTTGGCTCGAGCTTCAAATTCTGCAATTCATCGAAGAATCCGAAACGGTATTCAATTATTCATTGCACCATCTCTATTTCCGTTAATCTTCTTGTTCACATCTAGACAAGATATCAATTGAACTCAATTGTTAATTTTGGTTATTGATTGTTTGTTTGTGCAGAGGAAAAAGAGGTGCAGAAGGCAGAGGAAAGATCAGAGCTTGTATCTTCAGCTAAGCGACGCAATTGTGTGCTTAGAGCACATCTGTAAAGAAGGATGTACAGATGTTGGGCCACACGACGCAGAACCAACAAAGAAGCCTTGTTGCAAATTCTCGACGTGTCGTGGTGTTCAGCTTCTGTTTAAGCACTTTGCAACGTGTAAGAACAGAGCCCATGGTGGAGGCTGCTGGCGCTGCAAACAAATGTGGCAGCTTCTACGCTTGCATGCCTCCATCTGCGACCAATCCGATTCTTGCAAAGTCCCTCTTTGCAGGTAAATTCGCAGTACCCTCCTTTTACAACGCGACAAATTATTGTTGCCTGTGTTTATGCCTGTGTTTGTAGCTATTAAAATCTGTCTGTCCTAATAATTGAAAACAAAATCAAAATCAATCAATCTGGCTGGGTCGGTTTAGGCAGATCTTAAAATTTGTCTCCCCTACTAATTGAATACAAAATCAAAGTAACTTTGTAATTTTTCATAAATTATTCCCTTTTAACATACATGAAAAAACACCCATTAATCTTTACCAAACTTTGATTTAATGGTCTAAACCCTATGTTTATCATTGACTCGTAATTATTTGGTTTGAGTTGAATTGAATTGAATTAGTATGTAAGTTGATTGGGGGAAGGAATTGATCAAGACAAAACAAAACAAACGCATTCCACGTTGTTTCTTTTTATTCAATTAAATATGGTGACGGTGGGCGGTCTAAAGAAGTCCATGGCTCTTTTGAAAGAAAAGTCTTCGGCGGATGGATACCTTTTCCAAAAGCCGAATGATCAAAATTCCCTTTTCAATTTAGCGTGTTGGAGTCAATGATGGATGGTTGAGAAATTAAAATTGATGTGGTTGTTGATGTGGAGACCCAATGATGAAATTAATGAAGTTTTCAATTATAAGACCCAATTTTTAAAGTTTGGTATTGTACCCTTTTGGGTTTGTTGACAGGCAATTCAAACAAAGAATGCAACAAGAGAAGAACAAAAAAGACGATGACAAGTGGAAGCTTCTGGTGAAAAAAGTGATTTCTGCCAAAACAATTTCTTCTATTTGTCTTCAGAAAAGGAAAAGGCCACAGCAGCGGCAGCAGCAGCTACAAGGCGACCACATCAGAAGCTGCAGATTACAATCTGTCAGACAAAATCAATCTTCGCTGTTATTAACAGCTTAGAATTTTAAATGGAGACTAGACCTAGGAGACGACGAGGAGAGCCTTTCTTAAAATTTTCCTGGTTACTGGACACCGGATTCCATTTTATTTGTTTTTTTTTTTTTTATAAGGAGCCTTGAGTTTTCCTTTCAACGTTTGTATAGCCACCGGAAGGAATGGTTGTGCTTTTGTAAGAACATAGATAATAAAAAAAGAGTTCGTTTTGTTTTTATTTTGTTTGCTTCCTTTCTAAGCTTCTGTCCTTTCGCCATGATATGACCATAGCTTAACCGACATAATATATGAATTGAATTCTAGCTTAACCGATATAATATATGAATTGAATTTGTGATCCGAGGTCAAAAGTTCAATCTTCTATTCCTAGCTGTTGTAAAAAAACTTGCATTCTTCCTATGTTATCCTCAAAACGTTACTATTTCTATGCTCTTCTATTCATGGGAGAAAATAATAACACATTTCATTTAACAAGAAAATTTCTACATCTAGAAGTAATTGGGCCTATTGCAAAAGTATGTGAAGAACGTGAATCTCTAACAAGAAAGTCTGTATAAGTTTGAATTTAGTCATGTTCTCCAACAATTTTTGTTTATACTTCTTTTTGTGTGTGAATGTTACACGGCTAATGATGAGCTTACATGATATTTATTAAGTAGGTAGACATTTAGAATAAAAATTATGCCACCTAAATAGACCTTCTTTTCTTTTTTTTTTTATTTATTTATTTTTTAAATACAATGTAGTAGGTGGATTCGAACCATAGACCTCAATTAATGACTCATTTAAGGCACAAAATATATTTTTGAACAAATATCATAAACTTACAAATTTCACACAAATCTAGTTTTAAACTTACAAATTTCACACAAATCTAGTTTTAATATTTTGTTTCAATGAAATCCTACCAATTTTATACTAGTAAAAGTTTTATGATTCATTAGGCATATATAAAAATGTTTGAAGCAAAAGTGTTTTTTTTATTTTCATTTTTATTTCATTAAATAAAATATTGGGCTTAAATAAGCATTTCAATTTCATGATGATTCATTCTCTAGTTTTATTCGCTTACCAATAGCCCAAGTGGGGTTGATTGATCTTGCACACGTGCAAAAAATTACGGGACAAAAATGATTTAAAATTTGCACATGTGCAAAAAATCACACACGGGGCATGAATTTAAATGCATTATTACCGCCCAATTTTTAATATCGAACAACCACTTGGTGCAGTGGGTGAGCGCTCCGCCTAATATAGCAGAGAGTGGGGGGTTCGATTTTCAAAAAAATTATCAAACAACCACTTGGTGCAACGGGTAACACACCTAGATAGCCCAGAAATTATCAAACAACCATTTGGTGCAACGGGTAACACACCTAGATAGCCCAGAGTGGGGGTTGATTGGTCTTGCACCTGTGCAAAAAATCACGCACGGGGAAGGAATTTAAATGCATTATTACCGCCCAAATTTTGAATCGAACAACCACTTGGTGCAATGGGTGAGCGTTCCGGACAGATTTTCAAAAAAATTATCAAACAACTGGTGGTGCACTTGGTGAGTGTCACCTAGATAGCCCAGAATGGGGATTGATTGATCCGCCCACATTTTATAATTGGGTCCATAGCGTGGGCGTCAAACCGAGCATAGCTCAATTGACATAAGGTTGTGCTCTCGACTAAGAGATCATGGGTTCAATCCTCACATTAATTAAAATATCGTTGCAAAAAAAAAAAATAGTCTGTGAAAGTCTCTAAAAACTCATTAATTCAAATAAAAACGAAGCATAACACAAAAATAAACAAGATAGACTTTTGTCTAGTTTAAATTTTATAGTACTAAAAGTTTTGTGATTTGTCAAACCGAACATAACTCAATTGGCATAAGGTTGTGCTT
This sequence comes from Herpetospermum pedunculosum, assembly GCA_028017165.1. Taxonomy (NCBI): domain Eukaryota; kingdom Viridiplantae; phylum Streptophyta; class Magnoliopsida; order Cucurbitales; family Cucurbitaceae; genus Herpetospermum; species Herpetospermum pedunculosum. Next base: position 69,806,220 of record CM051528.1, read on the forward strand.
TTGACTAAAAGGTCATGAGTTTTTGTGATTCATTAGACACATTAAAAATATTTTCTGCCAACCCGAGCACAAAGTGATTAAGAATTTCTATCTTCGACCAAAATGTCAATGTTTTAAATTTCCACCGTATTTAACTAAATATATAGGTTGGAAAAAAACTTTCACAAATTAATGTTGAGAGTGGGATTTGAACCCACGCCCTTTCGGACCAGAACCTTAATCTGGCGCCTTAGACCAACTTGGCCATCTCAACTTGTTAAATAATTTTCGACTGTTTTAAATAGAAACTAAACAGGAAAAGAGAAACAATGAATTCCATAAATGTATGTTTCTGATTAATAAAAAATATCAAAGTGGTCATAGTTCTGCGGTAACTAACCTACAAAATTTGGCCGAAATGGTATTTGATCTAACTTTTCAAAATTTGGCCAACAAGAGCATAGCTCAACGGCATGATGTATGGCCTAGTGACTATGAGGTCCTAGGTTCAATCCCTCACCCCAACATGTTGTCAAAAAAAAAAAAAAAAAACCTATAAAATTTGGCCGAAATGGTATTCGACCTAACTTTTCAAAATAAACTTTTTTAACCTTTTTCAAACATTTTTTTTATGTCTCTTATTCCCTCCCCTCTCACTTGTTTAGCCTCTGCCCAACCTGTCTTCCTCCTCCCACCATGGTCCCTCTCCCCTATTTTCTTCATTTTTTTCACTTTCGATCGTCGTTTTTCTTTTTTTTTTTTCCTCTCAAATTTTGATCCACATTTGAAACAAAAATTCAATGTGCATTCTCTTTGGAATACGAAGAGCAAGAACGGTAGAAAAGAATTAGTTTTTTTAAAAAATGTTTGCTCGCGTTAGCAAAGGGTTAGAAAAATTTGTTTTGAAAAATCGAGTTAAATATCATTTCCACAAGAATTTTTGGTCAATCGTACATAAAAAAAAACTCTGGTAATTGACATGGATGCTCAAAATTTCCTTACATTTCCTCCTATTAGACCAAGTGAAAGAAGCGTCATAGAGTGGGAGGCTATTCGACCGTAGATCGGGTTCTGGGTTCTTCCCTCGAACTCCCCGAGCGGTATATCGACATACCCCACATTTGTTGTACTAAAAAAATGAATAAAAAATGTAAAAATTACAATATAACATTTTCACAAGTAGCCGTGTCTATATCACTGATCAAGAGGTCAAAAGTTCAAACTCTTACTCCATCAACATGTGCATAATTCAACCGATCAAAACATGATATCACTAATCAAGAGGTCAAAAGTTCAAACTCCTACCCCACATAGGGTTGAACTAAAATATATGTTCAAACCCTATCCAAAACCTGTTTAATGAGTTAAACCTATGGGATTGGGCTTAGTTTTAAAAAGTTGGGCTACCCAGTACAGATCCAAACAATACTCTAGACCAATTGGACTTTGGTCGAGGGCCTCCAAGTGGCCCTCACTCTTTTATGACCTTAGTGAGGAAGGGCCCAATAAGCCCAATTGAAGATCGAACTTTACTTGTTTATTAGTGAACTGGCTCCAAAAAGGGCCCAATAAGCCCAAATGGATGTTGGATAATTTGCAGAAGCAGGCGTGAACCAATTCAATTCAATGCAATTTTTATTTTAGTACAGCAAATGGAGTATGAGAATTGAGACGTCCGACCTAAGTAGTATATGTTGATTACCGTTAGATTACCGTTAAACTATGTTCACTTCTACCTAATAACTCGCTATTCAATATTCATGTGAAATATAAAAAGGAAGTGAAATTGTGGGTATGGGGATTATTGAATATTGAATAGAAAAGTTGGTTGAATGAAGGTAGAGTAAGAAATGGGTAATTGAGAAAAGTTGAGTGTGTGTTGTTTGTTTTGTTTTGGACAGTTGGATTCAAGTGGGAAGCCAATATTATAATATATATATATATATATATATATATATTTGGAAGAAGCCAGAAGGAAAATAGTGGTCTACAATTTATAAGTGCTTATGTAGATCTGTGAAGGATCAGAATCATTGGCTATCAAATTTTAGACATTAGAAAAATGAAACAAAAGCAGACACAACACAGAAGAGTGCTTATGTAGATCTGTGAAGGATCAGAACCATTGGCTCTCAAATTTTAGACATTAAAAAAATGGAACAAAACCAGACACAACACAGTAGAACCAAATCAAAGCCCTCAGCTTGAAGATTAGGGATTATGTGTTTTGTTTTTTTAAGGTTAAAGTATCGGTTTACTCCCTAAAAATTTTAGTCCGATAAATTTGGTCTATGAACTTTAAAAAATATCGAATAGATTCCTGAACTTTTAATTTTATGTCTAGATTTTTAAATCTTAAAAATATCTAACACGTCTCACGACTTTTAATTTTGTGTTCTTGACATATTAAAAAAAAAATTGATTGACCTCCTAAATATAAAATTAAATTATGTCTAATAGAACCATAAACTTTCAATTTTTTGTATCGTAGATTCGTGAATTTTAAAAACGTTGAATATGTGACAAAATTATTAAATACAAAATTAAAAATTTTAAGAATTTATTCAACACAAATGTTAAAGTTTAAGGACATAATTAGACACGTTTTAAGTTTAGGGAGCATTAAATAAGAAAATTGTAACAGATATCAATTTGAGTAAAATAATTAAAAATATAACACTTTTTAAAAAATTTACAGATATGACAATTTTTATACTGATAGTATGGTTTATCGTTGATAGACTCAATTTTTTATAGAATTTTGTCAGTGATAATAGTCTATCAATTATAGTCATATATCAACGATAGAGCCTATTGGTGATAGAAACTGATTTTTTTTTATATTTGTAAAATGTTTTAAACTTTACTAAATTTTGGATGATTAAATATTTGGAGTGAGGAAATTTGTAATTAAATTGAAAAGAAAAGGAAAGGCACGTGATTGGTGGTCGAATGGCACGGGGTTCCGGTTTAGAAAGAGAGAGAAAAAAGAATATCTGAAGACAAATATCCGCCTCTCGTTTGGATAACAAAGCCAAAAAGCATTTATTGATTTAATTTGGACTTTTTCCCTTTTTTTCTCTTATTTTTTAGCCTTTCAGAAGACAAAGAGCTACTCTTTTTCTCTCTCTCTATATATTTTTGTTCTTAAATTGGCATTTTTCATTTTTTTTAATAAAATAAATTGGCCTTTTTCATGCAACTTTAAGTATAAGTCACATCCATTTCCACCTCCCTTCAATCTCATTCCCTCTCTTAAATTTGTGGCCTCAAGTCTCTCTCTCTCTTTTAAGGTTTGGTTAATATTTATTTGAAGCCTAAACTACCCATAAATTAGGTTATTATGAGAAGACTTTGCGTAACACAATCATTATTTCACTACACTTGTACCCTTTTTCATAAATTCCTTTCACATTATTTTTTTAGACAACATGTGAGGGTAGGAACCGAACCGGTGACCTCTTAGTCACTAATCTATACAATATGTCGGTTGAACTATGCTCATGTTGGCACATTCACTCGGTCTGCATCCAAATTATCAAATAATTACAATTTTTTTCGTACATTTAATGGAATTTTTTTTCCTTTAATTATGGATAAAAAACTGAACAAAACAATTAGGTTAAATTTCAAGTTTAATTTCAAAAAATCTAAGTTTGTGTATATTTGATTCCTAAACTTTAAAAGATGTATAATAATCTTTCAACTTTCAATTTTGTATCTAATTCTTAAATATCATGGGGTTTAATCTCAATATCCATTGACAATGAGAGAGTAGTTTATGTATCTTTGTGAAGTCCCTTCGCTTTTTTAATATGAGGTCCTCAACACTAATAAGTCTCTTAATTTTAAAAAAGTCTAGTAGACACTTAAATTTTAAATTTTGTGTCAAATATGACCTCGACATATTCGCTTAATTTTTTAGAAAGTTTGATAGTCAATTAGATATAAACTTAAAATTTGTGTCTAATGGGACTATAAACTTAAAATTTGTGTCTAATGAGATCGTAAACTTTCAATTACATGTCTAGTAAATTCGTCAATTTTTATAAGCATGAAATAGGCAAATAACTTATTAGACACAAAATTGAAAATTCAATGACCTATTAAACATAAAATAGAAAATTTGGATCTATTAAACATTTTTTAAAGTTCGTGAACTTATTGGATATAAAATAGAAAGTTTGTATTTATTAGACATTTTTTAAAATTCGTGAAATTATTGAACATAAAATTGAAAGTTCAAGATTTCATTAGACACTTTTTAAAATTGACCAAATAGACACCAAACTAAAAGTTGTGTGACTATAAACTTGAAATTTCTTTTCGCAGCACGTGGTGTAGGAGATTGAACATTTGACATATTGGTCACTAATACATATATTATGTCGGCTTAACTATATTCATGTTAGCGACTAAACTTAAGCTTGTAATTTAACTCAACAATTATTAAATATTAAATTAGTCTTAATTAATAGACAAATATGAGTGACGAAATGAGGATAAGATTAGACGGGGACGTTTGGATTGAAATTGAGCTTTTAAAACCAAAAAAATAAAATAAATAATAAAAATAATAATAATAATAATAGAAGAAAAAGAGGAAAAGTGCAAAGTGCAAAGTGGGTCTTGTGATGACAGCTCATCAGTTTTTTTTTTCTCTTTAATTTTTTGGCGGAGTCTTTTTCGCAGACCAAACATTGAGAGAGGGACAGCTGTCAATCTCTCCGCCACATATTAATTATTCTCTTTTTAGGAAAATAAAAATAAAAATAAAAAAGTCGGTGTTTTGTAGTGAGCCATGAAAATGTTATCTCCTTTCAAATATGTCGGGGGCTTCATTTTTATTTTTAATACCATCCAAATCATAATTAAATAAAAATCATTCTTTTCCATTTCACATTTTCAAAAACTTTCCGTCCAGATTTTATTATTATTATTTCATTTCATCACTTTATTTGTTTTACAATCTCTGTAAGTTTGACTATAGAAGTGGTTTTTCCTTTAGATAATTAATTTAACTAATTTCCCCAAAAATTACCAATTTGATCCAAATATAAATCTGTTTTAAACAAAATACAATCTTCTGTAATATTAGAATTATTGTAATTTTTTCTTCCTAGACGACTTTCAAACATCCGTCCACATTAAACCAAAATTAATAACATATCATATATGTAGTTAAATCTTTTAGAGGCGAAGTCTATGTGTTTTGATTAATACCATATACGTCAACTACTAAAATTAATTAAACACATATACGGAAATTCCGATGGTATATTTAAAAATAAGGTAACACGATATACTTTTATTTAGAATATTCCAAGTATAAATGAAAACAAATACTTCAAATATGACACATCTACTTGCAATGTAATTTTGTAATTTATCTAAAAAAAAATCTTTATCTACCCTCCTTCCTCACTAACGTGAAACCCATAAATAGTAGGTAAATATTGTAAAAGAAATTACAAAAAACAACAAAGGTGTGTTAGTAATTTCAACCTACATAAAAAAAGAACGAATATATAGTTTAATCGTTAAGTTATGTTCAAATTGACAAATGATAATAAACTTGTATTGAATTGTAAGTAGTCTTAATTTTTCTCTACAAGTTGAGTCGTAAAATAAACTTCGATTTAGTAATTTGTAGGAGTCGTTAATTTTTATTCAAACGCATGACCGAAATTAAGAGGTCGATACTAGAATTACAATTTTAAAGTGTTAAAATTATTTGAGTGCATTTTGCATAATGGAATCCTTGATATGGTGACTATTAGAGTATGGAAGAGTACTATTTCAATCATTTGTGACAAAGACTATTGCTATGGTATAGTGTCAAATAGTGATTTCCACTAGAGAAAGTTAAAAAATATATAATCTTATGATTCTTTTGAGGGAAAATAAATAAATAAGAGAGATCCAAATGGAGAAGGATGTGATGTTAAGTGTTTGAGTTGGTGTAAAATCACAGAGGAGCAATAAGTGGTGGAATTGAATTTCACACACAAAGACAAAATACACAACAAAGATTGGGCCTTGGCTTGGGGACACATTTAATCTAATTATTATTTTATCCTAACTTTCCCCTGTCCTATGCCTCTGCCTCCATAAGGACAAGCCATTGGACATCATTTCAAAATCTTACTTCAATAATTTTAATATTTCTTTCATAAACTCAGGGTTTTTTTTAGCATAGTAAACAAAGTATTATATATGTCACACACTTTAAAAACCAATTATAATTTATTTTATTACAAAAATTAAATAGTTTCAATTTACAGGGTTAAAATTTTAGATTTTTACCATAGGTAATAAATTATACTTTTACTAAATGAGAAAACGGCGCTTATGAACTTTTAAGAAATTTGTTGCTTTTACAATAAACCAAAATTATCTTTTTCCCATAGTCATTGATGAAATAGCTTTTTTCCCTGTTAAGGAAAAAAAAATATTTTGTGAGAGAAAATGACCTCTTTGGGGTCCAGGGAGCTAACGGATAATTAATAGTTTTTTTTTTTTTTTTTTAATATAATTCTAATCGCTAAAAATCTATGGTCATGTTTATTCAACCCTTATATATATATCTATTTAGTTGTACTTATTCAACCCTTATATACTAAATATATTTAAAAAAAAAAAACTCACTTTTTTAATAAATTCCTAAACAAGACAAATTATATCTATTTAGTTGTACTTAAAAAATTCAATAAATATTTAATGGATGTTCAGGGCACCAACTTAAAATTGGGTAGACTGAGTTGCACGTTTGGCCACCAACTATTATAACTTAGAGTCAATAAAATAACTATAATGACTTCAATAATTTTTTTTTGATACTCGTGAGTGTCCGGGCCAGCTTACACGCACCACAACTAATCTCACGGGACAGACCGTTTGACCCTACAACATTTGACTGTTAAGACAATCCGTAGAAAATTAATTCCTAAGTAGGCCACCAATGATTGAATTCATTCCCTCTAGGAGAGTATTGAAGTCTCAAGGCTCTTTATCACTACTAGGTCAACCCTTGATGGTTTTCAGCGCTCCAAATATTTAAACTTGTAAAGAAAGCACATTGAGTTAGTAGGTTAAGTTTTTGTTAGTTATTGTTAGAACTGCTTAGTGTGAGTTGTAAAATCAGTTTGGGCTGTTATAAGGATTGTTATATTATGGGCCTATATATATGTGTGGCCCTCTTCATTTTAATACACATCAAGAGTAATATTCAGTGTATAACTGTGGCCTTCTTCATCTCTCTCTCTGGCTGAATCTTGACTTGGTATCAGAGCGGTTTAAGTCTCACGACTACGATTTTTTTTTCTTCCCCAAATTCATTCTCGTGCTTCCATCTGCGTAACTCTCTCTCCCTCTTCAGCCATGACTACATCTTCTTCGGAACATGCAACGTCTGGACTGGAAAATAATATGTTCTCTGGAAAGCTCATCAATCCGGCCAGCAAGTCAGTTCTTCCGAAATTGGACGATGAAAATTTCTTGTTTTGGAAATTTCAGATTCTAATCACACTTCGAGGGCACGGTTTGGAGGAATTCGTTGCGTCTGAGGTTGTAATACCGTCCAAATTTCTTCAATCAACAGGGTCGGATGAAGTGTCTACAGTTCCCAATCCGGCGTATCTTCAATGGATTCGTCAGGACAATTTAATTACTGCTTGGTTAGTAAGCTCTATGCCTAACTCGTTAATTTCTGAGATGTTAGAGTGCAAAACTGCCAGTGAAGTTTGGGCAATTTTGGCCGGAAGGTTTTCTTCTCGAATTCTTGCTCGAGTTATGGAACTAAAGTCGAAGTTAGAGAATTCCAAGAAAGGAACATCATCGCTACCTGAGTATTTTTCTCAGATCAAGAATCTGGTTGATTCTTTAGCTGCTGCGGGTAAGAAAATTTCCAGTGATGATCATGTGATGCATATTCTTGCGGGATTAGGGCCGGAATATGATTCTACTGTTTCGGTTCTTTCGGGTGAAGTTGAGACACCATCTCTGCAAAGAGTTTATTCTTTACTTTTGACTCAAGAGAGTCGTATACTTCGACACTCTTCCATCAATCCAGATGGATCGCTGCCATCAGTTCATCTTGCGGTACAACATCCATCTTCTGTGTCTTCTGGAGGAATGACGGATAGCAGTAAGAAGGATAAGAATACAGGGCAACGATCTAATAGGAGATGGAATTCAAATAGACCACAGTGTCAGCTCTGCCGGAAATATGGACATACTGTGGTGAAATGTTTCCTTCGATTTGAACGTGCCTATCAAGGCCCGAACTCTAATGGCCAGGGACAGTGGTCTCCTCCATCTGGTAATAATCAAGCTCCATCTTCCTCACAAGTCTCTGCTTACGTGCTGCAAAATGACTTGAACAAAGAAAATCAGTGGTATCCCGATTCCGGAGCATCCAACCATGTTACGAATGACTTAGCCAATTTGTCCAACAGCTCGGAATATCTTGGAGATAATAAAGTTCATGTGGGCAATGGCACAGGTTTGAATGTTCTCAACATTGGCTCTTCGTCTTTCAAATCCTATTCTAACTCTGTTTTTCACCTTAACAACTTACTCCATGTTCCTCTTATAACTAAGAATCTTATAAGTGTAAGTCAATTTGCCAAAGATAACCACGTGTCTTTTGAGTTTACTCACTCTCATTGTTTTGTGAAGGACCCTCTCACTGGCAAAATTCTTCTTCAAGGTCAACTCACTGATGGACTATACAGTTTCGATTTACGAAAAGTGGAAAAGGATCATCCCATATCCTTAGGCTCTCGGGTTTCTCCAAGATCTCCTTCTCCTTCTAAGGTTTCATCTCAAGCTTTACATAGTGCATTTTCTTTGGCACCTACTGGGAGTCTTTCTTGTTTAGCCAAATCATGTAATACATTTACTTTGTGGCATAATAGACTTGGTCACCCAGCTATCGATACAGTTCAAACCATATTGAAAAATTGTAGTATCTCTTTTTCATCAAACAATAAAAGTTCAGTTTGTCATGCTTGTGCAATAGGCAAATGTCACAATCTTCCTTTTTCAAAGTCATTAACTGTGTACAATGCTCCTTTACAATTGGTTGTTGCGGATATTTGGGGACCGGCGTGTCAAACTTCTAGAAATGAATTTCGCTTTTACATTAGCTTTGTAGATGTATATTCTCGTTATACTTGGATATATTTTCTCAAAACTAAATCAGAAGCGTTATCTGCTTTTCTATTATTCAAAACTCATATAGAAAAGCTTGTGGGTCGGTCTATTCTTCGACTACAAACAGATGGTGGGGGTGAATTTCGTTCATTCATTCCTATTCTTAAAAACCATGGGATTGAACATAGAATGTCTTGTCCTTACACGTCCCAACAAAATGGGATTGTTGAGCGGAAACACAGACAAATTGTTGATATGGGTCTTACTCTCCTATCTCATGCCTCCTTGTCCTTAGAGTTTTGGGATGATGCTTTCTCCACGGCCACGTATTTAATCAATCGACTTCCAACTATAGTTCATCAGCAAGTTTCACCTTTGAAAAAATTGTTTGGACTCAAACCTACTTACTCCTTTCTTAAAACGTTTGGCTGCCTTTGTTATCCAAACTTACGACCATATAACCACCATAAAATCGAGCCCCGATCAACTCCGTGTCTGTTTCTTGGGTATAGTCTCTTACATAAAGGGTATAAATGCCTTTCTTCATCAGACAGACTGTACATTTCTCGACATGTGATATTTGATGAGTGTGCTTTTCCTACAACATGCTTTCTAAAGACTTCCTCTCACTCATATTCCCCTTATATACCTATAAAAGGACATCCTATAGTTCTCCCTCCTATATCTTCTCCTTTATTGCAGTCCTCTGTCCTCTCCTCAAATCCGGCTGGCAATTGTCCTTCATCACATGGGAAAACGAATCTGTCCACATCAAATCCTATGATACATAGGGATAACCATCCTAGTTTGTCATCTAGTGAGTCTGAATTATCTCCATCAAGTCACTCATCTGATACTTCTTTAAGTAACTCAGAAACATGTCAGCCTTCAATATTTTCCTCTTTACCTGTTGCTTCGTCTTCCCCAATCTGTCCCCCTTCCATACCTTCATCAAACTCTTTGTCCACCTTACCTTGTCAAGTTGAGCATTCTCTTGTGCCTCTGCCCGTGCCAACTCCTACCTCAAATGTGCACTCTATGGTTACAAGGGCTAAGGATGGCATTGTTAAACCCAAAGTATTTTTGGCTGAGTATAAAGACAGTGAACCACCAAGTGTTAAAGAAGCACTTAAATGTTCTCATTGGGTCAAGGCTATGCAAGCAGAGTATGCTGCTCTTATGGCAAATGAGACCTGGATACTCACAAATCCTCCTAAAGAAAAGAAGGTGATTGGGTGTAAATGGATATTCAAAGTAAAAAGAAACTCAGATGGTTCTATCTCTCGGTATAAGGCAAGATTAGTGGCTCAAGGATTCAGACAAGAAGCTGATTTTGATTACACCGAAACGTTTAGTCCTGTGGTCAAACCCATGACTATACGGGTACTACTTACATTAGCTCTTGCACATGGATGGTCCCTACGTCAAGTAGACATAAATAATGCTTTTCTTCATGGGATTCTAAGTGATGAAGTATATATGGTGCAGCCTCCAGGGATGATTTCTTCTACACATCCGAATGGTGTGTGTTATCTCAAGAAAGCATTATATGGCCTTAAACAGGCGCCACGGGCATGGTTTGAACGTCTGAGTAAGTATCTTCACACCCTTGGCTTTGTGAATTCTCAATCAGACTCATCTTTACTGATTTGTCGTAAACATGGGCAACAATGCTATGTTTTAGTATATGTTGATGATATTGTTATAACTGGGAGTGATCCATCTGCCATTGAAAATCTGATTCAAATGCTTCATCACAAATTTTCTCTCAAAGACCTTGGAATTTTAAGCTATTTCCTGGGTGTTGAAGTAACTAATATTCCCACTGGAGGTTTGTTTTTATCTCAAAAGAAATATATTTCTGACTTACTGTTCAAAACAAATATGCATCTTGCTAATGCTGTCTCAACCCCTATGATCAGTGGGGCAGTTTTATCTGCTTTTAATGGGGAGAGGTTCTCTGATGTTAAATTGTATAGAAGCACTGTAGGAGCTTTACAATATGCTACCCTGACTCGGCCTGAGATTACATATTGTGTAAACAAAGTGTGTCAGTTCATGCACTCTCCTACTAATATGCATTGGCTTGCTGTGAAACGCATACTTCGATATCTTAATGGCACTCTTGATCATGGTCTGGTTTTTCGAAAACCAAAGGACTTTCAACTTCAAGGGTATGCTGATTCGGACTGGGCATCTGATCCAGATGATAGGAAATCCACTTCAGGGTATTGTGTTTATTTTGGTGGCAACCTGATTCAGTGGTCCTCGAAGAAGCAGACTATTATCTCTCGATCTAGTACGGAGGCTGAGTACAGAAGTCTTGCACATGTCTCTGCTGAACTAGTTTGGCTGAGATCTTTATTTTCTGAACTACATATATCTTTGGATAATCCTCCTATTGTGTGGTGTGACAATCTTGGAGCAGTTCATCTAAGTGCAAACCCTGTCTTACATTCACGAACTAAACATGTTGAACTGGATATATACTTTGTTCGTGATCTTGTCTTACGTAAACAGATTTGTATTCGTCATCTTCCAGCTACATCTCAGGTGGCTGACATCTTCACTAAGCCTCTAACAGCTGCGAGTTTCTTACCTCTTATGAACAAGCTTCATGTATCCTCATCTACATACATTGGCTTGTGGGGGGGTGTAAAGAAAGCACATTGAGTTAGTAGGTTAAGTTTTTGTTAGTTATTGTTAGAACTGCTTAGTGTGAGTTGTAAAATCAGTTTGGGCTGTTATAAGGATTGTTATATTATGGGCCTATATATATGTGTGGCCCTCTTCATTTTAATACACATCAAGAGTAATATTCAGTGTATAACTGTGGCCTTCTTCATCTCTCTCTCTGGCTGAATCTTGACTAAACTTGCTAAAAATTAACCTACTATGCAAGTCTTAAATAAGATAGTCGAACATATCAAGTAAGTGATAAATTGATGAACTTGATGATAGAAGAGGGAGCTCATTAAACACAAAATTGAAATACATGAACTAAATAGATTCAACAAAATGTAACCATTTTTGTAAGATAGGAAAAAGAGGAATAAAATAAATGAAAATAAATTATCTTATAATAAAGTGGGAAGTGAAGAAGGAAAAAAAGGGACAAGTAAGAGAGAAGAAAGTGGCGATAAGATAGGGGGTGTTTGGAGGAAGAAATAGGAACACATTGAAAATGGAAAAATAAGTGAAAAAAAGAAGAAGTCCAATTGGTCGTGGCAATGAAGCCCCTTCTCCAATAGAATTACCTATCTTCTCAAAGCTGTCAACACCATCCTAAAATATCTATTTTTTTAATTTACTTTACCAATTATCCACCCAGCCAGCATTCAATATCTTCCACAAATATATTATTTATAAAATATCTAACTTATTTCAAAAAAGAAATTGCCTTGAATTAAGGGCGGAAAATAAAAAGTGGGCCGAGAGAGTGACGCGTGTACGTGGCAAACTAAAAGCTCAGCCACAAGATTTATAAAGCCTTTCTGGAGGTTTCCATGTGGAATTAATAATTTAAAAAAAAAAAAAAAAACCAAAAATATATGCGTCTGACGTGGCAAGCTCTCCCTTTTTCCTTTTTCCTTTTTCTTTTATGCCTTCTCATATCCCATCTCCTTCTTTTCTCTCCTCTCTACTACTCTCTCCTCTCGATTCTTCTTCTTCTCTCTCGCTCTCTCTCTGTACTTTTACTTCTTTCTTTCTGAATCTCATCTTCGATTCTCCTTCGTTGCTTCTTCTTCCCCAATCTCGCTCTGCAATCGTCTTACCAGGTTTGTTTCTTTCTTTCTTTCTACTCTTACTCTTTTTCATATATCTATTCTGGGTTTCCGACTTCATTCTTTCCCTTTCTTTTTCTTGTTTGGATGTGTTTTCTGTTTACTGGGTTGGGTCCTCTGAAGAAGTCGGAATTACAAAACTATATAATACAAAATATGGCATCTGATTCATTCCCAGATTGTTGGGTCTTCTATTAACACCCTTGTGAATTTTAATTTCAGGTCCTTTTGGTGGACTCAGATTAAACTTCCTCTCCGCTTTGCTTCTCAGCCTTGTCATGGGTTTCCAGGTAATTTTTCATGGAATTTTTCTCTTCAGAGTTGATTGATTGGTAGGCTAGGTCTGCGGGTTGTGTTTTTCTTTGGTCTCCCTCTCTTTGGATTTGAGTACTGAATTCCTGTTTTTTTTTTTTTTTTTTTTGTCTCACCCCTGTGGCCCTGTTCTTTCTAAGTAATTGGAATCACAATCTTGTCCTTGTACTAATTTGGTTGGTTTCTTGTGTGCCACCAATAGAAACCTCATGTAATTTACAAGATTCCTCCTTTTGTTGGTGGATTTGTTTTACAAAGTTAACTTTTTCCCCTTCTTATGCACTTTGCTTGGCTGAGTACTACTCCTACAGACTTTACTTTTCTTTTACTGCCTAATATATTGAGCTATGCATTGCATTGTTACCAGGGTTGGAATGTTATCGGTTATGGAATGTGTTGATGTTAGTTGATGATGGAATTCTAACTATTCTATTTCATTATGGAATGTAGGAAAAGAATGAAAGCACGCTGTCTAGCGGCTCGATTGCAGCTAATGATTGCCTTTCTAATGATGGGGCACAATTGGATCCATCGATGCGTGTCAGCTCCCTATCTTCCTATGGCAATGAAAATTCATTGAAGGTAACATAATTAACTTCTGTGATTTCTCACTTCTATTTGTTTTCTGGAAGAATTTGTCTCTGATTTCATTGCATTCTCTAATGTATCTATCAACAGGTTAGGAAGCCCTACACTATTTCAAAACAAAGGGAGAAATGGACAGAGGAAGAGCATCAAAGGTTCCTCGAAGCTCTGAAACTCTATGGTCGTGGCTGGCGACAGATCAAAGGTAAGGCAGTGTGAACTTATCAGTTATCTGAATATGGTATTTTCAATACCCAACAACAACCCATCATTTAGTGTTACCTTGATCTTCCTGCAGAACATGTAGGCACCAAAACAGCTGTTCAGATTCGAAGCCATGCTCAGAAATTCTTCTCTAAGGTAAAAAATGTGCCTTTTGTTTTAGCACCCCCCAAAAAAATAAAAAAAATTACCAAACAAAATATAAAGAAGATGAAAGTGGATTTGTCGCCAAACCTTTTGAGTAATTTTCTTACACACTTTTATTGAGCAACCATTCTCACCCGAAATTTTATTTTCTTTTGTGTTTCAGGTAGTGCGAGAGTCTAGTAGCAGCAATGAGAGCTCCATTAACCCAATTGAGATTCCTCCACCCCGACCGAAAAGGAAACCACTGCATCCTTACCCTCGTAAAGCAGTTGACTCTCTCAAGGCAATATCAGTTGCAAGAGAATCCGAGAGGTCTCCATCACCAAACCTATCAGTTACTGAAAAAGAGACCCAATCACCCACCTCTGTACTCACTGCGTTTAGTTCGGATGATCAAATTTCTGCGGTTTCGGGGCAACATAATCGATGTCCATCACCTATTTCACAAGCTGTTGACATCCAGTCAACTAGATTATCCCCTGTTAGGAAGGGGGAGCTTTACCTTCCATCAAAATCAAATGGAGGAGAAGAAAAGGGAATGTTATCACTCGAATCATCCTCAGAGCGGTTCCCAGAAGACTTCTTAAATCTGGTAATTTGAAATGTCCTCTTTTAATCTTCCAATTTATTTTCCTTTATGTACTTAACTTGATGTCTATTATCTGACTTTTTTTTCTCTGTTTCTCTTGTGTGCCTAAACATCAGAAATTCAAGCCAGGATCAGCATGTAAGAAAGTAGATAACAAGTTGCATTCTCCTGTTAAAAGCATAAAGCTTTTTGGAAGGACAGTAATGGTTACTGATGACAAAAAACCATCCCCTCATGATTTTGAAGTAACTGAATCGTTGCCATTCGATGGTGACAGTAAGAATAAGTGTGAAGTGTATACTGATAAGCCTACTCAGATGATACCTTCAAAGCATATGGATGTAAATTTCTCTCTTGGAATGGATTACAACGGTGATTGGAATATGTCACCTGGTGGAGCACCTACTAACACCGCAGGGAATCAGGACAAAAGTGCCCTTTATGTTGAGGACATTCCTAATGCTCCTCAAACTTGTTGGTCTTTGTATCAAAATGTACCATATTTTTATCTTGCTCCATCTGATCAAGCTTCAGCTGGAGCATACACTGACAATGTTATGGAAGAAAGGATGCAAAATGATAATTCCATGGAAAGTTCTTATGCGGATTCATGTTCTGGCTCCCCGAGTAAGGATAGAAACGAAAACCAGAGCCCAGAATTTGAATGTCAAGAGCCTTATCTGGTAGGAAGAGGTAATGCAAATGAAAGTAAGAAAGGGTTTGTGCCATACAAGAGATGCTTGGCTCAAAGAGATACAAGCTCTGCGCTGATTGTTTCAGAAGAGAGAGCGGGTCGGAGAGCTCGGGTTTGCTTATAGCCTCTGGAAAATCATAGTGGAATTGGTCCAGCAACAGATTTTAAGGTCGATAAAAGGAAATAACCACGATGCTCTGACATGGGTTTCTGAGTTTTCTCTCTTTGGCTTGAGATGAAAAAATGGAAGCCAGATTTGTAGCACATCTAAAGTAACAGGAGGGGCGAAGCTTATATGGAGTTGCCCAACAACTTCTCTCCTGGCTATATTCCTTTTTAACATTGGGGGAGTTATTTGAGTGACAATTATTCAATCTGTAAAACAAAACGGTGTTGCTCTATGACTTTTGACATATTTGCAAATCTTATTTTTTGGAGATTTTTATTTCTATTTTCATAATAGAAAAGTTCGATTTCTCAGCGATTAGAGCTCGAAAGAGAGTGACACAATTCATCTTAACTTAACCTATCTCTGAAGAAACTTGGTGAGAGTGACACAATTCATCTTAACTTAACCTATCTCTGAAGAAACTTGGTTAAACTCCATGGTGGAAATAGTCCAATTTGAAGGCAAAAAAGTTGAACGATCTAATCATCCTGAAAGTGAAGAATGAAGAATCCCCCTTCCTCCTGAACCCAAAAAAAAAAAAACCACCTTCCAACTTCCAAGCATTCAGTGGCAAACACAATCTTAAAGACTCGTGTTATCCATCCAAAATTAATATAAAAATCTTTGATTTAACTTTTATACATAACATGACCCACCTTACAATGTTCACGTTTTCAAGCATATAATATTAGTCCAAAGCAATGGAAACATCCT
The DNA here is from genome assembly GCA_028017165.1 of Herpetospermum pedunculosum. Lineage (NCBI taxonomy): Eukaryota > Viridiplantae > Streptophyta > Magnoliopsida > Cucurbitales > Cucurbitaceae > Herpetospermum > Herpetospermum pedunculosum. Next base: position 69,822,572 of record CM051528.1, read on the forward strand.
TTATTCAAAAAAAAAAAATCCTAAAAAAATTTATGCGAAGTGAGCATAATTCGTCGATAATGGATATCTATTCAAGAGAACAGCTCTCTTGAAGTTGAAGGTTCAAATCTTCGTACTCTTCTATTCAAGAGTTCTCTTGAAGTTGAAGGTTCAAATCTTCGTACTCAAAAGAAGAAAGGTCTATACTTAAATTTTGTTGGCTAGTATTTCCCAACCCTTATCAATCCTTGACCCCCAAAATTATAATTAGATAGTCGATATTATCTAATTATCAGTTCTTTAATATACATAAGACCGATAGTTCATTAATATCTATGTTATCTAATTGTTAAAAAGTTGCAAAATTATATTATCTTTAACACTCGAGTACAAAAATTGAAGGAACTGATTGATTTAATTAAAATTGAAAACTTTGTAGGTACCTATGATAACAAGGGGAAAATATCCTTGGGGGTTTTTCCATTCCAACAAATCTCCAGGAGGAATCCTTGACTTGTTTCCAATTATGTCCCACATTCTCACGGGTCCATGTCTGGTACCCCTACCCTAAAAGTCCTATCTGGTACCCCTAAAAGTCCTCTAAATACTTTTAGAAGTCGGCGCTTCAGCATTTAAGCATTCTTATTCTTATTACAACCTGTGATCTTTGACCATAGCCCATGTCTCAGGAGTTCTTATTCTTATTTATGGTTAGGTGATCCCCTTGACCAATCTCCAATATTAATATCATTAATTTCAAGAGAAAATGCTGCTCCTGAAATAGGCTTTGACTATATCATATAGAAAAGATAAAGCTTCCTCATACCAATAACAACAACGCAAAACCAGTCCATACATATATTCCTAAAATAAACTAAACTGAATCTGATAGGCAACATGAGCATAGCCTAATTGGGATAAATCTTGTACATACGACCAAGAGGTCAGAGGTTTGAATCCCCCACCCCGCACATTGTCAAAAAAAAAAAAAAAAAAGAAACAGGGAAACAATGATCTCTATGTACTAGCATTAGCTAGAGTTTTCTTTAAGGCCTTGGCGAAGCTCCCATCTGGATTTTGCAACTTCTACAAAGATCACCCTGCCATCCAGAAACTAAACCAAAGTTTTCCCCTATTAGCCCATGAAGCTACAATGCTTGAAAATAACATGCACCAATAAATTTAAGACAACAAGATCATCAGACCCTCCCAGCTATAAGCTAGATTTCAAAAGTAGCCTTTTTCACTTGAGGTGGCATCGGAATTTTATCCTTGGAATCAGAGATGAGAATATGGTATCAATTCATGCTTCCCAATGAGAAGATGTGGGGAGAGTATATCCATCAAATAAACCTGAGAACAAGTTCTTTGACTATTAACTTCGACAAACGTAGTTGTCACTACAAATTGGAAGAAACCCCGAGGCCAAAGAGTGCCTCATGTTTAACAGTACTTCGGCCAATTCTTAAACTCGGATACTCGCCAATGAGCATAGCTCAACTGACATAATCCTCGACCAGAAGGTCGGGGTTCGAATCCCTCCCCCCGCATATTATCAACAAAAAAAAAATGAAACTCGGATACTCAAATTGCTCAAAACATGCACTTATTGAATCACGTGTTGTTTGAGTTTAATAAAAAGAAATCCTTTCATAACAAGTTCAGTAAGCAGTGATTGTTTTATGACAAGTCAAGCCAACAATTAGGGTTTAACCATGATATTTCTCTAATCAATTCTCTTCCAAAACCATATTAAATTATTCTGAATTTTATTACAATTAATTGAGTAGAACATACCGAATATTCTAGAAACATTTGATATTTTGGTTTAAGCAGTCTTTGATAGGCTTCCTAAGCCTCCCACATGGTTTACTTATACTATGAAGGGCAAGAAGGAGAATAACCGCCAATGGTAGTGAGTGGGGGAGATGTAATTGTTGTAGTATATTTAGGATGGCTTTGGGATGACTTTTAGAAGGATGAAAAGTACTTTTAATTTACTAAAATATTTTTCAAAATTTTCATAGTGTTTAGTGAAATAATAAAAAAATGATTTTGAAAATTTGTAAAACACTTGTGCATCTAGATGAAGTGCTTTCACTTTAAATACTTTTCTCAAAATTCATCTCAAGCATGCCCTTAGTCAAAGTTAGTTGGAACTAGTTAGTTCCTTAGGTAAGTGATCGTAAATAGGAGAGTTTTGGGGAGGAAAGGAAAAAGGAATGAATTAGTTACTGCCTGCTGGTAAGTTTCACTTGGCCCAGGAGAGAGAGGAAGAGACAACGCCTCTTGAATACTATGAGATCATGTACAAATCTCTGGTAAGTTCCATCCAAGGTTCTGAATGTTGTAAAACAAAAATTCGATTGCTAGAGCAGGTTCATTTAATTGGCTCTGATCCTCCTAACATTGTTAATCTAACGATCTAATTAATAATCTCAGAGCATTACAAGGAATCTACCTGCACTGCAGATATATACACGTTCACCAATGTGATAAAACTAAAGTTATCACTATAACAAATGCTTGGATCAGCATTCAACCGTATTAACTACAAACACATCCACTGAAGTAGTTGTGTTATCTTGCACAAGCACAACTATTCATTTTATCTTTTTTTTATATATCCGTGAGTGTCCGGTCCAACTATTCATTTTGTTATTTGAAGGTATAACAGTTATAATGTTCCACAGCTAGGAAAGGAAGCAAGATTAGGAATAACTGGATGAACTCTACCTTATATCTTCTTAATGCTACCTTGAATCTATTATATCCAACTCCTCCTACCAAGATATCTTATTCTCTAGCTAAATGTCTAGAGAATTCCGTAATGTATAGAGTTGTGCATTCTATATGATTGAGGAAGATTTATTCATACTGGAAATGCTTGCTGAAGATGGCAGTTGATTGAATTGAACTTCGTAATTCCTATATTATAGTCATTTAGAGTTTTTATAGATGAATCTCTGTCTTAGGCTAGAGATGACTAAATGGGATATACTTCTAGACAGCGAGTTCACTGAGTCATATGCATTATAAAATCTATAATATATAGTACAGAAGAAAATGAGATTCAGATACAATATGCATTGTGAAAACTACACACATTTGGAAAGCATTAAAGTACCTTGCCGTGCATTCCCTCGATAGCTTTTTGAGATTCATCTTCAGTAGCGTAACGGAGGAAAGCAAATCCTCTTGGTCTATTGGCTACTCTATCCATCACCAAGTTGACTGAAACTTAAAACAATCGGTAAACAGTTAGCGCCAAATTCCAACAACTGAATTTTATTGACAGAAGAAAGTATACAATTCAACGACCTTCTACTAGTTGGCCAAAGTTCTGGAAAGCATTTCGCAAGCTCTCTTCAGTGGTCCGGAAAGAAAGTCCTGCACGCGTGAATTAGGAATTGGAAGCATTCAATAAATCCAAATTGTTTTAACAGACATGATTGATTAGCAAAAACAATACACAATTGAGAGAAAGAAAATCAACCACTGACGTAGAGCCTGGTTGAAGGCGATGATCTTCTCGGAGGAGGCGGAGGCGGAGGCGAAGAAGAGACGCAATTCACTGAAAAGAGCGGTGAGTCTGAAATTGAATGAGGATTCTTCACAGATAAGAAGGGGAGTGGCGTAGAACTGTAAGGAATTTGGGATTGAATGCTTTGAATTCGCAAATGCGTCTCGGTTGAACGGATATTGTTGTGATGAGTAGTCTGAAACTGAAAGAACGGTTTTGGAGCAGCTGAGAATAGCAATCCGGCGGTCATTTTCGTCTTCTCCGGCGCTTCAGCCGAAAGCCGGTACAGCAATTTGAGGAATTCGTAATCCGTAAGATTGGGGACACCCCATTTTTCTGGGACTCCCGCACCTTCATAACGACACCGTATCACATTTATCCTTTCATTCCTTTCATAGCATAAATATAATTTTGTTTTTTTTAGTGAAGCAAAAACTAAGACACAACTTCATACACCTACGACGAGTGTTCTTCAGTTTAAACGTCAAACCGAGCACAGCAACATAAGATTTTGTCATTGACTAAGAGGTCATGAGTTCAATAATTGCATTAATTAAATACATCTACAAAAAACTAATTGAACATAGTTTAACTATATTGCATAGACTAGTGACCAGGAGGTCACGAGTTCGATACCCCACCTCTCCTAAAAAAAATGAGCAAACAACTTGCTTGGAGCAATTGACATAAGGGCTTAAGAGGTCATAAGAGGTATTGGTATTCCACTCAATTGGCATAAGGGCCTAAGATTGGTCTTCCACTCATTAATTACATGGCAAACCTAACAACTTGCTTGGAGTACTCGTCTAAAACTTAACCAATAGTAAATAGTAAACTAAAACCACAATAAAAGAGATAAAAACAAATAAATGAAGGGTTGAAGGGCACGCTACATCAATTCCCTCTCCCTAAAGATAACTCATTTTAAACTAAAATCACAATAAAATAGACAAAAACAAAGAAATGAAGGGTTGGAGAGCACACTACATCAATTCCCTCTCCTTAAAGATAACTCATCCTTGAGTTTTATGTGGCCAATCGAAAGTCATCAGGAGCACGATAGGCGGTAAGATCTGAGACATTAAAGGATGGAGTGATCTTGAAATGGGGGTTGGAGGGCACGCTACATCAATTATCTCTCCCTAAAGATAACTCATCCTTGAGTTTTATGTGGCCAATCGAAAGTCATCAGGAGCATGATAGGCAGTAAGATCGGAGACATTAAAGGATGGAGTGATCTTGAAATGGGGTGGAATATAAACTTTGTAGGCATTAGGTCTATAGCGCTCAAGAATAGGAAATGGCTCAATTTTCCTAGGATGTAGCTTGCCATGGGTGTCCGATGACAGTCTAGCATTTCTCAAATGAACCATCACAAGATCCCCAATTGCAAAGGATTGTGAGCGTCGGTGTTTATCTGCTTGTAACTTGTAGGATGCAACCGCCAAATGGTCATGCACTTCTTTGTGAAGCTTGGAAATGCGCTCAGTCATGGCTTTTGTTTTCTGATGAACATCCAAAGAAGAAGATAATGTAGCTAAGTCCACAGTTAAACAAGGGATTTTAGTATAAACAATTTCAAATGGCGACTTCCTTGTAGACCTATTTCACATATGATTATAGACAAACTCTGTTTGAGGTAAAGATAAATCTCATTGACGAGGCTTGTCCCCACAAAGACAACGGACCAAATTGTCAAGGGTTCGATTAGTCACTTCTGTTTGTCCATCAATTTGTGGATGACTAGTCGTACTAAACTTCAACCCTGTATCAAACTTCTTCCAATGTGTTCTCCAAAAATGACTTAAAAATTCCACATCACGATCAGAAACAATTGTTTTAGGAATGCCATGTAAGCGAACAATTTCTTTACAAAATAAGTTAGCAATGCGATAACATCAGAAGTTTTCTTACAAGCCAAAAAGTAGGTCATTTTACCATAACGATCAACTACGACTAAAAACAGAGTCATATCCCCTCTGTGTTCGTGGCAATCCTAAGACAAAATTCATTGAAAGGTCTTCCCATATATTATGCGGAATAGGTAAAGGAGAGTAAAGATCTATGTTTTGTGCTTGCTCGTTAGAAGTTTGACCAACAAAACATCTTTGAACAAAATTGGTAACATCCTTTCTAAGTTGTGGCCAATAATATCTCCCTGTCATTAGTTCAAAAGTCTTATTTCTTCCTAAATGTCTTGCAAAACCCTCAAAATGTAATTCTTTAATAAGTTGTTCTCTTAAATAAGTATGTGGAATGCATAAATCATTACCCTTGAACAAATACCCATCAACTAGATGAAAATCATTTGGGTTAACATGCTGGCAACATTTTCTCCAAATATCCAAATTCATACAAGTGTAGTTATTCATTAAAAGCAATGATTTCGCCCCTTAATAAAGTTAATAGTGAGTGCTTTATACTAAGAGCATCAGCCACTTTATTAGTATGCATTCTACTTATATTCTTATGAGTTTGTAAGAACTTCAGAGAATAATGATCGGTGAACAAGATAAACTATTTGCCTAGAAGGTAGTGTTCCCATTGTTTAAGCGCCCTAATCAAATAATAGAGTTCTTGCTCATAAGTACTCAATTTTTTCCTAGAGTCACTAAGTTTCTCACTAAAATACTCAATGGGATGATTTTCTTGAGATAAAACAACACTTATTCCTAACCCAGAAGCATCTACATCCACTTCAAAAACTTTATTAAAGTCGGGTAGGGCCAAAACATGGGTTGTACATAATTTATTTTTTAAGGTTGCAAAGACATCATCTTGTTTGTTAGTCCAATAAAACTTACCCTTCTTCAAACATTCGGTTAATGGGGTTGCAATGGTGCTGAAATCCTTAATAAATTTTCGGTAAAAGGATGTTAAACCCAAAAAGCATTGAATATCCTTCTCGTTTTTTTAGGTGAGGTCATTCTTTAATAAATTTTAGATCGTGTTACTGCTAATGATGAAGCCTAAAAAATGTATTTTTTATTCTAAAAATGAACATTTTTTAAGGTTGATATATAGCTGATTTTTTTTCCAAAGTGTCAAAAAGTTCCCTAAGGTGTTCTAGATGCTCATATTTGGACCTACTATAGATCAAAATATCGTCAAAGTAAACCACAACAAACTTATTAAGAAAAGGATGTAGAACATGATTCATTAACCTCGTGAAAGTGTTAGGGGCGTTGGAGAGTCCAAATGGCATGACCAACCACGCAAAAAGTCCAACATTGGTTTTGAAAGCAATTTTTCACTCATCTCCTGACCAAATCCGGATTTGGTGATATCCACTACGAAGATCCATTTTTAAAAAAAAAAAACCCTAGCACCACCCGATTGATCAATTAAGTCAGATAATCGGGGGATAGGAAATCAATATTTTACCGTAATCTTATTGATGGCTCTGCTTGTTAGGTTTTGTGCCCTAAAGCCTCGTAGTTTTGTAATAAACATTTTCTCATTTATGAATAAAATAATTGTTATTTTATATTTTGTAAAACATTATCCAATGTTGTATAAAATCCAAGATTATTAGTGTGTAATCTTGAACAATATGTAGTTGACATACGAGATGATCATGTTCAAGTAATAACCTAAAGGGTGTATAGTATATGGATAAGGTTGGGTGCCTTATCCTGGTAACACTATTGATACGACCCACTTTGTAATAGTTACAAATGATTTGATTCAAATCGTTCATGTGGGGACATGTGAGTGGATGTATCTTATACAATGAGTTTGTATAAGACTGGACCACGAAATATATAATCTCTCTTTGTAAATCTGTTATTTGAGAAGATTAATATTTCACAAGATGATTATATGTGACTCGATCTAAATCTTGAGTGAATTATGAACTCTTGTCTATGAGGGCTCGTCTTTTGATTTGCATGGGTGAGAATAGTCTCTATGACTGATTCAATAAGTATATCATCTTGGGGACTAGACCAAATAGAGAGCTGGGAACATAATTTTCACAAGATGAAATTCACACCTTCCCATATAGAGAAAGTAGATGAGTAGTTCTCTTAAGTACTGATTTCGGGACTTGAACAATGAGGCCCCACCCTCTCACTGGCCCGAGATGAACTTGGTTTATGGTTGGATCATAAACATATTATTCATTAGAGGATCAATGACACTTAAGGTACACGATGCAATTACATGGGTAAAACGGACATTTGACTCCGTTGTAATTAGGATCGACTTGCATGTAATGATTATATTCATGGACACAACTTGTAGTGCATAAGAGTACAACTCTAGGTTTATAGTGGAGTAACCTAAAATTAATGAATGAAAAATAATTGATTAATGAGTTTAATTAATTAAAATTTTCATCATTGGAGCTTATAATAGGTCTATAAGATCTTCTTGCGAGCTCATAAAAATATTAAGTGATCAATATTTTTGGAAGAAATTTGAAAATGTTCAAATTAATATTTAATATATTAGATATATTAAATAAAGAAAAAAAAATATAATGTATTAGATACATAAATATTAAAGGGAAAATTAATGTATTAGATATAAGGGAAATATATATATATATATATATATATATTGACAAATAGTTTTGTCCTAGGTCATGTGCTATAACTATAACTAGGACCTAAGGGTTGAGTCATTGTAATCAGAAGTCATTCCTAAAAGTTAGAGAGAATTCTCACTCTTCCCAAATTCTTATTCTTTCTTTAGAGGTTTCACAACCAAGATCAAATATCAGAGTCATAGCGAAGAAGAGTTTGTGGATTCTTCAAAGCTAATTTAATTGATGTTTTTCTATTGTTTCAATTTTATACAAAATCAAAGCGATCTCATTTGGTTTCTAGAAATATTTTAGAAACTAAAGGGTTGTGAGTTGATTGAGATCAATTTCCAACATTCGCACATCCTCCACGTTCCAGGCTGACACTTGGTTGGATATGGCCGTTGTCTAAGAGCTTTTTTTTTTTTTTAGTAGTCTTGGAAATGGTTTTGAGCTGGGAAGATTGTTTCTTGCGTAATCTTGTTGTCTTCTTCCTTCGAGACGCTGGTTAAATGGTCTTCTTCCTTCGAGACGCTGGTTGAATGGTCATTGCATCCATCCTTGGTTTTTTTTTAGTAGTCTTGGAAATGGTTTTGAGCTGGGAAGATTGTTTCTTGCGTAATCTTGTTGTCTTCTTCCTTCGAGACGCTGGTTGAATGGTCTTCTTCCTTCGAGACGCTGGTTGAATGGTCATTGCATCCATCCTTTCGGTCATAACCTTGGACATTTCTTGAAGTTGTCTTCTTCCTTCGAGACGCTGGTTGAATAGTCATTGGACATTTCTTTAAGTTTAAGTTGGTTATTTCTCAACCCTTCCATGGTTCTTCCTTCGAGACGCTGGTTGAATAGTCATTGGACATTTCTTGAAGTTTAAGTTGGTTATTTCTCAACCCTTCCATGGTTTCTTCCATTCTGTTGAAGAGTAGAGAAATAGACTTTTGGTTGGTTGAATGGTCATTGCATCCATCCTTTCGGTCATACATTTCTTGAAGTTTAAGTTGGTTATTTCTCAACCCTTCCATGGTTTCTTCCATTCTGTTGAAGAGTAGAGAAATAGACTTTTGGTGAGAGGATTTCGACTTCATCAATGACTTGAGTTGTGTCAACATCGGAAGTCACGGGAGCCATCTTTCCCGCCATCAAATCCCTTCATCGAGGATGCTTTGATACCAAACTAATGTAGACTCAAATCTTGGAGAGTTCTTGAAATCAAGTTTATTCAATAATACCTCAATTACAACATAGGGCCCCTAAACAGGAAGGGTTGGAGGGCACGCTACATCAATTGTAGCTAAATGGATCTTTGGTAAACCCAAAATTAATTCCTAGGTAGTCCCTAGGTAGGTAGGTGGTCACCAATGATTGAACTTATTCCCTCTAAGAGGGCATTGAGATCCCAAGGCCCTTCATGACCACTAGGCCAACGTTGATGATTTATTAAAAAACATATTTATTCTAGAAAAATATTTTTCTACATTTATTATTCACTATTTCTATTATTTCTTTTAAGAACTAAGAATATATATATATATATATATAACCCTAATATTCTAAGAATATTTTTACCTTCTAAAAAAAATCCAAAGTCAAAAGTTTGATCTTTGACGTTGACTAAAAAAGTAATACATAATTAAAAAAAAAAAAAATTAAGTAGAAAATAATATAAAAAAATATTTATTTTAGTTCAAAAGAGTTTTAGAATATAATTTAAATCATATATTTTTATATTTTTAACTAGAGAGTCGAGATACAGTTTATAATCCTTATATGGGTTTAGAATTTAGAGTTTAGCAATAGCTAAATATATAAATATCAATTATAATAGTTGATTTTCTCTTTTGTAAAAAAAAAAAAAAAAATTATTTGTCGAACTTAACATAAGATTGTGTCGTCGATTAAGAATTCATATGATTTTTCATCTACTAGCTAACTAAAAAATATATATCATTTAAGTTGCTGAAAAAAAAAAAAAGAAAAAAAAAACTAGCAGACAAAGTTTGTAACTCCTACTATTAGCGGGGAAGAGTTAAGAATCTGAAGACTATTGGTTGGATGAACATAAAATTGTGGGGTTTAGGTCCTCTGATCATGAATTCCGTAAACACAAAATCTACGGCGGTGCTTTATCACTATCCCTGTCCCGACGGTGCTTTCGCCGCCCTAGCCGCTCATCTCTACTTCTCCGCCGCTTCTCTTCCCCCTCTTTTCTTCCCCAACACCGTCTACAATCCTCTCAGGTCACCTTTTCTCCTGCATTTACCTTCAACTCTGCACAAAACACTAAATTTCACTGTTGAATTGTTTTCTTTCAGAACGGAGCAGCTTCCCCTGCATCAAATTGCCGACGTTTACCTTTTGGATTTTGTGGGGCCTTCTGGATTTGTTCAGGACCTTTCTTCTAAAGTTAACAGGTATTTCGTGCCCCATTCTTTATGGTTGTTGCTTTGGAATTTGGATGCACGTGTAATGTATCCTATGGGAAGAACTTTTACCAATATACTATTCCACTTATTGTATTGGTTGATTTTGCAATTTCGGAGGGAAAGAGTTTATGCAAATGTGATCTTTTTGTTGATGTCTGTAATTGTGAGTGTTATGAACTTTCACAATTTGAGGGCACTTCTAAGGGCTTAAAAAGTTGTTAAAAAATGTGTTTTCAAGCGAGCCTGATTCTAGTTCCATGGTGGCTCTCTTCTTAATGTTAGTATGGTTGCTTACACCCATTTGATAACCATTTGTTTTTTAGTTTTTAGTTTTTTAAAATTTAGGCTATTAACACTACTTCCACTTATGCATCATGGTTCCTTTTTTTTGTATCTAGTGTTTTCAAAATTCAATCCAATTTCTTGTTTTTGAAATTTGACTCAGAATTATGATCTTTCCTTATGAAAGATGGAAAACATTGTAAATAAATGACGAGAAAACGAGCACAATTTTTTAAAACCAAATGGTTATCAAACAAAGTCTCTTAAAAATTGTCTCCCTCTAATGATCTCTCTTCCCTTTTTTAAATATTGCCAGAGTGATAATACTGGACCACCACAAGACGGCTATTGAAGAGCTCAGCGATGAGTCTTCACTTGGTCATAACGTGACTAAAGTTCTAGATATTCAGAGAAGTGGAGCTACAATAGCTTTTGACTATTTCAAGCAAAAGCTAATACAAGATGCTCAAGGGACCTTTGATGTTGGTTCTTGCCATCACAAAGTGCTGAATGAATTTGAGCGCATGAGGAGACTTTATGAATACATTGAGGATGGGGATCTTTGGAGGTGGAGTCTCCCAAATAGTAAAGCTCTAAGCAGTGGGTTCAAAGATTTGAATATCGAATACGATACCATGTTGAATCCTAACTTGTTTGATCAGGTAATTTCTCCAGTTTCATTATGTGTTGTGAGATTGTTCTTGCTCTCTGATTTTCTGATACCTGAGGATGCGAGGCTGTTCGAACTTGTTTGTCTAGACATCAAGTGTCTTTTTTGGGCTTGGACTATGAAAATTTTGAAAAAGTCAAATTAGTTAGACAATGCAGCACAATATTGCAAAATCTTGATGGCTTCTAGTTCTAGATAACATAGATGGTTTGCCAATTGCTGGTATATTTGATCGCTTATATGTTTTGAACCCTCATTGTGCAGCATGATGTAGCAAGATTAATTTGAAAGACTGAGTTGCAAGAATGCGGAGCTTTTCAATTTCTTGAGAAAAATTACTTATGATTTTCTATCATGTCTTTATTTTCTTAATTTTCAATGAAGACCCTGATGAAAATGAATGCATAAACTGTTTGTCAAATGGAAATTTCGGGTGTAGATTCTTGTGCTACTTGTTGTAAGACTTTAGCCGCCTACCTTGCATCCTTCTCCTTCTATTGTAGAATGTCTCCATTTTCTTGGATGACTGATTAAGGAGTATGTGTTTTTGCAGTTGCTATCTCTGGATATGGAGACTATGATTAGTCAAGGAATAGAGAGTTTATCACGCAAACAAAAAATAATAGATGATGCTCTTAATCAATCATTTAGCATTGCACTCGGTGGTGGAGCTTTTGGACGTTGTTTGGTAGGTCCACTGATCTCACTTTTGTTATATTTTATCCATCTCTGAAATTTGAAATTAGATGTTATTTATCATGTTGTCTGAATTATTAATTAAACAAGTAGTTTGTTATGTTGGCTTCATCATTTTTTTCTTTTTTATTTCGATATCCGTGAGTGTCCAGTCCAGCTTATGCGCACCTCGACTAATCTCACGGGACAACAGTCTGATCCTACAACATTTGGTTGCCAAGGATACTTGTAAGAAATTAATTCCTAGGCAGGTGACCACCAATGATTGAACTCATTCCCTCTAGGAGAGATTTAATAGTCCCAAGGCCCTTAAATAGTTGTTCTTAATTCAAGTAACTAAATGTGTTTGACGTCTTTGGTCTTTGGTCTTGGTCGTGAGCTTCATTTTTACTGAATCGTGCTTTTCAATAGGCTAAGATCTTCTTTACCAAATGAATAATCATCAATACACTGTCCATACTCGTTGGTGGCCATTAAATTATTTATTTAAGAGAGTGGAGCTGAAATTTGGAAAATAATTCAGATTAAGAAATAGGCCAAAATAAAGAACCTTTCATTCTCTAATTTTGTTTGTCTCCCAATAGGCTGTTGATGCAGATTTTATTTCAGAACTAAGGAGTGATTTAGGACACCAATTGGCTACTAAGAGTCAAAAATTAAATTTAAGGTACAACAACTTTTCTACTCATATGATCTTAATTACACTTTTGTTATCTTATCCAGAAAAAAAAATATTGCTTCTTATTTGTATTCTTTAAATCATTTTTACAATCTATGACAGTGTTCTGTTTAAAATTAATCATCTGACAGTCCATCTCCTATGGATGTTACTTATTTTGAGACACAGATAGAATATGAATATTTTATTGACCAAGATAATTGATATCTTTTCTTCTCTGGTTTCTTTCCTTGTATTTTGTCCTCAAAACTAGGAGCATTTAAAGTAAGATGGTATCTGCATTGATCATTATTCCTTCACCTGAACGTTTTGCATGTTGGAGGCAATGAAAGAAAGTAGGCTAGATTTTAGAATAGAGAGAAGATATGGAGAGAAACTTCTTTGATTGATTGAGTGCTATGACACTTCTTGGGAAATTACAAATTAACTTTAACATTGCAATGTCTTGTGTCCTTTTCTTCTTTTTATTAGCTCTGGCTGTGTTCTTTGTTGATTTTGTTGTATGAAGGCTTCTTGTCTCACTCTTAAAATCTGTCATGGCCTTAAATTATTGTTCATTGGGCTCTAATGGCCATGGCCTTTTATGTGTACCTTATGATTTGAAGCACAAACATTTCTATGCCCCACTCATATTTTTTTTTTTTTTTTTTTTTGAACAAGAGACGAAATGTTTCATTGATTTGTCTTAGAGTCTTAGTGATTGTCAGTTCATTTGTAATCGTAACTTAAAGAAACTATAGCGATGGCCGCTCACCGTTCTGCGCATATAAATGATAGGGATCAGGTTTAAACAAACAGCCTATCAACCCATCTTCCTTTCTGCCTTGAATTCTTGACATTTGTCTTGGAGTTTATTTTCATTTGCTTTGTATTCGTGTAGAGGCATTGGGGCTGTTGTATACCGAGTCCCTGCCCTTGGGAATGATCAGGTGTTGAAGATAAGTCTTAGAAGCTTGCACGACGAAGACACAACTCGCATCTCACAGGTTGAATGCTTCCTCTTATCTTTAAAATTCAAACATTAATTCAATAATGAGCTAAAAATGGTAATGATTTTTGAGATCTCAACCTTTTTCCTTCCATTTCTCAGGAATTTGGAGGTGGGGGCCATAGAAATGCAAGCTCCTTCATGTTAAGCTCAACAGAATTCCAGAAGTGGAAGATTTGTTGAATAATGCACCAAAGTATGCGATTAAATGGAAGACTAATTTCAGTCATGGAGGATTTTGTGTGCCCAACTCTTGTCATTCAAGGTAATGCAATGTTACAGCTTTGTGACGTAGCAGCATTGGTATAGATTGCACATCATAACCCTTCAAAACAGATTCCTCCAAAGCCAATGGATGAATCTATTCTAAATTATGGACGGTGCTAAGTATGGAAATTCTCAAGGATCATGTTAATGGCTGAACTTATATGTGGAATGAATAAGTTGTTATAAATTCTACGTATACAGGCCAATCTAGGCAGTGTTCGAGATGGCTTGACCGTGAAACCTAGGCATTGTTGCTCAATGGTATGGTCAAGATCTTGTGCAACTGCTGGCAAATAGGCTTCTGTCAACATCAATATGTAAGTTTTTGCTTGTTGTTGATATTATGAATAGCTTTAGAAAAAAGAAAAAAAAAAAAAGGATGAGTATATATGATGTTCTTTTTATTTAAGTAACACTCAGAGATCAGATAATTCACCAAGAAAAGGTGAAACCAAAATATATTCCATAGAGTCTTTCTTTCTACTTGATTAATTTGACCCTACAGAAGTCACCAACCAAACCCACAATCCAAAATACACAATCTACAGATGGAACTTGACAAATCTCACCATCCTTTACCTCGCTCTTTCTTCCCAATCCCATCGAAATACATGTTGTTTCGTACGTATTAATTATTATAGTAAAAGAAAGAAAAAATATACCAACCATTAAATCTATAAATTATTAGCAAACCAATATGGTTTCAATTGGTGAAAGTCAGGTGAGAAAGCTCATCAAGGCCTAAGGCTGATGAATTGGAAGCACACCATGCATCTTCTGTTATAAATTGCATCCATGAATCATCCTTTTCTTCTTCCTCCAAACAAGAAGATGAAGCTGCCATCAGAACATCAGGTGATAAAGTTTCGTAATCATTGATCAAAGTTTGTGATGTTGAGTTTGAGTTTGAGTTCGAGTTCGAGTTGTCCATGAATGACAGGCTGCTTTGCCCACCTTGTTCTTCCACATCTGAACATATTCCATTTTTCTTGAATACTCTACACAAGGCGTAAGAATCCTGCAACCCAATACACAAAAACACTTGCAATTTTCATCTCATTTCGGATTGCTTTTTGACTTTATATCTTCTCTCATCCACCACTCTTTTCTTCTAGCTTTGATTTTTTGCTTTCATTCAGCAACTTTTACACTTATTTTAATCTATACTCTTTTACTTTTACATTTCCAATTTTCATCCTTTAACTTTCATACAAATTTGATGTATTTGTGGCTAATAAATAGAAGGTTAATTTAAAAGTTTAGTTCCTAAACTTTGAAGTTTGTGTTTTCGTCCCCAAATTTTGTTTCTAATAGATCTCTACTAAATTTGAAAATTTTAAAAAATACTTGATCATGTCTAATGAAACCTTGTGTATAGTAGATTTGTGAATTTTGAAAGTTTAGAAACTAAATTTAACCATCAAGGGTTGGTCTAGGTGTTCATGAAGGACCTTAGACTATTAATGCCCTCTTACAGAGGAAATAATCTAGGAATTAATTTTCTACGAGTTTTCTAGGCAATCAAATGTTGTAGGGTCAGACAATCTATCTTGTGAGATTAGTTGAGGTGCACTTAAGCTGGCTTGGACACTCACAGATATTAAAAAAAAGGTTTAGTGACTAAATTTATAATTTTAAAAGTTCAGGGACCAAATAGACAGAAACTTCAAAGTTAGTGACTAAATTTGTAATTTAACCTAAACATAATATTTTATTCCTAAATTCATACAAAGACTTGGTACATGTGATCTAATCCGATATCAATTTTTCTATATGATAATTGAAAGTAAAAGTAGAACGGAAGTAAGATTAGAGATTCAAATCTTATTGGTACAAAGTAGGGAGAAAACTAAGAGAAAAGAAGGTTAATTAATAGAGTAATGTTGGTGATATTTAAATGATAAGAGAGGGAGATATAAGGAGAAATCAATGGGGAAAGAAAGGGTAAGGAGTTGTATGTGAGACTCACAAATTCAACAAAACTGGTGGACAAAGAGAGATCCATTGGGTGATTTTAGTGATTGGAATAAAGTGAAAAAGTAGGAGACATCTTCTTACATCAAAAAAAAGCAAATCATGGCATGCCCATATTGGTGGACTCTTCTTTTACCTTATTCTCTCTCTACCTTTCATTTAATTACTAACCATAGGATATATATATATATATATTTCATTTAATTTGTCTCATTTGATTTTGCCCATAACAAAACAAAAACCAAACCCAACTTTATCACTTCAAAGATCCTGGTACAAGTAAAGAATATGTATCTCACTCACTCATTTGTTTTTATCATGCTTCCCTCAAAATCCACTTTTTTTTCCTACTCTCAAATTTTACCAATATTACATTACAAATACCAATACATTATTTATGAGATTCAACTATAAAAATAAGGTTAAATTTTTTGGTGTCTAATAAGTATTTAATAGGTTCCTAAATACTTTAATTTATAGTGTAACAAATTCATAATCTATTTGACAATTTTCAAAGTTTTTTGTTTTTTACAACATGCGTGATGGAAGATTTGAACATTTGACTTCTTGATTAATAGTTCATACATTATGTCAGTTTATATATACTCATGTTGACAAAATATTTATAGTCTAGAGACATTATATTAAATATTTTTAAAAGTTCCAACGACTTATTAGATATAAACGTACACGATAATAAAAGTCTAGATACTAAAATTAAAATAATTAGGCTAAAAATAAATATTTTTTTAAAAAACTAAATGAAATATGTTATAACTATGTACAAAAAAAAAGAGAGGAGCATGCGTGCATGTGTGAGTGAAACACACACAGTACAAATTCTCAAAATTATGAGAGTTTAGATAATATATAGATGAGGATGAGAGCATAATATATAATAGCTTTCGGTGAAGTTGTTTGATTTAATAAGAACACAACACCGTAGTTTTAGGGTTTTTCTTAGCAAACTTTAAGGAGCTTTCTATCTTCAACAACGCAAAAGAAAAGTGTCCAATGGGAAGAAGAAGAAAAAAAAAGTGTAAATGCAAAAAAATCTTTGTCGATGTTCTCTTCTGATGCCTCATGTTCTTTTAAACCCCAATCATAAAAATTCTAAAGAAAGAATATGATTGCAAAGAAACAAAAATCAAAAGAGAAAAAAAGAAAATATCCAAACAAGTTGGTAATCATTGTGAATGGGAAAAAAAGTTGACAATCCAAATTCAAAATGGGTTTAGTTGCTTATTCAAATTAAAGCTAAGCTTAATCTCGAAAACACGAATAATGTTCATCGTACGCATGTATGTAATTTAGTGGTTAAGATATCTATACCTGCATGCCAGAGCTGTCTTCGCAGTCTTTGTCATCGAGACGATATTCATGCATGACCCAATCGGTCCGGATGCCTTGAGGGGCTCGGCCTCGATAGTAAACAAGCGTCTTCTTCATCCCAATGGCTCGGTTTTGAGACGACACTCGCCTGTCTTTTCCCGTTGATTTCCAATAGCCTGCTCTTGTAGCTCTGTTTGTTCTAAACCCATTTGGATACTTTCTATCTCTTGGCCCAAAGAAGTACCATTCTGGGTCTCTGCTTGGCAGAAATGACTTTTCTACAACAAATATTATTTGTAATTCCTCAATTATCAACAACATTATTATTTCTCTTCTCTCTTTCACTTTTTTCTCGAGTAAGAATAAAACAATAAAATTTGTCAACTCGAACATAACTCAGTTAATAGTTAGTTAATAACGAACCTGATAACTCCCAAGGCTCACATTTGTAGAGATCGACCTCGGGAATGATATCGAGCTCGATTTCTTGGCCGCTGATCTTCCTCTTGAGATAGTAATTGACGAGTTCTTCGTCGGTGGGATGGAAGCGGAAGCCGGGAGGCAAGCCTACTGGCGCCATTTTTGTTTGGAGGAGTTGTTGGGATGGATTGAGAAGTCTTTTTTTCCCACATCGCTAAAACGCCCTATATATAAAGGGAATTATTCAAAGTGTGTTCGTCTCTTTGGGATCGTTTTCTTTTCTTTTTTCCTTTTTTTTAATTTTCTTCTTTTATGTTTTTTTGGGCTTCTCTCTTCTCTTCTCTTCTTTCTCTCTTTTGCAGATTCTTGGACAAACGTTTCTTGGAAGCCCTTTACTTCTAATCTAACTTCACCACACACCTCTCTTTCTTACTATAACTAATACATCGTAATGTATTATATGTATATGTCAACCTGACCATAACTCGACTGGTTTAGGTATATACACCGGCCTCGAGCAAGAGGTCAGAGGTTCGGATTTCCGCACTTCCCGAGCGTCGTTGAATTGTGTGTGTGTTTATAAATGGAGGACTTTTAATTTACCATATTTGGAATGTGGACAGTGCGACAGTGATTGATACTGAGGCTTGCGGCTCATTGTAATTGTTTTTCAATATTCGTTACGATCCTATTAAAGGGTTGTTTGTTTAAGTGTGTTCGTCAATTTTTCCATAGCTTTCTCATTTTTAATTAAGTGTGTCATTGAATATCATCGCTACCTGCATTTATTATAACTATTATGACTCTCACACACACAGATTATTAATTGTTTTCTAATTATCATCTAATTCTTGTTGTGTTGTGGTGTGACTCACATGTTGTCACGCTTATTTCAATCTTTTTTTTTTCTTTTCCATATACTCTAAACTTTACAATACTTGAAAATATACTTTGTATATTTTTATTTTTTTTTAAATGGCCAAATTTTGAAATTACAAATTAAAAAACGAAGGCGCATTAGATAATCATTTGATTTTTAATTTTTAAAAAATAAATTTAGGATTCAACACTAATTACATTTATGTCTTTTGTTTTGTTATTTTTTTTTTTTTTTTTTGTTACGACGAATGTTTACAAAATTCAAGTTGTATTTTGAAAACTAAAAAATTCGATTAAGAATTGTAATGTTTCTTAAGAAAGATAGAATAATTTTCAAAAATTAAATGGTTATAAAGGTATGAATCGAGTAGTTAATGAGCTACCTGGGTTTTTTTTCTAAAAAAAAAATTAATGTTATTAAAAAAATGAATATTTTAGAGAGTCGAGTATAAAATCAAGAGTATACTTTATACTTGTTATTTTTTTTTAATAAATTCCAATAATTGTTATTGGTAAAATGAAAAATATATCTACCGTTGTGAGCCACCTCAGCATGATGTCACCCTACCTCTTAACAAGGTTTCTAGCATGATCTGAGAAGTCTAAGACATAAGACATGGTTGATTCGTCCCCCTGCTAACTCGGAGGGCCCGACAGCGCCTCGATCGGTCCGTGCATCTAGAGCGCTGGGAGTCTGCTGACACCGTCGCGCCCCCCAATCACGGGCGGCGGTAAGGCGATCCCCATAAGTCAGCCGAGAATCAACATCGTACGCATCCCCTCACCATGATGAAGAGGTGTACGGTCTGAGTACAATCGTCCCTTCCTACCTCTCCTATAAATATGAGGCTCCATCCTTCATATTGAGGTACACAACTCACACGACTTGAAGTTCACTTTCAGCTCAGAACTCTCAAGCATCAGAGTGTGTTGGACCTAGCTTCACATCGGTGCGGGTAACTATTTCCTTTGCAAGTCGGCCTCAAATCATACTGCCACGTGTTGTATTCAAAGCTCCACCGAAGAGAGTTCAAAATCTTGCATCAAAATCTACCATAGTACCGTTTTTAAAATAATACAATTGGTTTGGCCTGCCATGCTTGAAATGGTTGTTTACTTCGCAAGTATATAAGTTTCTAAAGAAAAAAAAAATCTGTAGAAAAAGAAGGTAGGAAATAAAAAAATTAAAAATAAAATAAAAATTACTAGAGTATATATTATGAAAAAGTTATATAGACAAATCTAGATCTTATTTAATGCATTGGGCCAAATAAAAAGAAAATACATCAGATCAGGTGGATTGTCTCATCCTTATTAACTTGAAATTAATTAAAGTGAAATAACACTAAAAACAAAAAACAAAAAGTACTTGTCTCATCTCCACCACTAATTTCTCTTTTCATTTATTTCTAGTGGATCAAACTATTGATCATAGGATATATATAATCCATTTATTTAATAAAAACATAATTATAAAATAAACCATGAAAAGATATGGATAATAATGTTAAATTCCACGTGATCAACATTTTGAGTTTGGTGAGCAGCGCAAAGCCCCGGAGGAGCTTGTCAATGCTCTCAGCCACTTGGCATCTGCAACTCGAAATCGCTGTTGAACGTTGTAATTTGGTTTAACACTAACTCCTCTTCCCGCACCAATTTGTGCAAATGAAGCTCCATTTTCAAATACGTCTCTTACTGAATGAAACCTCCACTTTGCCTCCTCTACTTTCCCTGTGCTCCATATTACCTGCATATCCATCCACTCAATTTCAAATCGATATTATTATCTCTTCTTCGTTAATATTGTATATGAAAGTCAAATTACAAGTTCCTGAGGTTTCAGGTTTATATCGTCTGTGAATTTCACAGACGTTCCTGAACTCAATTTTGTGTCTAATAGGTCATGAACTTTCTATTTTATGTATAACAGATGTTGAACTCTAAAAAGTGTCTAATTGACACGAAATTGAAAGTCGTTGCTACAACGAGATCCCCCTTGATCCTTGTCGAATGTGCTTGATGGTCCCCCATAATACGCTCACTTGGAGACTTCTTACTTCATCAGTTCCAAAAGTCTCTGCGAGGGTGTAGGCTATGTTCGGTATGCTGATGACATGATTTTTGCTATCAAAAGGGGAGGAAATTCTGAGACAGTATATTACGTACCGGGTTAAACAACTCTTCAAAAAGACCCTGAAAAACCTAAAACAAATTGAAACCTCTATAGAACTAATCCGAGGAAGAACTCCGCGAATTCATATCCCAGTGAATACCTGGTTCCCCAGCCGAAGGAGTATACACACTTGCGTAGAGAATATAAAGTCCATATGCGAAGTCGAAAAAGTAGGTGAGAAAAAGACGACGAAACAGCCGACAATCTCAGAGGCATAATTAGACACTTATGAAAAAACTAGAGACTAAGTAAACACAAACCTAAAAGTTCAAACTCCAAACTTGTAATTTAACCGAGATGAAAATAATTGTATTATTACCTGGGATGATTTTGATGCAATGAAAAGATTTGATTCACTCTTGACACTAGGATTCATGCTCCCTCCAATTGCGTATTGTGTCCATCCTTGGTACAAATTATTTGCCACGTGTGCGTACCCATATCGAATCCTATACATATAAGGAATAATATTAATTAGATTCAGATCTCTTATTCTATACCATATGAGGACGTGACTGAGAGTATTAATTACCTGGGCATCCTTTGGTTGCAATTGGGTCCGAAATGGTTATAGATGAGAGTGACTTTCATGCTCCTATCTAGGATAAAACCATCCTCATGACCAAGAAGAATAACCTTATCTTGGTCTCTAAACCAATTGTTGGAAATAGTGATGTCAGTTGAACCTCTAGTGACGTCAAGCAGCCCATCCTCACAACGATAAAGGGTATTATGGTCAATCCAGATCTTAGAAGCACTCACCAATCGAATGGCATCACCGTCCACGTGTCCCAATGAAATAATCTTCGAATCTGGGCCCATGACCCGGCCGGCAGTCTGGGCCTTGCAGTGGTGGATAGTAAGCCCATGGATTATAATATTAGTGGCTTTGGAAACCATCAGACACGCATTTCCGGCGATGTGGACGGTGGCGCCACGGCCGTCGATGGCGGTGAAGCTGCTGATCATGAGCGGTTTTTTAAGCACGATTTGCATGTTGTTTCGAAACGTGATCCAAACTTTGGATTTGATCATGGTGGCGCCGTACCGGAGCGTACCCGGGCGGGGGTTTATTGGGTCGTCGGTGGGGTTGGTGACTTGGTAGCGTACGAGGTTTCTTCCGATGTTGTTTGTCATTTTTCCGACGAAACCCACTGAACAAACGGCGAGTTGCTGCCGGTTTCTCCGCCAGTATGGGTTGGATCTCCAGCATCTGTCAATGGCGTTCATGTTAAAAGTTTGAGCTGAGAGGAGAGTGGCAAGAGAAAGGAGAGAGAGAAGTAGGAGTTGGGTGGCGGCGGCGGCGGTGGCGGCCATGTTTTATGTTTTGTTTTGTTTTGTGGGAGATTGTTGTTGACGACGGTGAAGAGAGTTTTGGGGAGGGGTTGATCTTATATGAAGAAAGTTATATGAAGAGAGTGGAGGAGGAGTTACACTGTTGTTTTTGGCGGTTTTAATTTTAATATTTCTGAATTGGTTTAAATGCAGTGGAAGTTTGTGTTCTTCCATTACTTGTTTATGAAACAGAGGTGTACGAACTGTTTCATTTTTTCATATTTCAATGTTGTAACTTGTAACTTGTATTTTTTTTTTATTTTTTTTAAGAAATTGTGACCTTGTAACTTCTTCATTGATTTATTCAATTAGCCCCAAGACATCAATGATTTAAAGGTTAGGTTTACATCTACGTAGATAAATTTACTACCGACGGGAGTTTAGCTCAATTGATTAAGGCCGCCATCAACAACCAATAAGTTAGAGGCGGAATCCTCATTCTCACGATAAATTATTTGAGGATGCTGTCACAATGTGGCGGATAGTTTTACAGGTAAAAGAAATAGAAAAGATTAGAGGTGATCATTTTCCGGTGTTGAGATTTGGCCCTGATTTTGAGGATTTCGAGAGGTCGGGGCTTGAGATTTTTTAAATAAATGTATTACTTGTGAAATTTATCGAGAGTTCGGTTGTGACGTTAGAGGCTACCAAAAGTTCGATGGTGACGTGAGAGAGGTGGTTCGACGGAGAGTTTCGGCTTAAGCAACTACGAATAATTTATTTTTCAAGTTGGACATTCGAGATCTTTATGCTTCAACTTGATGCAGGATAGTGAGATATTATATTATTGTGATTATATTTGCTATATTATTTTTCAAGTTGGACCTTCAAGATCATCATGCTCCAACATGAAGGTGGGTAGTGAAATATTATATTTGTTATATTTAGCTCTTTAGATAGATTAAGGGGAATATATATTATATTTAACTCATGAGAATTTATCACGGATAAATTTTAAAAAATAATATATATATATATATATATATATATATATATATTATATATATATATATATATCTAATTGTTATTAGGAGTTGACATATTTGAAGATCTACATTTGATCGTTTTAAAGAGCAGTTAGGTTGTGACTGTCTCATCCAATAATTTATTCATTCCTCACCTGTGTTGTTGAACTCAAAAACAAAAAATTAAAAAAAATTACTTGAGTAACATCAACTCAAACTTTCAAAATATACTTACAAATTACACACTTTTTTATAAATTGCAAACTCACCAAACAAAATTTGATTATATAAAACTAAACTAACACATTTAATACTTTCTTTTTCTTTGATATTGGGTTCAAAAACTCAAATTTTCGTGACTTAGCTCTACGCAATTCAATACGTAGATTAGTGGATTCGACATAGCTCACCAATAAATGATATTTACTTCTTTTTTTGAGGTTGAAGGTTTAAATACACACATTTTGGTGGAAGTATGACCTTAAACCCTAACTCAATTGATGTATAATGGGTGTTTTTTTGTAAAAAAAAAAATAGAAACACAATTATAAATAAATTAGAGGCGTAGCCGGTTCCGGTAGGCCAAGCACAGACCATAGTCTCTAGGGCTCTCCTCTTGGGAGGTCCAGTATGTGAGCGTAGCGGGCCAATCCTTGTAAGTTGTAAGTCTGAGTGGTTTTGTTAAGTTTGATTTTCAAAATTAGAAAACTAGTTCTTAATAAAGATGTTCCAAATAAATATGTATAT
This sequence comes from Herpetospermum pedunculosum, assembly GCA_028017165.1. NCBI lineage: Eukaryota > Viridiplantae > Streptophyta > Magnoliopsida > Cucurbitales > Cucurbitaceae > Herpetospermum > Herpetospermum pedunculosum. The sequence goes on from CM051528.1 coordinate 69,846,435, forward strand.
ATATTAAAATAAACAACAAAAGAAGGAGAGAGGTTAATAGTAAATTTTATTTTTAAATTTAAAAAACACAAAAATAAAACAAAAATTATAACCCACAGGTGCTTTAGATATTTGTTTTCTGGTCTATTCACAATATAATTGAGCCAGTGAATATTTTATAGTGGATAACAAAATCATAACATAACAATGGGCGTTCAACCAACTTAGTCAGTTCTATACAAATCTATACTTTCATATTGTTTTTTTAACTATCATTATATATTTTCTTTACAATCAAACATGATAATTAAGGTAGATTCGATAACATTTTGACATAGACTAATTTCAACTTGATTGATAATATCGATATATATTTTTTGTTCAAATGAATATTATTGTACTATATATATTTTGTCGCTTACACAACAAAAAAGAGTTTATACATATAGCTTCTTGACTTCATTGAGTTTCCGCAAGACCTAATTAACAAAAGAATATTCATTTTAAGGTTAAAGTTAATACTTATATCAAAACAAGAAAAACAAAATAAAATTTACTAACCTACAACTATAAACCAAACATTTATTAAAACCTAAAAATTACTAAGATTCAAAAGACAAAAAATGCATGGAATTGAGGACTTGTGTCGCCGGTCTGAACACGGACCTAACGTCGTCGCCGTTCCTGGGAAGAGCGTCGAAGCCGCCACTGTGGAGTTGAGCAAGAGTTGGAGTCGGAGAACAAAATGCTCGTGAAAATATCTATCGTTGTCACACACGTCTAGGAGCTGGAGAGGGAAAGAATGGCGCCGCTGTTGTCGTCGAAATCGTCGGAGTGAACTGTCGCTGGAGCTGGAGGTTCAAGAGAGATGGGGCGTGCGCGAGAGGGAAGGAGAAGAAGAGAGAGATTAGGGTTTTTTCCCTCTCTTTGTTTTTTTCATTTTCATTTCTCTCTTTATTTAAATTTTAAATTTCTTCTGTAAATAATATTTGTTGTCTTCAAATTAATGACATAGTTAATTGATGTCAACGACATTTAAATACTGTCATAAATTTATGATTTTGAAATACTGTCATTAGTTTTCGAAATACGATCTCCGTTTGTTTTTGTCAAAAACGCGTTCTAAACTTTTAATGACAGTTTTTTTTTCTCTCCTTTTTTTCTAAATTCGCTATGTGTCATCTATTTCTCAAATTTGTAATAGTAAAGGTAAATTTATGACCAAATATTGTTTGGAAAACAACTGTTTTGTTTAGTTTGAAAATTAATATAGTACTCTTAATTATCAAAGTACAAAATGGTACAAAAGTAGATTTTCTAAAGAACACGATTGGCTATATATCAAATGTAATAATATTTTAGCTCACAAACTTTGTTTGAAAGCAAATGTTTGTTCCTTTTACTTAGGCTAATCAAATATTACTTTGTATGAAATTCTTGTTTGTTGAATTTCTCAATGTCTAAACATAATCTTATGTTTTCAATAAAATAAAGTAAAAAAACATAATCATATATATGTACATGCATATCAAGGTAGACTTATGCAAGTGATATCTATTTTAAAGTGAGATATGTAATCAATAAATAAAATAACAAAATTAGCAATGATATTATTTAAACCATCAATTAAATTATGGTAGGGGATAAAAACGTCTAATTTTTTTTGTCCAACATGCTTCCTTTTAATCCAAAATATAGCAATGATAATGATGTATGTTCACATAAAGTGAATAAGGACTTAATTTGATTAAAATAAAAAGGCAGAAAAAAATAGGGGAATTAATGGAAGATGCAATTTGATTGGACATTTATTAAAATTATGAGTTGAAAAAGGTGTGCCTTCTATTGGAGCTCCTTCCAACAACACTTTTGTAAGGAGTGCTTTTTCTTTCAAATACATGCTGCACTATAAGCTCATTTAATGAATTCAACTTTTAAATATAATTTTGTTTAGAGCATTTATAATTAATTCCAAACTTTCTATTTTTAGCTGTTTATTTAAGAGAAAATGACAACAGTTTCATAAAACAATATTATTAAACATGTCTATTTTTATGGTCTTACTGTTACAAGTCATATTCAATCACAAATATTGATACAATACTAAATTATTAACAATTATAAAACACAAAACAAAAAATTGGTGTATCTTATTATGTTGAAAAATAAATAATTCAGGTAATTTTTTTTTTCTTTTATCTATATAAAAAAGTATAGCTTTTATTTATTAAATGTCTATTTGATAGAAGCTGACTTTAATGGATAAGCGATTTTTATGATTATTTGTCGAATTATACTTATTTTTTTAAAACCACTAAGTTTAGGATGCTATAGAGATGACTTAATTTATACTTTTAGAAAAAAAAAAAAAAAAAAAAAACTTGACTTATTGGTTTTTTTTCTTCACTTTTTTTTAATAAGCTTTGGGTAGTAATTAAATTACTACTTATAATTTGTGATTGGTTTAAGTTTGGTCTTCATGTTTTACAAAAAAAAAAAAATAATAATAATAATAATAATAATAAAAACATTTATTTTTCTTTTTAAGGAAAACAATAATTATTATTATTATTGTTTGGTTACATTTTTCAAAAGTCGATATCATTATTGGATGTCAATAATGTTCTCACTTGTTACATTTATTCATACAAAATGTCTAAAAAAAAGAACAAGATATTAATTACATTGTCCTTTTCTTCTGATAATTGTTTTTTTTTTTAACTAAAGAATGGTCAATACTTGTCTATTTAATATCTTGGACCATATTTACCGTTGATTATTTATTAAATATATGTAAAAATGTTAGATTGAATTGATCACTTAATTTCGCTTAAAATGTTAATGTCGATACTTAACCGGTCGAGTAATTAACGACTCTCGTAAATATGATGTAGCCGAAAAGCCTAGAAATAGGATTTCGTCGATGTACTTGATGATTTGAGAAAAAAATATAGAATCAATATGATTGCATGTTTAACCATCTAAGATCACATTATCCATAAAAATGTAGGTTTAATGGTTTAGACTTCTAAAGGTACTTGTAAAAAGGCTGAATAAGAGATAAATTCGGTCCAAAAGCATCAGGTAACTATCTGGTGACTCTGTGGTCACATATTGTCAAGTAAACTATACTTAAGGCTGAAGTATGATTGGATCCCACTTTTATTATCGTTTTTAAACCAAAACCAACCAGTCAACTTATTTTTGTTACCTTTCCATTGCATTCGAAAAAAAATTATTTCTATAACTAAATTTCACAATAGTCTATTGGGATTCGATACTTGAAATATTTTCCAAATTATTACTTGATTACTTGATTGACACTCTATACTTGCACTTGTCCATATCTTTCATTGCAGGTTATTAAACCAAATTACACACCCACATTTTGGTCATCACCAAGCAATTTTAAAATGTCTTAATGGTACAGATTTTCACATAAGTTCAACACGAGGCAAGACTATCACTCAAAATCTATCAACAAATAAAGACGGTGGGTGAAAAGCTCGAGAAAAAGTCAAAATCTAACCAATAATTCAGCGGTGGATGAGGAGCACGAAGATCAATGGATTATACTTACAGCAAAATATAGTTGGAAGCTCGACGTCGATGCATCCTTCAACGAGTCTACAAGCAGAGTAAACCAGGGACTTGAAGACCATTTGGGGATTGTTATAATGGCAGGGTGTTGAACTCTAAAAGGAATAATGAAGATCAAAATTCTTGAAGCAATGATTGTTTTTTAGGGTCTTTAGACAACTTCTTCTACACTTCTTGAACGTTGTTGAAGACTAATAGGACTGTTTGGAGGTGTGTCACCTCTTGCATGGAATTTTGGTCGATCTAATTGAGTCCACCAACTTCATCACAAAGAGATTTCGTTGACATCGACGATAGGGGTCGTCTCCTACAGGCACACAAAGAGAGGGGAAAATCGGTTGGTCCATTAGCTCGCTTCGACTACAATGGCGAGGGAGTTGGCTACTAGATGAGAGACTCCTATTCCCACCAATTTCTTTTCTTTTTGCGATTAGGCAACCCATAAGGTGTTTTTTGTTGTTAACCTTAAAGTTTCTTATTTTTGAAAGAAAAAAAAAATCTAAAATTTAGAGCATAGAGTTAAAGTCTACACCATTCATCAAGAGCTTTGAATTCCATTCTAAATGTAGTTGAACTAAAAAAAAAATGATTTTAGAAATTTGAATCCCAAAGTTGTAAACTAAAAAATGCAATTGGATTCAATGATCTCGAAATTTGTCATGGAATATAAATCAATAAATTATCAAATATAGTTAAATAGTTAATTATAATATATAAACTTGTTTCATAGACTTTTTTTTATTTTTTATTTTATTTTGTTAGTTCTAACAACATATGAAACTATCTATGTTTATGATAGTAATTGATGTGTCATGAATACTTGTATTCACTCCAAATAAACTTGGTTATTTTTAACATTCGCTCGTTTTCTTAAGCCATCTACCAAACAATATGATATGTAATGAGAATAAAGAGATAATTAAAAATAAAAAATAGTACTAACCAAAAAAATAAAAAATACAAATCCCCCAATAATAGCAAGGATTCATGGTACAGACGGAAACCACGATGCTTTGATTCATATCTGTATTTTAACTTTTAATAATTTATAAATATTTTCCTTCGTAAAAAAAAAAAGAAAAAGAAAAGAAAAGGAAAAACGTAGTATTTTAAAATTAGCCTCTTGCTATCGCAGCCATTCTAGATTTGGTCCACCCAGATGCATCGTTCCAAGCAAAGGACACATGATCGAACGGTCGAAAAGAGTGAATCATATAGACAAAGACAAACATCCAACATTATCTGATTCATCTGTGGTGAAGCAGCGTACAAAAACTTCTAGAAAGTAATGTCATATTTTTTTATAGGAATTTTGACTCCTAACCTATCAATTTGGACCATAATTTTTTAATTTCATTAAATTAGATTCTAACTTAAATAAGTGTTACAATTTTTACTCTCGATTCAATTTCCGTCCATTCACTCGCTAGTTTAACAAAACAAAAAAATGGTGTTAAAATCTTCATTTTTGTTTTTTGAGTACAATTTGTGGGGATTCAAAGCTTAGATCTCACACATTTTTATGTCAGTTGAACGATGCTCAATTTGACGTGTTAAAATCTTCATAAACTCGTTAATTTTAATAAAATAAAGCTTTGCACAAAAATAACTTTATAACCAAGGCACAAATTAACATTGAATAATTCTACTAAGTTCATAAATTCAACAAAAACAAATCTAGTTCTGATGTCATTTTTCTTTATAATTTTATGAATTTCGTATAGTATATATGGTTTATAGTTCATTAAACGCATAAGAGAACAATTTTTTTTTTACAATATTTTAAGTGAAAAATTATAAAGAATTAGGCTGATCGCGTCGCGTGTAGAGAAATGGAGAGAAACCGGCGCAGGGGAGGGGGTCGGGGCCACGGCCAATCATGTGAACTTCAGCCACTACCCGTTTACCCCGTTGTCCCGTTCCGTTCCACTTACGAGGAGGGACCCACCGCCAATCTGGCAATCACACGTAAGCAACACACTAAAGACTCTGCCACGTAATTTAATAGACCAGTCATTGTCTTGATATGTGCTACGGGGGTCGAGAGGGCTTGACAATAATTAAAATTGTTTAATATGAGGAAATTTTTTATTTTATTTATGATTTAAGTTAAAGTTTTCTACTTTGGTTATATTTAACCCTTTAACCTAAAAAAAAAATGTCTTAGACAAACTTAAATGTGTTTAATAAATTTTTAATTTTTTTTTTTTTTTTTTTACAAAATATGAGGATGAAAATGCCTTATTCTTTTGTTGACATTAAACTTTCATTTTTTATCCAATAAATTCTTAAATTTTTAATTTTGTGTTTAATATATTATTTTTTTATTATACATTTTTTAATGTCCAAAGATAAGTAGACACAAAGTCGAAAGTTCAAACCAATTTTTAATCTGGTAGCTACTAATGCATTTTTTTTTTATATAAGATTTTATTAATGACTATCATTGATGTTGGATCATATTTGTAAAATATTTTAGATTTCGTTATATTTGTCAGTATTTGAGGTCTAAAACGATGATTGAACAATAGAAATGACAATTGAACTATGCTCGATTTAACTAATTTGTTAGATGAGTGTCTGTGTCGATATGTGCCACTGGTGATGAAGGAGCTTGACAATTAAAAAAAAAATGATTTATGAGTTTATTGATATTCATAGGGGAGAGGGATGGGAGTTGTCTTTTTCGAAGACCTACCGGGTGCTTTATATGTAGGGTGTGGGGAGCATTATAGGGTGTCCTTCCAAAAGCAAGTGAAAGTAACAAAGTATTCTGTAGAGAAGACGGGAGAGTGAGAAGCGAAACCAAACCAAAAACCAAGGGCTTCTTTATTATTTACCCTCTCTGGTTCGAAGCGACGCGAGACTGCTGCCCATTTCAGCCACTCTCATTTTTCTCTCTTTCTTTCCTTTTCGTTTTTCCTCATCGGCGCTTTTCCGGCCACCGTTTCTTCTTCATCTGAGGTTAAATAATCTACTAATTTTGCTTTTAGGTTTTCGTCTTCTTCTATTTCTGAATGTATTTCTGAATGTGATTGTTTCTTTTGCCTGATTTTCCTTCTGATTTTGTTATCACTTTTTGTTTACTTCTCCTTGGATCTACTTTATGCTTCTCAAGTTACTGTGACAGTTTCATCGTCGGATCTTTCCATTTCTTTTTTTTTTTTTTTTTTTGCTTGTGTTTATTTTCACTTTCTTCGTCTTCCGTCGGTGTGAGATCGTTAGATCCTGCTATTTTGTCGATTCTTAGTTACGTTGGATGTTTTCTTGCATATTATCACGTTTAGGGTTTTGTGGTTATTTGTTGCTTTTGGTTGATGTTTTGAATGGAAATTATTTTCAATCGTTAGGGTTTGGCCTGTACACTAGTTTTTTTTTTGGTGGTGGTTATGAAGCTAATAATGTTAAATTCCTTGTTCTTTGTTTGATTTTGTTTTTTTTCGTTGTTGAAGAAAGCCACATGTATCAAGCATTGGAGAAATACGAATTAATGTTCTGTTTTAGAGCTTCACTTTCATGTTCTGTTCTTATGTTGGTATAGTTTTAGTTCTTTTATTTCTCTCTATCTATTGTCAATGATAAGTATGTCTTGATAAAATGACTGCGCTTCTTATTATAACTTTCCATGTTCAACTCTCCATTTTTTTTTTTTTTTTTTTTGTAGTGATCATGGGGAGGAAGAAGAGAACTGAAGGTGGTGGTGAGAGCTCTGAGTCTCAGGATGCTGGTGGCCGTGGCTCCCAACGATCTGCTGAAAGGAGAGACTTCCCACAGCAACAAGGTGGTGGTGGATACCAGGGTGGGAGAGGTTGGGCTCCTCAAGGGCAAGGGGGACGTGGAGGTCAAGGCGGTGGTCGTGGCCGAGGAACGTCTCAACATCAGCCCTATGGAGGACCTTCTGATTACCAAGGCAGGGGTAGAGGTGGGCCATATCAGCATGGAGGACGTAGTAACTATGGTGGTGGTAATCGCGGTGGCATTGGGGGAGGACCTTCTTCTGGTGGCCCATCCAGGCCACCAGTTCCCGAGCTGCACCAAGCAACCCCAGTGTATCAAGGTGGGGTGACTCAGCCAATCTCATCTGCGGCGAGTTCTTCCTCCCACCCACCTGATACTTCATCAATAGAACAACACTTTCAGCAAATTTCCATTCAGCAGGAATCTGATCAAAGCCAAGCAATTCAACCTGCACCGCCGTCTAGTAAATCTATGAGATTCCCTCTGAGACCAGGAAAGGGTAGCTCTGGCACTAGGTGTATTGTTAAGGCTAACCACTTCTTTGCTGAGCTGCCAGACAAAGATCTTCATCAGTATGATGTGGGCATCCTCTTCTGTATTGCTGCTCATATTTTTATATTCTGCTGCTTATATATATATTTTTTTTAATATTTTAATCCTACACTAACATTTTCTGCTGCAAGTAGGTTACTATTACACCAGAAGTCACTTCCCGTGTCTATAATCGAGCTGTAATGCAGCAGCTAGTGAAATTATACAAGGTCTCTCACCTTGGAGATCGGCTTCCTGCCTATGATGGAAGAAAAAGTTTATATACAGCTGGTCCTCTTCCTTTCGTATCAAACGAGTTCAGAATCACTCTTTTTGATGAAGAAGATGGGTCGGGAGGACAAAGGTGCCTTGCCCTCTTCCCTCTTTGAATTTCTTTGTCTGCTCTCTGTCCTTTCCATTTTTTTTTGATGATTTTCCCCTCTTGGCGTAGACGGGAGAGAGAATTTAAAGTTGTGATCAAATTTGCTGCTCGTGCCGATCTACACCATTTAGGACTCTTTCTGCAGGGCAGACAGGCTGATGCTCCTCAGGAAGCCCTTCAAGTTCTGGATATTGTTCTACGTGAATTGCCTACTTCAAGGCATGACTATTATCGTACACCTCTGTTATATGTTTTTTGGTTAATTGGATTGAACTAATAAATGAAATTGTTATGGCTTCTAGGTATTGTCCAGTGGGCCGATCATTTTACTCTCCTGGCCTTGGCAGACGTCAGACACTGGGTGAGGGGCTGGAAAGCTGGCGTGGCTTTTATCAGAGTATCCGTCCTACTCAAATGGGACTCTCTCTAAATATTGGTATTAGCCCCACTCTCTGTTCTTTGCATTTTATGTTTCCGAAAATGGAAGGCATGTAGATTATTTTTTCAGTTTATGTTTCGCCCTTCATGTTTTATTTCAGTGAAGTGACCATTCACTAATGGATGCAGATATGTCGTCTACTGCTTTCATAGAGCCTTTGCCTGTCATTGATTTTGTGACTCAGCTTCTCAACCGTGATGTATCATCCAGGCCATTATCTGATGCTGACCGTGTGAAGGTTGGATGCTTCTTACTGTTGAGGTCATGATATTTTATTTTACAAGCTCGTGAGACTGCTAGGACTATTTTCAGTTGTTCTTTTACCTAATTTGTTATGCCATGACTTTTCATGGTATTGCAATTTCTATTGGAGGGGGTATGATCTAATTTTTTGAAGTAATTTTAGATAAAGAAGGCTCTTCGAGGTGTCAAGGTTGAAGTGACACACCGTGGGAATATGCGCAGGAAATATCGCATATCTGGTTTGACATCACAAGCAACTCGCGAGCTAACGTAACTGATTTTTTAAAGTTTAATTGAAAACTTTTGTTTAACTAAGTTTGTATATATTGAACTTATCTCTTATACTTATTATATTTGTACTAGTTTCCCGGTTGATGAAAGAGGGACTATGAAATCGGTGGTGGAGTACTTCTATGAAACATATGGGTTTGTTATTCAACATACTCAGTGGCCTTGTCTTCAAGTAGGGAACCAGCAGAGACCTAACTATCTACCTATGGAAGTAATATTTTTTCACTTTACTGGTTGAATTGATTATTTTAGTATGGCTAATTTATGTTGATGGGTCCCAATATGTATATATGCGTTTTAGCATTGAAAATTCTTTTTGATTCAGGTATGTAAGATTGTTGAAGGCCAGAGATATTCCAAAAGGCTCAATGAAAGACAGATAACTGCTCTGCTCAAGGTTACATGCCAACGACCACAAGAACGAGAGGCAGACATTATGCGGGTCCTGGAATAACTCTCATCTTTAAAGCCTAATTTATTTAACCGAGTTCAATTGCATGGAATTCAATTCCTTATTTTATCATTTTCCCCTCTAAATATATGTTATGTTTTCTTCCTACCTTGTTTGTTTTTCAACAATTCATTGCCTTGCATGCTTGTTCATAAATTTTACAATTATAGTTATTCATCTTTCAAATAGAAGATTGTTTTTAACATACTAACATTCTTTTATTTTCAGACGGTAAATCATAATGCATATCAGAATGATCCATATGCAAAGGAGTTTGGAATTAAGATAAGTGACAAGCTTGCTTCTGTTGAAGCTCGCATTCTTCCTGCACCATGGGTAACATATCCTAATTTCACTATAATTGAGCTGAGGTTACTGTCTTATTTTCATAATTGTCATATCTATGATAATTTCGTTGTTTTGCAGCTAAAATATCACGAGACAGGCAGAGAAAGAGATTGCTTGCCACAAGTTGGACAGTGGAATATGATGAATAAGGTAATTCCTGTAGTTGAATTAATATATTAGTTTTAAATTTGGGAGTTTTTCCCCCTTATATGGTTAACTTTTTTGTTCCTGTGGCTGAATCTTTTGTTCTATCAGAAATTTTAAGTTCCCTTTTTATCATCTTCCTTTTTTGGGATGCTATAAGATTAGCATGAAAAATATTAGTCATTTAGTATTATGTGTTCTACAGTTTATGGACTCAATTTTTTGTATGTAGTATTCTACATGAGTGAGATGTCACATTTGTCGGTATGAAAAATTCCAGATTGTCCATGGTAGGTAAGTTAGCTTTGATTGAGAGAGAAATGTCCCTTCCCTGTCTGCTGTAGATAAGTTAACTTGGAATGCTTGTTTGGTGCTGTCTTCACTATTATGCTGGACGTTTGTCAATTGATAGTTTCTAGAGTTTATTTGACTTATTCTTTGTTGATTATGAATTATTGCAGAAAATGTTCAATGGTGGTACTGTAAACAACTGGATGTGTATAAATTTTTCTCGCTACGTGCAAGAGAGTGTTACTCGTGGGTTTTGTAAAGAACTTGCTCAAATGTGTCACATTTCTGGCATGGTAATAACCTTTTAAATTAATTTATTGCCTTGCCTTAAAGTGTTTTATTGCTATAGCTTTTCTACGATGATTGTAGGCTTTCAATCCAGAACCAGTGGTTCCTCCTATTTTGGCTCGTCCTGATCATGTGGAAAAGGCCCTTAAAACACGGTATCATGATGCAATGAGCATTCTCCAACCCCAGGGCAAGGAGCTTGATCTGCTTATTGTTGTTTTGCCGGATAACAACGGATCTCTTTATGGTATGTCATTTGGAATACTGTCTTTATTAATCTTTTATGTCTTTTATTCATTTTTTTCGTCATACCTTTTGCAGGTGATTTGAAACGTATCTGTGAAACAGACCTTGGCCTTGTTTCCCAGTGCTGTTTGACTAAACATGTCTTCAAAATGAGTAAACAGTATTTGGCCAATGTGGCCTTGAAAATTAATGTTAAGGTTGGGGGGAGGAATACAGTACTCGTTGATGCATTATCTAGGCGCATACCCTTGGTTAGTGACCGGCCTACCATTATATTTGGTGCTGACGTAACCCATCCTCACCCTGGGGAAGACTCGAGTCCATCCATTGCTGCTGTAAGATCATATCGCACTTTATTTTTATTTTCAGTTTATTTTATATGCTTCTTTGCCTAATCTAAGCCACATATTAACTTGTTAGTAAATTTTTTACTATAGGTGGTGGCTTCTCAAGATTGGCCGGAAGTTACAAAATATGCTGGTTTGGTCAGTGCTCAAGCCCATAGACAAGAGCTTATTCAAGATCTTTTCAAAACATGGCAGGACCCTGTCAGGGGGACGGTAACGGGTGGAATGATCAAGTAAGGCTTCTAAATTTAGTAGTTTAAAGTGCATTATCTTCTGGTTGTATATTAAACTGTCATTATCTTGGTGACATAGGGAACTCCTCATCTCCTTCCGTAGAGCAACTGGACAGAAACCTCAACGCATCATATTTTATAGGTATTTTTTTCTTTCTCTTTCTTATCTTTTGCCCGTGTGAATAAAAAATATTTTCATTTATTGTTTATTAAGTCTATCCAAAAATTTATTTTGCAGAGATGGTGTTAGTGAAGGGCAATTCTACCAGGTTTTGTTGCATGAGTTGGATGCAATTCGGAAGGTAAAGGGATATATATGCATTTTCAAGATGATTTGAGATACTATGTTTGATAACCATTTGGTTTTTCCAAAACTTTGGTTACTTTTTCCAAGATGATTTGAGATACTATGTTTGATAACCATTTGGTTTTTCCAAAACTTTGCTTACTTTTTCACATCTCTTTACAATAATCCCCACTTTCTTCTGGTAACATTTGAATTCTTGGCTAAATTTCAAAAGCAAAAATCAAGTTTCATAAAACCACTTCTTAAATTTTGAAAACATTGGTAAAAAGTAGATAACAAAACAAAGAAACTCACAAATTTTTGTAGTATTTATATGCTTAATTTTTAAAAACCAAATGATTATCAATCGGGATCTAAGTGATGTACTTTTGTAATTTGCTCTTATATTTTTCCTTTTGAATCAATTTGTTTTTAGGCATGTGCTTCTCTGGAACCAAACTACCAACCGCCAGTAACTTTTGTCGTGGTACAAAAACGTCATCACACAAGGTTGTTCGCTAATAATCATTCTGATCGCCATGCAGTTGACAAGAGTGGGAATATATTGCCAGGTAAAATATAGCTGGCTATTTTTAAAGATTTTTACCTGGCCAGTTGTTGCATACTGATGTTTTTTTAAAATGAAATTTACTTACTCTGCTGACGGAAATTTCAGGTACGGTGGTTGACTCGAAAATTTGTCATCCGACGGAATTTGACTTCTACCTGTGCAGCCATGCTGGAATCCAGGTAGAATTGTTACATATAATGAAATATTGTATTGTAATTATGGTGGAATGAATGAAGAATTATTAAATAACGTTATGATACTTATTGGACCCCAGGGTACAAGTCGTCCTGCACATTATCATGTTCTGTGGGATGAGAACAAGTTTACAGCTGACGGATTGCAGACTCTAACCAATAACCTTTGTTATACGTGAGTTATTTTCCCAAATTCCTTCTAACATTCTCGAATGTTTCTTTGTTTGTTTGTTTGTTGATATTGGCTTCTGAAATATGGAATTTTCAATGTCTGTAGGTATGCAAGGTGTACCCGCTCTGTTTCTATTGGTAAGTTTCCTATTGATTTGATAATTTCTAAGCTTGAGATATTTGTAAAAAATCTTCTTCCCCTCCCTTGGTTGTGGTTTGTTGATTTTGATATATAACCATATGCAGTGCCCCCGGCATACTATGCTCATCTTGCTGCATTCCGAGCTCGTTTTTATATGGAACCTGAAACCTCTGATAGTGGGTCAATTAGCAGTGATGCTAATGTTGGACGTGGTGGCGTCGGAGGTGTTCGCAGTACACGGGCACCGGGTTTGAATGCAGCTGTTCGACCCTTGCCAGCTCTGAAGGAGAATGTGAAGAGGGTTATGTTCTATTGTTGAAGAAGTGAAGTGCGTGGTGATGAGACCTCCTGACCTGTTTTTATTTTGCTACTTCCCACTGGTTTCGCTTTGGTTTGAAGGTGTGAAAACTTCTCATTTGTGTGGTGAGATTAAACCTACTTGTTATTTTGTGTGTTAAACTCTGATTGGTGCCTATGATGTCAAACGCAGCTTTCTAAAACTATTTTTCCTACTTTGTTTGGTTTAATCCTCGATTGCAAAAGAAAGTTAGATGGATAAACTAAACACTACTCGTAAAAACATCAAATTTACCAAATAGTTTTAAATTAGTTCTGTATGGATAACTATTTGGTTGGTTTTTGAAATTTGTGGTTGTTTTCTTATTATTTCCTTAGAATGGTTTTCAGAATTTCTAGCTCAATTTCAAAAGTAAAAGCTATTTTGTTTTTAGTTTTCAAAACATGTTTATGATATTTTTAGCTAAAGTCTTGGACGAGGGTGTGTATATATATTTTTTTATGTTAGTTGACTAGTTCTCAATTAGTTTATGATATATCTCACAAAAAATATTTTTGTAATCGAAACTTTTAAATCTCGAATTCTAAATTATATTTTGTTATGTTATTCTGATTCCCTCTCGGGCAACACAATTCTCTGCCAATCCACCAATCTTTCTATCTGATTGCTTCATGCTTTCAACCTATAGTTGGTCAATCTCTCTTTTACAGTTGAATGGAAGTTACAAATTGAGGGCTTGCCCAATTTGATTATTCATTGCAAGAAATTTCAATAAATAAGGAAGAATCAACTTAACTATCATTATAAAGTAAATTTAATTGATCTAAACTAACTAATGTCTCAAATTGACCAGCTATTTTTTTAGTTTTGAATCAATTGTCCATTTTTTTTGAAGCATATTATTCACAATCTATGTATGAACTCGTGATAAGCAATCAATCAAGGTTAAATTATAAGTATAGTTTTAGAACTTTCAGAGTTTCTCATCCTTGCTTTAAGGTACGTATCTAATAAACCATGAACCTTAAAAATAGTATTATAGAACTTTAAACTTTCAATTTTATATTTATTAGGTTCCTTGACATTAAAAAGTATCAAATTGACAAAAAAATTGAAAGTTTAGGGAACAAACTTATAATTTAATTATGAATCAATTATAATCCATGATAGTTAAATCACTATATTGACAATCATAGTTAATGTTAAAATTTTCTCTCATTATGATACAATTTTATCTATTTGTTTATTTAACATACATTATGTCGGTTGAGCTATGTTCATGTTGTGCAATTTTATCTATTTGTTATATCATATATGATGGATTATCATATTACTTTTTCTTGAAATTTCTATAATTTTGTAGAGCTGATTGTAACGTCTAACAATAAAATCAGCAAATATAAAAAAAGTTCGAAATGACTTGTTGTGGTTTAAAAAAATATTTAGTTAGATTAATTGAAGCATTGCTAATTAAAGAAATTCGTTTGATTTATTAATTTAATACTTCTACGTTGCTCAATATATATATATATATTTCTCTGGTTCATTTTTGGCCGTCTAAAAATGACACTATTGTTAGAGGTTCAAATCAATATAACATTCGGCCGGAGCATAACTTTAACGGTATAAAATATGTATTATTGACCAAAAAGTTACCGATGGAATCACTCCCCATATTCTCAAATTCAAATTAAAAAAAAAAAAATCAATATAACATCTGAAAGCAGAAGTTTCTCTATCATGGTGGTAACTCCAAAATCCTAAAATTTGAATAGTATCTTGAGAATCTCAGGTTGGCTCCAATTATGGAACTGAAAGAAGGAAAGAATAAAAGTAAAAGAAGACAAAGAAAGGTGCTTTAAGTTCTTTACCTCCACCTCTTAAAAAACCTTTGTGAAAAGGAAATCTGAAATAACTTCCCACAATTACAATTCCTTTCTTGCTTTCCATATTTCAAACATGAGGAATGTTCCTCTCTTCCATCACCATCCTTGTTTCTGTTTCAGCTTTATGTCTCTCTCAATCCTCATTCAAACATAACATTTCTTAATGTCCATCAATGAAGGTATATATATCCCATATCACCAAGGCAAGAGCAAGGCAATAAGAAAGAAAGTTGTGTAATTGTTGGAAGAAATGGCCATTGCAACAGCCAGCTTGATGAGATTAGATACACCAATTTCCGACACTCTAAACGAGGCATTGAGGAAATCCCATAACCCAATGAAGAAATGCTTTGCCAGGTATAGATTTCGAGCATGTTTGGAATGACTTTCTAAGTGCTTAAAGACACTATTTTACACTTAAAAACACTTTTTAAACATTTAGAAAGCCATTCCAAACAGGTCGTTCTAGTTGTAACTTTTTGAGATATGAATTTAATCCATCTTGAGTGAATAATAGGTTTGTTGAGAATGGGAAGAGGTTGATGAAATGCAAAGATTTAATGAAGGATTTGGAGATAACAATTGAAGACAAGCGTGAGAGGAGCCAGGTTTTGGAAGGCCTTCTTGGCTACATTCTAAGTAACACTCAGGTAATATTTAAACTCTTTTCTCTCTGCTGTTTCTTTATGCTTTGAAGGAGGATGGATTTTGATGGCGAATAATATGCAGGAGGCTGCTGTCGTCCCTCCGAATGTCGCTCTAGCCGTGAGGCCGAGTCCCGGTTTTTGGGAGTTTGTTAAGGTGAATGCTACAAGTTTGGAAGTAGAAGACCTTACTCCTTCAGAGTACTTGAAATTTAAGGAAGCCATCTTTGATGAGACTTGGTGAGTCTACAAATAGTTCTGTTTTTTATGTTCACTGGCATTGTATAGTAATCTTTGGATTGATGAATGAAAAAGTTGTCAAAATGATTGGTATGATGTGCAGGGCAAATGATGAAAATGCTCTAGAGATAGATTTTGGAGCCATTGAATTCAGTTCCCCACGCTTGAGCCTCCCGTCGTCGATTGGAAACGGAGTCAACTCGATCTCGAAATTCATCAGCTCAAGGTTTAGTGAGGATAAACAGAATGTTAAGGCACTTGTTGATTATCTGCTGGCTCTTCATCATCGAGGACAGGTATGAAAATATGAACATCCAATTACAGAAAGTTGAAGATTTTAAGAAAAAAATTGTTAACCCAATTCAAAGAATTACAATATTTGGATTTATATCTTGCAGAGCCTTATGATCAATAAGAAACTCAACACTGTTTCCAAGCTTCAATCAGCATTGTTTGCAGCTCAAGTATATCTATCTTCACTGCCAAAAGACACACCATATGAAGAATTTAAGCACAAGTAACCAAGAATTCTTATTTTTTTTTTCCTAGAACATAGAAAATCTAGTTTTGATTTCCCATTTTCCTAAACTTGTATCTAATTGTATTTTTGATTCTTAATGCTCAAAGGATGAAAGGATGGGGATTTGAGAAAGGATGGGGAAGTACTTCAGAGAGAGTTAGAGAAACAATGTTAATCCTTTCTGAGGTCCTCCAAGCACCAGACCCAGTAAAATTGGAGTTGCTGTTTAGCAAGCTTCCAACCACATTGAATGTTGTAATCTTCTCGCCTCACGGCTATTTCGGCCAGGCAGGCGTCCTCGGTTTGCCCGACACCGGCGGTCAGGTCAGAATTTGATCGACTTTTTATTTCAGCATTATAATGCTCTCTTAATGAAAATTATGTAGACTTGTGCATCACTCACCTGCTACAAAAATGACTAGATTGTCTACATTCTTGATCAAGTGAGAGCTTTAGAAGAAGAAATGCTGCATAGAATTGAGCAGCAAGGCCTGAAAGCAAAGCCTCAGATTCTTGTGGTATGTTTGTTGTAGGCATAAGATCACAACAGCATTGTCCTTGTTTTTGCCTTTTGGCAACTGCAGCTTATGCTTTAATATGTATTACCACTTACAACTTTAGGTGACACGACTAATACCCGACGCGCGAGGGACGAAGTGCAATGTGGAGTTGGAGCCTATTGAAAACACAAAGCACTCTCACATTCTCAGGGTCCCATTCATCACACAGAATGGTGTTCTTCGTCAATGGATTTCGCGCTTCGACGTCTATCCATACTTGGAGAGATTTGTCAAGGCATTTTACTTCATAACTTCTTTCATTTTGTGCCTAACTAGTTCATCCATCTTATATTGACTTATCCCCCCATTGCCCTTTGCATTTCTAGGATGCCACTGATAAGATCCTTGAAGTAATGGACTGCAAACCAGATCTCATCATTGGCAACTACACTGATGGAAACTTGGTTGCTTCTTTGATGGCTAAGAAACTTGGAATTACACAGGTCTACTTCATTTGCTCCATTCACAAACTAGAAGATTAGGAGTGAAAAAAAAAACTTGAGAAAAATCTGTCATGTTTGGCTCTTTTTTTGGTTTCTAGATTTCAAAATTCTTGAGTTTCTTTGTCCTCCCAGGGAACTATTGCACACGCTTTAGAGAAAACGAAATACGAAGATTCGGATGCTAAATGGAAGGAGCTTGATCCCAAGTATCATTTTTCTTGTCAATACACAGCTGACATGATCTCAATGAATGCAACCGATTTCATTATAACAAGTACATATCAAGAAATTTCAGGAAGGTTAGAAAATTCTATATAGTAATGAAGGGTTTGTTTGAAATGACTTTTCAAGTGCTTAAATTTTTTTTAAGTACTTAGAAAGTCATTCCAAACCGGCTCGAACTCAGGTGGAGCTGCATTTATCATCTTCAAGTAGCTAACTAAAAGGTTTTGTCCAACAGCAAAAGTAGGCCAGGACAATATGAAAGCCATGAGGCCTTTACTATGCCTGGACTTTATAGGGTAGTTTCAGGTATCAATGTGTTTGATCCCAAATTCAACATTGCTGCTCCTGGGGCTGACCAATCTGTCTATTTTCCTTTCACTGAGAAATCGAAGCGACTGACGAATTTCCTTCCCGAAATCGAGGAACTACTTTATAGCAGAGAGAACAATGATGAACACATGTAACTGATGCCTATTCTCCATTCCTTTACATTGTGAACATTGTTAGAAAGTCCTTAGTGCATTTCTAACTTCCTATCTTGATTTTTTCTGGAACAGTGGTTTCCTTGCAGATAAGAAGAAACCAATTATCTTCTCAATGGCAAGGCTTGATACAGTGAAAAATATTACTGGATTGACTGAATGGTATGGTAAAAACAGGAAGCTGAGAAGTCTAGTAAACCTTGTGGTGGTAGCTGGATTCTTTGATCCATCCAAATCAAAGGACAGGGAAGAAATTGCAGAGATAAAAAAGATGCATTCCCTGATAGAAAAATATAAACTGAGGGGGCAAATCAGATGGATAGCGGCGCAAACCGATCGGTACCGCAACGGAGAGCTATACCGGTGCATTGCTGATACAAAAGGAGCTTTTGTGCAGCCTGCACTTTATGAGGCTTTTGGCCTAACAGTCATTGAGGCAATGAACTGTGGATTGCCTACTTTTGCAACAAACCAAGGAGGTCCGGCCGAGATTATTATCGACGGAGTCTCGGGGTTCCACGTCGATCCGAACAATGGAGATGAATCAAGCAGAAAGATTGTTGCTTTCTTTGAGAAATGCAAGTCAGATGGTGGATATTGGAACAAGGTATCAGAAGGAGGTCTTCAGCGAATATATGAATGGTAAATAAAGGCAACAAACATCATTTCTAACAAATTTGGTGTCTTGATATTCACTTAATTGTTATGGTATTTCAGCTACACTTGGAACATTTATGCAAAGAAAGCTCTGAATATGGGATCAATTTATGGATTTTGGAAGCACTTAACCAAGGACCAAAAACAAGCCAAGATGAGATACATTGAAATGTTTTACTCTCTCTTGTTTAGAAAATTGGTAAGCATTAAAAAGGATACTATGCCTTTCGAAAGATTTTCTAACTGCTTAAAAAAGTGTTTCTAAGCAGTCTAAAATCATTCTACTACAGGTGAAGAACATTTCAATCCCTAGTGAAGAAACCTTGCCAGCTCCAACCGCCACAACCAGGCCGCAGCAGCCGACACCGGAGTTCCGATCTCGGAGACCGGCTGCCACTCAGCCTGAGCCAGGACCAAGGCAAGTTATCCACTCTTGATTAACATTGCTAAATTGCCATTAATCTTATTTTATTGTTTTTTAGTACAAATTGTCATTAACTTTAATAACTTAGACTCCGGTTCTGTTCGATAATTATTTAGTTTTATGAAAATTAAGCTTATAAACACTACTTTCATTCGGTTTTATATCGCAGAAGTGGAGATGGCGGTACAGTGCAGCAGGGCCAGGATGGGAATGGCCTATCAAACACCATAAAAAATCTGTGTTTTTTGGCTGGCTCTCTCTTTGTTGCTTACTTCATACTAAAGAGGATTCCTGGAGTAGATCAAGCTTATGATGATTTACCATTATAACCTTTTAATCATTCAACTTTAATTATGTAATTAATTATAATAATCACTGCCACTGCTCAGCTCAAAGAACTTTCTGAGGTTGCCAACCCATGTGGACCACTTTGTATGAATTTACCCACATGAATAAACTCATTCCTTTTTTTTAATATATCTTTTTAAAGTTTGGGTTCAATTAAAAAATAATTTTATGTTGTCTTGTTGAGGAGAAAATAAAATATCATAGGAAGTTCTTATTCCATGAAAAGGATTTGCTGTCATCTTTGGTAATTGTATAAACATTCACATTCACCATTTTTTATTTGACCATGTACCAAATTCAAGTTATTCAACCACGTTCTTGAAATGAACTCGATTAGGATTTTAGGAATTTATGGTTTAAGAATCGAATTTTAAGGTGTTTTTCTTAAGACTTTTAGTCCTAAAGCTTTGGGGTTGTAGGTTAATAAACCTCCCAAACCATAAATTGAAAAAAGAAAAAGAAAAATGTACTCATACAAAAATGACCAAAATGACCATATTTAAACCAAAATTGGAGGCACTATAGTAAACGATTTTTTCAAAAAAATTTAATAAAAAAAAAAAGTTTATAATCATATAACACTCACATTCCACACTTTTTATTTGACCAAGCATGTACAAAATTCAAGCTATTCAACCACGTGCTTGAAATGAACTCGTTTAAAGTTTCTGGAACTTACGGTTTACGAATCCAGTTTGAAGGTGTTTTTCTTAAGACTTTTGGTCTTAAAGTTTTTGGGCTCTAGGTTAATGAATCTACCAAACCATACATTGAAAAAAGAAAAGAAAAAATGTACTAAAAAAATGACCAAAATGACCATTTTAAGACCAAAATTGGAGGACCATAGTAAACGATATTTTCAAATTTTAATTCGCAAAAAAAAAAAAAAATAGTATAAAATTCATATTCCCCAATTTTTATTGGACCAAACATGTCCCAAATTCAATTACATGCTTGAAATGACTCGTTTAAGGTTTCTGGAACTTACGGCTTATGAATCCAGTTTGAGGTTTTTGGTCCTAAAGTGTTGGGAGTGTAGGTTAATGAACTACATTGAAAAAAGAAACGAACAAATGACCTCATAAAAAAATGACCAAAATGATCGTTTTTAGACAAAACTTAGAGAATAGTAAACGATTTTTTTAATTTTTTTTAATTTGCAAAAATATTGTATATTCATATAATATTCACATTCTCCACTTTTTATTTGACCAAGCATGTACCAAATTCAATTTATTCAACCACGTTCTTGAAATGAACTTGGTTAGGGTTTTGAGAATTTACGGTTTAGGGATCGAATTTTAAGGTGTTTTTCTTAAGCCTTTTTGTCCTTAAGATTTGAGGTTGTAGGTTAATGAACCTCCCAAACCATACATTGAAAAAAGAAAAGGAAAAATGTACTTATAAAAAAAATGACAAAAATAACCGTTTTTAGACCAAAATTGGAGGACCACTATAGTAAACGGTATTTTATTTATTTTTTAATTCACAAAAAAACCTTATATTCATATAACATTCACATTACCCATTGTTTATTTGGCAAATCACGTACCAAATTCAAGTTATTGACCAACGTGCTTGAAATGAACTCGTTTAAGGTTTTTGAAATTTTCGGTTTAGGGATCGAGTTTTAAAGTATTTTTCTTAAGGCTTGTGGTCCTAAAGCTTGAGGTTGTAGGTTAATGAACCTCCCAAACAATATATGTAAAAAAGAAAAAGAAAAATGACCTCATAAAAAAATTACCAAAATAATCGTTTTTAGAACAAAATTGGAGGAATATAGTAAACGATTTTTTCAATTTTTTTGAATTCACAACAAAAGTTTATATTTATATAACATTCACATTTTCAAGGTGTTTTTCTTAAGAATTTTTGTCCTAAAGCTATGGGATGTAGGTTAATGAACCTCCCAAAATATACATAGAAAAAAGAAAAGGAAGATTGTACTCATAAAAAATGACGTTTTAGACAAAAAAAAAAAAAAAAAAAAAATGAGGACTATAGTAAACAATTTTCTCAACAAAAAAAAAAATCATAAAAGATTTGAATATTCATATAACATTCACATTCCCCACATCTATTTTGACCAAGCAGGTACCAAATTTAATTTATTCAACCACATGCTTAAAATGAACTCGTTTA
The DNA here is from genome assembly GCA_028017165.1 of Herpetospermum pedunculosum. Classification (NCBI taxonomy): domain Eukaryota; kingdom Viridiplantae; phylum Streptophyta; class Magnoliopsida; order Cucurbitales; family Cucurbitaceae; genus Herpetospermum; species Herpetospermum pedunculosum. The sequence goes on from CM051528.1 coordinate 69,868,219, forward strand.
GGGATTTGGAAATTTACGGTTTACGAATCGAGTTTTAAGGTTTAGCCTTTTGGTCATAAAGCTTTGGGCCGATAGGTTAATGAATCTCACAAAACATACATTGAAAAAAGAAAAGGAAAAATGTCATCATAAAAAAATGACCAAATTGACTGTTTTTAGACCATAATTGGAGGACTATAGTAACCTAATTTTTCAAATTTTTTTATTCACAAAAAAAAAAAATGAATATTCATATAACATTCACATTCCCCACTTATTATTTTACTAAGCATGTACCATATTCTAGTGATTCAACCACGTGCATGAAATGAACTCGTTTACGGATTTGGGAATTTACGGTTTACGTATCTAGTTTTAAGGTATTTTTCTTAAGCATTTTTGTCCTAAAGGGTGGGACTGGAGGTTTTAAACCTCCTTAACCATACATTAAAAAAAGAAAAGGAAAAATGTACTTATAAAAAAATGACCGAAATGATCGTTTTTAGAACAAAATTTGAGGACTATAGTAAACGATTTTTTTTCAATAAAAATTAATTCACAAAAAAAGTGAATATTCATACAACATTCACATTGCCCACTATTTAATGACCAAGAATGTACCAAATTTGTCAAACCGAGCATAACTCAATTGACATAAGGTTGTGTCTTTGACTAAGAGGTCATGGGTTCAATTCTCGCATGTTAAAATGAACTCGTTTACGGATTTGGGAATTTACGGTTTACGTATCGAGTTTTAAGGTGTTTTGGGTTGTACGTTAATGAACCTACCAAACCATACATTGCAAAAATAAATGAATGACCAAAATGACCGTTTTTAGACCAAAATTGGAGGATTATAGTAAACGATTTTTTCAAATTTATTTAATTCACAAAATTCATATAACATTCACATTCTCCACTATTTATTTGACCAAATATAGACGAAAATGAAGTTATTCAACCACGTCCTTGAAATGAACTCGTTTAAGATTTTGGAAATTTACTGTCTAGGATCGAGTTTTAAGGTATTTTTCTAAATATTTTTGGTCCTAAAGCTTAAAGGGTTGTATGCTAATGCACCTGCCAAACCATGCATTGAAAAAGGAGAAGGAAAATTGACCTCAGAAAAAATGACCAAAATGACCGTTTTTAGACCAAAATTGGAGGATTATAGTAAACGATTTTTTTTTTAAAAAATATTATTCACAAAAAAAGTTTATATTCATATAACATTCACATTCCCCATTTTTAATTTGACCAACACTACACCAAATTAATGTTATTCAACAACGTGCTTGAAATGAATTCGTTTAGAATTTTGGAAATTTACGGTCAAAGGATTGATCTTTATGTGTTTTTTTTAAGGCTTTTTGTCCGAAAGCTTTACAGTTGAAGGTTAATCAACCTCCCAAACCATACATTAAAAAATAAAAAAGAAAAATGTGCCCATAAAAAAATAGACCAAAATGACCTCTTTTAGACCAAAATTAGAGGACTATAGTAAACAGTTTTTTCAAAAACATTTAATTCACAAAAAAAAAAATCATATAACATTCACATTCCCCACTATTTATTTGACCAACCATGTACCAAATTCAAGTTATTGAACAACGTGCTTAAAATAAACTCGTTTTTCTTAAGGTTTTTGGTCCTAAAGCTTAAAGGGTTGTACGTTAATGAACCTACCAAACCATATATTGAAAAAACAAAAGGAAAAATGACCGATTTTAGACCAAAATTGGAGGATTATAGTAAATGATTTTTTCAAATAATTTTAATTCGCAAAAAAAGTTTATGCTCATATAAGATTCACATTCCCCAATTTCTTTTTATTACTAACCATGTACCAAATTAAAGTTATTCAACCACGTGCTAGAAATGAATTCGTTTATTAGAAATTTACCGTCTAGGGATCAATTTTTATGTGTTTTTTTTTTAAGGATTTTTGTCCCAAAGCTTTATGGTGGTAAATTAATGAACCTTCCAAACCATAAATTGAAAAAAGAAAAGGAAAAATTTACCGATAAAAAAAAGACCAAAATGACCATTTTTAGACCAAAATTTGAGGACTATATAGTAAATAGTTTTTTCAAAAAAATTTAATTCACAAACAAATTTATATTCAGATAACATTCACATTCCTCACTTTTGATTTGACCAAACATGTACGAAAATAAAGTTATTCAACCACGTGTTTAAAATAAACTCGTTTAGGATTTTTGTAATTTACGGTTTAGGATCGAGTTTTAAGGTGTTTTTTAAAGGCTAGTGGTCCTAAAGCTTAAATGGTTGTACGTTAATGAACCCACGAAACCATACATTGAAAAAATAAAAGAAAAAATGACCTTATAATAAAATGACCAAAATGACTGTTTTTAGACTAAATAGGAGGATAAGTAAATGATTTTTTCAAATTTTTTTAATTCACATTTTTTTTATATTCATATAACATTCACATTCCCAACTTTTTCTTTGACTCACCATGTACCAAATTAAAGTTATTCAACCACGTGCTTGAAATGAATTCGTTTAGAATTTTGGAAATTTACGGTCAAGGGATCGATTTTTATGTGTGTTTTTTAAGGCTTTTTGTCCTAAAGCATTGCAATTGTAGGTTAATAAACCTCGAAACCATACGTTGAAAAAAGAAAAGAAAAAATGAACCCATAAATAAAAGACGAAAATGACCACTTTTAGACCAAAATTAGAGGACTATAGTATACAGTTTTTTCAAATTTTTCTAATTCACAATTTTTTTAATATCATATATCATTCATATTCTCCAGTTTTTATTTGGCCAACCATGTACCAAATTCAAGTTATTCAACCACGTTCTTTAAATGAACTCATTTACGGTTTCTAAAACTTACGATTTACGAATTCAGTTTGAAGGTGTTTTTCTTAAGACTTAGGCTCCGTTTGGGATTGCGGTAGCTTTTAAAATAATTGCTTCCAACTTTGCTTTTAAAAAAATCAGCTGTTTTTGGTAAATTTTAGTTGTAGAGTTAAATAAATTGGTTATCGTGTTTGGTAAATAAGTATTAAATTATTGTAATTTAACTATAATCACTAAAATAGACATATTATAAAAAAATTGTATAAATTTTTTTTTTAAAAAAAATAGTAAAGTATTATTTTTAAAAAAATATTTGCATTTGATTTATTAATTTAAAAATTATAAAATAAGATTTGGTGGTGGAAAATAGATACTAAATATATAAAATAATTTTTAATTTTGGAATGATTTGAAAATTTGTTAAAAAAGTGATTGTTAGAGAATCTAAAAGCTACAAATAACAGCTTTTGAAAGCTGTGCAAAATGAACGTGTTATGCAAAATTGATTTTAACGAATTATAAAATAATTTGTTTTACCAAACACAAAAAACGGTTAAGATTTATTTTAATCACTTCTAACTGTTTCAAACGCAATGTCAAACGGAGCCGTAATCTTAAAGCTTTTGGGCCGTAGGTTAAACCTCTCAAACCAAAAAAGAAAAGGAAAAATGAACTCATATAAAAATGACAAATATGTTGGTTTTTAGACAAAAATCTGAGGACTATATTAAAGGATTTTTTCAAATTCTTTTAATTAAAAAAAAAAGAATATTCATAAAACATTCACATTGCCTACTTTTTATTTAAGCAAGCATGTTCCAAATTTAACTTATTCAACCATGTGCTTGAAATGAACTTGTTTAGGGAATTTGAGAATTTACGATTTAGGAATCGAGTTTTAAAGTATTTTTCTGAAGTCTTTTTCGTCCTAAAGTTTAAAGGGTTGTACGTTAATGAACCTGCCAAACCATACATTGAAAAATAAAAGGAAAAACGACCTAAAAATGACCAAAATGACCTTTTTTAGACCATAATTGGAGGACAATAGGATATGATTTTTTCAAAAAAAATCATTCACAAAAGAACTGAATATTCATATAACATTCACATTCCCCACTTTTATTATTCGTCTAAGAATGTACCAAATCAAGTTATTCAACCACGTGATTGAAATGAACTCATTAGGGATTTGGGAATTTACGTTTTAAAATTTTAGTTTTAAGGTGATTTTCTTAAGCATTTTTGTCCTAAAGCTATGGGGATGTAGGTTAATGAACCTCTGAAACCATACATAGAAAAAAGTAAATGAAAATTGTAATCATAAAAAATGTTTTAGACAAAAATTGGAGGACTATATTGAACAATTTTCTCAACAAAAAAAAAAAAATCACAAAAGATTTGAATATTCATATAACATTCACATTCCACACTTTTATTTTGACCAAGCTGGTACCAAATTATTTTATTCAACCACGTGCTTAAAATGAACTCGTTTAGGGATTTGGGAATTTACAGTTTACGAATCGAGTTTTAAGGTTTTTTTCTTAAGCATTTTGGTCATAAAGCTTTGGGCCGGTAGGTTAATGAATCTAACAAAACATACATTGAAAAAAGAAAAGGAATAATGTTCTCGTAAAAAAATAACCAAATGGACGGTTTTTAGACCATAATTGGAGGACTATAGTACCTATTTTTTCGAAATTTTTTACTCAAAAAAAAAAAAATGAATATTCATATAACATTCACATTCCCCACTTATTATTTGACTAAGCATGTACCATATTCTAGTTATTCAACCATGTGCATGAAATGAACTCGTTTACGGATTTGGGAATTTACAAGGTGTTTTTCTTAACCATTTTTGTCCTAAAGCTTTGGACGGTAGGTTATAAACCTCCCTAACCATACATTAGAAAAAGAAAAGGAAAAAAGTAGTCATAAAAAAATGACCAAAATGATCGTTTTTAGACCAAAATTGGAGGACTATAGTAAACAATTTTTTTTCAATAAAAATTAATTCACAAAAAAGTGAATATTCATAAAACATTCACATTGCCCACTATTTAATGATTAAGAATGTACCAAATTTGCAAAATCGAGCATAACTCAATTGACATAAGGTTGTGTCCGTGACTAAAAGGTCATGGGTTCAATTTTCGCAAGCTTAAAATGAACTCGTTTACGGATTTGGGAATTTACGATGTTTACGTATTGAGTTTTAAGGTGTTTTTTAAAAGCTTTTGGTCCTAAAGCTTAAAGGGTTGCACATTAATGACTTGGACCAAAATTTGTGGATTATAGTAAACGATTTTTGGACTTTTTTTAATTCACGAAAAAAATGTATATTCATTCAAAATTAACATTTCTCACTATTTATTGAACCAAGCATGTAGCTTATTAACGGTTTTTAACCATGTGCTTGAAAAGTACTCCTTTCGGGTTTTTGAAATTTACGGTTTAGGCATCGAGTTTTAAGGTATTTTTCTTACAGATTTTGGTCGTATATCTATATGGGGTTGTAGGTTAATGAAGCCCCTAAACACAACATTGAAAAAATAAAGTGAAAAATGTACTCATTAAAAAATGACAAAAATGATCGTTTTTGGACAAAAAAGGGTGCATTATAGTAAAAGATTTTTGGACTTTTTTTAATTCAGGAAAAAAGTGTATATTCATTTAAAATATACATTCCTCACTTCTTATTGAACCAAGCATGTAGCTTATTCACGGTTTTCAACCATGTGCTTGAAAAGTACTCCTTTCGAGTTTTAGAAATTTACGGTTTAGGGAACGAGGTTTAAGGTGGGTTTTTTTACAGATTTTGGTCCTATATTTATGGGGTTGTAGATTAATGAAGCTCCTGAACACAACATTGAAAAAAGAAAGTGAAAAACGTACTCATTAAAAAATGACCAAAATGATCGTTTTTTGACCAAAATTGGTGGATTATAGTAAACGATTTTTGGACTTTTTTTAATTCAAGAAAAAACTGTATATTCATTCAAAATTAACATTTCTGACTACTTATCTAACCAAGCATGTAGCTTATTCCCGATTTTCAACCATGTGCTTGAAAAATACTCCTTTTGTGTTTTGGAAATTTACGGTTTAGGCAACGAATTTTATGGTATTTTTCTTACAGATTTTGGTCCTATATCTATGGGGTTGTAGGTTAATGAAGCTCCTAAACCCAACATTGAAAAAAGAAAGGGAAAAACGTACTAATTAAAAAATGACCAAAACGATCATTTTTTGGATCAAAATTGGTGGACTATAGTAAAAGATTTTTGGATTTTTTTTAATTCACCAAAAAAGTGTATATTCATTCAAAATTTGAGATTCCTCGCTTCCTATTGAACCAAGCATGTAGCTTATTCACGGTTTTCAACCATGTGCTTGAAAAGTACTCCTTTCGAGTTTTAGAAATTGACGGTTTAGGAAACGAGTTTTAAGGTGTTTTTTTTACAGATTTTGGTCCTATATCTATGAGGTTGTAGATTAATGAAGCTCATGAACACAACATTAAAAAAAAAAATGAAAAACGTACTCATTAAAAAATTGCCAAAATGATCGTTTTTGAACCAAAATTGGTGGATTATAGTAAACGATTTTTGACCTTTTTTTAATTCATGAAAAAAGTGTATATTCATTCAAAATTGAGATTCCTCACTTCCTATTGAACCAAACATGTAGCTTATTCACGATTTTCAACCATGTGCTTGAAAAGTACTCCTTTCGAGTTTTAGAAATTTACGGTTTAGGAAACGAGTTTAAGGTGTTTTTTTTTACAGATTTTGGTCCTATATCTATGGGATTGTAGATTAATGAAGCTACTGAACACAACATTGAAAAAAGAAAATGAAAAACGTACTCATTAAAAAATTACCAAAATGATCGTTTTTGGACCAAAATTGGTGGATTATAGTAAACGATTTTTGGACTTTTTTTAATTCACGAAAAAAGTGTATATTCATTCAAAATTAACATTTCCGACTACTTATCTAACCAAGCATGTAGCTATTCACGGTTTTGAACCATGTGCTTGAAAAGTACTCATTTCGTGTTTTAGAAATTTACGGTTTAGGCAACGAGTTTTAAGGTGTTTTTCTTATAGATTTTGGTCCTATATCTATGGGGTTGTAGGTTAATGAAGCTCCTAAACCCAACATTGAAAAAAGAAAGGGAAAAACGTACTCATTAAAAAATGACCAAACCGATCATGTACCAAATTTAAGTTATTTAACCACGTGCTTGAAATGAACTAGTTTAGGGATTTAAAAATTTACGGTTTACAGTTTTAAGTTATTTTTCTTAAGTCTTTGTGTCCTAAAGTTTGGGGTTGTTTGTTAATGAATCTTCCCAACCATGCATTAAAAAAACAAAAGGAATAATGTACTCTTAAAAAAAATAACCAAAATGACCGTTTTTAGACCAAAATTAAATTTGAGGGCTATAGTAAACGATTTTTAATGATTTTTTAATTCACAAAAAAATGAATATTCATCCCGCATAACAAATTCTTATTAAAAAATAATAATAATAATAATAATAATCTAGCATTCACATTCCCCACTTTTATTTTGACCAATTAGGTACAAATTTAAATTATTTAACCACGTGCTTGAAATAAACTAGTTTAGGGATTTGAGAATTTACTGTTTACGAGTTTTAAAGTATTTATCTTAAGCATTTTTATACTAAAGCTTGGGGTTTTTGGTTAATGATCCTCCAAAACCATGCATTAAAAAAATGAAAGGAAGAATGTACTCTTACAAAAATGACCAAAATGACCATTAGACCAAAATTGGAAGATTATGGCAAACGAATTTTTCAAATATTTTTAATTCACAAACATAGTGTATACTCATATAATATCCTTATTCTTCACTCTTTATTTGACCAAACATGTCAGTACCTTTGAATTTTGTTTCAATAATATCCATATTCTTTCTGAAGTTGCAATAATATTATAATTGACCTTTTATAAATGTTTTAAAAATATTTTTGAAAGTAGAAATTCATTAGAATTTTGGACGAAAAATCGATCGGGCAGTGACTTGGAATAATATGATAAGTGATAGTGACTGGAACAGTTACATATATAAAGTCTCAAAAAACGAGATTCAAACCTGTCAACTTTTTATTCTATCATTATAAGAATTTTTTCACTCCCATTATTATTTTGAAAGGTGAACGATAATAGTGCATCTTTTGAATTTTGAAATAAAGGATAATTTTTTTTTTTTTTTTTGCAACCGTATTTTAATTATATCGAGGATTTAACCCATGTCCTCATAGTCACGAACACAACTTTATGTCAATTGAGCTATGCTCGGTTTGGCAAATAAAGGATAAAGTTGAATTGTAATTATTTATATTTTAGCAAATAATAAATGAGGTTGAAAGGCAATGAGCGTTGGGACTTGGTATTAGAATCGGAGCAGGTGAGAGCAACCGACAGCGAGGCAAATACCCGGTTGCCAGTTCGGTTGAACTCGCGTTGAAAGCATCAAAATCAGCCTTTCAAATTCAATTCTAGTCTACCATTTCTTTCTTCCTACTTCACCACGTGCTTCTCTTTTTTTTTTCTTTCTCCCTTCACTCAATTTTCAATTCTCCAATGTAAAATTCTTCATTTAGAAAAGAAAAATATATTTTTATTTCATTTTAGTTCAAAAACAAACTATGAAATAATTATTCAAGTTACCAATATTGTTATTTTTTATTATTATTATTATTCTTATTATTATTATTATTATAAAATTTAGATTAAAACATCAATTTGGTATGCTATGTACTTTTAAATGAAGACACAATGTAAATATATTTCGAAATCAATAAAGAAAAAACTAATAAAAATTAAATAATTTTTTGAACAAATTAACAATAAACTACTAACTAAATTTAAGATTTTATTGAAAGTGCATATACTAAAATAAGATATTTGAAAGTACATGGACCAAAATGAAATGAAATCTAAAAGACAGAAACTAAAAATATATTTTAACCTAAAATTTAATATGAACGTTTAAGTGGTTAATTTTAAAATTTACAATATTACTATTATAAATTGCTAGCTTAAACATATTAGAGCATTAATAACCTTCCTTAAATTCATAAGTTGAAAATTCATAATTTGTATTTTTTTTTTTTTTTTTTTTTTTTTTTTTTTTTTTTTTTTTTTTTTAATGTATAACTTGATTCCTTATTTGAATTAAACATATAAATACGGTGAGCAGAACTTGGATGCAAGCTGGGCTAAAGTCAACTTTGCAGTCCAGACACGTGGTCCAACCGCATGGTGTCACATGTTAACTCAAACTTAGTTTATATATATTATTTTCTAGTTGGCCAAATATATTAGAGTCAACCTAAGCATAACTCAACTGTCATAATGTATAAAATGGTGATAAAAAAAGATAAAAAAATTTAATCCCCACCAAACATGTTGTAAAAAAAAAAACTTAAACATATTAGAGTATCGATAACCTTTCTTATAGTCATAAGTTAAAAATTCATAACTTGATTCTTTATTTGAATTGAACATTTAAATACAATATAAAAATAAAAAAGTTAAGACAAATACTTAAACAATGCAACGTGAACATAATTCAATAATGATAATTATCATCTATCATTTTTATTATGGTTCGAAGTTGAATCATAACACTCACATTTATTGTACTAAAAAAAATACTTAAATAACATGAGGTCTAACATTGTTAATTTTTATAAATTTTTTAACAATTTTCCACTTATCAACAAAGTCAAGAAAATACCATTTTCCTTTATTTTGAGGGTGACATTTTTTAAAGTAAAATGAATGTATCAAATTTTAGAAATAAAAACAACACAATCGAATAAAATAACAACATATAATGTATAAAATAGAATCTTCCAAATTCCAACCATACATGTTTAGGCATATGGCTATTAAACTAAAGAATTAGTGAAGCGTAGGTATTTAAAATATAACATTAAAATTTTAAAATAGAGTTTGAGGCTACACGTTAACTAATTAGCAAAAATGGTCCTTAAAAAAAGATGCTATTTGACAAAAATGAAACCACAGTAGAGAATAAAGAGAGAAAAAAATGGAGAGTAAAAATAATTCAATTTTAGCTGCCTTTATAACCCGTGTGAATGTAGATTAAAAAAACTAGATGTTTCCAAATGACGACTAGATATAAATTGAATCTATTTGCAATTGCCCTAAAATGCTAGTCAATCTCTTTAATAAAATATATTCGTTCCAACTGCATTCGTTTAGAGAAATTGAAAATAGGTTAAATTTGTATTTAGTGTCGGTCAATCCCTCTACTCATCGTAGTGAGTGTACAGATATGAGTTATTGTCAAGAATAGTCTTATTGGCACATTTTTTTTTTATCAAAACTAACGTCGTTTTTTGTAACTATCAATTTTAGTATTTTTTCGGTACAATATTGACCATGATCGAGCACGTAGATTCTCATTTAAAAAAAAAAAAAAAATTCTTGATGTGAAAAAGAAAAAAAATATATATATGTTGTGATCTGGCTAAGATTGTGCCACTGGCCAGATTGCAACTCAAATGGTTAGATTTTTTTTATTTTTTTTTCAAATTAACAAAAATTTATATAGGAGAATTTGAAGTAAAAAAAAAAATCATATGAATCCTATTGCAAGTTTAAGATTTTTTTTTCTTCTATATTTTGAAATTTTCTTAACAAGCAAGTCCGATAAAACGGTCATCATAGGATAATTTGTAAACTGATGCGAAAAGTCTAGAGTGAACGTGAAAATCTCGGTGTTCGATCATGTTGACGTTTTATCAACACTTAATATATAAAAAATAAAAACTATGACCTACTTGTTAACTCTAATCTTTCGCATCCGATTTTAATTCCAGTCGTTTAGTGAAATTATAAATATGTTAGGTTTGTATCTTGTAATAAACGTGAAAATAATTAAGGAAAAATCTCCGTTCTTTAGTTCTTTAATTATAGTGAATCGTTTTTAAAGAGACATCCACATTCAAAATTAGAACTGTGAGAAGAAATAAAAGAGAGAGAGCGGCAGCCGGCAATAAAAAGCTTATCTGGCTCTAATTGTAATCATCGCCCGCTTTGTCCCTTCTAATCTTCTCTCCTCCACCGTTAATACCTTTTTTAGTTTGTGTTTTAATTTATTTTTTCCTTTCTGTTTTATGACGTCGACACGAAAACAAAGCTATTTTTCTTCTTCTTAAAACTACATTATTCAATTCATCTTCTAAAAAATAAAAATTGGTCCTTTTATATATTGTCCAGTGGTTTTTCCCTCGCCTTTTGATTCACGTTAGCTAATTCAATGAAGAAAAGTCCCGCCGCTGATTCGCAAACCGGCGGCGAACCGGCGGGGATTTATATGACGGTGAGGCTCTCCTTTGCGTTCATCGGCGTGGTGTTGACCCTGTTTGTTCTTTACAACTCCGCCATTAATCCTTTCAAAATTCTACCTGTTTCCTACGCCTATAACGCTTATCGATCTTCTAATTCTCCTCCCAGAGATCCCCTTCTGGTTAGTTTTTTCAAATTTCTTTCTCTTTTTATTACAATCTCCGATTAATTTGCCTCTTTGTTTATTTCATTTTATTCTGCATATCGCGGCCGATTTTCGATTTTGTTTTTTGTTTTTTGTTCTTGAAGAAAGGTTGTTTTTTGTTAACTGGTCAAAGAATAAAGAATTCTTCGTTGTTTCTTCCCAAGTTCCAACCACATGGCGAAGATAAACGTGATTCACGAATATAATCCTCTGATTTTTGTTGGGTGAATTGAATTAATATATTTATTTTATTTATTTTAAAGGAAGGCTTTCATCTGCCTTTCTGCACGTCTTTAATGGTCCATTTGATAATTTCGCTTTTTAATTAATGAACACACAAACCAAAAAGAGAAAACTGCGCAGAATTATTGGTGAATAATATTGGTGGCTGGCCGTGGGTGAGGGAGCGTCTGCTAGTTAGAAAGTTGGCGCGGCGGAAGCCGGTAGGCTAGGCTGGTCCTCTGCGGCGCGTGCAATGCCTTATTGTCTTCTCGCGAGTGAGGCGCATGTGCATTTGCCAAGTGTCCTTTTTTTGTTTTTTTCTTCTTTTGGGTGGGCGGTTTTTTTTATTTTCTTTTTTTTGGATGGCGTTCAAAACGGAATACGATGACATTTTATTTTTTTGTCAGTACATATTTTATACATTTTTTTTTTGTATGTTTAAGACTACGGATATTTTTTTTATCTTAAAAAAAAAAAAAACTATGGAAAATTTCTAATATTACCGTACCGAGATAATATTTTCACGCTACTTCTCCCACCCTCTCTATATTATATATATATATATATATATAAAAAATAAAATGATGCAGAGTTAAGTCTGTTTGGTTTCGAGAAATCTTTAGTTGGGTCACATCTCAAGTTCTACTCATAAAATAATATATCTTTTAACAATGTGATTTGTAAAATTTGATTAAATTCTCTAAATTTTTCATAGCTGTGTCTATATCATCATTAAATTTTAAAAAGTATCTAATAGGATTGTAAGATTCTTTTTTTATGACCATTTAATTTTTTTATTTTTAAAAAAAATTAATTCTATTAACACTTCCTTCCCTATAAGTTCATTTATTTTATTATCTAACATTTACTAGAGTTTTCAAAATTTAGGCTAAATTTTAAAATTAAAAAAAAATAATTTTTAAAACTTGTTTTTATTTTTGAAAATTGGCTAAAAGTTCAAATGTTTGCTTAAAAAAATATGAAAATCTTGATAAAAAAAATTGTGAGAAAACAAACACAATTTTCAAAAACTAAAACCAAATGGTCATTAAGGAGGCTTGAATTGTTAATTTTGTGTTTAATAGGTCTTTATTTAAAACTTTTATTTTTGCGTCTCATACATCATTACTACATTCAATATTACTTAAAACTCACGAACTTAAAATAAAACTCTCACCTTTTCATTTGGGCTGGTTGCACAATCAATCAAAAAATAATTACAAATTTAAGAAAATTTAATTTTTTTTTACAAATATGGCAAAAAAAAATTAGTGGCTATCACTGATAGACTTTATGACAATTACTGATAGACTTCTATCAGTGATAAACTTCTATCACTGATAGACTATTATCACTGACAAAATTCTATAAAAAAAATACTATTATCAGCGATAGACCATACTATCAGTGATAAAAATTGTCATATTCAAAAAAAAAAAAAAAAAAAAAAATTGCTATATTTTTAATTATTTTACTCTAAATTGATATGTTACAATTTTCTTTTTAATTTTGTGTACTACATGTTAGTATTTGTAAAAAAATCGAATATATAAAAAAATTATTATGGGAATGAATTTGTTTGGTGGAAATATATTAGGTACTTCTGAGTAGATTTTTTTTAATTCAACGAATTAAACTTTTTGATCTTTTAATTAAGTAACTAATTTTATATTTAAGTAGAGACTTAAAAGAAAATAGAAGATGTGGACATGATTTTACGAGGGTAAAGTGGGTGATTAGGCTGTAATTAAGTTTTTTTTGTCGGAAGCTGAAAGAACATATAGAAACAAATTCCCTCCTCTCAACACTGCTCTGCCAATAATAGATGGTGGGGCGTGCTGTGACTGTATATATATATATATATATATTTTAAACATCACCATTCAAAATATTCAAATAAAGTGATGTGTCTCTGTCTCTATGCTTCCTAAGAAATTTCTCTTTCCTCTTGTCAAATCGTTTGTTTTTTAGTTTTAGTTTTTAATTTCAACTTGTTTGATTAATACATTTTCTTAAAATGAAGTTGCTTTCCATTTAGCTTTCACCGTTTTTTCCCCCTGTTTTTAATAATTAAATAATACCAGTACCAATCAAGCTTAGCTTTCTAATTTTTATTTATAAAAAAAAAACTAAAATGAAGTCTTCTATCATCTCTTTTTTATTTTATGTTTATAACAATTATGCTTATTTTCTTTTATTAATTTAACTTAAATTTTGAAAACTGAAAAAAAAAAAACCAAGTAAAGAAATATAGATGTGAGTTGCATTTATAAATTAAAATATAAAAATTAAAAAACTAAAATTAAAACAAAATAGTTATATATATATATATGAGTAATCAAATTAAATGGATTCAATAATATAAAAATTTGGGCAATTGAGCAAAATATACTTTTATTATTCAAGTTTGAGTTTGATATCTATTTAATATGAAGTTTCAAAAGTAACACTTTAGTTCTCGAAGTTTAGAAAAATAGTTTTAAATGGTCTTTGGACCAAGTTGGTTATAACTTGGAGTGGGAGAATTCAGACCTATTGCTGCAGACCGTGAGATGAATCATTGCACCAAGTGATTGTGATTGATTATTTAATTTCTTTTCTTTTGCAACGGTATTTTAATTAAAGCGATGATTGAACCCATGACCTCAGAGTCAATTTAATATGTTCGATTATTTAATTTCTTGGCGCTTTATTTTTTTGAACTCAAATTAGAAAAGTTATACATAGTTGCGGAGTGGCAATAGTGTAAATTTTGTGGAAACAAAGTAGTGGAATTGTATCACGTGTGTATGCCTGGGAAAGCCATAACATGAAGAAAAAAAAACTGACAATTCTTGTAAAAAAAAAAACACAGGAAAAAGTTTTGAAAAATGCAGCAATGGAAGATGGAACGGTAATCTTAACGACGTTGAATGACGCATGGGCGGAGCCGGGTTCGCTGCTGGACTTGTTTCTAGAAAGCTTCCACATTGGAAACGGAACGGAGAGGCTATTGAAGCACTTAGTAATCGTAACTCTGGACGAAAAGGCGTATTCTCGTTGCGTCGCGCTTCACCCTCATTGCTACGAATTGAACACTGAAGGAATCAACTTCTCCAGTGAGGCCTACTTCATGACCTCCGAATACTTGAAAATGATGTGGCGCCGAATCGAGTTTCTCATTTCTGTTCTCGAGATGGGTTTCAGCTTCGTATTCACCGTAAGCCGAACCCCAACCCGAACTTATGTCTGTTTGGAATGACTTTCTAAATAGAATTACGTGAAAATGCAGGATTCAGATATCATGTGGCTGCAAGACCCATTCAACCACTTCTACAAAGACGCAGATTTCCAAATAGCTTGCGATAGATATTCGGGGAACTCGGAGGATTTAAAGAACAGCCCCAATGGAGGCTTCGTGTACGTGAAATCAAATCCGAAAACAGTAGAATTCTACAAGTTTTGGTACGAATCGAGGAGGATATATACAGGAAAACACGACCAAGAAGTGCTGGACAAGATCAAATACAGTCCCTTGATCTCTAGAATTGGTCTCAAAATAAGGTTTTTGGACACTGCCAATTTCGGAGGATTCTGTCAGATGAGCCGCGATTTCCACAAAGTCTCCACCGTGCATGCCAATTGCTGCGTTGGCCTTGGTAACAAAATTAACGATCTCAGGATTTTGCTCCAGGATTGGACCAAGTTTTTTAACAAAACTCACCAACACAAAGCTTCTTCTCGACCCTCCTGGAGTGTTCCTCAAGATTGCAGGTATTTCGGACCTCTATCGAATCACTTTATTAGTGCTTTAAAACACTTTTGAAAATTAAGCTTATAAACACTCATTTGACCTGTGAGTTTTCTTTGTTTTGTTATCAACATCCTACCAAGATTTTGAGTCTAACTCGAATCACTTTATTAATGCTTAAAAACACTTTTGAAAACACACCCGCCTCGATTAATAACTATTTGGTTTTTGAAAATTAAGCTTATAAACACTACACTTTCACTCGTGGGTTTTCTTCGTTTTGTTATCAACATCCTACCAAGATTTTTGGCCTATCTAGAATCACTTTATTAATGCTTAAAAATACTTTTGAAAACACATACGTCTCGTTTGATAACTATTTGGTTTTTGGTTTTTGAAAATTAACCTTATAAAACACTCCTTTCACCCGTGAGTTTTCTTTGTTTTGTTATCAACATCCTACCAAGATTTTAGGCCTATCTAAAATCACTTTATTAATGCTTAAAAAACACTTTTGAAAATACTTACGCCTCATTTGATAACTATTTGATTTTTTATTTTTGGTTTCGGAAAATTAAGCTTATAAACATTACTTTCACCCACCCATGAGTTTTCTTTGTTAACTATTTGATTTTTTATTTTTGGTTTCGGAAAATTAAGCTTATAAACATTATTTTCACTAACCCATGAGTTTTCTTTATTCTGTTATCAACATCTTACCAAGGTTTTCAAAAAACAAGTCAAATTTTGAAAACTAAAAAAAAAAGTTTTTTTTTTTATTTTTGTAATTTAATTAAAAATTCATTTCAAAACCAGAAAACTAAAAACGAAATAGTTATCAAACGGGTCGTAAAAAGTCATTTCAGACATCTTCTTCATCTTCGTGTTTGATATGCATTTTATGTTGTAAACATGCAAAACCTAATTCATTTTTTTTAACTTTTGGAATGACAAATTCAGATATTCATTTGGAAGAGGGGGGAAACCCAAAGACCATACGAAAATTACAGGCAACAGATAGAAGATTATAATGGGAAGCCCAAAATTGGGGAGAATAAAATTTTTGGGTGACTTTGAAAAACAGGAACAACGTTGGAAGAATTGATGGTTGATGTTAGCTTTGGAATGAAAATGGTTGCATTCCTATTTGGTACAATTTTTCTGTACACATTTATTAAAAAACCAAAGAAGAAAGATTACGGTCATTATTTTTTTTCTTTTTTTCTTTTTTCATATTGGTAAATTAATTAGTTAGTTTCTTATTTTTGAAAGTTTTTGTTTAGTTCAATCATCTCGGGTGGAGATTTTAACCCCATTTTAGGATGGTTAAGCTTAGTTTGCCTCAGAAGATGTAGATTTTAACCCCATTTTCCGATGTGTTGTGTATAATTTTATCATGCCAACTCATGGATATGTTGACTGTTCATCAATATTGTATACATATACATTCACCACTTAACTATTATTAAGTATCAAATCAAATTGAGCCTCATTTGGCGCAATTACATATATGTCCATCTAATATAAAATCATAGCAAATCTAGTCCAATCTAAAAGTATTTGGAAATATGACTCAAATCTCAGGAATTAAAATGTCGAGTTTCTACATCCAGAGACCTAAATGCAACCAAACTCAGATTTAGGGACCAAAAATATATTTTTCCTAGGTAAAAATAAAGTCTTTTTAGTTCAACAATTATGGAGTAATAGGAGATCGGACTATCAACATTTATGGTGATACTTTGTGTCTTATATCCATTAAGCTATATATGTGACACCAACTAAAAAGTTATACAAAATTGAATTGGTAAAATATTGAAAATCATGTTATATGTATGTACACAATCCTCGAGTGTCGAACAAATATACTGATGCACCTCTAATGACATAGTCATAATTAGTCACACTGAATCTGTGATTGAGCTTGGCTAGCTCTAAGTGTAATTCAGAGGGATCTATTTGAGGGTCGCGGTTGAACATTATAAGGTAATATACTCAAGTGTAATACGAACCTATTTTAGGGGAGGTCGAGGTGGTACTTTGTTCGAGGGGAGAATTGTTGTTGATGATACAAACAAAATCTCACATTGGCTATAAGGGAAGACAATTATCTCCAATGGTATGAGGTTTTTTGGTTGAAACCATAAGCAAAACCATGAGACTATACCCAAAGTGGACAATATCATATAATTGTGGAGATGTCAGGTTCGTTGTCCTTTACAAGTGATATCAGAGTCATGCCCCTAAAAAATTAGTCGTGTCGGTAGAATTCTTGGGTACCGAACAAAAATATATGGTGAGCCTCAAAGACGTAGTCATTAGTGGAGATTCGTGGTTGAGCTCTATCAGACTGGTGGTGTGCTCTGGAGGAAATGAGTTGGTATGGATAAAAGCTAGACGGATAAATGACTATTCAAGGAGAAACTCTCAATGGTACTTTGTCCGGAGGAAAAATTGTTGCAAGTGCGACTAAAGTCCCACGTTGTTAGAAAATGAGAAGATCACAAAAATGTAAGCGAGGGACAACATCTATGGTCTATTGGTATGAAGCCTTTTTTTTTTTTTGGAGAATTAAAAGTAAAGCAAAAAAAAATTTACGCCTAAGAATACCTATAATTACTATAAAAAAAAAATGCTCTTCACTTCAAGATCACTCGTGTTTTTTTTTTTTTTTTTTTTTGACAACATGTTGGGGTGGGGGATTGAACCTAAGACCTCATGGTCATTAGGCGATACATCATGCCAGTTGAGCTATGCTCTTGTTGGCAAGATCACTCGTGTTGAATTCCCGCAATAATAATACCTATGCAAAAAAAAAAAAACAAATTAAATATACCTCATTTGAATATGTTTTTTAGTACAACAATTAGGAAGATTAGGATTGACTATGCATGCCAACTCACTTTGGCGCCTATTTTGAGTTATGCACTAGATTTTGGGTCTAGGGCTATTTTGCCAATTGGGCCAAGAAGAACAGAAGATACCCAAACGTAGATCTCATCGTCATCTCTGCGGACTACGAGCATCAAGCAACCGGAAGTACCCCAAACGGCGACCATTTCAAGCAATCTGAAGGTCTGGCCAGGCGAGGAATTGACCTCAGAGGACAGTGAAGACGCGCTACAATGTCGGATCCATTTGCAGGGTCGAAAGGAGGCAGGCTCACCTTCAAGGGAGGAGTCGTAGCTTCCCGCAGTAAGGCTATTGACAAGAAGAAGAAGAAGAAGAAGAAAGACAAAAGTAAAAGTGACGACAACCCCACGGACGAGGCCGAAATTTTGTCGTCGGCTGATGGTGTAGAAGGTGAAGACGGAGAACTGTTGTATACTATTGACGCGGCCAAGCGCATGAAGTACGAGGAGCTCTTCCCGGTGGAAACCAAGAAGTTTGGTTACGACCCTAACAACCCCAATACCAAGTTCAAGTCTGTGGAGGATGCTCTCGATGATCGTGTCAAAAAGAAGGCGGATCGTTATTGTAAATAATCAGGTCACTGCTCTCGCCATTCTGCTTTAGGTTTGCCTCTGAATTCGTTCTCACAATTCCATGCTTGCAGTTTGTATTTCATGCCTGAATTTGATGGATGGTTTACTTAGGATTTCCAATTAGATGTGGCGATATGTTTATTGTATTAAGATCGTACGAATTAGGTCAAGTGTTGGTTTCTAACGAAATGAATGTTTGTCGAATGTGCCTTATATTCGGAGTAAGTCTGAATTTAGTTAGGGAGGTCTCTTACTTCTCTTCTTTTTACCTCTTTTTAGAATCCTTGAATAAATATGGGTAGGAAGGAATTTGTTGCATAGTTTCTTAGGTGACTACCAACTTTTCCTCTAGTCTTATACCGTTGGAGAACACGAAGTTGGATCTGAATGAACTAGTGAATTTCTGAACCACTCCTAAATAAATGCCAAGAAATCTAGTTTGCATAGTTACCTGCTTTTCTGGACAATAGTTTTGTATACTCATTTTGTATTCTTAGGTCCCAGTCGTTCATAACCTTATTAATTATCGAGGTTGCATTTAAATTGTTCCCTTTGGTAAGGAACACCGTTTGTTTCTATCCATGTACAAAGGCAAGGCAGTTCAGGTGTGTCCTCCAACTTGTTAGTTTGTAAAACAAGGTTAAAACCTGATAATCATCTGTGAATGATAGCTGTGAAGTAATAAAGGTGGAGGCAAGGCGATGCAGATATAACCCCACTGCCAAAAACGGGATTACAAAGGAGCTCTTTGACCCCTTAGTAAACAGTAAAGAAGGTTACATGACATATATCCTCTGTAAATGCCATAAAGTGGCCCTAAGTGAATCCTTTGCCAAACACTCTTGAAGTCCCCGTATTTATCCGCAAAAGTTCTTCTATTGTCAAATGTCACCTTCTAGATTCATCAGTAGTATGCCCCAATAGCATTGGTCCAGATGGTTTTTAATCTAGCCTCGAATGTTGGAGATCAGTGAGTTTTGGACGTCTATCTTATCTGTTTCTCTCTCTCTTTCTTTTTCTTTAGGAAGAAACATGTTTATAGCCAGCCTATGCCTATGAACTATGGGGAGATGTGCTTACGCATAAATTACCTGCTTGACATGATATGCTGAGTTAGACAAGGTAACTCATCTTAGGCATAGCCTAAGCCAATAAGAAAAAAAGGGGAGAGAATAAGAAAAGGAGAGAAAGTTTGGAACTGTAGGCTCCTCTAAGCTTTTTCATTTTTTGTTCCTCTATACACTTTTTGTCTTGGGTGAAAATGAAGAATAGCCTTTCATCATATTGAAGCAGGTGTGCATTTGGTAAATGGCCTATTCTATCATAATGTTCTGTCTTCCCCAACACCTATACAAATGATTACTTATGAGAAATAATGAAACTTTTAGCTCGTGCAGTAGAGAAGATGCCACATATGGTAGGTAGAAATGTAATCTTGGGCATTGTCACTTGTGCTGTTATTTAAAATTAGGGTACCAACCATCAAGGATTGACCTAGTGGTCATGAAGGGGCTTGGGACTATTAAAACCCTCCTAGAGGAAATGAGTTCAATCCTTGGTGGACCTACCCAGAAATTAATTTCCTACGGGTTTCCTTGGCAACCAAATGTTGTAGGGTCAAGCGGTTGTCCGGTAAGATTGGTCGAGGTGTGTGTAAGCTGGCCTGGACACTCACGGATACCAAAAAAAACAAATTAAATCAGGGTACCAGTAATACTCTTTACTAGATGCCTGATCTCTCTACTCTGTTTTTTTTCCCCAAATCCTTTCTACTATTCTCTAGTTCTTTGATAATATTCTCTTCACCTCTCTTCCTTTGTCGTAAATAAGTCAATCTCTTCCAGTTTTCTTCAACTGTAGTTCTAACCCCTTTCTGGGAGAATGGCTTCCAATTTTACCTTTGTGGATAACAGCAAATTGCCCGGCAGTGATTTGTCATTTGTGTTTGCATATCATATTCCTATGTTTGAAAAATGCTTTATTTAAATTAGAAGAAAGATACTTTTTTGTAGTCTTTAAAAAAGGGAATCTAAGGTTGGCAAATTTGATAGTATGCTAATTGAACATCACGTAGGTTCGAACTAATCAGTGAGTTTTGCTGAGGACAATTGCATTGCACGTGTTGCTTCAGTAGAGTGGTGCACCTTACCTTTTGCCTTACATTTACTCATTCATGATCTTAGTGCATAAATGTGAAAAACTAGCATCCTTCTGTATTTTAATGAATGGATGTTCATTTCACGTTCTTGTGGAAGCTTTTGGTCCTGAAAGTCTTCACCATCATGTTCATGTTTGCCATAATGCTCATATCGTAGTCTCTTGTTGCAGGCCTTGGTCATAATGGAATTACTAAGAATCCAGGGATTTCTTGCGGCTATGCTCATCGCTCCCCTAAGCAACAAGTTTAGTATCACTATGCCTTAGATTTATAGTTTTCATGGTATTGGACTCATGATCCCATTACCATTGAAGAAATTTTAGTATCAATCTGATTGTAATTACTTTTTCCCCCCCTTTAATAGTTATGCTCTCCCACACTGTCTAATAGGCCAAATTTGTACCAGCTAACATGAGAAGTTGGCTTAATCTTTGGTTGTATCAGTATTTTGAGAAATGATGGTTTGTGGACTATTCCAACAATTCACCAACCAGATAATTTAGCATGGATTGAAATATAAATCTTCTTTACTTCCACAAAAATCATTTTGATGGTCTTATGTTGGTTAAAGTCGGGGGATGGAAATGCTATACAAATATGATATAATTTCTATTTTTGAAGTTCTGTTCATCAATTTCAGCTTATGTAAACTACTAAAATATATCAACTTTTTAGTCTTTCAACTGAAGAATAGTTTCAACTAATATATGTTTGTTTGACTATTTATTTGATTTTTTTCAAAAAATATTTTCACAGTTATTTTTTAGAATAGTTGATTTTTTCACTCTTAAAGTTTATCTAACTTGTTTATTAGTTGTCATCTTGGTATTTACATTTACGAGTTATATGATGTTCATAATTTTTAAAATAGTCGTCACCTTTTTTAAAAAATAAAAAATGATTATAATTGAACAATGATGTAATAAGTTAAATGGAAATTAGAATGAAGTACTTTATTTTTTAAGCTCAACAATTGCGGGTAGGGAACTAATTATCGATAATAATAGGTGTCTTATCTATCGAAGTATATATGAATTGCTTTGTTATATTATATCGGTACAAAAATTTGGACGGTCATATTTTGAAAATTATGACTGCTCCAAGTTCACTCACAGGACATTGAAGGTAAGTTCGCTCGAAAAAATGAATATGCAACTTCCGAATATACGGTACTTAGAGACCATAGGCCTTAGCTAATGGGGCGTCTTTGGAGACGGTTTACTATTTTGTATTATGAAACTACTATTGTAGCTAATTGGAAAAGCATGTGCTTACTTTTAATCATCGTAAATTTGCCCAAATGCTGTAAATCACATGAGGGCTTTCAACTCTTATGACATGCTTCATATAGCGTCAAATCAGAGAATGAGAAATTATTCGAGGAGGCCGTCACTCCATGGCTGAAAGTTTTGAATCGTTAGATGTAGGAGAGAGAAACTGTAAAAGTACTTCAATTTTGTATTAAATGGTTATCATGAAGTGAAATTTTTTAGATCTATATCCTACGATTATTAAGAGACAACCACATTGAATACGAAGAGTTGTTCCCAAACTACTCTACAATTATTGTTTTTTTTTAGTTCAAACAATGGTAACAAACTAACTTTTACTGTTTTTGAGACATTTTTTGTTTGTAATTACTCAAGGAGGGTTATTTGGAAAAATGGAAAAAGAAAAATCGAAGTAATTTTGGGCCAATATAATTTTGAGCTAGGCCCAACATAACTTAGCTCGATTATACTTTAGCCCATGGGGCCCAATATGATATATTTAATTTAGAAAATGTGATACCTTTTTCTAGGAAGTGGGAACCGATTTAAATATAAAAAAAATAAGGAAGGTGAACCAATTAAAATGAAACACGTCCGTATTTGAAGTCATATATGGACCGTTGGATGAAGATGCATTTTTGGTTTTGATGAATCGGTTCGTACTCTTATTATATGGAGCGAAAGGGCAAAACAATCTGTTAGCGCCGTCCGGGAGTCTCTCTAGCTTTCTTCCGCGAGCACTCAGTCTTATCCCCCAACTCCAAAACCCTAGCGCCCAAAGGTAATTCCATTCCCCTCCTTCACTTCTCTATATTCATCTGTAATCCCTTCTCCCCCCTCTGTTCTTAGATTCTATTGTCGTCAACTTTTTCAATCTCTACTCATGGTTCTTCCTGTAAGTTGTGATGATGTTTTGTAGATTGGTTTATCCCGATTTCTATTTCTTCTTGCACGCTAGGGTTTTCTTATCTTTTTCGATTATCTTCTTCTTCTTTTAGACTGTGTTTTGTTCTTGTTCTGCATTTTGTCCCATTTCTAAACCGAGATTAAGTTAATTAGGAACCCTATTGGAACCCTTTTGGAACTTAACGATATATTGATTCCTGCATTTCGTTTTATGTATATTTCTATGATTGAAGCTTGTTTGTCTACTCAGTTTATGCTGATTTACTCTCACTTAGGTTGTTTTGTCGGTGCAGTCCCTTTTCCGATTCATATTTTTTTGTAAGTAGCTAATAGTGGTTAAAGAAAAAATATTGTCTACAAGTGTTGCTCCCGTTTTGGTTGGAATCTGCTCGTGCTTGTAGCTTTTGGATTTTGCAGCTTTACGACTTACTTATGATGGGCATAAATTAATTTTGTTTTGATGCCATGCAGATGGATCAGGAGAGGCTTAGGAAGATTGCCAGTGCCGTTCGCACTGGTGGAAAGGGTACCATGAGAAGGTAGTTCTGCAATATTTTATGGCAACTTTGTGCTTGCCCATTCTATTGTTGTAACAATTTCAGCATGTAAGGCTATGTCATTGAAGCTTGGATTTACAGACCTTCGTTGTCGATAATGAGCTGCCTGAAAATTTATAACCTTCGATATATCATACCTACCTTATTCTTTTCCTAAAGATTTGATAATTCATGCCACTATTGAAACTTCTAGCTCGTTGTTTAACCTGATGGACTTTTGAAGTTTTAAGTATATAAGTCTCTTTCGTAAGGTTATGCAATAACGACCTGTCTTGGTTACCTTGTTGTAGCTTGCACTTGATTAGTTCTTTTGTGTCATTCATATTCCACTGTATTGTATTTGTCAAAAAATTGTATTATTTTCCCTGTTATAAATTTTTTTGTCATTTCATCAATGAAATTCATTGAAGACATAAACTTGTTAATCCATTAGTTGATTTTTTATTTTCAAACAATTGCTCTTTATAATAGGAAGAAGAAGGCAGTTCATAAGACCACCACAACTGATGACAAAAGGCTTCAGAGCACCCTTAAGAGAATTGGGGTGAATGCCATTCCTGCTATTGAGGAGGTCAACATTTTCAAGGATGATGTAGTTATCCAATTCATCAACCCCAAGGGTAAATTTTATTAGTCAATTTATTGTACTTCATCCTTGTTGCTTCACATTTTTGGATGGCTCATAACATTATTTTTTAACCTTTTTCTTGTCCAGTTCAAGCATCTATTGCTGCAAACACCTGGGTTGTTAGTGGTTCTCCTCAAACAAAGAGTACGTATCTCTGCTACAGGAAAATTATGTTCTTTGACATTGTCAGATCTAATTAGTTTTAAATGCATTTGATTAGTTTTCATGGTATCTAGTTTGTTTCTCTTATACCTACCAGTGCTGCATCATCTTGTTTGTACAATAGATCTTTGTCTATCGGGCTGAGATAAATATTGTCCGTTATGCATATAATGTTTGTTGCTCATGGGGAAACTGGAAAGTGTCTTTTGGTCCCTGTGCGTTCTAATTTTTCTTGGTTGACATTGTCCTCTAATGTATTCTATATTTATTTTTGATCTGTTTGCGTTTTCCAACCACAGAATTGCAGGACATCTTGCCTGGCATCATCAACCAATTGGGTAATTCATCTCTTAGTTTGTTGTTTATGGTGGTTTAACATTGATTTGAACTTCAACATAATGTTTCTTTTTCAACTATCCTCAGGGCCAGATAACTTGGACAACTTGCGGAAATTGGCTGAGCAGTTTAAACAGCAAGTACCTGGAGCAGGTATTGATGCAAAGAATGCCCAAGAGGAGGACGACGACGTTCCAGAACTTGTTGAAGGGGAGACTTTTGAAGCTCCCGCAGAAGAAACTCGTGCTTCTTAGAGAGATCCTTTTGAAGGAGTGTTTTAAGCCGGTTTTATACTTCTAGAATTGCTTCAGACGAGTTTTTATGATTTCGATAATTCTTAATCTTATCATAATTTAACTTGTTCTCTTTATGATGAGGAACGGTACTTTCTGTGTTTGTTCAATGCCTGCTATACTCCTAAATCTTCCAATTCTTCCAATGATCCCTTCAATCTGCAGTACACAAAAGCCGTGTAGCTAACTTCTCCGCAGAGATTTTTGCCGTCCATTCTGTTTGGATATTTCTATATGACGTTCTGATTAGAACAAATCGTAAAATCTACAATTGCCATTTAGGGTGTCAAGGTTGAGTAAACGCAAGTTGCGTAATCTAAAGCTGCTGCAATACTCCATGTTTGTTTGTGTACCATAAAATGTGTATGAACATATTGAAGTATAAAAGTGTTCCAGATTATCCCCAAGAAGTTTCTTGTGTGATTCTTGTCTTGACCCCCTCTGATGGCATACTCGCATGTTATTTGTCAAATTGGTCTATAAATGTACGTGTCTTGCGTAGTAGAAGGCTGTGACTGTCCCTGCAGAGTCGCCCTTGTCCCGAACAGATACTTCTTGGATTCATATATACCAGAAATGAACATACAAGCAAATTAGAAGGGTTTGTCTATATATATACCAGAAAGAGAGTCGAGTGTTAAGTTGGCGAGGTCTGCTTGAATGAGGAGATGATCAGGCGCCCAATTTGGTTGGAACAATTCATCTGAACAAACGTGCAAAATAATATGGCAAAGCTGGCAGCTGCTGAGTAAGCTTTTTGCTCCAGAATTTGTGGAATTAAACTTTCAATTACTTGGTTGTAGTTATTGGAGTCAAAATAATAAGTGTGAATGATTTCCTTATTTAATCCTTAAACATTAAAAATTTCAATTAGTTGAACTAGGAGTTAGGAGTGACAACTTGAACTTCTAGCCTTTAAATTGTAGTTATTGTTAGTTGTGGTTATTGTTGGAGCAAAATTATCGGCATAAGAGGCGGTCGAGGGTCTTAAGGGGCGACCACAACATTGAAGGTTGATCCCAATAAAGATCGACCAAGGCATCATGGGCCGACCTACTGCAAAATCTTGGAGGCTGACTCCCAAGACCACTTAAGGGTCTGCGGTTGGAAACCCAACCAAATGACGATTTTCGTTACTCAACTGAATCCCTATAAATAAATAATGGGAGAGGGTGGAACGAGAGAGGTATGTCCAAAATACTCTTATTCTACGGTCTAAAATACTCTCAAACTCATACTAGCTTGCTCGTTGGAGTGTTGGTGGCCTAACACCACATCAGTGTTCAATTCTTTTGACCTTGCACGTGGATTTCGGTTCCTCGTTCTACAAATTTATCGTTATCCATTTTTCGGTATCAACAATTATAATATCTCGACCAATTGAATTATTTTAGATAACAAAATAGAGCAATCTGTTCTGTGAATTTTGTTTAACGTTAGTTGTGTCATTTTATTGTGTTAAATTGTTCATTCCACCATGTATCTATCTATCACAACATACCAAATTAACAAACATCTGTTTAATAAAAATGTTGTACGTGTCAAACTATATAGAATTACAATCCAAAATTTAAAGATGTAATCAAAACTTTTGAAAATTTGGATTATGGGCTAAATTTTTGTAGTTTAATGAAAAGTAATTAAGATGAATGATGTGTTATTAAGTTTTGGCCGTATTAATGTTCCGTCCCGCCATTCTCGTGGACGGGGGCGCGCGCGCGCGCGCTACCTGTGGTGTGGCCACTGCCCACAATCTCTAATAAAGGCGAAATTGGAAGTGATAGAAATGAAAGAACACACTCATCAAATCCAAAGGATAGAAAGGGGGGAATGAACGCAACTCTTTCTCTGTGTTTCCTCTCCGATCTTCACTCTCCTCTCCGATTTCTACCAAATCATACTTCCAATTCCATCTCCAAACGTACTCCGATTCATGCTCACAACCAGGAGATTCGCGTCTGCACCAATCGCACTTGCCGTCGTCAAGGTTCCTTCCAGACACTCGAGACTCTCACCGCCCTCGCTCCTCCCACCATTTCCGTCAATCCCTCCGGTTGTTTAGGTAAGTGCGGCTCTGGCCCTAACCTCGCTGTTTTGCCCGATGGATTCGTCGTCGGCCATTGCGCCACGCCTGCTCGATCTGCCGAGCTCATGATGCATTTGTCTGCCGGAATCTGTGATTCTGTTGCTGTCTCCAAGAGTTTGGAGGCTCTTGCTCTCAGGAAGAGAGCCGAATGTGAATTCCAGGACGCCAATTTCTCTCAGGCCGATCTACTTCTCTCGCAGGTGAAATTTTCTTCCGCCTTTTGCTCCTCTGTGGCAAGGCATTGTTGAGTTTGAGGACGCGAATTTCTCTCAGGTCTAATTTTTTAGATCTTTTGCTTCAATTTGTTGCAGGCGATAGAATTAAAACCATGCGGAGGTATCCATATAATATTCAAGGACAGGTGTTCTACTCCTAGTTCGTATCTTATTATGTACAAATCG
Organism: Herpetospermum pedunculosum; assembly: GCA_028017165.1. NCBI lineage: Eukaryota > Viridiplantae > Streptophyta > Magnoliopsida > Cucurbitales > Cucurbitaceae > Herpetospermum > Herpetospermum pedunculosum. The sequence goes on from CM051528.1 coordinate 69,895,833, forward strand.
TGCATTATATGTCCCTTCTTATGACAATTATTATTGCTCGTTCAATTTTAAGAAGCCTAAGTTCTTCTCAAATGCTCCATGCTCTTGATAATTTTTCCTGCATCTCTCTAGCATTCGGATATTTCTGCACTTTAAAATTTTCTTTCCTTGTCTTTACCAAAGCAGCTTATTGAGATAATAACATCCATTTGGTTTTTAGTTTTTGGTTGTTGCTGTTTGAAGATTGTGCTTGTTTTCTCAAATTTCTTTACAATTATTTTTATTTTACCAAGTAAACATTTGAATTATTAACCAAATTTCATAAACAAAAACAAGTTTTTAAAAATTATTTTTTTTACTTTTCAAAAACTGTGCTTGAATTTTGAAAAAACAAAAACTAAATGGTTACCAAAAGTCTTAGTTACACAAAACTATTCAATTTTCAGGTCGATAGTAAGATTGGCACTGGGGAATCATTCTGGCGCCCTTGAAGATGCAAATGAAGCTCTAAGAGTAGCTCCTCAATATCACGAGGTGAAAAGTATTTTAGTTAATCATCTTGCATTCCATCTCAAAACTTATACGTTGCTTTTGAGAAAATTACTAGGCTGCCACACTTAGATGAGTCTGGATTTTGAATATAATTGATATCGAAGGGGGAAAATGTCTGAAACTACCAAGTTAATATTAAACCTTTATACGTTAACATTAAAATTGAATACCACACTCAATCTTAGTTTAAAATTTTCCCTCGGACACTCGTGGATGTTAAGAAAAACAACTTAGTTTAAAATTCAAAAGACTGATGATGCTAAACTGTAATTCAGAGGTCCTTCGAGCCCTCAACCAACTATTACTATTAGAACATGCAACTTTTTGATGATCATTACAAATTCTTGTCCTTTAAAAAAAAGGGGGTTCGAACTCTAGAGTAGATTATCGTATTGTTCCCAAGATGTTTTTGCTAATTTTCTTTTTGCAGGCTTACATTTGCCAAGGTGACGCATTCTTGGCCATGGACCATTTTGATTCGGCTGAGACGTCATATTCAACAGCTTTAGAAATTGATCCTTCAATTCGCCGTTCAAAATCATTCAAGGTATTGATTCACTTATCCTGAAATGAGTAGAATATGGGCAATTTTATTACTGGTGGGACGAAAGAGACGACCACTTTAATCCACCAATTTCAAGGATTTTTTTCTTTTTTTGGTTTTTGTTTTGGTGGTAGTACTGGGAAACACATTCATTATGGTTACCATTGAAATGTTGGTTGGAATTGGCTAGAAGAATTTTGGAGCTATTTTTTTAAAATTTAAATGCTGTTACCATAAGCTTGTAGATATTAACTTCAAGTTCCATTTACAAGCCACTGGATAGCTAAGAAAACAAAACTGTTTTTGAAAAAAGTCTCCCAAACAAGACTATTCAGGTTTAGTTAAGTGCTTCTACTATTCTAATATTTGTCCACCATTTCTTCAATAGGCGCGAGTTGCTAAACTTCAGGAGAAACTCAGTGCTGTGATCTGTGAACACACAATAAAATCTGAGGTGTGAATCAAGGAACAAGAATGCTGACAACAGTTCGAGATTCAGTCATTCCTTCAGGTTGTTTCCAGGTTTCAAATTTCTGACTCAGATTGTCTTTGAAATCTTAATTAGAAATTTAATGCAATTTTGGAGTTTCATGGAAATCTGAATGGGAGTTTGTATAATTCTACATGAGAATGATCTTGATCCCAAGAAAAATAAGCGGCCAAGTGCATCAGATTGTAACAGATCGTAAATGTCTAAAAGAAATCACATAACTTTGGGCAGAAAAAGAAGTACTAAACATAATTCAGTAATTTTGTCCCCAAGGATTATGTAGTGTCATCATGCTTCAAAGAATTCTAGAGATTCATAATTTTAAGGCTTAGTTTGGGATTGAAATTGCTGCAGCTGCACTTTTAGAAAATCAGCTGAAGTAAATAAATGTAAGTATGATAGAATAAGGTTAAAATATGAATTTTTAAGAGTTAGAAGGTTTGACATCGATATTAAGAATTAGTCGATATTTTCGATATCTTTTATAAATATCAATAATCTATTAACCTCAATATAAATATAAATACTAATGGCAAGATGTATAACTTAGTTTAGAAGTAAAAATAATTTAATTTTTAATTTAAATATTTTTTTTATAATTTACCGGATTATCTATTGATGTTGATATTTTATCAATATATCCGTAAAACTGAAATCTTGATATTGACATCAACATCGATATTTTAATCCTTGGTTAGAAGATGTATGAGATTTTTTAAAAAGTTCATTTTTTTGTTTGCAAAGATGTTTTTATTAATGGGGGGATTTAAATTATGGATAAAGTGATTCCTCACTTAAAGGGGAAGATGAACGATTTGATTGGGAATTTTGACTTTGGCTTATATTTAATTATAAATATGATTGCTATTGGATTGGCTAATGAACACAAACACACGGATACGGCGACACGTTAGTTTCCAAAAATGTAGGACACATTAATTATTATTTTTTAAAATATAGAACGCCCACTTTGTTACATACTATTAATCTAGAAATTGAAGGAGTGAAAACCAAAGCGCCACGCCGTGTCCGATCGTGTCTAACAGTGTCCGATACGGCTCTGCTAGTGACCGGGCGTGTCTAACAGTGCCCGTGTGTGTCCGAGCCGTGTCCAGCAGTGGACGGTTGTATCCGGCACGTACCCCCTCGTGGCTGTGGTGTTTCCAAGTGTCCGGACGTATCCGATACGTATCTAACCGCGTTTGTCCGTGTCGTATCCCATCGTTCCCATAACGTGTCCGAAACGCATCCATTCGAGTATGTCTGAGAGGTGTCCATACGTGTCCGGACGTGTCATCTTATTCTAGACGTGTTTATTTTATTTTTTTTGTAAAGGTCATCCATCTTCCATTACTTACCTTCTTGATAATATTGTTCTTTCATCTAATAGGATAGATTTTAAAACTATGTTTTAATCAGCCATTTGCATTTTGTAAATAGGTTTGTAAAGCAAAACCATACACCTTTTGAGGACTATAGCATCGTGAGAGCTCAGCTACTACCTTATCTTTATACTATACTGTCTAGTTTTGTTGATAACAATAATTGTTACATTTTAAAGTTCAGGCAAATTATTATAAATAAAAGCATAGGCATCAATATGTAGGAGACAGGTATAATATTGAAACAGAAAATTATGATACAAAATTGGCGGGATGTTGTGGTGCATTATGAATATGTTTGGCAGGATGGCACCATTGGTGTAATAAACTCAGATTAAAACTATTTGATACTGCTTTCTAATACTATTGTTTAGTGTCCAATGCCACCAGATACTAACAAAGATACTTTCATCAAAGTTATTTATAAGGGATTGCCATTCTTACTACTGCTAGTGCTGGCTACTAAATATCAAAAACCAAAAGGGAATTTTACTAAGTAGGATTGGTGCTGTGACCACATAAAAACATGTCCATGCTCTTCACCTTCGCCCACCACCTGTAACTCTTCTTCTTCTTCCCGCTGTTACTTCGTTTCTCACCGACGCCAGAAACCGTCTTCGATTTAAGTTTCCCAATTTGAAAACATGCCTCCAAGCTTACCTCATTCCCATTGCAGTCTTTGTGTTGCTTACTACTGAATCTACTCTCTACCATTGCTTTATCTGTCTTCACAAGCTGCTCATAGTACTCTTTATTCCTTTTCTCCAGCCCATAAATCTGGCCCTGAAGATCTTCAATTTTCTGGTTAAGCAAGTAAACCCTATGATCATCTCGCAGCTTCAGCATACATCGTGCCATCTCGCCTGCCTTCCGTTTCATGAAAACGGACTCTGCTACCAGCCCTTTGTTTTCCTCCATCAAGGAAACCACCCTATATCCCAATCTTGCGTTTTCATTCAGTAATATAAGCCTCTCAGACTCCAAGACCTCGAGCAAGCTCTTCTGAAGCTCAATCTTCCTCGATGAATCACCGCATTGCTTTTCCAGTATGCTTACCTCATTTATAAGAATGTCGTAGTCCACATTCTTGATGACAAGCTCGGCAATAAAAGCATCATTGTCTACCATAGCATCATAGTTTTTAGCTTGTGTTACAGATACTTGCTGGTAGGAGAGAGAGCTCTCTGCATCAGACTCAATTTGACTGATCCCTGAATCTTCGGCTCCATCGAACGAGTCGAGGGTCGAAGTAACAGAAGACTCTCGGTTGTGACGATGGTTGTGTTGTTTGGCGACGGTTTGGATGTAGCGATCAGATAAGGTGGTGTAAGCAGTGTACAGTTCTTGGAGAAGAGCCAGCAGTTGAGGGCGTTTATTGTAGTAAAATTCTGCACGTTCGGCAAAAGTGTCCCCTACGCCGCCCTCTTCAGCATTTTTCATAGAAAGTAAATTGATCCTCTGCTCCATATCTGTCATAGCACATCAAAATTCAAGACCACTTAAAAGCCAGAGCAATAAGAATTAATAAAACAAGTACATGTAGATGCATCATCTTTCCGACCATGATTGTGAACGCTTAAAATTTAAATAAATGGCTTCTTTGTTTGAGCAATTTCTTTTATTTTAAAGAAATAAGGGAAATAGAGAACCTTCCTGTTGCCACTGCTGGTAAGTATTGTTCCTAATTTAATACACAAATGTGTATCATCAATGTTCAACTTCTGAGAGAGAGAGAGACCACAGTGATTTCCAAGTTCTATTTAAATATTGTACACTAAAAACATTTTATATACAAAATTAGTAAAATAGGGATACATTTGGGGGTGAAACAATGTTTTTTTTGTTCATTTTGCAATTTAGGGTAAAATTATCTGGAAACGTGAGTTTATCAAATACACATGTTTCAAAGAACTACATTTAAAAGAGACATTATAACCTCAATAAAAAAGAAGTTGGAGTTCGAATCATTGAATTTGAAAAGAAAAAAATTAGTGACCCAACCAAGGACCCACAACGATTATCACCTATTTGTGAGAAGGAAAGAAAAATCTATGACGGGACTTATGGAACAGGGACATGAAAACATTCTATATCAATTCTAATAATGAAATATGTAGCGGAAATTCTATAAACTGACATTTAATATTCGAAAATCAAATGATGTGACATTTCATCTTTAAAAAACGAACAAATGATATTGGCTATAATTTGATTAAAAGGTGCAAGGCAACTTGGTTTAATTTTATTTTGAATGTCCATATCATTTTCCTTTGAAGATAAAAATGGTGGGTCAATAATCTTTAGGGAATATAAAGGACATAGGAACAAACATTCACGAGGATGGCAATTGAGAGTCTCGCGACAAATTCTATTTTAAAATTTTGAATTCCTGTCAAATCGTGGGGCAGAAGGTATGGTTCCCCCCGCCCAAGACGGTTCTTTTGGCATTATATTCTTATCCAAGAAAATGACCCATCCATGAATACAATCTCCATCATATATTACCAAATTTTCAATTCTATAAAATTATTTTGAATGCCTTTAAATTCAAAATATTCAAAATAATTTGAATTCCTAAAAGATTAAAATGGAAAGAAAAAAAGAAAAAAATGCCTATATGTCACAAAGTTGAAAGGCATCACGGGTTTGCATCAATCGGGCAAATGATAAGATGCTCTTTACAGGAAAGTTGTTGAAGACTGCACATTGGACAGTGACGATAGAACAGAAAGGTCACTGTTACGAATACCAAGAAAAGGTTCCATATATACACTCCCTCAAGAAAGGTAGTCTGGTCATGTGGACTATTATGAAGGCTTCTATTCTCACAGTTTCGGAGTTTCAAATTTAAAAACAAAGTGGGAACAAAATACCATGGGGAAGGAAATTCAAAGTCGAACCTGAGCATCTACAGACTTTCTGACTTTTCTTACTTCAAACTACCAACCACCCCTCCTACTGTAATAAATTTTCTACATAGTTACGTAATCAGTCAGTAGGTAAGTTTTTACGTAATCAGTCAGTAGGTAAGTCTTTTCCTCAAACTAAGTTTATGGTTGGGAGTATCATTTTTATCATGTTCATGTTCGAAATCACCTTTAATCGTATTCAAAACACCTTCAATATTAATTTAATAATTAATTTTACACTCTTAATTCTTAAATGCATTTTCATATCATCAAAATGATAAAAAAACATGTTTTGAAATAATTTTAACTATTTCAAAATCATTCCAAAACATGTCCTTATCTCCACATAGAATATGACACTTTTTTTCATGTTCAAAATCAATTTGAAACATGCACTATGTTTGTCCCAATTAAAATATGAAGGCGCTAAAATTTAAGATAAATGGGATGAAAAACGACAGAGAAAGAAAATTAAAAATACAGTAAAGATGTGTGTTTCAAGTCAACAGTACCCGTTACCTGCGAGAGTGGAAGATAGCAAAGAAGAAGGCTTGGAGCCGAGTGTTAGACTGTTTCTGTTGCTGCTGAAACTCTCACAAGATGGAGATGAAGGTGTTCGATTGATCGAAACCTCTTCTTCCTCAGGGGCCATCTCAACGTTAGCCTTTAGGCTACACATGCAATGCAATGCAACCCCCTTCCCCTTCCTCTTAAATTCCTCTCCTCACTCAAAGTGCATCAACCGCAGGAGCACTAGCAGCTGACAACAAGGTTTGCCCGGTTAATCAGCCGACAAAAATATGTGCAAAACAACTAAACAGAAAAAGCATTATAATTTTTCACATATCAGCCAATACTAATTAAAAAATTAAGGACAAAGATAAACAAATAATTTAATCACTAGAAAGCACAAGCATACATGATTAATTTTGGGTATTTTTATAAACACTTCAAAAATCATTGCAATATAATAATATATGTACAATCATTTTCAACAATTTAAAACTATTTCTTTTTGGGCAAAAGACCATTAAAACTTTCTTTTAACTCTTTCATTCATAGAACTTATTTTGTTATTTACACATTTACTATTTCGATCAATTGTTGGACAAAGATCATTTATGTTGCAATTTTATTGAGTGTCAGGAGTAATGATGGTAAGTTCCAATTAAAAAGGTATGGCCCATAAGGTCCATTGGGGCAGGCAGGTAGGCAAAGCAAAGCACAACATCCAATAACATCCACCGCCATAAAAGCAGCAGGCCGTACAAAAACCTAACCTGTGTTTACTGTTTATAATAGAAAAAGAATAAACAGTATTGTATGGGCAACAAATTGAAAAATAATTGACAATTTTCTCTTAAAAAATTGGCGCAGATCTCGAAAATTTTCAGCGTAGAGATAAACAAGTGCAAATCAAATCACAAAGTCTGTCTCAATATTCATGGTACCAGACGCTGCGGAAACCGTATTTACTCAAATCCCCAGGCTCATTTTATAATGCTTCCACACTTCCATTACTTCGATCTTTAACTTAGGCACTGGATCACCACAAGCAAATCTAAAAGCATTCGATGCTAAATTACTCGGAGAGGTAAAACATAGAAACTACATCCCGACGATTTAGTACCTGCTGCGATTCAATTAGTGTTGAAACAAACGATAAGAGGAGTTCTTTTGATTTCAGAAAACGGAAACAGAGAGAAAGAGCTAGGACGTTCCGATTTCAGAAACCGCCATCGTTGTTTTCCGATGGTAATTGCAGAAAACCTAACGCAAATGCACTACACTACACAGAACTTGAATAATAAGCTTGAAATTACACTGCAAGGAAAACGAAAACAGTCTACAGCTAAAGGTTCATAGAAACGAAACAGGATTATAATCACATCAGCGAACAGCAAACAGATTATCTAAGAGTAGCAGATGATCCAGAAGAAATCATCAAGATTGATTTTACCTGGACTAGCTGGCGGCGGTGCTGAATCAGGCGAAGAGAAGCGGAGAGACGGGCATTCCGGCGAGATTGGGAGGCTGAGGGTTTTGATAAAATGTACGTTTAAAATTTGAAGAGAAAACGCATTTAAGGAGAAAGAGAGAGTGATTGTAGGGATCACCTTATTTCCGTTTGAAGGATACTGAAGACTTCACATAATAAAGTACTTCTCTTTTCTCCAATGCCTTCAACTTTTTTTTTTTTTTGACATTTTCCAATAACGTATGCCTTTTAAATGTTTTAATTTTATTTTTAAATTTATATTCTTTTTTCTTCATGTATTAAATTATTTTTTATAACTTATTTTATAATTATTCTGTCATGTGACTTAAAAAACAAAAAACAAATTATGCCATGTGGTATAAATTTTTATTTTAATCCTCGATATATTTATAAATTATAATCTTATTTGGTGGCATAAATTAAAATTTGTTCACTAAAATTCATTGAGAACTAATTTTTTCTTTTCTTTTTTTCAACTGTATTTTAATTATTTTCAGAATTAAATTCATGACTTCTTAGTCAAAGACACAACCTTAGTTTAATTTGAGACAGATATTTTTTTTAAGCAAGATATTTTCTTTGACCAGCCTTGTCACAATTTATTCATATTACTAACCTCTTTTAAATATTATAGATTCAAATTCACATTTTTTTTTTTACGACATGTTAGAATGGGAAAGGGAAATTGAATTTAGAACATCTTGATAATTATACATCATGTAAGTTAAAACTATGGTCTTATTTGAACTATACGAAAAAGGAAAATATATTGGACAAGCACTACGATTTAGTAACAAAATTGTCTTGCAAGCGCAACTGCTACTTCTTTACTATAGACAAGACAACTTTAAAAATAAAAATAAAAGTTAGTACCATCTACTTTACTATAGACAAGACAGCTTACAGAAAAAACCAGTACCATTGTAGTAATTATTTATTACTTCAACTAAAATAAATAGAAAGGTAGAGCCACAACCACACAATAAAAAAAATATGTTTATTAGCTGGTAGCTTAATATTAATGAAAATAGTACCTAATGTACTACCAGATATTATATTTTTCAAATGTTTTTAAAATTCCAATATTTAAATAAAGGATTATAAAAGTAATCATAATTTTCTTTTGTTTTGTGCAACGTCTTACCTCTTAATCACTAGTTGAATAATTTATATAGTCAACATATAAATTGTAACAATTATACATATCCACTTTTTTTAATACAACTTGGGGTCGGAGAAAAGGTAATCATACTTCACATTGAGCTCCTTTCACCAAAGAAAAAAAAATTATCATGGTATACGTATCATCTAGAACATTAAAATCTCAAATATTTAATATTCATATCCATTAAATAATATTCGTGATCCAAACGAACCAATATACTAGATAAATAATGCACAAAAGCACAGCAATATACAAGTGGGTAGAAAACAACTCTATGCTTTTGTAAATGCATTTAACGAGCCAAAGAGGTTAATAGCAATTGAACTGAATAATAATACAACAAAATCTTCATTTCTGTTCCTTGTTATGTAAGATGACTGATTCGTGTCCCAAAGTATAGTTTATCGAATACCAAGATCGAAAATTTGTCATGAGATTAAATTAAGTGAAGCTGAAAACTAATCACCATTAGTCAGCCGAATCAGTTCCATACCGACAAGCAACTCGTTCCCCTTCTAATAGCTTCTCTACGACGTCCGAAGGCAAGCCAGTCATCTCCATTGTTTTCTCCCAGAGTTGGTGAGAAGTCTCAGCGTTGTGTGCCTCTTCTGAGGGATTTGTTGGACGGCACTCTTGGGAAAGAAATGCACAAACAGGCCAGTTATCTGCTTTGAGTAGTTCACAGTACTCTGAAACTTGAGGATCTGTGGCAGCAAAGAGAGTACTTCTAGAACCTGCAATTGCCGAATAATGATGTATATTTGGTTTTGAATGCCAAGAGGAATATAGAGACTGGTAAGAAAACATAAAACATGCATTGGCGAATGTCGTACATTTTCTCACATGATCTTTTCTGAAGTTTATCATAATTCGAGCCTAGAATTCGTTTGACTTCTGATATCGACATTCTGTCGTGTATTTTCTCACATGATTTTTTCTTGGATGGAACATATCTCAACCACAAAAGCTTAAGAAATATGAAATAAGAAATCATAATCAAATGTAACTACTCTATTTCATTTTAGGATAAAATTGAAGAAGTTAAAATCAAAGAACAAATAAATTATAAAAAAATGTCTCTATGTGGCTCATAGGCAGCAAAGCATGCATCTGGATGGTACACAGAAAGATTAAGAAACAATGTCATCATTTGAAATGACTTTACCTTCTTGAGGACTAAAGATAAAGTAAGGAATTAGGCGATAACCAGCTTGGAGAATTTTTGAAAGATCCCTTGCCTGCGTCGACAAACAAATTAAACTTGATGTTAGTGACAATTCACATTGACTACATTCAAAAGATATAATTCTACTCCTACCCGACTGATAGTGAAACCACTCAGCACAAGTCTTTTTGTTAATGATTCTAGAATAAGGTATAAAGTCCAGCAAATATAATATTCCAGACATAGGCCTGTAATTTTGTGACAATTCACATTGACTACATTCAAAAGATATAATTCTACTCCTACCCGACTGATAGTGAAACCACTCAGCACAAGTCTTTTGTTAATGATTCTAGAATAAGGTATAAAGTCCAGCAAATATAATATTCCAGACATAGGCCTGTAATTTTGGTAACATTGATATGGGTTTTGAAGCAGTCATCATCAACATAAGGCTTGGCTATAATCATGTAAATTATACTATGTTTTGGAATGAAGTGCAAGCTAAACACAAGAACAGAATGTGCAGAAATTAACAGCGGTGTAAGTTACAGCTCTCAGAGTGAACTGTCATACACAGATAAAATGACATTTCAGTGAACATTTTCTGAAAAGTTTTAGAAGCTGATGAGAATTTTAGTAGAAACTCAATCCACTTACTGAGATATCTATTTTTTTTAAAGGAAACTTACTTTAGTAACATACCCAGTTTCGGTTAAGTATCATTACCACTTCTGAAAGATAATGATGGGATAATAGTTTATACGTGAATACTTCAATCTTATATCATACCAAGGGAACGTACGAGATGATACAAATACAATAGAAGATATATACTCCAGAGTCTTGTTTTTGCTATCAAAGGCTGATACTTCCTCGAGTAAAAACTTACCACATTTGTATGAACAATTCCAGGTGATACGCACACTACATTGACGCCAGATTCAGCAGGCAGTTTCTTATGAAGAACACTGCTAAACATAACCTGTAATCCAGAAACCATCAGACCAAGCTATGTAATGTTGTCACCTCACCCATGAGCAGTATATAAACAGCTTTTACAAGCCAGTAGTTAAAGATCAAACCAGAAAATCAAAAGGTGAGATACAAATGCACATTAAATACATCATCTAAGAATCAACAAATTGCCCAATCAACTATTAGCAAAAATAAATAAAATGGGGATATTAGTAATATTCAATTAATATAATAGACTAGCTCAAGACTCCTTGCTTAAAGAATACAAACATACAAAAATCAAGAAGGACGTTCAGGAAGATGTCAAACGAAATAGCAAACAGTAAAACAAAAATCATATAGATACTAAAACGAAATAGCAAACAGTAAAACAAAAATCATATAGATACTAGGAACATGGCAAATATTTTATAGAAGAGAGAAATTCCAAGGTTACAGAAGCATACTTGATTTGTTGAATTAGGCAAAATAATAATAATAATAATAATACACGCTCCCAAAGAGAATTGCTTCTCCATGGATTGACATTTTAAAACGGGTGAAAACAAAAACTAAACAGAATAAGACCATTGTTTCACATGTTAATAAATGATTAAATTGTCTAAGAAAGAAGGAACATGGAATATCATAATTGAATTTACAATAATAACAAAATAAGAAAAGTTGAAATACAATTACAAAAGGAGTTTTCCAGGTCATCAAACATAAGAAGGGCAGGAGTTGTGGGAAGGAAATGAGCAATTGATTAGTAGCTATACCTGTGCCAGCTTACTGCTTGAGTATCCAACTAAGCTTGTGAATTTCCTTTTCGTTGAAACAATATTCATGTCTTCCGTGTCAACAAAACCAACATAATGCATCTACATATTAAGCATGTAATGATGATTACAATGACAGAAACAAGCATCAAAATGATCAAATACGCAATATCTATTTTGCCTTGCCACCATGAATCCATGATCTCTAGTAACAACTAGCCAAGAAAAAATTGCTTCCAAGTTACAATTGGACCTAGAGTTGTAGGTAGGGATTAAGACATGGCTGATGTTGAAAATCCGATACTAGACTCCCATGCAACTGATGTGTATAATTTACAAAGATCTGGAAGTTAAATCACTCCAATCTTTTCCCGGGCTTTATTTTTATATTATCTTTCCGAAAAAAAAAATTGTCATCACACAGAGAATATATGACTTGATTGTGATTTTGAAAGGCTATCAATTTTCATTACATAATATTCATAAGTGTTGATCACTTCTTATTCTTAGAATGAAAAAAGAGCACTAACAAACAGTTGAGATAAAATCAGTATAATAAAATTTATTAGCTAAAGGCATAATGCATACAGATATGGCTTGAAACAGATTACCATTTTCAATATATGCACATGCAATTGACACATTATATGATGCAGAAAACATGTGTTCTATGCTTTTGTATAGTACCCATGAAACTTACAATGGAGTTCACATTAATTATTCGGCTTGGGGAACCTCTGATAAGGGATGGCAAGAGTAATATTGAAAGCAATGCAGGTGCCAAATGATTCACTTGCAGGTGCTCTTCATAACCATCTTTAGAAAATTTTTGTGGCTCTAGAGACAACAAACTCAAATTAAACTAAGACATTGGCACATATTTCTTCACCAAAAAACATATATAATTATAATCAAAAGAATGTAATTGTCCCACAACAACAATAAGATGAATGAAAAGAAATTAATATTCAGATTTTCCCCCCTGAAAGCAGTTAAAGTCATTGACAAGTAGCCCAAGTATAAGACTGTAAGAAGCATTTATACTCCTAGGAATAGTCGGCATAAATGTTTATAACAGAAAAGAGATGGACAAAAGCTGGAAACTAGTATAAGAATAGTAATCAACGAGCAAGGTGAGTGTTAGACATCAAATAAGCAATCACAAAAAACTTCCACAAAATGCATTGTATTCTAAAATTAGAGAATAACAAGCACATACGATGAAAAAAACAAACTATTTCAATGACAACAGTACTCCCGTCATCGTCAATATAGTTCCTGTTAGCATCTCATCAACTGAAGAAAGGTATAGTACGAAAAGTAACTGACATTTGTAAATAACTTAGTTGATTCAGACGTGGCAATAAGAAAATGGAAAATAAGAAGACAAATGAGTAAAAGATTACTAACCTCCTATGGAAAATATTCCTGCGTTATTGATAAGAACATGTAAAGGTCCCATGCGAGCATTATAAGCTTCAGCAAATCTCACGACAGAATCTAGAGATAGAAGATCAAGCTCCATTACCTGGAAAAATCACAATACATATCACTCATTTACCCCACACAAACCAAAGTGAAAAGGAATGAAATTAAAGAAGAGCTGCTTTCTATTGCTTCCAAAAAAGTTGTGGCGTAAAAAAATGCAAAGCAAAGTGGCTCTTGGAGGGAGAAATTCTGGTTTTTTCCATCAATACATGGCAGCTAAAAGAAGGAAAAATACCATGTTTTAGATCCTATCTATCGATGGCAGTAGCTTATTGCATGACAAAGACATTGAAAAGGAATTCCTTGAATTTTATTCTAAACCTATCACCAGAAAAGAAGGTAACCGGTATCTCCCTCGACCCATTGATTGGTCTCCAATTACTCCAGCCTGTTTAGAAAGCCTTTTTACTGAAGAAAAAATCCTATCAGCTATCAACGAGCTTGGAACCAATAAACCTCCTGGGCCTGATGAGTTCACAGCAGAGTTCTTCAAAAAATCATGGAACATTCTAAAAGATGATATTATGAGTGTTCCATGATTTTTTCAGAATGCAAGCATGAACGAGACATACATTTGTTTAATCCCCAAGAAAGTTGATGCAAAGAATGTGGGGGACTTTAGACCAATCAATTTGATTCCGTGAATGTATAAGATTGTTGAAGGACACTTGTAAAAGTCAAGTGTCGGCTCAAGTGTCAGTGTCGAACATGTGTCCGGCACGCCAGCTGGCGTGTCCATTTTTTTTTTTTGGACACTGCTGGGAAACTTCTCAGACACGTTCATGTGTTTTTTTTTTTAAATTTAGGAGTCCATTTAAAGAGAGCCCAATTCTTATTTTAGCAGTCCATTTAGTTCATCAGCTTCCAAACAAAGTTGCCCCCCACGACAACCATCTGCCCATCTCCATTTCTCACTTCCATCCTCCAAATGGCTGCTGCCATCCACGACCACCAGCGGCCAATTTTCTTAAGTGAAAATCAGTGGGGGCTTGCTGTTTAGGAAATTTTTCAGCTGAAATTGGTTTTTTTCTTGTTATTTTCCAGCCTCCTGATTTTTTTTTTTTTATCTTTTATCTTTTTAATGAATTGTATGAATAATTTTTTGATGTTTAAAGGTAAAAAATTACACTAAAAGCATTAAGTATTCAAAATATGTCAATATATGCACATATATTAAAAAGAAAAAATAATAATAATAACGTGTCCCCAACGTGTCGTCTCCTACTTTTTTGGAAATTGGAGTATCGTCGTGTCGTATTCGTGTCACGTGTCAGTGTCTGTGCTTCTTAGGTTGCCCCAAACTATTACAGAAAATCAGATGGCCTTTGTTGAAGGTAGACAGATCAATGACGCGTCTCTTGTGCCTAATGAACTCATTGAAGAGTGGCACTGGTGTAGTAAAGCTCGATGTGGAAAAGGCTTTTGACAGAATTGACGGGGACTTTCTTGATGAAATTTAAAAAATGTAAGGGCTTTGGGTCTAAATGGAGGCGATGGATTAGAATTAGAGGATGTATTTCTTCAGCTAACTTGTGATACGGACAACAAACTCTCTACATATCTCAACATTGGTATGATATTGTCCACTTTGGGCATAAACCCTCATGGCTTTGTTTTTTGTTTCACCCAAAAGGCCTCATACCAATGGAGATAATTGTCCTCACTTATATATCATGGACCAATGTGGGGCTTTGTTAAAGGCCGTTTTTTTTATAATAGACTAGCTCAAGGCCGTTTTTGTTGTCCGTATCCCATATCCCTCCAGATTCTATTGGCCGACGGCTTCTCTTTTTTACTTACAGCTGTTTACGGTCCATCTAAAAGGAAGCATCGCGATAACTATTGGCAGGAAATGCATGATTTGGCTGGTTTAGGGGGAGATCGTTGGATCATTGGTGGTGATTTTAATGTCACACGATGGTCATGGGAGAAATCATGCAACCGATCAGTCACTAAAAGTATGAGAATTTTCAATGATTGGATAGTTGATCACAACCTTCTCGACATCCCATTACAAAATGGAAGTTACACTTGGACCAGTTCAGATGGTAATTACTTATCCTTAATTGATAGGTTTTTATTAACTAATGGTTGTCTTGCAAAATTTGGCTCAACTTCTGTTAGGCGCCTCGCCAGAGTGACATCAGATCACTATCCTTTAGCTCTGACCTTTGGGGATATCTCATGGGGGCCTTGTCCTTTTCGATTTGAGAACTCATGGTTGCAACTTGATACATTTCGACCTCGATTGGAGGATTGGTGGAACCAAAATCCCTCTCAAGGTTGGCCAGGCCACGGGTTGATAATGAAGCTTAAGGCTTTAAAGACCGAATTAAGAAGTTGGAAGCTACACTTGAATAGCATTACCATTCATCTTCCCCCCCTCTTGACACAGCTGAAGGAGTTGGACAATGCCGAAGATCTGGGTCTTCTTAGCATTGAACAACGAGATGAGAGACGGTTTATTCGAGGACAAATAGAGGATTATACCGCTCGGGAACACGTACAGTGGAGGCAACGATGTAAGTTAAACTGGCTAAAAGAAGGTGATGAAAATTCAAAATTTTTCCATCGCATTATGGCTGCCCGTAAAAGGAGGAATTCCATCCATGAGGTTCTATCCAGAGATGGAAAGAGTTTACTTACTGCAACAGACATTGAAAAAGAATTCATTGATTATTATAGCTCATTGTTTACCAAAGATAATCAAGTCCGTTTCCTCCCGAACAATTTGGATTGGTCTCCGATTACTAGAGAACAAGCTGAAGTTTTAGAACTTGAATTCTCAGAGGAGGAGGTTCGACTTGCAGTTTCTTCATTGGGCTCCTGTAAGTCCCCTGGCCCTGATGGTTTCACTGCTGAATTTTTCAAGTTCTCCTGGAATTTTGTAAAGAAGGACGTCTTGGCTATGGTTCGAGATTTTTTCTCCACGGGTATCATTAATGCATCGGTTAATGAAACCTACATTTGTTTGATTCCCAAGAAGATCGACTCCTCTTCTGTCACTGACTACCGGCCCATCAGTCTCACTACATGTGCTTACAAAATCATTGCCAGGGTTCTTTCAAACAGATTAAAGGTTGTTCTTCCATCTATTATTGCTGAAAACCAAATGGCATTTGTGGCTGGTCGACAAATCATTGACGCATCCCTTGTGGCTAATGAGATAATCGAGGACTGGAAGACATCGGGAAAAAAAGGAGTGGTAGTCAAGCTGGACCTTGAAAAGGCCTTTGATAAGGTGGACTGGGATTTTCTTGATGAGATTCTTTGCGCAAAAGGTTTTGGGCAGCTTTGGAGGAAATGGATTCGCGGTTGTATCTCGAGTGTAAATTACTCGATTATCATCAACGGTCGGCCTAGAGGAAAGATCATTCCGAGTCGTGGCATCCGGCAAGGTGATCCCCTCTCCCCCTTCCTGTTTATCATTGTTGCTGATGTTTTAAGTAGACTCCTCATCAATGAAGCTAAAACTGGTCGAATTGTCTCTCCTAACATTGGCACCTCAAATGTTAGCTTAAATCATTTACAATTTGCTGATGATACGTTACTTTTCTCTATATTTGATCGGGATGCATTGACAAACTTATTTGAAACCATCAGAATTTTTGAGCAGGCATCGGGGTTGAACGTTAACTTGGCAAAAAGTGAGTTTCTGGGAATTCATTTAGAATCTGAGGAGATGGACTTCATTTTATCTACCTTTGGGTGCAAACAGGGGCATTGGCCGGCAGTTTATCTTGGTCTTCCTTTAGGTGGTAATCCAAAAACATCTCAGTTTTGGCTTCCCGTTGTTGAAAGGGTTCAACAAAAGCTTCATAATTGGAAGTATGCTTTTATCTCGAAAGGAGGAAGACTCACTCTTATCCAATCGGTGTTGTCTAGCTTGCCTACCTATTATTTTTCGCTCTTCAAAGTACCCATCAAGGTCACTAGTACGCTAGACAAACTTATTCGATCCTTTTTTCTGGGAAGGTGCTAGGGGGGAGGGAGGTATACACAATGTTAATTGGCAACAAACCCAACTTCCCAAATTGATGGGAGGCATTGGCATTGGAAATTTCCAGCAGCGAAATTTGGCTCTCTTAGCTAAATGGAATTGGCGGTTTGTCCATGAACCGGATGCTCTTTGGCGTAAGGTTATTGTAGCGAAGTTCTACTCAGTCCTCCTGGATGTATGGCCTCGATCTGTTCACCAAGGCTCCTCAAAATCCCCTTGGAAGTTCATTTGCACTACTGCTGCCCTTATCTCCTCCAGGGCCAAAAGGAAATTAGGTAATGGTTGTTCGACTAGTTTCTGGAAGGATGATTGGCTCGATTGTGGGATTATTGCCTCTGCTTACCCTCGGCTTTTTAGACTCACTTCTAGGCCTGATTTGCGAGTAATTGAAGCGTGGGGGGTTGACTCTCATGCATGGAATCTGTCTCTTCGTCGTAACTTAAACGACCTGGAAACAGTTGAATGGGCCTCCCTTTCTCATCTTTTATCTGTGGTCTCGCTTAGACAGTGTAATGATGCTTGGATCTGGCCTTTGGATCCTTCAAACCTGTTCACTGTTAAATCTTTGGTTGAAAATTTGGTGGCTACATCGGATAATGTGAGATCTGGCATTTATAAGGCTATTTGGACTGATTTTTACCCTAAGAAGATAAAGATATTTTTATGGGAGCTGAGCCTTGGTGCTATTAATACGGCAGATAGATTACAACGTCGTATGCCTCATATGAGCCTTTCTCCTTCTTGGTGTGTTATGTGTCAGGCACACAACGAACGGCCAGCACATCTTTTTCTTCAGTGCTCCTTTGCATCTCAATACTGGGCTTTCATCTTACGCGCTTTCGATTGGTCTTTGGTTTTCCCAAATAATATGAATGACTTCATGATTTCCATCTTTGTCCACCACCCCTTCCATGGAGAGGCTAGGACTTTATGGCTGGCTTTCAATCGGGTTTTTCTGTGGTTTTTGTGGAAAGAAAGAAATGCTCGTATCTTTAGGGAAGAGGTTTCTTCTTTTGGTAGGGTGTTGGAGTTAATTATTTTCAATGCATTATATTGGTGTAAGTGTAAACAACCTTTTTCGAATTATAGTTTTTCTCATTTGACCGCTAATTGGTCCGCTTTCTTGTAATCACCTTTGGGTGCTCGAGCTATTGCTCCTTTTTTCATTTATCAATGAATCGTTTCTTATCAAAAAAAAAAAAATGTGGGGCTTTGTTTGCACCTAACAAATTTTCCGTAATCATTAATGGAAAGCCAAAAGGTAAAATATTGGCTACTCGGGGCATTCGACAAAGTGACCCCCCTCTCCCTTTTCTTTTTCATTTTAGTAGCTGATTCTTTCAGTAGATTACTATTGATTGCTTCTGACAAAGGATTTTGATTTTGGAGAAGGATCCATACAAGCTCATCATCTACAATTCGCCGATGTCAGCCTCTTCAAGGAAGTCTCCGGCCTCAACATAAATATGCAAAAGCCAGAATTTTTGGGTATAAACGGTGAAGTTTCCTACATTATTTCCTTGGCTGATGGGTTTGGATGTAAAAGGGGGACTTGGTGGAGCACCTATCTGGGACTGCCCCTCCATGGAAATCCAAAATCTTCCTACTTCTGGACGCCAACCATTGAAAAGATGGAAAGAAGATTGCCAAATTGGATCCACACACACCTATCCAAAGGAGGAAGACTTTCACTCATTAATGCTACTTTGAGCAACCTACCTATCTATTACCTCTCTCTTTTTGAAATTCCAAAGAAAGTTGAATGTTCTATCGAAAGTGTTTTTCAAAATTTTCTTTGGGATGGCAATCAAGGTAAGGTCTCCTCTCACCTTGTGAAATGGGATAAAGTAAAGAAGCCGGTCCTACAAGGAGGTTTGGGGATCACTGATATCCAGCATAGAAATAAGGCCCTATTATCCAAACGGATATGGAGATTTTATAAGGAAAGGCCTCTCTATGGAGGAAGGTGATAACGGGAGTATGGGTCCTCTCATTTTGATCAAAAGGCTAATCTCAGCATTAAAACATCCTCCTACAGACCCTGGAAACAGCTTTTTGGTCACTGTGATCTCCTCTTTTCACACATCTGTCAAGGTTGGGAATTGTTTCAATACTCTGTTTTGGAAAGATACTTCGTTGGGTCAAGTTCCACTCGCAGAAGCTTTCCCTCGTCTTTTTAGTCTCTCTTTAACAAAGGCTTCTACAGTGGCCGATCGTTGGAATAACCAAACAGATTCGTGGTCCATGGATTTTAGAAGAAATTTTAAAGAGAAAGAAATTACAGAATGGACAGCCTTAATCACGAATCTTACAGTTGTTCGACTAAACACAGGCAAAGACGAATGGATTTGGAAATTGGAAAAAATGGGATCTTTCTCCACAAAGTCCTTAACTTTGGCGTTATCAAACTCATCGGGACAAACCACTGATCTATACAACATGATCTGAACAGGATCATTTGTTCATACACCGTCCTTTCTCATACAAAATCTGGTTTTTTTTCAAGTAGCTTTCGGATGGTTGATGACTTCCCCATCTAACATAAGAGTTTGGCTTCATATTGTTCTCAGAGATCATCCTTGATCTCTTTCACAGGGCAAAACAGATACTTCGGCTCAATATCAGCAGGGTTTTTTTGTGGATCATCTGGACAGAAAGGAATTCTAGGATTTTTCAAGACGAGGGAAGATCTTTTGAAGTTTTATTTGACAACATTATTTTTCATGCTTTATATTGGTGTAAACATGTACATCCCTTTTCTTAACTTAACCACTTTGTTATCAAGTTTTTTGTAACTTCATTTGGATGAGTTTTCTCACTTTTGTATATTTCATTCAATCAATGAAATTGTTCCCAATCCAAAAAAAAAACATATCACTCATTTACCATACATTAACTGCTATTTCTTATATTAAAAAAAAAACTGTAGAATAAAATTTGAAGTGCAGAATTCTTTTGATGGAAAGCTACAGAGTTCAATATAATTGCTCTTCAAAAAGAAAATAAAAAACCTCAATATTGAGAGGAAGGCCCATGCCAGACCATTCATTTTGCCACTTCTGAATCAAGTCGAGCGCAGCCTTTGGGTTCCTCACTGCCATGACAACATGTGCCCCTGCTTCTGCCAGTTGCCTGCTCCATTGAAAATTAAAGAGAAAAGGAACCAAACAATTACTCGAGCAACGAATAAATGTAAAAGTCATATACATAGTAATAGTAAGAGAAGAAAGAAAACGTAGTTGAAATTAGAACAGGAGAAGCCTGAAACCAGATTCCGAAGTAGCCGCAAAAGAATTATACTATACGCGCAGAGTGAATTAAAAAATAAGAAATCGAGAATAGAAAGAAGTATTGAAACTAGGTGTAGAGAGTGGCCTAGTTAAGGAATCAGAAGAAATGAGAGAAGTGAAAAACCTAGCAATTTCGCGGCCAATACCGCTGGTGGATCCAGTGACAATGCAAGTAAGGTCGTTAACGGGAGGGAGAGGCATAGGATTCTGGAGATGGCTAGACATGATTCTCTGAAATAGCATCTCATGAATGACGTACATCCAACCTCTCAACCATTCAATCCAACCCAAGGCTTCCTTCTTCTTCTTCTTCTTCGTCTTCGTCTTCGTCATATCCTTCTTCTTCTCATGCTCCTCCATATCTTTCTTCTTGAGTTCATCGGAAGAAGACGTCAACTCCTCCATTGACGTAGAATTGGTGCTCGCTAACTTCAATGTTGAGATCGGAACTCGAAGACGAGCAGTCTCACACTCTCTCTCTCACTCTGAATTTTGTATGTTTTTGATTTGGCAGATACTGGAAAGACGGAGGGTATGTCATGTGGCCACTGTCTCTCCTAGATAGCATCTAACCTCTCTTTTTTTTTTCCCTCTCTTTTTCTCCTTTTGCTCCAAAATTCTAATTCTTATGCTTTTTTGTTGTTAACTCTCTTTCCCCATGGCTAAAAGAAGAATCATTGAACTCAAAAAATAAAATGCATTCACTTTCCATAGAGAGAATCAAAAATAATAATTTTAAGAGATTCAATTCTTTGGATAATGTATTTATTTAATTGTTGTGGTTAAAACTATTAAGGAAATGTTAATATTAATACACTCATTACATTCATTTTAGTTGAATTATATGTTAAAATATCTTAACCCACATTTTAATGATAAAAATACTCAAGTATAATCTTTAACTATATTTAATTAAAGTCAAATCGAGTGTAGCTCAATTGGCCTAAGATGTATCTCGACTCATGGGTCCAATCCTCGCATTAATTAAGTATCTTTGCACAAAAAAAAAAAATGTGAACATGAGTATAGGTCAACTGATATAATCTAATATCATCTCAAGTCACCACGAGCATAACTAAGTGAAAATTGACATGTACTCTTTCTCTCGAAGTCGAAATTCTGAATCTTCATACCCCACACTCAACCAAAAGGTCAAAGATACACCTCTATCATGTCGTTGAACTAAAAAAAAATATATCTTTCAACCACAACTTAAGCATAACTATGCTACCAATGCATCTTTTTTTAAGGAGGAAACTTTGTCTCTCAACTAACCTATGTGATTTTGTTTTTAGGAAACTAACTCGGGTGACTTTAATACATACACTTTGCAAATCAAAATTTATTTTAAAGTTTAGAAACTAAAATAAATATTTTGAAAATTTAGAAAAATGAAAAACTAAATATAACTTAAAATAAATAATAACGTGGGTGAAAGTAGAAGCTTAAAGTTTGGACATAATTCAATTTTATATTAAATATTTAAACTATTTTTTTTTAATATATCAAAATATATTAAACACAAATTAAAATTTTAGATACATATCAAACCTTTCTTTTAAGTGCATGAACGTAAAAATTCAAGGAACTTATAAAACACTTTTTAAAAAAAAAATAAAAAAAAAAATGAAAAATTTAAACCAAATTAACAAACTTAAATAGTATAAATATATTACCTACAGCGTATTATTTTTTAATTGCACTTTATTATTATTATTATTTGCAAAGGAGCACTTTATTACTTTAGACATTTATCGTTTCAATTTCAACTAATATTATTGAGCCATATATGTTGGTTCCCCTTAATCTGTTGCCCTAGTTGCGCTCGTCATCCCCAATTCTGCGTTCTCCCTTCGCATTACGCAACCATCTGCCTCTCAATCCTCCACTATCTCCGTCATGGCTCAGACGGCCAGTCGATCCAAAGTGCGGTGGGGAGAGCTTGATGACGACGACGGCGATCTCGATTTTCTCCTACCGCCCAAGAAAATTATCGGCCCCGACGAGAACGGCTTGAAGAAGATTATTGAATATCAGTTTAACGAAGATGGTAATAAGGTTAAGATCACAACCACCACGCGTACTCGCAAGCTTGCCCATGCTCGCCTCAGTAAACACGCCGTTGAGCGCCGATCTTGGCCCAAGTTCGGCGACGCTGTGCACGAAGACGTCGGCAGTCGCCTCACTATGGTCTCCACTGAGGAGATCCTCCTCGAACGCCCTCGTGCTCCTGGTTTGTTTTCGATAAATCTAGATTTTTTTTGTTTATTGCCGTTGGTAGATTTCGGAATTGATTGTATTTGTATATGATTTCTGTTGCAACGCATACTTGCTTATAATTTAGTCTCTAAATATGCCATTTCCTCCTATGTGGGAGAGCATCGAAAATTCTCCGATAACTGCAAAATCTGGTTTTGATGGTGAATGAGCTTTGAAAAACTGGGTGCTTGATTATCGAAAGCGTTTGTACGTATTTGGCTCGTATTTGAAACAAGGGAGGGGCAATCACTTTTCAATGTCTGGTAGGATAGTGGCATAGAATTTGCAGAATTGTGCTTTAAGGAATTACAGGGTTATGTTTGAAGTTTGAACTGAATAGTTCAAATGATCGATTATTGTTTTGATCAGACAATTATCAAACAATATCCTCTTTATAAAGGAGATATGACATCTTTGTAATCCTTTATGTGCTCTTCTTTTGATATCCTAGTTTTGTGAATTTGCCTCTTCATTTCTCATTGGTATTTCATCTATGTATGTACCCTTTTAGTTTTAATACCCTGCTCACAGTCACATTAATCCTTCACAAGCAAAATTAGATGAATTTCTTTTGCCTTAATCGAATGAATTTTCTTCTGGGGAATGAAAATGATTACAGGTAGCAAACCAGAAGAGCCAAAGGTTGCTGGAGACCCTCTAGCTCAACTTGGAAAAGGTGGTGCTGTTCTTATGGTCTGTAGGACTTGTGGCAAAAAGGGTGACCACTGGACCTCAAGGTGCCCTTACAAAGATTTGGCAGCACAAGGTGAGGGATTGGATAAGACTGCCGCACCAGAGGCTACAGCTGCTGCCCCTGGTGGTGCAACGAAGGGAGCATATGTTCCTCCAGGTATGAGAGCAGGAGCAGACAGGACTGGAACTGATATGAGACGAAGGAACGACGAAAACTCTGTTCGTGTCACCAACCTTTCAGAGGACACAAGAGAGCCTGACCTGCTCGAGCTTTTCCGACCTTTCGGTGCTGTTAGCCGAGTTTACGTTGCAGTTGATCAAAAGACTGGTATGAGCAGAGGATTTGGTTTCGTAAACTTTGTGAACCGTGAGGATGCTCAAAGAGCAATCAACAAACTGAATGGATATGGTTATGATAATCTCATCCTTAGAGTTGAGTGGGCCACTCCAAGGGCTACTTGAAATGCATTTCTTTATATGCTCTACTCTCCAAACTCCAGTGATTTGTTTTCTCTTATAGCAGGAGTTTGGTAATAACATTTTGTTACTTAATGTCTTTTTGAGTTGAGAAAATGTTAAATTAAGAACTTCTTGTACTTGATAGTCAAATTTTACCTGCTGTTGAAGTAATAACATGTATGTGAGTTTACTTTGGTTGGTTAAAATCAGAAGAAATAGTGTTTCTCACCATTTTCCTAGCATGATCGTTGTCCGACATTTTGACACTACGGTTTCGACGCACGACATTTGCACATTCGAAACTCGAAAGTGTTTCATGGTTGTAGGCATCAGCCAGACATGAGAAGAAAATCTGAAATATATGTTTGGCATGGCATGGTTTAGAAGAAAACTGAAAAAATAGATAAAATTGAGTGAGGTGGCATGAGTTTAGGATTGATTTGAGAGGACTTTTGGGGGAGATGGAGACATGATTTGAGATGACTTTTTACCTTTTATTATTTTTTAGAAGAATTTGGAGTTCAGTTGGTGTGGTGGAGATTTTGCTCATTTCAATTTTCAATCTGCTTTTGATAGTTTGGATCAGCTCGAGAAGAATGCTTTGATTAATCAACTCGTTCTTTTTATTGATTTTTCCTAATTTTCATAACTTACGATTTGACTTTAATTTTGTAAGTCAAGTCAAGTTGAGCTAATCATCCCTTAGAAGAGAAGTGTACTTGTATAACTCTACATTAGCTTTCATTCTAAATCATTATTTAACAATAATTTTGGTTGCTATGCCAAATTAAAAAAAGAATGTAAATAATCTACTAGTGAAAGTAAATAAAATATTAAATTTGAGCGAGTATAAAAGTGACACGGTTTTATTACGGATTGTTGAGATTGTGGAAGCTCTAATGCACTAACCTTAACCCTTTACTCCAATGCACTAACCTTAATCGAAGGCGTTTTCAAAGCTCACCTCCACCCTTTATGGGCAGAGGTCGATTCTATGATACTTTGAAAACGGCTTATAGGAAATAACAATTTTTATAAATGAGCTCCAAGTAACCTTAATCGAAGGCAATAACAATTTTTATAAATGAGCTTCAACTCTTTGTGGATGTACTTCGAGATAAACAACATGGTGGGATAAAAGAATTGTCCATGCAACATAGCTGCGCATAAGCTTGCTTGCCATGCACGAACGACCAAAACAACCCAAATTTGGAGGGAAGAATATCCTCTTTGTTTTTATTTGTTCGGTATTACTTAAAAGAAATAAAAGAAAAAAGAGAAGAAAAAAAAACTGTCATGGTTTTATAAAAGGCGGGAAAGAGGTGTATGCAATACTTGAATCAACTTTCCGCTTCTCTTTCACTCTCTCATTCTTCTCTCTCGCCGCAACTTCTTCTTGCTGCTTCTCTCTTCCAATTTGCAGACACCAATTCCTGGTATGATTTGGATTTATCGCCCCCATTGTTATCCTCGATTCTTGCATAGCCATTACGATTCCTCACCATTTCTTTTTCTACGAATCTTGATATTTTGTTCAGTTCTACTACTTCTTTTGTAACTTTGTCTTTGTCGATCTTCTGTATATGTAGAGATTTTGACCAAAATGGAGGTACCGGGACCGGGCTGGGCTGTCCGGGCGATAATCGTGATGGTAATTACGGCAATTTTCTTTCGCTGCGTCGCTGCGACCAACCATTCCGTCGGCGGTGATTCGGGCTGGGATCTCAATTCTAATATCCTCGCTTGGTCTGCGGCCACCACGGTCCAAGTCGGTGACTATCTCGGTTCGTTCATTTCTCCTCTGTTTTCCCCCTGGAATACTTCTTCAATTAACTTTGTTTGTTGGATAGTTCGATCTTTGCTAAGTTCTCTTCGATCGCCATTGTGAATTTTATCTAGTTTCTACAACGAATGCTTAATTTTAAGAATCTTGATTTTCATGCCTTTTTCTTCTTGGATCGATTGCTCTGATACTAGGGGATGCCTCCCTCAACTCATGTTCTTGTATTATAATTCATAACTGATCACTTGAATTCTTTTGATTCTGTTGCTGTTTTATTCTAATTCTTTTAGTCTTTCTAATTCAATTTATTCGATTGTTTCTCACTGTTAGGGCAACTGCATGACTCTGTTTCTTGAATCAATCTATATTAGTTTGAAACTAATGGAGAGCGGGGATTGTAGTCTTAATTGTGTTGATATTACTAGTCTTGATCAGTATTAATTAAAGTGAAAAATGGAGAGCAAAGAAGAACATGTTTGCGAATGATTTTAAAATCACTTTTTTCAAATTCAAAATCATTCCAAAACATGTTTTTAGTCATTTTAATGTTTGATTTTACACTTTTTAAATATGATTTACATACTATCAAATTGATCTTGCAAGTTTTGGAGTGATTTTGAACTTGACGAAAATGATTTTCACTCCCAAACATGATTTTGAAATGAGTTCTGTAGAATCTTGTTTTATGTTTATGTATTTAGTGGACAAAGTTTTAGATTTTCATGTTAAGCATATTCTTCTTGTTGGGTTGCAATGGTACACAGTGTTCAACTATTTGCCAGTTCACGACGTGCTAGAAGTGAACCGAACAGACTTCTCAAATTGCCACACCGTGAACCCAATCAGGACCCACAGGGATGGAGAGACGGTGATCCACCTGAACCAACCAGGCACTCGCTACTTCATGTGCGGCCGCCTTCAGCATTGCCTCAAGGGCCTTAAGCTCCGAGTCCAAGTCCTCCAACGCCTGAGCGACGCCAACAACAATTCAACGGACGACGGTGGTTCTAACCATGATGACCGCCTTAAGCCACAGCCACAGCCACGCCCCCCTCCTCCTTCTCCTCCTTCTCCTCCTCCTTCTCCTCCTCCTCCTCCTCCTCCTCCTCCTCCTCCTTCTGAAGGCACACCACCACCACCTTGCATTTGTTCCGGGGTGGGCGAGCTGATGATCAAAAGTGGCAGCCAAATCAACTGGTTGGTGTTGTTCTTGATTACACTTGCAACCCTTCCTTGCTATCATTCCTTGATGGCTTGATTCGATAGACTTTGTGTTCTGCTTATGATCTCCACCAAGTTTGTATACAGATTCCGAGTGCTTAATTCGTTTGTGCATTCTGGGGATTTGAAATCAGAATGCATCATTTTGTTGGTTTGTTTGTACTCTTACTCTGCTGGTCTCGGTAGGTGAATGCAATTTACGGCCATATGGCTATTGATAGATATAGATAGATATATAGATAACCTTTTTCTCCCTTCTGTAAAGACATACCTTCTCTAAAGTACTGTCTTACCCGAAATAAGTGATTTTTGTTGCTGATTTCAGTTTGTACTCTGTGTTAGGTTTAGTTTCCTCATTTTTTTTGTGAAATGTGAATGTGTTAATGACGATAATGAATGACATTTGGTTTAGAGTTAGACGTGTATTTTTCAGTTTCTTGGTGAAGAAAGTTGGAGCTAAAATCTCTCCAACAAAATGGCTTGTATGCAGTTTTGGAAAACATGCCTAATTTTAGAATTGAGAGTTGTAATTAAGAAGTCTTATTCTTATAAATACCCAACTAATCATTTTTTTTTAGGGTTCAACTAGAGGATTTGAACGTAAAACCCTCACTTTGATTTTAGTTTCACTAAAAAAGAGATAATTGTCCTTGCTTATACAACATCATCAAAATCTATTCCTGATGTGAGACTTTGTTAGCACTCATAACTGAAAGTATAATCAATGTGGGTCGAAATTATCTGGATCCGCTGTCAGCTTTAGAGAAAAATGTTGCTTGCTTGTTGAGTTGGAGCAATTTTTAATTAGTCAATAGTTGCACCAAACAAGCCATGCAATCATGCTGCCTACCATTTTCAATTCTTTTCAAACCTAACGAATTGATGCCCATCCAATCCAACAAGATTCCACCCCCCACACATTTAATTAATCAACTCTCCCTTTTAACATTTTATACATAATTAATAACTCACGAACCCAACAAAACCAAATTATGATTTCTTTTCCCCCGAGATTCCAAATTACCCAAATACTATGGTACCACTTTAGAACATATACAAACATTTAGCATTTAAATATTCTTACTCATATTCCGGTACCCTTGCTTATACCTTTGCAAATAAAAGGAAATCTATAACATATGGTATATATTTTATTATTATTATTAAAAAGGTTTGAAAAGGAGGGTGTTTTTTTTTTTTTTTAACAAAAAAATTTGGTCATTGAAAATTTAAACAAATAATAGTAAGAATTTTTCAAAAATATATTGAGGCAAGATATTAATATCCATTTTATAATAGAAGAGAAGAGAAAATGTATACACATGAGATAACATTACACACAGAACAGAACAGAACAAGACATGGATAATTGAAGAGAAGCTTTAAAACAAAATGCACCTTCAAATATACTTGGTTTACTTTAATAAGCATTAGATGATTATTAAGTACCACTAAACGCTGCGTTTCATTGCCTGCACGAAACGCTGCTCTGACTCTTGCCTCTGCAAGCGAATGTTCCGATTGACCATCTCTATGAAGGCTTCTGCCCTGCTTTTCAGTTCTTCCGAAGTCATCGAGATTCTTCTTCTAAACGACATCGTTTGCCGGAACATGTCAGACTTCTTCACCTCATTCCTAGCCCACGCCACCGAGTCTTCGTCGTCGGCGCCGCCGTCGACGACGGTTCTAGTTAAGGGCGGCGGCAGTGGGGAGTCCCATGTCTGGCTCTTCTTCAGCTGCGGCGTCTGTTTCTCTTGTCTTTCCATGATCGCCTTCCACGTGGCGTCCATTGAGTCATCCCCACCGCCGCCGGTATCTTTATCCTCCTCCACCATCTCGCCGGAATATGCACAGAACTTTTCCGATGATGGGTCACTCACTTTTTCAGGGAACAGAGTCGGGAAATTCCATTTCACCGGTTTCCTTTCTTCTTCTTCGTTCCACTGTTCGTCCTCGTTGGAGATCCCATTCCAGATTTCTCTGGAACGAGCAGTGATCGAAAAGTTTTGGTCTTCACGAGTCGATTTATATGGAGTGGATGCAGCAACATGAGTATTTTCATGAGAAATGGGGGTGTAATTATTATTTTCGGATGGTTCTTTTTGGCGGAGGAAGGCAGAGGAGGCGGCGACGGCGACGATAATGAAATTAAAGACGATGAAGACGTAGGGAGGAGAGAGCCATAATCTGAAGTGAAGAGTTGTGATGAGAAGAGTTACTAATTTTGGGATTATAGCCGCTTTGAACAAAATTACAGTGGATATAATCCCAATTGACAGTAATATCGACTTTGTAACAGAGATTGCTGTCTCTAATGTGAAACCTTCAAACGCAGGTTTTGGCGAGGGATCAGCCATGAGATCTCTGTTTTTGAAATGCAGAAAACAGAGTGAGTTAGAAAATAGCATTGAAAAGCGCCATTTTGAAGAATACCCAGAAATGAAATCTGATGGATCGAAAGAGATCTAAAAGGGAAGAATCAAAAGCAAACTTTAGATATGTAAAAGAGAGGCAACTGGCAAGTGTTTAGAGGTTTACAGATGGGAGAAGAGAAGGAAATAGTGGAGTGGGGTTTGTAAATGTAAGAGAAACTCCATGAAAATGAGATACAATCATAGAAAGAATAGAAGAAGAAATGAGGGAGAGCAGCGGGGCCTTTTTATTTAGCCTCCGACCAACTTTTGGGGTTTGATTGTGCCATTAGGCACCGTCGGATGCTCTGCTGACAACGACTTCTAAACCCCAGACCCTCTGGCCCCCCACCCAACATAACCCTGGCTCATCATGTTTTCAATTTCCCCCATATATCTAAACTTATTTATTCCTAAAATCTTTTTAATATTAGATTGAATAATACATCAATTTTTTATTTTTATTTTTTTCAAAGGCGAAATTTCAAGGGGTTTTTGTACAGATGACCCACCTCTCGGGGGTCGCGAGGTTTTTTAAGTCTCATCGCGAAAACTTATATTTTTTTTTACCTTCTCGTGATAAGGAGTGCACAAAGTCATTCGTACCCTTCGCTTATCACGATCACGAGGAGACAACTGAGATCTCCTCGTGATAAGCGAAGGGTAGAATGACTTTGTGCACTTCCTTATTCCGAGATAAGGGCAAAAAACATAAGTTTTAAAAAATTTGGTTAAAAAACCTCGCGGCTCCCGAGGGGTGGGTCATCCGTACAAAAACCCCGAGATTTCAACCATCGACTTCAAGTTAAAGAGTACATGTCAATTATCGCTCTATGCTCACTTTGACAATAATAAAACAAGCTTCTAATTAATTTTTAAATTTCTTTTATTCTGTCTTCTTATTCTATGATCAATAATGTGAATTAGACATACGACTTTTAAGACAAAATGTATAATATGAGGTAATACATACTTCAACAATAATTCACATGTATTTTTTTTTTGTCTTATTCGTCTCTGGGTTAATTTCGTCATTTTAACCTAGTATGCTAACTATATTATTTAAAGACTAACATGAGCATGGTTGTACGGTATTTGACATATACTTCTCATAGTTGTACGATATTTGACATATACTTCTTTTCTTGAGGTTAGAGGTTCAAATTTTCATGCACATATTTATTGTACTAAAAATACTATATACTTCTTTTCTTGAGGTTAGAAGTTCAAATTTTCATGGACATATTTATTGTACTAAAAATACTATATTATTTAAAAATTACAAAATAAACTGATTTCAATAAGTTTAAACATTCACTAGTGTAAGTTTTAAATTATTAAACATAAAATTAAAATTTGGATAAATGGAAAAGGAGTTATCTATTAAAAATGTTTTAAATTTAAGAGATTTAATTAAAAAAAACATATGAAATTCAAATATTAAAAAATGAAGAATATTTTTTTTAACACAACAACATGAAAGTAGAGATTCAAATTTGTAAATACCTTTTAGTAGGAATTATGTTTTATGTTTTGTTGAGTATAACGAATATAAATTTGGTGTAAATCTTTTTTAAAAAATTGTTTCTAATTCAAAATGTGAAAATTCTGAAAAACAATATTTTTGTTTTGTTTTAGTGTCCAGATTTTGAATTTTAAATTTTAAAATGCAAAATTATGTAATATTTTTTTTTGCAACAGAAAAAAATTATGTTATAAATTCAATTTTTTTTTTACAACATATGAGAGTGGAGGATCGAACCTAAGATCTCTCAGTCACTAATCTATACATCAAGTAGTTATGCTCTTTTTGGCCATGTTATAAACTCAATTTATTTGTATTAGATTTAAATATGTATAATATAATAAATTATATAATATTGTAAATTAATAATAGTTTATATTTAACAAAGTTGGTAACTACCACTAGTTTTATGGTTTATAAAAATCTTATCAAACATATTTTGAAAAATTAGTTAAATTGAGATTCAATTTTTAAATCGGTTACTAAATACATATGTCTCAAAACATAAAATACAACTATATCATACCGACTTAAACTATGCTCAACTATTGCTCTCCTATAAGCACTAAAAGAAAATATTTGAACTTCTAGTTAATTAATAACTTCAACCATGCTAAAGAATTGATTGAGAAATTTACAATTTAAGAAAAAAAATAAAAAAATTAAGGGAAAAATCAGTTTATACCCCTAAACTTTGAGGGTTGTATCAATTAAAACCCTAAACTAACGATAATATCAATTTAAACCTTGAACTTTCATAAGTGTATCAATTTATACCTTCTATTATTATAACTTATTTGAAAAAAAATCCATTTAAACGAGTGAAAACTTATAATTTTAACAATTAAACTCATAAACTTTCATAATTGAATTAATTGTATGAAAGTTTAGGGATTTAATTGATCAATTACAAGTCTCCACACGTGTGAAAACTAACATTTTTCTAATGGAGGGTGTAAATTGATACATTTATGAAAGTTTAGGGTTTAAATTGATACAATTGAACGTTTAGGGTTTTAATTGATACAAACCTCAAAGTTTAGGGGCATAAATTTATTTTTTCCCAAAAATTAACATTAAAAAAATGGGCCGTAGCCGCTAACGCCGTTTGCCAGAATCGGCCGTCTGATTTTAATTATGTAATAGTGGGTCTCCCAACATTATTTTTTTTGGGTACATAATAATACGACTCCCAATCTTAGTCTTGAAGATAATATATATTTGGCTGATATTTTTTGCACTTTTGGTTCACTAAACCTAATTAAATCAAACCAGTCAACCATTCAACACAATTAACATTAATCTTCAAATATGGTTTCCTTTTCAAACAATTTTTTAAAACCCTTTTCTTTTAGATTTAGAAATCACTTACATATTTTCCCTTTCAATTTTTAATATACTATTTGCTATTGAGTGTGAGATTGGTAATATATTTCTTTAAAAAAAATTAGTATCATCGATAAGATTGTAATATGTGGACAAAGGAAAGAAAACATTTATATCTCATCAAATCATGAAATCAACATAATATTATATAATAACCCTAAAAAATAACACAAAAGTTCATCAAGTTTCTAAATTTATTTGAAAATTAATTGTTTGAAAATTTATGAATTTAGATTTAGAATTTAGACTTTCTAACCTAATCGAGATGAGGAGTGTCAGAGTAAGAGTGCGTTATGTTGCGTACATTTAACATATCTGCTTCGATATGTTTTATAGGTGAGGTGTTGCAGGTCGGGTCGACCCGCTTTCCCTTCATCATGAGCCTCCAGGATCTTCGGTAGGACGGTATGGTCCCGGAGACGTCGATCCGTGCTCATTTATGGCAATAAATCATTATTTCCTCGATCTTAGCCAGAATATCGACCGATGTTGTTGTACCTTCGCCGCATCTGGTATGGCAAAGTGTCACATCACCCGCCCAATCATTCTCGCGTGGGAGTGATGACGTTTGGACAACTATTCCGAGCACAACTTTTGGGGGTCGTAGCCGCTCCTCATGGTGATGGTACTGGCGTTTGAGACTTGCTGACGCCATCGTCATGACGTCAGGATCCGCCTCTCGCTGAGATCCGCCCGTAACATGATTGTACTTTTTTGACCGAATATAAGCATGATTCGATTGACATAAAATATGTATCTTTCGTGATAAATATAGATAATGGCAGATTTTGTCAAATTCAAAATTTTCATATATATATATATATATATATATATATATCATTGCACTTTGCATGTACTCCATTTTAATTTTGAAACCCACACCCACTTTGATCCTTTCTTTTTCTACCATATATTATTTTAATGATGTGTCACTCATCACAACTTGATGACTTGATGTGTATGCACATAAAATATGTTCAATGTCCATTGAAATTTTGGAGAATTAATTTCTAATCTTTCACATGGTTACACGATTAATATTTACTAATATTCAAACCAAATGACTTTTTCTTTCTTTGTATTTTGATATGTATTATTGTGTATTGACTTTGAAATGGATGGAGGGTTTGGTGTGTCAATGGAAGCTAAGTACTTTTTTGGTGACTTTTTTCCTAATCTGATCTTATTCATCCAAGTCCAAACTATGCATATGAGCAACTAATTTATCGGATTTAGAATAGTTGAGACTTGAGAGTTTGATTTGGATTGGTGTGAATAGATAAAAGGGCAATTCAACATATCAATTCTAGAACAAACTTCATTTTCTTTTTAGTAGTTTTATATTTCTTTTCTCACTAAAATCAAGAACCAAATGATACAAGTCTCATGTCTCGTTTGAAGTATTGTTTTTCATCAGATTTTTATGTTGAACAAACGAGTAGAAGAGGAGAGTACATGAATGAACCGACACCATATTTAAATATCTTTTTTAAATAAAATTGATATTTACTATCTATATACCAACAAAGTCCATCTTTTGTTTTTATGACTCAATCATAAAAACTCCAAAGATCCCGATAATTTTCTAAGAAAACATGTGAGCGAGGAAAATATGTTGAAATGACGCGTGTTGGTTTTGTAGGGACGATTTTCACACTCTTGCATGCTGAATTTGTAGTTTTTTTTTTTTTTTTTTTTGACAACATGTGGAGAAGGAGATTTGAACTTGAGACCTCTTACTCATAGTTCATACATTATGTCGGTGGAGCTATGCTCATGTTGGCCATGTTGAATTTGTAGTTACCAACTAAATATTTGGATTGAATATACTATTATTAATTAATTTATGAACATGTTTTATGTTATAAATTTTTATTATTTTACAATATTATAAATCTTTATAATATGTTATGACATTTTAATTTTAACAAAAATGAAATATAATAAGAAATAGCATACATATCATATATATTTTTTTAATTTAAATTTAAAATTCCCAAAAACAGATAAGGGTTGTAATTTCCATTATATTTGGATAAAAGAATCCATTTTTTTTTAGGAGAAACAAGTGGGAGTAGAAAAATTTATAAAGAAAATTTGAAGATTAGAGGGACAATATAACAAAATGAAGGCAATTCAATTGTTGGTTTAGGAGCAAGCCAAAAATAAAAAATAATGTTGTTTTTTTGTCAACAAGTTGAAGGTTGTTGACAAAGTTAAAGACTAGAATAATGGGAATCATAACAACACAAAAAGAAGCAATTAAATAAAAAATGAATAATTATGAAGAAAAAGTGTTGGTTTAAGTGTAATAATAAAATCTATCTCTACTAGTTAGTGTATATTAATAGGGTTTAAAGGGAGCATTAGAATGTTCCATCAATGCCAAAGCGAGCATGGCTCAGCGGGCATATGTATGTGTTGACGACCACGAGGTCTGTGGTTCGAATCCCCCCACCCCCAATGTACTCAAAAAAAAAAAAAAAAAAGAATGTTCCATCAATAATTGAAGTTAAAAAAAAAAATAAAAAAAAATTAACAAAGTTGGTGACATATCAAAACCTGGAAAAGATTCCCTAATGAATTATATTTGAGAACAAATCATTAATTAAGATATTTTTTGTGTATTAATCGGCAGCCCCTAACCCTCTCTAGTCTCTACAATGCAAAATATAAAATAGAGCTTCCATTTAGATCTACGTGATTTTTTGCTTGGATTAAATTTGTGATTATTTTTAAATGTCAATGAAAATTATTAATTTATCGTTCATATTAATAATTCTATGCTATTCATTATTGAATTTATACAACAAACCAAAATAAAAATAAAATATTATTAAACTAGGTAAAAATAGTATCAATGTTTACCATAAATTTTCGATTAATCAAATTACATCTTAACTTTGATGAGTGTTGTAATCTTTACTTTAAATTTATGAGTGTTGTAATCTTTACTTTAAATTTGAATAAGGGTGTTTAATTTTTTATATTTTTTATAAACTTTTATTTAAAAATATAAAATATTTGTTTAATACAATATTAATGAAGTTTCAAAGAAAGACAACATTAAAATTAGATTTTTTTTTGTTAAAATTTATGAGTTTGGAAAAAACTTTTCAATTGTTTGCAAAGCTTAAATTTGCGAGTTTGGAAAATTGACTTCATTTTTTAAAAAGTTTGATAAAATTTAAATTGATAGTTTATCGTGAAAATGGATACAAGTCCTAAAAAAAAGATTTTTTTTTTTTTAATATTTAAATTCATAATTATGAAGCATATAATTCAAAATATTTTGAAACGTGTATCATCTTTTTTTTTTTTTAAATGAAAAAAAAAGAAAAGAAAAAAGAGATAAAAAAGAGTAAATTATGTACAATAATATGACATCTTTATGAAGATGCCAAGTGAAATTAGTTTGATACTTAAGTTTGTTGGCGCAAGATTTTGAACCTCTCTTTTGTTGTGCTCCACCGTTGAAAGATGATCGTCGTGGGTGATCGGTATCAGGGAGGAAAAGATAAACTTGCACCGGTGTGGGGTTAGACCCACGGGACTCCAATGCTTAAGTCAGAGAGATCTGAGCATAAATTGGAGTGGTAGTGTGTAGAGAATTGCGTAGAGTTATACCTTTGTTTTCGTACCTCCCCATCCTTGAACAAGAGGAGTATTTATAGGTGATGAGAATGGAGTGTTCCCTGGACGGTTATGCCGACCCGCCATCATGTGGATCCTCGAACCGGGGTGAGGAGGTGTGGACCGACCGGGGTTTGCCCGCTCACCTTGCCATGATGATGGTAACAGTCGTCCCCCGATTTCCAAGAGAATTGGGGGAGTTGTTGTATTGCCGTCCCGTCAGGTGAGTCAGGGGTGTCTTGTCGATCACGCCTCACGTTGATCGAGAGGCAGCCTAACAACAACGGATCCTCGAGTGGGCTGTTAAGCCCGGACCCTCGGAACCCTAAGGTCGACTCCAGGTTGTCGACTTGTCTGACGTTGGTGTCGTGGCCTCAACTTTTTGGGGAAGCGAGTCGTGAAGTCAGCGGCTTATCTCAGGCTGAAGTAGTCCGTAACAGAGTTTA
Source organism: Herpetospermum pedunculosum (assembly GCA_028017165.1). Taxonomy (NCBI): domain Eukaryota; kingdom Viridiplantae; phylum Streptophyta; class Magnoliopsida; order Cucurbitales; family Cucurbitaceae; genus Herpetospermum; species Herpetospermum pedunculosum. Next base: position 69,932,348 of record CM051528.1, read on the forward strand.
CGATGAAGGAAAAATTTGGAGAGAGTCTAGATTGTTAAAAATTAGTGCAACATTTTATTTTTTACTTATTTAAAATTAAGATGAGGTCAATATTCAATGTAGGGAAGTGGCATAGTTGGATGATTCTAGCATGTATTTAGGAATGTGGCTTAGTGGCATAATGGGATGGTTATAGAAAATTTTAAGGTTAGTGGGATAATTAATGGAGTAGTGGTTTACTATTTAATTAGCTATAAAAGCTTGTAATGTTTTCAATTCAAATCATCGAATTCAATTGAAGCAATTCTTTCCTTTGTGCCATTTCTCTCCTGTTTCCACACTTCTCGTTATCTTCGTTTTGTTACATGGTATCAGAGCCAGGTTCTTTGTTTAGTGTTTGAGTTTAAATACTCGTTGAAGATGAACGGTGGAAACAGTGTTTGTGTAGACAAGCTTGCCGGTGATAATTATAGCTATTGGAAGCTATGTATGGAAGCTTTTCTACAAGGGCAAGATCTTTGGGATCTTGTTTCCGGTGATGATGCAGAAATTCCAGAAGATACTCTGGAGAATGCTGAGGCACGAAGAAAGTGGAAGGTCAAGTGTGGCAAAGCTTTATTTGCTTTGCGGACTTCCATTGGCAAAGAGTACATTGAGCATGTTCGTGATGTAAGTTGTCCAAAGAAAGTGTGGGACACAGTTGAAAGGTTGTTCACTCAAAAGAACACGACGAGGTTGCAATATTTGGAGAACGAACTTGCTGGAAGGACTCAAGGTAATTTGTCGGTTTCAGAATATTTTCTGAAAATTAAAACTTTATGTTCTGAAATTTCAGAATTAGACAAAGATGATCCGATTAGTGATGCTCGTGTGCGTCGCTATCTTATTCGTGGACTGCGAAAGGAGTTTATGCCATTTATTTCATCGATACAAGGTTGGGCAACTCAACCTTCTATCATTGAGTTTGAGAATTTGCTTTCAAATCAGGAAGCATTGATGAAACAAATGTTTAGCAACTACAAGGAAACTCACTCGGAGGTGGAAGCTGTTATTTATGCAAAAGACAAGGGAAGAGTTCATTCTTCTCCAAAGCTTTATTCAAATGACGGCAATGATTCCAAAATTGAAAGGCAGTCCAAAGGCACTTCAAAAGGATGTTTTAGGTGCGGCAAACCGGGACACATCAAACGTGATTGTTGGATAAAGGTGGTGTGTCAACGTTGTGGAAAATTCGGCCATATTAGACAAAATTGTCGGGTGATTCTCAAAGAAGCAGAAGCAAATGTTGTACAGGAAAGTAACAAACCTGAACAAGTTACTTGGGAACAATGCTTATCAATTGAAGTTATTGATCAACCCAATAATTTGCATGCTAATGCTTCTATAGATTATAATGAGGATTGGATTGTTGATTCTGGTTGTTCTCATCATTCAACTGGAAATGTTTCTCTTCTCTCTGATGTACGTATCCATCAAGGAAGAAGAGTCATTGCGACGGCTGATAATTCCATACATCCTGTTGTTCAAGAGGGGCAAGTTAACGTTAAAGATGGTGCATCAAATGTTGGTGATATTTCTCTTGAAGATGTTTATCATGTTCCAGGTTTAAAGAAGAATCTGGTTTCGGTCTCTCAGATTGCCGACTCTGGGAGGTATGTTCTCTTTGGTCCAGATGATGTGAAAATTGTTTCTAATATTAAACAATTTGATGGTGATGTTTTGTTTACTGGAAAGAGGAAAGATTCCCTCTATGTTTTGTCTGCAACTGATGCATATGTTGAAAAGACATGTCAGAATGATAGTGCAACACTTTGGCATGCTCGGTTGGGTCATGTTGGTTATCAATTGTTGCAAAGAATTTCTATGAAGAAACTTATTGATGGTATTCCCATCTTTAAAGAAATTCGTCATGATGTGGTTTGTCCTGGTTGTCAATTTGGGAAATCTCATCGTCTCCCTTTCCCAAATTCAAATAACAAAGCTACTATTGCATTGCAGTTAGTCCATTCAGATTTGATGGGGCCGACGAAAATACCCAGTTATTCTGGTTGTCGTTATGTTATGGTTATAGTGGACGATTTTACTCGGTTCACTTGGGTGTATTTTTTGGAGGCTAAAAGTGAGACTTTCTCTAAGTTTATCCAATTCAAGGAGCTAGTGGAGAAGGAATTTATGCTGTCGATAAAGTGTCTTCGCACAGATAATGGGGGAGAATATATGTCTGGTCAATTTCAGGCATATTGCAAAGAGCATGGCATTCAACGCCAAATGACATGTCCCAACACTCCACAGCAGAATGGAGTTGCTGAACGTAAATTAGCACATCTTACATCTATGTGCTTGTCTTGGCTGCATGCAAAGAATCTTCCAAAGAAGCTTTGGGCAGCAACTATTCAGTCAACTTGTCACGTCATAAATCGTAAACCCAATGTGAGTTATCTTCGAGATTTTGGGCCAATTTGTTATGTTCATGTTTCAAAGGCTAGGCGTTGTATTTTTGTGGGATATGGTACTCACAGAAAAAGATGGAGATGTATGGATCCAAATACAAGAGAAAAATCTGTTTTTCGAGATGGTTCGTCTATTCGTTTTGAAGTGAAGAGTTTGGGTGAAGCGAGACGTTTTCTTGGCTTGAAAGTTGAAAAGTCAGGTGGATACTTTGTCTCGTATGCAAATACTTTGTTAACTCGGTTTGACATGAAGGAGTCAAAGTCAATTACTACTCCTATGGAACCATCCTTGAAGTTGCTGATATACTTACCAAGGCGCTTGGTAAATCCAAGTTTGAAGAATTCAGGACTGCACTCGGTGTTGTTGATCGTATGTTTGCACTAAGGGGGAGTGTTAAAAATTAGTGCAACATTTTATTTTTTACTTATTTAAAATTAAGATGAGGTCAATATTCAATGTAGGGAAGTGGCATAGTTGGATGATTCTAGCATGTATTTAGGAATGTGGCTTAGTGGCATAATGGGATGGTTATAGAAAATTTTAAGGTTAGTGGGATAATTAATGGAGTAGTGGTTTACTATTTAATTAGCTATAAAAGCTTGTAATGTTTTCAATTCAAATCATCGAATTCAATTGAAGCAATTCTTTCCTTTGTGCCATTTCTCTCCTGTTTCCACACTTCTCGTTATCTTCGTTTTGTTACATAGATTTGGATTTACAATGATGCCCCTTTGTCGATAAGGAGGGTCTATCTGTATGGATAATTAATAAAATTTGTTTGTTTACCCTTTCTCATACTGCCCAAATACATATGACCAAGTCTTTTCACATGGCAACATTGCTTTCACCGATGATGGTAGACTTTACTTCATAAACTAATTTTGATTAACTTCAATTTAATTTGAGAATATTAGGGATGGAACCAAAGTCTTACCTTGACTAAAAAATGAGAAGACGGTAAGTAATATAAGCTCATATAAGTGAGTGAGAATATCTCCATTGATACGAGACATTTTAGGTGATTCCAAAAACAAAACCACAAATATTTATACTCAAAGAGAACAATACCATACCATTACAAAGTGTTTGGAGAAGAAGAATATGACATTTCTCAAAGAGATTGAGCCTTAAGCATTTCATTAAATTGAGAAGAGTATGTTACATGTTACAAAGATAAATAACAAAGATAAATAACATAAAGCTCTAACAAATTAAGAGAAAACTTAACCACAAATAAGAAGCGCACAAATACAATAATAAATAAGATTAAGACTAATGAACTATATAATAGATATGTGTGGTTCACCGTTCACGCGTTGAATTTCTGAAGTATAACTCTAATTATTAAAAATCCATCTAAACCATACATAATCTCCCTGTTATTTGTGAGATATATATAAAAATTAAAAAAAAAAAAAAAAAAAAAAAAAAAATTGAAACCCATTAAAGGCGATGTTTGCAAATAACTTTAGAATTGGGAAGTGGGAGATTGTGAAAAAATCCAAGAAGTACTTATTATAGAGATCACAAAGAGGTAATAGGTAAATTAATTTAATTAGCAAATTAAGTGATAAAAGTGGAGGGTTCCACCAGACGGCGCATTGACAAAACCAAATTACAAATGGAAATATGCCTAATATTAATGTTTAGAGTTTAATTAAGCTAATTAACTTAACTCTTTTTGCAAAAATAAAAGGAAGCAAAGGTTTAAGGAGTGGATTTATAAACCTCCACTTTTTGGTCTAATTGTCAATCAATTTATTTATTATTTTTTTTTTTTTTTTTACAACACGTGGAGTGATTATCGAACCTAAAACCTTTTGATCACTAGTCATACATGAGGTTGATTGAGCTATGCTCTTTTGCCAAATTCATAAATCAATCAATTTATTCTTCCTCAATTCTAGGCTTTCTTTCATATGTCACACTCAATAAAAACCAAATGGCTGCATTATTTCAATTTCAACTTTTTGCTGCTTATAATTTCATGAGTTATTGCTTGGGAAAAATTTGCAAAAATACAATTGCTGGTTACTTCATTTAGTTATATAAAATTCAGTGACCAAAAAGTAGACTGAAAAAATCCCTTTTTTTAAAAAAAAAAAATAATAATAATAATAAAGTAGACTGAAAATTTATTGAGGCCTAGAAAGGTAAAAGAGATATTTTAACATTTAGAGTAAAATAATTAAAAATATAACATTTTTAAAAAAAAATTGCGGATATGACAATTTCTATCGCCGATAGAAGTTTATCGTTAATAAAAATCTATTGCTGATAATAGTCTATCACATCAGTTTTTTTATAGAATTTTGTCAGTGATAATAATCTATTAGTGATAAAAGTCTATCACGATAGAAATCTATCGGTCATAATCATATATCAATGATAGAGTCTATGAGTGTTAGACACTGATTTTTTTTCTTCATATTTATAAAATATTTTAAATTTTGTTAAATTTATAATTATTTTAGATTTAATTGCGTTAAACCAGAAAAAAGGATAATTGTAAATTGAATATTGAGAGGAAAAAAAAAATGGATGAGAAATGAAGAGGGCCCATTGATAATGGCTGGGCGGCAGCAAAAGCTTTGGTGCGAAGTTAAGTTCCATTATATTTGATTTTGAGATTCTATCTTTTCACAATCACTATATATTATTTTTTTTCTTTATACTAGCTTTTTATCTTACCCCACTCTCAAACTTTTTCCACTTAAAATAGTATATTTGATGTTATCAAAAAAAATAAATATATATATATATATATATATATATATTTGATAGTGAAAATTACACAAACCACCCCTAATCGACTTTGAGGTTTCATAATCACACCCACAAATTTTTAATTTGACCAATCATCCATCAAGTTTGTTAAATATTGTAATCAACCACTTTTGTTACTTGCAGTTGAATTACAGTTTGATTGAGTTTCACACGTGTGACTCACATGTGAGTAAGGAGGATTTTTCTTGACGGCGTGACAACTTCATAAATGTTTAATACTGTTTACTTCACGAACCTTCAAAAGAAATTAGGATTGAACAAGGAAAAATTTCATCCGACTATAATAACATGTTTTCCCTTCCCTACTCATATGTGAAGTTGCGAGGTTCAATTAAACCGTAGTTTAACAACAACTAATAGAAGAGATTGATTACAACACTTAGCAAATTACCATCGAGGATTGATCAAATTAAAAATTCGTAGGTGATTATAACAAATCTCATAATTATGAAGTGGTTTGGACAATTTTATTTATTTAATATTAGCCAATATATCATTGGTTTTTTAATGTACAAATTGGATGGAGTTCAAATGAATGAGTATTGCCTTCAATACATTTGTGTAGGAAGAAAACCTTTTTTTTTTCTCTTAAATGATAAATAAATGGTCAATCATAAACATTTCTATTTCAATAATTTTAGCTATGTTTCTCTTTTAAAGAATATTATATCACATATTTTCTCGGCCTATAGTTATGGAAAAACTAATTTAATAGGGTCTATGTAATAAACTCTAAGAATATAATTACATTTTTTTGGGTGAGAGGTTGAACCTAAGACTTCATAGTCACTAATCGATACATCATGTCAATTGAGCTATGTTTTTGTTGGCAACATAATTACGTTTAATAAAAAGATGAACATACCATGAATAAATTATAAAAAAAAAATAATAATAATAATAATAAAATGATATATAGTTTAAATTATCGTTGTCAATATATATAACAAATTTATTGCATGTGCACATGGCTCTGCTTGATTAGGTGTCTACGCATATAATATATCATAAAATAATTATCCTCTCTAAAGGTCAAAAAAGAAATGATTTGGGTCACCTAATACACACATAATTACAACAAATATATAAACGTAAATCAATATTTTACACACTATATTTTGATTATTAGCTTAATCTAGCTTATTTTCAATTATTTCCTTCCATCTATTTTTCTTATTATCAAATAGAAATTATAATGTATATTTTGACCCTCTGTTCAATTTATTTGTTTGTTTCTTTTTTTGAATAGAAGGAAACCAGGTTATATGTCCTTCCATTTTTTGTTGTAATTAAATTTAATAACTTGTCATTCTCATTCATGGATGAAAGTAAAGAGACAGATATAAGGGATATATGGATGTTTTTATTAACTAATTGATGTTTATCCTTTTTTATAGAATATGACAAATAGTTCAGATTCATAAGGAAAGTGTTGATTGAAGTACAATCTTTACTTATATGAACTATAATTCAATATTATTCAACTATATTTTTAGGTACTGTGATTTTATTCTCCAATTATTTAAATAGTTAAGGAAATTGACATCCTATCTACTTTATTCAAACCATATTTGTGATGTCAACTTGAACATATCTCAATTGGTTAAGACATATTTCATCGATCAAAAGATTAAATGTTCGAATCTCTCAATCCTCCTTAAAGAAAATTGGAAGACGATTCAAAAGTGAACTACTAAAAAAAGGGTACGGATGGTTCTGGTCGACAATGGATCGACCCTGAACGTGTGCCCATTCAGAACTGTCACTTACTTAAGATATCAACAAAAAGATTTCGCAATCTTCACACAGACCATTTAGAGCAGATGACAACACAAGGGATAATAGGCATATCTGACCTTAGAAAGCCATGGATTGATGCTAGTGAGAATCTCAGGCTTCTTGCTAGATCACGATCATGAAAATGTCTCTTTTTTCGATGGGCGAAATGGGATTCTATCGGGTGTCTTCGATATGCGATGTTGGAGACTCTTTTTTAATGAGACTACTTGTTTGGTGCTTTTACTTTTTCTTTTTTCCGTTTTTTCCCGTATTTGAAGGAGTAGGTGAATGTACTCGAGGAAATGTTGTTTTATGAGCAGTGATTGTAGTAAATTGATATCTCAAACTCAAATTTGAGCATAAGAATTTCTTAGCCAATACCATGGGAATGTCATTTTCAAACTATTCTATTTATTTCATTCAGGTAATTGAAGAAAAGTAGATATTCGTTGATCTCCAAAAGCTGACATATTTTCATGGGGAAATGAATCTCATATATTTCATATATGATTGTTTTATATTTGATATTGATTGGTGATTGGCAGAAGAGACAGAGATTGTGGGACTAACTTAATTAAGAGCATACATTGATGCAGAGTAATGTGTCGCTAAAAGTATAGAATTGGATACAAAATTAAATTATAAAAATGGCGATGCCGACGCACAGTTAACAAGTCATATCAAAATATATCAATCAATCCTGACACTAAATACTTATGATATAATATAACACAAACTATCTGCTTTCTCCTCGTCTTGTGCAATGAACAACAGCATAAACAAGTTTTAATTATTATTATTTTTTTAAAGAAATAAAATCAAATCAAAGTGATAATCTGGAAGTCCCCACCATTGAACCTTCTCAGCTATGGGGATGGGTACTCGAAGGTTCAAAGAAATTGCAGAAATCCATGACTAATTAGCAGACTGATGGAAAGTTTTAAGAAAATTAGGCAAAAACGAGTTGATTTGAAACATTGAAAAATTATTTGAGGAGACCGCAACAATGTAGTTTGATTTTATATCAAATGGTAACGAGGGACATACATATTTTAAAAGCTGAATTTAAAGAAACAATCACGGTCTCATTGAATAATTTTCATTGTCAAGAGATACATACTCTAGAAATCAAGCTCTTAGGTAATGAATAATTTATTGATGAATTTAATTTGAAATGTATAAAGATTTCATTCTGTATATTTGTAGTTCACACATAGAAATATATGTTTGCAGCGTGATAAGATCATCCCTAGTTTTTTATTAAGTAGTAAGTTCCTAAGGCCACAATCACAACTGCAACGACCGCCGTAGTCGCAGCCGTTTCGACGCTAAATTTCAACCTCGATAATGGACTTCTTAAGCCGGATATGAAGGTTTTTGGTTTAGCATTATTATCACTGGATGCTGCTAGTTTAGGCTCGGAGGCGTCCGCTTTTGGTTCTTTCTTCGGCATCGTGATCGAAAGAACAGAACCACCAAATTTGGCACGAATTTGGTTTGGGTTTATATCTTTTGAGAGTTTGATTTCTCTGTTGAATTGAATCTTCTTCCCGGCTGTTAGGCGTTCGCCGGAAAGTGTTAGGACAGAGTTGTTAATGATCCGAACCCTCAATTCTTCCTTCTTGAATTCTGTTTGTAAATGCCAAATTTAAAATCGCTATGAATATTATGAGAAAGAATGCAGAGGAAATTAAAAGAAAGGGTAGGAGATACCTGGGAGATGAACCTCAAGAACGTCGGTGTCGTCGAGTCTTTTCCATTGGCAGAAAGGTTCGAAATCCTCGCACGTCACGTTTGATGATCCATCTTTCAAATCTTTCGCCATTGTTGATTTACTTTGGTATGGATGATTGAATGCAGTTGAATTTGTAAGCCTGTGTTTTTTTTTTTTTTATAGAGGCAAAAGAGAGATTTCCTCCTGAGAAGAAATATTCTTTTGCAAGTGCTGAACAGAAGTTACGTGATTTCTTCATGTGTAGGGCAATTCTCAGCGTGCATTGTTACTTTACCTTGATTCCTTAACCTTTGCTCCCGCAAAACAAAACCTACAATTTCAAATCTGTACATCACGATCACAGGGATTCAACTTCAATTTTTAGTATTGCTGTGAACCAAGACGATATGAGGAAATTAATCAAATACAAAATAAAGTTACAGGTATATGTTATTGGATTTTCAAATCCCATCTGATAAGAAAGTTTATTGCGATGTTTAAACACCAGTTTTTCAACAGTGGCTTCTCTTTTTGGGCCGAGTTGTTTTAGAACATTTTCCCAGCTCCATCAATTCGAGGAACAGATTCATTAACATCCATACGATGCCATTTCCCCAACATTGAACCCATCTGATCAGCTTTGTCATACAGTCCCAATAGTCCTCCAGTATGAATGAACAGAATCTTCCTCCCTTCCCACTTCTTTGGATTCTCAGCCATGTCTTTCATCATTCCATAAGCTGCTTTCCCGCTGAAAATAACACGTCATGAAGAAAAAAGCTTAACCCAATTACATTTTACACTATGTATGCATGTGTGGTATGATGCATACAGTCGAGCACAAACTATGATTCTTTTTTTCTTTTTCTTCGTGAGTGTCCAGGCCAACTTGCGAGCACCTCGACTAATCTAATCCCACAGGATAATCGCCTGATGGTTCCCAAGAAAACTCGGCACCATAGTTGAGCACAAACTATGAACTATGAACTTGACTAGTCTGACAATAATAAACATACCTGTATACTGGATCAAGAACAACGCCTGTGGATTCAGCAACTTCTCTTACGAAATTGAGCTCCTCGGGCGTGTTAATTGCATAGCCAAGACCCTTTGCCTAAATAGAGAACGAGAAGAAAGGAAAGTTCATCACAAATTTCTTTTGTGGAGATGAAAGATCCAAACCATCACAATGAGAAGAGAAGAAGATGTTGATAATTTTAGAATGCACCAGATTTAATTTTCAATGAAATTAGGGAGAGACAGATGTGTATTGTATGTCTACATCAGAGATTAGGCCCTATAGAACAAGAGATCACTAGAAAGGGGAGAAAATGAAAAGGAAGATGGCTTAATTTTCAACATAACTATACAAATAATGCTGCCAAACGTAAGCAACCCGTAGTAAATCAATAATCTTCATAAATCAACTAAGAGTTCAACTTACATTTTGGAATTCGACTATATCACGTGAGTCAACACCGGCATGAAGCCCATCAAGTAAACCTTGAACAAAGTCGTAGAAGTAATCAGGATCATCACAAACAGAGAATGCACGAATCTGCAGATGTACAAAATTAAAACGAGGAACTAAGATGTAAAGAGCAACAATACAAAGATTAAAAAAAATAAAAAAATCATACTTTTGCCTTCAATGTACTCAACCATGATCCCAATGATAGACCAGCGACTGTGCCCCCACTGAAAATAAACAAAAGTAAAACATCAAAGATTGAAGTATAAAAGAATAAAGAATCGTTCTTATCACCTGTCACTGGAAACTCGTGAATTATTCAGCCAGTTTTAAGCCACTACTTCTCCATTCCATCCCAGTACAAACTTAGGCTCCTATTCATTCCCCCAATCTTTACTCTGCCAATAATACGTCCTAGGATATTGAACTTCCCAAGCTTAATCATATTTTGGTGGTTTCAGAAAAACCTAAAGAGTAATTTATGAGTTACTTGAATCAGTTAAACCTCTAATATATCGAATCTTGGATAAGTTTTGAGGCTAAGCAAGAATAGAGCCTTATATTCACTCCCAAGAGAAACCATATTTCACTTGGGGAAAAATTATTGCTTGCGACTCTTTTCTTGTATCTCAGAATATCAACCTGCCCTCATCCTCATACACACCATCGCCTCCAAATTATACTTGTTTTCTCGTATCTCATAGAAATGCCTTTCAGAGAGAAAGCATTTTTGAACTTCTAATTTTATGTTTAATCCTCCAAATTCTCATCATAAGCTTTATCTACTTGTCAATTTAGTCATAAATGAAGCCGATGGACCGGATCTCGAAAGGCGAGAGGCTTTCATAAAGACGTATGAGAAAGGGAGGGTCGAGAAATGAGGATCACTTCGGAACTCGTTGAGAATGCCGCGTTACCCGTCATTGAAACACAAGCTAGAGACGTATCGGCCTATATTCCCACCAATGTGACCTAGATTAAGTGATCCCCAAAATGATATAACAAGGTCGAGAATCAGGTATTCTCAGGAATCCATTGAAGGATTTGCTCCTTCCTGAGGAAAATGACGAGTATCTAACATCAAAACTTGGCACAGCCTTCCTATTGCCAACAAGAAACTATAACAACAAATCCTAATATCTCAATTGTTTTCTTACTCCCTAAAAGCATGTTGTATCATATCAATCTTCCTCACTCTACTATGGAATGTTCTTATATTTAATAAAACAAACTTTTTTCACGAGTTCCAGTGAAGGTACTGCAACCAAGTTAATAAAAACAAACTAAACAAGGAGAAGGCACCAAGTGCTCCCATAGCCCAGATAAGCAAAACAGAACCTGCCACAAGCTACTACAATATCATCAAACTTGATCTTGTCATTTCCAATATCCAGTTGCCGTTCAATCTCCCTAATTGCTTCAATATAACCCCTGAACATAACCAAAATACATTTATTACTTATTAATATTATAATAATAGAAAGAAAGGGAGAGATGGAAAGGATGCAATGATGATATTTATGCAATATCTCAGTATTCAAATGATAATGTTTCATTAACCAACAGAAGTCATTGAAATACATAATCAAGATTTAACACATTAACGTTCTCAAGCAAAAAAAAAAAAGAAGGAAAAGAATAACAAGGCAAAATAGTTCAAGAAGAGAGAAGAAATGAATTGGAGTTGGGTGATTTTTGTAGTATAAGTATCTGATGCAAAAATATTTTATTCACAGAAAACGAAGATATAATTGAATAAGAAGAATAATTACAAACATACAGGAGGATAAATGATCCTCTAATAAATAAGAAATTAAAAGTAAAAAAACCAACAAAAACATGATAAAGCAATAGAACTGTCAGAAGTGCAAGGAAAAATCAAACATACTGCTAGAAAATGATCCTAAAGTGAAGTAGAAGTTTGGAAGGAAAAAAGAAGAAAGAAAGAAAGCCAAGAATGATAGTCTTCAAAGAAGCAGGAAAAGGATAGATGCTCACCATCTTAAATTATTGTAAGGAATGAAATATAGAAGACTATTTATGCTCCTTTAGCATGATTGTTTTATTCTTTTGCATAGAACAGTCAGCATGCTATCGTCACCAAATCCAACCACACCAAATATAATGGACAGGAGGAAACAAGCACAGCCAAATCTCACCAAGTTCCAAGGGAGTTTGATCCTCCAACAGGGATAACATATGGCTTTCTTCCTTCAGCGAGTAATTTTGACTTTAGATAATCTGTGAGTGCCTGAAATTAAAACCAAGAACACAAAACCATCGGCAGATGTTGAAATAAACATAATAAAAACATAGCATTGGAAATTTATAAACAGTGAAATACATCATATCTCGAGTAAACGAGTGGGTAAAGAATAACTAATATCGGTTAAAACAACTCATTTCTTACCAAAATAGAATATGAAACCAGTTAACTCCATGATTCTTAAGACATCTGAAAAACTATCAACTAAACCACTAGGAGAATAAATTGCTTCTAAAAACCAAAGAAGAAGATGGTAACAGAGAAGAAATCAACAAACCCCGCTTCCAATTTTTGCATACTCTTCTTTTGAGATAAGTTCCACATGAGCTCCAACTAACCGTTCAACAAGGAGATTTCCAGTCAATCCAGGGTCTTGGTTCACAAGGACCTGCATCATGGAGATAGCATAGGACATCAAATCGTAACAATTAAGAAAGGCATAAGAGAGGTAATTTTAACAAAGTGTAAAACATGTGTATTTATAACAATAATAAGTTGAAAACAGATAGGGAAAATAATGATAACCTTTGAAGTGCGTAGAATAAGATAAGTGTCAAGATTGAAATACTTTGCAGCCACAGCAGTAGCACGACAGTGATTGCTTTGGATGCCTCCTATAGTTATAATACAGTCAGCACCCTGTTGCAAAGCATCTGCTATCAAGAATTCTAATTTTCTGACTTTATTGCCACTCAATTGCATTCCTGAAAGATCATCACGCTGTATTCATTTTTTCAAGAATATTTCCATTAGTGTAATTGTGTAAACAAGTAACTAAGAAAGGAAAAAAAAAACAAGATTGTCTAAACTCTAAACTATGAATGTTTAGAAACAAACTATAAACAGCATCATTGAAATATGGATCAAATTATACTTCCGACAGTACATGAACCACAAATCTGAACTATCTTCAGATTTAGAGAAATTGTATATTGCCTAACACCCTTCTAAACAGAATGGGAAAGTTCACACAGATCATCCCATGCTCGAGTACTGGTAAGGTAAACTCTAATTCTAAACGGTGAAAACCATGTAAAAGAGCTAAGCCCCAACCGGAGTTTTGCCTAAGGTTCTTACAGTTACACGATTTGATGGGGCAACCAACTAATGTCTTGTGCTAACTGCTAAGTTAATTAAAAAAGGGGATTGGAGTATTTTATTGATAGGAAGGGAATCGAAGTATAATTATGAAGGCCTTGAGCAAAAGGTCAGTCAGCTTGTAAAGGTCTTGTGGTGTGGGAAAAAGTTATACACTCCCTCCCTCCATTAATTGATACATTACTGCACAGTACATCAAATTTCACATCGGCCGGAAAACAATCAAAGGAGTTTCTGTAAGAGAGAATGAATTACCTTAAGCCAGACCTCGGTGTTGTTGGGCAGATTAGGGAGGTTCCACTTGTGAATGGGAGTAGGAAGCTGAATTCAAAATTGCAATCAGTAACTAACTACAACGACGTTCATAAGGATGCAATTATTGCAAGAGATCCAGGATTAGACATGCCGGAAACGAAATTGGGAATAGGGAACTTACATGGCCAAGAGAAGAGAAATGAGTGGGGATTGGATTGAGGTGTGAAGCCCACGACGGAGGGACGTAAGGTCTGACAGAGAGGAAATTGAGACTGTTGGGGACCTCGTCGTTTTTCCTGTTTTCAGGCTTGATCTCCATCGCCTGAGACTGTGAGATACTGCAACGAATGGAATCTGAACTTGGACTGGGCGGCGGAGAAGAGGAGAAGCGCCGGTTGCGGTTGTCGAACCTTCTTGAATGAATTACAGGAGTGGAGAAGAGTGTTGACGACGATGACGATGACGATGAGAGTAGATACGGTTGGAACTTGCCACTGCTCAACATTTCGTCAGTGGTCAGTGTTAATATCGTCTTTCGATTCCATTACCGGCCACCGCATCGGCATCGGGTTATTTTATTTCCAATTGGCAATTTAATTATTTTATGGGTAGATATGGAAAGAAAATATGTTTTCAGGGCATCGTTGAAAATATATTCATTTCATGGGGCAAATACGAAATATTCAGAAGAAATTGGACCGTCGGATCGGAACTGGACGACTTTTGACTTCTTTCATGTTCGACCGATGAATTCACTATTGTAGTTGTGGGATCCATCTATTTGTGTACCTCACACAAAAAAAGCAATAGTAATAAAAATAATTAATTAGTGACTATATATTTATGTTGGGTTAACAAACAACAATCAAGTTCAAAATAATGCTAAATTTAGCAAAGTTTAAATTTTTTTACAAATATGATAAAAAATCAGTGGTTATGAGTTTACTATTACTAATAGACTTCTATTAGTGATATACTTTTATACCTGATAGACTATTATAATTGACAAAATTCTATAAAAAAAAAACTACTATCAGCAATAGACTTTTATCGATAAACTTCTATACCTTACTATCATATAAATTGCCCTATCCGCAAAAATTTTAAAAAAATCCTATATTTTTTATTATTTTACTCTAAATTGACATCTGGTACAACTTATCATTTATCAGAAAAAAAATTATTTAGCGGATTCCAACATCTATCCTCTTGATCGAATATACAGACCTTAATCAGTTAAATATAGTAAAAAAATCTGTAAAAACAATTATTATTTTTTGTTTTCGTGTAGCTAAATTCAAAATTACACTAAAAAGGATTAAAAAAAATCTTTCATAAATATGTCATCTCATTATTATAAGGAAAATTGCAGTAGATGACTATTTCACATTTTCTATTTATAAATATAGCATATTTATAGAAAAAGAACTACAAATATGACAACTTTTTATAGTTCATCAAGGATATACTTCTATCATTGATAGTGTGTCCATATGAGTGATACACCAAATAATTAATGAACACACCAACATCAATGACGACTTCTCTTTTTTGGCTTAAAGCTGTTTTAGAACATTTTTGTAACTGCATTAACTGAAGGTACAATTTCATCTACGTTCAAACGACGCCATTTTCCCAACATTATTGATTTCATCTCATCAAGTTTGTCATACATCTCCAACAACCCTCCTGTATGAATGAACAATATATTCCTCCCTTCCCACTTCTTTGGATTCTCCCTCATTTCTTTCATCATTCTATAGGCAGCTTTTCCGCTGGAAAAAAATAACACAGATTTACAAATCTGTTTTAAATGACTTTTTCACTCGAAAAAAAACCTTTCTAAATAGATTCTAAGTCATAGAGAATTAAATCAAGTACGGTAATAGCATACGTATATACTGGATCGAGAATAACTCCGGTAGATTCGGCAACTTCTCTTATAAAATGAAGCTCCTCAAATGTGTTTATTGCATAGCTCAAACCCTTTGCCTGTTAAAGAGAATTTGATATCCAACTATACAGTCAAATTAATGTAAACACTTAGAAGTACAATCCAACTTACCTCATGAACTTGGAAGATATCACGTGAGTCAACACCAACATTAAATTCATCAAACGTGTGTTGAACAAAGTCGTAGAAGTAATCCTCATTATAAAAATCGTGAATTAAAAAAGCATGAACCTGCAAATTAGGAACTAAATTAAAATATTGAGCCACTGGATAATAAAATAAATTAAGATATTTACAAATTTAGTATAATTTACAAATTTAGTTATAGTGTGGGTGAATATTTTATATAAGATGTATCAAACACACCTTTATTTATATATGTATATATATTTTGGTGTATCTCACATTTGATAAATTTAAGTAATATACTAGGACACCAAAAATAAGATATGTTAGTTGTTATTGACAATGTCAAATATATGATGTATCAGTCATTTGATACATTAAATATAAAATATATTCAGTAATTATTAAACACGTCGTATATCTCGGTGTCTACTTTTATCAACACCGTGAATCTCGGAATATATAGTTGCAACCATATACTCCGAGATTCACGGTGTTGATAAAGGTAGACACCGATGTTGATAAGGTAGACGCCGAGATATACGACGTCTTTAATAGTAATCAACCAATTGTATAATTGATTTCCGATCGATAGTATTTTTAGTTTGATTTTACTAGTCTGAATTAGATTTTAATGTTAATGTATTCTATTCACGAATTTTTTATTTGATTTTAATGATATATTAGTTGCAATTGATATATTTTAGTTATATCAAATGTTATAAGGTAAATCAATTTAAGTGATGTGTAAATTATTAAAGAGAAAACAATACAAGAAATAAGGATGATATTATACTTTTGCCTTTAATGTACTCAACCATGACCCCAATGACAAGCTACAAGCTGTGCTCCCACTGAAAAGGTAATTAAACATAGAATTATATATATATATATATATAGTTATTTAATTTTGAGACTTAGATATTAAATATAAAGTAAAGGTAAATTAATGGAATGTTACCTGCCACAAGCTACTACAATATCATCAAATTTGATAGTGTGATTTTGAGTATGAGTGGTATGTAGCTGCTGTTCAATCTCTCTAACTGCATCAATATATCCCCTGGACATACATGATATATAAACATTACATTATATTAATTACATTTTGAACTCTATATATAATTAATAATTAAATCTCACCAACTTCCAAGAGAATTGGATCCTCCAACAGGAATAACATATGGGTTTCTTCCTTCACCAACCAATTTTGATTTTAGGTGATCTGTTAATGCCTATAGTTGAAACCGACAACAAAAATAAACTATAAATACATTACCAATTGTCCCCTCTAAAAACCTTTCATTTGATTAGAAATAATGTAGAAACCAAGAATCCAAATTTTGCAAGCTCTTCGTTTGTGACGAGTTCAACATGAGCTCCAACTAAGCGCTCAACAAGAAGATTTCCAGTCAATCCAGGATCTTGGTTCACTCGGGGCTGCAATGATATAAAATCAAATCAAATCTTAGCAAAATGTAATAATAATAATAATAATAATAATAAGAATATATATAGTACCTGTGAAGTGAATAGAATAAGGTAAGAGTCGAGATTGAAATATTTAGCAGCGACAGCAGTAGCACGACAGTGGTTGCTTTGGATACCTCCTATAGTAATTATACAGTCGGCGCCTTGCTGCAAAGCATCTGCTATGAAGAATTCTAGTTTTCTGGCTTTATTCCCACTCAATTGCATTCCACAAAGATCCTCACGCTACATTTCAGTTAATGTAAACAACAAAATAAATCAAACTTAATTTAGTAGTAGTATGAGATCAACATCAACCCATTCAGCTGCTGTGTGACCTAGTAACCAAGAGGTCCTAGGTTTAATATTATAACATTAACTAATTAATTATACTAATTATAATGGTATGTAGGCATAAAATGATCATACTTCAGCGATAATTGACATGTATATATATACCTACTTCTTAGTGTATATATTGAAAAAAAAATTAATAGATTTTGAAGAAAAAAAACACTTTTAAATTAAAATGCTATAAATTTACCCATTAAGTAAGATTCAAATTTTAAAGAGATAAACTCTTTAATCAGACATCTAACCAATACGCCACATAACAATTTTGATGTTTGAAATAAAAAACAATATATATATATATATATATTATAAAAATCATAATTTGAGGGGTTTGATCCACCCTATCAAATCGTGTACACGAGTTCTATATGTCTTAGCTCGTCTACCACGTCCATGAGTTTCATGTGAGATTTCTCCTCTAATCAACTCTTAAAAAAAATAATCTATATATAGGATGGATTCAAGAATTTATGTCGGGCACAATTCAAATAACCGTTTATATTACGAGTTTAGTCATTGAAATTTTATATTTGTGTCTAAATAGATCTTCAAACTTAGAATTTTGTAACCGATATTGACATATTGAAAAGTTAAAAAAAATGTTCTATTAGATATAAAATTTAATTTTGTGTCTAATAAGTTGTCAACTTATTCAACATTTTTTTAAAATTCACATATCTCTAAGATACAAAATTATAATTTTCAGATTCAATTAGAGATAAAATTAATTTTTTTCTAATAGAACAATTAAAAAATAACATGCATATATAAGACTTGTTTGATATAAAATTGGAAGTTCCTGAATAATCTAAGAGACGTTTTTTAAGTTCAAGAAGTTCGGACACAATATAATAGGTTTTAACTTGAGGAATCTATTAAATACAAATTTAAAAATTGACTAATTGTAATTTAACGTTTGATATAAATATAATTTGAAAGGGTTGATATATAATATTTCTATTAAATAAATTTAATTATAAATTGAGGGTGTGAGAATGAAGGAAGAATAACCTTGAGCCAGACGTGGGTGTTGTTGGGCAAATTTGGAAGGTTCCACTTATGAATGGGTGTAGGAAGCTGATACAAAAAATAATGGTAATTAGTGGGGAATTAATTTTAATTAACTAGTTAAAAAATTAAAACTTACATTCGCTAGAGAAGAGAAATGAGTGGGGATTGGTGTGAGATGGGAGGCCCACGAGGGTGGCACATATGATCTCAAGCTCAAGAACTTGAACTTCAAATCGCTCTTTAAAACGTCATCGTTCTTGTGGTTGTTAGCTTCAGGCTTCTTCTTCGTCGTCTCCAATTCCATGGCAGCGTTGGATTGGAATATGCAGCTTATCTCCTGATCTTAATTTTATTGCGCAACACTTTCGTTCCTCATTCTTATATAAGAGATGATTTGTGGGATTTTTTTTTTTGTTTTGTTTTTTTATAATGATCCCTAGAGACGTTAAATATCAACTATTAGAAAATTAATATGTTAGGAAACTAAAGAATTCCTGTATTAGAAAACTAATTAGTCTTTAATTAGTATTTAGTTAGTTTTCATATATGTTTTGGAAATTAATTAGGTTTAGTATTTATTTTATATAAATACATGAGAAATTAAATTGTTGTTTTGTAACCAACCAATATTTCATGAATTTAAGGGAGGGACGATGATAATATCTTACCGGGAGAATTTCTAGTACATCGGTGGTATGAAATTTTTTCATACCACTGTCTTTAAAAAATGACACGTGGCAAAATGATTTAAAAAAATAATATATTTAATAGTGTGAGTCTCAATTAAATAATTATTTTGTCACGTGTCATTTTTTTAAAGATAATAATATAGAAAAATCATACGACGGATGTATTAGAAATTCTCCCATATCTTACCTCTCCTTTCCATTCTCCATTCCCACGTGATTTGCCTCCCTACCACATCTCTCACTTCATTTAATTCTCCATTCCCACGTGATACCACATTTATCACTTCGTTTAATTCACTCGTACTAATTCAACATAATTCCTTTAACTTTTAACTCCAAAAATAAAAATCATTTTCCCACTCTTTTTTTTTTTTTTTTTTTTTTGACGTAACGCTACTTTCTACCTTTACTAAAAGAGTAAAACTTGGTTGCTGCCTGGGCTACAAGTATCTTTTGCAGCCCAGCTATCTGTCATGATTTGATTGGCTAATATTTAAACTATTTGTAAATAATAATAAAATCTTTCACGCCGTTTACTTGGTTTTTGTCAGTAACTTTTTTTTCTTATTCCAACAAATTAACAACTTCTCCTACTTTCTCTCTCTTCATTTCTCCCCACTCCAAACTTCAAGGCCATTAAATTTGGATTGGGGTTATTTGAAATTTGCAGGGTTGATTTTGTGTTATATAAGTATAAATTTTCAAGTGAGTTTTTAGAGGAAGTGGAAGAAAGAGTGAGAAATTTCACGATTGGATTTGAGGTTGGTAAAGGGAAAGGTGGATTGGACATTATTATTTATTAAGAAAAATTCAAAAAAAAAAATGGTAACAAAAAAGATTTTATTTGTCTAGAGATATTATTTAGAGTATTGCAAATCTTACTGCGTTAAAAAATAGTTAACCAAAAAAAAAGAAAAAAAATATTTATTGTAGAGAAAGAAAGAGAGAATGAGAGATGAAATTGAATAGAAAAAATTGTTTATCTGACGAACAAGAAAGGAAAAGTTACGGAAGAAAAAAATCTAAGTAAACGGAACGTGAATGATTTTTTTATTTAAAAATAAATAAATTTTAGATCAATTAAATCGTGACACGTGGCTGGGCTGTAAAAGATACTTGTAGCCCAGCCTGCAACTAAGTTTTGTTCTTACTAAAATATTTCTTTCCTTCCTCTCCTATTCCCATTTCTTCGATTTCCCCTCCTCTTTTTCTTCTTATTTATTTTTGTCGCACTCCACAATCCTCTAATTTATATTTATATATATATATAGTAATTAAGGATTGCAACGAGGTGGGGTTGGGATGCACTCCCCATCACCGTCTTTGCGGGAATTTTTCATCCCCATCTCCGTCCTGTTTCTTATTTCGAGAAGTCGAAATCGAGGTCAGAAATCTCCGTTCGGAGATCGAATCCCCACGAAAAAAATCTCTATTTTTTTTAAAAAAAATAAATAAATATCCATAAAATTGTGTATTATTTCGAGTTAAAATTAGTATTATTATTGTTTTATTTATTTAAAACTAATTAAAAAAAATATTTAACATTTTTATTATAAATTTAGTAAAAATATTATTATATTATGAAATTAATTATATATATATATATATAAACTGACAGTAAGTTAAGTTTTTTTTAAAATAATATATAAAATATTACTATTTTATATAAATATAATATATATTATATATTTTTTTTTAAAAAAATTAATAAAAACTATTCAGGGCGGGGATGGGGATCTCATTCCCGCCCCGTCCTCAACCGGGACCCGAATAAAATCCTCGGTTTGACCCCGTACCCGGTCAAACCGGGGATTCCCCGACCCGTTGGAAATTTTGTCATCCCTAATAGTAATGGTTTCATCCTCTTATTTTGATTTCTCAAACCAAGACATCCATGAATAGAGATCCTAATGTATATAGATACAAATGGTCCAATGGAAGCAAGAATTATATATATATATATATATATTTTTTTTGAGAAATAAACAATTTAGAATGTAAATTTAGCCAGTAATAATTTTAACCATAAATTTTCAATTTTATCAAATTGAACTCCAAACTTTGTTAACAAGGTAGATCTTGAATTTTCAATTTCATATCCAATTGAACCTCAAACTTGACATAAATGTTGCAATGTAGACCCTAGTTAATTTTTCGTTTGAATTCGCTAAAAGTGAGTGATTTCCTCCTCTCTTTTTTTTTCTTCTTCTTCACGTACCTTCATCTGTTTCTGTTCTCTAAAATTCCTCTTAGTTAAAACACAAAATTTTCACTTCATTTTCACGTTCTAAATTGATTTTCCTTCTTCTTCTTCAAATGATGCTCCAAGACTCCATCAAAATTAGTGCGAAAAGCCTCTCTTTTTTTATCGTCTCTTTGTTTTCCTCTCTCTCATATAAAACTCAGAAATCACCTATCCTTTCAGATTGAAGACGGTTGGAAATACAAACAAAAGTCTCACATCGGCTAGATAAGAGATAAATCATAGGTATATAAGTGAAGACAACTTTTTCAATGACATGAGGCATTTTGAGTGAAATCAAAAGCAAATAACTTGGTTAGAGAGAGAATATACAAACAGAATTTCACATCTCGAATATATAGAAAATTGTATTATTATTCCAACTTCATTATTCTATTCTAGTTTTTTTTTAAAAAAAAAAAAATTGCATACAGTAAATGATGGGAGGATGATTTTTTTTTTTTTAGTAAATTGAAATGGAAGATTCGAACCACAAATGTCTTGATCGTCAACACATACATATATTATATATATATGTTAACTGAGCTATATGTTGACTTTGACAATATAATTAAATTTGATTTTGCTGTCGTTGAGAGATGAGACCACAAACACGTGGGATTCAACTCGAGGTATAAATGCCTAGCCATTTAGCCCAAAAGTAAATGATTAGATGGCATAATATTGAAAAATCTCATATATAATAAAAAACAATGGCAAATATTTACTATATTTAATGATAAGTTTATATTCGTGAAATATTTAAGTGATCATTTATTAGTTTTGATATCTGGTGGAATTTTTTATTACGATATGAAGGCACCAACAACAATAGCGGCTTCTCTTTTTGCTAAAGCTGTTCTAGAACATTTTTGCAACTTCATTAATTGAAGCTACAATTTCATCAACGTTCAAACGACCCCATTTTTCTAACATTATTGATTCCATCTCATCAACTTTGTCATACAACCCCAACAACCCTCCTGTATGAATGAACAAAATATTCCTCCCTTCCCACTTCTTTGGATTCTCTCTCATTTCTTTCATCATTCCATACGCAGCTTTTCCACTGAGAATACAAAGTACAAAATTAACCGTGTGTTCGAAATAATTTTTCTAAATCCTAGCACTCGAAAAGTCATTCTAAACAGGCTCTATGTTATAGAATTGGGCTAGTAATAGCATACGTATATACTGGATCAAGAACAATGCCAGTTGATTCAGCAACTTCTCTTATAAAATGAAGTTCCGCAGACGTGTTCATTGCATAGCCCAAACCCTTTGCCTGTTAAAGAGTTTTTTATCAATCAAGAGAATATTATAGTACATGAGATTAAAAGTAGAATAATGTTCATGGGATGAATTAAAGAATATATAAGGAAAGGAAAAGGATTATGATATGGTTTCCTCCACTTCATTAGAATCATGCATAAAAATTAAGGGCATGTTTGGGAGTGATTGTTGAATTATTGATTTTAGGAGAAGAGATTTAATTACAATTGATTTTATAAAATTGATTTCCATATAATCATTTTAATGTTTGGATTAGAGTGATTTTTATATGATTAGAAGTGATTTTAAATTATTAATGTTTGGTTTGGTTTAAAGTGATTTTAAAATTACTAAATTCTTAAAATTATAATTTAAAATGTATTGATATATATAAGATTCATATTAATTTATAAAATTATTAACTACCTAAATATAATGTTTAAAAAAAACTACCAAAATATATAATTAAAAGAATGAAATTTTAAAATATTTATCAAATTATTTTTATTTTTAAAAAAATAATTTACCAAAGATTTAAAAGTATATATATATTGAAAATTTGAAAAAACAATTTTAATTTCAACATGGAGTTTTTGAAAAATAAATTATTAAAGATTTAAAAGTATATATATATTGCAAAATTGAAGAAAAAAAAAAGCTTCACTTGGGATCGAACTTGGGCTTATGGGGATGAAGCCAGTCACATTTACCAACAAAGCAAAAAATATAATTTGTACAAATAGTACATAAGTATATATATATAACAGTTTTCTTATTTTTAATTTAAATTAATAATTATTTGAAAAATAAATTTCTCACAATCACTCACCAAAAATCACTAAAAATCACCTCCTATGTGATTGACCGGGAATCACTCAAAGTGATTTTGAATTATTCAAAAATCACTAATTAATTTTTGCCAAACATAACAATTTTGAAATATAAGTGATTATGTGCATGGAAAAGTGATTTTGGTCCTTCCAAAATCACTCCCAAACATGCCCTAAGACTCCAACAACACAACTTACTTTATGAACTTCAACAATCTCATGTGAGTCAATACTGACAGCAAGTCTGTCGAGTGAGCATTGCATAAGGTCGTAAAAATAATTATCAGAATGTTCGAAAATAGAGAACGCATGAACCTGCAAAATTAAAATAACTAATTAAAATGACAGAAACTAACGTATAAAATTAAGGAGCAATAATAATATTAAGAATGACAAAAGGAGGTCATTACTTTTGCCTTCACTGTACTTAACCATGACCCCAATGACAAACCAACAAGTGTTCCCCCACTGAAAAGAAACAAATAACCACTCTAAATTCTACTAATAAAATATATCTCTTTGCATTTTTTTTTTAATATATGTTTGTTGGGAGATTCAAACATCTTTACGAGATGAATAGTTATGACAATTGATTAGTTATGTTTAGGTTAACTTACATGTCTTTGCGTTGAGATTGCGTGTATATATAGTTTGGTGGTTTTTATATAATTAAGGATTTAAGCAAGATAAAAGTCTATATTAAAAATAATGGAGAAAAATTAAAGTAATTAAGACCTGCCACAAGCTACTACAATATCATCAAACTTGATCTTGTCATCGAGTTGTTGTTCAATCTCTCTAATTGCTTCAATATAGCCCCTGATCAAATACACACATAACCAAAGTAAGTAAATAGATCCCTTATTAATGTTAATAATAATGGAGAAAGAAAAGAGTGCTGTGCTATTGCATTTTCAACCATTGAGATTCAAATTTTTCACAAAATGATTTGAATTTTGATTTTCAGTTTTTGAAAATTAAACCTATAAGTACTTTTTACACTTATAAATTTTTCACGAGTGCTTTCAAAATCCAAACTAAAACTTTTTTTTTTTTTTATAAGAATTCTAATGTTTAATTATAAAAAAATGAGAAAAAAATCAATTTATACCCCTAAACTAGGGAGGTTGTATATGTCATTAAAACTAATGATTGTATCAATTATTAAAACCCTCAACTTTCACAAAATGTATCAATTTACACCTTCTGTTATATTTTTATTTAAAAAACATTAATTTAAACGTTTGAAAACTTATAATTTTAGCAATTTAACAGCTTAACTTTTATAAGTGAATCAATTGTATGAAATTTTAGGGATTTAATTGATAAATTATAAGCCTCAAACCTATGCAAAAACTAACATTTTTTTCTATCGCTTATAAAAGTTTAAGGTTTTATAGAATCATTAATTTGCGGTTTTAAGTGATACAATTCTCAAAGTTTAAAGGTATAAAACTATTTTTGCCCATACATGGTTAAGAAATGATCAGAAAATATGTACAATTTTCAAAAATTAAATAATTATCAAACCGACTAAATCTCACCAATTTCCAAGGGAATTTGATCCTCCAACAGGAATAACATATGGTTTTCTTCCTTCAGCCAGTAACTTTGATTTTAGGTAATCTGTGAATGCCTATATAGTTAAAACATACCAAGAATAAGCTATCAAAAGTTATTAACTGATCTGCAAACATCAACATAGTTCAAATTACGTAAAGTATGAACTAATTATCAAGAAGTAAGTGGTACACTCCGCATTATTAATCAAGTATAAAAAGTATATAATTCAAAGTAATTGACATATACGACGTCTTATCTCGAATTCTTGAAACCCGGCATAAAAAAAAGGTAGACAACAAAATTAAAGGAGAAATGAGGCAAATTACGAGAGTAGATCCCATTTTTGCAAGGTCTTCTTTTGAGGCAAGTTGAAGATGAGCTCCAACTAAGCGCTCGACAAGAAGATTTCCGTTCAATCCAGGATCTTGGTTTACAAGGGCCTGCACAGATGCAAATTAAAGGTGAATAAAGCTGAAGAAAAATTAATTAAAATTGGAAAACAATAATAATAATATATAATGAGAATTAAAATTATATATAAGAACCTTTGAAGTGAATAGAATAAGATAAGAGTCGAGATTGAAATATTTAGCAGCGACAGCAGTAGCACGACAGTGGTTGCTTTGGATGTTTCCTGCAGTAATTATACAGTCGGCGCCTTGCTGCAAAGCATCCGCTATGAAGAATTCTAATTTTCTGGCTTTATTCCCACTCAATTGCATTCCACAAAGATCCTCCCGCTGTATTAATTAATTAACATATTATTACTGTGTAATATAATCCATCTTCAAATTTAATTAACAGATATTTTTGTAAACTAGGACCTTGATCCACACGTGGGTGTTGTTGGGGAGATTTCGAAGCTTCCACTTGTGAATGGGAGTAGGAAACTGTTTATATATGATAGAGATATTTTCAACTCCATTAGGTTTCGAATGTTTTTGTTCTTTTGCTGATTTCATCACGAACACCATCGCAAAAAAAATATTTTTTGCGCTGAGCATGAAGATACTATAGTCACCCCTCGCAGTCATGCTTATTAGATATTTTGAGGGTAGTTAGGTAATTCAGTAACTATTTGTTAAAGGAATAGTTTGTTAATTCAGTAACTATTTGTTAAAGGAATAGTTTGTTAGAACTTCCCATTTCAGTTATTTACCTTTTCTGTTTGTGATAAGTCACATCTTTAGTTACGTGTATAAATTAATGGGTGGAGTTTTCTATGGAAAATAATAATCACAAATTCTCTCTCCATTTCGATTTTCCATTTATTATGGTATCAGAAGAATAACTCTTTCTCCTTCCTTTTCTCTTTCCTTCGCTGGAGGAATAACTCTTTCTCCTTCCTTTTCTCTTTCCTTTTCATTTCCTTCGCTGCAATTTTTTTTTCCTCCATGGCAACAGAGAATCAAGCTACTTCAACTCTGAACCAAGCTACGATGGCGACGGTTGATCCTTCCACTATTCGTCAAGGACAATCATCGAATGAAAGCACACAAAGTCCGTATTATCTTCATCACAGTGATACTTCCAACTTGGTTCTAGTTTCCGAGCTTCTCACCGACGGCAATTATGTCACATGGAGTCGATCAATGTTGATGGCACTTTCCATTCGAAACAAAATAGGATTCATTGATGGTACTTTACTGAAACCTACTGGTGATCTTCTACCTTTATGGACTCGCAACAATCTGGTTGTAATGTCGTGGATCCTTAACTCTGTCTCCAAAGGTATTTCTTCCAGTATTTTGTTCACAGATTCTGCACGAGCAATATGGCTAGATCTTCAAGATCGATTTCAGAAACGTAATGGACCGCGTATTTTTCATCTGAAACGAGGATTGACAACCCTCAAGCAAGAACAAGAATCGGTATCGATGTACTTCTCTAAATTGAAAAGTCTTTGGGATGAATACATTTCCTACAAACCTGGTTGCACTTGTGGGCGATGCACATGTGGAGGAGTCAAATCTATTGAAGATTTCATTCAATTTGAATACCTAATGAGTTTCCTTATGGGACTCAGTGACAAGTTTGGCCATGCTCGATCTCAAATATTGCTTATGGATCCCCCTCCACTAGTCAATAAAGCTTTTGCTCTAATTTCTCAAGAAGAAGAGCAGAGATCAGATCCAATTCTACCAAATCCTCCTGCAGTAACACTTGCAGTGGCTAATAATTTCCCCAATCGTGCACCGACGAATAATTCCAATAATTCTAGACAGAGGGCAAATCGCCCGATTTGTACTCATTGTGGAATTCAGGGCCATACTATCGACAAGTGTTACAAATTGCACGGATATCCCCCTGGATATAGACAGAGGAACAATCAACGCGGTTACCACAACGGAAATAATGGATCGAGCAATGCAACTCAACAAATTGAGAAGGCAAATTCCAGCGTCCATAATGCTCCTTCTGAAAAACAGAGCGCCAATGAGGAAAAACGATCTGTCACTGATGATCCATTTACTCAATGTCACAACATTCTCAACATGCTTCAATCAAAGCTTGCTGCTGTGAAGAATGATGCTGATGCCACTACCTCTTACTTAGCAGGTATTTGTCCTAACATTTCTCCATCTAAAGAAAATAGTTGGATCATTGACTCTGGTGCTTCCACACATATTTGTTTTTCTGAAGCAAGTTTTGCAACAATGCATCCTATTACAACCTCTGTTGTGTTGCCTGATAATACACGTATCGCTGTTCATCATGTGGGTACTGTGCGTATATGTGATTCTTTGATTCTCAAGCGTGTGTTGTTTGTTCCTGAATTCAAGTACAACCTGTTATCCATCAGTGCCCTCACCTCTAGTGATGATGTTGCAGTCTATTTTTCGACTGACTCTTGCACTATTCAGGAAAAATTCACTTTGAGGACGATTGGCAAGGGTAAACTTAAAGAAGGATTGTATATCTTGGACAATGATTGTGCTGCTGCTGTCCATCCTATTGACAGTGTTCATGCTGTCTCTCATCACTCAGCCTCTTTATGGCATTTGCGACTTGGTCATCCTTCTTTCAACCGTCTTACTGCTTTAAAAGATACGCTGCTATTTGATACTTCTTGCACTGAAACTTTCTTGCCTTGTGGTGTTTGTCCTTTGGCTAAACAGAGACGTTTATCTTTTTTGCCTCGTAATAATCGATCTGAACATTTGTTTGATCTTATACATGCTGATATTTGGGGACCTATTGCTACTCCCTCTCATGCTGGTTATCGTTATTTTCTTACTATTGTAGATGATTTCAGTCGATATACTTGGGTTTTTATGCTCAAGCATAAATCCGATGTTCTCAGCATCATTCCTCAATTCTTTCAGCTGGTAGAAACCCAATATGGGAAGATTATTAAAGTTTTTAGATCAGATAATGCTCCTGAGTTATCTTTTGGTGATTTCTTCAAAACAAGAGGAGTCATACATCAGTTTTCATGTGTTGGGCGACCAGAACAGAATTCTGTGGTTGAACGAAAACATCAGCATATACTGAATGTTGCACGCGCGTTGTTTTTTCAATCTCGCATTCCTCTCCATTTCTGGAATGATTGTGTCCTCACGGCTGTTTATTTGATAAATCGGACACCATCCCCTGTTTTACAGTGGAAAACTCCTTTTGAACTTCTCCATGGCAAGCTTGCTGATTATTCCATGCTCAAAGTGTTTGGTTGCTTGTGTTTTGCATCCACCTTGTCTGCTAATCGCACCAAATTTTCTCCAAGAGCTATTTCAGCCATTTTTGTTGGTTATCCACCGGGTATGAAAGCTTATAAGTTGTTTGATGTTGAGAATAATCGTTTTTTTCATTCCAGGGATGTTATTTTCCATGAAGACATTTTCCCCTTTCACAAAGTCACTAAGGATACTGAGCACTCTGATTTTTTGCATAACTTGGTTTTACCCAAGCCTTATAATATCCTTCTGCCTTATCCCATCAATCAGCCAACCATAAATCAGCCAACCTTTACTTCACCTACCATCACTCCCTCAGACCTTCCTTCACCTACTCCTTGTACTGACACTTCAATTTCTCCCATTTTTACTCCATCACCAAATCCCGTTATTTCCTCTTCCCACACAACTCAACCATCAGATTTACCTCCTATTACTTCTGACCCCCCTTCTGTCACACGCAAAACCTCCCGTGTCTCCAAACCACCTTCTTACTTGTCTGATTATCATTGCAGTCTCATCCATAATTCACCTTTACCTCCGTTAAAAACTCGTCACCCTTTACAAAATTCTATTGCTTACCATAACCTCTCTCCTTGCTTTCGAGCCTTCTCTCTAGAATTGTCCTCTCAACATGAACCACAATTTTACCATCAAGCCTTACCTTTTGCCCACTGGCAGGAAGCTATGCGTATTGAACTTGATGCCATGGAAATAAATAATACTTGGAATGTTCTACCATTACCTCCAGATAAGCATTCCATTGGTTGCAAATGGATTTATAAAATCAAGCATCGGGCAGATGGGTCTATTGAACGATACAAGGCACGATTGGTTGCCAAGGGATACACACAACAAGAGGGTCTTGATTTCATAGAAACATTTTCCCCTGTTGCTAAACTTGTTACCGTTCGGGTGCTCCTCACTTTGGCTGTTTCTCGTAATTGGCCTCTTGTTCAACTTGATGTTAACAACGCTTTTCTTCATGGTGATCTATTTGAAGAAGTCTATATGGATATGCCTCTTGGTTACAAACCTCGAGGGAATTTTCCTCAGGGGGAGCGCCTTGTGTGTCGTTTAAATAAATCTCTATACGGCCTTAAACAGGCATCGAGGCAATGGTTTGCAAAATTTTCTAATGTTCTTATCTCCCTCGGTTTTCATCAGTCTAAAGCTGATTATTCTCTGTTTATTAGAGGCAATGGGTCAACTTTTGTAGCACTTTTGGTTTATGTGGATGATATAATCATCACGGGTGCTAATAATCATCTTATACAACAGTTGAAACAAGTTTTGAATGAGCGTTTCAAACTCAAAGATTTGGGTCCTCTAAAATATTTTCTTGGGCTCGAGTTAGCTCGTTCTGCTAAAGGCATTTGTGTTTCTCAACGCCATTATACCCTTCAACTTTTGGAAGATGCGGGCTTACTTGGTGCTAAGCCTGAAACCATTCCTATGGATCCTACTTTGAAACTTCAACATTCTGAAGTTGATCGTCTTCAGGATTCGTCTGCTTATCGAAGACTGATTGGTCGGCTACTTTACTTAACCATTTCGCGGCCGGACATTACTTATGCTGTCAATAAGTTGAGTCAATTTGTTTCTCAACCTTGTAAGTCTCATATGGCAGCAGCTCACTTTCTTCTTCGGTATTTGAAGACTTCTCCTGGCCAAGGCATTCTTTTTACCCCAACAACATCATTTCAACTTCGAGCCTTTGCAGACTCTGATTGGGCATCATGCCTTGACACACGTCGTTCAACAACTGGATTTTGTATATTTTTAGGGGATTCTTTGATTTCTTGGAAGTCAAAGAAACAAAGCACTGTTTCCCGTTCTTCTGCTGAGGCTGAGTATCGCGCCCTTGCTCACACCACCTGTGAACTAGTATGGTTGTCTTATCTTCTTTCTGATTTGAAGATATCTGCTCACAGACCGACTCTTCTATTTTGTGACAATCAAGCTGCGGTACACATTGCTACCAACCCTATTTTTCACGAACGGACAAAACACATTGAATTAGATTGTCACTTTGTACGTGATAAAGTTGTTGATGGGTTCATTAAACTATTGCCTATTCGCTCACATCTCCAGTTAGCTGATCCATTTACTAAACCATTACCTGCTGCCACCCTTTTTCCTTTGATGTCCAAGTTAGGCGTTCTTGATGTTTACCGCCCAACTTGAGGGGGAGTATTAGATATTTTGAGGGTAGTTAGGTAATTCAGTAACTATTTGTTAAAGGAATAGTTTGTTAATTCAGTAACTATTTGTTAAAGGAATAGTTTGTTAGAACTTCCCATTTCAGTTATTTACCTTTTCTGTTTGTGATAAGTCACATCTTTAGTTACGTGTATAAATTAATGGGTGGAGTTTTCTATGGAAAATAATAATCACAAATTCTCTCTCCATTTCGATTTTCCATTTATTAATGCTCAACAAAGAGTATTAACAATAAAAAAAAAAAATCGCAATCGTTTTCAGTAAAAGCGTGTTCGTATTCAACAAAGAGTGAAAAAAAAAACCATATAAATTTTGTAATTTATTTGAGAACAAGTCATGAGAGTTACGTGGCCAAGAGAAGAGAAATGAGTGGGGATGTGGTTGAGGTGGGAGGCCCATGAGGGTGCCACATACGGTTTCACGCTCAGGAACTCCATCATCCTCTTCGGAACGTCGTCGTTCTCCTCCTTCATCATCTTCTCCTTCTTACTTCTTAGCATGCATCTGTGTACAGTATGCAATTTCAATTAATTTCTTCTTCCGGTAATTGTACTTAAATATGCTATTTTAGTTTTAATTACTCTCATTTTTATGTCCCATTACCCTTCTTTACTTCTACTTTTAATTTGAGAAATTAAACCTTTCTTCAATTCTAATCAACATTCCATAGACCTCAACCCCACATTATTTTTAGTTCAATAAATAGATTCATATTGGTTATATATTGTGAAAAAAATAACCATACACAAAAAAAATCCAATCCAAAATTAAAGAAAAATCTGCTCTTCTTGATTCGCCTTGAGCCTAGACAATACAAATCAACTCACAAAATATCCAATCAACTACTCTTCTTGATTGACCTTGGGCCTACACAATACAAGTCAACTCACAAAATATCCAATCAAAACACAGTTGGCCTTGTCAAGGCAAATGAGGCAAATGTCGCTACTTGTTTTCTTTGTTTGCAAGTCATTTTGCGTGAGCATGTCAGATGTCGTTACTTGGTTTTCTTTATTTGCAAGTCCTTTCGTTTTATTGAAATATGTGGGAGGCAAGTATATATCATTTTTAATTAATTCTATAATGTGAACAATAATATTTATTATTATTGTTTACAATATGTGAGGTGGAGTTTGAATCGGTAACCGTTTGATTATTAATTTATATAATATATTAGTTAATCTATGCATGTTGACATGTGGACAATAATTTAACTAGGATGAATTGGGTTCTCATAATTATATTTAATTTAACAATTTATGAATATAATAAATAACATTAAATATATTGTTTAAAA
Source organism: Herpetospermum pedunculosum (assembly GCA_028017165.1). Lineage (NCBI taxonomy): Eukaryota > Viridiplantae > Streptophyta > Magnoliopsida > Cucurbitales > Cucurbitaceae > Herpetospermum > Herpetospermum pedunculosum. Next base: position 69,964,853 of record CM051528.1, read on the forward strand.
TACTTAAAATGTAAACTCTATTTTTATCCCTCTTATTTTCACCGTCCATTTGTTTTCCAGCAAATTATTAGTATTATTGTTCAAACTTCAAACTCAAACTCCTCCTCGATACATCAAAAATGAGTGGTGAATCTCCAATTTCAAGACATAAAATACATGTCAATTAGGTTGAGATATTCTCACTTTGGTTTCAAAACTTCTCCTTCATCACGACATGTGTTATTCTCAATATTGTCCCTAATTTTTCTTTTAGATTTTGTTATTTATGTATCAATTTTTTTTTTTTTTTTAGTACATTGTTGGGGGATTCGAACCACAGACCTCTTGGTCATCAAATCATACATATGTCAGCTGAGCTATGTTCGCTTTGGCTTTATGTATCAATTTTTAAAAGGATAAAATACATTTTTTTTTTAATAGTTGGAGGATAGATTTATTACTTGGCCCATAAATTTAAAAATTGACAATTTAATAAGACATTAGGGAGTATTTAGGGCGCTACGGAGTGAGTTATTATATATAATTGTGTTTATAATAATTTGTGAGTTATAATAATTATGAATAATAAATACTATTGAAGTCATTGTACTTACTTTATTGAGTTATAATAGTTAAGGGTGTACAAAAAATCCCGAACTCGAAAAATTCAACCCAACTTTTCGGGTTGGGTTGAGTTTTTTTAACGTGAGTTGGGTTGTAATTTTTAAAAATTGAATTTTCGGGTCGGTTCGTAGGTTGAACCAATTTTGGCCACATGACAATTGATACATCAAAAGCTATAAAGTAAACCAAAAGTACAATTGATACATAAAATATAAGATAAATCGGTTTAGGGTTATCAAATATAAGGTCAATATAAAGTAAATCAATTTTATAACTGATACATCAAATATAAGGTAAATCAGTTATATAACTGTTACACTAAATATAAGGTAAATCAGTTGTCGATACACTAAATATAAGGTAAACTACACCAAATATAAGTATATCAAGTGTTACTATACACCAAATAGAAGGTAAATCAATCGTATAATTGATACACCACATAGGAGGTAAATCAGATTTAAATTGATACACCAAATATTAAGTAATTCAGTTGTATAACTTATATACCAAATAAAAAGGTTAAGGAAGGTAAATTAAGAATATAAAATAAAACGAAAAAAAAAAAAAAAAAAAATGTAGCTAAATTTTTAATTAACCTAATTTATTTGTTTGTAATTTCCGTATTATAAATGATAAGTTAGTCTTTTTCTCAAGGGACAAAACGAAAAAAATGATTAAAGATAAACTTAAAATGTTAGAAGAAGAGGACAAAATAGAGTTCAAGTCCAGGGAGGTGGGCGTAGAATTAAGTAGAAGGGAATAAACAAATAACAACCTTCATTTAATAAACATTATTTTAAGAGGATTTTTTTTTTTTTTGTGTAAACAAAATGATAGTAGTTAAATTAGTACACATTAGTTTGGAAAAAGTTAAACTTTAGTAGTTTTGATTTTGAAATTAAAATTCCAACCATATAATTTAATAAAATTTCATAAATAGTTTGTATCATCGAAATATACTAATATATTGAGTACATCATAAATAGTTTGTATCATCGGAATATACTAATATATTGAGTACATGACAAGATAATTAATTCTTATGTTCTCAATTTGTTAATGATTTTTGTTGATACCAAAATTCGAACCGATTAAGTATACCTAACCTTCACCTGATATCAATGGTAAATTTTTATTATAAAGACGAGATCACATGCAAGAAAGGAATAATGAACACAAATGTGATACCGATGCTTAAGTTATGTTCAAACTTAAAGAAAACAAGTATTTTAGTAAACTATTTTGAGTTACTTTATCTGGACTTTTGAAGAGAGTTTATAGAATTAGTAAACCTAAAGATCCTTTTCCTTTTAAGAACTCCATGATCATAGACTTTGGTGGACTAATGTCGGCCTCAACCTCAGACCACCTCTTACCGAGACTTAGGTGATGGATTTGGGCTCGACCCAAACCTTCTCTCCTTGAGTTAAGCTTGGTTTGCCCCGAACTTGCTTAAATTTGGGTTCTAACTTTATTTCTGATATTGGTTCATATGTTCATTTTATCTACAACAATTGTTAAGATCCAGATTATTTACGAGGTTTTATCACCTAAAAAAAAATTAATATAAAAAGAATAATAATTAAAAAAAATAAAATTTTGTCGGAAAGAACCAAATTTATGAAACAAAATTGCAATTTAATACAGAATAGCGATGCTATTTATGGAAATGGGCATGTGGGTATAAATCTATGAGCGCCAACTACAAAGCACTGTTGGACCAGACAAAGGAACACTGAAGGAAGGCTCCTTGGGTAGATAATAAAATAAGAATGCGAATTTTCAAAGTCTTCGCGGTCGCTACGTCGCCTTGGTCAGCTCTTTTTTCTTTTACAATTTCATCTTCCCCACAGCTCACAATGCAGTTACAGACTTCTTCATTTCTTCACACTTTCACTCTCTCTTCCTCTCTGCCGCCATGGATTTCGCTTCGGAATCGGCTACTAAGTAAGCGTTTTCCTCTCTCTGGTTTGCCTCTTCCACCGTTTCTTTCCTACAATTTCTCCTTCTCTTTTCTGCTTTTTTTACTTTTGCTGCCTTGTTTGAATTCCTCCTGATGCTTATTGAGCACCGTAATGATCGAATTGCTTCTCTCAGTTCTGCTTCTCATATACTACTAACAACATACTCGCTGTTGCAATTAAATTGAAACTCCAGAGGAAAATTGAGGTTTCTAAGGCTAAATTAGATTTCTCAATCCAGGAACTAAAAAATAATAGTCATCCTCCATCTTTGGAGCCTGCAATGTATTTACAGTGATGAGATCTAGCCGAATATCTGAGTTGTTGAGTTGGTGATAATATAAGTTCACAATTTATGAAATAGATGAAGAATGTTGAGTCTGTGATGCTAAACTTTCATGGTATTTATTTATCTAAAAGGGAGGAAGTAATGTGTGGAAGAATTGTATTTTGGAATAGTGCACTTCTGGCTCTATTTTAACGAATTCGTTGGAAAGAAACAAGAAAAACTTTGATGATGTTTGTGATAGAATTAAAATTAGTCTAAAATAGTAAAATCCTTAGCCTAGTTGCATTCTAGGTGGGCAAAGAAACACAGATTTGATCATTTATTACTAAAAGGTGAAGAAAAAAAATAAAAAAAAATTAATAGAGAACAGATTCAAAAGTAAAAAGGGGGGAAACACAAATAAAGGTCTCTCAGAAGAACAAGCTCGAAGTGCATTACCAAGAACATACCCTTCTCCCAATCCCAAAACAAAGCATCTCAATGTTATTTCTTCAGCATAACAAGGTTTAATATTTGTTATGCTGCAGTGAGAATTTAATGTTGATCTACAGATGTTCAAGACGTGCCGTATTATGGTTTTTTCTTATCATTAGTATCCAGGGGGGAATTGGCATTCTATTCATCATCTATAATCTGAACACCATATATGGAACACTGATTCCTTTCTTTTCTTATGTGATAACTATTTAGTTGCTTCAAACTGATTACTGTAATTGGTTTCTGTTTATATGGTGCTTCATCGCTTGACTTTTGCCCCAATGAATCCCACATGATTGAGATTTCATTCAGTTCAGACTGATGACTCATGTTTGTGAATCATGGGAAAGAATCCATGTCTCTTGTGCACTTCTCATTCTCATCTTTCCTTCTAATGGATCTTTACCTTTAGATTAGTTGTTTCATTTTTAACCCGTTCTATTCTCTAATCCTAGGTCTAGATACTTGGAAATGGCTGCTTTTGAAAAAGACGATATACCAATGCTATCAAACACTGATCCACCAATGTTAGATGACCAAGTGAATTCTTATTTTCCTTCATATGCATCATTGGCCCGGAGTTCATCACTATCAATTCCAACAACTTCTTCTGGGATGTATGGTACTGAAGCGAATCTTGTTGGTCATACTGGTCCCCTGCGAATTAAAAAAAAAAGTTCATTCATGGTGAGTGGTTCAAAATATACTGGCCGTAAACCTGAAAATCTTTCACAGTCAAATTCAGGTGTGATTGAAAGCAAAACTGCAGAGCCATTAGCAGACAAATTTCCTTCTTTCAATATGAAGGATGAGTCTGATTGGTCCATTCATAGCTATGCTGGCAGAAACGAACACTTAATAAGGTCTGGCCAGCTGGGAGTGTGCGATGATCCTTTCTGTATAACTTGCCCAACATATAATTTCAAAGCATCGCAACAGAAAAGCTCAAGAATGTTAGGCATATTTGATCCCGAGGTATTTTCTCTCCCTCTCAAGCCAATGGATTACTTCTACACATCATGCGTACTCAATTATTCTCAATAACCTCAGGATTTACATGATAGAATTGTTAGTTTTTGACCTATTTATGAATATCTCGTTTAACTCGTACTTGCAGGGATTTAAGGGAGTCTTCATAGAAGCTCACAATATAAATGGATACAATTTATATGTGCATATAAATATATATAAATATTCTCTAATGATTCTTTCAAAGACGTTTGGACATCTAAGACACCTAGCAGTTAGGCGGAAGGAGTGGTGTTGGTAGCAGTGTGGTAATTCACTGGTTCAGTTTGTACGTGGTGAAACAACATAGATAGATTTTGAGACACCTATTAGTTTAAGGACAATGGTATGTGCTTTGCTGGAGTAGATGTCTTATAGGACAGTGAAAATGCAGTTTCTGTCAGTCACAATAGTCCTTGGTAAACCATGTTATGTACATATAACATTCCCTTTCCTTTTTTTTTTTTTTAAAGAAAACTCTGGCTACTCCCTTGGCAGTGAATGGATGTTCAAGTGGTCAGAAATGACAATATTTGGTTGGCTTGTCTACCATTAACAGGTTAGTATCAGCTCCTTCAAACTTAAGGGAATCCTCTACGAAGTCTATGGATATGTCATATCCTCTCAAATGCGATATGATATAGGTAGTGGATGGAGTAAACTAGCAGGGGTAGTAGTCAATTATTTACTTTGTTTGCACATGACATGCTGTCTAACAATCTCCTTTATTTACATATTTGTACGTGGCAACACAACACATCTTTTAAGCCAAATGATACGTTTCCAAGCTTCTCAAGTGACCTGCAATAAGACTACAGTGGAGTTCTTGCAACCAAAAAGGAATATGATAGGTAGAATGTAACAATGCACACATTATAGTTTGAGATTCCATTGGAGAGTGAGTATTCTTTATATGTATCTGTTCCTTCTAGCCAGTTGCAAGGCTACTTTGACTCTTGATGAGTGGTCATTCTCCTCAATTTGTCTATTGATTCTTGCAAATTCACATCAGCTATTATCGTTAGAGAACCTAGATCAACTTGTGGTGGTATTCAAGATAGAGTTCAAGTCTCCATGATCTCCCTGATGAGTGGTCAGCCTCCATGATCTCCCTCCCTGTTTTGTGTAGTATGTCGAACCCATATGCTAGCAAGTTTGCAGCCCATTTTTGGTTACATTTCCTTCCTATTCTTCGTTCAAGTAGGAATTTGAGGCTTTGTTGATTTCTTCTTACTCTAGAATGCTGGCTAAGCAATTGTGGTATCAATTTCTTGAATGCTAAAACAATGGCCATCAACTTCCTCTCGTATAACTGTAAAATGATAGATTGCACAAACCACATGAGTGTAATTTGTAATTATTCTTTTTAGCTTTAAGTTGTGCTATGCTAAAACAATGGCCATCAACTTCCTCTTGTATAACTGTAAAATGATAGATTGCACAAACCACATGAGTGTAATTTGTAATTATTCTTTTTAGCTTTAAGTTGTGCTATTTACATTTATCTCATCAAGTAGTTAAATTTTGTATGTACATATCTGCAGTTCAAATCATGTTGCTTTTCTGAAAGCTTACAGACTTGCGCACAAGTAGGTAAGGTCATGTGAATTGAAGGATGATTAAGTGTTAAAGTATTGATAAAATATCAAAATTACTATAACCCATTAGCTTAAACCTTTGAATTCAACGGTAATTTAACATTAAGCTAATCGATAAATACATATCTACTATGGTTTTTTATTTTTTAAGTTGAATAGGTTCAGATCATTCCCACAACATGCTTTGTGACTTGAACTTAATGAAGCAATCCTTAGATGAACTCATTCTGTTTGTTCAGTTTCATAACGATCTCTATGGAGAAGGGAAAGGTTGGGCAGGGAAGTTTCGGTCCTTCTGGTGCTTCTGGCTTCCATATATTCCTGGAGTTATGAATCCTCATAAAAAAGTTGTTCAGCACTGGAACAAGTTTTTTGTCATTTCTTGCTTAGTGGCGATCTTCTTGGACCCATTATTTTTCTTCTTGCTTGCTGTCAAAAAGGTATGGGTTTCTTCCTCTTCTTCCTCCTCCAATCCTTGAAATAATCTAATATTTACTTTTTGTCTCTTGAACACAGTAATAAATTTCGCTTTTATTCATTGCTATTTAACGAATCCATTTTGTTTTAATAAAAAAATCTACAAACTATTGATTCTACTATCATATATACCCTTTTTTTTAGTTCAACAACATGTGGGTAAGGAAATTCGAACATCTAACCTTTTGGTCGGGTACATGTCTTATCATGTTGACCACAACTCTCAGATTGACTCGCATTTACCATTTACTCTAATAATTTGTTTGTGTTACTCGTGCAGGATAATAAGTGCATATTTATTAATTGGCAAATGACCACAACATTGGTGGTTTTCCGAAGCATGACCGATTTTATCTATTTCCTACACATGCTTCTTCAGGTAGCTGTTGAAATGATGGATTTTGTTATAATATATCGAAAGTAACTTATTCATTCTATCAAGGGAGAAGTACATAGAAATTTATATAGAAATTGCTATGACAAATAAGAAAGGAACAAACACAATTAATGACCGAATAATCTATAACAAATATTGAAAGAATAATCCCTAAACCTAAACCCTAAATCCTAACATCCTTCCTCAAACTCAAGATGGTAGGTGAGAAACCAAATTGAGTTTGTTAGGTAATTTGGACGAACAAATGCAAATTTGGGTCCGGAGAATTTGCAAGAACCGGCGGAGCACAATGAATAGGGTGAACCAAAATAAACCGAATCGAATCAGAGTAAACTAAATAAGATTAAACGAAACCAAACCGGATTGAACTGAGGTTGAAATGAAACCAAATCGGAGTGAACCGAAGTTGAAGCGAAATCGAACTGGATTGAACAAGGTTGAAGCGAAACCGAAACTGGATTGAATCGGGCCGAAACAAAATTGAATCAAGATCGAACCAGTTTGAACTGAAACCAAACCGAATTGAACCGGGTTGAACGACTAGGTCTGGATTGACGAAAATACATCTCAATTTGCGTGAAGAAAAACTGAACGATAGAGGTGCGGACTTGGCGTACACGCTGACGGCGTTGGCGCGGTCAAGAATAGGCGCGGAGGCCGACGAACCTGGGCTGCGAACAGATCTAGGCGGCGAAGCGAACGAACCTGAGCGGCAGGCAACGGCTGAACGACGGCAAATGGTGGACAGCGAGGGCGAAGGTCGATCTGGACACATCTGGGCACGAGGGAGGTCGGGGTGTTGCGAATCTGAGACGCCAACATTCAGATCTGAATTGCGAACCGAGAACGTGGCGGCGCTTGGGCTGATTCCGGCGCAGAAGGCGGTGAGCAGAGGGCGCGACGACAGCCGAAGAAAGAAAAGTCAAATAAAAAACTAGTGTTTCTTGGACGAACAAAATCATATGAACAAAATTGGAGATGAACGCAATTGGGACAAAATTGGAGATGAACGAAATTGGGCGAGGGGCGACGAGGACAGACGCCAAGCCGCCGCCTTAGGGTTTTTGATTTCTTAGGGTTAGGGTTTTAGATGAGCTCTGATACTAGGGGTGAGTATCGGTCGGTGTCGGTTTTGGGCTCAAAACGCCGCTGACCACCTACAAATCGGTTTACGTCGGTCAATTTTGATTGGTTTTAGGGAGCTTGGTGACCGGCCGACGGACGGTCGGTCGATTTTGATCACTTTTGGCCGAAATCGACTTTAATAGAGAACTTTGGCGAACTGTGAAAAAAAGAGAGTGTAAAAGAGGAGATAACTTAGGCTAAAGACAACGGTGATGGAGGCGAGAGAGAGAGACGACGATGGAGAGACGACGGTGATGGAGTGGAGATGAGAAGAAGATGAACGAGACGACGATGATAGAGTGGAGATGAGAAGGAGATGAACGAGACGACGATGATAGAGTGGAGATGAGAAGGAGATGAACGAGACGACGGTGATGGAGTGGAGATGAAGGGGAGAATGATTTTGTGGGAAGAAGATGAGTAGAGATGAGAGGGAGACGGGAAATGAGAGATGAAAAAAATGATGTTACTTTTTTTTTTTTTTTTTTTAATATTAAAAGTATTATTGGGAAGTGATATTGAGAAGACATATCTTGGGAACAGAGGATGACCTCTCATCCCAAGATCCATGACGATCGTTTTTGTTCTTTTTAAGCCGTCGATCGATTCTAACATTTTTGGGCCAACCGACCGGTCGGTTTTTCTACTTGAAAAAGTGACCTCGACCTATTATTGACATAAACCAACCGACCGACGTCGGTTCAGTCGGTTTTTCGGTTCGTTTTGCTCACCCCTATCTGATAGCATGTTATAATATATCGAAAGTATCTTATTCATTCTATAAGGGAGAATTACATGAGGATTTATATAGAGATTTCTATGACAAATAAGGAAGGAACAAACACAATTAAGTACATAATAATCTATAACAAATAAGGAAAGAACAATCCTAATTTTTTTTTTTTTTTTTGAAATGGCACAATCCCTAAATCTAAACCCTAAATCCTAACGGATTCAATGTGATATAGTAATATATTCGTTGATTACGTAGCTAGGAAGCAATACCTACTATAGTAGTACTAATTATTTTCCAGCATAAATATCAAATGTAATTCAAGCTCAAACGTAGGACTAAATAGTAATTTAACGTAAAAAAATTCATAATTATACATGAATGGGTAATTTAGTAAACATCAAAGGACAAAGAAAAACATGAAAAAGAAAACATGCTATTTTGTTTTTTGCTATCCATTGATCTAAACTTTGATTTTTAAAACTATTATGCCAAATAAATTTTCCATGTCAAAAATTGTTTTAAACCAACTTCCAAAGAGGCCCTTGATTTCTTCCCATTGGCTTTCCAAAGGCAAATCTTCAGTCTACGGGAGAATTTCTAGTACGTGGTATGGAAAAACTTCATACCACTGTCTTTAAATGGATGACACGTGGCGAAATGGTTAAAAAAAATAATATATTTAATGGGAGAATTTCTATGGTATGAAGTTTCTCCATACCACTGCCTTTAAATATCTGACATGTGTCCACTCTTTTAAAATTAAAAAAAACAACAAGTTTTATGTGGGGTCCATTTTTCTTCTCTTTCATCTTCTCGATTCTCCCTCTCTTTCATCTTCTATGTTCTCCTCCTTCACTCTTCCCTTCATTTTCTCTCGTTGGTTTAGAACAACAAAATCACCATCACTAATTTTTCTTCTCTTTCATCTTTTCCGTTCTCCTCTCATCCCTTCATTTTCTACTGTTAGTTTAGAACAACAAAATTAAAATCATTTTTTTTTTGTTTCTAAATTCAGGAGATAATCCAACAATTAACACAGAGGTTTTTTAATTTAAGTATTAATCAAGCAATTCAAGAAATAGTTAAGAAAGCTATTAGGACAAAAGTATTTTAATTTTGTTGGTTTCTAAATTCAGGAGATAACCTGGGTTTTCAATGTCAAAATCAAGTTAAATACTGGAATGATTACCCAATACAGAGAAATCACATGAATAGGAGAAAAACTTATTAACTCATAAAATTGTTTAAATAACAACCCTCTGGAGAAGATAAAAGAGAGAAAGAGGAAGTAGAATGAAAAAAATGGAAGAGAAGAAGAAAGGGGGGAGAACGGAGAAGATGAAAGAGAAGAAAAATGAAAAATGGACCCCACATAAAACCTAATATTTTTTTAATTTTAAAAGAGTAGACACATGTCAGATATTTAAAGGCAGTGGTATGGAGAAACTCCATACCAAGGATGTACTAGAAATTCTCCCATATTTAATAGAGTGTGTCCCACTCAAACAACTATTTCGCCACGTGCCATTCATTTAAATGCAGTGGTATGAAGTTTTTCCATACCACTGCCTTTAAATGGATGACACGTGGCGGAATGGTTTAAAAAAATAATATATTTAATAGTGTGGGTCACAGTCAAACAACCATTCCGCCACGTGTCATCCATTTAAAGGCAGTGGTATGGAAAAACTTCATACCACCTATGTACTAGAAATTCTCCAGTATATAAACGGGAGAATTTCTAGTACATCCGTGGTATGGAAAAACTCCATACCACTGCCTTAAAAAAATTGACACGTGGCGAAATGGTTTAAAAAAATAATATATTTAATAGTGTGGGTCCCAGTTAAACAACCATTTCGCCACGGGTCAATTTTTTAAAAGCAGTGGTATGGAGTTTTTCCATACCACGGATGTACTAGAAATTCTCCCTATATAAACAATCAATTAATTTAACATAAATTTCTGTTGGTCAGGTAGTAAGGGGCACGGTTTGAGCATATTCTACGGTTCTACCTGAGCCTCGAGTTTATTATGAATCTTTTGGTAAATTAATTTATATTTGAAAAAAAAAACTTAATTCTATTTAAAAAAATAATAAATGTTTCAAATTTCATTATTTATATATTTAAGCGGATAATTCTAAAATTGTTTATATGAATGTAGAATTATAAGTTTAGCCCTTCAAATTTGTGTTTAATAGATCCCTGAAATTTAAATAATATCTTACAAGTCTTTAAACTTTCAATTTTGTGTCTAGTAAGTCATCGAACTTTAACAACGTTTAGTAGTTTAGTAGATTCATTAATTTTAAATTTTGTATTCAATAGGTCTTAGGCATAGTAATTTCTTTTTTTCTGTAAAAATCAATTGTTTTATTAGAGAAAATTTAATTGTCTCTAACTGCACTTGAAATTTTTAATTTTGTATCTAATAGATACATGATTTTTTTTAATAAAATGTCGAATAAGTTGAGGATCCATTAATTTCTAACAAAACATTTAATTTTTTAAAATTTTCTAATATGTCTATGGATACAAAATTGAGAGTTTTAAGTATCTATCAAACACAAAATTGAGAGTTTTAAGTATCTATTAAACACATTTTAAAGTTCAGAGACCATATAGACATAAATAAAAAATTTGAAGGACTAAACTTGTAATTTAACCTTATTTGAATTGTGCCTGACAAAAATTACTGGATCCGCCCTTGATTGTCCCTAAATTTTCAAATGTTCTACGGTAGTTTTTCAAATTTCAAATGTTTAGCTTTAGTCCTTAAATCTGTACTTTAAAAACTATTTAAATTTTTTATTGTTCAATTTTTCAATGTGGACTATTAACCAAAAGATCAAAAGTTCGATCTCTCGCCAAATCGAGTATAGCTCAATTGACTAAGAGGTCATGGGTTCAATCCCCCCATTCATTAAATACCTTTGAAGTCAAACCGAGCATAAGAAGCTATGACATTTGGATATTATTGAATTTATTAAGACAAAATTGTTAAAAAAATGTTTCTCTAAGACTTTTTTTCTTAATATGGAATTATATATAAATACTCTGAAGTCCTATAAAATAAATCTCCAATAGAGATTTCGCTTCATAGTGTCATTGAAAAGTAGATAGGTTCATGATAAGGTAGGTAATTCATCTGCAATGTTCAGCACAAAAGAACATAAAAGAAGATGAAACACTGGATAAAGAAACAATCAGATTTATTTAGATACAAGAAAAATTAGAAATTCAAACTAGGTAGACAATCTCGTGCAATCTTTTGTTTTCTAGATCAATCTCTAACTAGAAAATTTGATGTCTTTAATTACATACAGTTTAGGTTGGCTTATGTGGCACCAGAATCCAGAGTTGTTGGTGCAGGCGAATTAGAAGACCATCCGAAGAAAATTGCTATGAATTACCTTAAAGGAAATTTTTTAATAGATTTGCTTGTTATTTTGCCGCTGCCTCAGGTACGCCCCCCCACCCCCCCGGCTCACACGGGCAGAAACATGCTCAACTAATCCACATTTTATATGGTCCATTCAAAATTTGAGGTCACCAATATCGTGCACTTCAATAACCAAATTTCTCCTGAATTCTCACATTCTTGTAGGATATCCTGGTTTTCTGAATTCTAAAATTTCAGAGATGTCCTTGATAAATATCCAAATATTTTTCATATGGTTGTGAAAGATTTTTTTTTTAAAAAAAAATTAACCATTACTTATCATTAGCTAACTGGTTCAATATAATTATTATGTTATGCAAGATGGTCTGGAAGTATCAGTATCCATAAAAAGTGATCTCTCTCTCTCTCTCTCTTTCAGATAATAGTTTTTATGGTCCTGCCAAAGTCTTTGGGGACATCTGGAGCAAATTATGCAAAAAATCTATTACGCACTGCAGTTATTGTTCAATATATTCCCAGAATGTATAGGTTTCTACCTCTTCTTGCTGGCCAGTCTTCAAGTGGCTTTGTATTTGAGACAGCATGGGCAAATTTTGTCATCAATCTTCTCACCTTTATGTTGGCTGGTCATATTGTTGGGTCTTTCTGGTACCTCTTTGGGCTTCAGGTGAACTTACTATCTCTTTTGATGTGCTTCACTTCACGTCTTCTAAATTTTTAGTAGTGAACTGTGTCCCTTTTTCTCGCAGTTGTCCCTACAGCCATTGAACTGTTGTGATACATTTGGAGGCAAATTTTTACTATGATTTCTTGAAGCAAAATTTTCACTTTTTCCCCCTATTTTTGAACTAAAACATGATTCATAGAATAAATTATTTAGAGAAAATATCAACTTTTACCTCTAAACTTGACAAGGTTAATCAATTTTCACCCTTAACTTTTCATTTCATTTAATCGAAGTCTACACTTAGACAAGTGTTGCGCTCTGTTCACTTTCACTACATTCACTCACTTATTTAAACAAAAAGCAATGTAAAAAGACTCAATTCTCTAATTTCATCGAAAATTAATCATTGCACAAAATTAAGTCGGCTAATGCACAAGGTCAAAGACATGTGATTTATAATTCATTGAACACATGTGATGAGATTTTTTTAATGATTTTTCGAATGAAAGTCTATTAGAAGGTAAAAATTGCATTACTTTGATGTCATTGAAAGTTTAGGGTAAAAATAGATACACTTTGCCAAGCTTGAGTAAAAATGAATTTCCCCCCCTATTATATGTGTGTCTGATATTTACATTACACGGTTCCAATAGCAAAGGTACTCTAATCTCTCAAGGGTTCTGCTTTTGTTTAAATTCCTACTCGAATTAATAGTTTCGTTTCAAATATGTAGGCTGTGTGTCTTTTGCATCAACTACACTTTTCTTTTCTTTTTTTGGTTTTATTTGGGTGGTGATTGTACGTGGTAAATCTGAAATGATTTAATAACCAGACACTTCAATTGGATACTTGGAAACAAGAATAGAAGAACAGCATAAACAAGCGGCGATGACATCATCATCTTTGAAAATTCCTGAAAATCTAATGGTTATTCCTTTTTTCCTTGAACCATTCTATGTTGTTATCCCAGGGGGTGAACCGATGTTTTCGAGAAGCCTGCAATAACACTGGAAGTACTTTATGCTCAGAATATATAGATTGTGGCCACGGGGATGAAGCTGGGAGTAAAAGTCAGGATCCACAGTGGGTAACATGGACAAAAAATGAGAATGCTTCGGCATGTTTTGCTAAAGAAGGTTTTGATTATGGAGTCTACCTTCAGGCTGTAAATCTTACTACAGAAAATAGTATAATCACCAGATATACTTACTCATTATTTTGGGGATTCCAGGTATTTCGTCACCCCATTATTTGGCCTTGCAATTTTGACATTGATTATGTGTTAGGACACCGCCTAACGGGATCAAGAACTTCAATGTATTGATATGAAAAGATATATGAAATACATGATTACAAGTGGTTATAGGTACTTGCACCCTCCCATCTTGAGAACTATCCCAAGCCTTAGTCTACTTAACCAATTGACTCCCCTCCTCTAATCTCACTCCTTCTATTTATAACCATATACTCCAACTAACTCCCTAAGTCATTACCCTATATGCCCTTACTACTAACATACTAACATTGCCCCTATACCCCTAACTAGGGTCCTTACATTACCGCGTCCTTCAAATACACCTTGTCCCCAAGGTGTGCCTAAAAAAAACATAAAATTGGGCAATGATGAAAACTTAAAGAAAATACAACACCTAACAACTTCAAACTAAGAAAAATAAAATTTTGCCAACAAAAATTGCAGCTGAACGGTGCTATGAAGATCATGTGTGGCGGCGGCGGTCTCCGTGGGCGGTGGAGGAAGGTGGTGGCGGTCGGAGACAAATGGAGGAGATGGCGGGTCATGATTGAGCTTGCCCTATGGAGATGGCCGACGTGGATGGAAACATGGTCGCTAGGGTTAGTTTCTTCATATAAAGGAAGGACTGGGCTTAAAGTATAGAAGTCGGCCCAAAACCTATCTTGTACAACAATTAGAATTTCTTTCTTTGAACACATATGGGCCCCATGTAAAAACAGCACAACTAAACCACCTTTAATAAACTCAAAATCCTGCAGCAGCCCACTTTCTGATTTTTCTTTTCCTTTAATAAACTCAAAATTCTGCAGCAGCCCACTTTCAGATTTTTCTTTTCTTTGAAGACTTACGTGACAAACCCAAACCCTAACAAATTGCCAGAATATTATTATATCCCTTTCACAAATACGAAAACCACATTGACGAGTCCATAGGTCCTTCATCTTCGATCAAACCAATCGCCGCCGACCAAGTTTTGCTACGAACAACCTTTTATTTTTATTTCCGACCTTGCGTCCATGCTTCTTCCTAGGTTTCGTCTTTCTTACACGCCAATGCCGTTTACCCAGTGACTTCTTCTCCTCCGGCAAAAATTTCTTTCGCACGTACTTTCGCCGGTCATGTCGACCTTCCGACCAACTGATCATTTGCGATTTCTCCCGATATTCCACGTGCTTAATCCAAGCGCTCTTCATGTCCAACGGCTTCCCTTCACGCACGCAACCATGGCGATTCAGAGCCTTCGTCTCTGATGCCGGTTTTCGCCTCCAGCCATGGTTTCCGGCGGGTATCATCTCCGATCGCACCAGCTGCCGGTCAAGGCATCCTCGGCGCCTCCCCTGAAACTTCTTCTTCCGTCCGCCCACCCTTCGTTTTTTCGACCAGTTAATCGTCAACGATTTCTTCCACCCTGGTTTCCTCGCGTACACGCCATTTCGCACCTTCGAACACGTTTTTTTTGGTAGGCTTTCCTTCCTCTTTTTCTTTTTGATTTCTTTCTTCTTTGGGTGTTTCTTCCGCTTCTCCCTGATTTCTTTCTTTCGTTGCTTCTTGGTCTTCGCACAAGGACGTTTTCTTGTTTTCCTTCTCTTATGCATATGCTTTTCTTTCCCCCTGTTCTGGGTCATCTTCTTGATTTTGAAAGGGCTTGATGATATGCTCTTCTTTACCGAGGTTCGTGCTCTTTCTTTCCTTGAATCAGCAAGCTTCTGCTCTCGTTCTTGTCTTTTGTATTTTAATTCGGTAAGCTTCTGCTCTCTTTCTTTACTTTGTTGATTGATCTCCCGAATCTGATTTAGCATTCCTCCCAATATTTGTTGCATTTCTCTCAACGACTGTTGCACTGCCATCATTTGCTCTTTTTGTTTGTCCATGGATTTGTCCGCCATTGACACTAACTCTATCGTTCGATCAAAATCCATTGCCAGAATCGAACTGCTCTGATACCAATTGTTAGGACACTGCCTAACGGGATCAAGAACTTCAATGTATTGATATGAAAAGATATATGAAATACATGATTACAAGTGGTTATAGGTACTTGCACCCTCCCATCTTGAGAACTATCCCAAGCCTTAGTCTACTTAACCAATTGACTCCCCTCCTCTAATCTCACTCCTTCTATTTATAACCATATACTCCAACTAACTCCCTAAGTCATTACCCTATATGCCCTTACTACTAACATACTAACATTGCCCCTATACCCCTAACTAGGGTCCTTACATTATGATTCTTCGTTTTTTGTTTAATTGAACAATGATCATATTCTCTCTGCATCTGACCATATGAAATCATTCAGCATCTCGAAATTGTAAGTTGTGGTGTCCAAATTTTATTGAACAGTGAAGGATTTGCATTATTGGTTTGTTCTTTTTGTATATATATATACCTGGCTTGATACATATTCCATATCTTCGTGCTCATTCTTGCTCTATTATATGCCTTAAGATAATCGAAACAAGTTTAAAAAATTCCTTAATGAAAAATGGGGATGCACAACTCATTTGTTGTTTGTCTTATAATTTATTTGAATGTAACATTACATGTTGTAACTCTCAATAATATTTAGCCAACATGAGCATAACTTAGCGGTAATGTACATAAACCTATCGAATGATGAAAAAACGTTCTGGAAGATACGAGCATTCCGTTCGCCCCAAAGGAACCAAAGGAACACTCTCTTGAAAGCCAACAAAATGGTCTTCCCATCACCACAAAAAGGGTGATGTAGAAAGATAGATGCCAACAAATCTATCATATTATTCGGCAAAACCAACGACTACTCGAAAGTTTTAAGGATCATGGCCCAATACTTAGAAGCGAAGGTACAATGAAGGAAGAGGTGGGCCGGATATTCTGAATGCGCAAAACACATAATACACCAAGAAGGGGAAAGGTGCATAAAGGGCATGCGCCGTTGTAATCTGTCAACGGTATTAATTGCACCAAGGCTCAGTTCCCAAAGAAAGACCTTGATCTTCTTAGGGTAAAAATCAGACCATAATGCTTTATATAATCCGGATCTCATATTGTCGGAGACTACCAACATATTCTCAAGAAGAGACTTGCCTGTAAGGCAGTTGGTAGAGTCTAAGGGCCAGATCCATGAATCATTACAATGACGAAGATTCACCGAGGACAAAATATGCGAAAGGGAAGACCATTCCTCAGCTTCCAAGTCATTAAGATTACGACGGAGGAACAAATTCCACGCATGAGTGTTTGTCACCCAGGCCTCTTTAACTTAAATGTTTGGGCGGGAGGTTAGGCGAAATAGGCGAGGGTAAACAAAAGCTAGCACTCCACAATCAAGCCACGGATCCAACCAAAAGGAAGTAAGAATACCATTACCCAATCGCCGATGAATCCTAGAAGCAATAAGGTCTATTGTAGAGCAAATAAAACGCCAAGGGGAATGGGAAAAACCTTGTTGAACAACGTGAGGCCAGACACGCGTGTCCAAAGGGTAAAATTGCGTTTTGAATAAGAGCTCGCTTTGTGCAAGAACCAAGACCGCGGACGTTCATGAGATGAACTTCATTGATTGACGGATTCTCCCTCCATAATAGCCAGAGTGGCTGATTTGTCATAATTGATAGTCGATTTCAAGTTTTGGAGCTCTTGGTTGATCTTTGGCTTTGATACCGTATTGACCTTTCCCTTTTTCTTCGGAGGTTGAGGGGTCGGGGGAATTGCCATCAGGCAAAGTCCATGCTCAAGAAGGATGGGGGCAAGCTGGTTAAGGGTGGATGCTAAGGTTGGTCGGATGGCGGTGGGGGAGAGGGGGAGGCTATGGTTCATCCTAAAATTAGTAGGGGGCTGGTTGGAAATTTTTTGGGGAGAGGGGCAATCAATAACTGGAGTTAAAGGGGGAAGACTTGCTAAGGGAAGTAGTTTGGAGTTGAAAAGCCTTCATTATTTATTCTACTTCTTGTTATTTGAAACAATTGATTTTATTAAAAGTTATATGTTTTGTTAATAAATAAGCTAACAGTGAAATCTAATATATATAAGGGGCCTAAGCAAAGGGACCATCCTTTTCCTTTCTTTTTCTCTAGTTGTCTATGAGATGAACAAATTACTCACGATAGGAAAGATCATGAGTATGAGTTAAATAGTGAATATGTAATATCTATAGAGGGTTTAGGTAAAGGGACCTTTTTGCTCTTTCTTTCTCCTTGTTTTAAATGGTTGAGCAGGTAAACTTATCCTAAAAAGGTCAAAGGTTTTCTATGGTCGGTGACTCATCTGTTTAAAGGCTACTGTTTATAAGTTAATTGAGGTTGCCCCCTCCTTGAGAATCCCTATGGTGGATGCAATCTGGAAAGAAACTTATCCTAAAAGGATCAAAGTTTTCCTTTCGTATGTGGGTTAACAGAGGTTGACCCCTCCTTGAGAATCCCTATGGTGGATGCAATCTGGAAAGAAACTTATCCTAAATGGATCCAAGTTTTCCTTTCGTATGTGGCTCATAGAGGCTTAAACACTCTGGTGAGGCTCCAACTAAGATGTCCTAAATGATAGGGTGGGCATCGGTCATTCAGAGTCGGTTTTGGGAGAAAACCAGCGCTGACCACCGACTAGTCGGTTTCCGACGATTTTAGTGTGCTTGGTGACGCTGACCGCCCGACAGTCGATCGGTCGATTTTGGTCGGTTCTTGTAACTCCGGCGAACTAAAATATATACAGTGAAAATTGGAGAAGAAAAGTAAAAAAAATGGAAAAAGAAGAAGAAATATTGGAGAAGAGAGTCAGAAAAAGGAGAAAGAGAGAAGATATAAGAAAAAGAAGAAGAGCTTAGAGAGAAGGTGATACGAAACCCTAGTGAATTGGATCAAGAACCCTTTAGTTATACGAACCCTTGAATCACAAACACTAAAACCCCTTAATACATTCAATTTTAAATAAGATGGATATAAAAGACACGAAAGAAAGATAAATGATATACCCGACCTAGAGCCAAAGCTCTTATACCAAATGATACGAAACCTCCAAAAATAAAGAGAAAAAAAGAGAAGATGAAATCAGAAGGTGCGAAGGAAATCAAAAAAAGAGAGACAGAGAAAAAAAATAGTTTTTTAATAATTTCATTCCTTTTGAAGAGGAAAAGAAAACCATTAATTTGGTCTTCCTCTTCCTATGTTTTCATTTTTCAAGGGGGGCTGCAGGGCATTTAATGAGGAAATATATATATTTTTTTAATATTAAAATCGGTCGGTTGGTTTTGCCAATAGGCAAAATCGACTCCCACCGTCACTGACTGACTGACGTCGGTTCGGGCGGTTTTTTGGTTCCGGTTGTCCACCTCTACTAAATGATCTCTCACTCCGTTAGTTTTCCATATGTGCCTTGGTGATGCCGAGTCCATTGATCACCTTTTCCTTCACTGCTCTTTTGCTCAAAGAGTTTAGTTTTGGGTGTATAAGGAGTTTGATTTACTTCTCTTCTATCTCCCTTTGAGAGTTGATGACTGGATGGTGAAATTGCTTTGTGGGGGAGGTTCAAAAATAGAAAGCAAGTCCTTTACAGTCAAGTCTCTTCTTGAGAATATGATGGTAGTTTCTGACAATATGAGTTCTGGAATTTATAAAGCAATTTGGTCTGATTTTTACCCTAAGAAGATCAAGGTCTTTCTTTGGGAACTGAGCCTTGGTGCAATTAATACCGCTGACAGATTACAACGGTGCATGCCATATATGCAACTCTCCCCTTCTTGGTGTATTATGTGTTCTGCGCATTCAGAATATCCGGCCCACCTCTTCCTTCATTGTTCCTTCGCTTCTAAGTATTGGGCCAGGATCCTTAACACTTTCGGGTGGTCGTTGGTTTTACCGAATAATATGATTGATTTGTTGACATCTATTTTTCTTCATCCCATCTGGTTTGCTTTCAATAGAGTGTTCCTTTGGGTCCTATGGGGCGAACGGAATGCTCGTATTTTTCAGGATGTTTTTTCATCTTTTGATAGGTTTATGGACATTATTGTGTTCAATGCTTTATATTGGTGTAAATGTAAACCTCCATTTTCCAGTTTCAGTCTATCTTATTTGACTGCTAATTGGATTTCTTTCTTGTAATTCACCTCTTGGTGCACGAGCTTATGCTCTTTTCATTCATCAATGAATTTGTTTCTTCTAAAAAAAAAAAAAAAATAGAAAGCAAGTGATCTGGTCTTTCTTTGCTTGGGGTAGGGCCACCATGTGGAGCATATGATTAGAGAAACCAAAGAATTTTTAAAGATAAGACTACTCATTTTCAGTCTTTTTGTAGTAATGTCCAACTTTTAACTTCTTGGTGGTGTTTGAAACACAAGATTTTTTTTTGTAATTATAGCTTGTCCATGATTCAACACAACTGGAAAACGTTGTTTTAACTCTTCGGGAGAGGGCCTTTTTCTCCTCCTGCCCTTAGGCCGTCTTCTTTTGACTTTTTCGTTGTTTATAATACATACGTATGTTTCTGGGGAGGGCATTTTTCTCCTCCTGCCCTTGGGCCTTTTTTTGGTATTGCCAATTTAGTTGAAAAGTTGCATTGTAAGCTTTTCGTTACTATAGTTAATTGAAGTGTTAAATTACAAGTTTAGTCCATGAACTTTCAAAGTTGTGTCTAATAGTTCCCTGGATTTGAATAAGTGTTTAATGGATGGATCCCTAAGGCCCGGTTTGATAACCATTTGATTTTGATTTTTTGTTTTTTAAAATTAAGCCTATAAACATTTCCACCTTTTAAGTTTTTTGTTTGTTTGTTTTTGAAAATTAAGCCTATAAACATTTCCACCCATGTTTTCAAAATCCAAACCAAATTTTGAAAACTAAAAAAATTAATTTTTTAAACTTTTTTTTATTTTTGGAATTTGGCTAAAAATTCAAATATTTCCTTAAGAAAAATGAAAACCATTATAAGAAATTGTGAGTAAACATGCATAATTTTCAAAAATAAAAAATCAAATAGTTATCAAACGGGGCCACTATTGATTTTGTATTTAATAAGTCCCTAAAGTTTAAAAATGTTTCATTGATCTATTAACTTTCAATTATGTCAATAAGTTGTTGTCATATTCAATATTTTTTAAAATTATGAATCTATTGGATGTGGAAATGAATTTTGTCAGGGACCTATTAGACATTTTTAAACTTAGATTCTATTAGACATAAAGTTGAAAGATCAAGGATCTATTAGACACTACCGTGAAAGTTAAGAGGCTAGTTTTTTTATTTAACCTAATTCAAAATTAACATCAAAGACTATTTAGACCTTATTTTGAAAACTTTCGTTTACATTATAAGATTTAACAATTTAAGGACCAAATAAATACAAAAGTAAGAGAGCAAAAGTGTACTTGTCTAACATTTTGTGGATGTTATATGATTTTAAATGTTTTAGTTCATTGTTCTTTATATTTAAAAAAAAAATACAAAAATCAATTTTTAACACTGAATTATATGATCAAGTTAAAATATTTTATCTTGCTCAGCAATAGCAATTAAAGATTATTTATTTTATATTCGTGAGTGTTCGGGTCAGCTTACGCGCACCTCGACTAATCTCACGGAACAACCACTTGACTCAACAATATTTGGTTGCCAAGGAGATCCGTAGGAAATTAATTCCTAGGTAGGTGGCCACCAAAGATTTAACTCATTCCCTCCATGAGAGTTTTAATAGTCTTAAGGCCCTTCATGACTACTAGGCCAGTCCTGGATGGTTAGCTAGCAATTAAGATTTACATGACTACTAGGCCAGCCCTGGATGGTTAGCTAGCAATTAAGATTTATCCGCTAATGGTATATGAAATTGGAATATCTTTAATGTAATCTTAAAAATGAATACAGATACAATCCCTTGATATTTGTGGTTTCAATTGTTTTACGCAGCAAATCAGTACTCTGGCTGGGAACCAAGTTCCGAGCTATTATGTTTATGAAGTCCTTTTCACTATGGGTATTGTTGGGCTTGGTCTATTGCTGTTTGCTCTTCTCATCGGGAATATGCAGAACTTTCTCCTGTCTCTTGGAAGAAGGTAAGGATTCGCTCTAAGGCTGTTTTTCTGAATATTTAGAATTATGAAGGAGGGACGTAGCTAAGAGTTCAAAGTTGAGTAGGATGGAAATAGTAAACATGTTAAGTAGCCTAAACCTAAGATAGTTTGTTACTGATATGTATCTTTTATTTACTAGCAGAAAACAAGTTGGAGATTACAACCTATCGATACTTGACCAATTCGAGTGGGTCAACTTCTCTCCCAAAATTACCAATTGACTTCCAAGTAAAAACACACCCTATACAAACTACAGATAGCAACTATATAGACAAAGGAACACAACTGCCTAGGGAAGACATTACTGCATAGGGAAGTTAGAATCTTTCTAACTTCCTATTCAAATTTTAAAATATAAAAAACTGTCTAACTGAATGTTCTAATCACTATTAGGAATTGAATTACCCCTTTTACCCTTCTTGGCATAAACTCTAGTAATTGGAGGTCTAACCTACCTTACTGGACTAAGTCAACAGTAATTACGCGCACCTCCACTCTCATATCACCTAAACTAACTAACTAATTAATTTATTTATTTTTTTTTACAACATATGGGGGTGGGAGATTGAACCTAGGACCTCTTGGTCACTAGTCCATACATCATGTCAGTTGAGTTATAATCTTGTTGGCACTAATTATTAATTAATTATTAAATTATTGTCCCTTTTGAATAGTAAAAAATGCCCGAGATAGATTTTTTTTTAATCAGAAAAAACTTAAAAATTAAAATGCCAAAAAAGGGGCTAGGAATCCCTAAGGACGTTCAAGGAGGTTAAAAAATGCCCTCTAATTAGCATTAATTATTGAAGAAGAATACTTACGAAAGTCTTTTTCACATTTTGGCCACAAAGAAGTTATGAAAATCAAAATGCGCATAGCTCAACTTGCATAAAGCATGTATCATCGACCAAGAGGTCAGATGTTCGATTCCCTAAAAAAAAAAAAAGGTAAAGTTTGGCCAAAACTCTCCTGTATAGTTAAGTTTGGCCTTTCTTGGTAAAGCTCGGTTTCACATTAAAAAAAAGGGAAAATTTCAATTTATACCCCTAAACTTTGAGGGTTGTATCAATTAAAACCCTAAACTTTCCATTGTATCAATTTAAACCCCAAACTTTCATATAATTGATCAATTATAAGTCTACACCCTCCATTAGAAAAATGTTAGTTTTTACACGTGTGGAGACTTATAATTGATCAATTAAATCCCTAAACTTTCATATAATTGATTGAATTATGAAAGTTTAGGAGTTTTAATTGTTAAAATTATAAGTTTTCACTCGTTTAAATTATTTTTTTTCAATTAAAATCTAACAGAAGATGTAAATTGATACACTTATGAAAGTTCAGGGTTTAAATTGATATGATCGTTAGTTTAGGGTTTTAATTGATACACCCTCAAAGTTTAGGGGTATAAATTGATTTTTACCCTAAAAAAAATTACAAAAATTAGCTTTCTAAATATTCCTTCAAAAGGTCCCTTCGGGGACATCTGATAAATATTCCTTCAAAAGATCTTTGATTTTCCTTGGAAAATGTTCCTAATGCAACTCTTGAATAAGTGACATCAAATTCATAAAAGACAAGAAGAACACAGGAATGAGGCCACAGACGGAGAATGAATAAACAGTCGATTGCTTCACCATACTTCTGTGATATAAACAATATGAGAGGAAAGATGAGAAATGGATCTCCTTTGAATCCTGTTGTTGGCATTCAAACTCACGATGGACAAAGACCAAAGGAAGAAGTTAACGTTTTTAGGTTAATTCCTTCCCAGTGCTATCTTGAGAATGGTAGAGCTCGAGTTAGTCAGAAATATGAAGAGACAATTGTAGGAGAAAGCCCTTACACTTCAAGCTTCCAAACTTTCCTATATTACCTTTGGTTAAGGTCCACCTCACCAAGCTATTGTCAATCCAGTCATCACCGGTCCCTCAAGCCTTATCTGAAATAAAGATCCCAGGGAGTGAATTTTGGATTCCAACATTCCGAACATAGGAATAGTGTGTTAGAAACAGCGGTTATTTATTAGTCAAATTGTTTTGATATTAGTATTGTAGATGTAGAGTATACATATGTTGGAATAGAGATCAAGGGATTGTGCCTGTTTAATGGCCAAGTTCTTGTGAATGAAACAGAAAATGGATTTGAAAAAAGAAAGGCTTTAGCATTTTTCTTTAGATTAACCGTGTTTACTGCACACAGGCAAAGTCAGGCGCCCTCTTTTTTTTCTTTCTGAAAGTCGAAATCACACACTTTACCTTTGTTAGTTCTTAATGGAACCAATTATTTATGACTTCTCTTCAGGAGGTTAGAAATGTCACTAAGACGTCGTGATGTTGAGCAGTGGATGGAGCATCGTCGCTTGCCACAAAATTTAAGAAGGTGCGGTTACTTTATCATTTTAATAAGTGAGGGATGGTAAATGAGTCCTGTAGTAATAAATTCCTCGACTTTATTAAATTATACAGTTTCCTATCTGGTCTTATGGTAGTTAAGTTTCTAGAACACTTGCTATTTAAATTTAAATTTTGAGAGTTGAGGTCTTTGTTAATTTTCATTATTCTTTTTCTGTTTTCTATGGCTTTTTTTTAGTAAATAGAGATCAAGGGATATAATTTCACCCTCAAAGGAAAGAGTAGATGACTTAGCTAATGAGCTATACTCATATTGGCATTTTCTATGGCTATTTTAGTTATGTTTGGGTCACTGAGAGTATAAATGCTATAACCAAATCTTCATCTTATTTTTCCTTTTGTTCTTCTTTTGTTTTTCTCTTAAAATATCTAGTCAAGATTCTGTATCTTACTCTGCTTCACGTTAAAAGTCTCTTGGTCATTGTTTGTAATATATTTTTAATCGCTTTCTTTTTGCTTTACTTATCGCTCCCTTGTGGAGTTTGTATCTTTTGAGCATTAGTTTCTTTTCATTTCCGATTAAAAGAAAAAAGAGAAAAAAAAATTGAAAACCAAAAGAGGAAGAGTGCTATAAAGAACTGCGTATCAAAATTTTAAAAAGTGTAGACTTGTAGAATCTCAATTTTGAAGAAAAATTGACTATTCAATGTTGGAGTGAATTCATTATACATTTTTAACATTTCAAGCTTATTCTTATCGTGAATGAAAAAATATCGAGTGAGTGTCTTTATCTTAATGTTGCAACGCGTTGCCTCTATAAGGGGACTAACGACTTTAGATATCTCCACAATGGTATGATATTGTTCACTTTGGGCATAGCCCTCACGACTTTGCTTTTGGTTTCACCCAAAAGGTCTCATATCATTGGAGATAGTTGTCCTCACTTATATATCTATGATCTCCCCCTTATCTAGCCAATGTGAGACTTTGATTGTATTCTCAACAATTCTCCTCCTCGAACAAAGTTTCATCGAGCCCCTCCGTGTTTTACTGATCTTGAGCTTATTATTTAAAGCTCAACCACAGACACTATGACTAAGTCATGTTTAGCTCACCCAATTCTTTGTTCTAGACCAGAGGATTCTATCGACACGGGATTTTCTGTCGACAAGGCTAAGTTGGGGGCATGACTCTGATACCACTTATAAGGGGACAACGACTCTAGATATCTTTACAATGGTATGATATTGTCCACTTTCTAGAATTAGTCCCACTTGTAGCTTCTTCAAATGAAAAGGGTTCTAATTCATTTATAGTGTCTGCTGCATTTAGAGCAAAATTTATGTCATTAATGCAATTTGCTTGTGCATATCTAGCTGGTGGAACAATTGTTCTTCTTTGCCTATCTCTAGCTAGTGAATATTCACTTAGATTAGGTTGTTCTTGCTCAATTTCCTCTCAATCTCTGGGATTTCAACACTTTCATTTTCGGTTTGTACTTGAGATGTAGGTGCTGTAATGTATCTAGGAGGTAGCTCCACCACAATTTCATTAGTGTCAAGTATAGTAGAGTATTCTTTAGAACTTTCTTTTTGCATAAACATCTCCGATTCTCTGAAAATTACATCCTCACTGTTTGCACATCGTTTTTTAGTAGGATGCCACAATCTAAATCCCTTGACTCCTTCAGTGAATCCCATAAACATACATTTTACAGCTACTACTTTTGGCTCCCCTTGATTTAAATTCACATAACCAACACATCTAAAGACCCTTAGGTTGTCTAGTTTAGGTGGATGGTTGGTCCATTTCTCTTCAGGGGTGAGAAAATTTAGGGAAGTATGTGGGCATTTATTTAGGGTATAAATTGTGTAAGAGGCTGCTTCGGCCCAAAATTTCTCAAGTAAGATAGTATCGGAAAGTAGGCATCTCACCCTCTCTATTATAGTTTTATTTAGTCTCTCAGCCACCCCATTTTGTTGAGGTGTGTATCTCATTGTCCTATGCCTTGTGTTAGGAGTGCTAACAAAATCTCACATTCGTTAGGAAAGGGATTGATCCATGGTATATAAGTGAGGACAATTATCTCCATTGGTATGAGACATTTTGGGTGGAACTAAAAGCAAAGCCATGAGGGTTTAGGCCCAAAGTGGAACAATATCATACCAATGTGGAGGTCCGTTGTCCTTATCAATTGGTATCCGAGCTATGGTATCCTAGCTGTGTGGGTAGTTTTTTCAGATTCCGAACAAAGAGAATTAGTGAAGTCTCATAGCCGATATTGTGGATGACCCCGGATCGAACAAAAAAATGCTTGAGTGGCAAGCAAGAAGTATAACTCTATCAAGTCGGCTAGATTGATAGAAGGTGTAGCCCTATCAAGAAGATAGGAAGAGTAGATCTTTGTTCGAGGGGAGAAGTGTGATCCGTTGGGAGCGAACGGATTTATTCAAAGGGAGGCTCAAGTGGTACTTTGTTCGAGGGGAGGATTGTTAGGAGTGCTAACAAAGTCTCACATTGGTTAGGAAATGGATTGATCCATGGTATATAAGTGAGGACAATTATCTCCATTGGTATGAGGCCTTTTGGGGAAACCAAAAGCAAAGCCACGAGGGTTTAGGCCCAATGTGGAGATATGTGGAGGTCCGTTGTCTTTATCACCTTGTAACCCACATTTTCTACAAAACTTGTTGAATTCTTCATTACAAAATTCTAAACCATTATCTGTCTTAAGGTATTTGATTTGTTTAGAAGTTTGTGTCTCAATCAAAACCTTCCATTCTTTAAATTTCTAAATAAATCCAAATTCAACGTGGGACTTTGTTTGTATTCTCAATAGCCTCTATTTTTGTTTCCTCGAATACTGTGGTCTCATAAATGTCTGTCAGATATTTCAGAGCCATGTGCACTTTTTGATCCCTTTTTTTTTTGCGTGAGTGTTGTGTGTGTGATGAAGGCTGGCGCTGAGTTATGATATCGCACATCCTAGCAATTGTTTCAAATTGACCCTTATTATTTCCCTATATATATAGGCAAGTACGACAGGCTGAAAGGTACAATTGGGCTTCTACAAGAGGCGTAAATGAAGAAAGTATTTTCGAAAATTTGCCTGAGGACCTACAAAGAAACATAAGACGACATCTCTTTAAATTTGTCAACAAGGTGGGTAATTTTACTTTTATTGAAAACAAAACTATTATTTATCAACATAATTCTCAACTAAAATGACATTTAAAAGCTTAATTTGCAATAGGTTTGAACTTAGAACTTTTGTACCTTCTAGACCCAAAAGTTAAACTAATAGCGAATGATTACTGATATATTCTCAACAAAAGAAACCATGTATTAATTGAGAGAAGGCAACATCCACCAATCTAAAAGAGTAGCAAGTTAGAAGAAAAAACAAAATCCAAAGACAACATAAAAAAAATAAAAAGATAAAAAAATCCAAAGACAACATTCTTAGACTTCATAAGAAAGCAAGTGCTTGGTATTGGAATATGAGTTCGTGCAAATTTCTTGTCGCATAGTAATGATACTTTTCTTAAATCATGTATTCAATGTAGAACACTTGCAGCTGATTAAACATCCACGACCAAGCCTGATAGTCCATTGCCATTTTTTTCTTAATTTATTTATGTTGGCTTGGCAAGCCTCCATATCTTGCTATTTACCATCATGGAGTATATAGCTTTTGCAATTAACTTCGATCCAATGTATCAATGTTCTTTTTTAGTTGATAACATGTATCAAATAATACAAAATAGATCATCTATCCAAGATTTCATTAAGTTGGCATTTTGATATTATTTTTTCTTTTAGAAAGCAAACTTCGAACTCGTAATATAGTGAATTAGAAAAACGAGGAGATTTGTTATGAAAAGCATTAATCAACTCAACTGTACTTAGTATTGAAACATTGTGCGAAAATCATAGGATATAGGTAGGGGAGAATAATTTTCTATCATGAATTTTCTTCCAGCTGTTTCTTGGAGAAAATATTTTGTTTTTCATCCGAACAGTTGATACTTAGTTTTTTACACTCAAATACTATTCCACATGTTGCATATTTGTTGTCTATCGAAAATTCAATCACACTGGGAATAGTAAAATTATAATGGACAGCAGATTCGAACTGATGTGACAATGTTTTGTTGAAAATTTGGGTCAGGTTCGAATTTTTGCACTGATGGACTATGAGCCTATTTTAGATGCAATACGTGAGAGACTGCGGCAAAAGACGTATATAGAAGGAAGTGAAGTTTTTTCTGCTGGAGATATCATTGAGAAGATGGTTTTCATTGTACGGGGGAAAATGGAGAGCCGTGTAGATGGGAATGGGATTGTGGTTCCCTTATCTGTAGGAGATGTCTGCGGTGAGGAACTTCTAACATGGTGTCTTGAGCATTCCTCCATAAACAGAGGTATTTGTACTTTCAATTGCTTCATTATAAGATGTCTAAAATGGAAGGAGATAGGCACAGTTTTACCATATATGATCTATAAATACAGATATAAGGCGACATCACGTTCCAGCACAAAGATTGGTCAGCAACCGGACAGTAAAGTGCTTATCAAATGTTGAAGCATTTTCTCTCCGGGCTGAAGACCTTGAAGAAGTGACTAGTATGTTTTCTAGATTCTTGCGAAATCCACGCGTTCAGGGAGCCATAAGGTAATCTCTATAAAGATGGGAGTTATTTTAAAATGGTTAAAATCACTTTTGTCATGTTAAATATCATTCTGAAATATGTTTTTCATAATTCAAAATCAATTTAATGTTTGGTTTTGCACTTTTAAACGTGAATTTAGTACAATCAAAATTGAGTTTGAATGACTAAAGACATGTTTCAGAGTGATTTTAACCTTTTCAGAATCACTCACAAACGTGCCCTAAATGTCAAGCTTTTGGAGTTTCTACTTTTAGTGTTCTATTTTTGTTTGGAAAGGCCTCATACAAGTATTCCCTGTTTATTATTCCCTGTTTATTGGTTCAATTACTTCTCTCTCTAACATGAAATTTGACAGGTACGAATCACCCCATTGGAGGCACCTAGCGGCAACGCGTATCCAAGAAGCTTGGAGATACAGGAAAAGGCGTCTATCTCGAGCTCAAACCTCTTAATCGAACGACTAACTCCTCGAGGGAAAGAAAAGTAATTGCCTTGTACATTGGTTAGCATGAGTTCCTATAGGCTTTCCTAATGTGATATTTTTATTGTTCAATTTTTAAGCACGATATGAAGTTAGTAGGAGCTCCTACCGATCGGCACATAAGCAAGTATTATTCTTTTGAAAATATGTAAATGTGAAAAGCCTGTAGTTCTACTTCTAGTTTAATGCCAAAAGTTATTTTTTTTATTCCAAAACATGTTCAAGAATAACATAAAAAGGGCTTTTGAAGTACTTTGTGACAATAAGAGTGTTTATAAAGTTAGTTTGACTCAATTGCTTGACTAAGAAACACTTGAGAAGCACTTGGTAAACGAATTGTTGTTGAACACATTTTACTAAAGTGTTTATAATTATTGAAAGTATTTGTACTAAAATTACTCTCAACCACGCTTTAATTTCAATTATTTGAATCATAAATAGACATGGATAGATGTGACATGGATACACCTTGTTGAACTTATCTAGCTCTTAAATGTCAATAGTTTCTCGATTTTCAAGATCAGGATGTACATACTTTCTTATTATTTATACATACTTCAACTTGAACAGTTCAAAATCACACCTCTACATAAGGTTGAACTTAAAAAAAGTTGTGGTACAAAAGCATACATGAAGTTGATTTGCTCGAGTGTAGGTCTACATACGATTGAACTTAAAAAAAGTTGTGGTACAAAAACATGAAGTTGATTTGCTTGAGTGTAGGTGCTAAATGTCAACTTTTGTTATTGCAGCGGATAACAAGAAGAATGACCATTTTCAATTGGCAGTCTTAAATCAAATTCATTCTAAATCCTAAACCCTAAATCTTAATAGTAAAATTTTATTTGAGTTTTGGAATTTTTCGAAACAACCCCCTCTGGACATTTAGAAGGATTTCCATTTTGTGTTATCACTGTCGAAGGCCCAAAGGTTGTATCTTAGTCAACGTAATTTGAGGGGTTAGATCAGTTCATGGATTGGAATGGGCTCAGCCTTAAAGTTAAAGTCCCAACTTTTGAAAATTTCACATTACACGATGCCACATAGAAATTGAAATTTCATTGAATAGCAAAATATTTCCTTTGCAAATTATATATATATATATATATATATATATATATATATATATATATTAAAAATGTTATAACTATTTTTATTCTTGTGCCTTTGATGCCAAGATACATACTCATATGATATTTTTCAATTTTAAAATTTTATTAGTACTAAAATATTTATTTATCTTATGCTATTTTAGTAAATTAGTAAGGGTTAGGTTGAATTGTAATTATAGCTAGAAGGTGATTATTCTGGTAGAATATTTGGTACTGAAACTTGTTAGTAAATGGTGCCTCTGGTGCAAAAATTTAAGACTATTGTAGCATTAATTGTTGATGTGTTCTGACATCATAACCCCATAGTAAAACTCTTGAAGCACTTCCTCAATGAGCAGTACTTGTGTTTAATTTGTATCACTTCCTACAAATAAATGACATAACACACAACCACACTTTTAATTTATCATAAGGATCAATAACATCAAATCTTCATTGAAGTTTTTCCCCCTTTTAGTGGCTGCTTACAAAATCCTCATGGGTAATAAAGAACTACTTGACTAATAGAATCTTAGTCCTCTCATAATGTCCAACACTAAACTTGTCCATACACATATAACTCCCCATGCATTACTCCATTCATTTTTCTTTTTTTTTTAGTTCAACTATTACTAGAATTTGAACCATCAACTTTTAAGATATGATTGATGCCCTTATTCATTGAACTATGTTCAGATCACTATAAGAATTTTGGCTTCTCTCGACGAAAAAAAAACGTCGACAAAACCTCGCCGGAAGAACCTCTTTTGACGGTTTTTTTGCTTACCGTCGAGAGAACCACTTCTTTGACGGTTTAACTAAACCGTCGAGAGAACTCCAATCTTTCTCGACGAATTTCGTAAACCGTCGAGAAAGGTCCAATTTTTCTCGATGTTTTTGTAAACCGTCGAGAGAAATATCGTCGATAGAGCCTAAAATTCTTGTAGTGGATTGATCCATTATTGATTTTATGATAACACCAATATAATCGATATTATTTTAACAATCAATATTTGAACCATATAGACTAGGTTATCTCAAAAAAAAAAAATATATATATTTAATTGATTTCAAAAGTATCCCTAAAAGAAAAGTAACATCCAAAAAGTGTATATATAAAATTTAAATGTAAAAAGGATGAATATAGAAAATAGGAAGAGGAGTAATTAGTTGGTAATGATACTTAGTTAATTAAGTAGATAGAATTAGAAATAAAGCTTAGTCTTTTTCATTGTTATTAACATAGATATGGCCCCTATAAACCCAATATTCTTTTTCCAACTTTAATTCCATACCTCCTCCAATTAATCCAATATTTTATTTCACTAATGTCTTGCGTGTCACGTAATATTCTACTCTAATTTATATATATATAGTTTTTATTTATTAAATAAGTTAAGCTTCATAACTATATTGATTAATTGTAGTTGAACTGGCAAAGTCTAATTAATTATGATTATGTGGAGCTTTTTTAAGAAAAAAATGGGTGATAAATTAAAATAAATTGGTAGGTATCCCAATTTGGAAGTAGGTTATTGAGGTGAGGTAGTTCCTTATCTTCATCCCTATTACCCTCATTGCAAGGGAATTCAACTAATACAGCATTTATATTTATTTATTTTTTTAACTAAAAATTAAATATTTATTTTATAAGTCCTAAAATATCATAAATATTTTTCATTAATATGATGTAATAATGAGTTTTATGACATTGCACATTAAAGGAAACTACATTTAAATCTTCATTAAAGAGGCAGAATGAGTTTTTTTTTCCTTTTATTTTATTTTATTTTAATTATTGAATACACGTCTTTACTTGTTCTTATTGAGATTAAAAATGGAAAATGAAAAAAAAAAATTGCATAATTCCTATTCAAATGTTCTATCTGCGTAGCTCGAAAAAATTTGTTCTATCTGCCTGCATCATACTATTTAAAGGTATTTTGCAAATCTTTTTCAAAATCAGAATAAGTTCAACTAAAAAAGTGAAAGACGTATAATAATAATTGTTATATATATATATATATATATAAATTGTAAAAAAAATTTAATTTTTTATTGCAAGCCGAACATAGCTCAATTGACATAAGGTTGTGTTCGTGACTATGAGGTTTCAATCCTTGCTCTCGTAGTTTCTGTTAAAGGAGTTTCCGTTAATTACTTGATATACTTATACCTAACATTTTTTATTTTATTTTATTTTATTATTATCATTTACATGTTAGGGTGGGGATTGAACCTAAGATCTCATGGTCACAATACATCATGTCATGAGCTATGCTCTTGTTGGCATATAGTATACCTAACTATTTTTACGTTGACATATAATAAATATATATTTTTTGTAAATAAAAAAATGCATTTGAAAGTTGAAACACATCTCTCAAAAGAATTTTTTGATTTTTTTTTAATTTATTTAAATTTAACAATATGTGAGGTGAGAATTCGAATTCTTGACTTTTTGGTGAAGATTATAATATCTAAACTAGTTAAATTTTAAAAAATAACCCTTTTAGTTTTTTTAAATTTAACTATGAATTTAAATTAAAGTAATAATAGTCAAACCGACTATAATCTAATTGACATAAAAATGTGTATTCGACCATAAAATTGAGATTCGAAAAATAGAAAATAAAAAATAAAATATTTGAAAAATCAATATAATCACCATATATATATAACATAAAAGGTGATGAGTTTAAATTATTCGAAAAAAAATGTAAAATTAAAAAGGGTTGAAAAGGGTTGAAAAGTATATCATCATATAAGATAAAAATATTTCAATAAAGTTCACCAATTAAGAGCAATAATATGATTGTTTTGTATAGATAATATTCATACAAAGACATTCGAAAAAAAAAAAAAAAACTATATGATTGATTGTTGTACTATTTTTGTAACCATGAACTAACTTTATTTGGAAAAAAAAGAACATGAATGTTTATAAGTGAGAGAAGAAAAAAATCACTCACTAATCACTACATAAATAAAACTCTTCTTTAATTATTAATAAGATATATTAAAATTTCAACGAAAATTAATTGATAGGTGAATTTTTTTATTTAATCTATGAACTAGTTCAACCGACATACTGTATGAATTATGAATCAGAGGTTGAGATTCAAATCTTCGTCTCCACATGTTATCATAAAAAATAAAATAAAAAATAAAAAAAAATCTATGTTGTTGCCACATTATCTTTTTCCGACCATTAAGTATATGGTAATTGTTTTTATTTATTTTTAATTTAAGCCTTTAATTTGTACATTTGCATGTGTTGCAGCCGAACTATAACTACAAGTAGACGATGAAGGGGACCAATCGAGTGCATCGTGCACACACCACTTTTTTTGCACTCTCTCTCATTAATGTGGATCAATTATTATTTTTTTTTATTTTTTTTAATTAATACAAAATAAGTGATTTTGAACCTCTAATCTAATCGTAAGGGAGGTAGTACATAATAATTATTACTAATGAATTGTGTCATACCGATGAATTGTGTATTACACAACCACTCAAAAGTGTTAAAAGCTTTAATTTTTAAAGTAAGATATCGATAATTATTTTTATTTAAAATATATCTTGAAACGAAAATATAATATATTTCAGACAATATGTTTCAATTTCGAAATCTATCATGATTTTTAATTCAGTATCGCTAAAATTAAAATTCAAAATAAAGTCATTGAAATTCAAGATATGGAATTGGTTATTCATTTTATATCTAATTCAATGTGTTAATATGGAGGATGATGAACAATTTTTTCTTTTTCTTTTAAGAGGGAGATGAACATTGTAAAAAAAAAAAAAAAAAAAAAAAAAAGTGACCACTCAAATTTGAAATAACAAAAATATATATTTTTTTTATTAAAATATAAAGTGTTTTTTTTTCAACAATAATATATAGGATAGTTTTTACTCTTTAAAAAATAAAAAAAGAAAAAAAGAAAATTACACCATGTCAATGTAAAATAATAATTAAAAATATAACACTCTTTTACAAATATGACAATTATTATCAGTACGTCTCCTATCACACTATCAGTGATAGTCACTGATAGCAGATCAATGACTATCACTAATAGTTATTGATATACCTATGTTTTTATAGAATTTTGTCGTGTTATTACTTATAGTAGTTTAGTGATAGTTATTTTATGATATCAGTAGTTACAATTGATTTTTTTGTCATATTTATAAAATATTTTTTATTTTTTATTATATTATTTTAAGTCTCGTCACTATTTATGTAATCAACCCTGCAAAAATTCATCTGGGATAAAAGATTAAAAAACACTCAACTTTTTATTAGAAAAATGTTTTAACTCGAGTTATTAAAAAAATATTTTAACAATTACAGAAATAGTGAAAAAATTACGACAACAACACCAAACATTTAAAAAAAAAAACCTATGGCTTTTACTTTTCCTTTCATACAAGCCGTTTGGAAAATTAATGGCTG
Organism: Herpetospermum pedunculosum; assembly: GCA_028017165.1. Lineage (NCBI taxonomy): Eukaryota > Viridiplantae > Streptophyta > Magnoliopsida > Cucurbitales > Cucurbitaceae > Herpetospermum > Herpetospermum pedunculosum. The sequence continues at coordinate 69,999,959 of CM051528.1, forward strand.
AATTTTTGCAAGTGGCTTTTATTTCCTCTATTAATATTAATGAGGATAGTGGATGTTGTACCTAACTCTTTGGTTTGTTTAATGCAAGTTTATTTCTATATATATATATATAATTGTTCGACCCAAAGTTAAATAAAATAAAAAGTGTATCAACCAAAAATATTAAAACTAAAATAAATCTCAAAATCACACGAGTAAGAAAATATATCTTATATTTTCACGTTTTCTCAATTTCTATTTATTTATTTTTAATTTTTGTGCTTTCATTTTGAAGCATTTCATAAAGAACAAACTTTTTAAAAAACAAAATTACTCAAAAAAAAAAAAAAAAAAAACACTTTTAAAAGTTTTATAAAGAACAAAGATTTAAATATTAACAAATATATTAATAATTTTTTCATCTAAAAAATAAAAAATCTAATGTTGGACTATATTATTACATATGTTTTTTTTTTAGCAAAACAAAATAAAGACTAAGAAAGATTGTGAGAGAAAAGAGTTTTCGAGAACCACTCGGGTGGATTCCCTCCCCACCCTTCTAACAAACCTTCCACACTTACGCGACGAACTATAACATGAAGAGTCCGATTTTGAGAACGGAAAATATGGGCAAACGAACGCATACCCCGAGTTGATGTCAACATGCGAATTGCAGCCATAAAGAGACCCAACACAGAAAGATCATCGTCGTCCTCTTTGATAAGCTTGAGCTTCAACAATAATGTAAGCAGTCAGACTCAACAATAATGTGATTTGAATAGAAACTAGGAATCAATTCAAGACCCACACATATGACCTGAGCTTCAAGGATGCTGCTTGGTCATTCCTCCCTTGACAAACGACATCCAGCGGTGACCAAAATTCCAATCGAAACTTGAATTAACCCCGTGATGGTGCCACCACTTTTGGTTGCATTCTAGGAAAAATAAAACGCAGTTGCTCAATAGAGGTGATTGTCGCAGCATCTCTCAGGCGAGTCTCCTCGCTATTCGACAAATATGAAGTACTGAGATTTATGAGGATAGATAAAACCTGGGTGCTTGGTCTACCTCCTCTGTTGAAGATCTGATTTTTGTACTCCTAAATTTTCCAAATGGTAGTGAGCATATCATTCCTCGTAACTTCATTTGCATTGTCCCACAACCAATCGAAATGATCTTTCGAGTTCCAGCCACTCTGTTAACAACAAAGAAAATTCATATTAGAAAAGCATAATTTATACCAAACATGTTTAGTGTATTTGCAATTCCAAATTAAATCAGAAGTGGTCTCCTCTTTAAGATTAAAAGAACACATCCCTTCATAATTATCATACTTTTGGAGGTCAGATTTGCTCTCGTTGGAATGATATCGTGCTACACCATCTCGCTGCAGATCTTCACTTTAGGGGGACTTGAATTTTTCAAAAACTCTTCCATTTGGGTATGAACGCCTTCGTGCATGAGCGAGAAGCTTCATTCGAAACAACAAATTTCATACACACCAATCGATAAGTAGTTCACTCTGAAGAATAATTTTTTCTCCAAATTTCAGATGATCTCATCTTTAGGCTTGGCATAAGACAATGGGGTGTTCAGAATCTGATCGTGTTCATCTTCTGAAAAAATGTGTCGAATCAAATGAACATTATTCCACATGTTATATCTTCAGCTAGCAAATTAGCCACCAAACCTTCCCAAATATGAACAGGGATATAGAAGGGCAACGAAGACGATTCTTGTGAAGCCAATGGTCTTCTCCAACCACCACACTCTTACCATTCCCAATTCGATAGCGATAAACTTTTTGGAATAGCTCTCGGCCCCAAATTATGCTTCTCAAACATAAGATGAATTATTCACCACCTTAGCTTTGACATATATATTAATTTTATATGACATGACATACTTTGTATCAAATTAATGATTGTATTTAACAAAAATAAAGGGTAAAAAAATAAATCAAAGTGAGCATAGCTCAACCGTCATTAATTACTCCTGTCTTGAGTTAAGAGATTGGAATCCCCCGACTTCCACTTGTTAAACTCAAAATTAAAAAAAAAAATTAAAATAATAATAATAATAATAATAATAATAATAATAAATGGGAGACATCATCATAAAATACATTATTCATTTCTAAAGTTAATTTTTTTTTTTTTTTTTAAGTTAATAATTTATATCAGATAGTTAAAGACTAGTTTAATTGGTTGAAGTATTAATAATTTTTTAAGCAAACAAAAAAAATTATATAAATATCTTTTATTATTATTATTATCAATTTTTACCTTTAATTTTTAATTTCATCAATTTGAACTCTAGACTTAAACAAATATTTTAAGTTTCGCTAAAGTCATCTTCTAACTTTGATTAAAAAAATAAGTACCAAAAAATCTTTAACTTTCAACAACAATTTGATTTTGTTTCCTCCAAATCCCCATAAATTTTGTATTTGATATATGTTTTATAATTCATCAAACACATAATTTTTAACCTCAATCACCATATCTTATCTTGTGTGCTAAAAAAAAAAAAGTTAAATTACAAAGAAAAGTTATGTTCTTGATTTTAATCCCTCTCATATATTTCAATTCTACACTCAACCTAAAGTCCTCCCAATAACCTCTATTTCCTCCACAATAAAAAAAAAAAAAAAAAAAAAAAGAAAAAAAGAAAAAGAAAAGTCTTAACCTCTATTAGTGGTCTCTTAATCAGCCTAAAAGTAGTGGAAAGGACTAAAATATTAATTCTTATTTTCTTTGTATATTTAATCAAAATCTATTGCCAAGATTCCTGACTGTGAGCATTTTTTTTTTTTTTTTTTTTTTTTTTTTTTTTTTTTTTTTTTATTTATGAAACATGAATTTTCACCATTTTAATATATATAAATGTTGAATTATCCTTCAATAACTTTTCTTTATACATCTCTATTAGATATTCCATTATTTATGAGATTCGAATCTACACCATAAAAAAATATATATATATATATATGTCAATTACTATTTTGAGTTAAGCTCAATTTGACATTATTCTTTACTCAATTACACTTGTAATTTATTTTACGTCTACGAGAAAGAGACGCGACAACAACAACAAAAAAAAGTAGACAAATCAAAATTTTAAGAAGTAGTATAAGTTAAGAAATGTCGGTGTAACCTATAATTGTTATACGAAAAAAAGAACCAATCACAAAATTAATTATAAAAAGAAAACAAAATATTCAGGAGATCAAGTTCAAAATATAATTTCCATCCTCTTATTTAGTAAAAAAATAAAAATAAAAAATTACATATTACAAGGAGGATGAAAATGAAATTTGAATTGGAAGATTTATAACTGAAAAATAAATATAAAATAGAAATTGTCAAAATTAATTAAAATGTAAAAAGTCAAAGGAGGAAGAAGAGAGAGAGGTAATTTGAAAGGCATTTGTAAAGGTTCCTGACAGCTTCTCCACGTGTTATAAATGTAGGACCAAAACGCTCATTGGTCCACTCCACCAAGATTCAAGCTTCCAAATTATTTTTATATATATTTATTTCTAATAATAAAGGGTAATTTTTTTTATTTTTTTTTTCTTCCTTTTTTTAGTTTAGTAATATTTAAGTTGTATGTTTCAGAACTTAACATTTTTAGTCTAAAAAATTTTGTATTTGGTGCGTTTTTATCTTTCCGTCACTTTTCTGTCAAGTTCACGTGATAACTATTTTTTTTTTTTTTTTTTTTTTTATGGTTGACTTTGGGGACAACCGCAAACTCATTGAGGCTCGACTTTTCATTCAAGTGTCAATCGGTAACGGCAGCCAGCGGTAGGAAGAAGAAGACGACGGGAGGTTAAGAGAGAAGGAGAAAGTAGAGATAAAAAAAAAAAAAAAACAAAATGATTTTTTTTCTAAAATTTTAATAATTAAAAATAGTTGTAACCTCAACTTTACAATAAGATTTAACTAAAAAAAATTGAACCAAAAACACATCAAATGTAAATTTGGAAGACAAAAAAATGTTGAGTTTGAAACCTGAAGTACTCAAATGTTAACAAATTCAAACCTTAAGGACTAAAAATGTAATTTATCCAATAATAAAATACAATGATTTTTTAGTACAACAATTGCATTGGATTAAAATTTGAACTTTCGATGTCATAGGAAGAAGTACAATCAATTACAACTAAGTTTATGGACAAAAATATAATTTTAGTTGATGATTGGGTATAAAAAGAAAAATTTGACTTCAATTACATGTCAATTTTTACAATATGCAAAGTAAAGAATTCAAATTCAATAATTCATGGTTGAGAAGTAGGTGCCAAATACCCATAAATTTATGGACCAAAAAAAAAAAAAAAAAAATTGATTTGAGGATTGGGTATGAGTGAGAAAAGAGGAATGTAGAGGATGGGGTAATTGGATTTGGAAAGTTATGAAAAAGAGGAGTGGCCGGAAAATGAAAAAGATGGGGCGGTTGACGGCGGAGGAAATAGGGTGGGGAAACCATTGGCCATTAATATGAAGCTTTCCATAATAGTGTACACCTGGGTGCCAATAAATATCCCCACCCAACTCTCTCTCTTTCTTTATTCATTTTCTTCCCATTTCTAATTTCGAAATCCAGACCCAACCCCAACAATGCACTGCAAGGAATAAGGATCATACATTTATTTACAAATTATAAATTATGATCCTGCGAGGAAGTAACAATCTGAACCAGAATATATAACTTATTTTTGTCTGTGTTAGCTTAGGGAGTATTTGTGAACATGACCCAAAATTTGAATTATAACTTTGAATTTCGGTTACACTTTGTGTTTTTTGAAGTTGGAGTTTGAATTAAATAGAAAGGGAGAGATTTTAGGGCAGCTGGAATGGTGGGCGATCATCACGACCACCGCAGACTTCCCTTTTTTGTTTGCATGTCTTTTGTACTACGTAGCTCTTGCAAAATTTCCTTTATTTATGCCCAAAGATTTCTCCGCCATAACCGTTTCCCCCTGCTATTTGGTAATCAGATTTAGGGTATCTGTATTATTATTCTCTCTTTGAACCCCAAAATCCAAATTCAAATTTCAGAAATCATATCTTCATCTTCTTCCTTGTTTGTTAGCTGTCGTACTTGTGATGGAATTATTAAACTGAGAGAGATCACTCTTCTTCAACCCAATTCCCAATGGACTTCGGCGGTGGCTCCGGTTGGGATAATGATTCCTCCTCCGACCCTCAACGCCGGAAAAAACGCTACCACCGTCACACTGCCAACCAGATTCAGCGGCTCGAGGCGTAAACCCTCTTAAACCCCATTTTTTTGTTTTTCTTTTTGATTGCTTTGTATTCACTCTCAATTGCATTGCTGTTTGTTTGTTTGTTTGTTTGGGAAATGAAGAATGTTCAAAGAATGCCCACACCCAGATGAAAAGCAGAGGTTACAGTTAAGCAGAGAGCTGGGATTGGCTCCTCGCCAAATCAAATTTTGGTTCCAAAACAGAAGGACCCAGATGAAGGTTTTTTCTTTTCTTTTTTGTTTGTTTCTTTCTCTTCAAATGGCTTATGTTTTGGAGTAGCCTAGCCATAAGATTTGATAAATTGTTCACAGGCTCAACATGAAAGAGCAGATAATAGTGCACTTCGGGCAGAGAACGACAAGATTCGATGTGAAAACATAGCCATTAGAGAAGCACTCAAAAATGTCATCTGCCCTTCCTGCGGTGGCCCTCCCCTTCAGGATCCCTATTACGACGAGCAAAAACTACGAATCGAAAACAACCATTTGAAAGAAGAGGTTCTTACTTTTTTCTTTAACAAAAAACTGAATTGATGAATTGATTAATTGATGTATGTTATGTAACTTTTGGCAGCTTGATAGAGTATCTAGCGTTGCGGCTAAGTACATCGGGAGGCCAATCTCTCAACTTCAACCCATTCAACCTTCTCATTTCTCCTCATTAGAGTTATCCATGGGGAATTTTGCCTCTCAAGAAATGCCTTCCCCTTCTCTTGATCTTGATTTACTTCCTGCAAGTTCTTCCAATGTTCCTACTTTGCCATACCATCTCCCAATTCACCTCTCCAACTTGGATAAGTCCCTCATGACTGAAATTGCCACAAATGCCATGGGCGAGCTGCTCAGGCTTTCCCAAACTAACGAACCATTCTGGATGAAATCACCGAGCGATGGACGCGATGTTCTTGATCTCCAAACCTATGAACAGGCTTTTCCAAGACCCAACGCTCACTTGAAGAATCTCCATTTTCGCACCGAAACATCTAGAGATTCGGGCGTGGTGATCAGGAATAGTTCAGCGTTGGTTGACATGTTTATGGACTCGGTATGGCTATGTTACCATCCCTCTCCCTCCCTTCCCACATCTCGCTATTTGTTAATTGTTAGTTACAACTTGAATTGAATTGAAGTTACTGAATTTTAAGTGTGCAGGATAAATGGAGAGAGTTATTTCCCACAATTGTGTCAATTGCAAGAACGATTGAAGTTATATCATCCGGAATGATGGGAAGTCACAACGGTTCCTTGCAACTGGTATATAGCTAGCTAGATGCAATCTTCCACAATGTCAAATTACTTTTTCAGTTTCCTAATTTTTGAGTCCAAAGTGTTGAATTGCAGATGTACCTAGAATTGCAGCTACTCTCCCCATTGGTTCCAACTCGCCATTTTTACGTCCTTCGATATTGTCAACAAATTGAGCAGGGCATGTGGGCTATAGTTGATGTTTCCTATGATATCCCCACAGAAAACCAAATAGTTTCTCATTCTCAATGTCACCGCTTTCCCTCGGGCTGCTTGATCCAGGACATGCCTAATGGTTATTCCAAGGTTTTTGCCATTTGATTTGTGTTATATGCATTTTACTCTATAATTTGAACTTCATACGTTAAATTCATTGGACAATGCTCACTAAAAACAGGTCACTTGGATTGAGCATGTGGAAGTGGAAGATAAAGGCTCGACTCATTGGCTTTTTAGAGATCTTATTCATAGTGGATTGGCCTTTGGTGCTGAACGGTGGCTTGCAACTCTTCAGCGGATGTCTGAAAGGTTTGCCTGTTTAATGGTTACTGGTAGTTCCAGTCAGGATCTCGGCGGAGGTAGTCGACTTTGAACTTTTACAATCACCACTACTTAATCTTATTTTGTTACTGTCTCCCAACGGATTGTTTTATACTCTCAGTAATTCCATCACCAGAGGGAAAAAGAAGCATGATGAAACTAGCACAGCGGATGGTGAACAATTTCTGTGCTAGTATCAGCACATCTCATGGGCAGCGGTGGACCACTCTTTCTGGGATGAATGAGGTCGGTGTTCGTGTCACGGTGCATAAAAGCATGGATCCAGGCCAGCCTAATGGCGTGGTTCTTAGTGCAGCTACAACCATATGGCTCCCAGTTGCTCCTCAGACCATCTTTAACTTCTTTAAGAATGACCGAACCAGATCTCAGGTATTTCATTCGTTATTCAAAATTTCACAGATTGGTCAAACAGTTAATTATGATGACAATGGCTTACATTTTAATTAATGGTGTGTATCAGTGGGATGTTCTATCGGATGGCAATCCGGTTCAAGAAGTTGCTCATATAACCAACGGATCCCATCCAGGGAACTGCATATCTGTTCTCAGAGTGAGACTTGTGTTATTTTGTTGTTGTTGTTGTTGTTGTCGTCCTGATAGGTTTAAATTTTAATGATGGAGTAAATTGGAGGTTGTATTTAATTAATTTTGTTTGAATATTAGGCTTTGAATACGAGTCAAAACAACATGTTGATTCTCCAAGAGAGTTGCATAGACTCATCTGGGTCAGTTGTTGTGTACTGCCCTGTAGATCTACCAGCGATGAATGTTGCAATGAGTGGGGAGGACCCATCAAGTATTCCTTTACTGCCCTCAGGATTCACGATTTTACCAGACGGCCGACGGGACCAAGGAGAGGGAGCATCGAGCAGCTCGGACGTGCACAGCAGGTCGGGGGGCTCGCTGGTGACGGTGGCGTTTCAGATACTAGTGAGCAGCTTGCCATCAGGGAAGCTGAATTTGGAGTCAGTGACAACTGTTAATAACCTTATCAGCACCACTGTCCACCAAATCAAGACAGCCTTAAATTGTCATAGCTCTTGAGGTAATGAGGATCGAGGAAGGGAAGAGTCGCTGTGTTCTTTCTTTAGTTTTTGGTTTTTGGAGCTCTGCTACACAATTGTTTAGGTCCCATTTTACAGCCAGAATTGTTGTTGTTGTTGTTAATTGGTTTTGTTTAGTTTTAGTTTTGGGGGAACTCTTCATGTTCAAATATCTCAACTTCAGAGTCCACTAAGAGAGTCAAGAACGCACCATACGTGTTTTCGGGTTAATTTTTGTCTGTCAGTTTGTCTCAGACTTTATTAATCATTCATTCTACCTCTGAACCAAACTTTGTATGGTTCGGGCATTGACTCTCAAATGGATACTTTACTTTTCTCAGCTTATCAGCATGTCTTCCTTTTCTCTCTCTCTCTCTCCATTGTGCATGTGAATGGTTCTCTTCTTGTTTTATGCTATGCTAGTCTGATTTTGAGTGACGTTCCGTTACCACGATTAATCTTATGGGACAACTTGTTCCGCCTGATCCTACTATATTTAGTTGTCAAAAAAAAATCGTAGGATATTAAATTTTAAGTAGGTGACTACCATAGTTTAAACTCATTTACTCTAAGTAATTTATTATTCCTGAGACTCTTATTGACCACTAGGCCAACTCATGATAGTTATGTTGAGAGTGCATTTTAGGGGTGACCGTCGATCGGCCGGTATCGGTTTTGGAAAAAAATTGACACCGAAAATTGACTAGTTGGCTTAGTCAGCTTCCTCTAAATGAAAAACGACTATTTTTTGTGGAGAAAATTGTCGAACGACCGACTTGTTTGCCAATCGGTCGATTTTTAGATTTGTCAGGCGAGGCCCGAGATGGAGAGGAAAACAACGTCTGTTGTGTTCTGTGAATGTGAGGCATGGAGAATGAAGACGAAGATGAAGAGAAGAAGAGACTGAAGGCGTAGAAGATTTTGCGATTAGGGTGGAAGTCTGAACTATGAAGTATTTTAGGAAAAAATAATAACATATTAAATCGTCGGTCGATCGTTTTTTGACCGTCTGGTTGTGCCAACCAAATGATAGTCGCTTTTGAATTTGTCAAAATCGATTCTGATTGTCAGTGGCTAAAAACGGACCGAACGATTTTCGATTTGATGGTGTCCACTTCACGATGTTTTGAAAAAATGTTTGACTTTTGATGTGTTAGAGAAGTAAGAGATTGGTTTTTAACTGTCAATCATTTCAAAATATGATTGTGTGCTTTATGTGTCGAAATCAAACTTTATGGCTCATAATTAAGAAGAAGGGTTATTCTCAATAATGTGATTATTATTGATTTTTAAATTTGGGGTTTGTAGAAATATAGTTCGGAGAATGGCTCACCTTACTCTCTGACACATTTGAGGATGCAACAAAAATATAAATACAAAACAATAATTTATTATCCTTTGAGAGTTAGATGATGTGAAGAAGAGTGAGCAATAAGTTTCACTCAATAATTCACTTGATTGGCTATTTACTCAATGAATTATTTCTGTGTTGTTCTAATAATATAATGCACATTGTTTATTCAATCTATATGAAGAAATCTAAAATAATGATAATAAAATAAATGAATGAAAATGAGTAGTCCCAAAAGAAATTAAATATAACCCAAACAAAAAATAAAATAGTAAATGCAAGGGGGAAGTGTGGTGTGGGACAGTGGAAGGGAGAAAGCTTATTAATTGTTCTTCCTATTACTACCATACTGCAATTAATGATGCAAATTCATTTGATATTAATACTAAACTCTTTTTTGGATAAAGAAATATACTAAGCTTTTCTTTTCTTCTTAATTTAAGTTCTTGAATTTTTTTTTTTTTTTTTTTTTTTTAGTATATTAGAGGTGGGATTTCGAACTACAGACCTCTTAGTCGTCAACACATACATATGTCAGCTAACTCATGCTCGCTTTGACAATTTTTAAAAACTTAAAATTACATTATTGAACTAATTTCTGGCTCGTTATTGCTACATATACTGTATACTGCATTGATTTCTTTTTCTAATTTAGCATGTATTTTCTAAACATTTTCTAAATACAAAAACATGAAAAAGCCAATAACTCTATTTTTTTTACTATATTTAGAAAATGAAAACAAATGGTTTTGAAACAATTTGGTATCAAATGTAATTCTTTTTTACTTCAAAAGATATCAAAAGGTGAGATGAATTTTTTTAAAAAACAGACAATTGTAATGAATGTATGCATTTGTTTAGGTTGTTGAACTAAAAAAAAAAAAAAGTTTGTGTATAAATATATAATGTTTTGTATATCTAATTTCAATAATTTGATTTTTTTTAGTTTAACTATATGGAGTGGGGAATTCAAACATCTAATTGTTTGGTGATCAATTATCTATATCTTAATCCAATGAGTTATGCTCACTCCTAAAAATGACTGCAACAATAAATTTGTTTTTTTGGGAGGAAATCCTGTAAATACTCTGAAAACATAAGAGAAAGATCGAGCTTGACATGGTGTAACCACGACATGGTGTAACCACGTCACTCCGACGCTCAAGTTAGATTGCTCGATAAACTCAGTTCTAGTTAATGGTAATATTCAATAAGTCAGCTGTGTATACCTTTGACGGCGATCTACTGTCGTTTATATAACTCGCTCATTTTGTAACTGCCAATTGAGGCTATTATTATCATGATTAATCTTTCAACCGTTCAATTATTATTTGAGTCAATCAAGTGTTTCGGTTATACTCATCATTTACACTCAAGTGGTAAACTCATCAACTCCCATGACTTCGACCGTTGGGAATTTGTATCGATCCTCCTTTGTGTATTGTTTTGGAGTTGTAACGTTGAATGACTCCTCTTGATCATAACAACTTCGATTAACCAAACGACATGCGCTCTCATCGTTGTGCATCCTCAATGGTCGAGCCAGGGTCGGCCCAATACTCTTTCTTAAGTGGGTCGGCCAATGTGGTCGACCCACCTCCTAACTCGGCCGGTCCACTTAGGTCGTCTTTTGAGTTCCTCCTTAGTTGACCCACATGAGTCGGCGTCCTCAATGGTCGAGCCAGGGTCGGCCCAATACTCTTTCTTAAGTGGGTCGGCCAATGTGGTCGACCCACCTCCTAACTCGGCCGGTCCACTTAGGTCGTCTTTTGAGTTCCTCCTTAGTTGACCCACATGAGTCGGCGTCAAGGGCTCTTAAATAGGTCGACCATTGGCCGACCCTCCTCATAATGGGTTTCGGCCCAACGGGCCTCGAGTTTACCTCATGGGCTTCGGGCTCCCATCACAGGCCGTCTTCTCTCGGGCTTCTTAATTTTCACAATTTTTTAGCTCGGGCCAAGATGACTCAACATAGTCATAACACTCATGTTGACACTAATTTAATCTAATCTGTCATCGAAGGCATTTATGATATTTTTCTTCAAAGGCATATCCATGACATTTAAAAAAAAAAATTAAGAAAAGATTAAAGAAGATATTAAATAGATCATTTAATTGAATATTAATTGCACGACACAGTTAAGGAACCTTTCCATAATTATTGAACCACTTTGCTTCAAAAGAAAGGAAGAGGAAGACCGATTTTTCTTTTGGAGGGCCAAAAATCAAATTATATATATATATAATTTAATTTATTGGGGGAGAAAAATTCAAATCTCACTTTATCCTTCATGATCATGCCTATATGATTGAAGTTGATGTATTAATCCATTGAAACTTAATACCAAAATTTATTTATCTTCTATTCTTAATATAGGAATAGGAACATTCTTTTTTTTTATAACATATGGGATGAAAGATTGAATCGTGACTTTTTAATCACTAGTCTATACAATATGTCGGTTGAGCCATGTTCATGTCAACTCAAAAACATTACTAAAAGTATCTTTAGAATACAATAGTTTCTAAAGAAATACAATTATTATTATTATTATTATTATTATTTTTTTTTATTTTTTTTTGTCAAAAAGAGAATATAATGGGCCTGGTCTTGGGCCTGACGAAGCCCACGTAGTTGTCTTAGGATGAAGCCCAAAAAATCTCAAAGTCAATCGTAGAAAAAGCCCATTCCGACGCCATGTCTGCAGTGGCGGAGACATTTGCATTGCAGTTAAACGGTGGGACTGGCTGGGAGCTCCCTTGGATAAGGCAGAAGAGGCACAGAGAACAAGGTCATCAGCCATGGCGTTCTCTGCAACTGCTAACAACTACTCTCTACTTTCTTCTTTTCTCTCCAGTAGTAACTCTCCGGCGACGCACAACAGAGCAAGACGGTTTTGCATTTCTGCCAAGCAATCCAACACCAGTTCGTTGCAGTACAGGAAACTCGGGGATTCTGACCTTCAAATTTCTGAAGTTACGCTTGGAACGGTATACATTTTCTTCCAATGCGCTTTTCCTTTCTAATTTGCTTCATGCTGTGTTTCTGAAATGAATCTAATCGTCTTCTCGGATGATCATATTGTTTAATGTGTACCTGAAGATGACCTTTGGGCAACAAAACACCGAGAAAGAAGCTCATGAACAACTGAGTTATGCTTATGATCGTGGAATCAATATTATAGATACTGCAGAGGCTGTGAGTTTTCTTATGACTCTTTTATAATCCTTCCAATTCCAATTCATTATTCTAATAGCATTATTTTTCATTTGGCAGTATCCAGTTCCGATGAAACAAGAGACGCAGGGAAGAACAGATATCTACATTGGTAACTGGCTCAAGTCTAAGCCCAGAGATAAGGTATGTGAATGATGGATTACTACTTCGCCTTAATTTGGATTTCTATGTCGCTGAAAGATTGAAGCTATTTCTCCTGTAGATTATTTTGGCAACAAAAGTCTGTGGTTACTCAGAGCGATCGTCTTATTTGCGTGAAAATGCGAAAGTTTTACGGGTTGATCGTTATAATATTAGAGAAAGTGTAGAGAAAAGTCTCAAGCGGCTGAACACTGACTACATTGACTTACTGCAAATTCATTGGTGAGTTTATAGATTTTTATTTATTGATTTCTTAACTTGGTAGAAAGTAGTAATGAATATATACATAAGTGTTTTCTATGATGTTCTGCTTGAAGCATGTTCGGAGAACATCATTTCCTCCACATTAGTTTTACCAATTAAACTTGTGAGAACCGCTAAATTTGTCATGGAGAGCAACTTAAAATACTACTATCTGGTGTATTTTTTAGGAGTGAACAGCCAATGCAGCTCAATTTGCTATCCAAATTGATTTTTCTGTTTGAAGGGAAATGAAACTGTTGGTTTTTTTGGCAGTTCATGAAATTGACTGGCTCATGGGTCATTGAGAGCATTTTTAACCAAAACTGAGCTTTAGAAATGGAAATCCAAGTGTCTCTGCTTGCACCAAAAACAATGGAAATTCAAGGGCTGCGGGGTAGGGGTAGGGCCAGGGGCGGGCTCTTCTTTTTTCTGGAAAACTAGAACTAAATCCTCAATTTTTGTTTCAACTGTCATTTTCTCCTTTTCGCGCACCTTTTAAGTAACCAAATGGTTATGCACATTAATAATTTTCATGAATACCTGACAAGTTCAATCTCTTTTACTTTAATGCTTACTTGTTGTGATCAAATATCTGATAATTTGTATTAACTTGTCTTTCTTTCTTTCAATCTCATACGAATACTTGCATCTTGTATTGCATTTTTTCCCCTTGCTGTATCTTAGTATGTGTTTGGTTTCAATTCAGGCCAGACCGTTATGCGCCAATATTTGCTGATTTTTTGTATGATTCTTCAAAATGGAGGCCAAGTGTGCCTTTTGTAGAACAACTGAAGGCATTTCAGGAACTTATTGAAGAAGGAAAGGTGGTTCCTATTTGAATAAGTTTGGAATACATCATGTCTTGATTTTTTTAAAGCTAAGGTAGGAATCAGTTTACTGAAGAGTTACATCGTTCAAACTGCATGTAACTGGAATATTCACTATGAAATGCATCTTTGCTTTGTCTGAAATAGAATCTCATGGCTAGTGAAATAATATCATTTGGTTGATCGAGGAATTATGAATATGTAAAATTGCAAATAGATTAACGTTTATTCCAATGTTTTGGTTGTTTATGGTTCTTTTGCTTCACTCTAGTTGATATGTGATTTTGAATTTATTCAGATACGCTACATTGGTGTTTCAAATGAAACTTCATATGGAGTGATGGAATTTGTTCACACAGCAAAAATTGAAGGATTGCCAAAGATCGTTAGTATCCAAAATAATTACAGTCTTACTAACAGATGCCGCTTTGAAGGTGAATTATCTTTTGATACATTTTTGTCAGTTTTAGAGAAAATCCTTGGTCTTTTTAACATTTGATGCTGGCTGACCCTCTCGATGTGTTTTTACTGGAATTAGTAGAGCTTTTAGATTTCTACATCTTCCACCTTCCAGCAAAAATATAATTGTCATCAGATACCACCACCGTGCCAACTCAGTGTTCTATGCGAGGTCTTGATAGTTGAAAAATATGCTATCACCATTAGTGGGTGGATTCCTAATAAGCTTTGTATTTCTATTTTCTAGTTCATTCAAAATCGGTTTTAAGGATCTGGCACACAAATATTATGTAGATCAACGATCATGGGTTGACCTAGTGGTCAATAAGGACCTTGAAAATAATAAATGGTTTAGAGGAAATGAGTTCAAACAAGTTTTCTTGACAACAAAATGTAGTTGGGTCAGTCAATTGTCCTGTGAAGTCGAGGTGCGCGTAAGCTGACCTAGACACTCACAAATATTAACTATCAACCTTGTGCAGTGAAATATGATCAATTGGGCTTCGTGGTTTTTGATTCAGCATATATATATTTGCAGTAAGAATTTAAAATGCCTTAAATAACGAGTGTGATAACTGGAAGCATGATTAATTGACGTTACTTTTAGTATTTGTTCATTTGTAATAGAAATACCATCCACTTGTTATTGCAGTGGATCTTGTTGAGGTTTGTCATCCAAATAACTACAATATTGGGTTGCTTGGTTATTCTCCTTTGGGTGGTGGAACGCTGAGTGGCAAATACTTGGATGTTAATTATCAAGATTCAGGAAAAGGAAGGCTGAACCTCTTCCCTGGCTTCATGGATAGATACAATAAATCTATTGCTAAGGTTTGTTCCCTCCCTCCTGTTCCGCTGGATGATTAGACAAGAGAATGGAATAGTAACTTCAAATGTTTGGAACGTGTTGATGTCTTCTTTTTACTTTTGAGTTCACTCATGCCATTTCTTTGACAGAATATGAACTAACTTTACCCGCCCAATCTTACTGTCGCTTTTAATTTATTGCCAGTAATCTAAATGCTCGCCATCTTAGGACGTTTGATAACTTTTTGGTTTTTGAAAATTGTGTTTTTTCAAATTTTTTTATAATGGTTTTCATCTTAGAAAACATTTAAATTCTTAGCCAAATTCCAAAAACATAAACAAGTTTTTAAAAACTTGACTTGAATTTTGAAAATATTAGTAAAAAATAGATAACAAAATAAGAAAATCATAGATGGAAGTAATGTTTATAAGCTTAATTGTCAAGAATAAAAAATGAAAAACCAAATGGTTATGAAAACGGAGGTTAGCATTGACACATGTATATCTTATCTTATGTATGATTTCTGTTGCTGATTTGATGATGCAAACCATGCTATTATCATAATTCATAACTTAAAGAGCATGAATCCCGAATGAACTATTCCCAGAAAATAAAAATAAAATTATAGGCTAACATTTTGTGTATTTCAGGAAGTAACAGCTCAATACGTCCGGTTGGCGAAAAAGTACGGCCTAAGTCCAGTAGAGCTTGCGCTTGGGTTTGCTCGAGACCGTCCATTTATGACGAGTTCAATAATCGGTGCAACATCCATGGATCAGCTGAGAGAAGACCTCGATGCTTTCACGATGACCGAGCGACCGTTGCCGGCAGAAGTGATGGCTGACATTGATGCTATTTTCCAAAGATTCAAAGATCCAGCTATTTAGGACTGGACTACTGCTCGTTGTTCTGGTGAATGAATGCCTTTTCACATTCAATTATGCATTACATTAAATATGATAACTCATTTGGTTCATTCAATTTAGTTTGGCTCCATTTCATTTATGCTTCGTGATTAGGATAAATTTCAGGAATTTACAAACATACTTCATGAATGTAAATGAAAAATGAGATATCAGAGGTAGATATCGGTATTTCAATTTTGGTCTAAAAACTGTCATTTGGGTAATTTTTTGATGACTACATTTTCCACTTTCTTTTTTCAATGTTGGTTTAGGAGCTTCATTAACCTACAACCACATAGTTTTATGACCAAAATTCGTTACAAAAACACCTTAAAACTCATTCCCTAAATCGTAAATTTCTAAAATTCGAAATGAGTACTTTTCGAGCACATGACTACATGCTTTAACACCTTAAAACTCATTTCCTAAATCGTAAATTTCTAAAACCCGAAAAGAGTACTTTTCGAGAACATGGTTGAAAATCGTGAATAAGCTACATGCTTTGTCCAATAAAAATTGAGGAATGTGAATGTTGTATGAATATACACTATTTTCGTGAATTAAAAAAAGTCCAAAAATCGTTTACTATAGTCCTCCAATTTTGGTAAAATATGGTCATTTTGGTCATTTTTAATGAGTACATTTAACACTTTCTTTTTTCAGTGTTGGGTGTAGGAGCATCATTGACATATAGCCCCATAGCTTTAGGACCAAAATTTGTAAGAAAAACACCGTAAAACTCGTTCTCTAAACCTTAAATTTCCAAAACTCGAAAGGAGTAATTTTCAAGAACGTGGTTGAAAACTCGTTCCCTAAACCTTAAATTTTCAAAACTCGAAAGGAGTAATTTTCAAGAACGTGGTTGAAAACTCGTTCCCTAAACCTCAAATTTCCAAAACTCGAAATGAGTAATTTTCAAGAACGTGGTTGAAAATCGTGAATAAGCTACATGCTTTATCCAATAGAAAGTTATAGATAGTCCACTAATTTTGGTCTAAAAACGATCATTTTGGTCATTTTTTTTATGAGTACATTTTTCACTTCCTTTTTAAAATGTTTGGTTTATGAGCTTCATTATCCTACAACCCATTAGCTTTAGAACCAAAATCCGTAAGAAAAACACCTTAAAGCTCGTTTCCTAAACCTTAAATTTCCAAAACCGGTAAGGAGTAATTTTCAGGTACTTGGTTGAAAACAGTGAATAAGCTACCTGTTGGTCCAATAGAAAGTGAAGAATGTTATTTTTTTTTTTTTTTTTTTTTTTTTATGAATATACACTTTTTTTCGTGAATTTAAAAAAAGTCAAAAAATTGTTTACTATAGTCCACTATTTTTGGTCTAAAAACGGTCATTTTGGTCATTTTTTTATGAGTATGTTTTTCACTTCCTTTTTTCAATGTTGGGTTTATGAGCTTCATTAACGTTCAACCCTATAGCTTTAGGACCAAAGTCCGTCAGAAAAACACCTCGTTTCCTAAACCTTAAATTTCCAAAACACGAAAGGAGTAATTTTTCAGGCACGTGGTTGAAAATCGTGAATAAGCTACATGCTTGGTCCAATAGAAAGTGAGGAATGTTTTTTTTTTTTTTTTTTTATCAATATACATTTCTTTTCGTGATTTTAAAAAAGTCAAAAAATCGTTTACTATAATCCACTAATTTTGGTCTAAAAACGATCATTTTGATCATTTTTTATGAGTACATTTTCACTTTCTTTTTTCAATGCTGGGTTTAGGAGCTTCATTAACCTACAACCCCATAGCTTTATGATCAAAATCCGTAAGAAAAATACCTTAAAACTCGTTTCCTAAACCTTAAATTTCAAAAACCCGAAAGGAGTAATTTTTAGGCGCGTGGTTGAAAATCGTGAATAAGCTACATGCTTGGTCCAATAGAAAGTGAGTAATGTTATTATTTATTTTTTTTTTTTATGAAGATACACTTTTTTCGTGAATTTTAAAAAAGTCAAAAAATTGTTTACTAGTCTACTAATTTTGGTCTAAAAATGGTCATTTTGGTCATTTTTTTATGAGTAAATTTTTCACTTTATTTTTTCAATGTTGGGTTTACTCACTTCATTAACCTATAACCCCATAACTTTATGACCAAAATCTTTAAGAAAAACACCTTAAAATTCGTTTCCTAAACCTTAAATTTCCAAAACTCGAAAGGTGTAATTTTCAAGCACTTAGTTGAAAACCGTGAATAAACTACATGCTTGGTCCAATAGAAAGTGAAAAATGTTTTTTTGTTTTTATGAATATACATTTTTTTTTCGTGAATTTAAAAAAAGTAAAAAAATCGTTTACTATAAGTCCACTATTTTTTGTCTAAACACTGTTATTTTGGTCATTTTTTTATGAGTACGTTTTTCACTTTCTTTTTTCAATGTTGAGTTTAGGAGTTTCATCAACCTACAACTCCATAGCTTTTGGACTAAAATCCGTAAGAAAAACACTTTAAAACTCGTTTCCTAAATTGGAAATTTTAAAAAATCGAAAGAACTAATTTTCAAGCACGTTGTTGAAAACAGTGAATATGCTACATGCTTGGTCCAATAGAAAGTGAGAAATATTAATTTTTTTTGTATGAATATACAATTTTTTTTTTAGTGAATTTAAAAAAAAATCAAAAAATGGTTAACTATAGCCCACGAATTTTGGTCGGTCATTTGAGTTATTTTTTCATGAGTACATTTTTCACTTTCTTTTTTTAATGTTGGGTTTAGGAGCTTCATTAATCTACAATCCATAGCTTTATGATCAAAATTTATAAGAAAATACCTTAAAATTCGTTTCCTAAACCGAAAAATGAGTAATTGTTAGACACATAGTTGAAAACAAGGAATAAACTACATGTTTAATCGAATTGGAAGTGAGAAATGTTAGTAAATCAAATTTTCATTAGTTAATTTAATACTTTTTTGAAACCAGAAGAATTTTTTTTTATAGGAAGAAAAGAAAAAGGAAGTTTAGGATAAAGGTTGTGCTGTAACATGGGGATTTGGAGAAGACCGACATGATTTATTATCTAGATGCAACTTGCAAGACGACAAGCAGGAATCGTTTTCCATATGATTTGACCTTACCTCACTTGTGTCACTATTTCCACACATTTCTATAAATCTACTTATATTCAAT
This sequence comes from Herpetospermum pedunculosum, assembly GCA_028017165.1. Lineage (NCBI taxonomy): Eukaryota > Viridiplantae > Streptophyta > Magnoliopsida > Cucurbitales > Cucurbitaceae > Herpetospermum > Herpetospermum pedunculosum. The sequence continues at coordinate 70,019,175 of CM051528.1, forward strand.
TCAATTTTACATACAAATTTCAGTCTCCTGCCACACCATTTCCTTTCCCCTTGACATCTGTCAATCCCATCTTTTCTAACAATAATGCCTTCATTTATACAATTCCTTTTCTTTTCAATTTTTTTTTATTCAATTTTTTTTCAATTACTCCTTTCTTTATCTTTCGATCTCTAATCACTAGTTCCTATATCATGTCGGTTGAGTCATGTTCATGTTATCATCTGTATATATAAACTGTAACGAATAAGATGTAAAATGGTATTAATACGAACATAGTTTAACCAGAATAAAACACGTCGATTCGAACAAGAATATAGTTTAACTGACCTAAAAAAAGTTGCACAAGCGTTATGAATAGTGTTCACTCTGTGGATTGTGAAGCATCTTTGAAAATTAGGAAGGTGGTGGGACCCGATGCCGACGTACAGTTTCTCGACGTGTCTTTGGGTTGCTTGAAGTGAGGATGCAGTTTAGTTATGTTGAATTTATATATCACATCCTCCTCTGTTTCTTCTCTGCATCAAATTCAAATATGGTTTTGGCGACAGTTTCAGACTCGGGAGACTCTGTGAACTGCACTTTTGGTTCAAGATATCTGCGCTCTTCTCCCCCCAAGTAGGCTGTTTCCAAATTTGCTTCTGCTTAACTTGTCGAATCAATCCAAATCGCTCAAAATCGATTTTAATTTTCAGGTTCAAACTGGGGGAGAATTCCATTCCCAAGGACGCAGCGTACCAGATCATACACGATGAGTTGATGCTGGACGGAACGCCGAGGCTGAACTTGGCTTCATTTGTTACCACGTGGATGGAGCCTGAGTGCGATAATCTTATCATGGCTTCTCTCAACAAGAACTATGTCGATATGGATGAGTACCCTGTCACCACTGACCTACAAGTATTTTTCCGATTGTGTTAATTTCATTCCAATCATCACGATTTAATTGGACTTGGAAATTAATTTGTGTGTGTGCGTTTTGCTTGCTGCAGAATCGATGTGTGAATATAATAGCTCGGCTGTTTCATGCCCCGATCGGAGAAGAAGAAGCTGCAGTTGGTGTGGGGACTGTGGGATCGTCGGAGGCGATCATGTTGGCGGGCCTTGCGTTTAAGAGGAAATGGCAGCATAAAAGAAAATCTCAAGGCAAACCCTTTGATAACCCCAACATAGTCACTGGTGCTAATGTTCAGGTTAATTACTTGCTTTTAATCTTTTTTGCTTTGGGAGTAGACAACTTTGATCTTTTACGTTTCATTGCTTTTACCTTAAATTACAGGTTTAGTCCATGGAAGTTTCGGGTCTTGTCTATTTGGTCCATGAACTTTAAAAAATTTGAGTTTATTTCTATTTGGTAACTTTCAAAAGTTTATAATGTAACTTCTTAATTTCGTATCGAATAGATCATTGAACTTAAAAATGTCTAATATGGTTGCTGAACTTATGACTAATGAAATTTTGAACTTTTAATTTTGTGCTATTAGAACACTTTGAAAATTCAGGGACCAAACACTAAAGTTCGACCCAAATAGACACAAACCTGAAATTTAATTATGAAAGTTTAGGACTAAACTTCTGATTTAACCTTGCTTTTGTCTGAAAAATGTGTATCCATTGAGAGGATTTTGGAGAAGTGTTTTTGGTCATTGTTAGTTTCATAATCATGAAAGAGCTTAGTATGTGTGTTAGGTGTGCTGGGAGAAGTTTGCAAGGTACTTTGAGGTTGAGCTAAAGGAGGTGAAGCTTTCTGAAGGATTTTATGTGATGGACCCTGTGAAGGCTGTTGAGCTTGTGGATGAGAATACTATTTGTGTTGCAGCGATTTTGGGGTCCACCCTGACAGGAGAGTTTGAGGATGTAAAACTCCTTAACGAGCTCCTCTCTAAGAAGAATGAGGAAACAGGTTGGGACACTCCAATTCATGTTGATGCAGCCAGTGGAGGGTTCATAGCCCCGTTCCTTAATCCCGATCTCGACTGGGATTTTCGGTTGCCTTTAGTGAAGAGTATCAATGTCAGTGGCCACAAGTATGGGCTTGTCTACCCTGGTGTGGGATGGGTTGTTTGGAGGAGTAAAGAGGATCTGCCTGATGAGCTCGTGTTCCACATTAACTATCTTGGTTCTGATCAACCCACCTTCACTCTTAACTTCTCGAAAGGTACTAACTCATCGCTTTCTGAACCCGGAAAGAGAGATTATGCTTCATATTTGAATGAATACGAAGGTTCTAGTCATTTATGCTGATTTCTTTTGGCAGGTTCTAGTCAAATCATTGCTCAGTATTATCAATTTATACGACTTGGCTTCGAGGTAAATACAAAGTTCGAACAAACATTCCTTTTAAGAAATTTATGCACGATCTGCTAGTGTGTCTGCTAATAGCAGCCATAAAGCCCTATAGTACTTGACTTGAATTTGGTACATTTTATTAGTGAAATATTCTTGAATGAAGTGCTAAGGAAACCACTTGTTTTGAATTTGGTATCCCATTTGGCAGAGTCCATTAGATTATATATGATGTTTGTGTTGATACTTGTGTGAATTTGGTGGAAACAAAGGGATACAAAAACGTGATGGAGAACTGCCAGGAGAATGCAAGAATGCTGAGAGAGGGAATAGAGAAGATGGGAAGGTTTGAGGTTGTTTCCAAGGATGTTGGAGTGCCACTGGTAGCCTTCACTCTCAAAGACAGCAGCAAGCACACCGTGTTCGAGATATCGGAGAACCTGAGGAGGTTTGGATGGATCGTGCCAGCTTACACGATGCCAGCGAATGCACAGCACATCGCGGTGCTGCGAGTGGTGATCAGGGAGGACTTCAGCCGGAGTTTGGCGGAGAGACTGATCTCGGACATCGAGAAAGTCCTAAAGGAAGTGGACACAATGCCAATTCGGGTGTCTGTGAAAGCAGCAGAAGTGAAGGCTAGTGTTGAAGATGGTGGGAGAGTTATAAAGCATCATCTGAAGAAGAGTGAACGGGAGATTGAGGAGGAAATAACTGCATATTGGAAGCGGCTTGTGGATGGCAAGAGAACTGGTGCCTGCTAGTGCTTTGTAATTAAATAAACTCTGCTTCTTGATTTCTCTTCAGCTTTTTATCTTTCTGGTGAAGTCATCAGTGTTTGTACTGATGATGTTGTGATAATCAATGAATAAAAGATTTCAAAATCAGATCCTGCCAATCTCTACTTTCTTACCAGTCCAATGCAGTTTGTTTTCCACCTCCCCTATTATATGAAATGAAAAACGTTTAAAAAATATCCCTAAACTTTAAATTCGTAATTCTAACTTGTACTTATACACATAAAAACAATTAAAGGTAGAAGTAGGCTTGAGATGTTAAAATAAAAAAATTATGAAAACATAGATAAATCTGATCGATTTTGTCCTAGTTTTTAACCGATAAAATAGGATTTTAATTATTACACTCAAGGCTCTATGGTTTCATGTTTTTCACGTAAGTTAGAATTTAAACTTTAATTTAAACTTAAACGTTCCAGAGTATTTTTTAAACTTTTGAAAATTTGGAATATTTTTAAATTAGAGTTGTTTTTGAAATGTTTTTCTAATTCAAAATGTATTTTTTGAAACTTTTGAAAAAAAGTAAATAGATATATTAATGTATAAATAAAATAAAAACGAATAAAAGAGAGGGAAAACCTAACTTCTTTCTTCTGTTTTCCACGGTATTTCTTCTTCGTCTTCACGTCGTCTCTTCCTACGTTTCAGCAGCTCAGTGTCGTCGGCGCCTCTCCCGTTCACTACTGCCGCCGCCGTCGTCTTTCTTCCTCTCGTGCCGTCGCAGCCTCCCTCCTAGCGGTGTTGCCTTGATTTTATACTCACGTGTTGTTACTGGTATTCTCCCAATTTCCATCTATGTCTTCTTCACACTTGAAAAACACAAAGTAGCACTCGTCTATAATGAAAGAATGGAGGATTTTGTTTGTTTGTTTGTTTTTTTTTTTTTGTTTTTTTTTTTTTTTTTTTAAATAACAATAGCCGAATAGTAACGAGAAAAAAGCAGCATTGCGGCAAATTGGGACGTGGTTTGTGTTGAACATTGAATTTTTCTCCCTCAATTAACCGATACAATAACCAATGATAGTTTGAATTTATGGAAATAAGAGCATGAATCCATACATATTTTTGATTGGAATACGATAACCAATGATAGTTTGAATTTATGGAAATAAGAGCATGAATCCATACATATTTTTGATTGGAATATGAATCAATCACTGTGTGAAGTTCAAACCTGATTAAAAACATGACTTCCGAATCCGCAGATGCCGCATTGAAGAATAGATATGGATACATTGACCCTGGGGATAAAGAGAAAGGCAGTGAGGAAAAAGGTTGAATATAGAGGTTGCAACATCAAACTAGATGCTATCGATGAGATTGTTTCCTTTGCCTCTAACTTCCATGGCTGCGAAGAAGACAGTGCTATAGATCTTGTTCTCGATCAGCTCCATGGCGAATCCTGTACTACTCTATCTCCTTTTTCTTTCATACCGCAATTATATCATCTTCTCTGCATTTCACTTCATCCTTCTCATGGACAATTTCTTCAATTTTGCTGCCGTGGCAGTGCAATCTTCGATAATAGACAAGAATGCGGTGGATCGGGTTGTCAGCGAACTACTTGCAGCTGATGATAAAACTCCCGATACCGTTACTAGTACATCCGCCCTTTGCATCATAGACGCATTTTATATCTCCAAGTTTCATTATGATTCCATCAAGAAGATCTTCCACCAGTATGTTTTTCCCCTTTTTAAATTTATACTGGTAATTGGTGAACGATTGAAGAAAGAAACACCAATTGGACTTCTGGAATAATTAGACGGGATAAGAGATGAAAATCACTGTAGAAAAGAGATACATAGTGAACTTGAACTGATAACTTATCGTCAGATTAAAACATTGATTTTCTCTGCAATTGAAACTACCTGCTGCTCTTGGATAACGTACTTTTTTTATTTTATTTTAGGCACACAGGAGACCTTCCAATTCATGGGGATGCTTCTGCTAAAGCTACTTTATATAGAGATAGGCTTCTCCTGCTTTCCCAAAGGCTCTCCCGGGATCAGCATTTCTCCAAACCCGCTTTTGACACTGGCATGTCTCATTTTGGAAGTTGTGAGGTACTCCGTTCCTCTCTTGACCCATGAACTAACCTTGTTACCCTATGCAATTGAACATGAGCATTTACAGTAATTTCTTTTGTGATGTGTTCCCCAGATTTCTCCCATTCAGTCTCTGGTGGGGAAAAGGGGGAGGAAATGGATCATGGGAGTGATCTCTCAGATGGAGGATGGTCACTTTTACTTGGAGGACCTTACTGCGTCTGTGGAAATTAATTTATCTAGTGCTATATCCTTTACACACGTCTTCTATAATTTGGAAAAATGTAAACTTGTTTGATCTTTGAAGATGACATTGAATGTGATTTTCATTAACAATCAGCACAAGATAACTACAGGTCTTTTTACAGAGAACACCATCGTTGTAGCAGAAGGAGAGATGCTCGTGGAGGGAATTTTTAAGGTTTGTGCCATGCGTTTGCCTTTTAAGTTTTGTATAAATAGCTGGTTTTTTTATTTTTATTTTTATTCTTCTTCTTCTGAGGGAACCTTTTTTCTTATAGACTTATGGTTTCGTTAGTTATGCTATTTCCCCTACTGGTCGTCCTTTGTTCTTTTTGCTAATATGTACCTTTTATGCTTGCGTTACGGTGTCTTTTCAATTCCTATCATGTTAAAATGCTTGGTTACTTAAAATAATATCTTTGCACATAATGCATATATCCTTTTCAACAAAAGCTTTGCAGTTATGGCACTTTTACTGTATAGGGGCTTTTCGTTCTCATAATGTAACTGAAAATAGCCTGAATTAAATTCCTTCCACACTCAAAATATTTTCTGAAATTTTTACATGCGTATGAGATGATCTTGATAGAATGCTCCGGGATGGATTTTAGTTCTGTTTTGTTCTGGCCAGAGCTTTGTCTCACTCAGTTATATTTCATGTAGTTCTCAATTGGTAAGTAACTAATACCACCTTGTGTTTAGATATTTCATATTTCGTTTGGTATCCAGAAGTTAAAGGGTTACATTGAGATATTTGAAATCTTTTATTTTTAACCATATTTTTGTTTCTTTGGGCAAATTCTGCCCACACTATTCTCTGAAGGTTGACATTTAAGAACAAAACAGTTGAGGGTGAAGATGCAACTGTCCTTCCTTTATCCAAAGGATATTTATTTCTCAAAGTTGGATTTGCATGGAATTTCATTCTTGTGGTTTACTTGCTAACAAACTTTTTGCAAGATGTCCAACACTTGTTTCATAGAAATATTTCAAATACTGTTCCATATTACTAATGTGCTTTTTTATCTTCTCTTTTTTTGTGCGTTTATTTTGTTAAGGTTATTACATGTGGATTTCCTCCATTAGAGGACAGGGACAAGTCTCTTAAATTGCTAGCGGGCCAGGACTTCTTTGGAGGAGGTGCTCTAACTAAAGAGGAGACTGTATCCCCTTTCTTTTGCGCTATGAAAATGATTTCTTAATATGCATTGGAATGAAGGGCTGTTGTTGACATTTTATTATACTTAATTTTGGCTATTAGAGGGCTGTAAAAACATACATCCAATGCTATCAACTTATTTCCCTTAATCATCTATAGCTTAGGCGTGCAGATCTGGAAAAGAGAGCTGTTAATGATATGTTCGTCATACTCTCTGACATTTGGTTGGATAGTGAAGAGGTGACGAATAACCTCTTTATATTTCAAGCGTATTGTGTCTGTGAAGTTTGGTTGCCTTAACAAAATTTGTTCATGTGGTAGGCCATGGGAAAACTGGAGACCATTCTTGATGGTTTTGAGAATGTGGATGTGGTTCCTTCCTTATTTGTTTTGATGGGCAATTTTTGTTCCCGTCCATGTAATCTTGCATTTAATTCTTTCTCAAGTCTCAGGTTAGTATTATCGCAATTGTTTTCTGCATATCAGCATTGACTGTTTTTGAAATTAGCTCAGAGCAATAATGAGTTAGCATGTGCAGACTACAATTTGGTAAGCTAGGAAAAATGATAGCAGCCCATCCACGATTAAATGAGCATAGCAAGTTTCTTTTTATTCCAGGTCCAGATGATGCAGGTTTGTGTTGTTATTTGTAAATAAGTTCCTCGCCTTCAGTTTAACTATGCATGAGTTTTTCTTAGTTTTGGTTCCAATTGAATTTATAGGTCCATCAACAGCTCTACCTAGGTGTGCTTTGCCAAAGTATTTAACCGAAGAGCTTCAGATGCACGTCCCAAATGCCATCTTCTTAAGTAACCCTTGCAGGTGAATTCTTCAATTGCCGACTTCTAAAGGCCTTAATGGTCTTCCTTGTCTTTAACTGTGCAGTATCATGCTCCTGAGGGGGTTCGCTTCTGCAGCTTACTTGAGAAAGGAATCTTTTTCCCCTTTGGGATAAGCAAACATAACTGTATTTAATAGTTTTAAATGTTAATGGTGTGGAATTAGTTATCCAGTTTTGTTAACTTGATCGAAATTAAGAGCAGAAAAACCAAATTCATTTATTAACAGGTATGAACGAAGCCTACGATGGACAAAATTTATGGTCCTTCAAAGTTTAAAGGAGCTTTTGGATTTTGAATTCATTAAAAAAAACAAAAAAAAAAAACAATTCCAGTGGAAATGATGTATTCTTTGGTTTATAGCGTGAGGCATATTTTTGAATGCAGGGTCAGGTTCCACACCCAGGAAATTGTATTTTTCCGGCAGGACCTACTATATAGAATGCGTCGTTCCTGTCTCATACCACCTTCTACAGAAGAAACAAGTGATCCTTTTGAGCATGTGATTTTTCTTCCTTTTATATATCTGTTATTTTGTCTTGTTATCCCTTGTATGTTAATTCTAGCCCTTTTGGGTATTTATACATGGAGGGACTCTAAGGTTTAATGATTCTATTGCAGCTTGTTGCTACCATAACTCAACAAAGTCATCTCTGCCCTCTTCCTCTGCTTATTCAACCAATTATCTGGAATTATGACCACAGTCTTCATCTTTACCCAACTCCTCATGTGGTACTTACCCATATCTCAATCTAGTGTTGTAAACGATCTACTTATCCATGCAAAGTTGTTAATACTTAATTTGAATTAATTAGTTTTTATTTAGTTATTTGTTTATTTTGTTGTAAAGCTATGAATAATCTCTTTAGAATTGTAATAGGAAGCTATTGATCATTATCGTAGAACGTTGTTCTTTTAGAGAGTTTCTCTCAACCTTAGGGATGAATTACCCTTGTTTGGCCATGGATCTGGTCTAATCTTAAATCCGCTGTGTCAGATGTCCTTTCTTTCCACATCAGGAGACAAGATGAACAGTCACTGCAGGTGGATTATATTGGTCTGTTGCGACTGAACTGATAGTTTCTTATTTGGCTTGTGCAGATAGTTCTGGCGGATAGAAGTAAGCAACAAGCATTCAAATACACAGGAATCACTTGCTTCAATCCTGGTTCCTTCACAAATGACAGCACTTTTGTGGCATATCGTCCTTGCAATCAAGAAGTTGAATTATCTTCCTTGTAAATCAAGGCAAAGTATAGTCCAGAAGATTCAAAGTGGGCACTCCTTTATTTGGTATAACAACTGAACTCATGTCAAATTTTGAAAGAGAGGCCTTATAGTAGTATCATTCTTTATTTTTATTTTATTTTTATATCTGTGAGTGTCAGGCCAGTTACATTGTGCAAACCAAGAATATGATTTATGTTCATTAAAAAGTCGAAACTTTCGAGTAGAATCAGTAATCTTTAGATGTATAGTTGTAAATGTGAGTAAAATATTCTTTTGTTTGCCGATTTTTAACGGTGTCAACAACTAACCTAAAAGTTCTCTGACATTATGGTTTGGTGACATGAATGATTTTTAGCGATCCTATGTATCTGTATGTTATGTTTGAGAAAATAATCCGTTCATCACATGTATGTTAAAATGTTACATGAAGAAGGAGACAAATGTTTTGAACATCCAACTTTGGCAAGTGTGCTTGCTCATACTTTTTGAGAGTTTGTGCAGGTAGTTTAGCTTGTATCTGTTTGATAGGACTTCTCAAATCTCAATTATTTTTTGGGTCGTCCTACACACATTCGCTTAGGATCTAAAAGAGGGGAGGGGGGAAGGGAAGGAGAGGAGGGGTTTGTTTTGTCATGAAAGAGGACTTTTGTAAACAATTTTTTCAAACAAAATTAATTCACAAAAATAGTGTATATTCATATAACATTTACCTTTCAAAAATTTTCTTTCATCAAACATGTATTTAATTCAAGGTTTTCAATCACGTGCTTGAAATATATTTTTTTTATTTTTTTCATTACACTACACCTTAGCATATCAAACAATTTTTTTTCTTCTGAATTTTATATATATGAATATATATATATATATTTTTGTTGAGTTCAAAGATGAAAATATCTGTCATTATATTTGTAAATTAGAGGTTTCAATATAGATATTAATGTTTAATGAATATCTTCGATATCTTTTATAAATAACCATCAAACATAAAAAAATATTATTTATTAATTTTAATATGAATCTAGATCTAATAACATGATCTATAGTTTAGTTTGGTTTGAAAGTAGAAATAACTTAATTATTAATTTAAATTTTTTTTTTTAAAAAATTGATTTACATAAATATCTATATTTTATGATATATCTATAAATATATATGTAAAATTGAAATATCGATATCAATATAGATATGGATATTTTCATCCTTGGTTGAATTAAAATTTATATTATATATAATAACACTGAGTCACTGATACGGCACACAAGTTAACAAATAATAAATTCCATTATTATCGACAAAATCTTTCTTTGTCCTTGAACTTTCCTAAAAAAAAAAAAAAAATAATAAAAAAAAATAAAAAAAAAATAAATTGTGAATGAAAAAGGAGAAAATCAAAGATTCTGTAATAAGTAATTCTGGTCGTAAAGCAATAGAAAAAGGATAATGTATGAAGGAGAAGAAAGTAGGAAGAAAATGTATTTTCTATTCATTATTGTGAAAGTCCACAAGGAACACTATTTATAAGATTTACCAAAGTAGATAAGGAAACAGGAGAAGAACATGGAGTATCTTATCTGTATGGACATCTATATAAATATTCACAACATCCCTCGCTTATTTAATTTTTATTTGAATTTGAATTTCACGTACACAATTGCAAACGATTTAAAAAATAAAGGAAAGCACACAATAGAATCTCTCGTGCGCTTAAAAGAAGAAAAAACCGGCAACGGCGGCCACAGCAGCGACGGCGGAGAAATCCACGGCGGAGGTACCGCTCTTGGGAGCTTCAGCGGGCACAGAGCCACCTCCTGCAGCGCCAGGTCCCCCGATTGGGGCTTCAACAGCGGCATCAGCAGCAGCGCCGGGAGCGGCTGCCCCGTCGGTGTTTCCGACCTTGTTCTTAAACCCTTCTCGCGGCGGCAACGACCGCGTCCGACAGAGACCGACGCGGTGCCATTACCCAGTCAGCATCAAGAATGGATGAATTGAGGAAAAAGGTACTACATAGTATATCAAAACAAAGTTGTTACAAAATCAACCTAGAAGCTCTCAACGAGATTGTTTCCTTTGCCTCTAACTTCCATAGCTGCGACGACGACGAGGAAAACAGCGTTATAGATCTTGTTATCCACAGTCTCCATGGCGAATCCTGTACTACTATATCTCCCTTTTCTTTCATACTGCAATTCAATTCAATTCACTTCACTTCATTCTCTCTCATGTACATTTTCTTCCTTGGCAGTGCAATTTTCGATAATAGACAAGGATGCGGTGGATCGGGTTATCAGCAATCTACTTGCAGCTGATGAAAAAACTCCCGAAACCATTACTAGTACATCCCCTCTTTGCTTCATAGACGCTTTTTATATCACCAAGTTTCCTTATGATCCCATCAAGAAGATCTTCCACATGTATTTTTCCCCCTTTTATATTTATCTGAGTAATTATATTGGTGAACAATTGAAGACAAAAAACCACCAATTTGACGGGATAAGAGATGGAACTCACTGCATAAAAGAGAAACATAGTGGACTTGAACTGATAAAAATATTGTTTTTCTATGCATTTGAAACTACCTGCTTTCTATTTTATTTCAGGCACACAGGAGACCTTCCAATTCATGGGGCTGCTTCTGCTAAAGCTGCTTTATATAGAGATAGGTTTCTCCTCCTTTCCCAAAGGATCTCCCGGAATCAGCATTTCTCCAAACCCGCCTTTGACACTGCCATGTCTCATTTTGGAAGTTGTGAGGTACTCCGTTTCTCTTGACCCATGAACTAACCTTGTTACACTATGCTATTGAACACGAGCATTTACAGTAATTTCTTTTGTGATATGTTCCTCAGATTTCTCCTATTCAGTCTCTGGTGGGGCAAACGGGGAGGAAATGGGTCATGGGAGTGATCTCTCAGATGGAGGATGGTCACTTTTACTTGGAGGACCTTACTGCGTCTGTGGAAATTAATTTATCTAGTGCTATATCCTTTACACACATCTTCTATAATTTGGAAAAATGTAAACTCGTTTGATCTTTGAAGATGACATTGAATGTGATTTTCATTAACAATCAGCACAAGATAACTACAGGTCTATTTACAGAGAACACCATCGTTGTAGCCGAAGGAGAGATGCTCGTGGAGGGAATTTTTAAGGTTTGTGCCACGCGTTTGCCTTTAAGTTCTGTATAAATAGCTGGTTGGAGTTTTCCCCCAATGTTCTATTAAGCGTTTTTTTTGGAGAGAACTTGCTTTTCTTATAGACTGATGGTATCGTTAGTTATGCTATTTTCTCTACTGGCCGTCCTTTGTTCTTCTTGCCAATATGTACTTTTCATGCCTGCTTTACGGTGTCTTTACAATTTCTATTATTATATATTTTTTTAGATAAGGTACCAGGCTTTCATTGAGAAAAAATGAAAGAATACATGGACATACAAAAACAACCCAAAAGAAGAGGGAACCTCATTAAAGGAAGGGGCTCCAATCAAGCATAATAATGTTCAACAAATAATTACAAAACAACCGCATCACCGACGCCCTAAGAGAAACATGGAATTTAGCAAGGGACCAAACAACACAAGAGAAACATATAATTACTGTATATGGGCCTTTTTTTGGTATATGGGCCTTTTTTTTTTCTCATAATGTAACTTAAAATAGCCTGAATTAAATTCCTTCCACACTCAAAATATTTTCCGAAGTTTTTACATGCTTATGAGATGATCTTCATAGAATGCTACGGGATGGATTTTAGTTCTGTTTGGTTCTGGCCAGAGTTTTGTCTCACTCAATTATATTCCATGTAGTTCTTAATTGGCAAGTAACTAATACCACCTTGTGTTTAGATATTTAATATTGTTTGGTATGCAGAAGTTAAAGGTTCAATCCTTGGTGGCCACCTACCTAGGAATTAATTTCCTACGGGTTTCCTTGGCAGCCAAATGTTGTAGGGTCAGGCGGTCTGTCCCGTGAGAATAGTCGAGGTGCGCGTAAGCTGGCCCGGACACTCACGGATATCAAAAAAAAAAAAAAAAAAATATTGTTTGGTATGCAGAAGTTAAAGGTTACTTTGAGAGAGTTGAAATCTTTTATTTTTAACCACATTTTTGTTTCTTTGGGAAAATTCTGCCCACACTCTTCTCTGAAGAATGGCATTTAAGAACAAAATTGTTGAGGGTGAAGAGGCATCTGTCCTTCCTTTATCCAAAGGATATGTACTTCTCAAAGTTGGATTTGCGTGGAATTTCATTCTTGGGGTTTGTTTTCTTATTTGCTAGCAAGCACAAGGATGCCTGCTCAAAAACTTTGCAAGATTTCCAACACTTGTTTCATAAAAATATTTCAAATACTGTTCTTCATATTACTAATGTGCTTTTTTTCTTCTCTTTTTTTGTACCTCTATTTTGTTAAGGTTATTACATGTGGATTTCCTCCATTAGAGGACAGGGACAAGTCTCTTAAATTGCTAGCAGGCCAGGAATTCTTTGGAGGTGGTGCTCTAACTAAAGAGGAGACTGTATCCCCTTTCTTTTGAGCTATGAAAAGGATTTCTTAATATGCATTGGAATGAAGGGTTGTTGACATTTTATTATACTGAATTTTGGCTATTAGAGGGATGTACAAACATACATCCAATGCCAATTTGTTTCCCTTAATGATCAATAGCTCAGGCGTGCAGATCTGGAAAAGAGAGCCGTTAATGATATGTTCGTCATACTCTCTGACATTTGGTTGGATAGTGAAGAGGTGAGGAATAACCTCTTTATATTTAAAGTGTATTGTGTCTGTGAAGTTTGGTTGCCTTAACAAAATTTGTTCATGTGGTAGGCCATGGGAAAACTGGAGACCATTCTTGATGGTTTTGAGAATGTGGATGTGGTTCCTTCCTTATTTGTTTTGATGGGGAATTTTTGTTCCCGGCCATGTAATCTTGCATTTAATTCTTTCTCAAGTCTCAGGTTAGTATTATCGCAATTGTTTTCTGCATATCAGCATTGGCTGTTTTTGAAATGAGGTCAGAGCAATAATGAGTTAGCATGTGCAGACTACAATTTGGTAAGCTAGGAAAAATGATAGCAGCCCATCCACGATTAAATGAGCATTGCAAGTTTCTTTTTATTCCAGGTCCAGATGATGCAGGTTTGTGTTGTTATTTGTAAATAAGTTCCTCGCCTTCAGTTTAACTATGCATGAGTTTTTCTTAGTTTTTGTTCCAATTGAATTTATAGGTCCATCAACAGCTCTACCTAGGTGTGCTTTGCCAAAGTACTTAACCGAAGAGCTTCAGATGCACGTCCCAAATGCCATCTTCTTAAGTAACCCTTGCAGGTGAATTATTCAATTGCTGACTTCTAAATGCCTTAATGGTCTTCCTAGTCTTTAACTGTGCAGTATCATGCTCCTGAGGGGTTTCGCTTCTGCAGCTTACTTGAGAAAGGAATCTTTTCCCCGTTTGGGATAAGCAAACATAACTGTATTTAATAGATTTAAATGTTAATGGTGTGGATTTTGTTATCCAGTTTTGTTTACTTCATTGAAATTAAAAAGCAGAAAAACAAAGTTATTTTATTAACAGGTATGAACGAAGCCCATGATGGATAATGGTTATATTTTTGAATGCAGGGTCAGGTTTTACACCCAGGAGATTGTATTTTTCCGACAGGACCTACTTTATAGAATGCGTCGTGCCTGTCTCATACCACCTTCTACTGAAGAAACAAGTGATCCGTTTGAGCATGTGATTTTTCTTCCTTTTATATATCTGTTATTTTGTATTGTTATCCCTTGTATTAATTCTAGCCTATTTGGGCATTTATACATGGAGGGATCCTAAGGTTTAATGATTCTATTGCAGCTTGTTGCTACCATAACTCATCAAAGTCATCTCTGCCCTCTTCCTCTGCTTATTCAACCAATTATCTGGAATTATGACCACAGTCTTCATCTTTACCCAACTCCTCATGTGGTACTTAACTTACCCATATCTCAATCTAGTGTTTTAAACGATCTACTTATCCATGCAAAGTTGGGTGTCCTTTCTTTCCACATCTGTAGACAGATAATGAACACTCACTGCAGATGGATGATATTATTCTGCTGCGACTGAACCGATAATTTCTTATTTGGCTTGTGCAGATAGTTCTGGGGGATAGAAGTAAGCAACAAGTATTCCAACACACAGGAATCACTTGCTTCAATCCTGGTTCCTTCTCAAATGACAGCACTTTTGTTGCATATCGTCCTTGCAATCAAGAAGTTGAATTATCTTCCTTGTAAATCAAGGCAAAGTATAGGCCAGATTCAAGGCGGGCACTCCTTCATTTGGTATAACAACTGAACTCATGCCAAATTTTGAAATAGAGGCCTTATAGTAGTCTCATTTATTTATTTAATTTTTTCTTTTTATTATCGGTGGGTGTCTGGCCAGTTGCATTGTGCAAAGAATTACCACTGGCTAGAATTTCGTTCTATGCTCTTGAAGGGTTTTATGATTTATGTTCATTAAAAAGTCGAAACTTTCGAGTAGAATCAGTAATCTTTAGATGTATAGTTGTAAATGTGAGTAAAATATTCTTTTGTTTGCCGACTTTTAACGGTGGATGGCGTATTGATCATTGATCAACAACTAACCTAAAAGTTCTCCAACATTATGGTTTTGCAACATGAATGATTTTTAGCGATCCCATGTATCTGTATGTTATGTTTGAGAAAATAATCCGTTCATCCCATGTATGTTGAAATGTTACGTGAAGAATGAGACATGTTTTCAACATCGGACTTTGTTAGTATGAGACATGTTTTGAACATCCAACTTTGGCAAGTGTGCTTGCGAGGTTGCTGAAGTTTGTGCAGGTAGTTTAGCTCCCATCTGTTTGATAGGACTTCTCAAATCAAATTTCTTTTTTGGTCGTCTTACACACATTTGCTTAGGATCTAAAAGAGGGGAAGGGAGAGGAGGGGTTGGTTTTGTCATGAAAGGGATGCAAGTAAATGTCATTTTTTTTTAGAAATAATGGAAATACTAGGGTATACAATTTTTTTTCTTTTTTTTTTAATAGAATAAAATGGTTCATATTTATAAAACTTTCACCTTCCCCACTCTTGAATTCACCAATTTGGGACCTAATTTAACTGTGTTTGAAATAAAGCGGTATAGTTTATTAGACATTTGGGGTTTAGGGTTTGAAAAAGAACGGTTCATAGGTCGTGAAATTTTGGTCTAAAAACGGTCGTTTTTGTCATTTTTTTTTAAGTACATTTTCCCCATTTTTTTTATCAATATATAGTTTGGGAGCTTCATTAACCTCTAGCCCCAAATCTTTTAGACCATAAGCCTTTAAAACACGATTAGTAAAATGTAAATTCTCAAAACTGTAAACGAGTTCATTTCAAGCACGTGGTTGCAAACCTTGAATTAGGTACATTCGTGTTTAATAAAATGTGGGGAATGTGAATGTTATATGAACCTACACACTTTTTTTGTGAACTACAAAAAAATGAAAAAAATGTTTACTATAGTACTCCAATTTTGGTCTAAAAATGGTCATTTTCATTATTTATTTTAGACTACATTTATCCTATTATTTTTTCAATGTATGGCTTGGTAGGTTCAATTAACCTGCATCCCCAAAGCTTTAGGACCACGAGCCTTAAGAAAAATACCTTAAAACACGATTAGTAAAACGTAAATTACCAAAACCGTAAAGGAACTCATTTCAAGCACGTGGTTGAAAATCATGAATTAGGTACATGCTTGGTCTAATAAAAAGGGGGGAACTGAAATGTTATATGAATATACACATTTTTTTTGTGATTTTTTTTTTAAAAATAATAGTTTACTAGTCTTCAAATTTTGGTATAAAAACTGTCATTTTGGTCATTTTTTTTCTAGTACAATTTTCCTATTCTTTTTTCAATGTATTGTTTGGGAGGTTCATTAACCTACATCCCCAAAGCTTTAGCACAATAAGCCTTAAGAAAAACACTTTAAAACACGATCAATAAAACAAGTTCCCAAAACCATAAACGAGTTCATTTCAAACACGTGGTTTTAAACCTAGAATTAGGTACATGTTTGGTCAAATAAAAGGTGGGGAATGTGAATGTTATAAGACACATTTTTTTTGTGCATTAATTTTTTTTTGAAATAAATCAATTACTATATTCCTCAAATTTTGGACTAAAAACGGTTATTTTGGTCATATTTTTATGAGTACATTTTTCCTATTCTTTTTTCATTGTATGGTTTGGGAGTTTCATTAACTTACAACCCCAAAGCTTTAAGACTATAAGCCTTAAGAAAAATACCTTAAAACACGATTAGTAAAATGTAAATTCCAAAAACGTAAACGAGTTCATTTCAAGCACGTGGTTGAAAACCTTGAATTAGGTACATGCTTGGTCTAATAAAAAGTTGGGAACTTGAATGTTATATGAATATACACACTTTTTTTGTGAATTAATTTTTTTGAAAAAATCGCTTAATATTGTCCTCAAAGTTTTGTCTAAAAACGGTCATTTTGGTCATTTTTTTTCTAGTACATTTTTTCTATTTCTTTTTTCAATGTATGGTTTGGTAGTTTTATTAACCGACAACCCCAAAGCTTTAGTACCATAAGCCTTGAGAAAAAATACCTTAAAACTTGATCAGTAAAACGTAAATTCTCAAAACCGTAAACGAGTTCATTTAATGCACGTGGTTTAAAATCTTGAATTAGCTACATGCTTGGTCAAATAAAAAGTGGGTATGTGAATGTTATATAAATATACAAACCTTTTTTTTGTGCATTAAAAAAAATTAAAAAAAATGATTACTACAATACTCCAATTTTGGTCTAAAAACGGCCATTTTGGTCATTTTTTTCGAGTACATTTTTCCAATTCTTTTATGAATGTATGGTTTGGGAATAGATTTTTCCTAAAGCTTTGGTCATTTTTTTTACAATGCATGGTCTAAAAACGTTCATTTTGGTCATTTTTTTACAAGTACATTTTTCCTATACCTTTTTCAATGTAGGGTTTGAGAGTTTCATTAACCTACAACACTAAATCTTTAGGACCATAAGTCTTTAAGACAAACAAACACCTTAAAACACGATTGTAAAACGAAAATTCGTAAAACCGTAAACGAGTTCATTTCAAGCATGTGGTTGAAAACCATGAATTAGGTACATGTTTGGTCTAATAAAAGTGGGGAATATGAATGTTATATGAAAATACACACTTTTTTGTGAACTAAAAAAAATTGAAAAAATCGTTTACTATAGTCCTCCAATTTTGGTCTAAAAACGATCATTTTGGTCAATTTTTTCGAGCATATTTTTGCCATTTTTTTCAATGTATGGTTTGGGAGTTTCATTAATTAACCTAGAGCCCCAAATCCTTAAGACCATAAGCCTTAAGAAAAATACCTTAAAACACGATTAGTAAAACGTAAATTCCCAAAATCGAAAACGAGTTTATTTCAAGCACGTGGTTGAATACCTTGAATTAGGTACATGCTTGGTCAAATAAAAAGTGGCCAATGTGAATGTTAGACGAATAGACACATTTTTTTTTTCTGAATTAAAAAAAAATTGAAAAAAATCCTTTACTTTAGTCCTCAAATTTTTTTTAAGTACATTTTCCCCATTTTTTTTATCAATATATAGTTTGGGAGCTTCATTAACCTCTAGCCCCAAATCTTTTAGACCATAAGCCTTTAAAACACGATTAGTAAAATGTAAATTCTCAAAACTGTAAACGAGTTCATTTCAAGCACGTGGTTGCAAACCTTGAATTAGGTACATTCGTGTTTAATAAAATGTGGGGAATGTGAATGTTATATGAACCTACACACTTTTTTTGTGAACTACAAAAAAATGAAAAAAATGTTTACTATAGTACTCCAATTTTGGTCTAAAAATGGTCATTTTCATTATTTATTTTAGACTACATTTATCCTATTATTTTTTCAATGTATGGCTTGGTAGGTTCAATTAACCTGCATCCCCAAAGCTTTAGGACCACGAGCCTTAAGAAAAATACCTTAAAACACGATTAGTAAAACGTAAATTACCAAAACCGTAAAGGAACTCATTTCAAGCACGTGGTTGAAAATCATGAATTAGGTACATGCTTGGTCTAATAAAAAGGGGGGAACTGAAATGTTATATGAATATACACATTTTTTTTGTGATTTTTTTTTTAAAAATAATAGTTTACTAGTCTTCAAATTTTGGTATAAAAACTGTCATTTCGGTCATTTTTTTCGAGTACATTTTTCCCATTTTTTTTTTCAAAGTATGGTTTCGGAGTTTCATTGACGTACAACCCCAAATCTTTAAGACCTTATGCCTTAAGAAAAACACCTTAAAACACGATTAGTAAAACGTAAATTCCCAAAACCGTAAACGAGTTCATTTCAAGCATGTTGTTGAAAACCATGAATTAGGTACATGTTTGGTCTAATAAAAAGTGGGGAATGTGAATGTTATATGAATATACACACTTTGTTTGTGAACTAAAAAAATTTGAAAAAATCGTTTACTATAGTCCTCAAATTTTGGTATAAAAACTGTCAGTTTGATCATTTTTTATTAGTACATTTTTCCTATTCTTTTTTCAATTTATGGTTTGGGAGGTTCATTAACCTACAACCCCAAAGCTTTAGGACAATAAGCATTAAGAAAAAAAGCTTAAAATACGATCAGTAAAACGTAAATTCCCAAAACCGTAAACTAGTTCATTTCAAGCATGTGGTTGTAAAACTTGAATTAGGTACATGTTTGGTCAAATAAAAAGTTGGGAACATGTTATATGAATATACACATTTTTTTTTGTGAATTAAAAAAAAATTGAAAAAGTCGTCTACTCCTCACATTTTAGTCTAAAACCGACCATTTTTGTCATTTTTTTCTAGTACATTTTTCCTATTCTTTTTTCAATGTGGTTTGAGAGTTTTATTAACCGACAATCCCAAGGCTTTAGGACCATAAGCCTTGAGAAAAAAACACCTTGAAACACGATCACTAAAAACACAAATTCTCAAAATCGTAAACGAGTTCATTTAATCCACATGGTTTAAAATCTTTAATTAGGTACATGTCAAATAAAAAGTGGGAATGTGAATGTTATATGAATATACAAACTTTTTTTTGTGTATTAAAACAAATTTGAAAAAAATGATTACTACAAACCTCCAATTTTGATAAAAAAAAAACGGTCATTTTAGTCATTTTTTTTCAATTCTTTTATGAATGTATGGTTTGGGAGTAGATTTTTCCTAAAGCTTTGTTAATTTTTTTTACAATGCATGGTCTAAAAACGTTCATTTTGGTCATTTTTTTATGAGTACATTTTACCTATACTCTTTTCAATGTATGGTTTGAGAGTTTCATTAACCTACAACTCCAAAGCTTAAGGATCATAAGCCTAAAAAAAAACACCTTATGGTCACACATGTTTTTAAACCTTGAATTAGGTATTTGCTTGGTCTATTAAAAAGCGGGGTACTTGAATATTATATGAATATACACACTTTCTTTGTGAATAATTTTTTAAAAAAAAAACCTTTTACTGTAGTCCTCAAATTTTGGTCTAAAAATGGCCATTTTGGTCATTTTTTTACTAGAGTACATTTTTTCTATTTTTTTTTCAATGCATGGTTTGGGAGTTTCTTTAAATGACAACCCCAAAACTTTAGGACCACAAGCCTCGAGAAAAACACTTTAAAACTAAACGTAAATTCTCAAAACCGTAAACAAGTTCATTTCATGCACGTGGTTTAAAATCTTGAATTAGGTACATGCTTGGTCAAATAAAAACTGGGTAATGTCGATGTTATATGAATATACACAATTTTTTTTTTAATTATTATTTTTTTAAAAAAACGTTTCTTATTGTCGTCAATTTTTGGTCTAAAAACAATAATTTTGGTCCTTTTTTCACGAGTACATGTTTCCTAATCTTTTTTTCTATGTACGGTTTGGGAGTTTCATTAACCTACCGTCCATAAGCCTTAAGAAAAACACCATAAAACATGAGAAGTAAAACGTAAATTCCCAAAATCGTAAACGAGTTCATTTGAAGCATGTGGGTGAATACCTTGAATTAAGTCTATGCTTGGTCTAATAAAAAGCGAGGAACTTGAATTTTATATGAATATACACATTTTTTTTTTTGTGAATTAAGTTTTTTTTGAAAAAATCGTTTACTATATAGTCCTCAAATTTTAGTCTAAAAACGGTCATTTTTGTCATTTTTTTCGAGTACATTTTCCCCATTCTTTTTCCAATGTATAGTTTGAGAGTTTCATTAACCCACAACTCCAAAGCTTTAGGATCACAAGCCTTAAGAAAAACACCTTAAAACACGATTAGTAAAACATAAATTCCCAAAACCGTAAACGATTTCATTTCAAGCATTTGGTTGAAAACCCTTAATTAGGTACATGCTTGGTCAAATACAAAGTGGCCAATGTGAATGTTATATGAATAGACACATTTTTTTTTTCTGAATTAAAAAAAATTGAAAAAATCTTTTACTATAGTCATCAAATTTTGGTCTAAAAACGTTCATTTCGATCATTTTTTTCGAGTATATTTTTTCCATTTTTTTTTCAATGTATGGTTTGGGAGTTTCATTAACCTACAACTCCAAATCTTTAAGACCATGTGCCTAAATAAAAAATGCCTTAAAACACGATTAGTAGAACGTAAATTCCCAAAACCGTAAACGAGTTCATTTCAAGCACGTGGGTGAAAACCTTGTATTAGGTACATACTTGGTCTAATAAAAAGCGAGGAACTTGAATGTTATATGAATATACATACTTTCTTTGTGAATTAAAAAAAATTGAAAAAAACTTTTACTATAGTCCTCAAATTTTGGTCTAAAAACCATTATTTTGGTCATTTTTTACGAGTACATTTGTCCTATTCATTTTTCAATGTATGGTTTGGGCGTTTCATTAACCGACCGTCCATAAGCTACATGCTTGGTTCAATAAGAAATGATAGAATGTTAATTTTGAATGAATATAAACTTTTTTCCTGAATTAAAAAAAATCCAAAAATCGTATATTATAGTCCACCAATTTTGGTAAAAAAAACGATCATTTTAGTAATTTTTTAATGAGTACATTTTTCACTTTTGTTTTCCAATGTTGTGTTTAGGAGCTTCATTAACCTACAGCCCCATAGATATAGGACCAAAATCTGTAAGAAAAACACCTTAAAGCTCGTTCCTTAAACCGTAAATTTCAAAAACTCGAAATGAGTACTTTTCAAGCACATGGTTGAAAACCTGGAATAAGGTACATGCTTGGTTCAGTAAGAAATGAATGTCAATTTTTAATTAATATAAACTTTTTTCGTGAATTAAAAAAAGTCAAAAAATCGTTTACTGTAGTCCACCAATTTTGGTTAAAAAACTATCATTTTGCTCATTTTTTAATGAGTACATTTTTCACTTTCTTTTTTAGATATTGTATTTAGGAGCTTCATTAACCTAAAACCCCATAGCTTTATGACCAAAATCCGTAAGAAAAATACCTTAAAACTCGTTCCCTAAACCGTAAATTTCACAATCTCGAATGGGGTACTTTTCAAGCACATGGTTGAACACCGTTAATAAGCTACATGTTTGGTTCAATAAGAAGTGAGGAATGTTAATTTTGAATGAATATACTTTTTTTTCGTGAATTAAAAAAATTCAAAAAATCGTTTACTACACAGTCCACCAATTTTGGTAAAAAATTGATCATTTTGGTCCTTTTTTAATGAGTACATTTTTTACTCTCTTCTTTCAATATTGTGTTTAGGTGCTTCATTAACCTACAACCCCATGGATATAAGACCAAAATATGTAAGAAAAATACCTTAAAACTCGTTCCCTAAACCATAAATTTCCAAAACCCGAAAGTCGTACTTTTCAAGCACATGGTTGAAAACCGTGAATAAGCTACATGCTTGGGTCAATAAGTATTGAGAAATGTTAATTTTGAATGAATATAAACTTTTTTCATGAATTAAAAAAACTCAAAAAATAATTTACTATTATAGTCCACCAATTTGGTCCAAAAACCATTATTTTGGTCATTTTTTAATGAGTACATTTTTCAATTTCTTTTTTCAATATTGTGTTTAGGAGCTTCATTAACCTACAACCCCATAGCTTTAGGACCAAAGTCCGTAAGAAAAACACCTTAAAACTCGTTCTCTAAACCTTAAATTTCCAAAGCTCGAAAGGAGTACTTTTCAAGCACATGGTTGAAAACCTTGAATAAGCTACATGCTTGGTTCAAGTGAGGAATGTTAATTTTGAATGAATATAATTTTTTTTCGTGAATAAAAAATCAAAAAATCGTTTACTACACAGTCCACCAATTTTGGTCAAAAAAATGATCATTTTGGTTCTTTTTTAATGAGTACATTTTTTTTTTCAATATTGTGTTTAGGAGCTTCATTAACCTACAACCTCATAGCTTTAGGGCCAAAATCCGTAAGAAAAACACCTTAAAACTCGTTCCCTAAACTGTAAATTTCTAAAACTCGAAAGGAGTACTTTCAAGCACATGGTTGAATATCGTGAAGAAGCACATGCTTTGTTCAATAAGAACTGAGGAATGTTATATTCGAATGAATATAAACTTATTTGTGAATTAAAAAAAGTCTAAAAATCGTTTACTATAGTCCACCTATTTTGGTCAAAAAATGATCATTTGGTCATTTTTTAATGAGTATATTTTTCACTTTCTTTTTTAAATATTGTGTTTAAGAGCTTCATTAACCTATTGCCCCATAGATATAAGACCAAAATATGTAAGAAAAATTCCTTAAAACTCGTTCCTTAAACTGTAAATTTCCAAAACTCGAAAGGAGTACTTTTCAAGCACATGGTTGAAACTCATGAATAAGCTACATGCTTGGTTCAATAAGAAGTGAGGAATGCCAATTTTGAATGAATATAAACTTTTTTCGTAAATTAAAAAAAGTCAAAAAAATCATTTACTATAGTCTACCAATTTTTGTCAAAAAACGATCATTTTGCTCATTTTTAAATGAGTACATTTTTCACTTTTTTTTTCAATGTTGTGTTTAGAAGTTTCATTAACCTACAACCCCATAGCTTTAGGATAAAAATTCATAGGAAAAACACTTTAAAACTCGTTCCCTAAACCTTAAATTTCAAAAAGTCGAAAGGAGTACTTTTCAAGCACATGGTTGAAACCCATGAATAAGCTACATGCTTGGTTCAATAATAAGTGAGGAATGCCAATTTTGAATGAATATAAACTTTTTTCGTAAATTAAAAAAAATCAAAAAATCATTTACTATAGTCTACCAATTTTTGTCCAAAAACGATCATTTTGCTCATTTTTTAATGAGTACATTTTTCACTTTCTTTTTTCAATGTTGTGTTTAGAAGTTTCATTAACCTACAACCCCATAGCTTTAGGATAAAAATTCATAGGAAAAACACTTTAAAACTCGTTCCCTAAACCTTAAATTTCAAAAAGTCGAAAGGAGTACTTTTCAAGCACATGGTTGAAAACCGTGAATAAGCTACATGTTTGGTTCAATAAAGAGTGGGAAATGTTAATTTTGAATGAATATATACTTTTTTCGGGAATTACAAAAAGTCAAAAATCGTTTACTACAATCCACCAATTTTGGTCCAAAAATGATCATTTTGCTCATTTTTTAATGAGTACATTTTTAACTATCTTTTTTCAATGTTGTGTTAAGGAGCTTCATTAACCTACAACCCCATAACTTTAAGAACAAAATCCATAAGAAAAACACATTAAAATACGTTCCCTAAACCGTAAATTTCCAAAACTCGAAAGGATTACTTTTCAAGCATATGGTTGAAAACCGTGAATAACCTACATGCTTGGTTCAATAAGAAGTGAGGAATGTTAATATTGAATGAATATACACTTTTTTCGTGAATTAAAAAAAGTCAAAAAATCGTTTACTACAGTCCACCAATTTTGGTCAAAAAACGATCATTTTAGTCATTTTTTAATGAGTACATTTTTCACTTTCGTTTTTCAATGTTGTGTTTAGGAGCTTCATTAACCTATAGCCCCATAGATATAGGACCAAAATCTATAAGAAAAACACCTTAAAACTCGTTCCTTAAACTTTAAATTTCCAAAACCCGAAAGTAGTTCTTTTCAAGCACATGGTTGAAAACCGTGAATAAGCAACATGCTTGGTTCAATAAGTATTGAGAAATGTTAATTTTGAATGAATATACACTTTTTTCGTGAATTAAAAAAAGTCAAAAAATCGTTTATTATAGTCCACCAATTTTCGTCCAAAAACGATCATTTTGGTCATTTTTTAATGATTACATTTTTCAGTTTCTTTTTTCAATGTTGGGTTTAGAAGTTTCATTAACCTAAAACCCCATACCTTTAGGACAAAAATCCATAAGAAAGACACTTTAAAACTCGTTCCTTAAACGGTAAATTTCCAAAACCCGAAAGGAGTACTTTTAAAGCACATAGTTGAAAACCGTGAATAAGCTACATGTTTGGTTAAATATTAAGTGAGAAATGTCAATTTTGAATGAATATAAACTTTTTTCGTGAATTAAAAAAAGTCAAAAAATACTTTACTATGGTCCACCAGTTTTAGTCCAAAAACGATCATTTTGATCATTTTTTAATGAGTACATTTTCACTTTCTTTTTTCAATGTTGTGTTTAGGAGCTTCATTAACCTACAACCCCATTGCTATAGGACCAAAATCCGAAAGAAAAACTCCTTAAAACTCGTTCCCTAAACTGTAAATTTCCAAAACTCAAAAGTAGTACTTTTCAAGCACATGGTTGAAAACCGTGAATAAGCTACATGTTTGGTTCAATAAGTATTGAGAAATGTTAATTTTGAATGTGTCGCAACGTTTTTGCGACGTGGAGCGGCCGACGTCCTCTTTCAAAGGGTTTTGAAAAATAAAAGATATGGCGCCACCAATCATTTTGGGTGTGATTGGTCACCTTACAAGAGCTTGGGATTGAAGGATGATGAAGGTGGTGAGGGAGACACCTATCCCCATCACCTCTATTTATAGTGTTCATGAGATCTTTATTTTTACTAATTCCCCCTTCTCACCTATCCTCATCACCTCTATTTATAAGTGTTCATGAGATTTACTAATGGGATTCCCTTTTATCGAAATCCTAAATCAAATCTAAAAATTTGAAACCCCAAATTAAATTCTAAAAATTTAAACCTTTTGAAAATTTGTTTTAAAAAATCCATTTGAATTTATCTGGACCAAATTCTTTAGAAATCCAATTGAAAGATTTAATTTAAAAAATAATTTAAAATTATCTTGACCAAAATTAAACTCTTAAATTAAATTCTAAAATTAGATGTCTTTAAAAATTTATCTTGAAAAACCTGATTTGAAAAAACAATTTCAAAGATTTAATTTTTAAAATCAATTTGAATTTATCTTGACCAAATTAAACTCTAAAATCGAAATTCTAAAATTAAACATGTTTGGAAATTTATCTTAGAAAATCTAATTAGAAAGAAATCAATTTGAAATATTTGTTTTTAAAATCAATTTGAATTTATCTCTAAAATCGAAATTTTAAAATTAAACGTCTTTAGAAATTTATCTTGAAAAATCTAATTTGGAAGAAATCAATTTGAAAGATTAAATTTTAAAAATAAATTCATTTGAAATATCTAATTTTAAAACCAATTTAGAATATAATTTTGAGATATTTTGAAGATCTAATTTTAAAACCCTAAATCCAAAACCCTAACTATGAAACCCCAAATCTCCTTACATCAAACCCTGAATTGAAACCCCAAACCCCTTGATTATAAAACCCTGAATTGAAACCCCAAATCTCCTTAAATATGAAACCCTGAATAGAAACCTAAATCTCCTTAAGTATGAAACCCTAAATTGAAACCATAAAACTAAACCCTTAAAACAAAACGTTTTTGAAACGTCCTTAAACGGGAGAAGTTTCATTAACCTATAACCCCACACCTTTAGGACAAAAGTCCATAAGAAAAACAATTTAAAACTCTTTCCTTAAATGGTAAATTTCCAAAACCCGAAAGGAGTACTTTTAAAGCACATGGTTGAAAGTGTTGAATAAGCTACATGTTTGGTTCAATAATAAGTGAGGAATGTCGATTTTGAATGAATATAAACTTTTTTCGTGAATTAAAAGAAGTCAAAAAATACTTTACTATAGTCCACCAATTTTGGTCCAAAAACGATCATTTTGATCATTTTTTAATGAATACATTTTCACTTTCTTTTTTCAATGTTGTGTTTAGGAGCTTCATTAACCTACAACCCCATAGCTATAGGACCAAAATCCGTAAGAAAAACACTTTAAAACTCGTTCCCTAAACTGTAAATTTCCAAAACCCGAAAGGAGTACTTTTAAAGCACATGGTTGAAAACTGTGAATAAGCTACATGTTTGGTTCAATAATAAGTGAGGAATGTCAATTTTGAATGAATATAAACTTTTTTCGTGAATTAAAAAAAGTCAAAAAATAGTTTACTATAATCCACCAATTTTTGTCCAAAAACGATCATTTTGATCATCTTTTAATGAGTACATTTTCACTTTCTTTTTCAATGTTGTGTTTAGGAACTTCATTAACCTACAGACTCATAGATATAGGACCAAAATCTGTAAGAAAAACACCTTAAAACTCGTTCCCTAAACCGTAAATTTCCAAAACTCCAAAGGAGTAATTTTTCAGGCACATGGTTGAAAATCGTGAATAAGCTACTTGATTGGTTCCATAAGAAGTGAGGAATATAAATTTTGAATGAATATAACTTTTTTTCGTGAATTAAAACAAGTCCAAAACTCGTTTACTATAGTTCACCAATTTTGGTCCAAAACCGATTTTGGTCATTTTATAATGAGTACATTTTTCACATTCTTTTTTCAATGGTTGGTTTAGGAACTTCATTAACCTACAACCCCATAGATATAGGACCAAAATCTATAAGAAAAACACCTTAAAGCTCGTTCCCTAAAGAGTAAATTTAAAAAACTCGAACAGAGTACTTTTCAAGCACATGGTTGAAAACCGTGAATAAGCTACATGCTTGGTTCAATAAGAAGCGAAGAATGTTAATTTTGAATGAATATACACTTTTTTCGTGAATTAAAAAAAGTTCAAAAATCGTTTACATATAGTCCACCAATTTTGGTCCAAAAACGATCATTTTTGTCATTTTTTAATCAGTACATTTTCACATTCTTTTCTCAATGTTGTGTTTATGAGCTTCATTAACCCACAACCCCATAGATATAGGTCCAAAATCTGTAAGAAAAATACTTTAAAACTCGCTCGCTAAACCGTAAATTTCCAAAACTCGAAAGGAGTGCTTTTCAAGCACATGGTTGAAAATCGTAAATAAGCTTCATGCTTGGTTCAATAAGAACTGAGGAATGTCAATTTGGAATGAATATACACTTTTTTAGTGAATTAAAAAAAAATCCAAAAATCGTTTACTTATAGACCACCAATTTTGGTCCAAAATTGATCAATTTGGTCATTTTTTAATGAGTACATTTTTCACTTTTTGTTTTCAATGGTGCATTTAGGATCTTCATTAACCTACCGCCCCATAGATATAGGACCAAAATCTTCAAGAAAAACACCTTAAAACTCGTTCCCTAAACCGTAAATTTCCAAAACCCAAAAGGAGTACTTTTCAAACACATGGTTGAAAACTGTGAATAAGCTACATGCTTGGTTCAATAAGTAGTGAGAAATATTAATTTTGAATGAATATATACTTTTTTTCGTGAATTAAAAAAAGTCCAAAAATCGTTTACTATAGTCCACTAGTTTTGGTTCAAAAACGATCATTTTGGTAATTTTTTAATAAGTACATTTTTCACTTTTTTTTTCAATGTTGGGTTTAGGAGCTTCATTAACCTACAGCCCCATAGATATAGGACAAAAATCTGCAAGAAAAACACCTTAAAATCCGTTCCTTAAACCGTAAATTTCCAAAACCCGAAAGGAGTACTTTTCAAACACATGGTGGAAAATCGTGAATAAGATACATGCGTGGTTCAATAAGTAGTGAGAAACTTTAATTTTGAATGAGTATACACATTTTTCGGGAATTAAAAAAAGTCCAAAAATTGTTTACTATAGTCCACCAATTTTGGTCAAAAAACGATCATTTGGGTAATTTTTTAATGAGTACATTTTTCACTTTCTTTTTTCAATGTTGTGTTTAGGAGCTTCATTAACATACAACCCTATAGATATAGGACCAAAATTAGTAACAACAACACCTTAAAACTCGTTCCTTAAACCGTAAATTTCCAAAACTCGAAAGGAATACATTTCAAGCACATGGTTGAAAACCGTGAATAAGCTATATGGTTGGTTCAATACGAAGTGAGGAATGTCAATTTTGAATGAATATAAACTTTTTTCGTGAATTAAAAAAAAGTCCAAAAATCGTTTACTATAATACCACCAATTTTTGTCCAAACACGATAATTTTGTTCATTTTTTAATATGTACATTTTTTACTTTCTTTTTTCAATATTGGGTTTAGGAGCTTCATTAACCAACAACCTCATAGATATAGGACCAAAATCGGTAAGAAAAACACTTTAAAACTCGTTCCTTAAACCGTAAATTTTCAAAACTCGAAAGGAGTACTTTTCAAGAACATGGTTGAAAACCGTGAATAAGCTACATGTTTGGTTCAATAAAAGTGAGGAATGTAAATTTTGAATGAATATAAACTTTTTTCGTGAATGAAAAAAAATCCAAAAATCGTTTACTATATAGTCCACCAATTTTGGTCCAAAAACGATCAATTTGGTAATTTTTTAATGAGTACATTTTTCACTTTCTTTTTTCAAAGTTATGTTTAGGAGCTTCATTATTAACCTATAACCTCATAGATATAGGACCAAAATCTGTAAGAAAAACACGTTAAAACTAGTTCCCTAAACCGTAAATTTCCAAAACTCGAAAGGAGTACTTTTCAAGCATATGTTTGAAAACCGTGAATAAACTACATGCTTGGTTCAATAAGAAGTGAGGAATGTCAGTTTTGAATGAATATACACTTTTTTCATAAATTAAAAAAAAAAAAATCCAAAAATCGTTTACTATATACCACCAATTTGTGTCCAAAAACGATCATTTTGGTAATTTTTTAATGCGTACATTTTTCACATTTTTTTTTTCAATGTTGGGTTTAGAAGCTTCATTAACCTACAACCCCATAGATATAGGACTGCAAGAAAAACACTTTCAAATTCGATCCCTAAACGGTAAATTTCCAAAACCCGAAAGGAGTACTTTTCAAACACATGGTTGAAAACCGTGAATAAGATACATGCTTGGTTCAATAAGTAGTGAGAAATGTTAAATTTTAATGAGTATACACTTTTTTCGGGAATTAAAAAATGTCCAAAAATTGTTTACTATAGTCCACCAATTTTGGTCCAAAAACGATCATTCTGGTCATTTTTTAATCAATACATTTTTCACTTTCTATTTTCAATTTTGTGTTTAGGAGCTTCATTAACCTCATCCCCATAGATATAGGACCAAAATCGGTAAGAAAAACACCTTAAAACTCGTTCCTTAAACCGTAAATTTCCAAAACTCGAAAGAAGTTCTTTTCAAGCACATGGTTGAAAACCGTGAATACGCTACATGTTTGGTTCAATAAAAAGTGAGGAATATCAATTTTGAATGAATACACTTTTTTCGTGAATTAAAAAAAGTCCAAAAATCGTTTACTATAGTCCACCAATTTTGGTCCAAAAAAACGATCAATTTGGTCAATTTTTAATGAGTACATTTTTCACTTTCTTTTTTCAATTCTGTGTTTAGGAGCTTCATTAACCTACAGCCCCATAGATATAGGACCAAAATCTGTAAGAAAGACACCTTAAAACTCGTTCCCTAAACCGTAAATTTCCAAAACTCGAAAGGAGTACTTTTCAAGCACATGTTTGAAAACCGTGAATAAACTACATGTTTGGTTCAATAAGAAGTGAGGAATGTCAATTTTGAATGAATATACACTTTTTTCGTAAATTAAAAAAAGTCCAAAAATCGTTTAGTATAGTCCACCAATTTTAGTCCAAAAACGATAATTTTGTTCATTTTTTAATAAGTACATATTTCACTTTCTTTTTTCAATGTTGGGTTTAGGAGCTTCATTAACCTACAGCCACATAGATATAAGACCAAAATATGTAAGAAAAACGTCTTAAAACTCGTTTCTTAAATCGTAAATTACCAAAACTCGAAAGGAGTACATTTCAAGCACATGGTTGAAAACCGGGAATAAGCTACATGCTTGGTTCAATAAGAAGTGAGGAATGTCAATTTTGAATGAATATACACTTTTTTCGTGAATTAAAAAAAGTCAAAAAATTGTTTACTATAGTGCACCAATTTTGGTAAAAAACGATCAATTTGGTCATTTTTTAATGAGTACATTTTTCACTTTATTTTTCCAATGTTATGTTTATGAGCTTCATTAACCTACAACCCCAAAGTTTTAGGACCATAAACCTTGTGAAAAATACCTGAAAAACACGATCCGTAAAATGTAAATTCTCAAAACTGTAAACGAGTTCATTTCAAGAACGTGGTTTAAAATCTTTAATTAGGTACATGCTTGGTCAAGAACGAGTTCATTTCAAGAACGTGGTTCAAGAATGAGTTTATTTGAATGAATATACACTTTTTTTGTGAATTAAATTTTTTTTAAAAATCGTTTACTAGTCTTTCAAATTTTTGTCTTAAAAAACGGTCATTTTGGTCATTTTTTTACGAGTACATTTTTCCTATTCTTTTTTCAATGTATGGTTTGGTAGGTTCATTAACCTACCGCCCCAAAGCTTTAGGAAAATAAGCCTCAACAAAAGCACTTTAAAACACGATCACAGTGAAACGTAAATTCCCAAAACCGTAAATGAGTTCCATTTAAAGCACGTGGTTGAAAACCTAGAATTATGTACATGCTTGGTTAAATAAAAAGTGGGGAATGTGAATGTTATAAGAATATAAACAGTTTTTTTGTGCATTAAAAAAATTGAAAAAATTGTTTACTACGTTCCTCAAATTTTGGTCTAAAAACGGTTAAGGTATTTTAATTAATGTGAGGATTGAACCCATGATATCTTATTCAAAGGCACAATATTATGTCAATTGAGCTATGCTCGGTTTGACATTTAGGTACAGGCTTGGTGTAATAAAAAGTGGGGAATATAATGTGGATGTTATATGAATATACACTTTTATTGTGAATTAAAAAAATTTGAAAAAATTGTTAACTACTCCTCCAATTTTGGTCTAAAAATGATCATTTTGGTGATTTATTTTCGAGTACATTTTTCCTATTGTTTTTTCAATGTATGGTTTGGTAGGTTTATTAATCTACAACCGGAAAGCTTTAGGACAATAATCCTTATGAAAAACACCTTAAAACACGATCACTAAAACGTAAATTCCCAAAATCGTAAACGAGTTCATTTTAAGCACATGGTTGAAAACTTTGAATTAGGTACATTATTGGTCAAATAAAAAGTGGGTAAAATGTTAATGTTATATGAATATACACGTTTTTTTATGAATTAAAAAAATTCGAAAAAATCGTTTACTATAGTGCTTGTGAATGCTAAGGTTTGGAGAGAATCAGAATAATCTATTTCATTCGCATATGATATATATATGTACAAGTGTACAAAGTTAACCTAATTACGGGAAGGTGAAAACATATTAAAGGACATTATAATTAATATATTTACAACACTAGTATAAGCATTCTAACCTTCCCCCAAGGTGGAACATATATGTTTATCATTCCCAACTTGTTATAGAGATAAACTATGCGTGCTCCATTTAATGATTTCTTGAAGATGTCTCCTAACTGCTCTTCAGTCTTTACATATCCTGTTGATACAAGACCTTGCTGTATTTTCTCACGTACAAAATGGCAGTCCACTTCGATGTGTTTAGTTCGCTCATGAAATAATGGATTAGATGCGATGTGAAGAGCTGGTTGATATCACACCATAATTTAGTTGGTGTTGTGATATCAAATCTCAATTCAATGAGAAGTTGATATATCCAAACTAATCCACATGCAAACTGTGTCATTGCTCTATACTTTTACTCAGCACTAGAACGTGACACCACATTTTGTTTCTTACTCTTCCAAGAAACCAAATTACCACCAA
The DNA here is from genome assembly GCA_028017165.1 of Herpetospermum pedunculosum. Lineage (NCBI taxonomy): Eukaryota > Viridiplantae > Streptophyta > Magnoliopsida > Cucurbitales > Cucurbitaceae > Herpetospermum > Herpetospermum pedunculosum. Next base: position 70,051,997 of record CM051528.1, read on the forward strand.
CAAATACACGATAGCCTGAAGTTGATCTTTTATCTTCCTTAGATCCTGCCCAATCAGCATTTGTGAAACATTCAATGTTAGTATGACCATAATATTAATATAATAAACCACGTCCGGGAGCAGCTTTCAAATAACACAGAATTTGTTCGAATGCGGCTCAATGGTCAACAGTGTAGGGGAAGACATATACTGACTCACAAATGCTCACTGAATAGGCTATGTTTGGTCGAGTTACGGTTAGGTAATTAAGTTTTTCCACCAACCTCCTATATCTTTCGGGATCTTTCAGTAATTTGCCCTCTCTTCTAAGCGGTAAATTAGGCATCATTGGGGTACTGCATGGCTTTAGCCCCTAATTTCCCTTTTTCAGCCAACAAGTCAAGTACATATTTTCTCTGTGATAACATAATTCCTTCTTGCTCCGTATTACCTAAATTCTTAGAAAGTATTTCAACATTACCAAATCTTTTGTATAATGGAACTGACTGTGGAGAAAAGTCTTGAGAGATTGGATACCTAATGTGTCATCGTCAGTAATAACAATATCATCAACGTATACATCTAACAAGATGTACTCTCAGATCGTTTATAAAAGACTGAATGATCTGACTTGTTTTTCCTCAGTCCAAAGTTTTCAATCACCTTACTAAATTTTCCAAACCACGCTCGTGGACTCTACTTTAAACCGTACACAGATTTTCGAAGGCGACATACCTTTCCATTCTCCCACTGAGCAACAAATCCCGGCGGTTTCTCCATATACACCTCTTCTTGAAGATCACCATGAAGAAATGCATTTTTAATATCAAGTTGATGCAAGGGCCAATGATGGGTCGACACTTACGCAATGAATAACCTGATATAAGTTATTTTAGCAACTGGAGAAAAAGTATCAAAATAGTCAACTTCAGAAGTTTGTGCGTAGCCTTTAACAAGACGAGCTTTCAACCGAGCTACAGACCCATCGGGATTGACATTAAATGTAAATACTCATTTACAACCAATAGGCCTATTTCCTGTAGGAATAGATACTAAATCTCAAGTACAATTGTCATCTAAGGCATTCATCTCCTCTACCATTGCAGCACGCCAACCAGAATGAGACAAAACTTCACGAACAGAAGTTAGGACTAGATAAAGACTCTAGAGATGCAATGAAAGTGCATGTAGGAGAAAACGAATGGTATATGACACAAAAGAGGAGATAGGGTAAGTGCACTACGTTTACCTTCACGAAGAGCAATAGGAAGATCATCGCTTGGCACCTGGATCCAATGGCGAATAAGCCTCTGGTAGAGGGCATGTAACTGAACTTTGTTTTTTACGAGATCAGTAAACCTGAGTCAAAGGTGGGTGAGTAGAGACAGGGACAGAGGAAGATGATTCGTTAAGGGTCTCACAAGTGGACACAATTGTATAGATAATAAACTCATCATCATCCGTTGTATGTTCCCCTTGCTCTTACTTGAAGGTAAAGAGAAGAAAGAAGAATCTTCAAAAAATGTGACATCAGGAGAAACAAAATACCTATCAAGACTAGGACAATAACATCGATACCCTTTTTTAACACGAGAATATCCAAGAAATATACATTTTAAGGACTTTGAATCTAGCTTGATGAGTTGAGGGCGAACATCCCGGACAAAAGAAGTACAACCAAATATTTTTGGTGTAAGAGAAAATGATGGTTGTTTAGGGCACAAAGTCCGATAAGGTATCTCACCCTTAAGAACGGAAAATGGCATGTGATTTATTAAGAAACAAGTCGTCGAAACAACATCAGCCCATAAATGTTTTGGAACGTGCATCTGAAACATTAAGGTTTTTGTTGTTTCGAAGAGATGACGATTCTTTCGTTCTGCAATCTCATTTTGAGATGGAGTATCAACACATGAGGATTGATGAAAAATGTCATGTGCACCTAAATAAGAACCAAGAGCACATTATGAAAAGAGATGGGAAAACTCAAGTGTAAAAAAGAAAAATCTATTCGAAAACTTTTAACAAATTTTAAAAGTACAGCAATTGACGAATTTTTCCGAATTTTTTTATTTATAAAAATGGACTCATATTCAAGAAACATGAACATTTCGAACTTTGGAACGAACCAATCTTGAACCTGGGTCATATTCCCCAATCATACATTACGAAAAGGAAAGTTAAAAATTAAGTGTTAAGAAAATACTTATTTGACCATTTTAAGAAAAGTTTAAAATGCCCAGGTACACGATTGTTGTGGAGAATGGATAGAAGGTTAGAAAAAGGGAGCATTAGGAATGAGACAAATGTTTTGAACATCCAAGTTTGGTAAGTGTGGTTGTCCATACTTAGCTTTTTCAGAATCTGAGAGGTTGCTGAACTGTTGTAGAAAGGTAGTTAGTTTAGTTGGTTATGGTTAGGGCCATGCCCACAGGTAGTTAGTTTTTTTTTTTTTTTTTTTAGGTTTTGTTTGGTTCATGAAAGAGATGCAACTAAATGCCACATATGATATGAGGAAGCTTCTATCTGAGTTGGAGAATTCCATTTTATTTTATTTTATTTTATTTTATTTTATTTTATTGTTGTTAGAATGAATGATTGGAAACTTCACTTATTTTAACAGTAATAATAATGTTTGTTTTTCCTTCCTTCCTCCATAAAGCACACATTTTACAATGGACATCAAGGATTATGGAATTACAATGTGCTCCACAATTCCATTCATTATTTCACTTCTCTCTTATTTATAGGTTAAATATAAATTTAGTCCATCAACTAATTTCATTCCAAATTTTGTATGTCCTTAAAATTTAAAAAATAATATTTAATACATCCCTTAACATTAAAATTTGTATCCAACATTTAAAATTTTAAAAGATTTACTAATAATGTTAGACATAAAATAATTTATTTATTTTTCTAATAAATATAACCCTAAATTTTTTTAAAAAAAAGAAATCGAATAAATTAAGTATTTATTAAATATAAAATTGAAAATTTTATATTATACATTTTTTTAAGTTTGATATCTATATTAGACAGTTTTTATATTTGGAGTACCAAACATACTTTAAGTTAGAGTTTTTTTTTTTTTTTTTTTTTTAAGAAAAATATAGGTATCCATTTTTGAACAAAAGTAGTAATTAATGTGGAGTTTGAGTAATAAATAGTGAAGGATTATTATGGATTCCGGCTAATCTATGGGGTTTATTTTGAAAGTGAGAAAATGTTGATATTAATTAATTTGTATTGCAAACGGATTGTTTGAATCAACACTTGAGCCGAAAGAAAAGTAGAATATTTGAGTGGCATATATTTTTAGTATTTTATATATCATTTCTGGATGTATCTAGTCAAAGTGGGTATTACACTCTCGTCTCCAAGGCTGAGGTTGAAGTTGAGAAGTTGAAGTGAAGGCCTAGCTTAGCTATATATATTCATATTGTTTTTAATTTCTTCCCACATCCTTATCTTTTACCTAATATTCCCACAAACAGTTCAAACCCTAAACCCTAAAAGTGAGATGCACTCCAACCTAAGTTTCAAACTATTTAATTAATTAATCAATTAATTAGCTTGTTTTAATTTGTTTGTTCCAGATGATATGGAGACTGTTGTAGTGTAAACATCATTATTATAATTAAACTAAAAACTTTTCCTACCAAAGCAATTAATTAATGATGGAGATTGTTTGTTAACTGCAGCTTGCTTATATGGTTTTGGTTTGGTAGCCCATTTCCCAACTACCTCTCTCCTCTCTTCCTATCATGTTCTCAATTCTCATATATATATAACATATATATGCATTTTAGCATTTTTCATAATATAAATAACCAAATGAAGGGTTGGTCCGGTAACCATCAAGGATTGGCCTAGTGGTCATGATCATATTATGAAGGGTCTTGGGACTATAAAAACTCTCTTTCGAAGGAATGAATTCAATCTTTAGTGGCCACCTACCTAAAAAAAAATATTGTAGGGCGGAGAAAAATAAACCAAATGGAAAAATTAAATTATGAACAAATTAAATTCCATCTCTTGGCTTCGAGAAGATGAGAAGAGTTGGGAAGTGGGTAGTAGGTGGAAACAGGAAAACTAATCCAACCAAAGTGTTTTGTGTTGTGTGTTTATGATGCACATAATAATTAGAACAAGAGAGAAACGTACGTTTAAACTAAGTTAGTTTAGGAGAAGAAAGGTTTAGTGATGAGTTGATTTTGGTGTGAGTGAAAGAGTTAATTAATTAATTGGGTTGGTTGTAATTAAGAGGCTAGCTAAGAGTAAGACATGTTGTAGTGTTATATTTGGACATTACATTTTGATCCCCTTCCTTCTCACTCACTATATTATTTCTCCTACCTCAGAGAATGCTACCCCAACTGTCAAAACGTGCACTTCAATTATTATTTTTTATTATTTACACTACTTAAAATCTTTTTAATTGCACAACTAAATAACCTTCCTATGGTTTATAACATCATTCAACCCTCAAATATTTCTTTTTAGTTGAGCTATAACGCATATATTTTCCATTAAAAATTTAAATATTCGAATTTTCACTTGAACATTCTTATATTTTCTTCACCCTCCTCCATGGATATCTCTCTTCATAAATTAAGGAAGTGAAAAAAAAAATTAAGAAAAAAAATAAGTGTGAATTTAGTTTTGGCTTCTACTTAGAAGAGTTCGAATTTTGATCTTGTCACTTCTAGATGATGTATAAGGATAACTTCCTACATATGTGCAAGTAATACTAAATAATGGTTTTATATAGAGAGTTCAAATTAAATGAATAAACATTTATTATCTATCAGTCATCACAGGATAAAAATAGGTTGTCTGAGTGGTCATTAAAGATTGAACTTGTTCCCTCTAAAAGGGCATTAATAGTTTTAAGGTTCTTCATGACTACTAGGTTAACCCTTGTTAATAGAGTGATGTTGCTTAATATGTCACGTTTTTAAGTTGAAATGTAGTTTTTAAAAAAATTAGAGAGAATAGTTTTGTGATTGCTTATTTATTATTGTTGTAATTTGAAAAGGAAGAAAGAATCGGAAAGTTGGGTGTGGGGTTGAATGGTATTAAGGGGGCGGCTCTGATGGCTAAGAATTAAAGGCAAAGTCTTACCTAATAAATAAATATAGTATTATTTATATATTGGTTTATAAAAATATATATATATATAGTTAGACAATAGCTCACTTTCTGTCGTAAATATAAGTGCGTGGTTGGTCTTAGTCTTACCTTGAATGGACTATATATATAATTAATGTTTGTTTTTTTCCTTTGCTTTTACTTTATCTATTCACAATTGACATATTCGAATTCCTTCTTCTGTTAGAGACCACAGGCTGAAAACCATCACCCTAACACAACTTTTAACTGTTATGTTCGTACACCCAAAATTTGAATGTGTGTTTTTTGTACCACCATATAAACCTTCTCTTCTCATTTATGAATAATTAAGAATATTATCGTTTATGGGTAAAATTGGACCTAAAGAATTGTTACGATAAATCAATAACAAAGAATAAGTAAGCGGCAGAAGAGAAGAAACGACACAGATTTACGTGGTTCACTAACGTCGTGTTAGCTACGTCCACGGGCAGAAGGGAGACCGATTCAAGACATTCCAACAAGAATAAATCCGAGAGATAAAGAAACCTAGAGCAAAATCGAAATTAAACCCAACTCGAAATACGTCATTGTGACCTCATTAGAGCTAACTTGATCTTCATGCTAAAAGTACTAGATACACTCTCAAACTTTGACCTAACTTAAGCATCAGATTGCGTGTGTGGCAAACACTACAACAGTGTTCAATAGTGATTAATTGTATATGAGAAAATCTATAATATGAATCCCCGAATGAGGTGTAAAATAAAAATAATATGATAGGGTAACCTTTATGATGTATTTGGTGTTTTTGTTGAATTTAGTTAGGAATAATGTTGGAGCTATATATATATATGAATTTAAAAAAATGAAAATTATAGTTGAAACAAACATTTTGAAAAAGCAACCATCTTAACTAATTAAGTTGATAAAAATGGAGAAAAGCAACCACCATGTAAGTAGTAAAGTAGAGGTTGTAGGTTAGAAACTTAGGAAACAAAGACGTTGAAAGGATAACGAAAGAAAATGAGTGTAGGAAGCAACCGAGGTGAGAGTTGTTTGTTGGATATATAATTGAATTATTGTTAAAATCCAAATCAATTAATTCTATCTAGCTAGCTTCTTAGGATGTGTAGCAGAGGTCACTGGAGGCCTGCTGAAGACGACAAGCTTCGAGAGCTCGTGGAGCGATATGGTCCTCATAATTGGAACGCCATAGCCCAAAAGCTTCGGCAAGGAAGATCCGGTACGTAATGATTTATATGTCAGTTGAGTTATGGCGATGCATAATTGATAATTGTTGCAGGGAAGAGCTGCCGGTTGAGATGGTTCAACCAGTTGGATCCAGGAATAAAGAGAAGCCCATTCACAGAAGAGGAAGAAGAGAGGCTATTGGCGTTGCATAGAGTTCATGGGAACAGATGGGCGATCATCGCAAGGCTTTTCCCTGGCCGCACCGACAACGCCGTCAAGAACCACTGGCACGTCATCATGGCCCGTAACTCCAAAACTAAAAACAAATCACCTCAAATATATCCAACATTCATCCCCAAACCACCTGGTAATATAATCCATTCTTTATTCATACTTCATATAATATAATTCTAATCATTTTTATAATAATGTTATGTTTTTATTATTATTTCAGATCCAAATGAAGTAGAAGGCGTGGAGTTTTACGACTTCCTCCACCTAATAAACAACTCAAGAAAAGATGATGAAGAGGTCAACCAACAACCAGCTTCTCTCAACGCCCTACTTCCACTTCCATTCATTGATTTCTTTTCTGCTCAAACCTCCAATTCCTACTCCTAATTAACTTATTATTATTATTATTAACTTCTTATTAACACACACTTAATTACAATATTCACTACAAAATTTAATTACAAACTTTCATGCCTCGTCGGATGTTTTTATTGTCAGGCTACCAACGAAAACCTCACACCCACATAGCTACTCAAAAACATTCATTCACTTCAAATTAATTACAGACTATTTCGCATTCAATATCAGACTCCTAAGTTGTCATTTAACTTATCTTTTGCATTAATTAAATACTTATGTTTTACAAATCTTCAATTATATCCTTTCTATTGCTAAATGTTAAAATTAGTTTATATAAACTTTCATGACGTCATCTTTTCTGAATCGACATAAATTTAGAAGAGAAATTAAAGTCTTAACATTTTTAACTTCGCAACATTAGAAAATTTTATTTTTGAGGTCTAATTTCCACTCCTGCAATTGTTCAGAACTAAAGAAAACTTTCATCAAATTAACATACAAGGGGAAGGGGAAGATAAGAGATGAGAATGAAGCTTTTTGAACTTCAATTAAATAAAATAAGAAATGTTGTTATCCAACCATATAACATAGATCAACTAAGACATATATTTTTTTTTGTTCAAATCTCCTAGCCACCCATTGTAATATTATATATATATATATATATATATGTGTGACTATGAAAAACGTTTCAAAAATGTCTTCACTGTCAATAGCACACATGAAATTCTGACAAAAAGTTCTAACTTGTACATGTGTGACACATTGGAAAAGATAAAAACGTGGACGTATGAGGTGTTAAAAAAATCATGAAAAAGTGGACATATGATCCATTCTCTACCTATTTGCCCTAGTTTTGTTATATTCTTTGATCTTTTTTTAATCGATAAATCAAGTTTCCGTAAAAAAAACTAACAGCTCAAAAATTCACGTTTTCATCTTTTTCATGTCAAACATATAAAAGTTAGAATTTAACCGTCCACGTCAGAATTTTGTGTGTTGTTAACGGTGAGGTCATTCTTGAAACGTTTTCCATAGTCAAGAGTATATTTTTTTTTAACGGAACTCATAGTTCATGGGTATTTTTTTCCAATTTAGCCTATATGTGCTTTGTGTGTGTGAATAAAATAAAGTAATGACATATATCAAATTTGAAATGAGAAGAACAACATGAATTCAACACCAAGAAAGAAAAAGACAGAACAAGTTGTATCTTGGACAAAGAGGTCAGATATTAAAAAAAGAATATATATATATATTTATATTGGTTAGATGATAAAGGCATGCCGAAGAGAGGAAATTATAAGTATCTTCTTCATAAGAAACCTATGAATTCAACATATATTTATTTACCGGATAATATATTAGAACTAAAAGTGAAAAACTCTATAAATAATAACGTACTTGGTTTTCTAAAATTAAACACATTAAAACTCGATCATTAAAACGGTAAATTCTCAAAACCCTAAAGTCCTTCATTTTAAGCAAGTGGTTGAATAACTTTAATTTGGTAGATGTTTGGTCAAATAAAAGGTTGGGGATGTGAATCATATATGAATATACATTTTTTATGTGAATTATAAAAATTTGAAAAAATCATTTACTATAGCTCCAATTTTGGTCATTTTTTTATGAGCTCACTTTTTCCTTTTCTTTTTTTAATGTATGGTTTGGGAGGTTCATTAACCTTCAACCCAAAGCTTCAATACCAAAAACCTTAAGAAAAACACCTTAAAATAAACTCGATTTCAAAACCGTAAATTTCTAAAATCCTAAAGGAGTTCATTTCAAGCACGTGGTTGAATAACTTTAATTTAGTACATGTTTGGTCAAATAAAAAGTGGAAAATATAAATGTTATATGAATATACACTTTTTGTGAATTAAAATAATTTGAAAAACCTGTTTACTATAGTCCTCCAATTTGGGTTTAAAAACTGTCATTTTGATCATTTTTTATATGCATACATTTTTCATTTTTTATTTTTTGGGACGTTCATTAATCTACCGCATCAAAGCTTTAGGACCAAAAGGCTTAAGAAAAACACCTTAAAACTCGATCTTTAAACCGTAAATTCTCAAATTCCAAACCCAGTTCATTTCAAGCACGTGGTTGAATAACTTAAATTTGGTACATACTTGGTCAAAATAAAAGTGAGGAAAGTGTATGTTATACGAATATTCACTTCTTTTGTGAATTAATTTTTTTTGAAAATGTCGTTTACGTCTTCCGATTTTTGTCTAAAAACGGTCATTTTGGTCATTTTTTTATGAGTACAATCTTCTTTTTATATTTTCAATGTATGGGTTGGGAGGTTCACATTAAACTACAGCGCCATAGCTGTAGGACAAAAAGGCTTAAGGAAAATACCTTAAAACTCGATCCGTAAACTGTAAATTTCCAAATCCTTAAATGCCTTTCAAGCAGGTGGTTGAATAACTTGAATTTGATACATATATTTGGTCAAATAAAAAGTGGGGAATGTAAATGTTATATGAATATACATTTTTTTTTGTTAATTAAACAATTTTGAAATAACCGTTTACTATAATCCTCCAATTTTGATCTAAAAACAATCATTTCGGTCTTTTTTTTAATGCTAACATTTTTCCGTTTCTTTTTTCAATGTATGGTTTGGTAGGTTTAGTAACCTACAACCCCAAAACTTTAGGAAGAAAAGGCTTAAGAAAAAACCTTAAAACTCGATCCGTAAACTATAAATTCCCAAGTCCCTAAACAAGTTAATTTCAAGCACGTGGTTGAATAACTTGAATTTGATACATGCTTGGTGAAATAAAAAGTGGGGAATGTGAATGTTATATGAATATTCACTTTTTTTAATAAAAAAAACTGAAAAAATTATTTACTATATTCCTTCAATTTTAGTTTTTAAAACTATCATTTTGGTCATTTTTTTATGAGTACATTCTTCTTTTTCTTTTTTCAATGTATGGTTTGGGAGGTTCATTAACGTACAACTCCAAAGGTTTAGGACAAAAAGCCTTAAGAAAAATACCTTAAACCCCGATTCGTAAACCGTAAATTCTCAAATCCCTAAACGAGTTAATTCAAGCACGTGATTGAATAACTTGACTTTTGTACATGCTTGGTCAAATAATAAGTGGGGAATGTGAATGTTATATGAATATTCACTTTTTTTTTGTAAATTAAAAAATTTTGAAAAATTCGTTTACTATAGTCCTCCAATTTTGGTCTAAACACGGTCATTTTGGACTATTTTTAATTTATGCGTACATTTTTCTGTTTCTTTTTTCAATGTCGGGTTTGGGAAGTTCATTAACCTAAAGCACCAACTTTAGGAGAAAAAGGCTTAAGAAAAACACCTTAAAACTCAATTCGTAAACCGTAAATTCTCAAATTCTTAAACGAATTAATTTCAAACACGTGCTTGAATAACTCGAATTTGATACATGCTTGGTGAAATAAAAAGTGAGAAATGTGAATGTTATATGAATATTCACTTTTTTAAAATTAAAAAAATTTGAAAAAATTGTTTACTATCCTCCAATTTGAGTCTAAAAACGATCATTTTGGTTATTTTTGTATGAGTATCTTCTTCTTTTTCTTTTATCAATGTATGGTTTGGGAGGTTCATTAACGTACAACTTCAAATCTTTAGGACAAAAAGCCTTATTGGAAAACACCTTAAAACTTGATCCGTAAACCGTAAATTCTCAAATCCCTAAACGAGTTAATTAAGGCACGTGGTTGAATAACTTGAATTTTGTACATGATTGTTCAAATAAAAAGTGGAGAATGTGAATTTTATATGAATATTCAATTTTTGTGAATTAAAAAAATTTGAAAAAATCTCTACTATAGTAGTCTAATTTTGGTCAATTTTTTTATAAGTACATTCTTCTTTTTCTTTTTTCAATGTTTGGTTTGGGAGATTCATTAACCTACAGTCCCAAAGTTTTAGGACAAAGAGCCTTAAGAAAATACCTTAAAACTTGATATGTATATAGTAAATTCCCAAAGCCCTACACGACTTCATTCCAAGCACATGGTTGAATAACTAGAATTTGGTACATGTTTGGTCAAATAAAAAGTGGGGAATGTGAAGGTTAAAGGAATATAAACATTTTTTTGTGTTTTAAAAAAAATGGAAAAAATCATTTACTAGTCCTCCAAAACTTGTCTAAAAGAGGGTTATTTTGGTTATATTTTTATGAGTATGTATTTCCTTTTTTTTTTTTTTTCAATGTATGGTTTGAGAGGTTCATTAACCTAGAGCGTCAAAGCTTTAGGACCAAAAGGCTTAAGAAAAATACCATAAAATTCGATCTCTAAACCGTAAACTCTCAAATTTCTAAACGAGTTCTTTTCAAGCACGTGATTAAATAACATAAATTCGGTACATGCTTGGTCATAAATAAAAAGTAGGGAATGTGAAAAGTATATGAATATTCATTTTTTATGAATTAATTTTTTTTTAAAACAACCTTTACTATAGTCCTCTAATTTTAGTCATTTTTTCTATGAGTACATTATTCCTTTTCTTTTTTCAATTTCTGGTTGGGGAGGTTTATTATCCTACATCTCAAAAGCTTTAGGACAAAAAGGCTTAAGAAGAAAACCTTAAAACTTTATTCGTAAACTGTAAATTCTCAAATCCCTAAACGAGTTCATTTCAAGCACGTAGTTGAATAATTTTAATTTGATACATTTTGTGTCAAATAAAAAGTGGGGGAATAGAAATGTTATATGAATATACACTTTTTGTGAATTAAAATAATTTGAAATAACTGTTGACTTTAGTCATCCAAGTTTGGTCTTAAAAACGGCCATTTTGATTATATTTTTATGCGTACATTTTTCATTTTATTTTTTCAATGTATGGTTTGTGACGTTTGTTAATCTACCGCGTCAAAGCTTTAGGACCAAAAGACTTAAGAAAAACACCTTAAAACTCAATCTTTAAACCGTAAATTTTAAAATCTTTAACCGAGTTCATTTCAAGCACGTGGTTGAATAACTTAAATTTGTTACATACTTGGTCAAAATAAAAGTAAGGAATATGTATGTTATACGAATATTCACTTCTTTTGTGAATTAAAAAAATTTGAAAAATTTGTTTACTATAGTTCTCCAATTTTAATCTAAAACCGATCGGTTTTGTCATTTTTTTTATGAGTACATTCTTCCTTTTCTTTTTTTAATGTATGTTTTGGGAGGTTCATTAACGTATAACACCAAAGCTTTAGGACAAAAAGCTTAAAGAAAAACACCTTAAAACTCGATCCGTAAACCATAAATTCTCAAATCCCTAAACGAATTCATTTAAAGCACGTGGTTGAATAAATAGAATTTGATACATGCTTGGTCAAGTAAAAAGTGGGGAATGTGAATATTAAAGGAATATGCATTTTTTTGTGATTATTATTTTTTTTTGGAAAAATTGTTTACTATAGTCCTCCAATTATGGTTTAAAAACCGTCATCTTGGTCATTTTTTTTATGAATACAATTTTCCTTTTCTTTTTTCAATGTATGGTTAGGGAGGTTCATTTACCTACAGCCCCATAGTTTTGGGACAAAAAGGCTTAAGAAAAAACCTTAAAACTCGATCCAAACTGTAAACTCTCAAATCCTTAAACGGGTTCAAGCACGTGGTTAAATAACGTGAATTTGATACATGTTTAGTCAAATAGAATGTGAATGTTATATGAATATACACTTTTTTTGTGAATTAATTTTTTTTAAAAAAAACGGTTTACCATAGTCCTCCAATTTTGGTCTAAAAATGGTCATTTTGATCTTTTTTTTATGAGAACATTTTTTCGTTTGTTTTTTTCAATGTCATGTTTAAGAGGTTCATTATCCTAACCTTAAAGCTTTAGGACAAAAACGCTTGAAAGAAACACCTTAATTTATAATAATTGTCAATTTGAACATAACTCAATTGGTTAAGGTATACACTCTCGATCAAAAGATCAAAGACACTTGACATTCCAAGAATGTATTACGTCAAGTAATACAGTTTTTCTTGTAGTGATATATAGAAAGTTGATAATTAATCATCGTTTCGACTATTAAAGTTGGCGACCCATCACAATAAACAATAGTATTTGAGAGAAAGGAGAAGTACGTTAGTAGGTCAGAAGGTTTTGTTATTATTTGATGAAATTTTGTGCAAATATAATGCGAAATATTATGGGGTAGAAGGCTCAGTATTGATGAAGGGAAGACTTCATCTTATTTTTGAGACACAAGGGGAAGACTTGAAGTTTGATCTCGGATCACACTTGAACTGCGCAGCGCATGCATTGATTGCCATGGCTTTTTCCCCATCAATCAAAAGAAACCTTCTTCTATGCAGAAAAGAGAAATCACACATTCACACCAATACCCTTATCTCATAAGTGAATTTATTTATGGAATTAGATTTGATTAGATCTTAATCTTACTTAATTCATGTCATTATAATCTGAACACATGGAGAGAGAGACAAATAGAGAAAAGTTGGTGGGGAAGAAAGAATGGGCATGAATATGCACGTGGAATAACCATTCTTGTAGTCACCAGAATCCCTAGAGATTGCTAATAAAATCTAACCGGCATTCACGACATATTGATCCCGATACAAGGGTCGAAAAAGCTAGGACTAAAAATACTTGGACGTACCATCACCTTCAAATTTAGATACGCAAGTATTTTCGCAAAATATAACTGGTAACCTAAAGAATTATCACACATGTACAACAAGATTACCCCCTTTCCAAATCGACAAAAATAAAGAAACCCCGAGAGAATACATAAACGTCAGCAAAAACTACATTTTGATTGTGGTTAAATAGGGCACAACTTGGCGAGGGGATAAAAAAAAGTTCGGTACAACAACAAAAAACTGAACAAACCTTTCATTCGATTGGGAAGAACTTTGAAGTGCAAAAATCCCTTCAAAAATCAGTAAGAAAGGTCAACCAAGTTAACCATGAATCACATGCGGCTCCATCCTGCTTGAAAAGTGTCAATAAACTACAATCACGAGCACGGCTGCAATATATTATCAGAAGCAAGATAAACTTCAGATGGTTCACGAAGAAATGGGTTCATAAGGATACGATAGCCACGGGTGTTTCAGTGCCTCAGATGCAGAAGGGCGTTTCTTGGGATTTATCTCAAGCAGATGTCCAACAAAGTCAATGAACCCTTGATCCCCCATTGGCAACCGGTGCCTTAATGATGTCTTTTTTGGTATTAGATATTCCAGTCTACTGCTTTCCTGGAAAAAAAAATGAGAATTTGTGTAACATGACATGACAAACATGAACAAAAACCCCATCATAGGTGTCAATTGAAAAACAAAATGGAAAGAAATTAAAGGAGGAAGAATGAGAGAGAAGGGAATTATAGAATAAACTATAAAGATAGGCAGAGTTGCACCGTTCCCGTTCATGGAAAAGTGATTAAAATGATATTGAATGGCCCAACAGAAGTACTGGGCAAAACCTTCATTGCTTGACAAGGTAATCAAGTGACATTTAAGATCAAATGACATCAAACATAACTCAACTACCAAGCAAATACAAAACATGAAACAGGAAAGGTAAGTGAGAAAAGGCTACATAAAATCCAAAACCCTTTTTTTTTTTTTTTTTTTTGATATCCGTGAGTGTCCGGGCCAGCTTACGCGCACCTCGACTATTCTCACGGGACAGACCGCCTGACCCTACAACATTTGGCTGCCAAGGAAACCCGTTAATTCCTAGGTAGGTGGCCACCAAGGATTGAACCCATTCTCTCTTAGAGGGCATTGAAGTCTCAAGGCCCTTTATGACCACTAGACCAACCCTTGATGGTTAAAACCTTTTTCTTTTTCTTTTTCTTTTTCTTTTTTTTTTTCTTTTTTTTTTTAGGAAAAAGAAACAATTTCATTGATACTATGAAAGGTGTTACAAAAGAAATCTTATCAAAATAGTTACAAAAAACTACTCCATTGGTTATAGAGGGAAGTGAGAAAATCCAAAACCCTTAAAATTCATGTTCATTATCTGATCTGTAATCATCAGACAGATGGGGGTACCGAGCAAATACAAAACACTTCAGAAATTTGGACAGGTAAGTGAGAAGAAAAACAACAGAGCACCAAAATGACATTCAACAGGAAAATGTAGAGAAGGTTTGAACATATTCAGGCCCAAGATTTAAAACTAGTTAAAAGATTCAGGTTTCAAACGTGCCTTTGGAAAACTTATCAAATTAAAATCAGATGGTCCATCCCCTTCATCACCTATAAAGTTTCTTAAGCAAGCATACCTATGCTTACAACTTATAACACAATGTTTTCTCAAAGAGGTAACCATAGACTACTGGCAATGCTTTTATATTAAAAAATATGATTATTACGTCTTGAGATCACAGTCAAAAAAATGTGCACAAGTGAAACAGAAGAGGAAGAAAAGTACCTTTTTAAGGGAAAAGAGAGAGAGAGAGGGTGGGGTGGGGGGGAGAGAAGGTTATAAGAGCTCTTCAATTTGCTTGAATTAGTAAAAGAGTGAACACTCAAGAGTCTTCAAAGAAAAAGAACGAAGTTCAACAAGAAAAATCTCAAATTTGCTTGAATAAGTAATCAATATGCTTGATAATGACTGATGAGGTATCTTTCTTTGGCTTTCCAATGGAACTGTATGGCTGCTACTCTTCCTACATACTATTTGGGCCTGAAGCCCCAGGAACAAAACTTTTTAGGACCTACTTATTGGAAGAGTTCACCGAAAACTCAGCAAATGGAAGAATTATTTCCTCAGGTGGAAGACTGACCCCTTTCTCTCAGGCTATTCTTTCCAATCGTCCCATTCTTTTGTCCGGTTTCCAAGGTCAATATGACTATGACAGCCATTAATGCTATTGAAAATTTGTTAAGGGAACTCTTTTGGGAAGGTGTTGATCTTAGGGGTTGTGGGAGTCACTTGGTTAGTTGGACAAGGTTTGCCCGTCCTTTCCATTTAGGTGGGTGTGGGTGTGGGTCTGGGCCTTAGAAACCTAAAATCCAAGAAGCTTATCTTGCTAAATGAACTAGGAGAATTCTTAAAGAAGAAAGATCTTTGGTGAAAATCCATCGTGAGCAAATATTGTAGGGATGATCTGGGTAGATTTTCACGGCCTCTTATTGGTGCAGAAACTCCACTAGCCCTTGGCTGTTCAACTCCAAGTTCAACAATCATGTTTTTTACTCCATCTATTTTTCCTTGGGTGACGACCATTGGATTTCGGGGAGCCCCTTTCGCTTGATGGCACACCATCTGGTTTCTGGCAAAGGATCCACCATTAACCAAATTTGTGTTCACAGTATTCTTAATTGGTCTCATAATTTCATAAGAGCTCTCAATAATTGGGAAATTGATCCATCTTCTGAAAAACTGGAAGGTTGTTTATCATCATTATCCTTGTATGACATTCTTTGGTCTCTTGACTACTTAGGTGTCTTTCCATGAAGTTTCTCACTTCTAAATTGGCAGAGAATTCAACCTGCCCAAGTTCAAACCTTTTTGCAATGATTTGGAAAGATAAATACCCCAACTAATGCAAAATTCTTTCTGTCGTCTCTCTAAATGGTCTTGTCCCAGCTGACAAAATTCAAGAAACAAACGCTTTTATTGCAGCCTCTCCTCTCCTAACTAATTCTCTATTTGCAAAGCACAGTTTATCTTATTCTTGCCTCTACTGGGTCCTCTCTTTTTTTCTTCCTTTTTTTTTGGAGGGTAACCATAGCATCTCGACAATTATAGTTGAAGAGCTTTTTCATAATCCCTTGGACTGGCATTCCATTTTGTATATCTCATTTTACTAATGAAATTGTCTTAGTTTATTATCAAAACCAAAAGGAAATACAAAGAGAACTCGTATCAAATCCTACCCAAGTAGCCAATAGAGCTTCTTCTATTTTCTTTCCAATTAGAAAATTTAACCTTGCAACATCCAAATACATATCAGTCTACCTCTCAAGGTTGGGCATCCAAAGATTTTAACAGAAAAATAACCCTCGTGTCCAAAAGGGACCAGGAATAATCAAATTATAAGGTAGATGCCATGAGGAGGAGAAAGGATAGTGCTCAAAAAGATTATCCATCATATTCATCTGCTTCGCAAAGTTTGCAAATCTGTCAGAGAGTCTTATTCTGCTGAACTTATAGAATAACAGCTCTATGTGGCAATTTCTTTACTTTTTAAAGTAGAAACAATAACCACAAAAAGAAGAAGTTGTCACAATTTCCCTTTCAGCTAACAAGACCCTTTTTCTTTTTGGGCTGGCACTAGGACCCATTTTCCCCTATGAAGTTTCCTCCACATTCCCGTATAGAACGGATTTTCTGGTCTTCCAGCAGTCTAGTGGAACTCCCCATGTTTTTTCTTGAGGTCAGACCTACCTTTCTACTATCAGCTTAAGGTTTTAACACGAGTTATCTTGTAATTATTCCACAATTTCCCTTTCAGCTAAGAAGACCATTTTTCTTTTTGGGCGCACTAGGACCCATTTTCCCCAATGAAGTTTCCTCCACATTCCCGTGTAGAACGAATTTTCTTCCTGCAGTCTAGTTGCAGTCTAGTGGAACTCCCCATGTTATTCTTGAGGTCAGACCTACATTTCTTCTATCAGCTTAAGGTTTTAACACGAGTTACTTTGTAATTATTCCACTTTCTTCATCAACTTAGATTGAAAGGCTTTCATGTAATGTAACCTTCCTGTTTTTTGGAAAAGGGAAATTATGGAATAATTACAAAGTGGTACTTATGCCTGTAAATTGTGTAGGAAAAATAAGCAATTGAATTAAATGAAAACATGAAATAGCATGTGCATTGTAAGAAACTGTAACAAACATCTCATACTACTTAAACATATCATGCAAGATATTTGAGAATTAAATAAATGGCTTTGAAGAATATAGAGGCTTCATATCACAAGACAGGTAATGAAATATTTTAAGATACAGCATATTTTTACCTGATTTCGTTCATACAGCATATGATTCTTGGTAAAATACTTGTACGTATCTCGTCCCTTAGCAAGCATACTTTGATCAATAGGACTTATAATTCCAATCACTCGTGCAAGTAACGTAGCGGGTGAATCATTTTGGAACAGAACCTGCAAGCGAAGTATCATTTGAACCATTTTCAGCAGCATATTAAAAATAGAAATAAAAATGATACTGCAGGAGTATGAAATTTTTACCCCAAAAAAAACTCTAGGCACTTACAAAAATAACTCCAAAATTCAAGTCAATCTTGGTAACAAATGTGTTTTGAACAAGAACTCCAAAGAAACAACAAATGAATTATTATCCCATAGGTTTGAAGGTTCTTTGCATTCTCTTGGAATGATTTTCTATGTATTTCAAGCCAAACCTCGCACACAAAAATCCCTAGTGAAATAGTTTGTACAAGCTCCATGCATCATGAACATAATTGCAAAGAGAACTTCCTAGGAGCAGTTAAAACCAAGAAAGTAACCAGCCTTGCTCAAGTAAAATATAAAACATTTATTAAAAAAAGAAAAGGAAACTTTTGTTAAAGTTGAATCTAATTGGGTACTGGTGTAGCAGATGACGATGACTAACTTGAATATCTTTTTATAGGGTACTAACTTCAATACTAATGTTCAAAACACCACCTTGTCCACCATTAAATTCAAATTAAACTGTGAATATACATCAATGATTGCATCCATTGCTGGAACGCATTAACCTTTCTACTTTTTTTTAACAAGATACGACGCATTAACCTTTATACTTCAAACAGGAGATGACTTCTTCATAAATAAAAAATCAGGAGATGACTTTAACCATAAAATACAGTATGCCTCATTTCTAAATTTATTAGTTCTACCTTTAAAGGATACTATAAAATAATGTGCTGTCAATGACGTACATAGTATGACTATATGTTACATTCAAAACACACACAGAAGTACTCAAATATGATCTGTTTTAAAACCAACTGAAAATTCATTACCATAAAAATAGTGTACACAAGGCAAAGAGTGATTGGCACAGTTTATAAGAAAATTTTTGTTTGCTTTGGCTCCTCTTGGGCTAACTTTTATGGTAAAGAGCCAAGAGATACTCAAGAGATATGAAGTAATTTTGGAAATTTGGATGCGGCCTAGAATATACTGTTGTTTAGAATAAATATGTAAAACCACTAGATGATGTGGGAAGGAAATCGAAGTCAAGAATCAAGACTTTCAGCTCCATCATAAAGGCTAAGATTGCTAATTGGCGAAGGTAGAAATAGCCAAAGGCTTATTTGCACGAATTTTCACAACAAAACAAGACAATTTTAACTGTCTGATCACCCATTTAATGTATATTAATTAAGTAAGCAATTTATGTAACCTCTTTACTGACTAAAAAATAAATAAATGTTAATCCTTGAGAAATATAACAAACATGGTTGATATATGTGGTTGAGTAAACCTTACATTGCCAGTACAAAGTTCTGCCAAGATACAGCCAAGAGACCATATGTCTATCTTCTTATCATATGGAAGTCCCAAGATAACCTCTGGGGCACGATAGGATCGGGATTGAACATAGGAGCAGAGATGATCTGTCTCAAAACAACTACTTCCGAGATCAATAACTTTCACCTCACATCTACTGTAACTTTTCACCAATATATTTTCAGGCTTCAAGTCGCAATGTATAAGCTCAAGACCATGTAAAAACTTAAGTGCCTCCAAGCATTGAATTGTAATTGACTGCAAAAAACCATTTCCATTGGTTCAGGACAACGCCACTGTCAAAAATTTGAACAAAATTATTCACCTTCACACACCTGCAATCTCGGCATGGTGAAGTATACTTCTCCTCCTGATTCTCTATTAAATTTGTGAAACTCATATAGGTTTGCCTTCAGAAGTTCACACACAATTAACAGATGCTCCTGGAGGGGAAGGGGGGCACAATTCAACCAATCATTAAAACCTGTTGAGACAATTTTAAGGATAAAGAATGACAATAAATGCTAATTTGGCACAATATGTATTTCATATACCCTAGAAAATCAGAGGGAATTATCGAAAGCATGTTTAAAAACAATTAGTACAAATGACTAGACATGACTAGACAAGGGGAAAAATTATCTACTACTGACATAAGCATACATGACCAGTCAGCACTTACCCGATAGTAGAAGTAGTCATATAGTCGTAGAATGTGGTATTTGTCCGCCGGGTCGTGCTTATTAACATATTTTAGAAGCTTTATTTCATCAAGGCTCTGATCAAAAAAATCCTTGTTGTTCTTTATAATCTTTATACAAACATCCATGCCTGTGTGCAGGTCATGTGCTTGTATAGCCTTGCTGAATGCAGCTGACCCAAGATATTCAGTGACATGATAGCGTCCAGCTAATACAGAATTTAATACCACGTGGAAATTCTTGTCCTCCTCAAAACCAGTTCTAAGTAACAATAACACAAAGATCAAAATCTTGGACATACTCATTAGTAAGTATTCATAATAACAGACACAAAAAATGTTCCACAAGATCCTTTTTTTACTCCCAAAGAACTTAAAATTAAAACAAGGTAACTACAATATAAACACAAAAGAATAGCTTCAGTTTTATAATATTATTTTTTTTTTTTATAAGAAAAAAACGTAAGTATTATAAACAGTGAGAGAATCAAAAGGAGACAACCTAAGGGCGAGGGGAGAAAACCCCCCTCCTGACGAACTAAAACAAAGCTTTCCAGTTGTTTTGAATCATGGACAAGCTATAATTACGAAATATGTTCTTGTGATTCAAACACCAGGGAACTATGACCAATAGAGTCAGACAATTAGCTACATCCACCAAGAAGCTAAGAGTTGAACATTGCTACAAAAAGACAAAAAAGGAGTAGCCTTATCTTCAAAAATTCTCTGGTTTGTTACTAACCATAAGCTCCACATGGTAGCCCTACCGGCCAAGGACCAAATCACTTGCTTTCTATTTTTGAACCTCCCCCTACGAAGTAATTCCACCATCTAGTCGTCAACCCTCAAAGGGAGGCAGAGGAGTAAATCAAACTCCTTAAAAATCCAAAACCAAGCTCTCTGAGCAAACGGGCAGTTAAATGAAGGTCTTTGACAACAATTTCGTATTTAGTTTTAGGTCTTCCACCCAATTTCTATAGGTTTTCACAGAGAAACATTTGCATCCTTAGTCAAATTCCAAAAACAAAAACTACTTTTTTTTCAAAACTTGGCTTGGATTTTGAAAACTTTTTTAGAAAGTAGATAACAAAACAAAGAAACTCATTGGTGGAAATAGTATTTATAAGCTTAATTTTCAAAAACCAAAAACCAAAAACCAAATGGTTATCAAACGGGGTCAAAGTCTTCCACTACTCAATAAAGAGATAGAGGCCCAAATATAAGTATGCAATATCTGAAGAACTCATCATAATCCCTTGGGAACACTATCTAGTTTTGAAAATTTGAATGAGCTATTATACGGAAAGTCTAAACAAAAAAGGAATATTATATGGAAAACATCATCAACAAGCCAAAGAACCTGACGGTTCACATAAAAGGAAACAGGAAGGGATGGAAGTTCAGGAAAAAAAAAAGGTTACCATTTGGTTAATTACAAATCTAAAATCTTCCCCTCATGAGCAAATCCATACACCTTCAGACCACCTTCCAGCACTCCAAAAGACAGAAAACGAACCACTTCTTTTTTTTTCTAATTTAAAATTCCTGATAAATATCCTCATCAACAAATTGAAAAAAAAAAAACAGTACAAATCAGTCATGAAGCAGAAAATTACATAGTTCATATAATTGGACCAAGTACATCATGGGCTCCTAGCAAGTAAGAGATACAGCATTTGAAGGGCGCAGACACTTGTAAAAGAAGCATAGAGATTTTCTATGAGAAGATAGAGTGGAGAATATTTTTTATAACGAGACAAAAAAAAAACAAAAAAAGGGTACAACTTACATATTATGTGTACATGTTTAATCACAGATCTCGAATCACTCAATAATAAAATCTCGGGTAAGAAACAACGATTGATTAATTCAATACTGATGGGTGAGATCCGAGGCATACCTGTTTTTACGATGAACAATTTTAAGGTTGAAAGACTCAAATTCCTCCTCCTGAGTCCTTATTTGCCTTACTTGCTCTTGCACGGCAGCTGCCTCTTCATCCTCTAGTGATGCCACAGGATCTTCTTCCCTTACGCTACTAATTTTATCATTATTTTCTATCTTAGTGTGCCCTCTTTCCGTGTAATGATAGTTGGAAAGTGTGGAAGGACTTGAACTCCCAGACCTTACAGCATTAGCATTGTTTTCATCCCTAAGACTATTATCAGGTGAAGAATCAGAAGTTTTTGGCCCCCAAGAAGCAAGCATATCATTGTTAGATTGCATCAAAGCATTCAAAGAAGCATCATTTTCATCATTAATCACTCTGTTAGAGTTGTTAGACCACAAAGATTTGCTAGAGCTTGCCTGTACCAATTGTCTCTCTCTCAAGGGTGGGGGAAATGAAAATCCCCCTTCACTTAGATTTTGTATCTGGGAGCACATATCATTCCCAAATACTTGTTTATTTGATTGCTGTTTACTGGAGCTCTTCTTATCCCTGTTTGATCTATCCAAATATTTTTTGTCCGAATCATTATAAGGAAGCCTGGAGCCACCAACTCCAACCTCTTGGTCATGGAAGTATTCTAAATCCCCCTCACTGCTTCCTCCCACCAAGCTTTCACGTACTTCACTGCCAATATCTGCCGCATCACTATTGATCCCCACACCAATTGATCTAACTGAACCATGTTGATCATCATCCACACAAATATCATCAAGCCTTGGTTTTCTAGACTCGCTTACAACTTTCCCATCCCCTAACATTATCAGCTCATTAGTCTGGGTGACAAAACCTTGCCACACAGGTTCAGCACGCATCAAGTTTAGTTCCTCTTCATCCATCAGCTGCCCATCATATTGAGTCATTAAATCATTCTCATTGGCCCTCCCATACATTTCAGTCACAGTCAACCCCATAGGATCCTCTGAGGTTGTAACTGGTTGAATATGTTTTGATTGAAAATATTGTTCACCAGAAAAATAAGAGTCCTCCTCAGCAAAAGATTGATCATCATCCTCACATTTGGTTTGAGCTCTATCCTGCATATCTGGGACACTTCCATGCGCTGTTCCCTTTTCATTGTCACTTGGATAATCGATCTCATGAGCCAAAAACCATGCCTCATCCTCAATAGGCTGTCGCATGTATCCAACATCATCATCATCATCATATTCATCAGAGTCCCAATACTCATTTGGATAGTCCAGAGACTCACTTAAGCCATCACCAACAGTGGCAAAACCAGAAACTAAATCAGATGTATCCTCTGCAATTCCCTGGCTTACGGACAACCAACTGCCACCAGTATTCCTCTTTCCACCTTCAATTTAAATTCAAAATTATATCCTTAGAATATTTAGAATGGAATTTAAACAATAAATGCACAAAAAACATCTTATGTTAGCATACTCAGAATCAGACAAGATGCTGAAAATTTGACTACAAGATTATATAGGTCTATCTTTTCGGCACTTGTTAGAGTATTTTTGCTATCCCAATTTCTATTTTTGATTGATATTGACATTTCTGTAACCCCTCCACATACACACCTTCTGTTGCAACTACCATATGGTTGAAATGAAATACTAAAGCACTAAGCATTAACTCATCAAATAAAGACCATGCAACCTTGCCACATGATGATGCTGTCTTGGTTACATCTATGAATCCTGCTCAGCTGCAGTAGTGGACCATTAAAATTATCGTTGTCATAAGAGGTATCACAATGCATTGACGAGGGCAATTGAATGTTTTGGAGAAAAACTAAGTCACCACCAAGTAAGTCTAATAATAATTAGGACGGAACTACTTTTTACAATTAGAAAAGAGACAGAAAAAAAACATTATTAATCTGGCCGAGCCATATATTTGCAGGATCATGAAAGAAAGAAAATGTGTCTCATCCAGCTTGAGTGATTGTTCTAATTAATCCTAATTTTAAATCAAGACAGTGCAAGGAAAGAAAAACATCAAATTTATCAGAAAAGGATGACGATAAACAGAAAATTATCCAGAAATTATCAAATTGCCAGAGTAAAAGAAGTTGTTTGTATTGGTGTAAGAGCATACCAGCAGACGAAATTTCTTGCCCAACAGGAACGTCTAGATAAGACCCTATAAGAAGGGAGCTGTCAATGCTAGTAAATTTTGCAATTGGTCCATCACGTTCAAAGTTTTCCTTCCAATTAAGACTCAAAGGTTTGTCTTCAGACTTCAGTTTGACAGGTGGCAATCGAGGCAATTCCTCCTTCTGACTTTCAGCCACGAGAGCTAAACTTAAACTGCTTAGAGTTTTTTGCTCGGCACTATCCTGAGATCTGCCAAAATATAAAGTTCTTCCCACCTCATCTACCTGCTCTTTAATTGTTGCCCTTATATCATTCACCTCTGCTTTTCTCTTTGCATCTAATTTGTCTGAACAAATCGTGCTATCATAACAGTTTGACACATCTCCCTTGGAAAACGGAAAAACAGTCTTCACAGAACAATCTTTCAGCAAATCTGATGATGAAGACTCTTTACCTTTATACCATGAAATATCTGCAGTGTTTTCTTTCATGTAAACAGAAGTACTCTTAACTTGCTGATCCAGCTCCTTCGGTTCAGATTTTTGGGAGACGTCATATTTGGTTTCCACATTTGCTGTGCTAGCACTTCCATGCCACAAGTCTCTCTTTTCACCAGCTGAAAGAAGACTTTCACCTGTTTTGAAGTTGGCTTTTCTTGATTCAGAAACTTCTCCAATATGATATCTGGATTTTTCAGATACCTGAAGCTCTGGAAAGTTATTTGTATCCTTAACCCCATCATTCTGAGAAATTCCAACTAGACCATTGCTAGATTTGGCTTTCCATGAATATAAATCAAGCACAGTATCCTCTGAACCTTGAGAAAAAGTGAAGCCCCTGTCACTTGTTCCAACTGCTTCATTTGATTTATTCCTCTCTCCAAACGCAGAATCATTTTTCCATTTGCTTTCAGCACCATTTCTACCACTTCCGCACTCTATTTCCTTCACAATAAGTTCCTTAGAAACATCAAGATTATTTTGTGAACCTGTGAGTCTGTTCTCCACCATTGGTTTGTCCCCATTTTCTATCTCCAACGTGTCCCCTAAACTCTTCTCTTCAAGCGTAAGTTGGTTGAGAAGCCCATTCAAATCTGGGTGGTTACTGAGCTCACTTCGCAATGCTGCCTCGGCTCTTGTGAACCGATTCCGTTTTAGGAAGTCCAGAATTACATCGATTGAATTTGTATCATCCATTTTCACTTCTAAAAATCTGCAAAAATCATCAAAGTGGGCGTGGTACTCATTTTAACAAATTATATCACAACATTACTGAGACGCAACTCCATTGCTTGCAAAGGAAATGAGAGAAGAAAGAAAAGATGTGGATGGTGTAACGGCATTTCGCTAGATTATTTTCAATAATTGAAGGAAACTGACCTTCTACTATGCTCAACTCAGCGGCACCATTCTGCCTTCGCGCGCTGTGGAACACAACGAGGAAAATCCAAGATTTAGAAAAATGGAAGATGTTTCTTCCCTCACATAAAAACAGCATCGAATAAATGAAAACTATCGTTTTCTTGTGGTAAACGTAAACAAATCAAAGCTGCATAAATAAGCCCGGGCAGAAACCCTTTCCAATCGCCGATCAAACACGGATTCTTAAATTGTGATCGAAAATGGGGCACTCGGAACTAAAGGTAACAGAACCCGTCGTGTTGGCCTGGCGAGTATCACCTGAATCCGAAGGGACTCAACATATAGTGGAGCTGAATTAATTCCGACGAGCCAAAACGAAGAATTGTCAGAAACCCTAAAACAAGCGGGATCTGACGATTTTGTTCTTCTTGGGCCAACAAAAACTATGTTGATTTAAAGAAATATAAAGGGGAAAAGGAAGGCACAGGTCTGTAAAGGGAAACTAGAAATACAGATAAAAATGGAGGTGAAAAAGAGGAGAACCTGCTGCTGGTTGCTGGTAAAGTGGTAGTGGAGGTGACAGAGGGCGATGGGCGGCGGTTTCCGCGGTGTCGCTGCGGTCTGCTACGCTTTCTTTCTTCTTCCTCCTCTTCTTCTCTCTCTCTCTCTTTCTCTCACTGCCCTTTTTCTCTCTCGGAGCCCAGCCTGCTGTCTCGAATTGAACTCGTGGACCTAAGGCCAGTTAGATACTTTTCGAGGCATTCATTGTTTTTTTCCCATTATTTTAATCTTTTCTTACATCAATTCTTTTTCTTTCCCTTTTTTTATTACCTTAGCTTACATCAATTTTTTTTTATTTTTTTTTTAAAAAAAACTTACATCAAATATTAACAATATTCACTAGGTTCAACTTGGTGGTGAAGTTCAAATTCTGACTTTTTAATCTTGGTCGTTGAGCATAGCTCAATTAGAGAGATATTCACTATGATTTTATAGTTATACCCAACATCTTTCATTTTTGTATGTTTTTTAAATTTTAAAATTTGTTGTTTGGTTATTAGAGAGATGTTAGCTATGATTTCATAGTTATACCCAACATCTTTCATTTTTTTTTTTGTATGTTTTTAAAATTTTAAAATTTGCTGTTTGGTTTTTATAATTATTTTCTGATTTAAAAAAAGTTATATAGTAATAATAATAAAACTTATTCATTTGACGAGACAGAGAAGTCTAATTTGTTGGTGTTTAGTTTTAATAATGTCTTTTATTTGAATAATGTGGATATTATATATGAATTAGTAGGGTGGTGTCATATAAAATTGAAGTCATATGTCATTGGGCTTGTCTATTAAATAATAATCAAAATGCATGATATGATATTGACCTTTTCTAAAAAAAAAAAATGAGCTTTCAAATTAAAATATATATGTCATAAGCTCCATAAAGAGTTTTGATGCTTGGAATGATTCTATAATAAACAGTATCAATATCGTCAACCAATAAAGTCAAGGACGCAAGAGGGAAATATAAATGGTATAGTATTTCCTTATTCATCGCATCAAATCAATCATTCCATGTTTCTTCATAAAACTGCCCATGATACCAGCACAATATTCAGAGTTCAAACCCTTTTTTTTCTTCATAACCACTCCATTTTTAATATTGTTTCGCTTATTTTAATCTATGACATATTTATGTTGCAACACTATTATCCAATATCTTATCAAACTCATTAACAAACAAGTTGAGAACCTGACAGAGGTGAATTTGTTTGTCGAAGGAATCAAGCGTCTGGCTTTCGAGCTCAGAATTATCTCTTTTGTTTTCATTTCGAGATGTCAAAATGGTGTTGCCCAATGAACTTGCACATCGTTCTTGCACGTCTTTCAGAAGAGTGGGGAGAGAGCCCACCGGAGTGGCTCTCCGAAATTCTGAAGAATGGCCTTTCAGTTGCTTTTAGCGTTTAGCGCTCTCTTTTGTTTCGTTTGTGTAAAAAAAAACACTATTATGTTGATGTTCGCAATATTATTTCACTTTTATTGTCCTCTTTCTCGAACATTTTTTAGTGGTTATCGAAGGCATTGGATGTGAGTTACGCATAATAATTTGTTTCTCGTCAATTAAATGTATTTTTTCAAATTTTGTTATTTTATAAATATATTAAGTTAAATTATACAAAATATTTTTTTTAGTTTAACAATATTGTAGGAGTGGGGATCGAACATCATTCTTAGGGTTGATCATTGGTGTCTTATCCACTAAATTAAGATCGGAGTGATTTATATACAATATTTGGGTTGTGAGTTTGGTATGACTTTTAGAATGATAAAAAAAAAAAAATCGTCAATTAAATGGATTTTTCAACCTTTTATGGTATATACTTTTCTAAAAACAATTTGGGTTAAATTGTACAACATACCCTTAAACTTT
The DNA here is from genome assembly GCA_028017165.1 of Herpetospermum pedunculosum. NCBI lineage: Eukaryota > Viridiplantae > Streptophyta > Magnoliopsida > Cucurbitales > Cucurbitaceae > Herpetospermum > Herpetospermum pedunculosum. The sequence continues at coordinate 70,079,852 of CM051528.1, forward strand.
TGGGTATATTTCAATTATACTCCTAAACTTAAAAAAAATTAATTTTAATCTTTGAAATTGTAAAAAAAAAAAAAAAAAACTCTTTGAGGTTTTTCTATTAAAATGACAAAATAGAAATTTGTTTTTGACTATTTGTAGAGCGGAAGATTCAAACTTTGACCTCTTGGTCGAAGGTTCATATTTGATGTCAGTTGAGTTATGCTCACGTTGGCTGGTAAATAAAAAATAACACGACAATTAATGTGTAAAATTGGAAGACATGTATGTATATATAACATCATTAATGTAAATTGACGTGGCAATAAATGTCATTTTATGGATGATTACTAATAACAACGATCTTAGTCTTTTATATAGAATTGTAAATGATGTTATGTTCACTTTCTAAATTAAAATAGAAGGCATAATTAAAACATGTTCCACGTCTCAAGGGTATTTTGTATAATGTAACCAAATATTTTATTTCAATAATATTTATTAAACAAAATATTTAACATCATATAAGTTTGGAATAAGTTTAAAAAAACTTTAAGTTGAAGCACTAATTATTATAGGAAAATAAAGGTTAAAGCACTAATTTTATAAATAAGTATTAATTGAGTGCTTCTACCGGTAGAATTGGCATCCGAATTGGAGACTTATCAATCGATTCGTCATAAAAAAAAAATTAGAATTATTTTTAAGCTCCCTATTAAAAGTTCACTTCAAATTGAAAGTCAATTTGATATGTAAATATGTGATTTTATTTATTATTTTCTTTTTTTTTTTAACATTAGTTGCTTTTATTATGGAAAGATTGTTTCAATTGTTTTTTAAACAATCTTTTTTTTTTTTTTTGAGTACATTGGGGGTGGGGGGATTCGAACCACAGACCTCTTGGTCATCAAGTCATACATATGTCAGCTGAGCTATGCTCGCTTTGACCCTCTTATTTGTTTAATTCGGAAAGGATTAAGTTTTTTTTACAATAGGTAGAGGGGGATCAAACGTGTGACATCTTAATTACTAGATCGTACATGATGTCGGTTGAGCTAGACTCATGTTGTCCAAGAAGTAATTAAGTTTGATTGAAAGGATAATTAAGGGTCCGTTTGATAACGTTCCTGTTTCCTGTTCCCGTTTTTCATTTTTGAAGAAACGAATTTGTTTGTTAACTGTTCCCGTTTCTTGTTTCTAGATTTTGAGAAACGTTTCCAAAAAAAAATGCAAAATATGAAAAACTAAAAAAAAAAAAAAAAAAAAAAAAAAAAAAAAAAAAAAAAAAAAAAAAAAAAAAAAAAAAAAAAAAAATGTTTCTCTTAGTTTTGTTCTTATTTATATTTTTTCGTTCCTTTTTATGTTGAAAATTGTTGATGGTCTGTTGGTTAAAAAAACAGCCTAATTATCCCTCACCTAAAAGATTGTCTAGGTGATGGTTTGTTAGAAATTTTTTGTCAATGTTTTTTTTTTAAAAAAAAAAAACAAGAAACGAAAAACGTTATCAAACCTGCCCTAATTTAGTAATTGCCCCCTCCCACTGCTATACATAATCTTCACCTTCACATGATACTTCCCTTATTTTACCAATTTGCACTTGCTGGTTCCACATTTATTTAACAAATGTATATCTAACGGTACAAAAATTTGAATAATTGATAAGAAGTTGAAATTGAATAGATTCTGCAAGTTCAAACTGTCGCTAAATTAAAGATCTCGCATCATTCACATTAACTTTGAATAAATTATATGTGATCCCTCCGAACTTTAGTTATTTTAAATACCCATCATGTTTGTTTTATACCAGTTAGATTTTTGGTAATTGCAGATAAAAATTATCGATTCATTTCTGGATATTTTTGCATTTTCATCGAACTGTAATATTTTTTAAATTACTAAAAAGATTTTACAAAGGGGGAGGAATACTAAGTCTTAGTATTTAACTTGGTTGTAACTATATTGTTAGTATTTAAATTTTAAGTTATAAAAATTATTGCTAAAGACAACGAACCTTCCATTTATCTACCAGCTTCATATCAATGAAGATGTTGTCTCTCACTTATATACTCATGATCTTCCATTTTTGTAACCAGTGTGGGACTTTGGTCGCAATCCCAACAATTATCCCCTCGAACGAAGTACCATTGAGCCTCCCTTCAAATAGTGATCTATCCGTCTAGCTTTTATGTAGGCCAACTTTTTTTCTCTGGAGCATGCTGTCAGTCCGATAGAGCTCAACCACGGATCTCCACCAAATGACTACATCTGTGAGGCTCACTCATATATTTGTTCGGCGTCCGAGGATTCTACCGACACGACTTTGCTCTGCTTCACTCCTAGAAAATCTGCAAATAGTGAACACCACACTGTTCACAATATCAACCTACTTCGTTTCAATAAACCTTTTTTGATGTGGAAGTTTAGACAATGTTGCAACCACAAAACATACTCAGAAATAAAGAAACTACAAACATAAAACTCTAATACCACTTGTTGGAAAGACAATCAACAACTTCACCTCTTCCTCTCTGTAGCTGAAGGGGAGGTGAGATTTCACAAACCACTTTTTAAGTCTAAATATATGTCTTATGCCAGGTTTACCACACCGTAATGGATTTTCCTCAACAATCGTAATGAATTTAAGACTTCAATCGTAATCGGTTTACCTTTTACAGGGTTTACTTAAGGTTAATTTAAAATTTCATTGATAGTGTTTACTTGCATCGTTCGTGAGTTTACCATAATACCCTTTCACTTTAATCGTGTTGGAAGTAAAGAGTGGTACTAGATTCGATGAGAACACATTATGCAGAGATGATGTTCCTCCTTGGAAGAACAAATTATTTAATCACAATTGAGTAAAGTGTATCGTCAAACAATAAGGACGATTTCATAAATGACGAAGATGAAGATGAAGAGGAAGGTAAAGATACATAGGAGGATGTAGAAGTATCTCCTGACATTACTTCAAGCAATGAACATTTGGATTCAAATTAGGATATAGACAAACTATGTAACCTATTTGATGATTTATACATATCATGTGTGCTTGTAGAGAGACAATGTCATCTCGTATTCCTTTCGTAGCTGATATTTTCTAAGAAGGTGTCCCTATCGCCACACCATCTTCCGCGAAGGATGATGCTGATGGAGCGCTCATGGCACGCAGCGGAAGCGATTTGGATCATAGACACTCTAATTTCATCAATTTAAACAAAAGGAAACATGCAAACGCAATGAAAAAGAGAAATTAGAACACATACCCTTGTCGTTCGTATTTCTCCAAATTCACCGCCAGAAGCTCCTCACGAGCTCACCGAGCCTTCTCACGAAACGTTCGTGGACCACCCACGGTAGTCCCGCTATCCTCAGGCCGAGAAACGGAGTGGTGGGACTCCTTTAACAAGAGAAAAGGAGAAGAAGAAAAAGAAGAAGAGAAGAACAGAGGGCTACTGATGTTTTCAACTTCAAAACATGTACCCTGACGTTGAATTGAAAAAAACAATTTCTCAAAATAATTCTTTCAATTCACCTCTGCATGAATGAATCAAATTCATATGTTTTGAAACTTTTTCAAAACTTTTCTTTTCACTTCCTTTCTTTCCTTCTAGTTTATCAGCCCAAGCATACGTGATATATATATATATTGATTCAACATGTGTCTTGCTGCATGCAAGACACATGTATGTATGTATGTATATATATATATATATATATATATATATATATAATTATTATTATTATTAAAAATAATAATAATAATTTTATTTATTAAACATTTTAATAAATAATATATATAATTATTAATTAAACTTTTTAATTAATAAATATTATTTAATCCAATATCAAATATTGATTAAATAATATAACTAAACTCGGTTTTTCAGAAAAAACCGACTTTTTTCACATGAATCTCATTCATGTTTCAGGCCAATACCATATTTAAATCATATTTAAATATGTCCATATTTAAATCATATTTAAATATATCTATCCTTTTATTCCTCAAACCTGAATTTGAACGATTCAAATTCTTTTCTTTTCTTTTATATTGTTTCACAGCTTTATCCGAGCTAGCCGGGAGAACCGTAAGGACCTACAGATCATGAGCTCCAACGATACGAGATTATCCGGTCAAAACTCTTTCAACCGAACTAACCAACATTCGTTAACCCCCGGAGACTCCACTAAAGTCCAAGGGCTGCACTCTCCTCACCGTAGATATATTGAGTCCTGTTGATATAACTATCATCAGTAAGTCGATCCTTCACAGGTTGTTCATAATCACAACGGGTCATTTATACCGTTTAACCCTTGTATTATATCTTGTTCCTTAAGTACCACTGACACCTCTAATGAACAATTGATTTGTGGTCCAACCATCAAATCAGATTCCTCCCTGATCAGGAGAGGATGGGCCCAATGTTCAAGACCTGGAGTCAGCACTTAAGGGAACAACCTCTCTACTAAACCTGAAAGCGGGTAGGAGTGAACTCCAATCTTGCTACAACTATGTCCCCAGCCACTTATTCAATCTTATCCCCAAGATGGTAGGCATATTGAGTCGGCGATCTGGCCACTCTCACCCGTACAAATCAAAGGATAAGGTTGAATAAACAGGAGTTCATAGTAAGCTCAGGATTGAGATCGAGTTACCTAAGTCATCATATGAAAAAACCGGTCTTTACAGTAAACGGTGTTATAAAGAAAGAGCGATTTTATTTCTTGGTTCGGTCTTGTGCAAACTCATTGCACAGGACGCCCTCACTCACATGTCTCTACATGAAACGATTCGAATCACATCGTTTTGTACTATACAAAGTGAGCCGCGTCCAATAGTGTCCCCAGGATAAGGTACCCAGCCTTATCCCTATACTATAGACCATTTTTGGCTGTCTACTTGAACTTGATTCACATTCATGTCACACATGAAGTTCAAGTACTCATACTATCGCCATGGGTGTTAGTTATTGGTATAGGTTAATACAAACACAATTCACTAAAATTCAATAACAACTTTATTGAAATATAATATATATACATTCATACAGTTTACAAACTACGAGTTTTAGGACATAAAACCCAACAAACTCCCACTTGGACTAAAACGTCAGTGAAGTACATGCTGGTCGAGAGAACTAGAATATCAAATATCTAAAGTTTCTCCCACTGTCCTACTGAGCAGCTCGCAGCCCTAAACTTTTTAGGTGTCTCTCAAACACTTTAGCCGTGAGAGACTTAGTAAACGGATCAGCAATGTTGTGCTCCGAGGCTACCTGTGTGACGATCACATCTCCTTGTTGCACTATCTCCCTGATGAGATGATATTTCCGCTCAATATGCTTTCCACGCTTATGGCTTCTAGGTTCTTTAGAATTTGCCACTGCACCACTGTTATCACAATAAAGGGTGATTGGCAAGTTCATATTTGGAACAACTTCCAAATCTGTCAAGAACTTCCTAAGCCATACAGCTTCCTTCGCTGCTTCGCAAGCTGCGACATACTCAGCTTCCATGGTGGAGTCAGCAATACAACCTTGCTTTATACTCCTCCATACTATTGCTCCTCCGTTAAGAGTGAACATTGATCCTGATGTAGATTTCCTAGAATCTATATCAGTCTGAAAATCAGAGTCAGTGTATCCTGCAAGGATCAAATCCTTCGCGCCATACACAAGCACATAGTCTCTCGTTCTCCTAAGATACTTGAGGACGTGTTTAACGGCTGTCCAGTGATCATATCCTGGATTGGACTGGAACCTACTGACAATTCCTACTGCATAACAGATGTCGGGTCGTGTACACAACATAGCGTACATGAGACTACCAACTGCAGATGCATAGGGAATTCGTCTCATATCCTCAACCTCTTGAGGTGTCTTAGGAGACTGTTCCTTAGACAAGTGAATTCCATGCCTAAAAGGCAGCGAACCTTTCTTGGAATTCTGCATCGAATATCTTGACAACACCTTGTCAATATAAGATGCTTGAGACAGCGCTAGCACTTTGTTCTTACGATTCCTTACGATCTGAATCCCTAGAACAAACTGAGCCTCTCCCAAATCTTTCATTTGGAATTGGGTCGCTAGCCAATTCTTAACGTCAGTTAGGAACCCTACATCATTCCCAATGAGTAGTATGTCGTCTACGTACAAGACTAAGAAAGCTACAACAGTATTGACTACTTTCTTGTAAACACAAGGTTCGTCAATATTTTGTTCAAAGCCATAAGATTTGATCGCCGTATCAAACCTTATATTCCAGGATCTAGATGCTTGCTTCAACCCATAAATGGATCGATTAAGCTTGCAAACCTTTTGCTCTTGACCCTGAAGTATGAATCCCTCTGGTTGAGCCATATAGATACTCTCCTCAAGATTACCATTCAAAAAGGCAGTCTTGACATCCATTTGCCAGATTTCATAATCATAAAATGTAGCAATGGATAAGAGTATTCTAATCGACTTTAACATGGCAACAGGAGAAAAGGTTTCTTCATAGTCCACCCCTTCTCTTTGGGAATAACCTTTTGCCACAAGTCGAGCCTTAAAGGTTTGCACCTTACCAGCTTGGTCTCGTTTTCTCTTGTAGATCCACTTGCAACCGATAGGTCTTTCACTATCTGGTTGGTCTACAAGATCCCAGACCGAATTGAAGTACATAGACTCCATTTCGAGATCCATGGCTTTAAGCCACTGGTCCTTGTCTATATCATTCATTGCCTGTTTAAAGGTCAATGGATCCTCAACGCCATCATCAGGTATGACGACTTGAGTTTCAGACAAGCCGATGTAGCGGTCGGGCTGTCTTACATCCCTCCCACTGCGTCGAGGCTTTCTCAACTCTTGAGAAGGACCAGCCTGATCAACAACCTTTGTTGATCCGTCTGTAGCTTTCCTGGAAAATTCGGACAAAACAATTTTGCTCGACGGTTTATGATCTCTCATGTGGTCTTCCTCTAAGAACGTGGCATTAGTCGATACTAGTACCTTGTTCTCATGAGGATCATAAAATAGACCACCTTTCGTTTCCTTGGGGTAACCTACAAATAGGCACAATTTTGAACGATGTTCCAACTTCTTTGGATTGGGTACTAGCACATGTGCCGGACACCCCCAAATCCTGAAGTGACGTAAACTACCTTTACGCCCTCTCCATAACTCATAAGGTGTTTCAGAAACACTCTTAGAGGGAACCATGTTCAAAATATATACTGCAGTCTCTACTGCATATCCCCAAAACGAACTAGGCAAATGAGCATAACTCATCATAGATCGAACCATGTCTAACAGGGTTCTATTTCTCCTCTCGGACACACCATTCTGCTGTGGTGTTCCTGGCGCTGAGAGTTGAGATACTATTCCATGTTCTATCATATAGTCCTGGAATCTTAAATCCATATACTCTCCACCTCGATCTGATCGGAGTGTTTTTATCGATTTACCTAATGTGTTCTCAACCTCTGCCTTATACTCTTTGAACTTTTCAAGAGCTTCGGACTTATGATGCATTAGATAAAGATAACCGTACCTAGAATAATCATCAATGAAACTGATGAAATATTCATACCCTCCTCGTGCTTTGACATTCAAAGGACCGCAGAGATCCGAATGCACGATTTCTAGAGGTTCTTTGGACCTATGACCTTTTTCAGAAAAAGATCGTTTGGTCATTTTGCCCTCAAGACAAGACTCACATGGCGGTAAAGAGTTGTCCTCTAAACGATTTAGGAGACCACTCTTAACCAATCTCCCAATCCTATTGAGATTAATGTGACCTAGTCTTAAGTGCCAAAGATAAGTACTTGGAGAAAGTTTCTGCCTTTTAGTTTGAGTCTCAGCTGTTTTAAACATTTCAGTGTTCAAAATAGCTTTGGCTTCGGTTGGTCTTAACACATACAAGTTGTTTTCAAGTTTCGCAGAACAAATACGTACACCTCTTTTGCTAATGAACGCTTCATTATGAACAAAAGATACTTTATACAACTGTTCTAACAAACAAGATATAGATACAAGATTCCTCTGGAAGGTAGGAACCAGGAGTACATTTTCTAGTAAAATGAAACTATCTCTATACAACAACTTTACAGCTCCCACTGCTTCAGCTGAGACAACCTCTCCAGTTCCAACTCTGAGAGTTATCTCACCGCGAGAAAGTGGCTGCCAAGAACTAGTTTCCTGAAAAGAAGAACAAACATGGTTAGTAGCTCCTGAATCAAGTATCCAGGTATGACAATCATGTTCTACTAAACATGTTTCAACAACAAGTAAATCATATTTACCTTGTCTTTCTTTCTCAGCCTTTTTCTCTGCAAGATACTTTGGGCAATTGCGTTTCCAGTGCCCATCTACACCACAATGGAAACATTTTCCTTTGTCTGTAGATTTACTCTTGCTCTTAGCAGTAGCAGGTGCTTTTCCCTTCCTTTTATCTTTCTTCTTCTTTTGAATACTCTTATTCTTAATAGAAGAAAGTTCAGACTTACTCCCAGAAGACGACCCCTTTTGGAATTTCCTTGAAGTGACAACGTTTGCCTCCTTCTCTTTTCCTTTAGAAGTCTGTAGGGACTGATAGGTCTGTAGCTCGCTGAGGAGAGAAGTCAAATTATACTTTATCTTATTCATTACCAAATTGGTTCTGAACTGAAGGAAACTCTTCGGAAGAGATTCCAAGATAAAGCTTACTTGACTTGACTCATTTATAATAGCTCCGTTTACTTCCGCCACATTGAAGTGGACCATCATGTTAAGGACATGCTCCCTAACAGAGGTTCCCTCCTTCATGCGAGAGTTGTAAACGAATTTGAGGGCTTCATGACAGACCGATGAGGACGGAAGTCCAAACATCTCCTGTAATGAAGACATGATTTCTTTAGCAGAAACCATATCCTCGTGCTTCTTAGCTAACACATCAGATATGCTGGCTAAGATATAGACTCGGGCTTTATCATTAGCCCTTGTCCATCTATCATATGCTTCTCGAACAGTTCGAGTCGCATCCGAGCTAGGAGGGGGAGGACAATCCTCTGATAAGACGAACCTTAGATCATCTAGAACGAGAATCGTATTCAAGTTCGATTTCCAGGTCGCGTAGTTATCGCCGGTTAACTTATCGGAAGCTAGTAAATGAATGAAAGAGCTAGACATGCTGAAAAGAGAATGAATAAATATTAGTGAAAAGGTTTTAACCTAATTTACACACCAATCAGGAATTTAGCAAAGAATAATAATGTACCCAAAAATCATTATTAAACTGCAACGATACTTCAGTGGGTTAGAATGGTCGCTACCGAGGGGCAGTCAAGCATTCCTTCACTGAATCAAGACATTCTTGACTAAATGCTAATACCAGAATATCTCATATTCCTATAGCATCTTAGTTATCGCTGTTTGGTCAAGATTTACTAACTCCTTAGCAAATCTCGTAAGTGTGACCCTCCATTTTTAGAATTCATAGGGCGGCCCCAACGATGCAACCGAATGGAAATGTCAAAGTTGGGAATGGCTCTATGTTTCTTTATCCATAAATGGTGATTGAGATGTTCCGATTCCTATGAAACGGCCCTCCGAATGGATCGGTACCACTTGTGGGCACCTAGCAGGCAGAACATAGGAATCTCACGGTTCAATCCAATGGAGGAGACCGCAGGATGTATTGACATACTTCCTTCTCCCACTTACTATAAATACTTTCTCCATTCACCTTGCTCTTGAATTATGCAAATACCATCCGAATGGGGATGCCCTATTGACATCACGAGGCCGAGCATAATTCTCACGGTGTGAACTTGACAGAGAACGTAGGAGGAGAGGGACATATCATATATACCTTCTCAACACCTCTACTAAGTATTTTAAGACGGAATGGGTAAATTACTTAGGCATTATCCGGCTAAGACAATAAGGCCTAAGTCTAGGTAAAACAAACTTTTACCTATGATGTCTAGGTGATAAACACTTTATTACCTCACACCACTCACGCATGCTCATAAAGCCGGGTTAACTTTACTCAAGAACCGGATGGTCCCCATGTAGGAGGTGTTCCGTAAACCGTCAGCTTAAATACCTCCAACCTCGAACAGGATGTCCCCGGGTGAGTTTCTTGTAACCTTAGCATTTACAAGATATCGACCTATTCATCTAATGAAACGGAACGATACATTCAACCCTAAGTGAGCATGCCTTTGTCTTTGTTATAGATTTTAAAAGTCTATGCCAATTTTACAACGCTTTGCAAAACTAAGACTAACTACAACAAACTTCTACATGCTTCTCAAACATGCAACACTAAGGCATGACAAGTTGAATATTTAATTTCATAATTAATATAACAATTATATCGATTATGTTTTTAAATATACAACTCCTAATTCATAAATTAATATAACACTTATATCAATTCTCATGAATTAAGCATGCATCCTATACATTATAACACTTATAACAAACAAAATGCATCTAATGTTGGATGTTTAATTTCATAATTAATATAACACTTATATCAATTATTCTATTAAGCAAACAACATTTAATTCATGAATTAATATAACTCTTATATTAATACTCATGAATAAACATGTATCTTATACATTATAACACTTATAATATACCATGTGCATAAAATTAGGGCAATCTATGTTGTTGATTTAATTTCATAATTAATATAACACTTATATCAATTATTTTATTAAACTAACAACAACTAATTCATGAATTAATATAACTTTTATATCAATTCTCATGAATTGCCAAATATGCATACGATATATTATAACACTTATAACATATTTTCAATGCATGAAGCATGCTTCCTACGGTAGGATTTTAAATCTATATGGCATACGTTATGCACATACAAACATGGAATTTAATTAAAACATACATTCGCAATGCATAAATAATTAAACACACTAAAGTGAATCGATTTTGGCATTTAGCAAGCAATAACTAATTTATTACAAGCTTGATCAACAAGCCACGTCTTGAGCGGACTTCGAACTCTTCGCACCGCCTTTGACCAACTTGCTTCCTCCGAACGCTTCGGCCAAAATTTCTTCGAATTTCTCCTCGTATTGCCCAGAACGAGTTTGAACTTACACCGAACATTTCGGCGAGTTTCAAACTCAAACTTCTTTCACAAAGAACCCTATATGGACTCTAATGACTCTAAAATTACAGACACTTTAGCATACATTAAAGCCCATACATTCTCGGGCAATTACAAATAATGAAATTCAAAAGAAACTATGCCAAAATCGATATTCACTTTAGAATTCCATTCAGAAACAATTTCTAAATAAAACCCACCATAACTTAAATTGATTGACATTGAGTGGCCAAAAACGCTCTGATACCAATTGATGGAGCGCTCATGGCACGCAGCGGAAGCGATTTGGATCATAGACACTCTAATTTCATCAATTTAAACAAAAGGAAACATGCAAACGCAATGAAAAAGAGAAATTAGAACACATACCCTTGTCGTTCGTATTTCTCCAAATTCACCGCCAGAAGCTCCTCACGAGCTCACCGAGCCTTCTCACGAAACGTTCGTGGACCACCCACGGTAGTCCCGCTATCCTCAGGCCGAGAAACGGAGTGGTGGGACTCCTTTAACAAGAGAAAAGGAGAAGAAGAAAAAGAAGAAGAGAAGGATAGAGGGCTACTGATGTTTTCAACTTCAAAACATGTACCCTGACGTTGAATTGAAAAAAACAATTTCTCAAAATAATTCTTTCAATTCACCTCTGCATGAATGAATCAAATTCATATGTTTTGAAACTTTTTCAAAACTTTTCTTTTCACTTCCTTTCTTTCCTTCTAGTTTATCAGCACGCATACGTGATATATATATATATATATTGATTCAACATGTGTCTTGCTGCATGCAAGACACATGTATATATATATATATATATATATAATTATTATTATTATTAAAAATAATAATAATAATTTTATTTATTAAACATTTTAATAAATAATATATATAATTATTAATTAAACTTTTTAATTAATAAATATTATTTAATCCAATATCAAATATTGATTAAATAATATAACTAAATTCGGTTTTTCAGAAAAAACCGACTTTTTTCACATGAATCTCATTCATGTTTCAGGCCAATACCATATTTAAATCATATTTAAATATGTCCATATTTAAATCATATTTAAATATGTCTATCCTTTTATTCCTCAAACCTGAATTTGAACGATTCAAATTCTTTTCTTTTCTTTTATATTGTTTCACAGCTTTATCCGAGCTAGCCAGGAGAACCGTAAGGACCTACAGATCATGAGCTCCAACGATACGAGATTATCCGGTCAAAACTCTTTCAACCGAACTAACCAACATTCGTTAACCCCCGGAGACTCCACTAAAGTCCAAGGGCTGCACTCTCCTCACCGTAGATATATTGAGTCCTGTTGATATAACTATCATCAGTAAGTCGATCCTTCACAGGTTGTTCATAATCACAACGGGTCATTTATACCGTTTAACCCTTGTATTATATCTTGTTCCTTAAGTACCACTGACACCTCTAATGAACAATTGATTTGTGGTCCAACCATCAAATCAGATTCCTCCCTGATCAGGAGAGGATGGGCCCAATGTTCAAGACCTGGAGTCAGCACTTAAGGGAACAACCTCTCTACTAACCCTGAAAGCGGGTAGGAGTGAACTCCAATCTTGCTACAACTATGTCCCCAGCCACTTATTCAATCTTATCCCCAAGATGGTAGGCATATTGAGTCGGCGATCTGGCCACTCTCACCCGTACAAATCAAAGGATAAGGTTGAATAAACAGGAGTTCATAGTAAGCTCAGGATTGAGATCGAGTTACCTAAGTCATCATATGAAAAAACCGGTCTTTACAGTAAACGGTGTTATAAAGAAAGAGCGATTTTATTTCTTGGTTCGGTCTTGTGCAAACTCATTGCACAGGACGCCCTCACTCACATGTCTCTACATGAAACGATTCGAATCACATCGTTTTGTACTATACAAAGTGAGCCGCGTCCAATAGTGTCCCCAGGATAAGGTACCCAGCCTTATCCCTATACTATAGACCATTTTTGGCTGTCTACTTGAACTTGATTCACATTCATGTCACACATGAAGTTCAAGTACTCATACTATCGCCATGGGTGTTAGTTATTGGTATAGGTTAATACAAACACAATTCACTAAAATTCAATAACAACTTTATTGAAATATAATATATATACATTCATACAGTTTACAAACTACGAGTTTTAGGACATAAAACCCAACAGATGCTTCAGGTTAATCTCAATATAATATAATATATATATAATCTCAAAATATATATATATATATATATATATATATATATTTTACAATATAAATTGATATTAAATTGTATGTTCATTATTTGTTTCAGATACATCTGCACGTAGGGATGATAGAAATCTTCAGTTAGACATATATGTTCGAATAAACGGAAAAATTCCAATATCGATTTTTGATGATGTCCGAAAGTCGACGTGTGAGTTTGCCTCAACGTTCAACTTAGCCATTGGTACCATTGTGAGAGAAAGTTGAAAGTACAAATCATGGAAACAGGTGCCACAAGACCTTAAGGACCACGTTAAACATCGACTCCCGATAAGTTTATCGTTTAGTTGTTTGTGATTATTATCTAAAAAAACTTTACTTATGTTTTTCTTTTTTTGCAGAACCATTTTCTGATTGATTTGTCAAAACTCGTCGTCCATGAATGTATTGATAACAATACAAAGACTTCTTTCAAAGAGTATAAAGCAGAATTGTTCAAACACTACATAAAATCATCCACCCCTGAGGAGTGACGTGCACGCCAGCATGAACGAGTAACTGATATAGCAGACTGATATCTTCTATGCGATAGGTGGGATGACCCTGCATTTAAGGTACATTACTTACATTTATTAAAGATTTCATATGACACAATCTAAATTCATTGACTAATAATCTCTTATTTTATTAGAAAACCACGGAGACAAAGAATCAGGAAAGTCTACATTTCAATCATTGCACTGGATCTAAGTCATTCATTTACGTACACCAAACAATGGTAGGTTGGAAAAACGATTTCTTGTTCCAGTTTTTGTCTCGCATGAATACTAATATGGTAAAAAAAAAATTGAATTGTAGAAAAACAAAAGGTGTGGAATTAGGACCTATTGAATTATTCCGTACTATGAAAACACATAAAAAAAAAAAGATGAAGAGGAATGGGTGAATGAGGCCGCTCGTGAAACTTTTGTAAGTTTCCTACTTCCTAAAGATAATTAATTTATAAAGTTGGTATCAGAGTTCTTATATCAATTCATAATCGCAGTATAAAATGAAAGAGTTGCAAGTTTGCCTAACTCCATAAGGGACCGAACCACTTTCTGAGGAAGAAATACGTGAAGAAGTATTGGGTAGTCGATCGGGTCACATTAAATGTCTTGGTTATGGACCAATGTCGTCGAAATCAAGAAAACGTAGCTCACCCTATGCATTATAGAGAGAACATGAACTAAGTGTGGTTGTGACTCAGACACAAGAAGAGTTGAGTAGCACCAAAGAACGATTGAATCATACCGAGAAATGACTGAGTGATACCCAACAAGAGTTGAGACAAATCAAGACTGAAACTACATTCGAACTAGCTAGAAATGTAGTCGAATTAGCTAGCCTCAGGGAAATGCTTAAACAACTCGTTGATTCACAAGGTGGAACATCAAAATAGGTATAACTTTATCCTTTGTAATATGTAATGAAAGTCTGACTAGTTCAGTTATTATCGTGCAGTTATGGTAGCAAAGTCTTTATTAGCAAAGCAAATTATTTGTAGGTAATAAGACTTGTTGGTATGACTACCCTACCGTTATGGTAACCAATATGATTTTGAGTATATGAGTTGAGTTTAGTGTTCTATTGTTGTGCGTTGTGCCCTTATATATTCAAAAAAAAAAAAAAAAATTATGTCAAGGCCTTGTTGATATCAACATTTGGTCAACGGTGAATTTGTATTTTTTGAGAGATTGAACGTGCCTGCAAAACAAAAGAAGGTGAAGACTAACACCAATATGGTGTTAGACCACGAAGTCTCTAACGATCAAGTCAGTTAAGGAATAAATATCATAAATTAAACGGTGGAGGAAGTATGAAAAAATGCTTACCCTTTGTATCTATGCCTCCTCAATATATACCAATCAGAGGGATGTCAGTTTTGGTCGATCCTTGTGGGATCAACGCCACTAATACTTGAGCTGACCTCTTTGAGGTCAGATTTATTTTTATCGAGCGGACCCCTAGGATCGACATCATTTGGTTGGCCGACCCCATCCTTTCATGCAAACTTGGCCTTTTGGGTTTAACAGATTTTTTCGCCCAAACTTAATAAACAAATTGAAAATTTAATCAAACATTGGGCACAAAGTCTAAAGTTTTTTTTTTTTTGAAAGATCAAAATCAAGATTACAGATGTATTAGTCATTTTTAAAGTTTATGCATCTAGGATACACAATTGAAAGTTTATGAAACTATTAAAAAGAAATTAAAGTTTAAGGATCAAATAGACACCAAATTAAAAGTTGATGGACTAAATTTGATTATTTAACCTAAAATTAATTACGTAGAAACTATTCTATCCTAGTCAAGGGACAAATCACATGGAAGTTTATTTTTTTAATCCCTAGAGAGGTTTTCAACTTAGGAAACACACTATATCTTAATCAACCATTATGTTAAACACAAACTCATTGAATTTAAAAGAAAAAAAGAGCAAAAATCAAGATCACAAAGACTATGAAATTACTAAAATGAATGAAAATATATTAGTATTCCCTCAAAATTGAAAGCTCTTTTCCGATCCCTAGGAAGGCTTCACAATCTCAATGAAGGTTCGGTTTCAAACAGTTTGCAAATTTTAGTAGAACCCTCTTCAAACATGTTTGGTTCATTGAAAACCCAGCTAACTCCTCCTTTCCAGCAAAGGTGTTAAAGAAAATACTCATGAGTGGTGCAAACTATTCTACCATAACTTATTAGTTAAAGGTCTTCTAACATCAGAAGGCTGGACTTGAAAATCACCATTCTACGGTCAAAATTTGAACTTTTGATCCTAAGGAAATCAATATATACCTTAATCGCTGAGCTAGACTCATATTAGTCTCTTGATCTCATATACCATGATAAACGAACTCTAACAAAATCATTTGTCTTCCTCTACCTCTTTTAAAAATGATGCAACCAAATTATAAACATGTGATCTCTTAGTTACCATGTCATACATTATGCCAGTTGAGTTATGCTCGTGTTGGTCATACCACTTAATTTTTTAGGGTGAAAACACCTTTCGTTGGTGCCATTAACAACCAAATTAATAAACCCCCTACATCTTTAAAGTGACCAAACAAATATTGTAACGCCCTCGTTAATATGTTTAGTTAGCGTTTTGATATTATCTAATATCATGACAACATTATAAGTCATTTTTCTAAAGTGTAATACTTCACTACTAGTTGGACTACAATTTTACCGTCGGACACACGTGACTCAACCACAAGTTGCCACGTGTCAATTTTTTTTTTTTTTTTTTTTTTTTTAATTTATTTATTGTATGTTTCTTTCCTTTATGGTTTTAATATTTAAGGTATATTTTTTCAGATTTAATATTTAAGGTTTATGGTTTAAGATTTAGTATTTAAGGTTTATTAACCTTTAAGGAAAATCCTAAATCCTAAAATCGCAATTCCTAAATACTAAGAACATATTTTTGACCCAAAAAAAAGAGAAGAGAAATAAAATTTGAAAGTTAAATATAAAAAAAATTTAGAAAGGATGGAGTGAAAACATTTAAAAAAAAATTGTTTTGATAGGTGACAACCTATGGTTGAGCCACGGCTGAGCTGTAGCCCAACTAGCAGCCAACCAAGTATTGCTATTTTCTAAATTTAAGGAATTAAAATGCATAATCTCTTACTCGAGGACTATTTGAGTTGATTTCATTTTTTTTTGTTCAACAAGGTGGAGTTGAGGGATTGAAATTTCTAATCTCTTGATCGGAGACTTATTTTATACCCGTTGAGCTATTGAAATCTCTAACCTCCTAATCAGAAACTTATATTTTATACCGGTTGAACTATGTGACGAGTATTTGAGTTGAAGCACTTTATCTGAATTTGAGTATATTAGAAAATTGAAAATTATTAAAAGGAAACGAAAGAATTAATAGCATAATTAAATTGTGGCGAAGTGAAGTGAAGTAAAAGGTTGGATGAAGATAAATATAAAAGAATTGAACATTAATGTAAGAGATTAGGGAAAGAGAGAGGGTGGAAGCGTAAAAGGAAAGAAAGGGGTAGAAGTGGCCTTGGAAATGGGCGGGCACTGTAGGCGAGAGGCGTAGGTGAGGCATCAAACATCTTTAAACGACGCCACATCTCTATCAGATTTCAGTGTGTGTGAGGCTCAGGCTCTCTCAGGCTCTCAGACTCTCGAGACTCTCAGGCCCAGCAATTAGCAAACAAACCCCCAGAGCCTCGACCTTAAAACGCCATCTTCCTTCTTCATCATCGCATCTCATCTCATCTCATCTCATCTCATCCCATTTCCCTTTCTTCTCTTCCTGCTCGCTCACTGCTCCCTTCACAATGGGAAGATTTGGGGCGGTGGTATTCATCGCCTTACTTGTTCTTCTCTGCGGATCTGTTCATGTAAGATCTGATGGATCCGATCATCGCTATAAAGATGGAGATTCTGTTCCTCTCTATGCTAACAAAGTTGGTCCATTTCATAATCCCAGGTAATTCCCCACCTCCTTCTCCTCAATTCTTCTACTTCCGTCTTCTTTAATCTCTTATATAACTTATAAGATCTACGATTTTATCGCTGTTTTCTACTCTTCTACTTTTTTATTCCTGGACTTCTACCCGCTAGCTTTCATTTGATTCAATTACTGCTAGATTTTGTGATTTCAATCCAGATCTGAGCTCATTTGTGCAGTCAATGCGTTGACTGCCAAATCTCACTTCTGATCTGCTAATTCTTTCAGCTAAGTACTGCAATTTTGGTTTTAAAAAGCTTCTCCTACCGTTAAATACATGAGGAATATTCAAGATACTCGAGATACCTTCTTCAAGATATTCTGTTTTATTACTTAACGAAGTGATAGCCTGCCTCACCGACTTTGTTTTGTGGCGGGCCTTCTTGCTAGAATATCCGAATTTCTATCTTTCAGGATAATGGGTTAACTTCATTTTTCTGTCGATTCATTGTGGGTTCATAGAATTACGAATTTACTCTAGACCCTAACTTATGAAAAGTATATGATATAGTGGCATAGGCGTTTTGAAGGTGTTGTAATTTGCTACCCCATATTTTCTCTAACATGTATTGCACTTCTTTTTTCTTTTGCTCACAGTGAAACTTACCGCTACTTCGATCTCCCATTCTGCATACCAGGTATGTATCTCTCGTAAAACACAGTTTCACATTGTAGAGTATATTTGTTAGATGGAAAACCAATTAGATGAATCTAAATTGCAGATCATTTGAAGGAGAAAAAGGAGGCTCTTGGTGAAGTATTAAATGGAGATCGTTTAGTTAGTGCCCCATACAAACTTGACTTCTTGCAAGAGAAGGATTCTATTACCGTTTGCAAGAAAAAACTTTCAAAGGACGAAGTTGCTAGATTTCGCGCTGCTGTAGACAAGGACTACTACTTTCAAATGTATTATGATGATTTGCCAATTTGGGGTTTCATAGGGAAAGTAGAGAAGGAAGGAAAAGAACCAAGTGATTTCAAATATTACCTATACAAGCATATCCATTTTGATATCTTTTATAACAAGGATCGTGTTGTTGAAATAAATGTCAGAACGGACCCCAATGCCCTTGTCGATCTGACAGAGGACAGGGAAGTTGATGTCGAATTTCTGTACACTGTAAAATGGAAGGAGACAGCCACCCCATTTGAGAATAGGATGGACAAGTACTCCCAATCATCGTCACTACCTCATCATTTGGAAATTCATTGGTTCTCAATTATAAACTCGTGTGTAACTGTTCTCCTCCTTACTGGATTTCTTGCCACCATTCTTATGCGAGTACTTAAGAATGACTTTGTCAAGTAAGAAGATTTAGTATTTTTTTTTTTTCAGTGTTTTTTCTGCCCGTCATTTCAATTTGTTCCTTCTTCTAAGGGAGCCACTGTCTTTTTACGTTACCCTTCTGTGTCTATGATATAGATATGCCCATGATGAGGAATCAGCTGAGGACCAGGAAGAGACCGGATGGAAATACATACATGGCGATGTATTTAGGTACCCAAAACACAAGTCTCTTTTTGCAGCCTGTCTTGGTTCTGGCACCCAACTGTTTACACTGTAAGTAATACCGTATCTTGTCAACCATCAAAGCTAATATTTTTATAAACCTATGGATCACCCATCCCCAATATTTTTTTATTAACTACGTTGTACATTTATCTTTACAGTACGGTGTTCATTTTCATACTTGCGCTTGTTGGAGTGTTTTATCCATACAACCGAGGGGCATTATTTACTGCACTAGTTGTTATCTATGCTCTCACATCTGGGATTGCTGGCTATGTTGCAACTTCCTTTTATTGCCAGCTCGAGGGAACAAACTGGGTACTTTCTCTTCGATTTATTTTTCTTTCAATTACTTCAGTATTTTGGGCTAACAAGGTCTTCAACTTCTCAATGATAGGTTAGGAATCTACTGTTGACGGGATGCCTTTTCTGTGGGCCTCTGTTTCTGACATTTTGCTTTCTAAATACCGTTGCAATTGCTTATACAGCAACTGCTGCTCTTCCTTTTGGTACTATTGTCGTAATAGTTCTCATATGGACTCTTGTAACATCGCCTTTGCTGGTGTTGGGTGGGATTGCTGGTAAAAACAGCAAGGCTGAATTTCAAGCTCCAGTTCGTACCACCAAATATCCTAGAGAGATTCCACCTCTGCCTTGGTACCGTGGGGCAATTCCACAGATGGCAATGGCTGGATTTCTGCCTTTCAGTGCCATATATATTGAGTTATACTACATTTTTGCCAGTGTGTGGGGCCACAGGATTTACACCATATACAGCATCTTGTTTATTGTCTTCATCATTCTCCTGATAGTTACGGCATTCATTACTGTGGCATTAACATACTTCCAACTTGCTGCCGAGGACCATGAATGGTGGTGGAGGTATGCAACTGCTACCCCTTTGTAGCTAGCTAATGATTGGTTGCATTCTTTAGTAATTTTACAACTTTCGTCATTAAGCTGTGTTTTCCTTTTCATCCTTTTTCGTTCTTATAAACTTATAATACTAGTTATTTTTCATCCTTTTTCGTTCTTATAAACTTATAATACGTTATACTAATTATTAGGAGAATATTCAGGTAGATATTATTTTTGCTCATTTTTTCCCACCAAATTTCTGATGATTAAAGGCAGGATAAAAAACCTGTTTTCACTAATTATGACATGGTTTTAGTTGAGCATGCATCTATGAGAAATGAATTTGTTTACAAGGTAAAAGTTCTGATAAGTTCATGATAGTCATTCGGAACGATTGAGTTGTTCCGCCCCCCAAAAAAAAACTCGGCATCGTGTTTTCTTCTTCTCCTCCTTTTCTCCCCTTTCTTGAACACTACCCTTTTGGTAGCTAGCTTTTATTACGTTGAAAAAAATTGGCTGCTTAAGCCTGCAAGAAAGGTGTTTCTATGAGGAAATTAATATTCTTCTGGCTGCTGAATATTTGCTGTCAGATTTCTCATAGTAATTGTTAATGTATCAGATCTAAATGCTTTGTTTGTGCAACTGTTACTTTATGATTCTTTGTTTGGAATACATTTCTCTTGGAGACCTTGTCACAGATGTCAGATTTAACATGTATCCATGAATGCTAGAATATTTAGATTGCATTTACATGCTGGTTGCCTGGTATTAGCAATGTTGGATGATATGGCTGGCAGTTTATGTAGGTATTTGAATATCTTTTATATGTTATAGAACTGTTGAAATGTAGCTTTCAATATTTTTGTCTAATATGTGTAGCCGCATTGTGATCTGGAATATAAAGCCATGCTTAATTTCATTGATATGAAATATACAAAAGGGATCATAGATCCATGGTGATTACAGAAAGCGCGTATGTATAATTTGTTAAATTCCTTTGTCTTCATTCTTTTGCAGATCTTTTCTTTGCGGTGGGTCAACTGGCTTATTTATCTATGCATATTGTTTGTACTACTACTACGCTCGGTCAGATATGTCTGGATTTATGCAAACATCATTTTTCTTCGGCTACATGGCTTGTGTCTGCTATGGTTTCTTCCTGATGCTTGGAGCTATTGGTTTTCGAGCTGCTTTGCTTTTTGTCCGCCACATATATCGATCCATCAAGTGCGAGTAGTCCTGGTAGCCATTACTCCTCAATGCTGAGAGACGAGTTATGTTTCTTTAACTTTTCATATTCATAGGTTTCTATGTAGAAAAGTTACCTGCAGTTCTTTTTTTTTTTTTTTTTGTCTTTTTGGTGATAATATGTCTTAAAAAGGGAACAGCAATTTCTTTAGATATTATGCTCTAAAAGCAGAGCAAGCATGGTGGCAGGATGGATGAACACGAACTTGGGGAACAGAGTCTGTACCATTACATTAGTTCCAACACTTTTTGTTTTAATCTGAAGTTTGTCCAATACATTATTGTTCTTCCTCTCACAAGTCTCAACACCCTTTTATGATGAAATTCAAGAATTTCTTTAGATAATTTGTTCCTCTATTTTTATTTAAACCAGAAATAAGCTCCGGTTTCCCCAAAAGTTCATTTGAACATAATCTTCAATAAATAAATAAATAAACAACAGAATTAACCATCAACAAGAATGTTGTTTTAGCGTCCCTTTGGTATGACATGACGTATGAGGAGGATGATTTAGCATAGCACCAAATGTAAACGTATGAAATGAAGAATAAAAAAACAAGAGGGAAGCCAGCTAGTTTTGACATTGTTTGGAAGGTACGGAGAGATGACCAAAGCTGTTTCAATTATAATGTAATGTGATGATGTAACCGAGACAGAATTTTGATGTTATAAAAGAAGGGTAAAGAGAATGAGATAATAGATCATGGATCCTAAGGTGTTGGTCTTCATCGGGATTGGACTTCGAATCTTCACCTTCATATGTCTCCTCATCGCCTTATCGGTAATTGCCTCTGACAAACTGTCTCTCATTACTGGCTTCAAAGCAACTTTCAATGATGTCCATGGATACAGATACGTTTTGTCCGTTGCAACCATAGGCTTGGCCTATACAATATTACAATTGATTTTCTCCATATACCACCTGCTTACCCAAACCATACCCTTTTGGAATGGCCTCCCACAATTCAACTACTACGCCGACCAGGTCGGTGAACTTGTTTGAAATGACTTTCTAAGTGCTTAAAAACACGTGGTTTTAATTGAATTGTGTCTGCAGGTGATAACTTGGATGTTGGCCACGGCGGCTGGGGCTGGTTTTGCGGTCTCGGCGGAGCTGAAAAGAGTAGTGAATTCGAGCATTGAGGATTATTTTGGCGATAACGGGGTCCTGATTCCACCAGTGGATGAGCAGAAGTCGTTGGTAGATGATTTCTTTGATCAGGCAAATATTGGCACTACCATTCTCTTCCTTGCGTTCCTCTCCATGGCCACTCTCCTCCTCCTCTCTCCATTCAATCGGATCAAATCAACACCCACCACCCAAGATCTTGAGGCCCAAAAGGTCCAGGCCCAATCTCCCCAGGCCCAACCTACGGAGTCCCCTTCCACTTGATTTTGTTGTTATTTCCAATTCCAATATTACTCTCAATGTGTTTGTTGCTTTTCACTACCATTCGAGCATTTAGCTGCACATAAATCGATTTTATTATCAACATAATAACGTTGTTCTAAATTTCATTTTAGTCATTGACCTACAACATAATAACATAATAAGGGTCATTTTGGTATTTTTTTTTAAGAGTACATTTTACCTTTTCTTTTTTCAATGTAATGTATTGTTTGGAAGTCCATTAACCTACAACCCCAAAGCTTTAAGACCATAAATCTTAAGAAAAACACTTTAAAACTCGATCACTAAACCGTAAATTCTCAAAATCCTATACGAGTTCATTTCAAGAACGTGGTTGAAAATTTTGAATTCAGTACATGCTTGGTCAAATAGAGAGTGGGGAATGTGAATGTTTAATGAATATAAACATTTTTGTGAATTATTTTTTTTTAAAAAAAATCGTTTACTATAATCCTCCAATTTTGGTCTAAAAACGATAATTTTGGTCATTATTTTATGATTACATTTTTTCATATCTTTTTTCAATGTATGGATTGTGAGGTTCATTAACCTACAACTCCAAAGCATTAAGACCATAAACCTTAAGGAAAACACCTTAAAACTCGATCCCTAAACCTTAAATTTTCAAAACCTTAAACGAGTTCATTTCAAGCATGTGATTGAAAACCTTGAATTAGGTACATGCTTGCTCAATTAAAAAAGTGGAGAAAGTGAATGTTATATGAATATCAATTTTTTTTGTGAATTAAAAAAATTGAAAAAATCGTTTACCATAGTCCACCAATTTTTTTTTTTTGTCTAAAAACGATCATTTTAGTCATTTTTTTTATGAGTAAAATTTTCTTCTATGTTTTCAATGTATGATTTGGGAGGTCAATAACCTAAATCCCCAAAGCGTAACGAACCTAGCTTTTAAGAAAAATACCTTAAAACTCAATCCCTAAACCATAAATTCCAAAAGTCCTAAGTTCATTTCAAGTACGTGGTTGAAAACCTTGAATTAGGTAGATGCTTGGTCAATTAAAAAGTGGAGAAAGTGAATATTATATGAATATCAACTATTTTTTTTGTGAATTAAAAAAAATTGAAAAAAACCGTTTACCATAGTCCACAAATTTTTGTCTAAAAACGATCATTTTTGTCATTTTTTTATGAGTAAATTTTTTCTAATCTTTTTTCAATGTATGATTTGGGAGGTTCATTAACCTAAAGCCACAAAGCGTTAGGACCATAAACTTTAAGAAAAATACCTTAAAATTCGATCCCTAAACGGTAAATTCTAAAATTCCTAAACAATTCATTTCAAGCATGTGGTTAAAAACCTTGAATTAGATACATGTTTGGTCAATAAAAAAGGTGGGGAATGTAAATATAATATGAATATAAACTTTTTTTTGTGAATTAAAAAAATTTGAAAAAAATGGTTTACTATAGTCCTCTCATTTTTGTCTAAAAACAATCGTCATTTTTTATGAGTACATTTTTCCTTTTCTTTTTTCAATGTATTGTTAGGGAGGTTCATTAACGTACTGTCCCAAAGCTTTAAGACTATCAACTTTGAGAAACACACCTTGAATTTTCAAAACCCTAAACGAGTTCATTTCAAGTACGTGGTTGAAAACCTTGAATTAGGTACATGCTTGGTCAATTAAAAAGTGAAGAATGTGAATGTTATATGAA
The DNA here is from genome assembly GCA_028017165.1 of Herpetospermum pedunculosum. Classification (NCBI taxonomy): domain Eukaryota; kingdom Viridiplantae; phylum Streptophyta; class Magnoliopsida; order Cucurbitales; family Cucurbitaceae; genus Herpetospermum; species Herpetospermum pedunculosum. Next base: position 70,104,360 of record CM051528.1, read on the forward strand.
TATGATTTTTTTTGTGAATTAAAAAAAATTGAAAAAAATAGTTTACTATTGTTCTCCAATTTTGGTCTTAAAACAATTATTTTGGTCATTTTTTTATTAGTACATTTTTCCTTATCTTTGCTCAATTTATGGTTTTTGAGGTTCATTAACCTACATCCCCAAAGCATTAGAATCATAAGCCTTGAGAAAAACACCTTAAAACTCGATCCCTAAACCGTCAATTTCAAAAACTTTAGACGAGTTCATTTCAAGCGCGTGGTGAATAACTTTAATTAGGTACATGCTTGGTCAAATAAAAAGTGAGAAATGTGAATGTTATATGAATATACACTTTTTTGTGAATTAAAAAATATTGAAAAAAAAATTGCTTTCAATAGTCCTACAATTTTGGTCTAAAAATTGAAATTTTGGCCATTTTTTTCTTTTCCTTTTCCTTTTTCAATGTATGGTTTGGGAGGTTCATTAATATACTATCCTAGAGCTTTAAGACTATAAGCCTTAAGAAAAATATCTTAAAACCCGATCCCTAAACCGTAAATATCAAAAACCCTAAACGAGTTCATATAAAGAACGTTGTTAAATACCTTAAATTATGTCCATGCTTGTCAATTAAAATGTGGGGAATGTGAATGTTATATGAATATCAATTTTTTTTGTGAATTAAAAAAATCGAAAAAATCGTTTACTGCACCCCTAAAATTTTAGTCTAAAAATAATCATTTTGGTCATTTTTTTATGAGTACATTTTTCATTATGTTTTATCAATGTATAGATTGAGTTCATTAACCAAGACCCACAAAGTTTTAAGACCATATGCCTTAAGAAAAACACCTTAAAACTCGATCCCTAAACCGTAAATTTCCAAAACCCTAAACTAGTTCATTTAAGCACGTGGTTGAATAACTTGAATTAGGTACATGTTTGGTCAATTAAAAAGTAGGGAATGGTAATTTCATATGAATATCAACTTTTTTGTGAATTAAAAAAAATTGAAAAAAATCATTTACTATAATCCTCAAATGTTAGTCTAAAAACGATCATGTTTGGTCCAAAAAAATTTGTACATTATATTTTTCCTTTTCTTTTATCAATGTATGGATGGGGAGGTTCATTTATAACTTAAGAGCCACAAAGTTTTAAGACCACATGCCTTAAGAAAAACACCTTAAAACTCGATCCCTAAACCGTAAATTCTCAAACCCCTAAACGAGTTCATTTAAGCACGTGGTTGAATAACTTGAATTAGGTACATGCTTGGTCAATTAAAAAGTGAGGAATGGTAATATCAAATGAATATCAACTTTGTGTGGATTAAAAAAATTTGAAAAAAATCGTTTACTATAGTCTTCAAATGTTAGTCTAAAAACGATCATTTTGGTCCAAAGAAAATTGTACATATTTCCTTTTCTTTTATCAATGTATGGATTGGGCGAGGTTGATTAACTTAGAGCCACAAAGTTTTAAGACCATATGTCTTAAGAAAAACACTTTAAAAACTGGATCTCTAAACCGTAAATTCTAAAAACACTAAACGAGTTCATTCAAGCACGTGGTTGAATAACTTAAATTAGATACATGTTTGGTCAATTAAAAAAAAAAGTGAGGAATGGTAATGTCATAGGAATACCAACTTTTTTTTGTGAATTAAAAAAAATTGAAAATTTTGTTGACTATAGTACTCATATTTTAGTTGAAAACAGTCATTTTTGTTATTTTTTTTATGAGTATATTTTTTCTTTTCTTTTTTTTATGTATGGTTTATGAGAGAGGCTCATTAACCTAGAGCCACAAAGTTTTAAGACCATATGCCTTAAGAAAAACACCGTAAACTCAATCCAAGCGAGTTAATTCAAACACGTGGTTGAATAATTTGAATTAGGTATATGCTTGGTCAATTAAAAAGTGGGGAATGATATATTATCGTATGTGAATATCAACTTTTTTTTGTGAATTAAAAAAAAAAAATGAAAAAAATCGTTTACTATATATGTACCTCAAATTTGAGTCTAAAAACAATAATTTTTGTCATTTTTTTATGAGTACATTTTTCCTTTTATTTTATCAATGTACGGATTGAGAAGTTCATTAATCTAGAGCCACAAAGTTTTAAGCTTATGAAAAACACCTTAAAACTCGATCCCTAAACCGTAAATTCTCGATCAAAATCCTAAACGAGTTCATTCAAGCACGTGGTCGTTTACTATAGATCTCAAATTTTAATCTAAAAACAATCATTTTGGTCATTTTTTTATGAGTACATTTTTCCCTCTTTTATCAATGTACGGATTGAGAAGTTCATTAACTTAGAGCCTCAAAGTTTTAATTAGACCATCTGGCTCTTAAGAAAAATACCTTAAAACTCGATCCCTAAACTGTAAATTCTCAAAACCCTAAACGAGTTCATTCACGCACGTGGTTGAATAACTTGACTTAGGTACATGCCTTGGTCAATTAAAAAGTGGGGAATTGTAATATATCATATGAATATCAATTGTTTTTGTGTATTAAAAAATAATTGAAAAAAATCGTTTACTATAATCTTCAAAATTTAGTCTAAAAAACGTTATTTTGGTCAAAAAAAAAAAAAAATATGTACATTTATCCTTTTCTTTTATCAATGTATGGATTGAGAGAGGTTAACTTAGAGCCACAAAATTTTAAGACCATATGCCTTAAGAAAAAAACCTTAAAACTGGATCCCTAAACCGAAAATTCTAAAAACCCTAAACTAGTTTATTTAAGCACGTGGTTGAATAACTTAAATTAAGTACATGTTTAGTCAATTAAAAAGTGAGAAAGGGTAATGTTATAAGAATATCAACTTTTTTTTTGTGAATTAAAAAAAATTGAAAATTTTGTTTACATTCTTAAATTTTAGTCGGAAAAACAATCATTTTGGTCATTTTTGTATGAGTACATTTTTTTCTTTCCTTTTCTTTTTTTCAATGTATGGTTTATGGAAGACTCATTAATCTAGAGCCACAAAGTTCCGTTGTGACGTACAAGTTCTGGTGATTATTCGTAATTCTTTGTGGCTCTAGATTAATGAGTCTTCCATAAACCACATACATTGAAAAAAAGAGAAGGAAAAAATTTTCCTTCTCTTTTTTTCAATGTATGTGGTTTATGGAAGACTCATTAATCTAGAGCCACAAAGTTTTAAGATCATATGCGCCTTAAAAAAAACACGATAAAACTCAATCCAAACGAGTTCATTTAAGCACGTGGTTGGATAACTTGAATTAGGTACATGCTTGAACAATTAAAAAGTGGGGAATTGTAATATCGTATGAATATTAACTTTTTTTTTAATCAAAAAAAAAAAAATCGTTTACTATAGACCTCAAATTTTAGTCTAAAAACAATTATTTTGGTCATTTTTTAATGAGTACATTTTTTCTTTTCTTTTATCAATGTACGGATTGAGAAGTTCATTAACCTAGAGCCTCAAAGTTTACCATCCACCTTAAGAAAAATACCTTAAAACTTGATCCATAAACCGTAAATTCTCAAAACCCTAAACGAGTTCATTCAAGCACACGTGGTAGAATAACTTGAATTAGGTACATGCCTTGGTCAATTAAAAAGTGGGGAATCGTAATATCATATGAATATCAACTTCTTTTTGCGAATTAAAAAAAATTGTTTACTATAATCTTCAAAATTATATTTACTCTAAAAACGGTCATTTTGGTAAAAAAAAAAAAAAAAAAAAAAATCTGTACATTTTTCCTTTTAATTTCTTTTATCAATGTATGGATTGAGAGGTTCATTAACTTTGAGCCACAAAGTTTTAATACCATATGCCTGTGTGGAATCCCCGTCTGCCAATGATTACAAAATGAATGTTGATGCTGTCTGTCATTATCCCTCTAAGAATAAAAGTGGTGTGGGGTGATTATTCGTAATTCTAGTGGGAATTTGGTTATAGCTTCATCAGCCTGCATTCAGGGAAAGCTAGATCCGTTGTCAGCTGAGGCACTTGCTCTTCTTTATGGTCTGAAATTAACAGCGAGTAAGGGCATCAACTATTTGTGGGTCGAGTGTGACGCACAAGTTCTGGTAAAGGCTATATCCTTTCTCAGAATTTGCAGTTGTGTCCCCACAAAGAGTGGTGATTGATGAGATTAGAGAGTGGATGCGTGTGGTTCAGGTTAAAGGTCTCAACTTTTATCCCAAGAACAATTAATCGAGTGACTCATAGTGTGGCGGCTCAAGCGTTCACCTTGGGGGGTTCCTTCTCGTGGGAGAGCCTTATATCAAGTTGGTTGCAAGTTTTGTTATTGTCTGATTCAAATCGTTGTAATCATGTGTTGTGCCTTCGGGCTTTCTTCCCTAATTAATGAAAGTTTGTTGTTTAAAAAAAAAAAAAGTTCTAATACCATATGTCTTAAATAAAACACTCTAAAACTCGATCCCCTAAACTGTAAATTTTGAAACCCTAAACGAATTCATTCAAACACGTGGTTGAATAACTTAAACTAGGTACACATGTTTGGTTAATTAAAAAGTGAGAAATGGTAATGTCATAATAATAACAAAATTTGAAAAAAAATCTTTTACAAAAGTACCTTAAAACTCAATCCCTAAACTTAAAATTCTAAAAATCATAAACGAATTTTTTTATTTTTTATTTTGACAACATGTGAGGTGGGGATCGAACCCTAGGACCTCTTGATCACTGTTCTTACATCATGTCAGTTGAGCTATGCTCTTGTTGGTTCTAGCATGTTGTTGAATAACTTGAATTAGGAACATGCTTGATCAATTAAAAAGTGAGTTTTGCGAATGTTATTAGTTCAATTTGTGTAGTTCACCCTTATTTTTTTCACGTGTTTAACAAGTTTGTGGGCGGACGTAAAAACTTCACTTTGTGGGTCAACCACCCCTTATTGAGTACTACTAATGGATGTATATAATAATATTATTGGAGAGGAGAAAAGAGAATAATAGGGGTAGGGCGGTAAAAATATATGATTTGGAGGTTGGGGGAGGGGTTAGTTTAGTGTGGTGTGGGTGAATTAGATAGTTTGACTTATAAGGGGTTTGAAACTTTGAGTGGGGAAAATTGTGTTTTTGGATTTAAAGATGTGAGTCTATCCCCACTCTCACATGGTCTGTTTCTTGACTCATCACTACTCATCTCTCCCAACTTTTTAACATAAATAAAAAAAAAAGAGATGCCTAAACCCCATGCATGGCCCCCCACCTGCCACCCAATTACCTCATCATTAGGCTTTTCTTGCCCAACCTTTCTAGCTTTCTTTCTTTCTTTCTTTCTTTCTTTTCTCTTCATCTTCTTCCCTTCCCACAATTTACAGATTAAAGATATCCAGTTGGGAATAATTATCTATCTATCTTTATTCTTCCCATTCCAACGTACTACATGACATGTTTTTGTTTACCACTCACTCTACTTATTAACTTCTTTTCTTTTCCCCACATCGCTTTTTGTTTCCTTTTACTTTACTTGGAAATGCTCGGTTGCATGGAAGCTCCATGTTATCGCCATCACCTCATGACACGTGGACTCAACAGTGTTTGGTAAGAAAGATAGAGAAAGAAAAATGGGTTCGTGTGTTTTGTCTTGCATGTACTGAGAGAGAGGCAAAGGCATGGATTGAAGGCGACTAAAACCTCATCTTCCAACAAAACCCTACACATTTACAGCCAAAAAGATAGTCAGCAAAACCACATATCAAAATCTAAAATAACCTAACCTAACACATGCCCGCTGCCCTAAACTTTCTTTCCCATCCCACGACCCTCTTTCTTTCTCGTACAAATTACATTAAAATTCAATAATCTAACCTAAAGATCATCGAAGTTGGACTATATAGTCGAGGTGTGCGTTAAGTTAACCCAGAAGAAGTAGAGGGTAGGGTGGCTATATGGATATAGGTAGGTTAGGCGTAGGGGTGAGGAGAGGGAAAATAAACATGAAAACATGGAGACACAGTTGGCATAAACAGTTGCACAATAAAATTCAATAATCATATGATGTAGGAGACAACAACTAGAATCCCAAACCCGACATCCCACACCCTTCCATCCTCAACCTTGTCCTTAATACAAATCAATTCACGCCAATTTGTATTTGTCTCTTCCAAATTTGCCACTTAATTCTCTTCACTTTTTCACGTTTTAATATTTTATAACATTAATTTAATTCCTTTTAATTTCCTTCATGATCAATCATCCACTAACTTCCAAAAGCTAACTATATACCGCTCCCTTCATTTTTCATATGTAGCTACCTCTTGTATTATTATTACTTATTCTAACCCACTACTTCACTATATATATATGCCCCCAATCAGACAAGACAACTTATATATCAACTTTTTTTTTTTTAATTTTCTTTATATATATTCATGTCTCTCATGATTTGATGTTTCCATATATTGCTACCTCAATTCAATTCTTCATTTAATTCCAAATTTACTCTCATAATTTGTTCCTTATTCCCTTCTTCTTTTTCTTCCTTCTTATTTATTTTTTTAAAAAATACACAAACATTTCTAGCTTCATGCATGTCACTGCTTATAGTATTAACATCATTATCATTTTAAGTTTGTTCTAATTAAATTATGTTGAAGAGTTTTAATATTTCTTTTTGTCATTTCTATTATTTTTGTTTGTTTTACATATACATAAAGGGGAAAGTTAATTTTCTAAAGGAATCAAATTTGGCCAGTTACCTTTTGCTTACCTTTTTTATTTATTTATTTAAAAGAATGTAATTTATATTATAAATAAATAAATGGATGTTAGTCATATCTGTTTTTAGGGTTTTTTATCTTGTTTTGAGCTAAAAGAATATTGATAAAGGAAAACAAAAAGTGAAAATTGTGAAAAGAGGGCAGCCTTGTGACTGAAGTTTGGTTTGCTAGATTCTCCACTCCCACCACTGGTTTAATGCAATAATTTGCACTTAATTAATTTTTTGGTATTTTGTTCCCATTATGCAAACCAACTTAATTAATGATTCATGACTAGCTGCCCTGCCCTAATTAATCTTCCTGGCCAAAGCGAGCATGGCTCAACTGGCACATGTATATGTTCATGACCAAGAGGTCTGTGGTTCGAATCCCCCCACCCCCAATGTACTCAAAAAAAAAAAAAAAATTAATCTTCCTGCACCCCATTTTGAGTGGTCAACCCTTTATTTGTTGACTACACTTAATATAATTATGACATGATTTTTTTTTCTTAATTTAGATATTATTCCATTGTTCATTCACTAATTAAATGTGTGGTGTTGTTTTTAGTTTCATTAAATTTTGTATGCCCCATCAAAATATTCATCCATGAATAAGAATAATACAATAATTCCATCGCTACTTAATTAAAAAGAATCTTATGTTGCTTCTTTCTTCTCATGATATCTTTTCATATAAAATAAATTTTTATCTCGTTGGGACCCCAGTGGCCCCATTGGATAGCGGCTGTGAGTTTTTGTCCTATGGTTAAGCTGATAGAGATTTTTCTTATGAATTTCATTTAGGCTCTATATAATAATTGAGGTGATAATTTAATTATATGATTAACTGTAGATTCATGGATAAGAATTTGGTCAAAAAAAAATAAAGGAGCAATTTTATTTTGTTGAAAATGAAAATGGGGTTCGAATTTGGGATGACACTAACTATTTAGAATTGACATAGTGGTGATGAAAGGTCGTTTAAGACTATTAAAGCCCTCCTAGAAAGAATGATGTTCACCTACCTAGAATTTAATTTCTTATAGATTTTGGTCGGGTGTGTTCTGTGAGATTAGTCGAGATATGCGTAAATTTGTTCGGATACTAAGAAAAAAAAATTGAAATACACACACTAATATATTATATTATATTTATGAAAGAAAGAAAGAAAAGAAGGAAAATAAATTTAATTGTTACGATAGAATCGAAATAACAAAGAACAAAATAAGCGCAAAAGAAATATTGACACAGATTTACGTGATTCACTAACGTCGTGTTAGCTACGTCCATGGACAGAAGTGAGAGAACAGAGAACAATATTATTACGAATATGAGAGAACAAAATAAGCGCATAAAAAATATCGACACAGATTTACGTAGTTCACTAACATCGTGTTAGCTACGTCCACAGACAGAAGTAAGAGAATAATATTATTACGAATATGAGAGAATTAGAAATGACAGACTAGGGGCGACTGAAGTCATTCAAAGGTTTATATATGACACCCTTCTAAATGACCTAATACAAAACGAGCTCCCGTACCGAACCAGTTGTAGAGAGTCATAGCAGATTCAAAACATTTCAACATTAATTAAGGAAGGAAATAGGGTTGAAAGGTGGAAAAACATATGGAAACAAATGTAAGGGATTATGAGAGTATAGCCCCAAAGGAAAGAGGACATTGAAAAAGCAAACATGGGATGAACACCCATGTAACATTGTCCCCTCCACCTCCTTAATTATATTCATTCATTCCTCAACCAAATTATCCATTTTCTAAAGGTCGTTTTCATTCACTAATAATTTAATAACTTTGGAAGGAGGAGATATATATTTTTGCACTTGGTGAAATTAATAATATTTGGTTATGTTCAATTAACCTGCACATGCAGAGAAGGAAAATAAATAGGATAAGTAAGATATATAAATGTAAAAATGATTGAAAATAGAAAATAGAAAATAGAAAAAGGATAAAAGAGTGGTTGGAATAATATATAGTAAAAGATAAGAAACATATCAAAAAAAAAAAGAAAAGAAAAAGATAATAGAGCAAAGAGAAAGGGCAATGAAAGAGGAGGGAGAAAAAGACAAGGAGGGAGAGAAGGTTCGGCCCAACCCACTAAGGAAGTTGTGGAAGCCCATGATTGTGACATCTCACGGCCCACCACTCACACAGGGCCCACAAACAGAGAGGAGGCACGTGTGAGTGGAGAGGCACGTGTGGTTATATATATGTATTAAAATTATATGAAACAAAATCATTATTATTATTCATTCACCACCCAACATTCATACTCTTTCATTTGTATTTTGTAGTACTATAAATCTCTCTCGGACATTATTTAATTAAAACGTCAAATCTGAACCGTTTAATAATCTCTTGTCCCTAGCTACCTCTATGATTATACGTACAACTCAGACTTACCCGCCCTGCCACTGCGCTTCCCTTTCTTCTTTTTTCTTTTTACTACAAACTATATGTTATACACATTAAATTACTTTCTATTTACCTAGATACCTACCTAGTCCCATTAATTCCCGACTAACTTCAATTAATTCAATTACAAAAGATTCTCATTTGTTGCTGATACGAGTGTCGGATGGGACCCGGGTTAGGATTTCGAAAGTCGGGATTTCGTCGTGAGTTTCGACAAACGACTTTGGAGACATATACATATTAGTGAGATATGCAAGCACATCAAATGAGATATACATTTTGTCGAGGGCTTGACGATGCGTGTTTGAAACAAATTATCGTTGTTCAAAAAATGTACAATATATACGAGGATCAATGTGCCTAGGTATCTTACAATCGCTTCAACACCTCCTCTGCCCGATTGGCTCTATCTGACTTGTACATTGTTTCGAATTCATTACCAACAAAAATCAAGCTTAATTTTCTTTGGAAATCCTTGATTCCCAAAAAATATAAGTTCTTTATATGGTTCATTCTTTACGGAAGCATCAATACTGCCGATAGAATTCAGAAGTGTCATCCTAAGGCTTCTCTCCAGCCAAATTGGTTTGTTCTTTTCCGTTCTGGGCCAGAGGACATTGATCATTTGTTCATCCATTGCCATCTCTCTCAATCTATTTGGAACAATATTAGCTCTTTTGCTCAAGTGCTCCATTTAGACAAAGCTGAAGATCTTTGTGCCCTTGCTATGAGCTTCAATGATTCATCCCAAAAGAACATCCTCATCCACAATATTTTGGTGGCCTCTCTTTGGACGATAGGGAGAGAAAGGAATAATAGAATTTTTAACAACTTTGCTCGTAGTCTTCAATCAATTTGGGACGATATAATTGTTCTAGCGGCCTCTTGGTCCAAAAAATCTCATCTCTTCTCTATCTACGATTTATCTAATATTGCTCTAAATTGGAAAGCTTTCATGTAATGGGTTTTGCCTTTGTATGTTTCTCACATACTAATGAAGTATCTTTTTAAAAACAAAATGTACAATATACGAGGATTGAAGCTCGGATGGCGAAGAGCAGCTTGTTCATTATTCATGTATGCATAAAAAAAAAAGAATAAATAAAAGGAGAGAAATGGGGGAGATGATGGGAGAGTGATTTTGTGGAGCATCCATCGCATGGATGAAAAGTGAGTTTGTAATCATCTTCCCCAACCTTCTCTTAACTGATCCCGAATCTAATCATGTTTCATTATAAAGTACAACTCCAACCCTTTTCCTTATGCCTTTTCCTTATGCTTTTTCCTTTTCTTAAATCTTAATTAATTTAATAATAATACTTACATCACATATGCTATCTTATATATGCTATGCTTCCATATCTAATTAATTAATTAATCCCTTGTCTCTCTCTCTCTCCTTCATGTGTTTTGATTCTCTTTTTATAATTTTGTTGGCTAGGTGGGGCCGGCCGGGTAGGGTTCATTGTTAATTAATCCTAAACAGAAAGCGAGATCAGAGAAATATATGGTGTTGATGCATGATCCAGGGAGAGAGGTTAATTAGTGGTGAAAATTAATTATAGTAATGGTAGGTTTAATTAAAAATGCATCTCCTCTCTATATGGTCTATGGCCATTTCGGAAATTGGGTCCCAATTTCTTCTTTCATCTTCCGGCAGCCACCAAACCCACACCACACTTTTTTCCACTTTAAGTTTTTCTATAAGATTCCTTTTTTTTTTGTAAATTATTTGACAAAATTAATAATCCCTCCTCTTCCCATCACTCTTCATTCTAATACTAACACAAAATTAGCATACCTTAACTCCATTGATTTGATAGACATATTATCTCTGTTCATTCATTGATGTGTGCATGGGTGGAATTGCAGTATATATTATTTAACTTGCTATTTTTGCATTTTTTTTATAAACTCCTCCGTGGAGTCTTTGTTAGAAGGATTGGAGTTTTGACCATGCAATATATTTCAAATCATTACAACTTTCGAAAGTTTGAATAAAATCAAACTGTACACTTGACCATCATTATATATATATTGTCTTCTTTTGCCACCTTACATCATTATGGTAATTCATCACTGACCCAGTGACCCTAAACCTAATTTAATTTCAAACCTACACGCATATATATCTATATACTTGATAATAAATTTGGGTGAATTTTATTTAATTTGAGTTGGGGTTACAAAAAACAAGAATATATATATATATATATATATATATATATATATGTAGAGAAGAGGGCAGCATTAAAAAGTGAGGAATTGGAAAAGCTTCTTTTTGCAAGAGTTAATCACGTGGGATGTACATGAAAATATATATAATAAAAGAAGAAATGAAGAATGTTTGGGGAAATTTGGGTGATGAGAATGAATTAAGTAAGTGTATGTTTATTTTATATAATTTGAAAGGGTAAAGTTGACATAATATATATAGATATATATATATATATATAATTATGTGAAGGAAAGCAGAAAGTGTAATGGGGGGAAAGGAAGAGAGGAGGGAGCATCTTCCACAGGGAATTATGATTTCATTCACTATGAGATGTCCTTGGAAGGTGACTTTACATCTTCAGTATCACCTTTTATAAAAGCCTGTTTCTTTCCACACACACACATTTAATTAAATCCCCATTCTGTGGCACTGCTGCACCCAGTCATGAACCCGCCCTAGCTACCACCCACGAGCCCATTTCGGTCAACATGCCTTACTTTTTGACCTCTTCATCATTAGTTCATACGTCTATGCAGGTTGAGTTGAGCTATGTTGAAGAAAATATATAATGGGAGTGAGTGAATTGAACCAAAGATCTCCTGATTTGATTAATGCATGCAAGAAGAAGGGAGATGGAACTTCTGACCTCTTAGTCATCAGTTGAACCAAAGATCTCTTGGTTTGGTTAATGCATGCAAGATGGGAGATTAAACTTCTGACCTCTTAGTCATCAGTTGAACCAAAGATCTCTTGATTTGGTTAATGCAGCAAGATGGGGATCGAACTTCTGACCTCTTAGTCATGAGTTCAACTATGTTGGCGTTGTTGGGAAGAGGGGAGGGAATATAATGGGAGTAGGGGGAGTAGTACGTGTATTGTTTTGGAGTTTAGGCAGTAGTGTGTGAAGTATGTGTGTGTATTATTATTATTATGATGATGATCATGCAGTAGCAGCAGAACCATGATTTTACACCCTATGTATTAAATTTTTGTGTTTTTGTTTGTTTGTGGGGATGTCTTTCCCTTATGGACCCCATTCCCTAATGCTGCCTGTGGGATCAAGTTCCCATTTTTTTTCTGAAGTGCTGATGAAGGTGAAGGTGAAGGTGAGGATTATTGAAAGAAAGAAAACAAGAAGAGAAAGCTGGTAGCCCCTCCCTTCCAAACAAATTAAAAAAGTAAATTATTTTATTTATAAAAAGGATATTTATAAAAGAAAGGTGAGATAACCGAAAGGTAATATAGAGAATAGATAGCTTCCTCCTTTTCCTTGTCTCTCTCTTCTCCTTTCCTTCTTCTTTGCCTGAGATCTCAACCACTTCTCTCTCACTGCAACTGAGTCTTCATTTACACAAAACTCAAACTTCTTATTCATATATATAATCCCCATGATAGGCAATACGAAGCTTACTCCGGCTTCCGAAGCTTACTCCTGCTTAGAGAATAATAATGGAAACAACAAGAGGAAAAGAAGACCCGCGGGAACCCCAGGTACCAAAATTGAATGAAAAATGTGTGTGTTTTATTATTCTATATATATATATGTTTATATAATGGGTGTGTGTGGAATTTGGAATAGCAGATCCGGATGCAGAAGTTGTGTCTCTGTCACCAAAAACACTACTGGAATCGGACCGGTACGTGTGCGAGATCTGCAACCAGGGGTTCCAGAGGGACCAGAACCTACAGATGCACAGGCGCCGTCATAAGGTCCCTTGGAAGCTCTTAAAGAGGGAGAATCCTATTGTGAGGAAGAGGGTTTTCGTATGTCCTGAGCCCACTTGCCTTCATCACCACCCTTCCCATGCCCTCGGCGACCTCGTCGGTATCAAGAAGCACTTCCGTAGGAAGCACAGCAACCACAAGCAGTGGGTTTGTGATAAGTGCTCCAAAGCCTACGCCGTTCAGTCTGATTACAAGGCTCATCTCAAAACCTGCGGCACCCGTGGTCACTCTTGCGATTGCGGCCGTGTTTTCTCTAGGTACCTTTTCTTTTCTCCAAACATATAATAATTAATAATCAAAGAGAAGAAAACAAACACTGTTTTTTGACCTAAAAAGGAAAAACGAAAACCCTTCTTTTTTGAGTTTGTTTCAAATCCTCTTTTTTGGCCCCCAAAACCGCATTTTCCGTTTTAATTTCATGTCAACCTTTAATTAACACAATTCCCACCTCACATACCAAATATATAATATAATCATTACTTTAAGCGTTTATTAACATATGAACATAACTGACATAATCTACGATGACCGACAATAGGTCAGAGGTTCACATTTGATTTAATTTAAAATTTAATTAATGAATGAATGACACGATGTTGATCTTACTGGATGTTTAAATGTTATATTATATTATACATTTGTGATGGATTGCTTAGATATTGGTATATAATTCCATGTTCATAATTAAATTATATATAGTTTGTTAAATTAGTTGAGGTTGAAATGATAGGGTGGAGAGCTTTATAGAACACCAAGATGCTTGTAATAACATGGGGAATCTCCGGCAAGAATCTCAAGCCTTACAACCTGCTTGTCTGTCCCGAACTGCGTCGAGTCGAAGCCCGTCCAGCGACACCAACTTCAGCAGCGCTCCCAATTGGGCTGCTCTTAGAGCTCCACAACCTACTTTAAACCCTGCATTATTCTTAATCCCTACGGATGACTCCAATAATAATGCTGCTTCACCATTGTTATATGATGATCACAATTTAGACCTCAAACTCTCAACTGCATCAAATGGCGTTTCCGCCAAGAGATCAGAAGGGGGCCGTAATGACGATAAAGGTTCTTCAACGAAACTCATCCAGCTTTCGATCGGGTCGTCGTGTGATTTTGGGGAGAAGAGATCAAATCACAAGAATGAGGAGAAGGCGGGGTATGATGATGATGATGATGTTAGAGAAGAAGCGCGGGAGAGAGTAAGGGTGGCGATGGCGGAGAAGGCGTACGCGGAGGAAGCGAGGGAACAAGCAAGACGACAGATAGAAATGGCAGAGCAAGAATTCGGGAATGCGAAGAGGATGAGGCAACAAGCGCAAGCGGAGTTAGATAAGGCTACAGCTCTTAAACAAGCAGCAATCAAACGGATAAACTCAACCATGCTTGAAATCACTTGTCAAGCTTGCCAGAAGCAATTCCGTCAACCGAGTACAACAACAACTTCTTCTTCTTCACCCGCCGATCATCACGACAATACCGTCGCATTCAGTTACGTGTCCTCCGTCATTACAACGGAAGGTGAAGTAGACAAACATCAATCAACACTTATAATACCTAAACCGCCCAACAATGATTAACCCTACTACGTACACCCATCTTCATATGTTTTTTTTCTTCTAATTCCTTTCATTTTCTCAGTGATAAATAATCTTTTTTCTTTCTTTCTTTTGTTTTACGTTTGTAGTGAATAAATATACAGAAAGAGTGCATCTAGCTGGATGGATGGTGATGGAGTGTTTTGTATATGTAGCCTTTGCAATTTGTGGTTTGTAATTTTTTCACCCACCGATAGAGTTTGCTAATTAATTATTGCAGACTTGAATTATAGAATATAAGCATTTTTGTTGTTTTTAATGAAAAGGAAAATGCATGAGAAAGGAGAGAAGATGTGGGTTTTGGATTTAGTGTTTGGAGGTATATATGGAGATTGCAGATTGCAGAGTATTGAAGGATATGAGTCTTTTCTTTGTTGAGCATTTAAGAATGGCAGTGACCAATATTTATAACTGAATATCATTATTACAACAGTAAAAAAAGAAATGGGGAAAGCTGCATGTTTTTCAGTGCCAAAAGTAAAGTTGATGGCATAATCAACATTCACTCAGCTTTCTCTCTCAAACCCACATTTGAATCAGTGCCCTTTCCCCTTCTTCTTCTTCTTCATACCAATTTAATTATAAATTATATTTAGCCTGAAAAGATTCTTTTCTTTTCTCTAAAATTTCTTTGTCCAAATATGTGCTACCCACTTTGTCTTTTACAATGCCATTTATGTTCATGTTTAGTCCTCTCATCTTACAACCTTTTTTTTATTTTTTATTTTTTTACTTTGGTTGAATAGCAGAAAAAAGAAAAAGGTTCCATTCCATGGGCATATGGACCTCTGATCTGAAAGCTTTATCACCTTTGACAAAAGTTTCTGTAACCCAGACGAGAGCTTTATGCATGTATATATATAATATAATTCAACTCAAACAAGCCCCGTGACCTTTTCATCCATTTTCTTGTTTCCAGCCAGGCACTGCTTTAATTATTACATTTCCCTTCCAAAATATATACACATTTACATTTATATATATATATATATTGGGTCAATTTTTTGGTCAACCCTTGGCTGGGTCCTTACCCTACACAATCCTCAATCTCATGCTTCCTAGTACGTTTTTACCCTTTAATATTATTCGTGGAAGGAGATAATACCACATTGTTTAATTCTTAATTGTTTTCTAACTCCCTGTCCTTCTTTCTGTTATATTCTTTATAGGGAGACGATTATTCTTCTCTACTGTCATTTAATGTGCTTTATATTCAGCACCTCTCTCAATGAAACAATCAATCGATTCATACCCTAAATTGTCGCACCCTGTTCTACCCTACCAAACCTAAGACGAGTTGTGATGATAACAAACTTCAAGAATGAAATGAAATCTATTGTCAAGTCTCTCTCTAGCTTATAATTAACTTCATCTCAAATAAAAACAACGCAGAAAAAATTAAACACTCTTTACTTACAATTGATGATATGTATTGACTCGATGAGACTGGTGGCAGAGTCTGATCTCAACCATCTCTGTATGAAACTCAAGAGTAACTGGTAGGCAAAACATAGTGGATGAGAAAATGGTTTGAAAAACGAGATATACAAGAGAAGAGCAATAGTGACATATGATTTTAGAGAAAGATAGTTGTTCGCCAAAATTGCATATAACATATTGTAACTGAAAGGATGAGAATGGTCAAGAATGATCCTCAGAAAAACTATAAGATTGAGTAGTTGATAGAATTAGAAGCAAAAGCCTTTTGTTGTGACAACAAATGTAGTTGATGCATAAGTTTGGATAGACAAATTGAAAATGTGTTTAGAATATGAGAGTTTCAAGGTGGTTAGTTTGGAAAACATTCTAGAAAATTATTAACGAGGAAAGTGGTGGTTTCATGGCGATTGAACTACTAAATTTGCATTGTATAACCATAAACCTACAGTGTTGGAAGTGTAGAGTGAAAATAATATTATCCATGTTCTTATGGGGATGAGAAGCTAAAATTTGGAGCAAGGATTATTTGATGTCACTTGTTGAATAAAAATATAAAAAAAATATGTTGAGCTTCTCAAATATGCGACCACCATGATTGAAAATGAAATTGATATTGCTTACGATTCCAACTCATCTTATGAGATTTTAAAGAAATTGCTATGAAATTCCAGTATTTTATGTTTTGGGCTGCAATTAGCGTATGAGAAATATTTGAGATTGATGAATATTAGAGAAATTTAGAGGCGTTTTATGTTATTTGAGAAATCTCTCAAGTTGATGAATTGTTGTTTTAGAGAAACCATGAATTTTAATAGTAGTTTAAATTTTGTGAAATAGAGAATTTATTTTAGAGTAAATTTCGAGAACTTGAAGAGTTTAATGTAGGGAGTGATTTTTCAAATCAATAGATTTATATGTATGCTATGTTTGGGTGGGTTGGGCAGCCCTTTGGGGCAGTTCTGCGTGTGCACGTATGACAGAGGCTCTCTATTATATACCTGGATAACTCGATGGATAGTATGACAAAGATTACTCTGTACGTATTGAGATTACTCTACGCCAGTACTGTTAGGTGACTTAAGATTTTTATAAGAGATTTCTTGATTTTTTTTAATCATCCAAAGTTTTTAAACCATTCATGATTTATGTTGGTTTTAGAGTTTCAAACTACTTTTCAAACTACTATTATGTTTTTTATGAAAAGAGTTTTCTAAAAGTTATTTTATTATGGATGAACCACTCACTCGACTTTTTAGTTCATTCTTTTATCCTTATTTCTTTTTTTTATATTTTCACTCACTCGGACTTTTTAGTTCATTCTTTTATTCTTATTTTTTCACCAGAGATAGTTGGGACCAGTTTATGTCACCCGTCTCATCAAATCATTGCATATCATTTATTGTATGTAAAAAAGTGTAATATTTGATGCGTTGTTTTTATTTGAGATGAAGTTAACTTATAAGCTAATAGAGAAACTTGACAATAAATTTCATTGCAATTTCAGGGTTTGTTGTCGTAACAACTCGTCCTAAGTTTGGTAAGGTAATCTAAGACAGGGTGTGACATAAGTTCTCTAATTCTCGAACTTTCTTTTTCTCCGATATCATTCTAGGTATGAGAGCTTCAAGGCAAACTCCATGACTGAAGAAATCAGCCTTTTTCGTCTGCACAAAACACCAGTGCAACTACCTCTCCATAGTTGTTTCGGTTGGCAATAACATCAATTCTATCATACCCTCTATCTATATAAATTTGGGCCGCAGGGTTGATAGTTAATGGGCTGGACTGGGAGGGTTGGCCCAATCAAAACTGTGAAAAAGAAAAGTAGAGGTAGGTAAAGTACTTGGGTGGGGGTTTGGAGAATAATGGACATGACAGGTTCCTCCTGCTCGCTGTTTAATTTGTATTTCAGATCCACTTGCCAGTTGCCACAGATAATATTAATTGTTTGCTGTCGGCAAAACCCTTTTCTTTCAACATATATATCATCTTGCTTTCTTCAATATATATATATATATCATCTTGCTTAGTGGCCAGTACCCATTAGCCATAGATTCCAGCAAGATTTTTTTCCATCCATTAATTCTATTTTTCAACCTACGTACGGAATTTAATTATACTCAAATTTTCATTTCTTCCTCATTCCTTAATTCAGGCCTATTATTATATATATGTTTGTGCATATCCTTATATATATAAAACTTTAAACCGCTCAACTAATATGAAACATGTACTTTCGATTAAGTGGTTCACAAGTTTAAATTTTCACCCACATATATTGTAAAAAATAAATAACGATGCATGCGGGACAATCACACATCTTCGTTGGGGCAATATTTGAGTTTATCTTCCCAAAACTCGAGGAACAAGGAGATTTTTAATGGCGCCAAAGATCGGGTGTGGATGGCTCTACAGGGATTGAAGAAGAAACTTTTCTCTATTTAGGGGAAGGAAGTTCTTATCAAAGTTGTGGCGCAAGCCATCCCTAATCATGCGATGAGTTGTTTTAAATTTCCTGTTAATTTTTGCAATGATTTGAACTCTATATGTGTGCTAGTTTCTAGTGAGGCTCTCCTGATTCTAACAAAAAAAATTCATTAGCGAAGTTGGAAGAGAATGAGCACTAGCAAGGAGGAATGTGATTTAAAGATCTTTTCATTTTTAACCAGGCAATGTTAGCAAAACAAAGTTGGAGAATAATCAAACACCTTAATAGTTTGTTGGCTAAGGTGTTGAGGAGCAGGTGCTTCAAGACAGGGATTTTCCTCAAAGCTGAGATTGGTCACAATCCTTTGTACGTTTGGCGAAGCATTGTTTGGGAGAGAGTTGTTTCCAAAGGGGTGTAGATGGACAATCGAAAATGGCATTCATGTGGATTTGGCAACTGAACCTTGGATCTTGAGGGAGGGTAATACTCGGTTATTATATTGCCCCCTCACGAACAGGACGTGGACGGTGGCCCAAATTATCACCAACAACAAGCTTTGGAACGAGTCTTTAATTCAGGACACCTATTGTGAAGTGGATGCTACAACGATCTTGGAAATCCCTCTTCCTTCTCCGACTCACGATGATGAAATAATTTGGCATCTGGACAAGAAATGTGAGTTTAGTGTTAAAAGAGCCTATAGATTGGGTGGGTGTCCAATGCTCTGACGCAATGATGAAGTCATCTTCTACTCAAAGGGGGCAAGCCTCTATTTGGAAGGCCGTCTAAAGGGCCAATGTCCCAACCAAAATAAAGATACGTGAGTGGATGGTCTTCCATTATATCTTGCCTACACGATCTAATTTGGGCCGAAAAGGGATCGACATTAACCCTACTTGTCTTTTGTGCAGGGGAAGAGAGGAAACAATTAAGCATCTCTTCTGGGAGTACAAAATTATTAGAGGTATTTGACCAAAATATTTTAATCCTAGTGACAAAATTCTCTCTGATGACAGGTCCCGATGGACAATTGTTGATTGTTGTGAACGTGCGTTGGTCGAGGATGGAGATCGTGCTGCAAGCAAAGAAAGGATGAATACTAGTCTAATTATCCTATGACAAATTCGGACTCACATAAACCATATTCTCCACAAGTCAGGACAATCATATATTGATTTTTTGTTGCTCCAAATAGATAATTACAGAGAACAGTGGAGAAACAAATGTGGTTGATAGTCCTCCTGCGAGCAGAGTAGCCGATAAAACGCCCAGATCGTGGATTCCTCCTCCGTGGGAATGTGGAAGTTGAGCTGCAACGCAACATGGAATGAACGTCTTCAACGTGGAGGCATTACATGGATCCTCCACGACTGGGAAGGCTCGATCCTTAGCGTTGGCAACCAAAGCATCCGTTGTAAATAGAGAGTTAGTGGTTAGAGGCCTTTACAATATGTGAAGGTCTTCAAGCTTTTGAACTCCCTATTGAAGCTTCATTCATTCAAATCGAAACAAATGCCATGGAAGTGTACTTGCTTCTTAGTGACCATTCTCAGAATCTCACACAATTCTTGGTGTTCATCGAGAAAGCGAAGAGTCTTGCAAATTCGAGGTGGATTGCAAGCTTCTGCCATGTCTCACAGACCCATAATTTTTTGGCCCACATGTTAGCTCATGTGAGGCCACCACTTCCTCAATTTGAAATGAAAATGTTCCTTCATGGGTGGTTGTGTTAAATAGGATTGATATTGCTCCTAATCACATTAGCGGAGATTCAACTATTGTAAGAGCAAATGCCTCTTTTTGATTTCTAACAGATGACTCTTCAAAAAAAAATAATAATAATAATAATAATAATAAATAACAACTATAATTAATATAGGAATATAATCATATGAGATGAGATCTTGCCTCTGACATATATAATCACACCAATCCCATCCCTTTTACTTTTTCAATGCATATATTTTTTAACATGAAGGTCACATTTTAAATATAATTCATCATTCAAACTCTTTTATCTTAATTAATTACATTAGCACCCTAAAAAAAGTCAATTATTTTATTATAATATTTATTTATTTAAAATCTAAACCAACAAAATTTTATATTTAGATTTTACTCAAAAAGCCCCGAGAAGATTTTATTTCTCGATGCTTCCCATTTTGATCATACATTGTTAGATTTAAATTCATTTTTTCATTTCTTTCATTACTTTTTATTTTCATGTCAATATTTACAATCTAAAGTCTAAACTGATAAAAAGTATTTTCATCCAAAGATTTTAAACTATGTGCAGCGTATTTTATATTTATTCTAAGTTAACCTAAAACACCACATAATTTTGTACATCTTTTATTCTTTTATACTTGCAATTAAGATAGAGATTTTACGTGAATTGCAGTGTCTTTAAACTAGTAATTATAAAAGTAGATAACAATGCCTCTTTGGAGAAAAGTTTATCAAAATACATGATTTTGCTGGAGTAGATGAATTATGATAATCTCTCTCCCTAGATGAATTTGCTTTCTCGGCTTTATGAAAAAATTAATAAAAAGTTTTAAAAAAATGCATCAGCAGAAAGCTCCAAATATCAAAACATAATTATAAACAAAAACAATTACAACAGTCAAATCTGCTGGTAAAAAGGCGCAGATGGTACCATTAAAACATGATGTATTTGGTCATGAAGCAGGCTGGCACTTGTCCCTGACGGCCACAGCCGCAGCTGTATACCATGCTGCTGCAGCCATTGCACCAGGATCTGGAACTGCTGCGAGAATTTCCCCAGAAACATAAGACGAACGGCCAGCCTACACACAAGCCATCAGGTAATTGGTAAGCATGGAAGAAAATATCCACAATTGTCTACTATACACATGAGACAACAATATCCAGTCATTTCAATCAAATACCCTTCTTAGAAAGATATCTAATCAATGGATATCAGCTCAAGAATAAAATTACTAGTAAACAAGTATCTGTTTTTTTAGTTCAATTTGGAGTGGAGGGATTCAAACCTCAGACCTCATGGTCCATACCCCTAGCTAGGACTCTTATAGACTAGCAGGAACAAGAAAAGATCAAGAAACCATTTAGAATCAAGGAGATGTGAAATTCGCGTGCAAAGAAGAAGCAAGCGAAAACGGAGGGAAAAGCAACATAGAAGCAAGCGAAAACGAAGAGGTGTTGCAGAACCAGCGCGAAGAAGAAAACACGAAGATGACGTGCAAAACCCTAAACGAAGATGAAGATGCGTGTGGAGAGGAAAGCAAGTCACGCAAAGAAGAAAACGGGATCGACGAAAGTATTTGTGTATTTGTTATTTATTTCCTTATTTGTAATTAGCTCCAATTGGTAAATGATTGAAGAGCTAGGTATCTTTTTCCTTGTATGTTATTTTTCTTTCCTATTTTATTTTCTGGGTGATTTGCTATTTAGACTAGCCTTGTATTCATCTTTTCATTCAAATGAAGAATGTTTTTCTTATCTTTAAGATGATATCAGAGCAGGACTTGTTATAAAAAAACAACCCACAATAAACGTGATCGTGGAAGGCATTATCACGAATTCACAGGTGTCAAAAAGCAAACAAGAGAGCCACACAGGTAATTGCATTCTTTGTCCATTTCATACTTGTATGGGTTGTGGTGAGCTTGAACCGCCCAACCTCCCCTCCCTTTGCAAATTGCAAATGGTAGGTTTTTAGCAGATAATAAGTCCCTCCAGGGACATCCATAAAATTGGTATTTTATCAGATAAAAACTAAAAGAGGATTGAACAACCCAACAATTAACAGAGCAAGTCTCAGGCTTTCAGCTTGGTAAGGACAAGGATCGATTATATGTGATCACCAGTTGGAACCCTACTCAATGTTATATAGAAAGCTAATCAGATACTTAAATGCAATGAGATGATACCAGAGCCTTCATGTTTTTTGTTGCCTCAGCCCCAGCCAATGCTGCTTCAGATGAGTGAATAAAAGCGGTGGTGGGATCTTCACCAGCATCTAACCTCTGTATATCCAAGTAGAGATGTATGGTAAACCATGAGGCAAGATTATGAGGGAAGTATCATTTTTTTAACTTTCAAAAACACCTTTTATGCTGGATTCAGGTATCAACTAATGTTTGATAATCAGCAGCAGCCACACAAATTTAGAGAAACATATTATTATTTTTACCTTCCTAAGAACTTCAGACGCTGGAATTAGGGCATCAAGTAATGTTCGATAACCAGCAGTAGCCCCACCATACTTGCTAATTGCAGCTATGGAATCTTCTAATGCTTCAGCCCCTGATAAAAAAAGAAAAGGCACATTAGTCCAAAAAAGAATCTGACAGTCTACGTGACGATAACTTACATTTTTGTGGGGTGATATCATCTAGGCTGCTTGATTTCAATTTTGTATATGCTGCCTTGAAAAATATTGTATATCTGTTAACAAAAAAATATAATGGATTGTAAAAATAATGATGAAGACCCATAAAAAAGAGAGAGGCAAGGTAAGTAACTACATGATCCCACTAGTTCCTCCCATAACCCTTCTAATGGATGATCCAATTTCATTCACTGTCTCAGCAGCATCGTTCAGTGGATAGCTGAGGATGGGTAGAAACTAAGGTGAGAATGATGATAATATGATATAATTTTAGTTTGGAATTAAAATCATCCAAATTCAGAAACAAATATTTTGTTACTGAGATAAAGTTTAAAGGAATAGAGAGAAACAGTACATATAAAATTTCCAATTATATTCAAAAGCGAAGCAGGTAATAGTAGACTCCATACAGCAATTCACATAAGCAAACAAGAGATGATAGCAAACAAATGAGGTTGTAAAGTATTCACAATTATAGACAAAAGTTGAACTTGGGAGTTGCAAATTGCAATGGCCCTGCAGGCCTGCCCTAAGGTGGGCGAAAGATTACATGTGTACCCTCTCACACAACCTATTCTGTCTGCCAATGAACGGATCATTTTACATGTGTACCCTCTCACACAACCTATTCTATCTGAAATACGTTTTTCAAAGACTTGAACTATTAACTTCATTTATCCATCTTGATTAGAGGGCGTGGTTTGAGTTTTAGGACCATTTCCAACTAGGCAACTACTAACAAGAGAATTTGATCACTACCGAACAATATTGTTATTTTAACATTTTATGAATAACTTTTTATTATAATATATCAATGTGTATATATTTTTTTAAGTGTATATGTTGTTTATTAAATAATATTGTTATTAACATTTTATGAACAACTTATTATTATTTATCCTACGTCAACCATATAGGTTGGCCTAGTGGTCAATAAGAGCCTTGAGAATAATAAAGTTCTTAGAGGGAATGGGTTCAATCCATGGTGGTCACCTACCTAGGAATTAATTTCCTACGGGTTTCCTTCGCAACCAAATGTTGTAGGGTCAGACAGTTGTCCCGTGAGATTAGTCGAGGTGCGCGGAAGCTGACCTGGACACTCACGAATAAAAAAAAAAAAAAAAAAAAAAAAATTGTATGCTAATTGGACCTATAGCTCCGCACAACCATTTACCGTAAAAATAATCCCCAAGGAACATTGCCACATGACCGTCCAAGCTGAAGAGTGTTTTTTCAAACCGAAACCCCTGGATATAGATCACAGGGTACAAGCCCCTATTTAATCATCATTCCTAATCTTTCCTTGGGAAAAGGGGAACTGGATAGCTTTTGGGGTCGATAATTGGATTCCATAAAGCCTTGAAAGATTATGTTCCCTAGAACTTTTCACGCTGCTTCAGATATATTGGGTGTTTGAGAGTACTAAGGCGACCGTCGGAGGATGGGATATTCCTCCTTTCAGAAGGCAGGCAATTGAATTACATAGAAATGTTGGTTGAGCTCAAATAATGGTGGTCACTAACAAAGAGAAGAATAAATATAATGCAACAAGACGATTCTTTTTCTTTATAGGAAACAGAGACAATTTCATTGATAAAATGAAAAGTTAAAAAAGATGACCTATCAAATAATTACAAAAAACTCCTCTATTGATTATAGAGGGTATTGATATCATAATTACAAAAGGTGGATTATTGAAATATCTGGAATGTTCTCCAACAAGCCTTTATTACAAGTCTCACCACCGAACAACATATCCTAAATGGTAGGATGACTAAAAAGCCATATGGAGATAAAGGTCCCCCCAAAAAACAAAAAAAATCTTATGGAGGTAAGGAACTGCAGTACAGCTGATTTGGCCCAAAAAAGAGCTCCTAATTGTCCCACTCTCCTAATTGTGGATACATTTTAAAGAATACCACACGTCTTTATGGACTAGTAAAAGAAAAGCGAAAGGCACAACAACAAAATTTGGCTACCATGTTTGCTCTTATTAGAAATTGTTAAAATATACCATTATCATCGTCATCATATATATACATTCTCGAAGAGGATGATTTTTTTTTTCTCTCTATAAAATCTCAAAGAGGGTGATTCAACTGTAGAGTAAATCATGGACTAATTTATGATTTGACCGGTCAATAGCTTCTTGTGCCCAGTTTAAAAACTCCTCCTTGGGAATGCAATTCTATATACTAGATAAGATACAACAGTCAACAACATAGTCATTCATTAGTTACCCAAAAAAACTATTTAATTGGATAAAACGCTATGAAGTTTGATGGGCCATATGATATTCACTCTAAATTACGCCAGTAAATCCATATAGTCAAAATATATGAGCAAATGGCAGAGAGTGAAACATTCTAGGCCATTCATTTTTGCTAGACCATTGGAATAAAATGTGAGCAATCTAAAACCAAGTTAGATACACTTACACACCAAGAAAGACTTTTCCTATATTCTAATGAGAAGACTAAACCAGTTTAACTGCAAGCATACTTACCCTTTTATGTCCTCAAGAATAGCTGTTGCACCCCTAAACATCTGCATGAAAAATTGAAAGAATGAACACTTCAGGATGCTTTGTATTATGATATTCATAAACGAATAAGATATAGGTTACAGTAATACCAACCGTCGACCCACAATCACCATCTCCCACTTTGCTATCCCATTCATTTAATGAGTCCTTGAGATTGATCACTGCTTTGGCAGCTGCCTCAATTGCAGCCTCTAGAATAATGCCTTGTTGATTTAGTTGAAGGGGTCCACCTAATGTCTAATTAAAGAGTACAAATAGCTTTGAAGTACGGTAACTTTCTAAAACATTTATATAACATAACCTTTTCATAGTTTACCTCCCCATTCTTTGTAGCAAGAGCTGGTGGTGGTATTGGAACAGGTATTTTGGCTGGTGGGTGACTGCCTACAGTAAAAGACAATACCTCATTCAAATATCTATCCCATACTAAAAAGAAGATCTAATCAAAGTATTATTAGAACTGGAAAGAAAAAAAATCCAAAGAATAGAAGCAAAGTATATTTCACACTTGACACGGACCATCAGCACCAATGGGCCAACACGGAGCCTTGGTTGCAGCATCCAACCGTTGCAAAACTGTTTGATCTGACTTCATGATGGTAATTGAAAAACCTGACAGACATGCAGTTTCAGAGAACCTACAATCTTCCTTTTCATCTATTAATGAAAAGTTCGTTTTTTGTATGGAAAAAAAAAAAGAACATTCTCTCACTCAGGAAGTAGCAAACCTGCCATATCAAGAGAAGTCATAAATGACCCAGTGTACACTCTGTCAACAGCCAACCCATGCTCCAGCTGCAATTTAGGAACTGCTTTCCCAGATGCAATCATTAATTCCATCATTGGGGTAGCACCTAACCTGAATCGAAAGAAAAAATGAGCAAATGAAGTCATCAAAATTCTTACATCCTTCACAGTGCATCATCACAACAGATAATACTCGTATTCAGATATTACGAACAAGGTTTTAAATTGAATTGATTCTTTGGAGTATTATGCATTTAAATGTATGTTGCATGTCAAAATAAGACTTAAAAGCACTCAGTGAGGCATAATTCCTTGTCATATTTCCCCATATATTAACGGTGATTAAGACTTAAAAGTACAATAAAATCTCAAGGACCAATGATTTGGAAAATACAATTTCAGCTATTTATTGGATTATAAAATATGCAAAAAAAAAAATTATCAGAAAGATTTTGATAATTGCTGGGAGAGAAATTCGTAATAACCCCTTTCATATACCATTATGCGGCTATGCCAATTTATTTTAATTAGAAGACTTCTCCGTCCCTCAATACTTGTAGGCTTGTAGCCTTTTTATTAAAATAAACATCTCTGTTAGGCTTCATGCTTCCTCGTAGTGTTCTCTCTCCAAGCTTTTTTGCCGCCTTTTCTTTACGTCATTACGTGATATTTGTTTATCTTGGGATGCTTTTATCTTTCAGTTGTAATGTTTTTTATTGGTTTTTTCACTCCTCTATAGAGTTTGTATCTTTCAATTTCTTCAATGAAAAACTTCGTATTTTGTCCAAAAAAAAAATGAATATAAAAATAAACGGTTGGTTTATATTAGTTCTAAATATCTTAATTAGGTGTAATCATTAATGATTTTATTTATTATTATTCTTATTCATCTTTTTTTTCTTGTATTGAGCCGTTCTACTACATAAGAGGGTCATGTATCTCACAATTTGATTATTGGAATACAATATTATATTTTATCAAACTTAATATAAACATTCTTGTTTCTCCTCAGGTATAATTCCAGCTCATTAAGACCAAAGTTTCCACACACAGTGATGTGGTAGCATTTAAATTTCACATAAATTTATAAGGGAAGCAAAATTTAGTGCGTATTGACAAAGTTGAAATTCTCAATAACATGATGGTGGTGGTGATCAAAACTAAGTGGCACAAAACTAAAAATCATGTATAAATCTGTCGACCTACCCGTTAACCATGAGCACCACTCTATTACCACGTGTTATTGGAACATAGTTAGTTTCCTGCAGATATTACAAAATTATTTTAGACCAAGAATGCCGGAAAAATTGAACAGACAAATTTTTAGGGAAAAAAGAAGTTTGAGATAAAGAATGTACTCATAAAATTGAAATTCTCAATAACATGGTGGTGTTAATACAAAGAAACAGAAAAATGAATCCTAGCTGGAAGTCGGAAGTTGACAATGTATGAACAAGTGATCCATACTTTTTTCATTTCTTTTACAGTTAAAACAAAAGTGGGGGGAGAGACAAAAATAGGGATTTCTTGTTTGGATTTTTTCTAACTTGCGTGTTGAGCCTCTTGTGTACTTAAAGACCACAAGAAAAACTTGATCTTTTCAGGGTCTTGCCTTTCCTAATCAACTTAGTCACATATGTATCCAACCTAGGAGAACTAGAGTTCAAGAAAGCCAGAAAGCATTGTAAGAGAAAGAACTTATACCATCATTTATCCTCCCACAAACCTTTTTTTTTTTCGATAAGGTACCGAACTTTCATTGAGAAAAAATGAAAGAATATAAGGGCATCCAAAAAAGAAAATCCCTAAAAGAAGCCCCTTAAAGAAAAGGGGCCCAGTCAAGTTGAAAATGTATGAATAATTACAAAAAAGTCGTGTCACCAACGGCCATAAAGAAACTTGAAATCTAATAAGGGACCAAATAGCACCAGCTCCCTTTTCGAACCTCTAAAGGTTCTATTGTTTCTTTCCCCCCAAAGGCCCCATAAAACCGAGCAGATCCCAGCCTGCTACAAAAACTTTCTTTTCTCATGAAAAGGCGAATGGAGAAGGAACTCCTCGATCATCTCTCTTAGGCGCCTATGCCTAGCAAACTTGACGCCGAACACCTCAAAAAAGAGATTCCACACGTCCCGAGCGAACTCACAGTTCCACAACAAATGATCCAGGTCTTCCTCCGCCCTCCGACAAAGAATACAGCAGAAAGGACCAACCAAAGTAAAATTCTTTTTCAAGAGACGTAGAGTGTTAACTCTTCCGTGAATGACCAGCCACACAAAAAACTGAATCTTTTTTGGAACTTTCACCTTCCAAAGAGAAGAAAAGACCAACTCACTAACTGGGGAAGGATTAATTAAGCTCTGAAAGAACGAGCTACACGAAAAACCCTCAACGGGGTTAGGGGTCCAAAGACGAGCATCCTTTCTACCCGGACTAAGAGTAAGCCCCCCAATCCTCCCATAAACTTATCTGGTTTCCTATGCCAAGTCTCTAGCTAGAAACGTGAACATCTAGAAGAATTCTAGAAGCACATAAATGATAAATTCAGGAAATCAGCTACCGTCAAGGTGTTTCTAAAGGTATGATGGGTCATGGCCATGGGTCAATGGCCACATTCATGATGAAAGAAACGAAGAAGCAAAGGTCATTGTAATGGTTTAAATCTCTCTCCTTCCTTCTTTTTTTAAGAGGAAACAAAAACTTTCATTGAAGTAATGAAAAAAGACTAATGCTCAAAAGATACAAAACTCCACAGAGGAGCATGACAAAAGGAAATTCAATAAGAAAAAATAACATCACAATGGAGAAATGAAAGCATTCCAACTCAGACATATGTCCTGAAGAGAATAAGCTTCAAATATCTTAGAAATAGAACACCAGGAAGAGGCTTTGAGGCGAGCTTAATCAAAACGATCAAAACTGGAGAGATGCTCATTTTGGAGAGCCTCTGGTTCCTCTCAAACCAAATTTCAGACAAAATGGCTCTAACGGATATATTCCACAAAAGATTGGCCTTAGTAGACAAGGCCGACCCAAGAAGCACCTGAGAAACGTCTTCTTTGAAGGAGTTGGAGAACACCCACTTGCAACAGAAGAGCTTGAAAAAAGAAAACCAGCAATGACGAGAAAAGGGGCAATCAAAGAAGATATGTTGAAGCGAGTCCACATTAGATAAACAAAGGAAACAAATGTTTGTTCGCTTATAGAGGGTTTGAGAGACCTTGTGATGTTTGGGCTTTTATTAGGTTCAATGTTTCTCTGTGGGCTTTGGTGACTAAGTCGTTTTGTAACTATTCGTTAGGTCTTATTTTGTTTTATTGGAGGCCCTCTCTTTAGTTTGCCTCTTTTTTTTGTGGATTTTTTTTTTTTTTGTATGTCATTGTATTCATTCATTTTCTTCTCAATGAAAGTTCGGGTATTCATCAAAAAAAAATAATAATAATAAAAGAAAGGAAGGAAAGAAAAAGATAATCTACATCTCATCACTCCCATGTCTACACCTTTGCACAAATCAATCCCACAAAGAAGGAAGGAGAGGGACCAGAGGGGGAAAGAAGGAGGAACATATGTTTGTTCGCTTATCACAATTTTGATCATAATTCTTCATTTATGATTATGTTTATCACAATTTTGATCATATGTTTGTGGAAGACTTGGAAGCATATAAGGAGGAACCATTCACTTTTTTTTTTCTTTTTTTCTTTTAAAAAAAAAACTTAAAAAGAAAAAAATAGTATGCTAATGCTACTAAAGCAATTTTAAGAAACAGTACATGAAAAGAGGGTAACAAAAGAGTCTTTAGGTATATAACAAAGCATTTATTCACTTTTTTTTTTTTTAAACCAACAAAGCATTTATTCACATTCAAAGGTAGTTCATTTTTTTAATTAAGCAAGATTAGGTTTCTAGTTGTCAGTAGGATTTCTAGTTCTACTTCTCCGTTGAAATTCTTTTTCATTAGGAATGTCCAGCAAGGAGAACTGGAAGAACCAATCAGAAAATGGATTATAATTGAATGTCCAGCAAGTTTAGGTGTCATTCCTATTTATGCATGTGTACCCCATTAAATATTTGTTTCAGATTTTGATAAGCAAATACAATCAAGCAAAAAAACTTTTTATCTTTTGTTGGAATTTAACAAGCTACATGTGCAAAGGCTGAGAAATTTTGACCAAACTATCAGCATACCGGTGATAATATTTGCTCAAGAACATGAGATACAATCACATCAACTGGCTGAAGGTCAGCCACAGCAGCACCAGGTTCACCATGCTGAAACAAATCAAATTTCTGACTTAAACATGAGAAATCATAAATAATAATGATCATAATTCACAAAGACAAAAAGACAAAAAATTATCATAATTCACAAAGAAAACAAATGTATTGAGCCCAAGTAAATTGATTGGAAGTGAAGGGGGAAAACAAGTTGATCATCAGATCCAAGAATCTTAGTTCTGTGAATTATGCCCTCAGTCATTGTTATTAGGAGAGTGAACGTTTAGCATGCAGAATAAGCAGTGCACAGAAGTGTTTTAGTTTTTTTTTTCTTTTTTCTTCTTTTAATCAAAAACATAAAAAAGACAGTGGGGCTAATACAAAAGAAGGGGAGATGGGATATCCCCACAAGGCCATGGGTTACAAAAAGGACTCTCAGAAGTGTTTTAGCTTTAAAGATAAAATAACTCAAATAATAACCTACAATTCCAAGACCAAGTTCCATTTTCCCTGGGCCCAAACGATCTGATGTAACCTGGCCAGGCAGTGTGCAAACTGACAATGCAACTCCCATCGTTCCAATCATTTCAGCCGCATGTTTTGCTTCTGTGGCAACATCCAAAAGAGAAACCCCTGCAGCCGCAGCAGCTCCAGCAACCTGTCCTCGACACAATTCAAGGGGGAAAAAATGTAAGCAAAAGAAGTAGCTGTTCTTATCTGTATACTTGCAAAACAGTAAAACAATCGGTTCAATGCTTAATATAATTATTGAGACTCAATAACACAGTCTAACACCATCAATAGTGGAACAAAGAAGTGCAAAATATCTCTTCAAGACTGGGCAGAGGGTTAGCCTCCAACTAGGCAGACTTCATACACAAGGAAGTCTCAGTCCATCTACAAGCTCAACACGTGACGTTAAAGCAAGGACTTCCTTATCCACATACACATAAAAGAAAGAGAGAGAAGAAGAAAGAAGAGAAAAAGAGAGATTCATGTTATACAGAATTGAAAAACTCTCCAATGTTTTCTTTCGGTAAGAAACCAAACTTTCAATGAAAAAATAAAAGAATACAAGGGCATTCAAAAAAACAAGAACATCAAGGAGTTGGCCTAGTGGTCATGAAGGGTCTTGGGACCATTAAAGCCCTCCTAGAGGGAATGAGTTCAATCCTTGGTAGTCACCTACTTAGGAATTAATTTCTGGCAACCAAATGTTGTAGGGTCCGGTGGTTGTCCCGTGAGATTAGTCGAGGTGTGCGTAAGCTGGCCCGAACGCTCACGAATATCAAAAAAAAAAAAAAAAAAACCATAGAAACGAGAATCCGACACTAGCTACAGAAAAGAATTTCAATCCAAAAGAACAAGACCAAGACCATAATTACAAAAAGCCCTAGTGACCGACGCCCACAAAGAAACATTAAACCTCGCTAGCTTCCAAACCTCCTCACCCGATTTCTCGACTTCTCTAAAATTTCTAGTATTCCTCTCAAGCCAAATACCCCACAAAAATGCAAAATAGCTAGCGTGCCACAACACTTTGCCCCTCTCCCTAAAGAGAGGATTCAGAAGCACCTCCTCCAACAAAGACTGTCCATCTCTATTGCGCACCCCACTAACTCCGAACGAACTCATCCAACGACCCGAAAGGTAGTTCGCAAACTGGCAATCTCATAACAAATGATTCAGGTCCTTCTCATGCCTCTTGCAAAGAATGCACCACTGCGAGTACAATATTAAGGAAGATCGTCTTTGAACACGATCCAAGGTGTTAACCCTCCCAAGTAAAACCTGCCACACAAAAACCTCTTCCTTCTTTGGAATTTTAACCTTCCATAGAGAAGAAACACTGAGGCCACATAATGCAATCTCTTGTACAGAAGAAAGTGTAAACGTGGAAATAAAACGCACAAAGGCTTATTTCCCACCCAATGGTCCTCCCAAAAATAAACTTTTTAGCCTCTCGGCAGAGCAACTAACAAACTGAGAGAAGGGGATCCCATCCTCGACCCCTTCCCACAAGAAGTTCCTCATCAAACTCTCAAAATGCTTACTCATCGAGACCGGGATCCTAAACAGGGACAAGAAAAAACTAGGAATCCCACTTAAGGCCACCTGAATAAGAGAGTCTCACCCCTTTAGAGAAATAAGTCTTTTTCCAAGTAGACAATCGTTTCTGAAACTTTTCCAAGACGAGATTTTAGAAAAAAAAGCTCTTAGGGGCCCCACCCAAGGGGGGCTCTAAAGAAGTGGAAGGGAACGGACTCACCGTACACCCTACCAACACAACCCACAAGCGGACAACAATTTAAACCTATATTGGAACTTTTCCCCTATTAATCTTGAGACCAGAAATCGATTCAAAAAACGACAAAAAACTGTTTAGATTAACAAAGGAGTAAAGGCATATCTTGGCCCAAACAAAAAAAATAGAGTATCGTCGGCAAACTGAAGGTGAGACAGATGAACCAAGTAGGACCCACCTTAAAACCCTCATTCGCACCTTCCCCACCCCCACCCCCACCCCCACCCCCTATCGACACTAACCTACTTAGGACATCCACCACAAGGAGAAAGAGGAAAGGCGACAACGGATCACCTTGCCTAAGACCCCCCGTAGCGAAAATCTTAG
Source organism: Herpetospermum pedunculosum (assembly GCA_028017165.1). Taxonomy (NCBI): domain Eukaryota; kingdom Viridiplantae; phylum Streptophyta; class Magnoliopsida; order Cucurbitales; family Cucurbitaceae; genus Herpetospermum; species Herpetospermum pedunculosum. The sequence continues at coordinate 70,137,427 of CM051528.1, forward strand.
CCCTAGGCCTCCCGTTGACAAAAACATAAAAGTTTACCAATCTGACCTAGGAAGCACAGACACGTATTCGACAAAGTGTTTGTGTCAGACACGGATACGTCAGGACACGTGTCTGACACATGAAATTAGGTGTCCTTTTCTCTTTTCCTGTTTTTTAATTTCGGACACGCGCAGTCGGCGACAGAATGTCGGCGTAATCCATCGAAGATAGAGGGAGGGAGATCGAACAAGAAGGATCAGAGGGAGGGAAACCATAATCGGGGGAGGAAAAGCATAAATAAAGGGAGAATGAGTTTTTTGTTTTAATTACAAAATTATTTGTGGGCTTTTAATGGGTACTTAGCTTTTGTCTTTATTGGGTTTAAGTGGGGCTCATGTAACTTATAGATTTTATGTACATTTAAATTTTAAACTAAGGGCGTGTTTACCTCCCCGTAGTGAAAAAAACTCAGCAATCGTAATGGATTTTAGGCAATCGCAATCAGTTTCCTTTTGATGATGTTTACGTTCGCCCCCATTCAATCGCAATCCTAAACCCATTGGTGGTGTTTACTTTTCTATGTGGAGATGAAAATAAATTTGTTTGTTTACGATAATGCCCTTAATAATTAATAAACAATTCAAAACATGAATAGGAAACCGCGTTTGTTTGGGAATTACCATTCATTGTACTTTCTCTTCCTTCTTCTCATTTTTAAACGTCGAAACCACTCGACTTCGTTTTCCTCCTTCATTCTTTCCTTGTCAGTTGCACTAAACAAGAAATTAGACAATAAACTAGACATTAAACAGAGAAGAAGCTAAGGAAGAACCTAGACAAGAAACTAGATACAAAACTAGATATAGACTAGAATATGAGATAGTTAGTTTGCGGTTAAGATATAGACTAGAATATGAGATAGATAATAAAAAAATATATTGTGGTTAAGATTTTGTTATTTTTTTTTTTTTTTTGAAATAGGTTAAGATTTTGTTTAAGTAAGGAAATTTGGTGGCGGCTGTTTGTGTTGTTTTAGAGTATTTTTCACTTTTTAGGAACACTAATGAGAGTTAAGATTTACTCAATCCAGACTGAAATTTGGATTTTGATGGTTAATTTTGGTGGGTGAGGAAGAATTTGGGGTTTTGGATCAAATGGGTCATGGGTGTTTGAGATTTCTGATGAAAATTGCAAAACTTTCAAACTCGTCAAACTTCCAAACTATTCCCAATCTGTGAAAATTGCAAGTTCAAATTCAATCGGGTCAAGCTTTAGTAGATAGAAAATGCTCCGCTACGATTCGGCGTTGGATCTTTCCGGTAGCAATTTTTGGCAGAGAATAGATGATGAACACCTTCTTCGGAACCTTGAGGAACGCAAGTTTTTTCTTGCAAAACCGCAGCACCTCCGCTCCTTGAGCCTGCCGACGAGATGCAAGTATTTGTCGGAGTCGAAGAAGCCGATGTCGTCGATGTGGAACCATCCAGACAAGATTCAAGAAGGCAGCCTTCTTTTTATCAGTCTCGTTTAATATCGAGTTTCTAGTAGGGTGGGATGACGTGTTTTAACTCTAGTTTCATTTCACGTTCTTTGTCTAGGTCATGAACGGAAACTCTAGCTTCAAATCTTGGTCTTCAAATCTGGGTGTATGTCTAGTTGTATCGAAATAAAGTGACGTGGAAGAGAGATAAAGGGTAAAATGTGGAAAGTGAGGTGCAAAAATGCTTAGAACAGTGGGAAATCAAACATGGGTCCCGCGCATTAATTGGTGATTTTGGAGTAGGTCCCACGTAATAATCAATCGCAATGGGATTGAACACCTTTTTGAGCTCAATCAAACTGGGTAATCCCATTGCAGGATTTTGGAGTAGGTCCCACGTAATTCTCTTGTTTAATTGAAGCCCGTGGCCTCCAATGTCGTGAAATTCCACATTTGCTTTGAAATAATGCGGCTAAAGCTTTTCTCTCATAGTTATGGAAGGAGAGAAATTCGCGAATTTTTGAAATAAAACAGAGTTCCTAACTCATTTCTTTTGATTCAGCCCATCGCAAAGCTTCTCTTGGATGTTCTCTTACAAAGTCCTTTAAAGGGCGTTTGGGGGCTTGTCTTGGGTTGGGGTGGTTTTGAGTTCCAAACCCAAAACCATGTTTGGGGCAAAGGGTTGGATACCCCGGGTTTGGGAACCCTAACCCATGGGTTACTCCTTCCAAACCCATGATTTCTCTTAAAATTACAACATTTTGGTGGGGTCCACCATTTTCTTTCCACTTTACTCATAATTATGGTGGGTCCCACCATCTCTAATTATAATTATATAGTTTTCTAATTAGATTGATCTAAATAAAATTATTCTTTTTATTCATCTATATTTAATCTAATTAACAATAGCTCAAAATATGTATAATTTTCTAGTTGTAAGATAAGAAAAATATATTTTAGGCGACTTAATCATATTAATATTTTAAAAAATAATATTTAATTTTTAAGTTGACATATTAAAATTAAAAATAATAATGATTAACAATATTTAGTCACAATGTTATTTTCATGGTAACTTTTATTTACCTAGAAAGTTATTTCAAAATACAATGTGGAATGTGGATTTACTTGAATTACAAAATTATAATTTTTTTCCATTTCTAATTTTTTAAATTCGTTTTTGCAAACTATTTTTTCCTTCTTCGTTTATACTCAACTTTATGAAATGTTTGAAATTATAAACCTCAGCATACTTGGGAAACTTTATCCAAATACAATAGTAGGTTGTTGTTCCATTCTTGTTTTCATGGTTCCCTTTGGGTTTTCAGTTTTTTTTTTTTTTTTTTTTTAATTTCTTATCCAAATATGTATTTTTTTTCAAAAAACATGAAACTGATACATGTTATATTTTTATGTTTTTTAATGGTAAACAATGTTTTGATTGTTGAAAACATTTTTCTTATTCTTAGACTATAAAAGCTAAACTAAATGTTTCATTCAAAAGTCTCTAAAAAAAATTGTCTCATGTTGCATTAAAAGTTCTACAATTCACAAAACATACACTAGAAAATAAGAAGAAAAAACGAAAAAAGGAAAAGAAAAAAAGAAAAAAAGAAACAAATTTGTCCAAACCCGGGTTTCAGAACACTGTACCCCAAACACAGGCTTTTGATTCCCAGGTTTCCCCAACACTGCACCTGAAACACCATTTTCTGATCCTCAGGGTTCTGAACCCAAAACAGCTCGCTAAACGCCCCCTTAATGATTTCTCTCTTCAAGACGTCAACTTAAACTAGAATGTTTTTATCTATCCTATGTATTATGGTTTTAAACTTTATTTCGCTTTTTAATTTATTTTTTTCACTCTTTTGTGGAGTTTGTATCCCTTGAGCATTAGTCTCTTTGTCGTATCTTGTTCAAAAAAACGACAACGGACTCCACAACATTAGTCACTTTTCATTAAATCAATAAAAAGTGTCGTATCTTGTTAAAAAAAAACAACGGACTCCACAGCATTAGTCTCTTTTCATTAAATGATAAATCAATGAAAAATGTCGTATCTTGTTCAAAAAAAAAAAAAATAACGGACTATGGAGGACATCAAACCAGCTTGGGGGAGTGTTGGGTTTTCTATAAATATGAGTTGTCCATATTTAGATGATATTTATGTTATCTTTACTTTAGTGTTTTCCTCCTCGGTAGATGATACTTCTATTACCTTTACGAAATATAGAAGAAATATAACATTCTCTTCTTAACAAACTCTGGTTAGAACCAAAAGGAAAAAATAATGAAATATTTCATATCTTTGCTTAGGCTATTTAACCAAAACATTTAAATTTTATTGAAAACTATTTCTAAATCTGGCTACCATTAACCTGATGGAAATCATTCCAAACCAAAATCTAGAGAGAGAGAGAGAGAGAGCACCAACCTTGTGAACAAGTACAGTCCCAGCCAAACCTCTACGGCCAGCTATACCTCGAGGTGGAGGCAAAGCACAATCATCCCCAACAATAACAGTCTTCCAGGTCAAACAAAAAATGGTTACTAAAAATTATATTACATATTACTATATTTTCTAACAAAAAAATGGTTACTAGAAATTCTATTACCGTGTTTTACACTATTACTTGACCATAAGAAAATGTGGAAAATTACCTCTACTTTATATCCTTCCGATTTTGCTTGCTCGGCAGCCAAACCAAAATTTAAACGGTCACCAGTATAATTCTGTGAACATTTATATCAAAACACTTCTTATTAAGGTGCAAAGGAAAATGTTCACAATTTTTTTTTATAAGTTACAGAACTTTCAGTTAGAAAAAATGAAAGAATACAAGAGCATCCAAAAAATGATAAGCCCGAAAGAAGGCCCCTTAAAGAAAAGGGGTCCAATCAAGTAACGGGAGGTATAATCTTCTATGATCCTAAAAATAAATAAATCTGTTTGTTCATCATCCCAGATCTTTTTACATACAAATCCTTTTTCCAATGCTTATGGAAAACCCATTGTTCGTGCTTTGATTATCATAAATTCCTTAAACTTTGAGGTTCCAGATTTTCATTAAGATTTTGGTTCACGGTAGTCGGTAATTAACTATAGGAAAAAGAAATTCTCTGTCTGTCTCCTAGCTCTAATCAAATGGAGAAGTTTTTATCAAGCAGGAAGGTATTTGGGCTGACAATAAAACAAAGTTGGAAAGATCTTGTATGATGGCATCTATATGGTCTTCCAAGTCAAAATGGTTTCAAGATGTTTTTTTACTCTTGCTCAAAATGGAAACAATACAATTTTCTGCGTCCTGTAGAGGATTTCTTGTCCTTTTTTTAATTTTAGATGAGAAACATATGCACAGCAATTAAAATAGAAAAACAAACATACAAGGGAGGGGTGGATAAAGGGTCCAAACCCAACCCAGGGACCAATGGTACTTTGCAGCTCGAGGTAGGTGCACTACTGATATTGTTTTTCACAATACTTCCTCACCATCGTTTTTTTCCTTTGATGGTGCTCTTGTATGGTTTCTTCCCTTTATCCTCAATACCTTTTCCGAAGACTCCCCAACATTTTTTTTTTTTTTTTTTTTTTTTTTAATTTTTTTATTAAAGGTACCGAACTTTCATTGAGAAATAAATGAAAGAATACAAGGGCATCAGAAAGAAAAAAAAAAAAAAAAAAAAAAAAAAAAGCCCGAAGAGAATCCCTTTAAAGAAAAAGGGGTCCAGTCAAGTAAAACAAGACCTATAGAATAATTACAAAAAAGCAGCGTCACTGACGCCCATAAAGAAACTTGAAATCTAATAAGAGACCAGATAGCACTAGGCTCTCTTTCCGAGCCTCTAAAAGTTCTATTGTTTCTTTCCCCCCAAAGGCCCCATAAAACTGCACAGATCCCAGCCTGCCACAAAAACTTTCCTTTCTCCCGAAAAGGCGGATGGAGAAGGAACTCCTCGATCATCTCTCTCAGGCGCCTCTGCCTAGCAAACTGGACGCCGAACATCTCAAAAAAGAGATTCCACACGTCCCGAGCAAACTCACAATTCCACAACAAATGATCCAGGTCTTCCTCCGCCCTCCGACAAAGAATACAGCAGAAAGGACCAACCACAGTAAAATTCTTTTTCAAGAGACGGTCTAAAGTGTTAACTCTTCCGTGAATGACCAACCAAACAAAAAATTGAATCTTTTTTGGAACTTTCACCTTCCAAAGAGAAGAAAAGACCGACTCGCTAATCGGGGAAGGATTAATTAAGCTCTGAAAGAACGAGCTACACGAAAAACCCTCAACGGGGTTGGGAATCCAAAGACGAGCATCCTTTCTACCCGGACTAAGAGTGTGCCCCTCAATAAGAGTCAGGAGAGCCATAATATCCGTCGTTTCCCTATTGGATAAAGCCCGATGAAAGCCAAAGGAAAAGGAAGGGGAACTTCCCGACTGGTTAAAAATATCCGCAACAAAATGATTTTTAAAGGAAGACAGATGATATAATCTAGGAAAAAGAGAGCGGAGGGCCATCTCTTGAGTACAACATACCTTCAACTCTCTAACTGCCAGTATATTGGACAATTTTGCTCTTCAACAATTGCTCTTCAACATAACTGACTTAAATTGGCATGCTTTCAAGTTTCATTTATCCTTTGTAATTTTTTTTTTTTTGAAAAGGTACCAGACTTTCATTGAGAAAAAATGAAAGAATACAAGGGCATACGAAAAAACAGCCCCAAGGAAAGGAAAAAACCCGCTATAAGAAGGGGATCCAATCCAGAGTAATAACACTCAACGAGTAATTACAAAACAAATGCGTCACCGACGCCTATAAAGAAACATGAAAAGTTTTGTTTCTTGTTAAAAAAAAACATATGTTTGAATAGTAGCGACTCTCTCCTCCATTACGTTAATTCTTGCCTCCATCTTTCCAACCATTCCCCATTGATCTCACAGCTCTGATACCAAAGCTGATAGATATTACTTTATTTATGTAGAAAAGGGTACAAGCCAAGGGAGATTCAAGAGCCCTATGCCGCCTCTTCTTACCTCAATCATAGAGCTAAGTACGAAAAACTACTCAAGAGATGGCCCTCCCAAGAATCTAACTTTCCCTATATAGCAAACTAACAACAAACCAACATCTCTCACTTTCAATTCTCTTTCCCATCTTTCTTTCTCACTTAATTTGTGAAGACCATTATTTATGTAGAAAAGGGTACAAGCCAAGGGAGATTCAAGAGCCCTATGCCTCTCCTTACCTCAATCATAGAGCTAACTACGAAAAACTACTCAAGAGATGGCCCTCCAAGAATCTAACTTTCCCTATATAGCAAACTAACAACAAACCAACATCTCTCACTTTCAATTCTATTTCCCATCTTTCTTTCTCACTTAATTTGTGAAGAAGAAGGTCCCATCTTCATCATCCATGGTTGGTGGTCTTTCAAGAGCTCTTGTTCTTCTCACTTCCTCCTTTTCTTCGGCTTCTCAGAAGCTAGAGAGATATTGGTCAAAGGCAAAACCAATGTCTAGAAAATCCCTCTTCTTAATCTCACTCTCTCAATCAATGGGCTGAAAGCTCTCGCTTTCATATCAGTGACACTCTCGTGTAGAATTACGAAGAAGGAAAAGATTCAGTAATGAGAGTGAGGAAGGAAGATTACGAAGCCTCCAACACTCAAAACCCAGAAGAGAAATTTGAGGAGGGCAACACAAAGGTAGAGCTAGTCTTTCTCATTTGACTTCTGATTGAACAACTTTCTTGTAATTCACCTTTAAGTGCCCGAGCTTTTGCTCTTTTTCATTCATCAATGAAATTGTCTCTTAAAAAAAAACATAAAGGTAGAGCTAGAGAAATCATACCCATTCTACTTCATATGTGGGGCAAAGGGCCACTGCCAACAAGGCCAAAAGATGGTCGTCGTCGTGACTCCATCCCACAAGTTCATCGACATCTCTTTGGCGCCTTCTCTAGCCGAAATCCGGCAGTTGCTCCGTCCAGCGGAGCTGCAAATTTGAAGTTGGGATTTTGGCAGTCGTCGTCTTGGGGATTTTGGGCCTTGGAGTTGCTTTCGTGTGAGATTGTTTGAGATTTCAAATTATTGGAGTTTTATTGGGCTATGATTTAGGGTTAGATTTGTTTGATTCAAATTTGGATGTAAATCCACATTCCATTCTGATTATTAAAACATTTTAATATATATTCATTTATTTTTCAAGAAAATATGCTTTGGGTCCCACAACTAAAAGAAAACCCTAATTGAAACGTAATCACACACCCACCCCAGAAAAATTCCCCGTTTCCAACTATAGACCTTCGTATCAGTTGGATTCAAAGATGAATATTTTTTTCGGTTTTTTTGGTTCTTATGTAATATGTTGGTACTCTTTTATAATTTTTCATTTCATCGATAAGAAAAATTGTTTGCTTCAAAATTAAAAATTAAAGAAAAATAAAACTTTTCTTATAAGCGGATCATATGGATGGAAGGATGTTTGTGAGGGTCCATTTATCTTTGTCAAAGGTTAATAAGAAAAACAACTTTCATTGAGATTTTGTTTTCTTTAGGAAATGGAACTTTTATTAAGTTGGCAAAAAGTTACAAAGTAAAGTAAGATACACGTGTAGGAGTAGTATATAAGAACATGATAGAACAATTCCTGGAACAGTTCTTCCAGAACAAAGGTCGCTCATGGTTGGATTGTTATGAAGCGGCTCGTCTAAAAGCTTCTTCATGGTGTTCTCTCTAAGTTTTATGCAAAGTTATCTTTACAAAGATATTAATCTTAATTGGTCCGTTTTTATTTCTCATTTATAATCTCTTTCAAGTAATTTTTGTTTTTAATTACTGCTTTATTTTCACTCTCTTATGGAGTTTGTATCCCCCTAAGCATTAGTATTTTTTTCATTATATCAATGATGTCTCGTATCTTGTTTAAAAAAAAACCATGAAAGAACAAATAACACAAAAGGGCCTGCAAAAAGAAGGGCCCAACAAAATGAGAAATTTCAGACCTTCACAATGAGAAGACATCCCATAGGTCCAGTTACAGCTCGAATTCCCTGAAATTTAATTACTTTAAATCGAAGTCATGAAAAATAATAACACAATGCAATTAAATAGCGAAGAAAACATACAGCCAAAATCGAATCAACTGGTGGAGAGGCAAAAACATCCCCACAAATAGCTGCTGTCAGCATTCCTTCTCCAACAAATCCAGCATGTGCAGGCTCATGTCCACTTCCACCACCTGTATCATGAATTACAGAATAGACAAATTAGCATCATAGCTAGTGTCCACTACCACCGCCCGCTTTTTCGCCATTTTGTGGGATATTTGGCTTGAGAGGAACAATAGAATATTTGTGGGCGTCCGTTAATCGGGCTTTTTGTAATTACCAACTTGGTTTCATTCTTTTGGATTGGGGTCCGTTCTTGTTGCTAGTGTTAGGGCTCCTTTTGGTGGGCTTGTTTTTTTTGTTTGCCTTTGTACATTCTTTCATTTTTGTCAATGAAAGCTCGGATCCTTATCAAATAAAAGACTTGAAGGAAAACTCATTTATTTGTCTCACACACGTTGAGATATTGCTTTTCCAGTGAGCATGGTAAGCCAATTCATGCACTCGCCATGATCGGTTCACTATTTTTTTTTTTTTTTTTTTTTAAGAAACAATTTCATTGAGGTATGAAAATTACAAAAGGGATAGATAATCATAAAGACTCTTCCAGTTATTTAGAAAGGAAGCATAGCTATAAGAATTAAAGAGATTAGACATTTTACACCAAGAAATTGCATAGTAGATAATGAGATCAAAGACAGATTCAAAAGACTGCTCCCTATCCAAAAAAAAAATCGTTGGTTTTGTTCCTTCTAAAGAACCCAAAAAAAAGCCCGGGTGATATGCATCCACAACATTGCTTCGATATCCTTGAAAGGGTGACCCACCCAGACAATGGAGAGGAGGTCTTCGATGTCCCAGGGGATGACCAGATGCCATCCAAAGTTTTTGATAAATCGCTCCAAAAGTTCCTTGCAAAGGAACAATGAATGAAAAGATGGTTCTGTGTTTCCTCATTTTTCTTGCATAAAGAGCACCAGTTTGGTGAGAAAGCCAAGAAAGGCATGTGCCTTTGGAGATTTTGTTTAGTACTGATGGCTTATAGTTATGGCTTTGTGTGCAGTTTCCCATAGGAAAAATTTAATCTTCTTTGGGTACCTGTCCTTCCAAATGCTTCGAACCAATGAGGGCTCCATAATGTTGGATGATCCTCCCATATCAGACAAAAGTGATTTTGTGGAAAAAGATCCAGTTGTGTTAGGTAACCATCTCCAAGAATCTGCATTTCTAGAGAGAACAATCGGGGCAAGTATAACACTCATCTCGGCCCACTCTGCAGCTTCTTCATCCTTCAAATTTCTGCCAAGTTGTAAATCCCAAAAATTGTTTTCTGTATTCCACACGTCATTGACCAAGGTCTGTTTGCAGTGAGAAAGTCTGAATAAACGGGGGAAGCAAGAGGCCAATAGTGGATTGACAGTCCAAGAATCTGTAAGGGTACTAGTAGGGAAATATAGGGTATAGGTGGAAAATAGTAGTAGGGGCATAAGGGTAATTAGCTTAACAAATGGGTACTAGTAGGGAAATATAGGGTATAGGCTATATAGGTGGGAAATATAGGGTATAGGTGGGAAATAGTAGTAGGGGCATAAGGGTAATTAGCTTTATGCCCCTACTACTATTTCCCACCTATACCCTATATTTCCCTACTAGTACCCTTACAGAATATTTCCAGAACAAAGTTGTAGCACCATCTCCCACTTGGTGGCAATCGCGGCTAGTGATCAGATTTTGGTGCTTAACAATAAACTCCCATGGACCTTTGGCATAAGATAAACGTTGTTTCACTCGTTGGGCGCACGAAAAGTCCCAACGGTAAAGTCACTTGTAGCATGAAATTCTTCAATCAGTTCATTCGTGACTCGGACCTCATCGATCTTCCTTCACAAAATGGCTTGTATACGTGGTCCAATAACAGAACGCCTCCTACTATGACTCTGATTGATAGAAACTTTTCCACTGAAGGAGTTCTTGAGAAATATTCTAATGTTGGGGTCTTGAGATTGGATAGGCCGACATCGGATCACTACCCCCTCCTCCTCTCCATGGGAAGCTCTAAATGGGGACCAACCCCCTTTCGCTTCAAAAACATGTGGCTCAAACATCAATCCTTTAAGCCTATGGTGGAATATTGGTTGAAGAATACTCCCCCAAGATTGGTCCGAGTTGATGTCTTGCAATGAGAAATCTTTAGTGAAGGAAAATCTTTAGGATGCTCGTCTTTGGATTCCCAACCCCGTTGAGGGTTTTTCGTGTAGCTCGTTCTTTCAGAGCTTAATTAATCCTTCCCCGGTTAGCGAGTCGATCTTTTCTTCTCTCTGGAAGGTGAAAGTTCCAAAAAATATTCAATTTTTTTGTGTGGTTGGTCATTCACGGAAGAGTTAACACTTTAGACCGTCTCTTGAAAAAGAATTTTACTGTGGTTGGTCCTTTCTGCTGTATTCTTTGTTGGAGGGCGGAGGAAGACCTGGATCATTTGTTGTGGAATTGCGAGTTTGCTCGGGACGTGTGGAATCTCTTTTTTGAGATGTTCGGCGTCCAGTTTGCTAGGCAGAGGCGCCTGAGAGAGATGATCGAGGAGTTCCTTCTCCATCCGCCTTTTCGGGAGAAAGGAAAGTTTTTGTGGCAGGTTGGGATCTGTGCGGTTTTATGGGGCCTTTGGGGGGAAAGAAACAATAGAACTTTTAGAGGCTCGGAAAGAGAGCCTAGTGCTATCTGGCCTCTTATTAGATTTCAAGTTTCTTTATGGGCGTCGGTGACGCGGCTTTTTTGTAATTATTCTATAGGTCTTGTTTTACTTGACTGGACCCCTTTTCTTTAAGGGGATTCTCTTCGGGCTTTTCTTTTTTTTGGATGCCCTTGTATTCTTTCATTTATTTCTCAATGAAAGTTCGGTACCTTATCAAAAAAAAAAAAAAAAAAAAAAAAATATCCCAATCTTTAGAGACAAAATCTATCAAGCAAGGATTACAAAGAAACAACCCCCAACCTGGACTGTGTATAATTGCCATTGGACAAAGGCAAAACCATGAGGCCTAACTCTTCTAATATTCGGATAAAATGCTGCAATCTGTTGATTTTTCTTCCCATTGGAAAACGCTCATGAGATCATCGAATCACATTAAAAAACCCTTTATAGACTAATAGGTCTTAAGTAATTGCACTTAGTATGTCTAATTTCCTTACATTTTGATTGATTATTGTTCTTAATTATGAAAATTGTATTTAATTTGATTTAGGTGGTGAAATCTACAAATTTGGTAAAATTCAGCTTAAAGGCACTTTTTAAACAAAACAAAAAATTAGAAAATTAGAAAGAAAAAAATGAAATAAAAAGTTAAAATAGAAAAACGAAGAAAATTGAAAAAATTGAAAAAATAAATGAGTAAAAAAAAAGAAAAAAAAAATGATAAGAAACTTGAGTAAATTTTTTTGAAACGTGACACAAAACTTTTCATTGAAAAGATGAAAAGAGACTAATGCTTAAAATACAAACAAACTCCAAAAAGGAGAGAAAGAAAGCAACAACAAACCAAATAAGAATAAAATCTTGAAAAGATAACGAAGGCAAAATAATTAGTAAGAGAACACCGGTGGAAGCTTTCGAGTGAGTTGCTTCAAACAATCCAACCAAAGACAACTCTTGTTCCGGAACAAATTCTCCCAATAAACAGCCACGAAGGGGTAGGAAAAAGAAAAATGTAAGATGCATCAAAGTCTCCTCACTTCCTTTTTAGGACACAACTTGCCAATTAAGGCCTGAATTCTGTTGATCCAAGGATGCCTGATAGTTTAGTATAAAAGGATAAAAAACCAACGAATTTCAGCATCAATTGCTCCAAAAGAGAGAAGGGAGTTGCCGATTGTTGATTTTCAGTTCTGATATAATATGCTTTATTTTCCTTGCTGCCCAAAACCCGATAAATAAGACTCCATCAGCTCACAATTTTTTGTGTTTCCTTTTTCTTCATGGACTGCAAACCATTTTTAATGGCTTTTTTAAACTTTGAAGCTTTAGATCATAAAACCAGACCATCCAGATGGAGGAGCTCGAGGGAGATCTTTCGGATGATGTCAACACACTTTCATGCCTCAAGAAGCAGAGAGGAATGTTGTTGAAGAAATTTCTTAAAAAAAACTTGTTTAGAGACTTCCCAGACCCCATGTATGGTCTATTCCAGGAGATGATTTTCATGATTCTTCTATGGAAGATGGTTTTTGATCTTAGGTTGATGAGGAAGGAATTTCTCGAACTTGTATACCACAGACCTCAACGAAGGAGGAGAATTTACTAGGTATTGCTTTGCAATTATTTTCAGAGGCTGATTCAGTAAACTCTTTTTCTCCATCTTTGAAAAGAAGCTCAAAAGAATCTATGTGACACTTCCTATTCTTCTTCTTGTATGTCATCAATCAGTACTTTGGGTTCTTCACTGCTTACACTCACATCGGATTCATCGTCAAAGTCAGTAAATAGAGAATGAGGGAGTGTTGGGGTTTTGGAAGATGGAATGATAATCCTTTTTGTTAAGATAACATTGGTGTCCGGAAAAACCAAATTAGTTTGAATTTGATTAGAATGATTTGATTTAGAATTTACCTTTGTTTGCTTAGGATACACTTCATTTGGAGCAACAAAATAAACAAGTACATAATTCTTCAATGATATCCGAGTTAGCTTCCGTGAACTGGGGACCATGGGAGGAGTAATTTCATTTAAATTCTGCCGAGTATAATGGAAAGGAAGGGCATTAATGTGGCGTGAAACTGAAGAGGCAACTGGAATAATATTTGTGGTGACAGCTGGTATAACTTGGGAAGTCGTTGGAGCAATGATCTTTGTAGAGGTCTTTGAGGTATTTACTTGCTCTTTGTAGGAAGTGTGAATGCAACTATTTACATTCTCTGATTGGGAATTCTCACCTATCATTAATAAAGGCTCTTCTAAATTAAATATAGGTTCCTCCTCATGCAAGACTTGATTATTTAAAAGAATCTCTTTTATGGTTGAAACATTCTCGTGACTTTCATTAAAATCTATTTCCTCTCTCCTGGCTGGATTTATATCACCCTCCTTGGAAGATACAAAAGCCCTTTCATCTCCCCAATGTTGCTTATGATTAGTATCTCTTTCCTCTATCCGGGTTGGATTTATTTCTCCCTCCTTGGAAGGTGCACAAGCTCCTTCAACTCCCCAATGTTGCTTTAAATTAATAACATTTGAATAATCAATGAACTCACCATCTACCAAAGTCTGATTTAATGCTAAAGTATCTTTATTCTTTGAATGGATGGGAAGATCACAGGGCAACTGAGAGGCCTCTTTGACTGTATTTATTTGTCCCTCCTTGGAAATCAAATGGTCATAAAACCCTTGCTGTAATTTTTCTTTAGGAATACGAGGGGTCCGAGTGAATGATCTTGGATTAATAGAACCATTTTCCACAAATTCCTTTAAGGCTTCAGCTTGTTCATTCACACTAATAACTCCCTCATCAGCCATAACTTGATGCAGCCGGATTAAATCCAATGCATTTGAAAAATCATTTAAGGAGAGATCACCATGAAGAATATTTTGAGGGCCAATGAGTAAATTAAAAAAAAAAAAAAAAAAAAAGGAACAAACAGCTTAAGGGCTAGGGGAAGAGGGCTCCCCTACCTAAAAAAAACTAAAGAAGAGCTTTCCAGTTTGTCCATAATCATGGAAATGTTGTAATTACAAAACAAATTCTTGTGATTTTTTTAAACAGGACACAAAACTTTTCATTGATAATATGAAAAGAGACTAATGCTCAAAATACAAAGAAACTCCAAGAAGGAGGGAAGAAAGCAAAAAATAAAAGCAAAAAAAAAAAATTACAAAGGATGAACAACAGTTGATCAATTAAGATAAAGATCTTGAAAAGATAAAAAGGCAAAAGATTTAGAAAGAGAACACCAGGAGGAAGCTTTCAGGCGGGCTGCAACAATTTCTTGTGATTAAAACACCACCAAGACGACGTGTGTTGTACATTCCTACAAAAAATCTCAAAAGAAAAGGAATGATCCTCAAAGGTATGAAGGTTTCTTTCCAACCAAAGATGCCAAAGAAGTGCTCTAGCCGCACAATTCCAAAGAACTTTTCCCCTTCTAGAAAACCTCCAGCCTACAAGGACTTCCACCAACCAACTATCAATATGCTTGGGCAAACAAACCAAGATCTCAAAAATTTCAAAGAGGAAAGACCAGCCTTTAGCAGTGTAAGAACAATGAAGGAAGATATGATCTATTGATTCATCACTCTTCAGATAGTGGCTACACACCGATGGGGAAAGAAACCATTGTCTGCACTTTCTTTGAAGGAAATCATGAGTGTTCAAACTTTTGTGAGCCAAAGACCATAAGAATACTTTGACGTTTTTTCGGAATTCTAAACTTCCAAATGGAAGAGATGAGGGGGGACTTCAAACTTGGGGTAGCCTCCGTCAACTTCAGAAAAACAGAATTTGAGGAAAACAAACCCCCTCTTTCTCAAGCGACCAAGAAGCATGATCATCATCATCCCCCAAGAACACCCCATCCAGTTTGAGAAAGGGAAAAGGAAAAAAAAACAATCTTTGTCTCTTGAATTAACGCCAAATCGGAGCTATGGTATTGGATAAAAGTCTTCAAAGCTACTCTTTTAGAACAATGCCCAAGGTCACTGAGTACTCCATGAAATACTCTCCAATGTATAACAAAAGGAAATGGTAACACACAACTTACCGTTTACTTAATCGAATTTAGTGGAGGAATTTCTCAAAAATTGAAGACCACATGCAGCAATGAGAGAGGAGAACTTGGCAGGCATGGAATTAGAAAAATAAGGTAGAGCTTTTGAATTAGAAGGAGAAGGTACCTCTTTTTCATTATCCTGAAAGAGCAATCCGAATATATATGCATAAGTTTCCTCAAGAAAATCATTTGAATCATTACACATAGGCTGCAGCTCTGAATCCACGCTACTTAAGTTGACATCAGACTCATCCGCAAGTGAGGGAGAGGTAGCATGGTGGTTTTTGACCGAATGAAAAAGTCCTTTGCGGAAAAGAACATCTGAAATTGAATGTTGTGAAATCTCAACTAAAATCGGGCCTTTAATGGTTGTTTGCTTGGCTTGGGGAATCAAAAGACTTGAGCAAGAATCTTCAATGGCATCTTCATTGAACATATGTTCTCGGGGATGGAGGTAACTTAGTCATTTGGCAAAGCGAAAAACAAAATGTAGTGGCCTGAAGCAAAATTTAAGGCCTTAGCCTATGGTATCTGTGAAGGTATGTGGATAAAAGGTTGCTCAAAGAATTGAAAGTTCTTTAGAAGACGCCTATACAGGTTTATTGACTAAGAAGCACAGACACTGACACGCGACACGTAAATTTCCAAAAACATAGAATATGACACGTTGGGGACACGTTATTTAAAAAAAAAAAAATATATATATATATATATATATATATATATATATATATGTGTGTGTGTGTGTGTGTGTGCGCATATTTAATAGGGTGAACATTTAATACTTTTAATGTAAATTTCTTCTACCTTTTAATGTAAATTTTGACATATGGTCATGGATGGTCAAGGCGGGAAGTATCGTGAGAGATGGAGAAGAAACATGGAGTGGAAGGAGTTAGGATTAGGAAGGGGTTAGGAAGCTGATTAAAACCATACAAATTGATGGACAATTGAAAATTGGGCTTGGGTATTGGTTTTTCTCCTTAAATTGGCTCATAATTTTTTTTAACATAAAAAATGTGTCAGAGGAGTGTCCTGGCGTGTCCAACACGTGTCTGACACTGATACTTCGCATTTTAGAAGTGCCGGTGCTTTATAGTTTATTGCAATAACAAGGTCATCATCTTTATAGTACATACTCCGATTCAACATGATAGGACAAAGCAGATTGAAGTCGACAAATACTTCATAGTATTAGAACATTATTTAGAAATACATACCTGATATTATGGCGACTTTATCGTATGTTGCACCTGAAACATCAGCTCGTAAAACAACCTTCACCTGTATTGCCATAAAAAGGATTGGTCAAAATTAGTCTTGGTATTACCAAAGACCATTTCCAAAAAAGGTAGGGTAGAAAAACATAATAACCTTAGGAAAACCATCCAAGTACTGTAATCCAGGATATGCTTCCACCAAACCCTCAATAAATTCCGTCACCACATCTGAAATGCATCCATATAATAAAAACAGTTAAATGAGTCGTCCCTCTTTTAGAAGTAGAACATCTATTAAGGTTGAGAAAGGAGAAAAGAAGAAGCTATAGTCCAATTCTCGTCATTTCATGAACTCTAAAAGTCTAAAGACGGGGAAAGCATGTACCCTCTGCAACTATCAATCAAAATCTAATATAGTCATTCTCCAAAAGAGATTTTATAGAGATAAAATCTCTGAATCTCGCAAATTTGGTTCCATGGGCATTTAGGAAGTGTTTGGGACACTCACTTGGAGTTGGGTGGACTAGGTTATTATAATCCAATCCAAATTTGATCAACCAATTATTATAATCTATAGTCAATAAAGTAACTGCACTAACTACAATATTATTTACTATTCACAGACTATTATAACACATTGACTATTTTAATACACTTAACAGTCCCTTAGGATCAGCAGTTGCAACCGTGTTGAGATCGCAACTGTTGGAATGCATGTTGTATGTCTATATACTATGAGTGTCAAAGGCACTGTAGAAGACGACTCTAAGAAGGGCAATTCCCAAAATCTCCCGGGGCTTCCGAAGTTTAATTAGTAATTCAGAAGAAAACAAGAGAATATGGCATAGTAGCAAATGTAGACAAACAGAAAATATTTCGTATGCAATTATAATTCGAGATAAATCAGAGATAGAGAATGCAGAGTATAGCAGCAAATGTAGACAAATAGAAGCTTCTTCAATTATCATTTCTGGGTACTGAATCAGCAGACAATCAGAAAGTCAAACAAACGAAACCGGTGATAGATTAGATAGGGATGGAAAGGGGAAAGGACCATAAATGTCGAGCAGGAGAACTGACCGTCGGGCTTGTTGATGAGCTTCTTCGCTTGAAAAGCCATGCCAACAAGTCACAGAGGTCTCCTTGGCTCTGTCGAGCTTTTAACTTCAACACCTCTGACGCTCTTATTTTTCCCCTAATCTCCCGTGGATTAACCACCTTTTTTATTTTTTCCGCGGAATATAAATTTAACTAATGTTTTAGGTTTTTTTTTCTTTTTTTTTCGTAAATCTGGGCTGTTTTTTTTTTAATATTCTAATTTTTTAAAATTTTTATAAAAATATTACAGGTATTTTTTAAAATAATGCTGATTTTATGGGAGATCGTCTTTTGAAAAGATCATCTCTCCACGCCACTAAAGAATCGATTTTTCAAAAGAGTAAAACTTAGTTGCAGGCTGGGCTACAACTATCTTTTGCAGCCCAGCAACATGCCAGAATTTGATTGGTCAAGTTTTATGTTAATTTTTTTAATTAAAAAATCATATTTAAGGTCTCATGTCACTTTAACGTTTTCTTTTCTTTCATTTTTTCCACTTCCCCATAACTCTCAATTTCCAATTTTGCCCTTCTCTCCTCAATTCTCTCCAATTGCTTTCTTTTCTTTCATTTTTTCCACTTCCCCATAACTCTCAATTTCCAATTTTGCCCTTCTCTCCTCAATTCTCTCCAATTTTGTCCTTCTCTCCTCAATTCTCTCCAGTATCTCTTTTTATGGATGATTTGCTACTGTCAAATCTTAGTAAACATTTCTTAATCTCTCCATATGTTTAATAGCATAGCGAAAATTGACTGAATTTTAGAAAGGTAATAGTTAATTATTTATTCTATGATAAATGAAGTGAAATTGAGTTGAAACTTGAAATGAACAAAGAAATTAGATAGAAGAGGAAAGAGGAATTTTATTGTAGAATTTTAGAAAGGTAATAGTTAATTATTTATTTTATGATAAATGAAGTGAAATTGAGGTGAAAACTTAAAATGAACAAAGAAATTAGATAGAAGAGAAAAGAATAATTTATTAAAAAATGTCATAGGATGTTGGACAATGGTGAGGTTTTAGATATTATTATTATTATTAAAAATTGTCCCAGGATTTTTTTATTATTTGCTATTTTAAAAATTGTCATAAGATTTTTTTATAAAAAATTTCAAATCATTGATAAAAAAAAAGATATCGGAGAGGATTGAATAGAGAAGGGCAAAATCGGAAATTAAAAGCCACGGAGAAAAGGAAAAAAAATAGGAAAAAAAAAGTTGAAGTCACCTGACGCATTAAATATGATTTTTTAATTAAAAGTAATAACATAATACTTGGTCAATCAAAATTTGCCACGTGGTTGGGCTGCAAAAGATGGTTGTAGCCCAGCCTGCAACTAAGTTTTACTCTTTTCAAAAAGTCTACTTTCGCAACCCAAGTACCACGTGGATGAAAATCAGCTTTTCAAAATATATACATATGCCAGCTGAGCTATGCTCGCTTTGGCTGTAATTTTTCCTACTTAACAAAGTGTAGTTGGATGAAATTTAGAGTATACAATCACAAAAAAAAAAAAAAAAAAAAAAAAAAAAAAAAAAAAAAAAAACTTATAAACTCCCATTATTAACCTCTAAATTCATTTGATAAATCATTAAAAGAAGAATGATTTCAATGAAGTGCAAAGAAAAGTGGGTTTATAGAGATTAGTGTGTTTATAGAGATTACTACTTAAGAAAAATGGGTTTATAGAAAAATTACTTATATAGTGTTGCAATTATTATCCTCTAAATTCATTTAATATTATTGAAATTAGTGTGTTTATATAGATTTTTTCATTATTTTGTGTTAAAATTAGTGGTTGAATTAGCGAAGCTATATTATAATTTTTTTATTTTAAAATTACAACTTTTAAAAGTCTAGGTTGAAATGAATGAAATTCAAAGTTTAACCTGAAGATTGATGCAACGTGACAAGTTCACCGGAGACATTTTGATTTTGGCCTGAAGTGGAACATGACGCCAGGACAACCGATTTCGTCGGCGTACCTGTTGCCGTGAAGGCGGAATTCTTGATGTAGATTAGTATACGCAGGAAGTTGTTCCTTTCCAATTCGTTTCGGTTGGTAAACGTTTTTTTGCAAAGGTTTCGATACAATCTTCATATGATCGAGTAATGTTATCTATCACAAAGTTTATGCGGTGAGACTATGGGGTGGCTCTTGGCAATTGTTGCAGCAATCATATGGAGAACAAGGGTTCGCTTTCTCGCAGCCGTTCCGACAACAACGCTTCTACTAACTCTAATGGAGAACAGAGTTTGAATCGAAGAAAGGTAATTGATTCGTAGCGAACAATTTTTCTAATTTTCAAATTTTCTAGAAGCTAAGGATGTTTGATGTTTTTTTTTTTTTACTACAAACACAGATACTCGAGCAGAAAAAAGTCACCGATCAACTCATTGACGTCGCTTGCGCTCAAAAGGACCATCTTTCACCTTTTCCGTCATTCCGCCATTACAACCGCGGCGGTATGCATACTATTATGCTGTATTATAAACATCCGCACCGATTTAGTTTGTGAAATTTAGAAACCATACATTTCTTTAACCAAATCAACACATATGGCTTATTACATGTGTGTATATCAAAACTAATTGATTGAAGGGTACTGGTTTCAATACTTGGTGGTCAACTACCTAGTAATTAATTTTCTACGGTTTTCTTTGGCAACCAAATGTTGTAGGGTCGGGCGGTTGTTCTGTGGGATTAGTCGAGAAAAAAAATGATTGAAGGGTATGATTGGGCAACTTACAAAGCAGAGGATGGTTTTAAAATTTTCAAAATATAGAGGTAAGATTAGATAAGTAGTAAAATCACAAGTGTGTAATTTAGGATTATCCCTCCTTTTTATGCATTGGTCTGTCAAATAGGTCAAATTAAGCAGGTTGACTATGGTATAAAACTTACAGTGGTTAGTTTGTACTCAGGATTCGGAGTATCGGAAGCAAGGCATAATAATATCAAATGGATCCCTCGGTCTTGTATAAACTTCAGGACTCTACTGGCTTTTAGAAATTTAACCGCAAACCTATACTCTACGACTTCTTGGAATTGAGCATATGCATTGATCTTCTTGATTTTGAATATTATGAGTTAAAATTTCAGATCATGTTATCAGGCACGAACATTTTCTTTCCTGAGTTCATTGGGAATATGAGCTTATCACCTTAGTTTGGATGGTTTGCATAAGTAGGACTATCGTCACATAGTTTGTTCTGTTTGGACCATTCTTTTGAGTTTCTTGCAACTATTGTCCGACACATTTATTGAGTCGTTGAGGTGTAAACATACGTTGCACTTAATGAGATGCCTACTTCTCTTTCATTTATAGGTCTATCTTTATACCTGCAATCAGGCCGTGGCGATAAACTTTCTCATTCTGTTAAGAAATACATTCAAAATCTCCTCAAGGTAACAAATTGACTGTCACATTTCTCACATTTATATGCAATCATTATAATTTAGGGAAATGTTTCGAGCACTTCTTATTAATTCTTGGGTTGAAAGACTGTTCACTTTATTTTCTAAGATCAATATGGAGGGGCCATATGGATCACAGTGGCCAACTGAAGAGAAGGTGAAGCACAGGGAAATGGTTTCAACCCAAGCACGTTATATATTTGTGCACGAGGCTTCAAATGCTAATGCCAATGGGATGTCTTCAAAATCAGATGCAGAGAAGACAACTACTACTATAAATAAAAAGGATGCCATGGTTGCATTTGTACACTTTCGATTTACTATAGAAGAAATGATACCTGTGCTATATGTGTATGAACTGCAGATTGAGCCTCATTTCCGAGGGAGAGGATTGGGGACTTTCTTGATGGAATTAATTGAGCTTATTGCTTGCAAGGTTCTCCGTTCTGCCTTTCCTTTGCTTTCTTGTGTTCACAAACAAAGATACACTGTATAAATAATGTTTCAAACTAAACTTGAAACTCCAACGAACGTACCCAGCTTTTTCGTCTTACATTAATATAATTATTTTCTCCATATTGTGTTTATATCTTCTGCCAACCACTTTCTCTGGGATGCTTCTTTTATCAAACCGTTCCTCTAATTTGGATGTTAATTTTTGTAGAACTGTATGGGTGCGGTGGTTTTCACTGTTCAAAAAGCAAACTCCAAAGCTTTGACTTTCTACCAAAGCAAGCTTCGGTAAATGTCTTACTCAAATTCTTTGGTGGTGTTTATGTTGTTGAACTGCTTGAACTAGTCACTTTACTTGCAAGATATTACTTTAAATTGGGATGCTATTATATTTCCTTTGTAGTTTTATTTCTTGAATTGTCTCTTTTTATTGCTTTATTTCACTCCTCTGTAGAGTTTGTTTCCTTTGAGCAATATTCTATTTTCATTATTTCAATTTGTTTCTTGTTCAAAAAAAAATAACTAGTCACTTTACAAGGGCCAATCCGCTTTAATTTCAGCTGAATTTATTTTCTCCGATATAATATGATTTGGACTCTTTTATTTATTATTATTATTTGGGGTGGGGTTCCTCCTAGTTTCATTCTGGATAGGTTTGGTTTGAAGATTTGCACCAATACTTTTTTTCTTTATAAGTGAATGTAAAGCGACTAATATTGCTAGGGGTGTAAGCGGTCCCATGAAAAGAACTTGTCCTTGGAAAATTTGGCGTGCCAGATTGTTTAGAGGATTGGGCTCAGTACTGCAATTTGATCACATATAGATAGATTATAGATAGGTTTCATAGAAAAGGCCAGACTGCAATTTGAGCACCTGCTTATTGATCGATTATATTGCTCCTGTGTGTATATTTTTTGGCACTGCAACATCTTTTTATGAGAGAAAATGATAAATAAAAGCTTAATAAGCAAAAATAATATTAACTCATTGTTTTTTTTAAAAGGCCACATAGGTTGTTTCATATCATCCTTAATGAAACAAAAGAATCATGGTTTCATTGTAGACCCCATCCTCTATCATGTACATTATTTTTGTTCTCGATGAGCTTGCAGAACCTGGAGATGTGTTTGATTGACATTTTATGAAGACGAAATGGTACATTAAATACAAACCTAGATCATAATGGAAAAGGCCCTTGCTATGAAATCTATAGTTTATGCCAACTTAATAGGACACCTAAATCACTTATTGGGTTTTGTTCTGCAATGATTAGAATTGTTTGTTAGCTGTATTATTGATTTGATTGTAATGGCTAATATTTTCCTTCCATATTCACCTTTACAGATATACCATTTCAACTATTTCACCCTCACGCTTCAATTCATTGGTATACTATGCACTGCACTACCATGGATCAATACAATGCATGCTGGCTTTTTCTAAAGCAGTATTCTGAAATTAGTTGCTGTTATTATTCCCAGATGGCAATTGAACCGAGCTATGAAATTCTTTGCAAGGCCTTTAACGAAGAAGCTAGAGCTGTTTTGGAGGTATGATTCCATTCCCTGTAATTCAACTAAATTCTGTCGTGTAAAGGGCCAAATAACACGTGTCCACATCTGAATTTCTTTGGCTCCAGGATCGGTTCTCACGGTTCAAAACGTAGTGGCATCTTTTATAACCAGAATACATGTTTCAAGTATTGCTTTTAGAACGGCACGATGGCTGGATAGAAGTTATTAAAAGGTTATGGGAGTAATAAAGATGGTAGTGCTGTTAGTTGGGCTTAAGACTTATTTGGGAGTGATTTTGAAATGGTTAAAATCACTCCAAAACATATTTAATGTTTCAAAATTAGTTTTGATGGTATGTAAATCGCATTTAAAAGTGTAAAACCAAGCATTAAAATGATTTTGAATACGACTTTTCAAATATGTCTTTAATGCCCTTATTGTGGTAATATTGGGGGTTGAAGTGTTGAGTGGATAAGTAAACGGGTACGTTTAGGATATCAGTTAATATAAACCAATTTCCACTTACCTCTTTCTCTCCCTCTCTCGCTCTCAGGGTGATATGAACACTGGTGCAACCTGAGTGAGCTTGTGAAGATGTTCAATCGAAAAGTCTCAATTGTTTTGTTAAATTAGGAAGAAATGTGGCATGAAGCAATTGGCAAGAATGAGTCAATATTATTTGTTGAGAAATTAAACAGTAGGAAAAGCTTGTGATTCCTCCTTGCCAGTCTCTGCTATGAAATTTGCCAAACAGGTCGGTCATCAGATAACTTGGACTATCCTCTACTGTATTTGATTTGCTTCAGCCCCTTCCTAAACCAGATTATTCGATCGCACCTACAAAAAAACAATCTTATTCATCTTAACATGTGTTAAATTAGTAAAAGTTGTGTGAAAAAATTATTCGGATATTCATAACATAGGTACCAGGCAGGCGTGTGTTTGCTTTTGCAGTCGGTCATTCTCCACGCAGTCGGTTCAACAAAGAAAAACCAGCAAAATACTTGGATAGAGAACATCATGTAGAAGCTTGCAAATAGGCAAAACCCAATGAACATATCTCTCTTACCTTATAAATCAATATTCCATATTAGTCTGTTCCATTTAATATTTAATTTACAAGTGATAAGATAGATCTCCATAGGTGAGTCTGGTTTTAAATGATTTTATAAGGTGTTTAAAAATATGTAACAACATACGCAAATTAAATTTTTACCTTATTACTTGGAATGAATTCACAATATTAATATTGTATTTATCGAGCAAGTTTGCTTGCAAAATAAGCTCACTTTCCACTAATATAATGTGTCACCACCTTGTTTTGGCAATTGCATCACTTACATTTATACTATAAAGAACTGTAGGGTGTCCAACCATACCCACTCATTACTAATACTAGCATGTCATTTTGTTGAATCAATAAGTTTATTTCTACCATATTTTGTTGATCTTTTTCATCCTTAATTTAAAATTTATGCTAACTTGTAAATAATAATATGAGAGAGTCAAAGTGAGCGACATGTACTTTTATCTTTGAGATCAAAGGTTTGAATCTTCTTTGCTCATTTTGTTGGGATTGGTGGCTATCTTACGGATTATAATATATAATAGGAGTTGTGCAAGCAAAATGTCATTTTTTTTTTTGCAACGATAATTTAATTAATGCGAGGATTGAACTTATGACTTCTTAGTCAAAGACACAACCTTATGTCAATTGAGCTATGTTCGGTTTGACAAAATGGTACTTTTTGCAACATATTGAGGGTGGAGGAATCGAACTTGTGATCTCATAGTCACTAGGTTATACATTATGCCCATTGAGCTATGCTCATATTGGCCCAAAGTTCAAACACACCATTAATCACAATCAACTTTAAGTATGTCATTTGTCAGCAGCTTTGAACGTTCTTCGTTGATGTATGTTGCAAAGTTCAAACACACCATTAATCACAATCACTAAGTATGTACATATGAGTTTTGGCAGAGGCGGTGGATGCAGTCCAGAATGGTAGCTCCAGGCATCAAGTTTGTATGATAATTGATATCTCAATTAATGACAAAATGATACCTGGAGTCCACATAAGTCTCAACATCCCAGAGGAAAGAACCGAAAGTGACAGCTTCCAAAACTAGTCTCTTCAACCCACCAAAACTGATTTTGAGAAGCTCGTCTTTGGATGGGTCGATCACATTCTGCGGTCTTCCAAACAACGCCTCTGTGTGTCTCTCAATGATGCTAACTGCCTCCTTCGACCTTATTGTGGCTAATCTCTGTAGTGTGTCCCCATCGAATGACATTACATATGTTCTCAAGCGGGAGGGCTTGATTCCCCGCTCCGACTCTCCACGACCGACACCAACATCGATATCGACATCGACATCCCATTCATCAGCTGGTAGCACTTTCACTGTCTTCTCAAGCTGAAATCTCTCATCCACCCGCCTGAGGAAGTATCCATACATCACAGACGCTGCATACACCTGCCCGACTCTCAGTTTGCTTATCTGCACCACTGACCCAAAGTCACCAATCCGATTGCCCAAAACCAGAGCTAGGTGGTTCTCAATCATTTCGCTTGCTTCCGACGAGTGAACCCGCTCCAGCTTCTCGCCATCATGTTGTGGCCATGTGTCAACTCGGCCATTTGGATCAATAGCTGGTATTAGAGCAACATTGGCGTCCATGAATCGTTGCACCACCATTGCATATAAGATCTCTTCTAACACCATTTTCCTTTCATTTGCCTTCACTTCTGCAATTCTCCTACAATTTTGAAACCCCAATACGTTAACACTACGCCACTTGTGGACTTGGATATTAATAGCATGATAAATCACCAATTAATCCAAAGCTAACCTGTACAAGACAATGTCATGAGTAGCGGAAGCAGAAGATGGTTGTTGAGTTTGTTGTTCAGCATGACGTTGGGTTTGCAGCTGCTGAAGCTGCTGATCGACGGCTGCAGGGAGAAGGTGGGGATGAGTAGTCAAAATTTGAGACAGAAACTGGCCAATTGAAGAGTGGAGCTGAAGTGGAGCAATTGGGTCCGGAGACAGAGACGCTTTGAGTATTGGGAATCGGGGAATCGTCTTGTTTCTGAGTCTGGATGGAGAAACGAAGGACCGATAATGATGCTGCCGCAGCTGCTGCAAATTGAAGGTTAGAGGAAGAGAGAGGAGACGAGAGGCAGGGGGCCTGCGAGTGTCCTGAATTGCAATGGCAAGAGTTGAAGTTGAACCAGTGCAGGCTGCTTCCATGTGTAAGTTGTGAAATTGAATGATAAATTTGAGGAATTGAGGAGAGGAGAGGAGATGAGATGTTTATAGTTTATAGAATCAAATTGTGGAAGAAATGATGGCACGCGTATGCTAATTGTATATGAGTGGTTACAGAGCTGCCAACCACAAACCACATGCAGTTTGTAAAAAATATCTCTTCGTAGCATATCATATTACCACCATTCTTTTTCTTCCTCTTCTTCTAAACACTCCTAATTTCTGTGGACCGCCTTTCTTTTTCTTCCCCGCACGCTACACATTCACATAACAATCAAATTGGACCACAATTCTCAATAAAACATACCCTTCAACTTCCCATTTATTTCAAAAATACACATCATCTTTCTTCCTTTTGAAAAAAAATTAATTTATATCCCTAAACTTTTTGAGGTTGTATCACTTAAAACTTTTAACATATTTCATAAGTTTATCAATTTACATGTATCGCCTAGTGATCATAAGATCTTAGGTTCAATCTTTACCCTAACATATTGTCAAAAAAATGAGTAGGAGGAACTCAAAGATACTTTTCGAGGTTATATCACTTAAAACTTTTAACTTATTTCATAAGTTTATCAACTTACATGTATCGCCTAGTGATCATGAGGTCTTAGATTCAATCTTCACCCCAACATATTGTCAAAAAAATGAGTAGGAGGAGCTCAAAGATGAAATCATACCTGTATTTCATTTGAGTAACGATCTTTTTGCAGTCAATAACTTTCAAAGAATCAAAGAGTGTTTGTTATACCACGATAAAAGATATTATCTCGAGGTAAAAGAGCATCAATGCATGCTAGTCACATGAAAAGCAAATGAGAATGCGCAAGATGGTTGTTGCGTCTCAGTTACGACTATGTCGACCTTCTATCCACATTCGAATGTATTTCAATTTCAATGGTAGTTTAAATTTTTTTTTTATGAAAAGTGATTGATTGAAATTATGAGTATTTTTTAAATAAATGTCAAAGTTTTTTTTTTTTTTTTTTTTTTTTTTTTTTAATTTAGCCATAAATATATATAGGTTAAATAATATTTAACTCTTCTAAATTTGATTATAGAGATATATGAAAGTGTTGACAATTTACTGATTCTGAGAATGCCAAAGCCAAACTCGTCTTTGTAGAAAATCTGGAGCAACACACTGAAGTTAAACTTAAAACTAAAAAATGGTATTTTTTGACCTAAGCAACATTTAATTGGCATTTAGCTCAATTTCTCTCTGGTAGTGATCGGAATCGTGGTGCTCCGACGTCTCTTCCAATCGGTAATCGGAAAGTTGGGGGATGAAGTATCGTTATGCAATGGTTTGCTCATCGAACCAGAATCGAAGCATGGAGGCTCACTGTATCCTGAAAAGCAAGGGCTTCAACGTTTCATCCTATGGCACTGGTTCTCACGTGAAGCTTCCTGGACCTTCTCTCCGAGAACCCAATGTATACGATTTTGGTACTCCTTACAAGCTCATGTTTGATGATCTCCGTCGAAAAGATCCTGAACTGTAATGTATCCTTTTCTTTTTTCTTTTAAATTTTCATCCTATGTTGGTTCGACTCTAATTCTCAATTATAATTTGACCTTAAAACCTGCATATAGATACAAGCGTAATGGCATTCTTCCCATGCTTAAAAGAAATGCATCAGTCAAAACGGCTCCTCAACGTTGGCAAGATAATGCAGCAGACGGTTTC
This sequence comes from Herpetospermum pedunculosum, assembly GCA_028017165.1. Lineage (NCBI taxonomy): Eukaryota > Viridiplantae > Streptophyta > Magnoliopsida > Cucurbitales > Cucurbitaceae > Herpetospermum > Herpetospermum pedunculosum. The sequence continues at coordinate 70,165,425 of CM051528.1, forward strand.
TTTGACGTCGTGTTTTCTTTTGAGGAAAAAGTCTTTGATATGGTTATTGAAGGTTAATTTCTTTACTTCTTCTATTTTTTTATGCTTCTGAAACTTGTTTTAATGCCTCTGTAATTTGAAATTTGTCTTTGATATGTTGCTGGTTTTTCCATGAAGTCTAGAAATTAAGAGAATTTATCTTCCTTTACATTTCCTGGGTTCAAAACTCTTTTTTCTTATCAAATCTTCCTTTAGATTTCTTCTGAAAATCAGATTTCATGAGTGGGATTCTTAGTCCTTATAATCTGAGTGGGGATAGATCATCTCCTTTTTGTACATTTTTAATATATAATAGTCTTTGTTTCCTAAAAAAAAAAAACTCGTTATGTTTGGTGGAGAAATATTCTATAAGGTTGTTGCAGAAGCTTTCTGTAAAAAGATAACAGACAACTATGAGTATCGTTACTAAAATGAAAGGAAAAGAAGGAGTCGTCTTGAAAAGTAGCCATGCTTATGCATCTTTGAATTCAACTTACCATAGGCAGAATTTAAGTGATGGAGAAGCTGATATATAGTTTGTAGTCTGTAGAAGCTTGTGAATTCTTGTTTGATTTTAGATTCCAGGATGAGTCTTCTCCTTTAGAGAAGCGGATTTTTCAACAACAAGATTCTTCTTGATTCTGATATTAATGATTCTGTGAAAGATCGTGCATTCTTTTGAAATCTATGGAATGAGTGGAATATGCGTATTTTTAGAGACATCGACAAAGACATCCGCCATTTCATAGACTCTACGGCTCTTCTAGCCATTACTTGGAGCAAGTTATCTTCTCATTTTTGTAATTATGATCTTACCACTCTCTATAATCAATGGAGGTGTTTCTTGTAATTTTGTGGAGAGGACATCTTTTGTAACACTCTTTCATATTATCAATGAAATTGTCTTTGATTCCTTTTAAAAAAAAATGATTCTGTGAAAGAATGTTGAATTATATAATCCCCTTTTCTGAGCCACTAGATCTTACTAATCAGCCCACCATATTTGTTCTTTGAAGATGATTTCCTCTAACTTTGTTTTCTAGATGTTCTCTATGTGTTTGTCGTGAGGATCAAGGGAGCTTTCCTCCTCTTTCCTGTCTAGAGCGGATATAGATGCTATTAGAGAATCATTTTCTTTGCTGCTTCTCCGAAAGTCTCTGCTACCCAAAATTTGAGACGTCCTTTCATAATTTTCAGCCTTCGTGAGAAAATATGCACATAAGCCAGTGCTAAAAACATTGGAGCTCCACCAAGGAGAGAATAAATTTTAAACTATTGTTAAGCAGCCATGAATGATCGAATTTGGAAGTACCAAGGCAGCAGGTAAAGGAACCTGGCACTGATAATTCTGCTGGAATATGAAAAAAATGATATTCTGTGTTGAAAGTAAGCAAGATAATAGTAATAATAAAATAAATTAAGTATTAGAAGTTTGTACAGAAAGCTGGGGGTTTAGGCCTTGATAATGGTTTCCCTTTCCTGCATGTTTTGGTTGAGTTCCATGTCAATTTATGTAATGCCATCAGTGAATATCCACAAGGTCAGCCTGCCTATGTAACTCATGCTATAATCCTTTTTCTTTTTTTCGCACCAAGCCTAATGTTTAATAATTTGCTCTGTATTTTGTAGCATTGCCATGCCGTGTAGAGTGGAGAGTTTGTCATATATTGTCAAGTAATTTTGAAATGTGGAGCCCGAAAATATTAGAAGTTCATAGAACTTGAAAGTTAGCCCTACAAGAGGTTTCTAAAACTGGTTGTTAGGCATGCGTGTATCAATTTGTCTATTCTGCTATTAAGTTGTTCTGTGTAATTTCAGTCACTAAACTTGTTATAAATAGCTCTCTGGTACGTGCAGTCATGCTAATTCTAATTTGCAAAATTCAAACTTTTGTTCTCTTGCTTCTTCTTCCCTTTTTTTCTTTCTGAAAATAAATACATTGTTCAAGAACCAATGTTTTAGCTTGTGTTCAATGTGTGTATATACTTGTGATATATTACTCATTTTATCAAGTGGGCCGCTTGTGAAGAGTATTCTGTCTGATGATAATTGAGCAGATCTCAACACCCGTGATCACGCACTGATGAAAACTGTACTGATTGTAAATTTGGAGGTAAAAGATAACCACGAGGAGGCAGCTATAGGAGCAAGGCTTACTTTTGATCTTTGCCAGGAGGTCTAGCTCTCTTGAATTTTTTTTGTTCATTATTCGTTTGTGTCGATGGATTATTTATGGATTTTCTTTTTAATGTTAGATTGAACGGACTGAATCATGGGAAGATACGATCGATGACATCGTGATCGCCTTCGAGAAACAGCACAGAAGAAAGCTGTTGTATAGCATTTCCTTTTACTAAAGTACGGAATATGACTGCTCCAACTTTCTGCAATCAGATGGTGGTTATGACTTTCTCTTAAGAAAAACAAATTAAATGAAGGGAAAGCAGCAGTTTCTTTAAGCAGATTGGTCATTTTATTCTGTTGCTTTTGTAATACGAACAACTAAAGGAAAATGCATGTTGGCTGGCGGTACATGGGGTCTGCTTTACGTACGTGTTTAGAGCCGATTTAGAATATGTCAATCTGTTAATCTCTTCGAACTTATTTATAATTAAATTTAAATCAATCATATCCTTAGCTCACGCGTAGATCTATCTGAAGAAGGAAAAGAAAAAAAAAATTACAAGCCACAAAAAGGATAGTTTAATTATTTTAATTTTTTTTTTTTACAACATTTTGTGAGTGATTTGAACTTGAGATCTTTGGTTCATAGTTCATACTTTATGTTGTTTTTTTTACAATAAATTTTTTTATTATTAATTTTTTTAGCACACTTTATTATTGACTAAAACTCCAATACATTATGAATTTCTTGCTTTTTATTACTTATTTTAAACAAGGTACGCTTGCTATACATACAACAAATCGCCCCTAAATCCACAAAAATAAATCTCCCCTACCCTATCAAATACAACATCCCAATCTATGAATCATAATATCCATTTAGAATTCAAACCAAGTGAAAAATGGAAAACCAAAAGTGTTTTCAATTGAGATTTGAGAACAGCTAAACCAATTTAACTGCTCGTTCCGCCTTTCTTCGCAAAAGAATCAAGTGTCCAACTAGTCTCAAGTAATTGGCAAATTATTCATGCCTGGTGAGGAACTTCTATCAGTGCTGTAGAATGACTCGTCTCCAGTGATATCATACATATTATCGTCCTTCTCTTCTTCCCATTTGAGAACCTCTCGAATATACCTAAATGCATCATCCACCGAGGCACGCTCTCGAGCTCGTGTGTGCCAAACAAACAACTTTTGGTCACTAATGGATAAATATAGCTCCTTGAATTTCACTGCAATGTAATAGTATGCTTGTTGTGCCAATGTCTGATTATTGTTGTGTGGTTTCACAGGGCAGAAGTCCTGGAACCACTCACAAGTCGACAATGGAACCTGATTTATCTTTTCCTCAAATGCATCATATTTGTTTAACAGCAGCACAAAGGGGGTATTCCTAAAACAATGATGCCTCACCAAATGCTCAAACAAATTTCTACTAGCCAGCATTTTATTCTGCAGAGGACCCTTACTATTGGACCACATCTGGTCATAGTCACTCAAGGAAACACAAAATATCATGGCCCTCACGTCTTCAAACATTTCTAACCATTTGCAACCATCAACCAATCCTTTGGAATTTATTTGAATCAGTTGGTATCTGTGGCAAGAAAAAAGAAGCAACATAAATGTGAGAAAAAGAAAATGGGAGTGAAGAAAAGAACACCACATGGGGGAAAAAAAGTTTTTTACTTCGTTAATGGAGGGGGCAATTCTGGATTTTCACTATATAATTCAGACATGGGGCTCCTATCATCAAAAGAAAAATCCATAAAAGCAAGGCCATTGCTTTGACTGACTCCCTCAGCATACAAAATATCCTTGTCAGAAGGCTCGTATTCATTGCTTGATATCTCTATCACCTGCAGAAACATCCATTGAAGATAACGAATTGGAGATCTTTTTTTTTTAAAACGAATTGGAGATCTACAAATTATAATTATAAACTTTTGAGGGTTGGGGAAGGGAGAAACAAAGTTCAAGAGTCACCTTTATGGATAATACTCATTGTGATAAACCATAATTCACATAATCCAATAAACTATGATAATAACAATAAAGCAAGGAATGTGAGAGTTCATAGAATCCGATAGTAGAACAGCAGTCAACTATAATTGATTATAGAACAAGGTTTTCTAGTAAGTTAATGCAGAAATCTAGTATCAAGCACTTGACGTAATACCATCTTATTACTTTGCCTATATTTAAAGATTTGTACACTGCATGTCAAGCTATTATTTTTATGGTGGTTATCGTGAATATTTTACGTGGATACGAAGCGGAGCAGTTTTCCATCCTGTTTTTTCCCTTCTGAATGGGGGAAAAGAACTGTCAAGGTGTGGTGCATAATGGAAAAGTAACAAAATAATTTTTCAAAAAAGATGCATTACCCGATCAAGAAAATATTTTGTAACATCAGGAAGGCTATGCAATTCATCTCTTCTCCTGTATGTTTCCTGAAGTGCAGAATCTTTCCACATTTCATCTACAATTGGAGCATATTCACGAGTCGCGGCAGGAAAGAAAGCATCCAAGTCACCAGTAGCCATGATATTCAATAACCAATCAGAAAAGTGTTTGAATCTCTGGTTGATTGAATATATACATTGCTTACTTTCTGTTACTCCTGTTTCGGCTGCATATACTACACAAATCAGCACATAACGTACTCACCAAATTTTGGTTGATTATTTTCTATATTGCTTCCTTTACTACTCTCAAGTCTCAACCATATAGATTGCAGCAAAAGTTAAAATGTTTTTTAGTGCGTTGGTTTTGGTTCGTTTGTTGTGCTTCTCCTTTAGGGAAGTTTTGGCCAGCCTTTTTGCTCAGAGGGATTCTTTAAAGAAGTTAAGCTGGTGGCAGTTGATCCATTTTTGCCTATTTTGTTGGTTTTGGCTGCGAAGTGTTTAGGTCCTTTGCATGAAAAATTGGTGGTGGCTGAAGAATTTTATTATTGTTTTCTAGCTTGACTCTTCATTTTTATTGGTTCAGTTGGAGTTTTATCTTTGGCAGGCTTTTGGTTGCTGACTCTATTATTGTTTTTTGTACCTTGAGGCTTCTAGTTTTTTGTGGCTGTTTTTTTCTTGTTTGATTGTTGTATTCTTATTTATTGCTTCTTTTTTTGTTTTCGCTTTCGCTCCCTTGTGGAGTTTGTTTCCTTTGAGCATTAATCTCTTTTCATTTCATCGATGAACAATTTTGTTTCTTGTTAAAAAAAATGAAAAACAAAAAACAGCTACAAAAAAAAAAACGAATCCACTGATGCTGACCCGCCCACCCTCACGGATTTAGGGTTGGCTTTGGAGACTCTTGGTTCATCAAGTTCATTATTATGTGGAACGGCCCCCTCCTTTGTTGTCTTGGAAGTTGTAAAAGGTGTTTTTTTTCTCTCTCGATTCATATTTCCCCTGTTGATGGATTCTCTTTTTGGCTGACAGGCATATATGGGCCTTCCAAATCAAAAGACTGAGGGCCTTTTTGGCAGGAACTATATGGTTGTTGGGGGTGATTTTAACGTCACTAGGTGGTCTTTCGAGAAATCTAATGGGGGCCATATTATGAGAAGTAAGAGAAATTTTAACTCTTTCATTGAACAATCTTCTCTCATGTACCTCTCCAAAATGAGCTCTACACTTGGTCTGATTATAGAGATCTCCCTATCCTCACTTGATTGATCGATTTCTCACAACAAAAAAGGTGTTGGAGAAATTTTTAGAGGCTTCGGTTAGAAGACTTAAAAGGCCTACATCCGATCCGACCACCGCCCCATTCTCTAATCCTTCGGAGTTCGGCAAGGGAACAACTTCTCTCTTGTGTTGCAAAGGAAGAGACTCTTTGGAGACAAAAGTGCAAGACTAATGGCTGAAAGATAGAGATATAAACTCTTCCTTTTTTCACCGGATTATGGTCACTAAGAAGAGGAAAAGTACCATCACTGGAATTCTGTCCACTGAAGGAAGAAGTTGCCTTACAAATTCGGATATTGAGCAAGAATCCATCACCTTTTTCACCAATATTTACACCAAGAAGTTTGGCAACCGCACCCTCCTAAATATCTCACAGTGGGATCCTATTACAGCCCATCAAGCATCACAGCTGGAAGTTGATTTCACAGAGGAAGAGACTAAATTTGCTGTTTCAGAACTAGGCACCAACAAATCCCCCGGACCCGATGATTTTTCAACCAAATTCTTCAACAACAAAAAAAAAAGTTGGAACATCCTTAAAGGTAACATTATGAGGGTGTTTCGAGATTTTTTTAAGAATGAGATTGTCAATGCCTCACTCAACGATACCTACATTTGTCTTATCACCAAGAAGATAGACTCTCGTACAGTTAATGACTATAGACTCACTAGTCACACTTCATGCCTTTATAAGATTGTTGCAAGAGTCCTATCTGAAAGAGTAAAGAAAGTTCTCCCACTATCTGAAATACCAAATCCGTTCAAGTGAAAAACTAAGATATTTTCTTTATAGGGAAGCTATAAATGGTTTATCACTAACAAAAAAAGGTTGTCCGGAAAAAAGTTTCTTCATTGTCTACTCGATAGAGTTATTATGTACGCTGCACAAAAGTGACTAGATGAGATGATAGACCCTTATTGTATCTTTGTGGTTCAAATAAAATGTAGTTATTTAAATGTTTTATGAAGGGAAAAAATGATAACAAGAAATTTGCCGCTCCACTATCATGCCAATTAACTACCACACTTTCTGAAGAAATCTGTTGCATGGGCATTTTATTGGTTATCGTAGGATTTTTTTCTTTTAAAAAAAAAGGAAACAAGACTTCTCAAAATATTTCATAGATGGATAAATTGTAGTAAATTGCTCCTAGTTGTTGTTAAATACGGCTTAATCACAAATACTAAGCCAAATGTTTGGTAATGTCATGCAGTATGGTTGATCTTGCTACATCCTGCTTAAATTATGTGGGTTTCTTTTTATTATAGTTACGAAAAGGGGAGTTGAGTTTCTTTTCAATGCTGGAAAGTTAAAATTAAGATTTCTAATTAACAAGCAGAACTTTATAAGCAACCCCAGACCTGCGGCAGCCTTTTCAGCATCCAATTTATCTTTTATAGTGCCTCCTCCCATTTTGTCCGCAGTTTTCTTCTCAATAATAGCTTCTTCTTCAAACCGTTCCCGGCCCTCGAGCAAAGTACTAAGATACTTATATATATTGCTTTGAATCATAAGCTTTATATTCTGGAGCTCTTCTGGATTGAACTTGTTCCCATATAAAAATTTGGCCTGTTCCATAAAGACAGGGCAAGGATACCTAGAGCATTAAAAGGATGCTATGAAATTCCAAATAAAAAATACCAAGAAAGAAGAGAACGGACTTTCACTCAATGAGAGGACACTCAAATCATAATTTACCATGAAAAGTTGATTGGATGATTAAGCAAAACAAACAAATCAACATTATTGTTTATTAGTACTATTTTGTATAACCTTATGTGCCTAAGATCAGCTTATATGCACTTCACATAAAGATCCAATCATAGTAAGTTTTTATGTCACTGAAGATGGCACCAGGAATATATAAGATCAGAAATTAAATGAAATGGGAGCAATTTTGGGAAACTAAATAAATGACTGATTCAGGGCAAATAATAATAATAATAATGTGGCACCTGCCTGCTTAAACAAAGTGCTAGTTCCAGATCCTTCAATCCCAAACAAGAGAAGCTTATGAATTCTCCCATGCTCCAAATATCCCGGCACAGACCTTCCAGATATGGTGGTTGGATCTTCTTTTGCCCCATGGGAATTGCCGGGAGGTACTGGAAGTGAAAATAATGAACACAGCAAGCGGGTTGATGCCTGCCTACCAATAGTCATTATATAATCAGCATGATAAAGTGCTTACTGCAATTAAAACCAGAAGGTATAAATGCAAAAGATAGAACCTTTCCCCATATGTTCCCTTTAATATTATTTTGACCCTCTTCCTCATAAGATCCATCATCATACACCCAGAAATGAGTATCTCGAGGACACTGCACATTGGCCAACTGAGAAAAAAGGGCACGGTAAGAGCAAAGCACAGACATTTTTCAACAGAAAAAGTAATGCCCCCTCCTCCCACATATGACATACTCACAGACAAACACGATAAACAAAGAAAATGCAATATCTCTTCTTTTTTTTTTTCTTTTTTTTTATGAAAGAGTGACAATTTCATTGATATATGAAAGAGTGTTACAAAAGATCCTATCCACAAAGATTACAAAAAATACCTCCATTGATTATAGAGGGTGGTAAGGTCATAGTTAAAAAAAGGAGAAGATAACTTGCTCCAAGTAATATGTCTTTTCCATTACCAAGGATGAAAAGTTACAATAGGAGAGCCCAAATGGATTAAGAAAATGCAATATCCTATCTCTGCTTCTTTTTTCTCTCCTATTCTGGTGATTGATGAAAATTTAACTTGCACTTGATAGTTCATACCTTCAGTACTCTGAGCTCGACCTTTGTGATTTCACGCCCATTTATAAAAACTTTTGTGTTCCCTTTGCTTGCATCCGCCCGAAGCTTACCTCCAACATTCAGTTTTGAACTAATTATCCTGTCAGGCTTCTCTCCTTCCTAAAATCAAACGTAAAGTAAATAAAAGATGAATAGAAGATAGTCAATGAGGGTAACATTGATTGATTTTTCTTTTTCACCTTTCCCCAAAGCCCCGAGTCCTTGTCGTACCAATACCTTCCTGGTTTCAACTTCTGCGGTGGGATCGTACAGCCCAAAATCTCGGCCAATTCTTCTGGACGTAATTGTCTTCCATTCACAAATAGCTGCTCCGGCCGAAGCTGATTTGCCGGGCACTCCTTCTCAGCTTTCAATACCTGCTTAATCTCCAAAGGGCTACACACTCTTGATAAAAGCCTGGAACACTTGCCCAATATTGGCCTCTTCAACTCGTCTATCGGCCGTCCAATGCAACCCACGCACTTCCGTCCCTCTGGCATTGATCCCATTGCCTTAAGTAAACAATTACTGCAGTACTGTGCATCACAGACCAAACAAGCTTCCCTCTCTTTCAACCGATTCCCTCTCCCACATCTACTACAAATTCCTTTCTTTTTCGATTGTTTTTCCCGGAAATGTGATAAGGCCGGAGATGTCATCACATCGGTCGTACACGACCTGGGGGAGGAAAATACATCTTCGTCGTCGTCGTCTTCCGAATCTCTCGGTGTAACAAACGTTACAGTATTTGCACGCTTACCTTCAACTGTAGCAGTAGCAGCAGGTTCAGACTCTGAATTTAAGTGCTGAATGGATAATTCTGAACTGAACACCTCGCGTTCACCATTCTGTGATTGTATTTGAACTCTTGAAACTGAAGACGATCTCTGACTAACCACTGGACTACGGGGGGCTGCTCCATTCCTAAACCGATTGAACCTGGAAACCCTGGGAGCAGCAATAGGATAAACAATCGGAATCGAAGAGGTGTCGGAGACCGGAACAATGGAAGGAGAGAGGATAGAAAGTGAATCCAAATCCAGTGGATCGATCTTTGGTAGGTCGTGATCCATGGGAGGGCCTCGATACTCAACTGCGATCGAGAAATCAAGGTGTTCTTCATCTGGTAACGGTGCACCAGCAGGCAGCATCCTCCGGAGAGCCTCGTGCCAAGCATTCTCCTCATCGGTATCGGAAGCCATGAAAGGATTTCACTCAGTGGAGATGTAATGTTGCTTCAGAAAACCAGAGGAAATGGCGAGGAATCTGATTGGACAGAAGGAGCAGAAGAAGTAAACGGAGATGATTAACGGAATGCGTTAAAGCAGACTCGCTAGCACCATAATTTGCTATTACATCATTTTATTACCCGCCAATAGCATAGTTCAACGTCATAATGTATTACTTAGTGACCATGAAGTCTTAGCTTCAATCCTTCAACATGTTGTCAAAAAAAAAACATCATTGTATTACCTCAGACTCAACTCATCTACTCCTCTTGGGCTCGGATATTTTTTTTTTTTTTTAACAAGATGTGATGGAATCTAAGACCTCATAGTCAATAAACGGTTAAGCTATGTTCTGGTTGGCCTTGAACTCAGATATTCATCTAAAGATAAACAAAACAAAATATATTATTATATATTAAAAACGATTTAAAATACACATTATGTAAAAGTACAAATAAATATGGAGAATATGCACACAAAAAAACTCATGAAATAAAGACAAAATTATTGATGTGGCCTGTTTGAACACTTTACCAACTTTGATTTTTTTTAACCCAACGTAGTATCACTAAAAAATTAAAGGGACTTGACCATCGTGTAATCGAGGACCCGAAACCAATATCCATGTTCTTTGAGGTTGCAAGAAAAGTGCCAACAAATTATGGTTGGATTGACCCCTAGTAAAAAGTTGGCTAGTATGAATTATTTTGATGTTGCCTTTGATCTTTTTTGTAGGGTTGTTGAACGGCTCGATCATGTGGAGCTTAAGATATTTATCCTCACTACTTCCTCTATGTGGTGCAAGCACACCAACATGTTGTTTGGTCACAAGAAATTCATAAACGTTGACCCAATCCGCTAGTCTCTGGACACGATGGAAGGGATGGACAGTGGTATACAATTAGACTCACTGGCAACTTGATTGACACAACAACTACAATACATAGTATAGTGGTCACACATCTAAGATGAATTGTCTCTCTTTCTCCGACTATAAAGTGAACTCGGATGGCGCCATGATCGACAACGATATAGGCATCGAGGCTATTGTGTGCGACTCCAAGGGCGAATTGATGATGATGGTAGAGACATTTCAATATGCAGTGACTTGGTGGAACTCGCTAAAACATTAGCTATCCACAAAGGCGTCTTCAAACCACTATAGGTCGGTCTCCATTCCCTCTAGATGGAAACTAACTCTATGATACTTTGGAAGTTACTAATAGAGAGATATCAGTTCGCGAATGAATTACAAGCATTTGTAAACTCTCTTCAACAAATGCACTGAGATGGATTGATCCATGAGTTCCTTTTGACCAACCCTTTTGACCAATCGAAATTGCAACTCAGTGGCTTATGAGTTAACTATCCATGTGCAGAGAAACAAGTTCTTAGGGACTATTTGGCTCCAAATGGGGTGGGGTGAGGTGGGCTTAAATAGCCCACCCCATGTTTGGAGCTCCAACTATATAAGTTGGGGCTGAGTTATTATAACTCCCGTTTTGCTACCGTGTTCACCGTATAAGTGCTACATTTTTTTTTTCCACCTAATTTACCGATTTTTCTTCTTTCTTTGTCTTTCTCATCGATTTTCTATCTTCCATTTCATCCCAAATTTCTTTCTCCACCGAGCCTCTTATTCTTGATTTCCTAAATAATATTTATTTTTTTAACTTTAAAAAAATTAATATGTAATATACATTTAACTATACAAATACAACAAAAAGTTGTACAAAAAAAATAAACTAACGTAAACACATATTTCAAACTACATGTTAAAGAAAACTGTATTATTTATATCTCCACCGAGCTTTTTGTTGTCGATTATTTGTGATTTCTTAAATAATATTTATTTTTTTAACTTTTAAAAAATTAATATGTAATATACATTTAACTATACAAATACAACAAAAAGTTGTAGAAAAAAAATAAACTAACATAAACACATATTTCAATCTACATGTTAAAGAAAACTGTATTTTAAACACCTATTAAACAACTATGCACTCTAAACACAGACTTACTAAACCAGACAAAATACAACTTTGCGCCCTAAACACAGACTATTATAACCCACAGATTGTTATAACCCACCAACTATAATAATCCAGCGCTCCAAACGCCCCCTTAGCAATCTGGATGGAAGACCATCCAACATGGGTGATGACAAGTTTATGTTATGATTATCCACGTTTTTAAGCTTTATTGTATTATTTTAGTTGTTAAAAACGATCTCCTTATTACATATGTTTGGTGATATTCTTGTATACAATAATAATATTTTATGATTTTTATTTTATTGAGTAAAAGAAAAAAAGAAGGACGCATATATATATTGACTACAACATAAACATGTGTAGGCCACTAGATCTCTTGATGACATGTCCTTACATTATAGTTATATTGAAAATTAATAATGAAGTGTGAGGAGCACATAAAAACTAATCTGTAAAGTGATGTGTTTTTACCTTTTGTTCAAATTATACTAATTTTTGACTCGTAACACTCACTAGAGATTGAAGTTTAATTTTCAAGAATATATATAAGTGTGAAGGTTGATCGAAGATATAATGGGGCAATGAATTAAAATATATTAAACTAAAAACAATTGATAGAAGTACTAAATTTTGATTTGATCACATTTGTTAGGCAGCAGCAGCACACATGGGTGTCGTTCCCTGTTTTTCTGTATTTCTCCGTTCGATGTCCTTCCACCTAAATTCGAGTCCAAACGTTTACTTTGGTGTCTTTCTGTTTTCAAACTTGTCTCAATTTTCTATTTGAAGTCTTCAATGTCACTCTGAGGTCTGAGCGAGCTCTGCGTCGTCTATGCTAGTAGGGAGAACAACGCGGTGGTTACTATGGTCTTCAAAGGCAGGTTTTTCTCATCCTCCAAGAAGTCCGATTCTTCCAGCCCTGACGGATCCAGTCCCCGGTTCCTTGGTTCTAACTCACCAATCAGATCCGACAAGAAGAAGAACAAATCAGCCGCCAAAGATGAAACCCAGATTTCTAATACCACCACCACCACAGCTACTGTTCTTAAAGATGCTTCCCGGAGTAAGGATTGGAAAAGAAAAGATACTCAAGCTCAAATGCCGATCGTGACGCCCTCTAAGTCTGACCCAATTTCCGGCTTCAACTCGGGACCGAAGGCCAAGAAGTCGACTGATGTCAAGGACGCGGCCTCGTCTGTTTCACCTATTCTAGCTTCATCTCTTGGACTCAATAGGATAAAGACAAGATCAGGCCCGTTGCCACAAGAGAGCTTTATGGGCTTCAAAGGTGATAAGGGTTCATTGGGTTCTAGCAATCTGTCCAGGAACTGCGCCGATGGAACCTCAGGCTCGAATTCAGGTTCATCATGGTCGGGGACTTCTAGTGGGGGGAAGAGAGAGCCGGCGAGTCAGAAAAGATTGGGTATCCAGGACAATGTTAAAAGTTATCTTCACAATGTTAGCAATTCCAACAGTATGCCAATTGGTATTGCACCATCTACTGAACGTAGTCCAAATTTGTTAGGACAGCCTCGGTTACAGAATGTCGAATCATCCAATGAAGCTGGTATTGTTTGCTGGTCTCTAATTTTGAATTCTGTACCTTTTTTCCTTGTGCTTTCCTCTTTAAACCTGTACAATTGAGCAAAATTTTGGTATATCTATTTGTTACCAGCACGAGAACTATCTGCATACTTTTCATTTTCTGATAGAAAATAGAAGCTCTCTACGTTATGCATTCCCACCGTTAGTTTAATGCTATGCCTGCCTCTCCGAGGCAGTAGTCAGAGCTGATGAATAAACGCACTCTATGGAAATTCATGTGGATGAGCAGTATTGCATTTCTAAATTATAAAATTTATTTATTAGCACAAACCTTTTCCCAGATCGACTAGGAGGATGTTTTTGACTCATATCATCCAAATAGCGAGTGGTCATGTTTGAGGAGAAACGGCTGACAGTAGTATATTTTGTTATGATTTGTGAAGACATTATGAAAGACTGAATTCGTTGAATTACCCAGAGTGTTGTGGGCCTCATTTCTCTTTTCCAAGATCGGCGTCCGCTTCGTGGGGGGAGGGATGTGAGGGTTTGGTCCCCATATCCTTCTAGGAGCTTTACTTGTAATTCTTTTTTTTGGTCTTTGTCGATCCCTTCCCCGCCCCAAACCGCCTCGACTTTTTTCTCGATCTGAAAGGTTAAAATCACTAGGAAAGGTTAAGTTTTATGTGTGACATATTTTACATGGGATAGCCAACACTTCGGACCGCGTCCAAAGACATTCGTCTTTGGTGTTGCTCCTGCAATGGTGCATTTAGTGCAGGCGTCAGATTGAGGACCTTCATCATTTGTTATGCGATTGCCAATTTGTTCACTCCCTTTGGGCTAGGTGGATGAAAGCTTTTGGTTTTCGTTGGGTGTGGAATGATGACAATTTTGCTTCGATTGAGGAGGTGCTCTTAGGTTCGCCTTTTCGTGAGAAGGACACTATTTTGTGGCATGCTAGTTTCTTTACCATTTTTGTGGGGGGTTTGAATTGAGAGAAACAATAGGATATTTAGAGAGAAGGAGCGGTCTTGTAACAAAGTCTGGGAGATGGTTAGGTTTAACGCCTCTTTGTGGTCGTTAGTCACTAGGTCTTTTTGTAATTGTGGTCTTGGTTTGATCTTGTTTGGATTTGAGTCATTTTTTGTAGTTTGATTGAGACTTTTGTCGGGCTTGTTTTTTGTATGCCTTTGTATATTCTTTCTGTTGTGTAGAAAACCTCTTCACGCTCAAACAATTTACAACGAAGACAAGAAAAATAGAAGAGCACAGTGATTGAAAGGGAGAAAAAAAACAACACACGAGATTATAGTGGTTCGACAATTTGCCTACATCCACTTTGAAGATACTGCTGCTATTTCTCCTTGTTTTTCAGCCAATTCCAGATTACCAGGGAAAGAAGAAACCTCACGCTCTCAATCGCTAAAGCTCTCTCTCTCTCGGATGAATCTCACATTTTTTCCCTCTCTCCTCTATGCTGAAATGACAACTCTAAAACAACCCCAATTCCCAAATCACAGTATAAAAAATTACAAAATAGCCCCTAAAGGAAATGGGTTCAGATAAATAATGACCCACGAGAAGTAAGTCAAAACTCTCTAATTGGGTTTATAGTTCCAACCCATTACAATTCACCACCCTGGAATTATAAAGCACAAGAAACAAAAAATTACAACAACAACATCCTCCTCTTCACCCTTCAACTAAAACAATCAGGGTACAGTGAAGGAAATCAATTTGGTTCCCTCGGTGTAAAAATTGAATTTTCCAGCAACAACAAGCTTGGTAATCATATCTGCTAAATTCTCTGTTGTATGAACCTTCACCACCTTAATTGATCATTTCTCAACAATTTCTCTAACAAAATGATGCTTGGTTCTCCCATGAAATTGAGGTTTCTTGCTAAGGTAAATGGCACTTTGATTGTCACAATGAACATTTATCACCTTCTGATTAAAACCAAGTTCCTTAACTACCTGCAACCATAGAGGCTCCTTCACAACTTTTGTAACAACCATGAACTCAACTTCTGTCGTGGACAAAGCTACAATACTTTGGAGACTAGCTTTCCAACTAACTATATTGCCTCCAAATTTAAGCAAGTACCCTGTCAACGACCTACACTTGTCCAAACCACCTGCAAAATCAGAGTCTACAAATCCAACAATGCCTACACTCAAATCATCAGATTTATCAAATAACTTTTTTTTTTATAAGAAACAATTTTATTTATGTATGAAATATACAAAAAGAGGGGAAGTGAAAACCCCCAAGCCAAAGGAGTTACAATAAACTTCTCCAATTGGACAAAATATTAGAAAAACTATGAGATGTAAAAAGATAAATAACAGTCCTCTGTTTTTGGTACCATTCAAGTACCTCATTATCCACTGCATAGCTCTCCAATGTTCTCTCCCTGGAACACTCATAAATCGACTAACCAAACTTGCTGCATATGGAAAATATGGTCTAGAGCAAACCGTAAGATACATTAAACATCCAACAACTTGAGAGTAAGGAACATACTCCATACTAACCTTCTCAGCTTCTGTTTGAGGACATTGAGCCTCTGAGACTTTAAAATGTTGAGATATTTGAGTAGATACTGGTTTGGATGACTCCATATTAAACCTATTTAGAATTCTTTTAGTATATAACTCATGAGACAAGAATATTGTGCCCTTACCTTTGTCTCTAATAATATTCATCCCAATAATTCTTCTAGCCTCTCCAAGATCCTTCATTTCAAATTCTGAATTGAGCAAGCACTTAAAGTGTTCAATTGCTTCTCTAGATTTTCCTGCAAGAAGCATATCATCTACATAAATCAATAAGAACATATGATTTGAAGAGTTTACTTCCTTGACATAGACACAATTGTCACATTTGCACCTCTCAAAACCTGTTTTCAGTACAAACTCATCAGACTTCTTGTACCAACAACGAGGCGACTGTTTAAGTCTTTCAAGCTTCTAAGTGTTTTGTATTAGTTTCTATCTAAGTGAATAGCTCAGCTTCCTTTTCAGTTGGCTTCTTTGGTGGTTTCGGCTCCTGTTCAAGCTTCTCTTCAGCTGGTTTTGTTGTTGTTATCTTGTTTTTCAGATGCTTTTGTCCACAGAGGTTCTCAAGTGTTTTGGAGGAGGTTTTTATTTGATTTGTGATGACTTTTTTTGTTCTTTCAGCGGAATTTCTTTAGTGTTTGGCTTCAAGGGATCTCTCTTTGCTAGCTTTTCTTTGGTTCTCTCAGCTTTCTCTCTCTATTATATAGATTGTCAAAGTTTCAAGTTTGGTTCGAGCCTCATTCTCTGTGAGATTGTTTTTTCAGTTTTTCTTTCATTTTTGGAGCGCTTCTGTCCTTTTTATATCTCGTTTCTATTCCCTTTTCACCCGTTGTGGAGTTTGTAACTTTTGAGCATTATTTTGTTTCTTGTTCAAAAAAAAAAAAATGGAGGAAAGCTTATGATTGCTGCAACTTCTTACTACCATATCTCAAAGCTTAACTGAGTAAGCTTACAATAACTAGAACTGGTGAAAAACGTGGCTGGAATACTGAGGAAAGTTAATCAAAATAACTGTAGAACTTCAATCCAAAACCGGTGGAGGTAGACGTCGGAGGGCAGGAGGTTGAGAATTTGGGGTGCGAAGGGGAGGAGAGAGGGGAGAGTGTTGGGGGCAAGTTTGTATTATTCTAAAACATCTAATGAAAATTTTGTCTCTTGTTTTTTAAAAAAAGTTAATCAACTATTGGCTTCCAAAATGAACAAGCTTGATGGTTCACCCCGAGGGGGAAACCAAGATAGGAATAGGTAAAAGGCAATCCCTTCTGATTACAATCCAAAGGGGCAGCCATATCACCACACGAGGTGGTTGATAAGGAAAGTTAACCAAGATTATCTGAGTATTCTTTAGATGCATGTAGTCCGAGTCTATTGTTCCTTTTATTTACTTGCCATTTCATGGGTACCTCAAACACTTAATCTTGTATTGTTGTATTTGTCTGATGGCTGCTGTATCATTTTTGAGGTAATTATATAATTTATATTATCATAACTGGAAAATTGTTGTATTTCATTTGACACATGTGTCAACATTGTGACTAACATTACAGGACGCTATGAATCATCATGGGGATGTTCTGAAGGATTAAGAAGTTTAGATTTCTGTACGCCACCAGAGGTAATGTTAAAATATACTTTTTTTCAACGCTACTTTCAACTTCATCTTTCATTCTAGTTGCAAAATTGATAATCTTTCATATATTTTCTTTGACTTTAATATATCTCACCTTTTTCCTGTCCCCTTGTCCTTTAGGTTGTGGCCTTTTTTTTTTAATGATTTTTTTTCTCTCTTATATATAAAAGCGGACCTTTTCGTTTATGTTGTGAGGTAGTTGAGATTGTTATTAATAAATACTCAGTTTTCCAGTCTTCTTATGATTGCGAAAATCCAAAGGAGTCTGAATCTCCGCGCTTTCAAGCTATACTCCGAGTCACAAGTGCTCCTCGAAGGAAGTATCCTGCTGATATCAAAAGTTTTTCCCATGAACTAAATTCAAAAGGCGTACGACCTTTCCCACTTTGGAAGTCACGTCGTTTAAATAATTTGGAGGTGCTATCTTTTCTTTGTGTATTATATTTTCTATCACTGTAATAAACTATGCTTCCTGAAGCTTATTCTGTTTGTAATCACATCTTTTGTAGGAGATCTTAGTTATGATACGGGCAAAATTTGACAAGGCAAAGGAGGAAGTAAATTCTGATTTGGCTATTTTTGCTGCTGATCTGGTTGGAACTCTTGAAAAAAATGTTGATACTCATCCAGAGTGGCAAGAAACAATTGAAGACTTGTTGGTTTTAGCTCGAAGCTGTGCCATGTCATCTCCTGGTGAATTTTGGCTTCAATGTGAAAGCATTGTTCAGGAATTGGATGATAGACGCCAAGAACTTCCTCCAGGCATGCTGAAACAGCTTCATACTCGAATGCTGTTCATTCTCACTAGATGTACCAGGTTACTGCAGTTCCATAAAGAAAGTGGGTTAGCTGAAGATGAAAATGTTTTTCAGCTTCGTCAGTCGAGAAATCTGCATTCTGCTGATAAACGCATTCCTCCATCTATGGGAAGGGAAATAAAAAGTTCTAATGCAGCCAAGACTTCTAAGACAACTTCATCTAGGAAATCTTACAGCCAGGAGCAGCGTGGCTTGGATTGGAGCAGAGAACACGATATACTGCCTGGGAATAATGTCTCAACATCTCCTGATGATACTTCAAAGAACTTGGTATCTCCTACTGGCAGAGACCGGATGGCTTCTTGGAAAAGATTGCCTTCTCCAGCGGCAAAAAGTGTGAAAGAACCTACTTTGAAGGATCAAGGTGATAATAAGAAGTTTAAATCTTTGAACACGTCAAAAATCAGGACTGGTGTTCCTGAAACTGATTTGGCTGCTGCTAAGGTTTCTGAGCTTCCTCTGCCCAGAGATTCTCATGACCAGCCTACCAAGCACCAACATAAACTCTCTTGGGGTTGGGGTGATCAACCAACTGTATCTGATGAGAGTTCAATAATTTGTCGCATTTGTGAAGAAGAGATTCCTACTGCAAATGTGGAAGACCATTCAAGAATTTGTGCAGTTGCTGATCGATGTGATCAAAAGGGTATAAGTGTTAATGAACGCTTACTCAGAATTGCTGAAACTCTAGAGAAGATGATTGAGTCCTTTACGCAGAAGGATTCTCAACATGTAGGAAGTCCAGATGTTGCAAAAGTTTCAAATTCTAGCGTGACTGAAGAATCTGATATTTCCCCAAAACATAGTGATTGGTCCCGCAGGGGCTCAGAAGACATGCTCGATTGCTTCCATGAAACGGAAAATTCTGTTTTTATGGATGACTTAAAAGGTTTACCTTCCATGTCTTGTAAAACTCGTTTTGGTCCAAAGTCTGATCAGGGTATGACAACATCATCGGCTGGTAGCATGACTCCTAGATCTCCTCTATTAACACCAAGAACCAGTCAGTTCGACTTGTTCTTGGCAGGGAAAGGTGCTTACTATGAACATGATGATCTTACGCAGGTAATAAGGGAGGTGTTTGGGTAATGTTATTGCTCAAGTAGAGTTCTTAATGGATACTAACAGCATGAACATTTCAGTCCATAAACCATGGAGATTTCATGTAATTCTTTCATATTAAGATTTCTTGCCTTTCTGATGAACATAATTACCATTAACTCAACGTTCATGAATAAGTTACTGTCCAATAATGAGCAAGGGCTGTCTATCTTTGCAGATCAGTGATCTTGCAGATATTGCACGCTGTTCAGCAAATATACCTCTGGGTGATGATTGCTCGATGCAATATCTGTTAACATACCTTGAAGACTTGAGAGTTGTCATTAACCGCAGGAAGTTTAATGCACTGACAGTTGACACGTTTGGCACTCGCATTGAAAAGTTAATCCGGTCTGTAGCTTTGCAGTAGAATTTTGCTTTCCAAAGTAATATGCATTTTACTACGTGTTGGCATTCTATTATTGTCAACGTTTTTTAATGACTCCCATCATGCCAAATTTCTTTATAATGTTCTCTCAAACGTGTATACTGCCACAAACTTCTCTTGACTTTTGATGGATGGTGATTTAATAGGGAGAAGTATTTGCAGCTTTGTGAGCTGGTGGGTGATGAAAAGATTGACATAACAAGCACTGTTATTGATGAAGATACTCCTCTTGAAGATGATGTTGTTCGTAGCTTAAGAACAAGTCCCATCCATTCTTCAAAGGACCGTACATCAATTGATGACTTTGAGATTATAAAACCAATCAGCCGTGGGGCATTTGGTCGGGTTTTCCTGGCTAAAAAGAGGACAACAGGGGACCTTTTTGCAATAAAGGTTAATTTTCACACTGATGCAGTGATGCTTAAATAATGTTCCCAGCGTTTTACCTTATTTTTGGCCTCGTTTTTTCCCCTAGTTTTTCTTGTGCTTGTGATGGGTTTATCGGTCAGTGGCAGTGGTTTTTTTTTTTTTCCTTTAGTAGTTTTCAATGAAGTCTATGATCTTTCTTCTTAGTCCAAATTATTATTTCAATATTGCATGGAAAATAATAATTTCTTAGCCTGTAGTGCAGGTGCAAAATTTCTCTACATTTCAAAGTGGTAAATTAAAATTAATTACCAAAAATGTAATTCTGTTTGCCAATTACCCCGGAAAAAAATATGAGGACAACTATTTATCTCTTCCTTTGTCTTTTAGATAGGTATTCTAGAATATGAAAAGGTTCAACAAGTTCCTAGGAGGATCTAAGCTAGTTGGGGTTCTGTTGACATTGTGCTAGCTAATGCTTCCTTCACCTGGTCCAATACGAGGGAGAGACCATCTTCTCCCAAATTGACAAATTTCTATGCTCTGAAGAGTGGATTGAGAAGTTCAAGAACGTGTCTTATGAGTTATGATAACTACTTTTGATCACCATCCCATTATTTTGATGTCGATTCATTGTAGATGGGGCCTTATGCCTTTTAGATTTGAAAATTGCTGGCTGAGGTTTACCAAATACAATAGAATCCAAATAAGGAACCCTTTATGACATTTATCTTTGCATTGGTGCATTTTGTATAAAAGAGGGGGTCTGGATTGAGAGTGTAAATGCTAAGGGTTTGAGAGATTCAGAATAATCTATTCCATTCACTTAAGAGGGATATATAAAAAGACAATAAAAGACAATATAACTAATATATTTTTACAACACTAGTATAAACACTCTAACAGGGAGAAACAATATGAATTTTTGAGAGAAGAAGCGGTCTTGCCTTTGTGGTCGTCAGTCACTAGATCCTTTTGTAATTATGGTCTTGATTTGATCTTGTTGGATTAAAGTCCATTTTTGATGCACTCAAGTTCTCAAAGAATACCTCAGAAAATGTTATTAACCCTTGGATCAAGCAGCCATATATATAGGCTGAAATACAACTGAAACTAAAAGCCAACAATTTAACTAAGGCTTAACCGAAAGGTAAAGAAGCCTTTTACCTCAAGGTAAAAGTCTGAACAAGAACTAATAAAGAAAGCTAAATAAAAGGGACTAAAACAAATAACCAAACAAGGTAAAAGAAAAGGATCAAGAACTATTAAAGAAACCCAAGATCCTTAAAGATCCTACATCACTTTTTGTAGTTTGTTTGGGACTTTTGGCAGACTTATTTTTTTTTGTATGTCCTTGTAAATTCTTTCATTTTTCTCAATGAAAGCTCGGTTTCCTACAACAAAAAAAAAAAGAAAGAAAGAAAAAGAAAGAAAAGAAAAGTATAAAAGAGAATCTGAGACACAAGGCCATCTCTTTTTAGCATGCAGTTTTGAATGATTTTTGAGTAATCATGCTCTCTGGATGGAAAACTCCTCTCCCCATCAAGACAAATGACCCCTTATCTACAATCCTGCCATCTCCCCATCAACATGAATGAGCCCTTATCTACACTCCTGCTATCCTACTGGGTCACCTATTCAAGAAAGAAGAAGAGATTTTAAGGTTGCAAATTAATACTCTTCTTTTCGATATTATAGATAGAAAGGAATGCATGCACTTACTATAACATCACCCTCTCTTTTGATAAATTCATAGACCCCTTAAAAGGGATCTTTTTTTTTGAGAAGGGAAACAATTTCATTGATGAATGAAAAGGAGTAAACTCCAAGCACCTATCGGTGAATTACATAAAAACTCTCCAATTAGAGTATAAAGAAGATAAGCTATAGTGAGAAAATGGTGCACTTCCTTTACAAAGTAGGAGAACATAACAAAGAATTGATTCTAAAAAGCGATCAAAAGAAGAAGAAATATCACGAAATATCCGTGCATTCCTTTCTCTCCAAAGAAACCAAAAGAAAGTCCTGATAAAAGCAAGCCATAGAGTTTTCTTTGCTCCCACAAAAGGATTACCCACCAAAACAGCAGATAGTAGATCATAAGAATTAAGTGGCAATGGTAAAGACCAGTGGAAGACTGTCAAAATAAAGTCCAAAAAACGTGAAGCAAAGGAACACTGAGCAAACAAGTGACCCGGAGTTTCAGCATTAGAAGCACACATACAACACCAAGAAGGAGAGATGTAGAGAAAAGGCATACGCCGTTGGAGCCTATCCGCCATGTTAACTGCACCAAGACTCAGCTCCCAAAGAAATATTTTGATCTTCTTGGGATAAGCATCTTTCCAAATTACTAATGACAAGTCCCTTTTCAACGGGTCATCCACCCCAACTAAAGCCTCCATTAGAGATTTTACCGTGAAACGGTTCAATGGGTCCAGCGGCCAAATCCAAAGATCTTTATGGGTCCGAAGGCGGATGGATGACAGAAGATGAGATAAAATAGCCCATTCAGCCGCTTCTCGATCATTAAGGTTGCGTCGAAGCGATAAATTCCAAGCTTGTGAAGAGAGCACCCAAACTTCTGCAACCATAGTATTTGGTTGAGAGGTGAGCCGAAAAAGTCTAGGGAAGACCGAGAAGAGAGGGCCACAGTCCAGCCAAGAATCATGCCAAAAGGAGATAGAGGCTCCATTACCAACCAATCGAGTGGCCCGACTAGCAACCAAATCCAACGTCTGACAAATGAAACGCCAAGGGGACTTAGATGAGCCTGGGGGGATGGGCTGTGGCCAAGTATGGTTACCATCAGAAGAGTAATATTTTGCTGAAATAAGTCTGCGCCAAAGGCTATTATCCTCCGTAAGGAATCTCCAAATCCATTTTGCCAGTAATGCCAAATTTCTATTGCGAAAGTTGCCAATACCAAGTCCTCCCATTAGCTTTGGAAGTTGGGTAGTCGCCCAATTGAAAGGGATCTTGTTCGGCATAATGTGGTGTTTTTCCAACAACAACGAAGTAAGTATGGCTGGAGGGATCTTCTTTAAAAGGAAAGGAGAGATGGGAGCTCAATAATTTTCTCATCCATCCAAATATCTTCTAAGCTTGAGGAACTCTAACAAGGGGAATCATTTCTTCCCCTCTCTTTTTGTCGCCATGCAAGATCATCCATTGTAGAAGAAATGAAAACCAAAGAGTTGGGAAGAAATGCCTGCAACAGATTTGCGGCGTGCGATGACAAAGGTTGCAACATGTGGCGAAGGAGACGTGCGGTGGCAGAGACTAGGGTGTGTAGGAACCGAACCAAACCGATCCGACTGGTTCGGTCTGATTATTTTGAAATTTTTTGTTCCCTCGGTTTGGCCTGTTGTAAAACGAAAGTTTCAGTTCAGTCTACGGTTTGGGTCTTTATAGAACTGAATTAAATCAAAATATTATAACCTTTAGAAAAACTAGCCCCAACCCAATAACTTGGGGTTCTGTGATTGTCTAACCCTAACTTACCATTCATTTTTGCTGCCTCCCTCCCTCCATATCTCCTCTCTCATTGGTTCGATTTTAAACCAAAAACGATAATCGGTCCACTTCATTTCAAAACCGAAGGGTCGGTTCGGTCTTCGATTTCAGTTTCGGCCAAAACCGGACCGAACTGAACCGAACCGTGCATACCCCTAGCAGAGACGACTATGACGTGCGACGGATACGGTTGCGACGTGCGGTGAAGATCGACAGGGATGTAAAGAGGGGAAGGAATGAAACCCAGAGAGAGACGAAGAGTGAGAGAGAAGAAGGTGTCTAGAAGAAAGGAATGGTAGTTTTAGAATTTTTTTAGGGGTGTATATATACATTTGGTTCGGTTCGGTTTTCTGAGTAAACACGAAATGAATCGAATCGAAAATCTTCGATTTTCTAAAAATAAGAACCGAGCTGTCCAATATAATACGAATAATCGAACCAAACTGCCTGGTTCGGTTCAGTTTGTTGGTTTTCTTGTGTACCCCTAGCAGATGCATGGGCTTTGGAAGTCCCAGGTGGAGTATCCTTAAGTAGAGGAATATGATTTGGGATTGGAGTTCTAATAAGTGGTCGCCCAACTTTCAGAAGAGCATTTTAGGATGGATGAGTTGAACTCCTTCATGATTGTGTTGTGTAATTTTAGATGAAGTCCTATTCCAAACAATCATTCCTGGATGCTTGAAAAAGAATGACTTGTTTCCGTAGAATTACTAGTGGCTGCCCTCTCTACCAGTGTTGAAGTGCTTCCCTTGATCTTCAACATGGTTTTGTGGAAGTTGAAGATTCTCAAAATATGTAAGGTTTTTTTGTGGTCCCTTACTTTAAGGGGGTTAAATGATGCAACCAAGAAGATTCAGAAGAGTCACTGATGCTCTAACATTTTCCGTGGTGTGTTCTCTGTGAGAAGGTTAGAGAAGGTATCTACCATCTTTTTGTTTCTTGCCTTGGTAGTTTGTGGTCTCATTTTTTATTGCTTTTAAAGTTGATAGTAGGCATAATTTATTTCAACTGTGTGGAAATCATAGACTCTCAAACCAAAATCTTGTGTCACAATGTGGGATGCAACCATCTTTGGGTTCATATGGTTTGAATGCAATAGAAGAACCTTTTCTGGTGAAGAAAAGCTCAAGGAGCTGTCGTGTGAAGATGTCATAATATAATGGCTATATGGGCTGTCTTAGTGGGGCATTGTTTTGTTTGTTATGTAACCCATCCTTGTATTTTTTACCATTACCTTGTAAACCAGACCGTGCTTATGATATGCAATTCCATCTTTTGTATCCATTGAACATTAGTCTCTTTTCATTAATTCAATGAGAAGTGTTGTTTCTTGTTAAAACAAAATATGCAATTTCATCTATAAATTAGTTATGTATTATAGAATTATAGGACTTGAATATATTGAATTTTTATGTGAGAAATACCAGGTTTTAAAGAAAGCTGATATGATTCGGAAGAATGCCGTTGAAAGTATTCTGGCAGAACGTGATATTTTAATTTCTGTGCGCAACCCTTTTGTGGTGAGCTTGTCTATTTGGCTGTGTAAGTTATGCTTGATTTTCTTTTTTGTTTTTGTTTTAATAATAAAGTTAATTGTAACAGGTTCGCTTCTTCTACTCTTTTACTTGTCGTGATAATTTGTATCTCGTGATGGAGTATTTGAACGGAGGAGATCTTTACTCCTTGTTGAGAAATTTAGGCTGCTTAGATGAAGAGGTTGCTCGTGTATATATCGCAGAAGTTGTATGTATATGTTCCTTTTCATCTTTCATTAGGTCTGCAAAGTGAAAACACTTATCAGTATTGCATGCTAAATATTTGCTTGTTTCTTTAATTTTTCAGGTTCTTGCTTTGGAGTATTTGCATTCACTTGGGGTAGTTCATCGGGACTTAAAGCCTGATAATTTATTAATAGCACATGACGGTCATATTAAGGTAATTAATTGTGATGAATATGTTTACTCTAATAACCTACTCAGGCTGATTTCATCAACTTCCATATGGTTCGCCATTTAAAAAGTTGACGTAAACTCCAAAAGGAATAAGCCCCTGATAATGCATGAATCTTTTCATTTATTCAATGAAAAGTTTCGTTTCTTGTTTAAAAAAATGAAGGAATCTTATTTTCTTGTTAAATGTGTTCATATTTATTATATTGATAAGAAGCAAGTATTTTGTTGATGGTAATGGAATAATCAAAAAGCTCTAAAGGTAGGTTGATGATGTAGATGGCTCACCTTGAAGATGAAATCAAAATGGAGCTAGACTAGTGCTAGAAAACGTTTCCAACGGTCAAGCTTCTTCATAATTTTCTCCATGATAGGTTTCTACGTTAGGTGGAACTAAGTTACATGCTAAATAACTGAAAAAGTATTCATGAGAAAAGCTGAGAGAGAGCAATCCTCTAATAAGTGAAAACACTGTCATAGTCCGTGAAAACAATTTGATTTTCTTGGGATATGTAATCACAAAGGATACGTCGATGGTTGATGGTTGAAGATGGCACGTATAATTACCGTTTGATTTTTTCATTTGTATTGAGCCCTCCTTTGATCATAGTCAAACACCTCTTTATTGGTATAAATGCTTATGCAAACACCCTTTTAACAATTATAGTCTTTCCTCTTTAATTTTACATTGGAGATCTTTTTTGTAACACACCTTTAGGTGGTTGGTAGTGTATTAACTCCCATTATTTCATTTATCAATGAAACATGTGATAAACCTCAGCCAACTATTTTATATATGAACATATCAGGGGAAGTTTAGAGAGCTTCCCTTCTCTCCCAATTTCTCCAAAGAGTATCCTATTACAATACTCAGCAAAAACAACCCCGTTGAGGGTTTTTCGTGTAGCTCGTTCTTTCAGAGCTTAATCAATCCTTCCCCGGTTAGCGAGTCGGTCTTTTCTTCTCTTTGGAAGGTGAAAGTTCCAAAAAAGATTCAATTTTTTGTGTGGTTGGTCATTCACGGAAGAGTTAACACTTTAGACCGTCTCTTGAAAAAGAATTTTACTGTGGTTGGTCCTTTCTGTTGTATACTTTGTCGGAGGGCGGAGGAAGACCTGGATCATTTGTTGTGGAATTGCGAGTTTGCTCGGGACGTGTGGAATCTCTTTTTTGAGATGTTCGGCGTCCAGTTTGCTAGGCAGAGGTGCCTGAGAGAGATGATCGAGGAGTTCCTTCTCCATCCGCCTTTTCGGGAGAAAGGAAAGTTTTTGTGGCAGGCTGGGATCTGTGCAGTTTTATGGGGCCTTTGGGGGGAAAGAAACAATAGAACTTTTAGAAGCTCAGAAAGAGAGCCTAATGTTATTTGGCCTCTTATTAGATTTCAAGTTTCTTTATGGGCGTCGGTGACGCGGCTTTTTTGTAATTATTCTATAGGTCTTATTTTACTTGACTGGACCCCTTTTCTTTAAGGGGCTTCTCCTCGGGCTTTTCTTTTTTTGGATGCCCTTGTATTCTTTCATTTAATTCTCAATGAAAGTTCGGTACCTTATCAAAAAAAAAACAATACTCAGCAAAAAGATACTCCTACTACTAACAAACTTGCTCTAAATAGCCAACCTTACTCACCCTCGGGCCCCCATTTCTAACTAACAATATTCCTAGGGCCCCACACTCATTCTTCCGTACCTTTACCTTTCTTTCCTCTCCTTACATATACTTTTGTAATTGGGGACCTATCAACATGTTTCTCTAACAAAAAAAATCATAGTCAATGAAATCAGTTTGATTTTCTTGGGATATCTACATTTCAAATTTGCTTTCATAAAGTCCTCAGGAAAGCCATGAGCATCCTTAAGCAACATCAGGAAAATATACTATAGAAAATGTAGAGTTTTTTTGGCTCTCGGTCAACTGAGAAGATGTAAACAAGCGTGGGGGTTTTCATTAAAATGTCAAAAGTGATACAAAATGGACAACAACCCCCTCCCTATTTATACAATTAGGAGGGCTGAAAACTTGAAACAACAAATCCTAATCGCCTTGGTAACTTAGGTTCCGTTTGATAACCATTTGATTTTTTGTTTTTGAAAATTGTGTTTGTTTTCTCACCGTTTCTTAACAATGATTTTCATTTTCTTAAGGAAACATTAGAATTCTTAGCCAAATTTAAAAAACAAAACAAGTTTTTTAATTTTTTTTTTAGTTTTCAAAACTTCACTTGAATTTTGAAAACACTTCTAGAAAGTAGATAACAAAATAAAGGAACCCATAGGTAGAATGAGTGTTCATAAGCTTAATTTTCAAAACCAAAAAACCTTAAACAAAAAACCAAATGGTTTTGAAACGGGGCCTTAAAGATAATTGGCTGAAAAACTTCTAAAACCTCTAAACTTTAAAAGGAAATTACCTTAAGGTAAAAACAAGTTTACAATCAAGAAACTAAAGAAAACCTCTAAGGGGGCGTTTGGGGCGCAGGGTGGGTTATTATAGTTGGTGGGTTATAATAGTCTGTGCTTGGGGTGCTGAGTTGTATAGTCTGGGTTTAGTAAGTCTGTGTTTGGGGTGCAGAGTTGTTTAATCTGTGTTTAAAATACAGTTTTCTTTAAATATGTGTTTATGTTAGTTTATTTTTTTTCTTACAACTTTTTGTTGTATTTATATAGTTAAATGTATATTACATATTAATTTTTTAAAAGTTAAAAAAATAAATATTATTTAGGAAATCACAAATAATCGACAACAAGAGGCTCGGTGGAGAGATAAATAATACAGTTTTCTTTAACATGGAGTTTGAAATATGTGTTTATGTTAGTTTATTTTTTTTCTACAACATTTTGTTATATTTGTATACTTAAATGTATATTACATATTAATTTTTTAAAAGTTTTAAAAATAAATATTATTTAGGAAATCACAAACAATCGACAGGTTCGGTGGAGAGAGAAATTTGGGATGAAATGGAAGATAAAAAATCGTGAGGTGAGGAAGACAAAGAGAGAGAAAAAATCGGTAAATTGAGTGAAAAAAATAGGAAAAAAAAAACAAAGAGAGAATAAAAATCGAAAAATTTAATGAAAAAAAAAGAAAAAAAGTAAGGAAAAAGAAGGTACTGTAGCACTGCTAAAGTAAACACTGTAGCAACCGGGGGTTATAATAACCCCAGCCCCAACTTAAAGTTGGGGCTGCAAACATGGGGTGGGCTATTTAAGCCCACCCCACCCAACTTGGGGGGCCAAACAGCCCCTAAACTTTAACCGGTTGTTAAAAAAAAACTAAAGAAAAGACAAGAAGTCCTCAAGATTAACCAAAGATGTCCTACGTTAGACCCTTCCTCTTGAGAGAAAACTGGTCCTCTAGTTAGTCATGCAAAGAATATTCCTTTGGAGCATGATAAGGAGAAATGTTCGCAACATTGAATATATGGCTAATGCCCAATTAAGGTGGGAGATCGATGCGATATGCATTACTACCAATCTTCTCGACAATAGGAAAAAGTATGATATTTTTGTTGGTCAATTTAGTGTGATGGTCGGCTCGTAAATGTGACTTACGTAAATGAACCATCAACAAATCACCCACTTGAAACTCCTTAGATTGTCGGTGAGCATCCGCCGAAGACTTATAGGAAGCGTTAGCCTTTTCAAGGTGGTCCTTGACCTCTTGGTGAAGTTCCTGAATCCGAGTGGCCATGCTTTCGATTTCAACACTAAGATCAATGGAAGGAATTTTAGCTAAGTCAATAGTTAAACAAGGGAGATGAGTATAAACAACCTCAAATGGTGACTTCCTTGTGAATTGATTTTGCATATGATCGTAGGCAAATTCAGCTTGAGCCAAAGAAAGGTCCCATTGCTTAAGATTGTCACCGCTAAGGCGATTCCCAAGAGTGCGATTGGTGACTTCAGTTTGGCCATCCGTTTAAGGATGGCTTGAGTACTAACGAGCAAACCGGTGTCAAACTTCTTCCACAACCATTGGAGCCCTGAAGCATACAATAGAGATCCAGTTTCCCCATCCTATGGAGGTTGGTTAAAGATCAAAAACCTCCCCTTTAATAGATGGGATACACAGACATAGGAAATAGAAAAAAAAACTTTATCTCGTCTTGATCTGATGGAGGCCACGATAAGAGTGAAGAAAAATCATTTTGGGTTCATTCCAGCAGAAACCGAGCTCCCATCATCCTCATCCTCATCCTCTCATGTTAAAGTTCAAATCAACCTTTTTTTCCCTACATAATGTTATTTGTGATATATGATCGGAATCCATGGCAAAATACCCTCGGAAACACCATCAGAGTCCCTAAACCACTGGAGCCCTACTCCCAAGCAACAAGTACAAGCCACTGACAACATTTTGGGACCATACCCTGTGAGGTCTACCTCCGCTGAACTGTCCATCACACCAACCCTCATTTTTTCCTCATCCATCATTCCTTTTTGCCCTCCTACTTTTTCAAACCATGACCATATCGATATAACCTCTTTTGTCAACCCATCATCAGTCACATCGCCTATCAACAATCACCCACCTACTTCACCTAAACCCAACCCATCCAATCTCGAACACAAAACCAAAGGTCCCTTAAAGAAACCAGTTCTTTTACCCCCTCAAAACCCATCCCTACCCCCCCAAAAGACATACCATTTACCTGATCCTATTTCTCTAAATAACCATCCATCCAAACTATCCATAACTTTACCTAACAAAAATTCCTTCCTCATCCTTAGTACAAAGGCATCCACTTCTCTCCCCCTTAAATTCCTTCCTCATCCTTAGTACAAAGGCATCCACTTCTCTCCCCCTTACCACAGTTGATACCGACTATGAAGACCTCCCCTACAGTCCCCATTATCTCTCTTCTGTTCCCCTTACTCCTCTCACCCAAGCTTCCCCCTGTCATCCCTCAACTCGAGGGGATGAAGATATAGGAAACCTCTTCCAAGAGGATCCTGATATGGAAGGCCAAATCGACGAGGATTGTAACCAACAAGAAATGGACCCATCAACTTACCTCTGGTTCATGGTCCCATGGCTGTAAAAACGTGGCTTGTGCATCACTGCGTTCCCTTTAACAGCTCAAAAGCAAAAACTCACAAAGAAGCAATATCAAGGAATTAAGGAAGTCTCTGGTCTTTTCACATTAGTGAATTATGACAGACCTTCCAGATCAACCAACGGTGGGGAGCTAACCATTATATGATCATTCTATCTTGGAATGTTAGAGGTCTTGGATCATGGGATAAAAGAGCGGTTATTAAATCCATGATTCTAAAACATAACCCTTCGATTGTCATCCTTCAAGAAACAAAGCTCTCGTTTGTTGAGCGGTGAACTATAAAGTCTCTTTGGAGTGGGGATAGCATCGACTGGTCTTCTCTTGAGGCTTGTGGATCATCGGGTGGCATATTGATGATGTGGAATGATCCATCCTTCTCTGTTGCTGAAACAACCAAAGGTTCTTTCTCTCTCTCCCTACACATCTCTTTGGTTGATGGCTATTCTTTCTGGTTATCAGGCATTTATGGTCCATCCAAGGCTCGGGACATAAATTTATTCTGGATTGAACTGAAAGCTCTCACTTGCCTTTGCACTGAAAATTGGATTTTGGGAGGAGATTTTATTGTTTCTCGTTGGTCTCATGAAAAATCGAGAGGGGCTGTCCCACCAAAAGCATGAAGCTTTTCAATGCTTTCTTCGACAATGTTGCTCTTACCAATCTATCTCTATAAGCTTGTCTGTACACTTGGTCAAACCTTCGTGATTCTCCAACTATGATGCTGATTGACAAATTTTTAGCCACTGAGGATGTTCTAGAAAAAATTTCTACCGCAAGTGTGAGGAGACTTGACAGGCCCATTTCAGATCATCATCCCATTCTTCTGTCCATAGGCGTGGATAAATGGGGACCAACCCTTGTCCATTTTGAAAACATGTGGCTGCAACAGTGGGGTTAAGTGTCCAAAGACGAACATCCATTCTACCTGGACTAAGAACATGCCCCCCAATAAGAGACATGAGAGCCATAATATCCGTTGTTTCCCTATTAGTTAAATCCCGTCGGAAACCAAAGGAGAAGAAATGAGAACTCCCAAACTGATTAAAAATATCAACGACAAAATGATTTTTCAGGGAAGACAAATGATATAACTTAGGAAACAAAGAGCAGAGGGGGCTATCCCTCACCCACTTATCCTCCCAAAAAAAAGTATCATTCCTATCCCCCACAGACAACTTAATCAAACTAGAAAATGATGGAAACTCGCAAGAGACATCCTTCCAAGGATTTCTGAAAGTGCCTCTGACCTTACCCGACAACCACTTGAACGGATGAGGACCGTATTTACTCGCAATGACCTTGTGCCACAGGGTATTAGTTTCGAGGGGAAGCCGCCAAAGCCATTTTGCAAGCAGAGTTTGGTTACAAACCCTTAGATTACCCAACTCAAGCCCTTCCAGGTTCATGGGATTACGCCCCACCTCCCAATTCACCAAATGCGCACCTTTCCCCTCCTCAACCCCTTCCCACAAAAAATATCTCATGAGCTTCTCCAACGCCTAATACATCTAACAAGGAGCTTTGTAGAGGGAAAAAACATATTGGGAATCCCACTCTAAACTGCCCGGATAAGCGTCAACCTCCCTCCCTTCGAGAAAAAGCTTCTCTTCCAAGACGACAGTCTCTTACGCACTTTTCCCACCACAGGATCCCAAAAGGCAATGTATTTCAGTTTGTGGCCCAAAGGTAAGCCTAGATAAAAGGACAGAAAAGAGCCAATCTCGCATCCCACAAGGCCCGCCCATCTAGCCAACTTATCAGGCTCACAGTTTAATCCCAATAATTGACACTTGCCCCTATTAATCTTCAGCCCCAACATGGCTTCGAAAAAACCAAGATATGGTTTAGAATAAGGAAAGATTCCTCTTTTCCAGAACAGAAGAAAAGCATGTCTTCAGCAAATTGGAGATGAGACAAGGGAACCTTGTTGCTGCCCACCTCAAAGCCCTCTAAGATCCTGCCCTCCATACCTCTAGAGAGAATTCTACTTAGAGTATCCACCACCAGCAAGAAAAGGAAAGGGGAAAGGGGATCCCCTGCCGCAACCCCCTCGTGGCGGAAATCCGACATCTCGGTCTCCCGTTGACAAGAATAGAGTACTTAACCGACCTTGTGCAAGTCCAAATCCAAGATCTCCATTTAAACACAAAGCCTTTCTTGTAATTGCAGCCTTGTAATGATCATGAACGACTGGAAGACTCTTATACGTTAGCCTTTTGGGTGGGGTTCCCGCTAAAAGGCTTTGTGTAAGTCGTAGGGTGGTTTTTGGCCCAATTTTCTATTTACCTAACATAGAGTTTTGTAGTTGTTTCCTTTGATAACTTTTAATTGGAATGTGTTAGTGTTACAATAATACATTTCATTACCATCATAGTTCCTTGTTTGGAATGAGCGGATAGATTTGATTAATTTCATATCCTCGTGAAGTTTTGGTGAATAGAATCACTTGATTATTTGATGAGCCAAAGAGAGGCAATTTATACATACAAAGATAACCAACTAGAGCAACTAATGACAAGAAAATAGGAACTAAAGAACAACTTATTTCCTAATATAGAACTAACAAACTCCTAAAATAGTTATTCAACTATTTATAGAACTAACCAACTCCTAAAATACTTGTTCAACTATTTATATTTTCTACACTCCCCCTCAAGTTGGTGCATAAATGTCATGCATACCCAACTTGTTTACAAGTATCTCAAATGTCGGCCTAAATAATCCCTTGGTTAGAATATCTGTTGTTTGCACCTTTGTAGTCACAAACGGTATGCAGATGGTTCCATTTTCCAAGTTTTCCTTTATGAAATGTCGATCAACTTCGATATGCTTGGTCCGGTCATGTTGCACCGGATTATGAGCGATACTTATCGCAGCTTTGTTGTCACAAAATAACTTAATTGGAGGGTTGATTTCCAGCTTTAATTCTCCGAGTACACGTTTGATCCACAATACTTCGCATACTCCATTAGCCATTGACCTGTATTCAACCTCTGCACTACTTCTCGCCACAACATTTTGTTTCTTACTCCTCCATGTTACTAAATTACCCCACACATAGCTACAGTAACCAGAGGTAGATTTTCTATCCAGTATTGAACCTGCCCAGTCTGCATCAGTGAATGCCTACATTTTTGCTTTCGGTTTTACGAAATAACAGACCCTTTCTTGGACAACTCTTCAAGTACCTCAATATCCGGAGAGTTGCTTCAAGGTGTTCTTCATATGGATCGTGCATAAACTGACTAACCATGCTTACAGCAAATGCAATATCTGGTCGTGTGTGAGCAAGGTAAAACTTCTCCTTCGATTTTCAGTGACTGGTTCTGTTATACCACCATTCATGATTTTCCTTCGATTTTCTTCCAATCGAACAGCGGTGAAAACTTCTCGGATTGAGGGCAGCGAACTTCTCCCAAGAATTCTCCCCTTCACCTCATCAAGTTCTTTATTAACCCTTGCAAGAAACATGTATACACGATCGTTCTCCTCATTTTTTTGATGTCGCGCATAATCATTAACATTCTCCCATACATCATCGTGACACTGATCCAACTCCTGCCATAATGACACCATCTCATTGTAGTAGCTCGTCACATCTCTATTCCCCTGTTTGGACTGCCACAATCTTGTCTTTAGCTCGAATATTTGCGACGAGTTTTCGAGATTTGAGTAGGTTTCCCGAATTGAGTCCCATACCTCTTTTGTCGTCTTCATAAATAGATGTGGCTTGGCAATCGAAGCATCCATGGAATTGAGCAGCCACGCTGTGACGAGCGAATTCTCCGACCTCCAGATTTTGTAGCCATCTTCATTCTCTTTTGGTCTCTTCGCTTCTCCAGTTATATAGCCCAATTTTCCTCTTCCATCAATAGCAAGCTTCACGGATTGGGACCACTCTTGGTAGTTTCTCCCGTTCAATCGATGCATAGTGATGTGTATAGATGAACTGTAGGTCTCCACAGTGGTGGCTTGAACCGGGGATGGCTTTTGGGTACTGGTTTCGGCGATGAAGGATTTCTGAGGGTTGGTTTCTAAGCTGTCAGGCGTGCTTTCTGGTTGTGTATTCATCACAGTATATATATATTTTTGGTTCGGTTTGGTTCGGTTTGGGTTTGGTTTGGTTTGGTATGGTTCAGGTTTGGTTCAAGTTTAGTTTGGGTCGATCTGGTTCGGCTAAAAAACGCCGAAGGATCTGGATGTATATTTTAGAGGGGCTGCAACGGGTCTGGATGGGTATACCACCGAAGGATGTGCAGATTTGGGAGGAAGAACTCTTTGGTTTTCGGGCCTGTTTTTTCCGGAAAACAAAACTAAACACGGTTTGGTTTTAGCTTTCTAACAAGGCTCTGATACCATGAAGTTTTGGTGAATAGAATCACTTGATTATTTGATGAGCCAAAGAGAGGCAATTTATACATACAAAGATAACCAACTAGAGCAACTAATGACAAGAAAATAAGAACTGAAGAACAACTTATTTCCTAATATAGAACTAACAAACTCCTAAAATAGTTATTCAACTAATTATAAAACTAACCAACTCCTAAAATACTTGTTCAACTATTTATATTTTCTACACCTCGAGATGGTGTTCTTTGTCCTTATCTTTGCTGATTATTCTAGTAATGATATTTGTAATTATTGGGAGGCCTTTATGTTGGATAAAGGCTTTAGTTTTTCTTATTGCTTTATGTTCTCTTTAGTCTACCTTTGATAGTCCTGTTCTTTTTGTTTTTTATTTTTCATATCTTCTCAACTATAGATGAAAATTTTGTTTCTTCTTAAAAAACATACATTTCATTACCATCAATGAATTTTTGCTTCTCATAAAAAAAGTAATAAAAATAATTCTTTGTTACTTACGGAAGTTGTTTTGCTTCAAGCAGCTGACAGATTTTGGGCTTTCCAAGGTTGGTCTTATCAACAGTACTGATGATTTGTCTGGACCAGCTGTTAGTGGAACCACTCTTCTTGGGTATGATGAGCCTACAATGTCTGCTTCTGAGCATCAAGAAGAAAGACGGAAAAAACGTTCTGCTGTTGGCACACCAGACTATTTGGCACCTGAGATACTACTGGGAACTGGACATGGTTCGTATAGACCCCATTTTTTTCCCCCCCATTAAGGTGGTTGGAATCTTCTAGCTGTTTTAAAGCTTTTCTTTATCCTTTTATTTATTAATCTTTTTTAACTAAGCTCATTCTGAAAGTAAGGAGAAAACCTGACGTGTGTGCAAGTTTTTCCAGTTCGTTGCTAATATTTCTATGACATGAAGTTAAATACTAAGAATCTTGATTATAATTGTTGGTTCTTTGGGGTGTTGCGGTTCGGGCTACGCTGTGGGTTACTTGATTAGAAAGGAATAAAAGAGTTTTTGAAGATAAGTCTATTGTTTTCCCCAGTTTTTGGAGTATTGTACAACTTACTGCTTCTTGGTGGTATCAAAGCTATAGCAATTTATTTTGTGATTACCCCAGTTCTTTCTTTGATCCTTCTCAATTGGAAGACTTTCTTGTAATTAACTTTCTTTGGGAGGGGGAGCTCTCCTCCTCTGCCCCTAGGCTGTCCTTCCTTTTGTTTGGTGTTTTATATATGTCCCTTGTATCTTATAAAACAAAGAATCTTTATTATAATTGCAAACTATTTTAGTTCTAATAAAAATGTAATATGGATTTTCTTCATTGTTCTATCTGTAGGCGCCACAGCTGACTGGTGGTCTGTTGGGATCATTTTATTTGAACTAATTGTAGGCATTCCACCCTTCAATGCAGAGCATCCCCAGGTTTAATTCTTTCTGTAAAATACGTCTTCTTACTGTTTTTCCTCTTTTCAGTTGCCAACAAGATGTGGGGTGGATTGTTCTTCTACTGATCACTATTTTTTTTGGGGTGGAACGAGGTCTTCCAATATATTTAGATTATAGGTTAAATTATAAGTTTTGTCTCCGAACTTTGAGGTTTGTGTCTATTTGGTCTCTGAACTTTTAAAAGTGTCTAATAGGTCTTTGAACATTCAATTTTGTGTCTAATAGGTTCCTGAACTTTCAATTTTGCATTTAATAGGTCCCCGGCAAATTCAAAATTTTTAAAAATTAATTGAACTATTAGATATAAATTTGACTTGTATGTCTAATGGAACCCTAAAATTTCAATTTTGTGTTTAGTAGATCTGTGAATTTAAAAAAATTCGAAAGTGCAGGGACTAAATTTGTAATTTTGAAAGTTTAGGGATCAAATAGATACAAACCTCAAAGTTCGGGGACTAAATTTGTAATTTAACATAGATTATATCTCATTTCCCCCTTTTTTATTTACTTTCACTTCACTCCCCGGCCTATTTTATTTGGAATTGATTATTTGAAAAGGAAGTTTCAAGTTCCTTGCAATAAAAGAAAGTTTCAAACGAGGATTTGATCCTGCCCAGATTAGGATTAGTCGTTAATTCAAACTTGTAAAGAAGAGGATAGGTTGAATAGAGATGCTAACATTAGAAAGAGAAGTTTGTTTAGAAATAGCTTTGACAATGATGGTTTTCATCCAGAAGAAAAGACGAGTTGGTGTCAAAAGTCTAGAGTTCTATAGACTAAAGAAGGTGATGCCAGCACCAAAATGTTTCATAAGAGTGGCTCAAAGTGAGTACGCATGGAGTGCTGTTATTGGCTATTATTTTGAGATGGGCAAAATAGTGCTTCGGAAGTTATCTTGGATGTTGTGCGGAGTCTTTTTAAATACTTGAGAACTCCATTAGGTAGCGCTTTTCATTGGCTTCTAAGTTATGAAAGCCTAGGTATATTGATGTTGATTAGTCTGTCATGAGTACTTGCCCATTATCTTTTTGTTTAGATCCTCAGTACGGTGGCAAGAGGATGATGCAAGATTTCCTATGGAAAGAATGGACCGACTTGGATGGCAGGATGACCACCAAATATGGCAGAGTAGAAAACTTCTTGTGATGGCAAGATGATCGGGATGTGCTCCATGTGATTTATCTTCAACTTATTTGGGTATGCCTCTAGGAGATAATCCAAAGATTTTGGACTCTTGGGAGCCAATTGAGGAAAAAATCCTGAAAGGAACGGAAGCAGAAAACTATTGCCTTCCAAAAGAGGGGGGAGGTTGACATGGGCACAATCAGTAATTTAATGCCTCTTTGTGGGCGTCGGTTACCAAACCTTTTTGTAATTATGATTTTGGTTTGATCTTGGTGGTTTGAAGTCTCTTTGTAGCTTTCTGAGACTTTTTGTTGGGGTTGTTTTTTTTGTATGCCTTTTCTTTTTCTTTCATTTTTTCAATGAAAGCTTGGTTTCTCACCAAAAAAAAAAAAAAAAAAGAAAAAAAAAAAAAAAAGTGGTATGTTATTTGAAATTTCACAATATTTTTTAATACATTCTATGGTTTAATTTTACTCATTTTTTTTTGTACAGACTATATTTGATAATATTCTCAACCGTAAGATCCCTTGGCCTCAGCCTGAAGAGATGAGTCATGATGCTCAAGATTTAATTGATCGGTGAGATACATGTTTTTATTATTTTCAATTATAATTTTTGGTTTCTTTTATTATTTGATTACTTGGACGCTGGAAATTTACGTCACCATCAAAGCTTGCACATCATTCTTCATATGTTTTTTTAATAGAGGATCCCAAGGAGGCAAGGAGGAATGGGAATAAGATAGGAGAAAGGAAAGTGAGAGGGGGTGCACGTGCACTTAAACCAACAAATTTATATGTATAATACACACACACGTCAACCCAAAAGCACTAGAAGGATTACATGAGAGAAAAAGAATTCTCCAATTTGCGTGCAAAAGTAATCATAACTGAAAAAAGAATAAGATTGGAAGAAGTAATGGAGCTAACAAAAATGAAAGATGCCCCAACAATCATCAATGTCTCTAGAAGCCTCCATGAGGATTCAACATTCCTTTCCTACTAGATTTTTTCAAAAAATGCAATCGATGCATTTTCCCAAAGAATTTTTGCCCTTCTTCCAAGCAGATATTGGCACCATAGTTGCTCAATGCAGCCTGTATTCTTCTTCGGGGAGATGCTAAAATCTTCAGGAAGTTTTGCACCAACATCTAGAAGCAAACTGGCATTCCATGAAGAGTTGGTTTTGACTTTCTTGTTTCCATTTTCACCTTTCACACCAATGAGGAGGTGATGACATATTATGGCATCTCTTTCAAGCCCAGTTAACCGCATTGGTCCCTTGAAGCAAGAGTCCATCAAAAGGCTCTAACTATTTTGGGGGCCTGGGGCTTTATGCCTCCATATTTTCTTAACCAAGGTTTTGTTTAGTAACTTTAGAGTGGGCATTTGAAATATGCCTGGTTTCTTTTCACCATGATATGGACATATCATGTCCACGTTCAAGCACATGAAGGCCCAAAGGCTCAAGTTGCTGCCCAAGTCCACTGCATTTCCGAATCAATGAATATGAGCACTAATAAGAAATGACGGAAGATTTGAATCATTTATTGTGGAGCTGCGTTTTTGCTCGGATTGTTTGGGATCTCTTATTTGAGGCCTTTGGCATCTAGTTGGCCAGACCCAGAGATCTGAGCGATATGATCGAGGAGTTTCTTCTCCATCCGCCGTTTCAGGAGAAAGAAAAGTTTCTTTGGCAAGCAGGTGTGTGCCGTCTTGTGGGGGTTATAGGGAGAAATAAACAATAGGACCTTTAGAGGGATTGGGGTGGACCCTTCTGCGGTTTGTCCCTCGCTCGTTTCCATGTTTCTTTGTGGGTGTCGGTGACGCGTTTATTTTGTAATTACCCTATAGGTCTTATTTTGTAATTACCCTAGTGATATTTGGTCTCTTGATAGGTTTTATGTTTCTTTGTGGGTGTCGATGTTGGTGACGCTTTCCTCTTGGGCTTGACTTTTTTGGATGCCCTCGTATTCTTTCATTTTTTCTCAATGAAAGTTCGGTACGTTATAAAAAAAAAAGTGAGGATTATGTAGTGACCCAAAATATTGGTCACCAAAGTCATCATTTCTTTTTTTTTAAAAGGTAACGAACTTTCATTAAGAAAAAATGAAAGAATACAAGGGCATACAAAAAAAAACAAGCCCAGAAATAGGACCCCATAATCAAAGGAAGGGGCTCCAATCAAGCAAAATAAGACCTATAGGGTAATTACAAAATAAACGTGTCATCGACACCCACAAAAAACATAAAACCTATCAAGAGATCAAATATCACTAAGCTAACTCTCGGTCCCACTAAAGGTTCTATTGTTTTTTCCCCCCCCATAAACTCCAAAAGATCTTCCCTTTCTTTCGAAAAGGCAGATGGAGAAGGAACTCCTCAATTATCTCCCTAAGACATCTACGCCTCGCAAATTGGAAGCCGAAAACCTAAAAAAAGAGGTTCCAAACATTCCGAGCAAACTCGCAAATCTACAACAAATGATCTAGGTCTTCCTCTGCCCTCCGACAAAGAATGCAACAAAAAGGACCAACCACAGTAAAACTCTTCTTCGACAGCCGGTCTATAGCACTAATTCTTCCATGAATGACCAACCAATCAAAGAAATGAACTTTCTTAGGCAGTTTCACCTTCCAAAGAGTAGAAAAATTATTTGTCAACCAGAGAACCGTTAAGTAAGCTCTGAAAGAAAGAGCTACACGAAAAACCCTCAGCGGGATTAGGACTCCAAAGCAGAACATCCCTTCTACCCGGTCGAGAAACAAACTCCCCAATTAAAGACAAGAGAGCCAAGATGTCCGTCATTTCCCGATTGGATAACGCCCGACTAAAGCCAAAGGAGTAAGAAGGAGAACTCCCAGATTGGTTAATAATATTTGCGACGAAGTGATTTTTCAAGGATGATAAATGATATAAATGAGGAAACATAGAGTAGATGAGACTATCTCCCACCCACTTATCCTCCGAGAAGTGCGTTTCCTTCTCATCCCCCGAAAGTTGAATCAAATTAGAAAAAGAAGGAATCTCGCAAGAGATTTCCTTCCATGGATTTATGGAAGTGCCTTTAACCCCACTCAACACCCACTCGAACGGATGAGAGCTGTATTTACTTGCAATGACCTTATGCCACAGGGTATTGGACTCGAGGGGAAACCGCCAAAGCCATTTTGCAAGCAAGGTGGTTGCAGACTCTTAAATTGCCCAACTCAAGACCCCCCAGGTTCACGGGCTTCCCAACTACCTCACAATTCACTAAATGCGTACCTTTCCCCTCATCGATCCCTTCCCACAGAAAATCTCTCATAAGCTTTTCTAGCGATTTATAAACCGAACAAGGGGCTCTGAAGAGGGAAAAAAATACGTGGGAATCCCACTCAACACAACCTGAATGAGCGTCAACCTTCCTCCCTTTGAGAAGAAACTTCTCTTCCAAGACGTCAGTCTCCTACACACCTTATCCACCACCGGATCCCAGAATGCAATGGATTTCAGATTATGGCCCAAAGGGAGGCCAAGGTAGGAGGAAGGGAAGGAGCCTACCTAGCACCCCACAAAGGTAGCCCAAGTAGCCAACTTCTCTGGTTTACAATTTAAGCCCAAAAGCTGACACTTACCTCTATTAATTTTAAGGTCTGACATCTCTTCGAAGAAGGCCAAGATATGATTCAGAAGGAGGAATGACTCCTCTTTCCCAGACCAGAAGAAAAGAGTATCATCTGCAAATTGGAGATGGGACAGCCTTTTACGACCACCTCAAAACCCTCCAAAATCTTACCCTCCACACCTTTGGAAACAATCCTACTCAAAGTATCCACGACCAGTAAGAATAGGAAGGGAGAAAGAGGGTCCCCTGTACCAAGCCTCTTGTAGCAAGGATCTGTACTTTGAGCCTCCCATTGACAAGATCACAAGAATAGGGTACTTAACCGTTCTTATGCACGTCCAAATCCACGATCTCCTCTTAAACCCGAAGCCTTTCTTTCTCGAGACAGGAAATTCCAAGGAACATGGTCATAGGCTTTCTCGAAGTCGGTCTTAAAAATGACTCCTT
The DNA here is from genome assembly GCA_028017165.1 of Herpetospermum pedunculosum. NCBI lineage: Eukaryota > Viridiplantae > Streptophyta > Magnoliopsida > Cucurbitales > Cucurbitaceae > Herpetospermum > Herpetospermum pedunculosum. The sequence continues at coordinate 70,207,191 of CM051528.1, forward strand.
TTGCAAGATGTCGATACTCCTCTATAGCCTCGTTCGCCACAAGGGCTTGATCCAGAATTTGCCTTCCCGCAAAAAAAGCCCTTTGGTTCTCAGTAATTGTCGAAGGATGAACCTTTTTCAACCTATTGACCCGAACCTTAGCTATAATCTTGTAAACACTCGTGATAAGGCAAATGGGTCTGAAATCCTTAACCCTGTTGACCTTCTCCTTTTTAGGAATGAGGCAGACAAAGGTTTCATTCAAGGATTTATCAAGGATACCTCTTTCATAGAATTCCTTAAACACCCGCTCGAGGCCATTTTTTATACCCTCCCATTTATCCTTATAGAAAGCCATAGAGAAACCATCTGGTCCAGAGGCTTTATCGCACTAAAATACCACCTTTTAATTTCGTCAAGTGTGAACGCCCAACTGCGTCTGCTCCCTTTCTGAGATGGGAGACCAATCCACCCCCTCCACAAAAAAGCTTGGGATAGACCGTCGGGGCATAAAAAATTGAGAAAAAAGAAGTGATCTCATTCTTAATCTCCACATCCCCTTCAAGCAAAACACCCATATCATTTTCCAACGGGCTAATGAAGTTCTTACTTCTTCTGCCATTTGCTACTCTGTGGAAAAATGCCGAATTACAATCCCCGTCCTCGACCCACCGCACTTTGACCTTCTGCCTCCAACTGATATTTTCCTTATTCACCAGGTCCACGAACTCTAGCTTTAGAGAAAGACACTCTTCCCTTAAGGACTCGATTGATTGACCCTTCTCTTCGAGCCCATCAATGGCATTAATCCTCTCCAAAACCTCTTGCTTCTTAATTCGAATGTTCCAAAAGTCTACAGCCTTCTCACTTGCCTGTAACCTTCACGTTCCGCCATGTGGAAAAGGAGGTCTTAAAGGACGGGTGCTCAAGCCACATGTTCTCAAATCTAAACGGACACGGCCTCCACTTTTGATGACCCGATGTAATACATACGGGCCAGTGATCCGAGGTTACCCTAGGGCCAAGTCTTTGGTGAACACTTGAGAAGACCTCCATCCACCCTTGCGACAACAAACACATCTATTTTCTCCGAGTTCTGTTGTTAGCCCAGGTAAACTGACCATTAGTTAACGGGGGATCAAAATGCCTACAACCGTCAATAAAATTATTGAACTCCTTCATAGATCTTGTTACCCTGCCGCCCGAGGCTTTTTAAGAGGGGGATCCAGTGGCATTGAAGTCTCCCACTAAGCACCAACAAGAGCCATTTTATGGTCTACTTCGGAATGCCTCTAGGCATCCTAGCTCTCTCTTCTTTTGGAGCCTGGTAATTGAGAAATATGGCTTCCTATCTAGGGGAGTGATTCAACTAGTCCTCTCAAGCTTGCTTAAGTATCCCTTTGCTTCTTGTTGCCCCAAGACAAGTCACTAAGAGGGTGAATAAACTTCTCGGCCTCAAGGGAAGGAGTACATGTCAATTTCCGTTAATCCTCTAAGGATGCTAAATTTCTACAAATGCTAGCTCTTCAATGTATGAACTTGATGGATAGAGTGCAAAAAGTATATCTTAATTTACCCTTGCTTCTCATTAGTGTGTCTTATGAAAAAAAAAACAAACAAACAAAGAATTTTGTTTGTTTCATCTTTCTACCTCTGTCAATTCACTCTAGGTTGTTGGTTGTACATCTTTAACACTGCCAATGTCATTTGATGTGCCCTGAGATTGAGGATTTTGTTTGTTTTAAGCCTAAATTGATTTTTCATTGTTTGGAAAAGTTTAACCCCATGTTCAACGACATAAAGAGCCCTTGGTGGAACTTTTGGTTGGTATGAAGTATTAGCACACTTTAAAGGATAGATAGAGATATTAGTATTACTTTTTAACATTGACTCTTTGGCATGGCTTTGCTACCAGCTTTTGAATTTTTATTAATGATATGTTGTTGGTTATGTAATATGTATTCTATTCGCTCACTATCAGATTATTGACTGAAGATCCTCACCAACGACTTGGAGCTATAGGCGCACCTGAGGTAATTAAATTTTTGATACGGATTATTTTCTTTTTATGATGCTCGTTTTCTTAGTGCCCTTGGATCTTTCATAGATGCTTACGTCATAGTAGCCAATTTATTACTCAGGTGAAGCAGCATATGTTCTTTAAAGATATTAACTGGGACACACTCGCCCGCCAAAAGGTATTTTTATTTTTTTTTGACAAGAAACGAAACTTTTCATTGAAAAAATGAAAAGAGACTAATGCTCAAAATATACAAACTAAGGTATTATTATTAAACCCATTGAGTAAACACTTATGATAAGGATTATTAAAAAAAAACTTATGATGTGGTGTAGCTTCATTTTATGGATCTGAAAATTGATGAAGTGTTTCTCAAATTTTCACAGGCTGCATTTGTTCCAACATCTGAAAGTGCTCTTGATACTAGTTATTTTACAAGTCGCTACTCATGGAATCATTCGGATGATCATGTCTATCAATCCAGTGAACTTGAGGATTCCAGTGATGCTGACAGCTTAAGTGGTAACAGTAGTTTGAGCAATCGTCAAGAGGAAGTGGTAATTTAGTCACATGATTTCAAACAGAGTTGTTTATTTAAAACTCCTTAAACCAATCCTAATTGTATATTTTTTTTTATTCTGGTTCCTTGGCATCTCATGAGCAGGGAGATGAATGTGGGGGCCTTACAGATTTTGAGCCTGGTTCTTCTGTCAATTACTCATTCAGTAATTTCTCTTTCAAGGTATCCGCACAAAAATTACTAGGCGTGCAGTTTATGATGAATTCCTAGTTTTCATATTTATCTGTTCAAATACCTTGTATACTGTTTACCCAGTAGTTGTGGATTATTATTTACATTCTTCTCATGTTGATCCTTTTTATATCTTGTTATTTCACATTCCTTTTTAGTCTAAAATTGGTACTCCTTTTATTTGGTACTGCTATTTAGATTTCAGATTTTTTTTTTGAAAGGAATTTTGAACTCCTGTAAAGGATGGAACTTAGGCAAGCGTTCCTTTATGGTCCTTGCTGCATCCTTCTTTTGAGGATTCAAACCCTCAACCTACTCAGAAAGTTGTTTGCCTCCAGGCTTTTTACTTCTTTCTTATGATTACAGGAAGAAGTATACTGCTCGGCAAGGCATGCCCAACATATATTTTTGTAAAAAAAAATTAAAATGAAATTGCCCAAGTGAATTTGATTTGTTTGTAATATTTCTTCTCTATTTTCTTTTTCTTTTTCCGTTTTTATTCTCCTCTTTGAACCATAAAGGTGTTTGTAAGTCATTCTCCAAGAGCTGTTTATGTTGATCTTTACAACAAACTAGATATTACATCCTTCTAATACTCACACTTTAGTTTAGGCAACATGTTTGGACACTCCTAGACTATGACATATAATAGACACTTGAACTAGAGTTGTTAAATCTTTTTATTCGTGGAAAAAATTTACTGGACTTAAAAAGTAATTAGTTTTTACAGCTTCTTGAAGCGTGCATATTTTCACTTCAATTAGCCTTTCAAATAAACTAAAACAAACTTTTAAGATGAAGATGAAGATGATTGAAATGTATGAATAAATTCAAAAGCAGTTAGTTTTTCTTATGTATTTTTGTGATCGTACTCTGTTACAATTTATCTTTGTTTATGTTTCCTTGTAATCAGAATCTCTCCCAGCTTGCATCCATCAACTATGATCTGCTTTCTAAGGGTTTGAAGGATGATCCTCACAATCATGATGCATAAATATGTTAGACCTCGCATAACTGCCAAATGCTTTCTGGCGATTGGTTCGGTGTTCTTCCTTGTTTTGTATTTGTAATGTTCTGTACATGTACATGTAAGTTTTTCTTAAGTTTTTCCCGTACATGCTTTTACTACTTTATTTGTGATTGATGGAGTGATTTGATGAACTTTGTTACTGCAGAGACAGAAAAGTTTTAGAGGCTAAATCTGGTTCGGGATGCTCTCTTTCAAATTATAGGCGCCATCTTCAAACCATGAGGGCTTCAATTTTCAATTTTCCTCTTCTCTACGTTTCACTTCTCTCTTCCACCCTCACCTCACAGTGAGTTCAGAACTTCAATATTCCATTGTTTAAATGGTCCCATAACCTGTAATACTTTTTTTCTTAGACAGTCCGTATATTTATGTACTTATAATATATATTATATATCAACGAGAAGAATGATTGTGTACAGCATTTTCCTTGGCATCCACACTGACCATATTGATAGTCTATAGGATGATGGCAAGGTGCAATTTCTGAATCCGAAGGCATTTGTTTCTGTTATGGTTGGAATTATGCTCCAAAAACCATATAGAATTTGGGCCAAGAAGTTGAACTACTCTAAATATTGGAATAGCTGTGCGACATTGCATTGCATTTTATGCACAAATGAACGTGTTCATACTGCTGTTAATGGCAGCAAAGAAGATATCAAACACAAATTCTGGCATGATTGAGTGAGAGTGATTTTGAAATTGTCAAATTACTTTTGTCGAGTTCAAAATCACTTCGAAACATGTCTTATTTATTACCTTTAATCATTCAAAATTATTTTTCATGTTTGATTTTACACTTTTAAATGTAATTTCATACCATTAATGATTTTGAATGATTAAAGACAATAAAACATGTTTTAGAATGATTTCGAACATGATAAAGTGATTTTAACCATTTCAAGATCACTCCCAAACATGCTTCAAGTCCTATAATATAACACTATCTACGTAACTATCCAACATCACTTTCTTATACTTCCTTTAGAATCACCTCACATTCGGCTTAGACCAAGCAAAAACACTAAAGTCTTCACAGAACAAAGAACTTATGAGTATACTCTTTTTCCCATTTTGCCATGAACCTGTTTCCCTTTGCCAGGTTTTTATGTAATTATCATTCTATTTGTATTTTCATGTAATGAACATATGGATATTGTTTTTCTTGAGCCAAGATTAAACCTTTTTTTTGGTGAGCGTGGTACGACTCTGCAGCTGCAAAACTTGATGAGCTAACCGCTGGCTACGACTCTTTCCTTGCTACTTTCCTTATATTTGAAAAAAGTTTTAATCTAGTCAATGTCAATCAGTTCTCTTGGAATCTGCCTTTGTCTCTTGAAGTTATGGCATCCTGGTCCTTGGGGGTGAAAGTTTAAACTGAAAAATCGATTAAACTGCCCAAATCGAGCCAAAACCGTTGGCGGTTTGGTTCCGGTTTCGGTTCAGTCGGTCGACGCAATTTGTGAGAAAGGCAAACTGAATTTTTGTGGTCGGTTTCAGGTAGTAGTAATGACATGTCACAAAAAATTGAGCCGATTGATAATAATATATAAATAAAGAATCGTTTAAGGTCTCAATTCAATTTGCATGGTCGGATGGTGAAAGGACTGCTTCGATTAACTTCCCAACAACTTTCACAACCGGCTCCTAGTGAGGCTTGTGTACATGCTGTCTCAACCTTACCCGCGATGCACGGTCCCATAGTAACCGAGTCGCTTGCACCCCTACTGGTCCTTGGTTGGGTGCGTACCATAGGATTGGGTGGGTACCTTTTATATGGTTATTATTAATTAGTACATGACCTAGGTCTTATGTGGATGTTGAAGAAACTTTTCTCCTTCCTGATATTAAACTTAGTTTTATTATTATATACAATGCCTAAATAGTCATTATTTATTAAAATTTTAAAAAGAAAAATACTAAATCATTATTATAAACCCACACACCTTTGGTTTTATGAAAAAAAAAGTTCTTTTTTCTTTTTAAAATTTAAGTAATGAGCATTGAACACTTGACACATTTATTGCCAAACCGTGAGGCATACTTGAAATTTCAGATGCCAACCTTCATCAATATATTCTAAAAATAAAAGGATAAAATTTTAATTAAATCCAAAAATCTGATGCGCCATACACAACTCTGATAGTTCCCTAAATACATCAGCCAAAGCATGGAGTTAGTTGAGGAAATAAGTGAAGGAAACAGAAAGCAAATAAGCACCGCCATCACTCTACAGACTACACTACAACACAACACAAGAACAGATGCAAGCAAATTACAAGGATGACTAGTTAAGTTAGTTAGCTATTACAACTAAAATTGGTCAACATTGTGTTGTTGCCTGCTGGGGATTAGAATGGGAGGAGGAGGAGGAAGGGCATAACTCCTCGATGCGACTCGTCACTTCATACATTGAAGGCCGTCTATCTGGATGCTGTGCCGCACAATCTACAGCCAGCTCCAACATTTGAACCATCTCCTCTTCAACACTCTCATACCTCAGTAGTTCGACATCGAAAACTTCCGACCTCCACTCCTCTTGCACCACTGACTGCACCCATCTCGGTAGATCCACCCCTTCCTCGTTTAACACCGCATGACTTGGAGCTTTTCCTGTCAAAAGTTCCAACACCAATACGCCAAAGCTGTAAACATCTGCCTTCTGCGATACTTTCCGAGGATCCGTCACCTCCGGTGCACGATACCCCGCCACTCTGTTTGGACTGGAGGCTGGGCCAACCAGTTGTGCAAGGCCGAAATCAGAGACTCGGGCATCATAGGGTTTGGCGAGCAAGATGTTGGATGACTTTATGTTTCCATGAGAAACATTTGGGCCTTGAGAATGCAAGTACTTGATGCCACGGGCTACTCCACATGCAATGCCACACCTCATTTCCCAGTTCAATGGAGTCCTACCAGCTCCTTTGTTACCTACAGAAAGGAAAAAAAGAAAGAAGTAAAAGGCAAGAAAAAGTTAAGAGCAAAATATGTATACCAGCTCCTTTGCAACACTTTTACTTGACAAGAAGAAATTTTCCATGTCTTCGATCACCAAATAACTTTTAGATAGTGACAAATACACTAATTGACATAAATTACGAGTAAAATCAGTTCATGAACTTTGACACTATTCACCTCCATGTGTGGTAGACAAGCGAAGTATGCCAAACTTGACGAATTATAATCAAAATGCCACTTATAAAGATGCAAAAGAAAAAAGAAAGGCTCAGAAACTTTGAGGAATTCTAATCGTTCAGTCTAACTTCCTATACTTAGAATGCAGTGAAATAAGACTAGCAATGAAAAAAAATTATATCCAAGAAGACAGAATCATTAAAAAAGAATAGGTTACCATGCAAAAGTGCAGATAAGCTTCCCATGGCCATGTAATCATAGACCAGAAGCTTCTCATCTACGCTGTAATAATATGCTCTAAGAGGAACCAAATTTTGATGATCCATTGCTCCCACAGCTTCAATTTTCTCCCTGAATTCTCTCTCAGAAATGGTCACATCCTTCAATCTCTTTACAGCCACCACAGGCCCTATCTCCAATACTGCTTTGTAGGCTGTTCCAAAAGTTCCCTTACCCAACACTTCTGCTGAAGCCCTCAACAAATCCTCCAAATCAAACACCCTTGCTGCATTGCCGAAGAATACCAACTTTTTGGCACCAGCAACAATGTTTTCATTTACTTCCCCTTTCCTATTCTGGACGTCTTCGTGGCCATTCTCTTCGTTAATCAGCTTCTCTGGTGGTATATCAAGCCCAAGGGGTGTCATGTCCAGAGTAGTTGTTTTCTGACTGCTCTTCTTCCGGCAAGAAAACATCAAAATCGCACAAAACAAAATGAAACTCAGTACGGACGCCATCACAATCCCAGCAATTGCAGACCCAGATAGGGCTTTCTTTCTCTTGTTCTCGTCAACGTCAATATCCACAGTGAGTGGTGCAATGACATTATTCCGAGAGCAAGTCTGAAGGGGACGGCCGCAAAGTTGGTTACCCAGAAAGGAAGTAGAGGGAAATGGCTGCAAACGACGGGGAATCGATCCGTTGAGGAAATTGTTGGAAACATTGAACTGCTGGAGGTTGGGGAGGTTTAATTCGGGTATTGAGCCAATGAGGCGATTGTTCTCAAGGAAGAGGGTCTTCAAGCGCGGGAGTTTGTCAAAACCGGGAGGAATGAGGCCGGAGAAGTTGTTGGAAGCCAAGTTAAGGCGAACAAGGTGATGAAATTGGAAAAGCAAGTCGGGAATATGACCGGAAAATGCATTACCCTGTAAGTAGAGGTTGCGAAGAGTAGTGCATGCAGCAAGATCTGAAGGAAGATGACCGGTTAATGCGTTGAATCTGAGACTGAGAGTGCGGAGATTGGTCAAATTTGGGAAAATGCCAGGGGGGATTTGGCCGGAGAGAGAAACGCCGGGTAAGCGAAGAACAGTGACACGATTACCTTGGCATTTGATGCCAGCCCAGGAGCAGGGGTTTTCATCGGTTGCATTCCATAGCTCAGTGGTTCGGCCGCCGACAGCAGTACGAAAAGCGAGAAGAGAAGCTCGATCAGAACTCAGATCTGGTTCAACAACGGGAATGATGAAAAGAAAGGGAAGAAGCCATAGCCATAGCCATAGCCAAAGCTTCAATTCCTTATCCATGGTAGCCTGGTTGCTACTTGCTAGTGAAAGGAATGAGTCAAACAAAGGAGTGAGCTTTACTTGGACTACCTCCTATCCATTTTCTCTTTTCCCTCTTCTTCTAAAAAAAAAAAAAACATTTAAACCTCCAATTAGTTCTAAACATTTAAACCTCCAATTAGTTCTAAACATTTAAACCCAATGCTTTAAACCCTCGCCAATCAAATATAACATCTTAAAATCGGATTCCTAAATCCTAAATCTCTAGATTAATTAAACTCAGTTTGGTCATTGAAAAGGTCGGGAATATGAATTTTATATGAATATGAATCGGTTTTTTGTATTTTTTTTTTTTTTGAAAAAATTCATTTATTATAGTCTTTCCAATTTATTTTTGCCTTTTGTTTTCTTAATGTATAGTTGGGTGCTTATTTGAACGTAAAACCCTAAAATTGTAAAACCATAAGTCCTAAATATATCTTCTTAAAATCAGATTCCTAAAACCCCAAAAGAGTTCGTAAATGCTTAAATAAACTTAGTTATGTCTAAGTTTTGTCAATCAAGAAATGAGAAATGTGAAAAATGTACTCATTAAAAAATGACAAAAATGATCGTTTTTTGACCAAAATTGATGGACTATAGTAAACCATTTTTGAACTTTTTTTAATTCAAGAAAAAAGTTTAGATTCATTCAAAATTGACATTCCTCACTTCTTATTGAACCAAGCTTGTAGCTTATTCACGGTTTTCAACCATGTGCTTGAAAAGTACTACTTTCGAGTTTTGGAAATTTACGGTTTAGGGAACGAGTTTTAAGGTGTTTTTCTTATGGATTTTGGTCCTAAAGCTATGGGGCTGTAGGTTAATGAAGCTCATAAACACAATATTGAAAAAAGAATGTGAAAAATGTACTCATTAAAAAATGACAAAAATGATCGTTTTTGGACAAAAAATGGTTGACTATAGTAAACGATTTTTGGACTTTTTTTAATTCACGAAAAAAGTTTATATTCATTCAAAATTGACATTCCTCACTTATTATTGAACCAAGCTTGTAGCTTATTCACGGTTTTCAACCATGTGTTTGAAAATTATTACTTTCGGGTTTTGGAAATTTACGGTTTAGGGAACGAGTTTTAAGGTATTTTTCTTACGGATTTTGGTCCTAAAGCTATGGGGCTGTAGGTTAATGAAGCTCCTAAACACAACATTGAAAAAAGAAAGTGAAAAATGTACTCATTAAAAAATGACCAAAATGATCGTTTTTGGACCAAAATTGGTGGACAATAGTAAACCATTTTTGGATTTTTTTTAATTCACGAAAAAAGTTTATATTGATTCAAAACTGACATTCCTCACTTCTTATTGAACCAAGCTTGTAGCTTATTCACGGTTTTCAACCATGTGCTTGAAAAGTACGACTTACGGTTTTTGGAATTTTACGGTTTAGGGAACAAATTTTAAGGTTTTTTTCTTACGAATTTTGGTCCTAAAGCTATGGGGTTGTAGGTTAATGAAGCTCCTAAATACAACATTGAAAAAAAAAAGTGAAAAATGTACTCATTAAAAAATGACCAAAATTATCGTTTTTGGACCAAAATTGGTGGACTATATTAAACCATTTTTGGACTTTTTTTAATTTACGAAAAAAGTTTATATTGATTCAAAACTGACATTCCTCACTTATTATTGAACCAAGCTTGTAGCTTATTCACAGTTTTCAACCATGTGCTTGAAAAGTAGTACTTTCGGTTTTTGGAACTTTACGGTTTAGGGAACAAGTTTTAAGGTGTTTTTCTTACGGATTTTGGTCCTAAAGCTATGGGGCTGTAGGTTAATAAAGCTCCTAAACACAACATTGAAAAAAGAAAGTGAAAAATATACTCATTAAAAAATGACCAAAATGATCGTTTTTGGACCAAAATTGGTGGACTATAGTAAACCATTTTTGGACTTTTTTTAATTCAAGAAAAAAGTTTATATTCATTCAAAACTTACATTCCTCATTTCTTATTGAACCAAGCTTGTAGCTTATTCACGGTTTTAAACCATGTGCTTGAATAGTACTACTTCATGGTTTTGGAAATTTACAGTTTAGGGAACAAGTTTTAAGGTCTTTTTCTTACGGATTTTGGTCCTAAAGCTATGGGGCTGTAGGTTAATGAAGCTTCTAAACACAACATTGAAAAAAGAAAGTTCAAAACGTACTCATTAAAAATGACCAAAATGATCCTTTTTGGACCAAAATTGGTAGACTGTAAACCATTTTTGGACTTTTTTTAATTCACGAAAAAAGTTTATATTGATTCAAAACTGACATTCCTCACTTATTATTGAACCAAGCTTGTAGCTTATTCACGGTTTTCAACCATGTGCTTGAAAAGTACTACTTTCGGTTTTTGGAACTTTACGGTTTAGGTAACGAGTTTTAAGGTGTTTTTCTTATGGATTTTGGTCCTAAAGCTATCGAGTTGTAGGTTGATGAAGCTCCTAAACACAAAATTGAAAAAAGAAACTGAAAAATGTACTCATTAAAATAAGACCAAAATGATCTTTTTTGGACAAAAATTGATTGACTATAGTAAACGATTTTTGGACTTTTTTTAATAAAGGAAAAAAGTTTATATTCATTCAAAATTGACATTCCTTACTTTTCATTGAACCAAGCATGTAGCTTATTCACGGTTTTTAACCATGTGCTTGAAAAGTACTACTTCGGGTTTTGGAAATTTACGGTTTAGGGAACGAGTTTTAAGGTGTTTTTTTTTTTTTTTTTTTTTTTATGGATTTTGGTCCTAAAGCTATGGAGTTGTAGGTTAATGAAGCTCCTAAACACAAAATTGAAAAAAAATGTGAAAAATGTACTCATTAAAAAATGAGAAAAAATGATCGTTTTTGGACAAAAAGTGGTTGACTATAGTTAACGATTTTTGGACTTTTTTTAATTCACAAAAAAAGTTTATATTCATTAAAAATTGACATTCTCACTTCTTATTGAACCAAGCTTGTAGCTTATTCACGGTTTTCAACCATGTGCTTGAAAAGTACTACTTTCGAGTTTTGGAAATTTACGGTTTAGGTAACGAGTTTTAAGGTGTTTTTCTTACGGATTTTGGTCCTAAAGCTATGGGGCTGTAGGTTGATGAAGCTCCTAAACACAACATTGAAAAAAGAAAGTGAAAAATGTACTCATTAAAAAATTACCAAAATGATCGTTTTTGGACCAAAATTGGTGGACTATAGTAAGCCATTTTTGGACTTATTTTAATTCACGAAAAAAGTTTATATTGATTCAAAACTGACATTCCTCACTACTTATTGAACCAAACTTGTAGCTTATTCAAGGTTTTCAACCATGTGCTTGAAAAGTACTACTTTCGGTTTTTTGAACTTTACGGTTTAGGGAGCAAGTTTTAAGGTCTTTTTCTTATGGATTTTGGTCCTAAAGCTTTGGGGCTGTAGGTTAATGAAGCTCCTAAACACAACATTGAAAAAAGAAAGTGAAAAATGTACTCATTAAAAAATGACTAAAATGATCGTTTTTGGACCAAAATTGGTGGACAATAGTAAACCATTTTTGGACTTTTTTTAATTCACGAAAAAAGTTTATATTGATTCAAAACTGACATTCCTCACTTCTTATTGAACCAAGCTTGTAGCTTAGTCACGGTTTTCAACCATGTGCTTGAAAAGTACTACTTTCGGTTTTTGGAATTTTACGGTTTAGGGAACAAGTTTTAAGGTCTTTTTCTTATGAATTTTGGTCCTAAAGCTATGGGGTTGTAGGTTAATGAAGCTCCTAAATACAACATTAAAAAAAGAAAGTGAAAAATATACTCATTAAAAAATGACCAAAATGATCGTTTTTGGACCAAAATTGGTGAACTATATAGTAAACCATTTTTGGACTTTTTTTAATTTACGAAAAAACTTTAAATTGATTCAAAACTGACATTCCTCACTTATTATTGAACCCAAGCTGGTAGCTTATTCACGGTTTTCAACCATGTGCTTGAAAAGTAGTACTTTCGGTTTTTGGAACTTTACGGTTTAGGGAACAAGTTTTAAGATGTTTTTCTTACGGATTTTGGTCCTAAAGCTATGGGGCTGTAGGTTAATTAAGCTCCTAAACACAACATTGAAAAAAGAAAGTGAAAAATGTACTCATTAAAAAATGACCAAAATGATCGTTTTTGGACCAAAATTGGTGGACTATGGTAAACCATTTTTGGACTTTTTTTAATTCAAGAAAAAAGTTTATATTCATTCAAAACTGGCATTCCTCACTTCATATTGAACCAAGCTTGTAGCTTATTCACGGTTTTCAACCATGTGCTTGAAAAGTACTACTTCCTGTTTTAGAAATTTACGGTTTAGGTAACGAGTTTTAAGGTGTTTTTCTTACAGATTTTGGTCCTAAAGCTATGGGGATGTAGGTTAATGAAGCTCCTAAACACAACATTGAAAAAAGAAAATGAAAAATGTACTCATTAAAAAATGACCAAAATGATCGTTTTTGGACAAAAAATGGTGGACTATAGTAAACCATTTTTGGACTTCTTTTAATTCACTAAAAAAGTTTCTATTGATTCAAAACTGACATTCCTCACTTCTTATTTAACCAAGCTTGTAGATTATTCACGGTTTTCAACCATGTGCTTGAAAAGTACTACTTTCGGTTTTTGGAACTTTACGGTTTAGGGAACAAGTTTTAAGGTCTCTTTCTTACGGATTTTGGTCCTAAAGTTATGGGGCTGTAGGTTAATTAAGCTCCTAAACACAACATTGAAAAAAGAAAGTGAAAAATGTACTCATTAAAAAATGACCAAAATGATCGTTTTTGGACCAAAATTGGTGGACTATGGTAAACCATTTTTGGACTTTTTTTAATTCAAGAAAAAAGTTTATATTCATTCAAAACTGACATTCCTCACTTCTTATTGAACCAAGCTTGTAGCTTATTCACGGTTTTCAACCATGTGCTTGAAAAGTACTACTTCCTGTTTTAGAAATTTACGGTTTAGGTAATGAGTTTTAAGGTGTTTTTCTTACGGATTTTGGTCCTAAAGCTATGGGGATGTAGGTTAATGAAGCTCCTAAACACAACATTGAAAAAAGAAAGTGAAAAATGTACTCATTAAAAAATGACCAAAATGATCGTTTTTGGACCAAAATTGGTGGACTATGGTAAACCATTTTTGGACTTTTTTTAATTCAAGAAAAAAGTTTATATTCATTCAAAACTGACATTCCTCACTTCTTATTGAACCAAGCTTGTAGCTTATTCACGGTTTTCAACCATGTGCTTGAAAAGTACTACTTCCTGTTTTAGAAATTTACGGTTTAGGTAATGAGTTTTAAGGTGTTTTTCTTACGAATTTTGGTCCTAAAGCTATGGGGATGTAGGTTAATGAAGCTCCTAAACACAACATTGAAAAAAGAAAGTGAAAAATGTACTCATTAAAAAATGACCAAAATGATCGTTTTTGGACCAAAAATGGTGGACTATAGTAAACCATTTTTGGACTTCTTTTAATTCACTAAAAAAGTTTCTATTGATTCAAAACTGACATTCCTCACTTCTTATTTAACCAAGCTTGTAGATTATTCACGGTTTTCAACCATGTGCTTGAAAAGTACTACTTTCGGTTTTTGGAACTTTACGGTTTAGGGAACAAGTTTTAAGGTCTCTTTCTTACGGATTTTGGTCCTAAAGTTATGGGGTTGTAGGTTAATGAAGCTCCTAAACACAACATTGAAAAAAGAAAGTGAAAGATGTACTCATTAAAAAATGACCAAAATGATCGTTTTTGGACCAAAATTTGTGGACTATAGTAAACCATTTTTGGACTTTTTTTAATTCAAGAAAAAAGTTTATATTCATTCAAAACTGACATTCCTCACTTCTTATTGAACCAAGTTTGTAGCTTATTCACGGTTTTCAACCATGTGCTTATAAAGTACTACTTCCTGGTTTTGGAAATTTACGGTTTAGGTAACGAGTTTTAATGTGTTTTTCTTACGGATTTTGGTCCTAAAGCTATTGAGTTGTAGGTTGATGAAGCTCCTAAACTCAAAATTGAAAAAAGAAAGTGAAAAATGTACTCATTAAAAAATGACCAAAATGATCGTTTTTGGACAAAAATTGGTTGACTATAGTAAACGATTTTTTAACTTTTTTTAATTCACAAAAAAAGTTTATATTATTTCAAAATTGACATTCCTCACTCCTTATTGAGCCAAGCATTTAGCTTATTCACGGTTTTCAACAATGTGCTTGAAAAGTGCTACTTTCAGGTTTTGGAATTTTACGGTTTAGGGAACAAGTTTGTAGGTGTTTTTCTTACGGATTTTTGTCCTAAAGCTATGGGGTTGTAGGTTAATGAAGCTCCTAAACACAATATTGAAAAAAGAAAGTGAAAAATGTACTTATTAAAAAAAAATACCAAAATGATCGTTTTTGGACCAAAATTGGTTGACTATAGTAAACGATTTTTGGACTTTTTTAATTCACGAAAAGAGTTTATATTCTTTCAAAACTGACATTCCTCACTTCTTATTAAACCAAGCTTGTAGCTTATTCACGGTTTTCAACCATGTGCTTGAAAAATACTACTTTCGGGTTTTGGAAATTTACGGTTTAGGGAACAAGTTTTAAGGTCTTTTTCTTACGGATTTTGGTCCTAAACCTATGGGGTTGTAGGTTAATTAAGCTCCTAAACACAACATTGAAAAAAGAAAGTGAAAAATGTACTCATTAAAAAATGACCAAAATGATCGTTTTTTTGACCAAAATTGGTGGACTATAGTAAACCATTTTTGGATTTTTTTTAATTCACGAAAAAAGTTTATATTCATTTAAAACTGACATTCCTCACTTCTTATTGAACCAAGCTTGTAGCTTATTCACGGTTTTCAACCATGTGCTTGAAAAGTATTACTTTCGGTTTTTGGAAAATTACGGTTTAGGGAACGAGTTTTAAGGTGTTTTTCTTACGGATTTTGGTCCTAAAGTTATGGGGCTGTAGGTTAATGAAGCTTCTAAACACAATATTGAAAAAAGAAAGTGAAAAATGTACTCATTAAAAAATGACCAAAATGATCGTTTTTGGACTAAAATTGGTGGACTATAGTAAACCATTTTTGAACTTTTTTTAATTCAAGAAAAAAATTTATATTCATTCAAAATTGACATTCCTCAGTTCTTAAGTTCAAAAGTGTCACTTAAGTTCAAAGTTTGAAATTTCATTGATTCATTCAAAAGTTTTAAGTTCAAAGTTTATATTCATTCAAAAGTGTTCAAAGTTTGAAATTTCGACTTTTTTTTTCAAGATTTTTTTATTTCATTTTCACTTCATTTTTAATTTTTCATTATTTTTTCACCTCAAACTCCAGTTCCAACTTAAAAGTTGATGTGAGTTTGACTATCTAAACCAAAATTTTCATTTTCAACCCATATTTTTTTTGTCTATAAAGGACTTAGCCCTTCTTCACTAGAGAATCTTAAGGTTTTAGAGTTTAGAGTTTAAAAGTTGATGTGAGTTTGGTTGGTTTGATGATGACGACGACGATATTGGTGGTGGAGGCGGTCAAATTCAGGAAAATGTTGGAGGAAGTGAACAATATGAAGGACTTAGCCCTTTCACTAGAGAATCACACTTCACACTTACCACACAAGACACCGATCATGGCCATAGAGGTGGAGGGTCAGGTATTGGAGCAATAGGAAAACCTTTATTCCGTAGAAGATTCGGGAATGAGTTTGGATAGTCAGTATGAACATGGAGGACAATATGACTATAATAGCAGTAGTAACTGGTTATAGCAGTAATAATTATAACTGTAACAATGCTAATTATGGCTATGACAATAGTAGTAACTATAGTTATTCAACTGATTATGGTTCTTTTGGTTATAGTGAACTTCATGAAAATACATCAATTTATACACGAGGTCCACAATTTACTCTACAAGAAGATGAAGACTTAGATTCAGAACCTCTATATTATCTTCATTCTTCAGAGTATCCTATTTAGATGAGACATGGTTTGATGAAAGGTATCCTTCTATTGGTATCATTGGAGTCGATGTTGAAACTTATAGGGAGGAGTATTGTCGATATCAAATCAATTATATTAATACCTCCTAAGTCATCATCTTATAATTGAACTTTGTACTTGTATGATCTCAATTTTTTATCAATAAAATATTTAAGTTCATATTAATTTTTCGGTCTTCAATATTATCTATTATTCTATTACTATTCATATTGACTTCTAATTTATGAAATATATGCTTAAAGTAATAGTATATTATTTAATTAAGCTTGTTCTAAAGTTTTACAAAAAAAAATCACAATATTTCTACCAATTTTCGTGATATCCGTGATTCTTATCGGAATATCCGTATATATATCCGTAAATCTGAGTTACCGATATCGATATTTTCGTCCTGGGTCCTGAGGGACCGAATACAAGCTATTATAAAAAAAAAAACAAAAAAAAACTCAGGTAATCCTTCAATCACCTGACTAAAGTTTCTCTACAAAAGTTCTATAGTAGGAGAAGAAACAGCAAAGCGAGGAAGAAATGAAGGGCCTTGCCCCTCTTCATTTGCCTATAAGAAATATAAAAGTAAAGATTTTAAAGTTGTCCCTCCCAATTTGTCTCTAAGTTGAAAATTAAAAGAAAAAATATATAACCACACATTAGAATTTAAAATTTTGCCTCTCTATGAAAACTTCTAGCTCCACCAAGAGTAGGAGACGAATGGTGTCTTCTTCCTCGTAAAAATGTGCAGAAGTAATTTCTCCGGATCAAGGAGAAAAGTGAAGTTACTACTAAAACCATTATCAGCGAGTCTTTGTATGAAGAATGCAACTTCAAAGGCTTCCAACAGAACAACGGTTTTGATATCTCCATGCCAATCGAAGCAAATCCTTCTCGGGGCTGTGTTTTACTGGGAAAAAGAGCAACTTGTAAGTGCTTTAAGATAAATTCAAGGCAAGCACACGAGAACTAAACAAGGAAAAAAGCACTAGCAGACTGCAACTTACTTTCATATTACGATATGGGTCATCAATAGAATGACATAATATTCTCACATCAAAGTTGATCATTACACTTCTAAAATTTTGACCAATTGTTGGATTGGAAACTTGAGTAAAATCAAACAGAGAACACATCCAACATATCAAGAGTAAACACATGCTTAATTTTAACTAAAAGATCTGAATAGAAAGGCTCTTCACTGAATAATACCCAATGAAGTGCTTGATTGAAGACCAGAGTGATGCATTACGCTTAGTTGCCTGGCTCGAAGCAAAATTTCCTTGGTTTTCATGTGCATATTTATCAAAGGTTTCTTGAGGCATCCCTGCATCACATGAAAATTCCCATGAACTTCAGTAACTATCACTGGAACATATTACAACATATTTAGGTTTAAATCACATTTTGATGTCTAACTCTAGACTTTGGTCTCTCAACTACCATAAAAATCTATTTTGATCTTTGCCATTGAATTTTTTAATATTGCATTCAATGTAAATCACAGGCAATCTATCTTTGAATCAGATACAAAATCCAATTTATTTGACTGAACACAAGTTGATATGATAGACATGTAAGATTTCTATTAAATGCATTACAAAATTTTAACGACAAGAATCAAAGGAATTTTTATGCAAAGTATAAAAAAATATAAATAGAATATTTGAAAGTATGACTAAAATAAAATAATTGTGAAAGTTTAAGAATCTGCATAGGATTAAAAAGCATTTAACTAATTGACAAAAATGAAAATGATAACAAGTGGTCCAGTACCATTAGTAGAAACCTCATCATTCTTACTAGATGCCTTGAGTAAAGCCAATTCTTTAATGATTGCGCGTTCTGAGTCGCTGCATTTATCATAACATGAAAAGCCCAAGGAAAAACTAAATTATATTATTTGTAACTGAAGAAAGGAGAGAGGATCAATGAACAAATGTATCTGACAGTGACTTTGAAAAACTATATGCTAAAATAAAATCATTAATGTACATAAGAAATAAAATAAATTTGTCTACTGTACTGAAGAATGGGCAGAAGAAATTTAAATTAGTAATCCTTTCCTAAATAACCCAAGTGATGAGAAAACTAATCTCTCAATCTCCATAACTAAAAATGATGACGAAGTAATGTTAATACTATCAATTAGGTCATCCAAATCTTGAGTATCTCAAACTATATTCTCATATTTTCAATAAAGATCCTATTATTCCAAGTGAAATATGTTGATAATCTAAAGTCTAAACAAGTCCATACTTGAACCTTCCCATGAGTATAGGACATCTTATCTTTTCTCAATGTTACCTCATGATGTATCAGGGACGACCACACAAAAAGATTGGGAGTTTCAGATTGGAATGCCATGTTCAAGAAAAGAAAAGAAATATCTCAAGAATGGTAAAACACTGAACCTGATGTGTTTTGGTATCTGAACATTAACGATAAACAGATGATCACCACGAACAGAAGGTTTATTTATATCTGGAACCCCCATGCATGACAATCTAACTCTGTCCCCTGGCTGAACTCCAGCAGGTATTTGAAGGTCTTTCAAGCCTTCAACAGTTTCAACCTGAAGTAATTTCACGTTATAGGTGAGACAAAGAAGGAACTCATACTTTTTGGGTTGTGTAGATAGCAACTGTAGTCCTCAAAATATACTGCAAAGTTTTTGGCATTTTAATAAGTGTGCTTCTGTTGTTTCTAAGAGAGAAGAGAAATGGGAATGCAACTACTACATTTTCATTCAATAAAATCTGATCTTAAATACACTTTCTAAATGCTAAAAGTAGCTTAATTAACTCCATAAAAACAGCCACTAACTCCACTAACTCTAACTCCACAAAAATAGCCACTTACTCCACTAACTCTAAATATATCAATACTTACCCCACTAACTTCAAATATAGCAATTTACTAAAAATAGACTTTAGCTTTGAGTTAACTAACAGCTTCTTAGAAGGATCAACATACACACACCAAGGAAGAGAGAGAAATTCAAGGTTTCAATTTCATTTTAGTCCCTAAACTTTCAAAGAAAACAAAAACCATTTCGGTCCCTGAATTTTCAAACTGTCTATTTTAGTCCTTAAAAAAAGTAACTATTTTTGGTCCTTGGTATACTATTTTGTTACCCAATAATTGCTTACCTCATACTCATGTTAATGCAATAATATACATTCTTGAAACCACTTTATCCATTTGTTAAAAGTAAAATAATCGTAAGGACCATGACCAAAATGGTTATTTTTTAAAAGTTTGGTATAGTTAATGCTTTTAAGTTCATAATCTCTTTGATGTCCAACCAGAAATTATAGAGAAGAAGAAAATTAATAATTTCAATTTTCATTCAGACTCTTTTAGATGTCCAGTCAACAATTATAACTTACCTTCACAATAGTACCTAATATTGCCTCTGTATAGTCAATGCTAATTTTGGAGTATAGGTGAATACCATCTCTCCAAATTCCATGTTTTTCATCTATATGAAGCATGATATACAGGTTACCAGTCATTTTCCTGCCAAAGAAAATAATGATCAGAAAAGGCAGAAAATATTATGAAACTGATTTCATAAGAATTAAGATTACAACCTTTGGACATAAAATACAATGGAAGACTATTTTAAATAAAATGAAAGAAGGCATGCCATGAGATGAACGGTAATCTATACTAAATTTCAGAGAGAGTAAAAAAGGACTTCAATAAGAACAGGTTTTGCACCCCAGTGACAAGAATATTCCAGCCACTTAGAGAACAACAAAGAGAAGATATTTCGCCGTAGACAACACTCCACCTCTATTGTAGCAAAACATAATGCATCTAGTTGGCGTTCCTTTTCTTTATTTTGTAATTTTTCTTTTAGGAATATCTTGTATAATTGGGGTTCATTTTTAATGTAGACAACACCTCAAGAGATGATACAGAAGAAGAAAAAAAAGATAATCAATAAGGAAAATAAATTCCAGAAAGAGGACGGAAGTAAAAAGGATTTGAAGAACGAAGTGAAGTTCACCAAAGGATCTCCATGTGGGCCCCCCTTTACGTATGGTACTAACTACTAACCTATCCACTGTGACCAATATCAATCCCTTCCTTCCTAAAAAACCAATATCAGATTTGTAAAACTGAAACCTTAAGCAATTTGTGCGATTCACCAACTGACATTTCCAGATGAAAAACAGGATGTGTCAACTAAATGAACTCATTGTTTATATCAGGAGAAACTAAAAGTAGTAGAACAACAACCTGATGGAGCTGTTTTTCTCTAAACTTTTAGAACTATCAATAGAAGAAGAAGAAAAAAAAAATACAGAGCAAAGTGAGAAATTCAAGTCTCCATCTCTCCCATCCCATTTGCCAGCAGATTTTTTTTCTATTCAATTAAAATCAGTTGTTGGACCTCTTAACAATTTCTACATTATAATCTTTGTCCCGTTGAGGACAACAAAACCTCCACATATCTCCGCAATGGTATAATATTATCCACTTTGGGCATAAGCCCTCATAGCCTTGTTTTTTGTTTCACCCAAAAGGTATCATACCAATGGAGATAATTGTTCTGACTTATATTTTATGGATCTCTCCCTTCCCTAGCCAATGTAGGACTTTGTTTGCACTCCTAACAGTCCTCCCCTCGAAAAAAGTACCACTTGAGCCTCCCCTCCAACAATTACCTCCTCTTTTTATTCTTACTTATTTGATAAACGAATTTAGCCACAAGCCGAAAAAATAACTTGCCCCCAAGATTGCCCCTTGTCCCCGAGGTGGAAGGGAAAGTAGCTTTGGGTGAGGTCCAGAAGCTCCTAAGTTGCTTCAAATATTTTTTTTTTTATAAGAAACAATTTCATTGATGTATGAAATATACAAAAGGGATCAAAGATCCATGAGATTTACAAGAGGCTTTCCCAATTTGTTAATAGAGAAGCATATGTATAAGGATAAAAAAGACAAGAGCTTTTACACCAAGAAATAACATAATAAATTATCAGGTCAAAAATCGCTTCAAAAGACTGTTCTTGATCCTTAAAGACTCTTTGGTTTCGCTCCTTCCATACTATCCAAAAAAAGGCTCGAGTAATGTGCACCCAGAGAGAGGCCTTTATATTCTTGAAGGGGTGACCATTCAAAATAGAACGAAGTTGCTTCAAATATTGAAATCTTTCTTAGTGTCTCTTGCAGCCCCAACACAGTTGGGGTATCTAATGAATTTTTCTACACAACTTCGTTCTATTGATTGGACATGGAACACCATATCATCTAGGGGGAGGAGATAATGGAATAATAGTAGACAATTGAGTTTCCTGACTGGCCTTAAGCCAAGAAGCATAGAAAAACAGGGTGGATGCAAGCATCTTTAGAAGATAATAAAAGGAATAAGAAGCAACAGGTATATGATAATTAGCAAGGTATTTTTTTTAATTTTTTTTTAGGGAGAGAAACATCCTTTGATTTCATTGATGATATGAAAATACACAAAGAAAACAGACCCTATCCAAAGACATTACAAAAAGCCTTTCCTGTGGGAAGTAAGAAAAGTTGAACCATGATTCTAAAAGTAAGGATACTTTTTACACCATGATAAAGTCAAACATGCTAGTTGAGTTAAGAGATAAGGGAGGTCAAATTCTTGTTGCTTTACACCATGAAAAAGCCAACCATGACAAGGCGTTTCTCTCTCTCTTTGTCCATCTCTCTTTTTTTTTTTGACCTCCTCCTTTCTTGTTGCTTTAAGAGATAAGGGAGGTCAAATTTAGGTTGCGCACCAAAAAACAAATATAAGTTTTTGAACCTTTTGGAGACATTTTGTGGTTACATGCTATTTATGACTCTGCTTTGAAAACTTTGACCAAATATAGAAAAGGAGAATTTTGGTGAAGAGTTGATACAAAGAATTATCAGATAGGATATTTGTATTTTTTTTTCTTTCTTTTTGGAGTTCCCTAGCATAAGGTTTTTGCTACTAGCTTAAGCGTGTTTCCCCTTTTTTGTAAGCTCCCTTTGTAAATGGTTCTCTACTTGATCACATATGTTGTTTTATTCTAAAAAAATTCATTGATTGTCCCAAAAATACTGAAAATGTTCTTTCTTTAAGTAAACAATAATTTTTTTTTATATCCGTGAGTGTCTGGGCCAGCTTGCGTGCACCTCGACTAATCTCATGGGACAACTGCCTGACCCTACTACATTTGGTTGCCAAGAAAACTTGTAGGATTTAAATCCTAGATAGGTGACCACCATGGATTGAATTCCATTCCCTCTAAACTCTTTATTATTTTCAAGGTTCTTATTGACCACTAGGCCCATGATGGTTAAGTAAAAAATAAATGAATGTAATTGAATCTTAACTATCATCCTATAAAGTATCATGAATACTGTAGGACTATAGGGTAATTAGATTGTCACGAGAATCATATTGCTTGAATAAGTGTCACACATTATATATTTTTCTCTTTTTCATTGTTACCATTAATTTTCATCGTCATTATAGATTTGTTTTTAGTAAGAAACTGTTATAATTCATTCAAAAGAAAAAAGAACTGTTGAGTTACAAGAGGGATCTCCATCTAGACAAAATTTTGTGGCATGCTAGTTTTTTGCTATTTTGTGGGGGGTATATGGAGAAACAATAGGATTTTTAGAGAGGTGGAGCGGTCTTGTGATGAGATTTGAGAGTTGGCTAGGTTTAATGCATCTTTGTGGGCGTCGGTCACTAGTACTTTTTGTAATTATGGTCTTAGTTTGATTTTGTTGAATTGGAGCCCTTCTTGTAATTATCGGACTTCAGTTGTTGTTTGTATGCCCTTCTATTATTTCATTCTTCTCAATGAAAATTCGATTCTTACAAAAAAAAATAAAATAAAATAAATAATAATAATAATAATAATAAAACAGCTTACCTTTTCTTATCAAAACTGCCTTCTCTTTGAATTTGCATTGTGGCTCCATCACTGATGCCTGGTGGGATTACTATATTCATTTTTCTAATTGATTTCATTTGACCACTGCCACCACAGCTTCGGCATAACTCAGTTATTATCTTACCATCACCACCACACTCTGAACATGTGGACACCTAAAGATGTCACAGAACAACACAATATCTTAAGGTAAATAGTAGGCTAAAGAGTTGGATTTTCACAGGATTTTTCTGTAAAAACCAAAACTTATTAGAACACGTAAAATTTGTAAGAAACCAAATTGGTAAATTTTACAAGATTATCAAGTTCAAGCGTTACAACCAAAAATCAGTTTTTGGTTATCTTCCCTCTAACATCTACTATAGTCAGTAATAATGGGCATCCTCCAATTAATATTGATAGTCACATGGTAGGCCCAGTCTAAGCCCGTGAGTGAGTGTTAAGGATATGTACAAAAGAATAAACATCCTCAATTCTATCAACTTATACTTTTGTGTTTAGTGACGATTTAACAGTAACCATTTAAAATAATATCCAACTTACGTTAGTGCTAATCATAAAAAGGTCAATAACACAGTCTAAAAGAATACGACTTACCTCAGTCAGTCCAAAATTATATAGTCATTAACAATATGACCATTGGGGGCAAGTCAACAACTGTATAAAACGATACGAAACTTTGCAATTTTATTCTGACTAGTAAATGTAGATCAAAGAACCAAATTTATCACTATGAAGTTGAAGATGGAAAGGCAGGAGAGAGTGAAAAAGAAACAAAAGAACAGATTTCACACAAATCTGATAAAACCCCAGGGGGGTATTCTATTAATTGCGAAAAGGGATCAAAACCCCAAGGGGTCCAAGTCTTTACCTAACTCGCTTCAACTATTGTCTATCTTCCCACTCATTTTCAAGTGATATTTATAAGTCAGTTCCTGAACTATCTATTAACCTCCCAACTTTACTGAATCTTACCGTAGATCTTCCATATACAAACTCATACAGTCCTACTTACATCATACTTTTTTTTTTTACATCTGTAACTGTAAGTGACTTGTTTTTTTTATATCCATGACTCGTGAGAATTCGAGCCAACTTGCGCGCGTCTCGGAAATTTCACAAGCCAACCACCTAACCCTACTATATTTGGTTACCAAGAAAATTTATAGGATATAAAATCCTAGGTAGGTGGCCACTATGGCTTAAACTCATCCACACTAAGTTCTACTTACATCATATTTACATTTTCTAGTCACATAAACTCTCATTCTCCGCCAAACAAAATCTCTCACTTACCCTCCTATCCCATTCTTATCTTTTATAAAAGGCATAAAACACACAGGTGGCTTCTATCCTTATTTTTTTTTTAGAAGAGAAACAAATTCATTGATGAATGAAAAAAAGGGAGCAAAAGCTCGAGCACCTAATGGTGAGTTACAAAAAGGTTGTCCAATTAGCAATCAAATACGAAAGACTGAAATTGGAAAAAGGGTGTGTATATTTACACCAATATAAAGCATTGAAAATGATTACATCCAACAAACGATCAATTGTAGAGGAGGAATCCCTGAAAATTCGAGCATTCCTCTCACCCCAAATGGACCAAAAGAAAACTCTATCCTTATGAAAGTCTTTGAAACAAAACAGCTTTCATTTAAAGTAAAAACAACGTGATGTTAATAGTTTTTTTGTAATTCCCTTGTCATAGGATTCTGCCCCTTGATATTATTTCATTTAAATATATATTTTTCTCTAAAAAGCATAATATTAATAGAAAGTAAGAACTTATTACAGTCACGATTGTGTTCAACAAAGAATGTCTTAACTTAAAAGTAATGAGCTTCAGATCCAAATAGATCAACTTGGGTCTTAGAGAAACAATACTGAATCTTTCTCAATGCAAAACATAAATTTTTACTATATAGATATTTAACTACCTGAGACATCATTCCAAATGGTGTTCTCTGAGTTTTGGCCACTCCTCCTTTTCCATGACAGTTAGCACACAATTTTATGCAATTACTTGATTTAGCACCCGTTCCATCACAATTTTCACATGTCTCAAAACAAGAAAATTGAATTTCCTGCTCTCCTCCAAACACTGATTCTTCAAAGCTTAAGTGCAGGTCATAACTGTAAGGTTAAAAGGAGGAAAAAGAATGTCCAACTCAGACTATTTATAAGCACATATCATCTAATCTAATTTACAAATACATATATGAGAGAATACACAAAATCAGTTCGAGAGAAAACCATGATAAGAGCAAGCTTAGACCAATGGTCAACTGTCCATAAGCTTTTTCATTGTACATTCTGCCTCATGAATGATAGCTAAAAGTCTGTAAGGCCCCTAATTGTTAATACATATGTTAGGAAGGGTAGGGAAGGAAATTCCCCCCAGATCAACCAGTTAAAATGTCAGGGAAGGGCGTATTTGGGTGGGGGCAGGGCCTTAGGGAGGCATGTCCATTTTTGTGTGGGAAAATCAGTGTAGGGAGGGACTCCAGCCCTCTCAAACTGGATGAGAGCTTTTGTATGGCCTTGGGCTTCTTTTGTTGATTATTGAATACAAATTGTAAGGGAGATACCTTACAGTCTCATGCTAACTAATAGTAAAAGTGTTAAAGAATAAATATATTGTAACCTATTTAAAGCTTTTGGGTCTAGCAAGGATTTAACATAGTATCAAAGTGTAGAAGGTTCTACGTTCAAACTCCAATAATGGCATTTCCTCTTCAAGTAATATGGATAGTCACTTGTTGGATCTTCTGTAAATTTTCAAGCCCATAAGTAAGGTGGAGTTTAAGAATATGAATAAATGATTAAATATACAGGTGACTTAGTCTAATAGTATTTAACAGGAGAGCGATCCCATACTGGATATCAAGATTTTGGGTTCTTCCATTCCTCTTATTGAAATTGATGCCTCCAATTCCATTTCTTTCTCCAAAAAGTTCGTCTGATCCGCCAAAGAATGCATCAAAAATATCAAATGGATCAACCTAAAAGAATTTAATAAACAAAATGCTTAAGAATCATTCGATCATCAGGAAAGTTAATTGAAAAAAATTGACAAGAGAATTTTCAAATAGATTCCATCTCCCCCCGTAAGCTGCTAGCAATAATCTTACCCCTGGTGAACCATTGCTCATTACGCCGTATTCTCCCTGCAAACCTGCCTCATTGAATTGATCATATAAAGATCTTTTCTCATCATCTGATAGGACCTACACAACTGCTACATTATCACATGAACGCAAAGAAATGCAGAGTACTGAATCATTATTAGATACTTAAGAATAATAGTCGAACTTTTTTCTTCGGTAACTAAAATGAGTTGAAGAAAACACTCTTAACATATTTACACCGGGGGGGGGGGGGGGGGGGGGGGGGGGTTATGGAAGAATGAAATATCTATCTCGAGAAACTAAATATCAAGAAGGAACATGATGAACAAGTTAAAAGCCGAGATATCAATTACAGGATCCATAAAACCGTTAGAAAAGATGAAATGTACACAATAACACAAGAAACCGATGCTCAAATGGGAGTATCGTTTCTCACCTCGTATGCAGCACTTATCTCTTTGAACCTCTCTTCAGATCCAGGGTTCTTGTTCACATCTGGATGGTACTGTTCAGAATAAAAAAAAAAAAAGGGAATCATTTGGGGCATTGTGCAGTAGAGCTCATCTCAATAACCAAATACAAAGTAAATGCCCATGGCCCTACAGCCAGAGTTCTAATGATTGAAGAAAAAGAAACAAATACAAAACTTCTTATTTTCAATTTTCCGTCCAATTGGAGAGAAAAGATCCTCCAAGGATGTAGCAAGACAAGAGAAGTATTACTGTTATGAGTAACCCACTTAGCTATGAGTTACTTACTGGTTGGTTAGCCAATTTGATACCGTTAGTGCTTTCAGCTCACAGTTACCTGGCAGTTATCAAAGTCCCTATCAAATAATCATATTTTCTGTAGTCGGAGACTTTGTCCTTGAATGAACAAAAATTCTAATTTACTTTGCACACATTGGTACCAGAGCAGCTGAGTCCAGCCATAGAGATAGACGCCTACAAAGAAAAGTCTGTAAGAAGTCGGAGATGGAATTTCCACCTGCCGGGAGTTCTAAGCCCTTGTACTTGATACCCAATAGTGCATTTAATCATTAGAAGGTTAACTACAAAGAGTAGCCATCATGAAAGGCTCTTTGACTGAGATCCAGCAAAATTAGTCGGTGACATCTATCTGGAAACAACGGTAAAAGTGAACCAAGAGTGAGATGTAGGGAGAAAGGTCAAAATGTTTTTTTTTTTTAGTTGAACAAATACGGGGATGGGGAATGGGGATTGAACCTCCAACAACCTCATGGGAGGTAGTACATTCCAATTACCGTTGAGCTATGCTCACTTTGGCAGGAAGGTCAAAATGTTGATGTACAAGTTTATCCAAGATAATGGGAAAGATAAGACCATGATCAAGAACGGCCACATGATTTGATTGCAATACTAGTTCACAATTCTTGTTTTGAATGCAGGGTAGAGTAGCTTTGAAGCTCACAATGCTCATAAAATTGAGGCGACTCAAATCCTATCTCGATACACTCATCTCATATAATCACACAAATTTGAAAAAGTATAGATTTGACCTCCATACTAAGCGAGTAAGCAATTGCTATGAGTATTAGCTTTCTTTCTTTCAGGGTGGTAGAAAAAGGCATAGACAAGTGCAATGACCAGTGGATTATGGAAAGTGTCATGAAAAGACTCTGAATTGAAGATTAAGCCATAGTACTAGCATGCTTAGGTTTTGATATGAGAGCAGCAATGTAATGTATAGATGATAAACCTAATTTCTTTAATGAAAGTTGACTTACCCAGTTTAATTTGGGCAAAATTAACACCACAAGCTTCCTTGGATTGGGTTAAAACACAGAAAAATTCTACGATTGTATTGAGGTTTTCAAAAAACATCAAGTTCAAGCCAGCTAAACAGTTCTGCTTGAAATTCTCCCACAGTACAGTTCCAAGAAGCCCCGTAAAAGTAAAGAATTGAATATACAAGAAGCCGAATTCATCAAAACAGAAAATACCTTACGAGCGAGTTTCTTATATGAGTTCTTTACTTCCTGCAATGTTGCATTCCGGCTAACATTCAACGTCGAATAGTGATCACGATCAGTAGCTGCTGCACCACAGTGTACAAATGCTAAGCGACTTCTGGTTTGAAAATCCGTTCTCCTAACTGGGCCAACCACGCGGGAAAATCTGGAATAGTTCCAGCTCGAACCAAAGTTGATAGAAGCTGGATTCGGAAAATTTACAGAAACTAGTCCAAATTTTGAAGCTGGGTTAAGATTCGCTTTGCAGGGACTGCGAATACCATTTGCTCGCATTATTGCTCCACCTTGAGCTCAACACTTCACACACCCAGAATCATCAGCATTTTTCTATTAATAAAAACAGGGATGTACTAAAAATTAACCATAATATTTTTTTTTATTATTATTATTTCTTTTATGTCAATTTACGTAATGATGTTAGATATCTCTTCCAATTTGTACACATTAGTTGAAAATCTTCAAAGGCACTTTTCGAAACAATCCTTAAAGTTTCGGTTTAGGGTAAAAATAAAACTTTTCAAAATCTATAAGGGGCGTTTGGCCCCCCGTAATGGGTTCAGAACCCTGGGAATCAAAATACGTAATGGGTTCAGAACCCTGGGAATCAAAATACGGTGGGTTTGTTTGGGAGGGTTCTGAAACCTGGGAATCAGAAAACGGTGTTTGGGGTGCAGTGTTGGAAAGTCTGGGAATCAGAATACAGTGTTTGGAGCGCAGTGTTGGGAAGTCTGCGAATCAGAAGTCAGTGTTAGTGTTTTGAAACTCGGGTTTGGACAATTTTTTTTTTCCTTTCGCTACTTTTTTTTTCTTTTCTTCTTCTTATTTTTAGTGGATGTTTTGTGAATTGTAGAATTTTTTATGCAACATGTGACTTTTTTTTCTAGACGTTTGAATGAAGCATTTAATTTATGCTATAGTCTAAGAACAATAAAACTATTTCCAACAATCGAAATATTGCTTACAAGAATCAAATATATATTTGGATAATGAATTAAAAAATTAAATATTTCATTCAAACGTCTCAAAAAAACATAACATGTCATGTCAATCGGTTTTTTTTTTTTTTTTTTTTAAATATATAGTTAGATATAGAATTAAAAAAAAAAATGAAAAACACAAAAAAAAACAAGAATTAAACAACAACCTACTATTATATTTGGATAATATTCTTAAGTATGTATCCCTTAAATACAAACTTACACTCAAGAACTTGAAGAACTGACATTGGAAGGAAATCTTGATTCAAATCATAATCTTTCAGAAGCTATTTCAAACATTTCATAAGTTTAAGCTTCACATGGATTATAAAACGAGAAAAAAAAAATCTAATTTTGTAATTAGAGAAAAATTACATTCTATTTTAAAATCAATTGAATATTGTTAATAATAATTATTTTTTAATTTTTAATTTGTTAACTTAAAAATTAAATATTATTTTTTAAAATATTAACATACACCTCAAATATTTTATTTTATCTTACAACTAAAAAATTAAACATATTTTGAGTTATGGTAAATTAGATTAAATATAAATAAATTAAAAAAATAATTTTATTTAGATAAATATAATTAAAAAACTATATAATTATAATTAGAAGGATGAAATTGGAAGAAAAATGATGGGACCCACCATAATAATGAGAAAAATTGATTGAAAAATGTTGGGACCACCATAATTATAAAAAGTGATGAAAGGGTTTGGGTTTTGAAACCCATGGGTTTGGGTTTGAGTTTTCAAACCCATCCTCCCAAACATGGTTTGGCTTCAAAAGCCAAACCCATCCAAACACATTACGGGGGGCCAAACGCCCCCTAAGAGAATAATTGAAATCTGCCTCATTCAAAAATAAAAAATTTCACGGCAAAAGCATATTCTTTCGATCATGAAGTTCGATAGAGGTGGTCACAATTAAATTGAAAATCGACTCGACCAATCAAGATTGACCAACATAAGTTAGTCGGTCGATTTTCGGATATTAGCGGTCGGAGTCGATTTTTCTCCATTGCAAAATCGATTGTTGAGCTTAGTTACTTTCTTAATTTTTTTAACTTTTTTTTTCTTTTCTACTTAGTAATTTATTCTCTCTTTTTCACTTCTTGGTTTTTTTTTTTTTTATCATTTTTTTACTCAATAATTTTTTTAGTTCGTCGGAATTACGAAAATCGATCAAAATCGATCGACTGATCATTGTCTACCCGCCACCCATCAAATCCATCAACTAGGTTTATTTCAGTAATCATAACTATATAAGCCTCTTCAGTCAAATTAGTCTGCAGAGTAGAGCTTGACTTGTTCCTATACTTGCGTGTCATATGACCTGGTGTTCAGAGTCATTATGTCGCGATGATTGCTATCTACTAGGTTGGTTCCTTGAATGGTTCCAATTATGGTATGAATTTCGAACACAGTTGCGATTGAAATTCAAGTTCGAATTGCGATTCCAATTCTTCGAACTTTTGTCGTCAGACTTCAGAACCACATTCGTCGATCTTTTGAAGTTACTGTTGGAAACAACAAACAACTCCTCACTTTGATCTTATTTTCGGGGTTCCTTCCTCAATCCATAGACAAGTAATTAAACTCTCTAAAGAAAACTTCTTAGTTTTATGTCTAAAGAAGATTTTTAAAATCCTTTCAAGAAGGGGCAATTTGTCTATCATTACAACTACTTGAAATTGTCCATTTATGGTCCTACTTTCGTTGACGATTTCGTGGGCAATCTTCTGACGCTTGTGAGTTTGGGCTTCCACTGATTTATCATCCACCATCGGGAACTTCAAGTATCGACAACATATTTCTTTGTTCCAGCTTCCCTCGGTGTCATATTTCTTCTTCAATGCATCACAGATTTCCTTCGCAAATTTATCGAAACTATAGTACTTATACAGATCATCAAAAAGTCCATTCAGAATAAAGTTTTTACTGAAAAAATCATTTTCTTCCAATGATTGTAATTATTTAACCTTCTCCCCGTGCTCTTCTAAAGTAGGTAGAGAGTTCGATACGACGATGAAGACGAAGATTGCGGGCTACAACGACCATATTGCACTGCTGGAGCTGCCAACGAGGCACTCATCGTTCAAGCTGAGGTTGATGACCAACTTGTTGAAGTTCTCATCCTCGGGGTTTTTGTTTCTTCGTTTACGAAATTAGTCATATAGTCTGAGTTTCCTCCGACAAGGAAACGACCATTTCGAGTTTGGATTTTGGATTCCGGATTATAGAGGAAACTCAGTTCTGGCTGGTTATGGAGGAATCTTCAATCAAGCCGATTGCAAGGAGGGTGATAGGTGGCTTAAAGGCAGCAATGAGAGAAGATAAGAGCGAGGAGGACGAAGAACATCAAAGTTGTGAGGAAGAAGAAAAAGAAAATGAGGGAGAATAAACCAACTCATCTCATGCATAATCAATCATTTAACTTCCAAGTCATTTTCTGTTAGTCAACTACCGACCATTTAGAATCATTCACCAAATCTACGGACTAAAATGTTCATTTTGAAACTTGTGAGACCAAATAGATACTAAGAACCAAAAATGTATTTTTTCCAATATTTAATGATATTCAATTGATTTTTTCTAAATAAATTAAACGGGGCAATTTCTTTTTGTGGAGAACCCGATGTCCCCAAAATCTTCACAAGAATCCCCACAAAATTAAATTAAAAATTTCGCAGGTAGAGAAATGAAATGGAAGGCGGGAAAGTCACATCCCTGCTCCGTGGACATCACTGATTGACATACAAAACTACTAAAGATAAATTTGGAGACTTTACTAAAAAAAAATGTTAATTTATATGTTACGATAAATCAATAACAAAGAACCAAGTAAGCGCAAAAAAAAATGACACAAATTTTAATAGTTCATATATGTCACTCTTCTAATGACCTAATACAAAATGGGTCAAAGCTCAAAACGAATAAATAAAACTCAAATCAGATTTTTCTTTTAGGGGCGTTGCCTCCATACTCCGGGCGTTCCGCCCCTGGACCCCGGTCCCGTATCGACTAGTCGTAGAGGGTCATAACAGATTAAAGACATTTCATCATTATAATTCATCTCAAATTAAATAAATAATTTTTGTGATTAATTTATAATAATGATGTGACGTTTTTTTTTTTTTTTTGGATAACATTTGTGATTGAAACTTTATCGTTAAGGTTATTTGTTACAATTTCTATCAATTTTTCTTATAAGCAAAAGCAATAATTTTTTATATTGTGAGAATTGGGATTTATTTTTTCATTTTAGTCATATTTTAGCGGCAAATTCGTTTTCATCATAATATCTGCTTTCAGTTTTGTGACTATTATTTTTCTTTTTAATTTTTTTTAAAAATGTATATAAAACTAAGCTATATTATTAATAAATTTCATGTCTACACAAATGTTCACGCCATATAGTATACACCACGTTGATGTCAGCCATGCCCGACATCTCAATCATAGTCTATGGTATAATTGGTTTACCCATTGATTATGAAACTTTTATACTAATAATGTAATGCACATTACTTAAAAGTATGACTCAAGAAAAAATATAGTAGTTTGTTCTTTCTTTCATATTTCTTCCACAATATATTAGTAAGTAAAAATAATGAGGAGAGATTTGGATCTTTTTTCATATTAGGGGTGTCAATTTTTCTGGCAGCGGACGGACCGGCGAAGATGGGGGTTTTGCAGTCGCCAGTCATCATCCTCGACCTAAAATCTGATCGGTTAAATAATTTTTTTTTTTCTTTTTGTTAAAAATACATTTGGTTCTTATATTGTATGTAACAATTTAGTCTTCATAATTTAAAACTTGAAAAAAAAAGTAGTTTCTAAGCTAATTTAGTATATATATATAACGGTTTAGTGTCTGTCGTAGTCAAAAAACCTTGGGACGAAATTCACGTTCGTCACAAGTCTGAAATTAAAAATCTGATTCATCCTTATCATTTTTCATCTTCGTTCAACAGAGTTCGATTTAGGGATTTTCGAAATCCCTAAGCGATTTCGATTCCGCCCAGCTCCGACCCACCGCCTTGCCACGCCACGCCACCGTTCGGAGAGCTCCCCCCTCCGACCCACCGCCGCATCTCCACCGTCTTGCCACGCCACGCCACCGTTCGGAGAACTCCACTGTATGTAGGGATATTTCCAAGCTTTTTCCTCTTCTTCTCTTCAATTTTTAAGTGTCTCATGAGTTTTTTTTTACTGTTTTTAGCCAATTCTCTTTGTTGATTTGAAAGAAGAACAAAGAGTATAAAAAAAGAAAACAAATACGAAGAAAAAAAAGAAAGAAGACAAGGAAGGATCTTGAACAAGCTTTTGGAGGTATGTAAAATGCTTGTATTGTATTCTTTTTTAGCTTCTTTAACATTTGAAATTTGTTATTGAGATTTTTGAAGAATTCTTTTTTAACTTATTTAATATTTGAACTTTGTTATTGAACTTTTTGAAAAAAAAATTGTGTGTATTATGTATTCAAAATATAATTGAAGTTTGTTATTGATCTTTTTGAAGTGATTTTGTTATTAGCTTTTTAAAGTGTTATTTGAAAGCTATATATATGATTGAAGTTTGCTTTGGAACTTATTGTTTATGAAATGTTGTAAGTTTATATACACATTGTACCTTTTTCTTTTGTTAAGTTAAGTTCATGATAAGTTGTCATTTGATTTTCCTAGGATAAAATATGGATAAAAGTTGGACAAAACTTCGAAATAAATTATGCAAAGAATATTCTGATGGAGTAAGGTCATTTATTAGCTTGACAAATGAGCATGTCGATCATAGAGGGTTTACATGTTGTCCATGTAAAAGTTGTCAAAATGTCATAATGAAACCACCTTGTGAGGTCGAAGGTGATTTATACAAGTATGGAATGTCTTTCACTTATGATAGATGGATATGTCATGGAGAAACTCAAGATTTGTCACTTTACCCTAAACCCAAAGAGACGGTTGAAAAACATAAGGAACTCACAACGACTTCTCAAAATATTGATAGGAAAAACGAAATGATGGAATTATTGAATGATTTGACAAGTGGGAGAGACACTGAACATCGTGGTGAAGATAACTCAATCGAAGTTGAAACAAGTGATAGTATGAGAGGTAGAAATAATAAGTTTCAATCAATGTTTGATGAAGTTAATGAAGAATTATACACTGGATGTACTAAGATTTCAGCTTTCACTTTCTTGGTAAAATTAATACATATCAAAACACTTCATCATTGGAGCAATAAGTCATTTGATATGTTATTGAAATTACTCAAAGAAGTTTTACCCGATGGTACCAAAATTCCATAATCATATTATGGTGCAAAAAAGAAATTGTGTGACTTGGGTTTAGGTTATGAATGCATACATGCTTGTAAGAATGATTGTATGTTATTTTGGAAAAAAAAATGAGAACGCAGAAGTTTGTCCACAATGCAATGAATCTCGTTACAAAGTAGATAACAAGAAAGGAAAAAAAAGTTCCACAAAAGATTTTAAGACATTTTCCCAACATACGGCTAGCGATATGAGATGGCATAAGGAAAAAAGAATGAATATCGATGGGGTTTTAAAGTCATCCAGCAGATGGTGAGGCATGGAAAGACTTTGATAGACAATATGGGTGGTTTGCAGAAGATCCAAGAAATGTAAGGTTGGCACTAGCTACAGATGGTTTCAACCCATTTGGAAACATGAGTACATCATACAGTACATGGCCATAAATATTAATTCCATATAACCTGCTACCATGGAAATGCATGAAGGAATCACTTTTCTTCATGTCGTTGCTTATACCGGGGCCCAAATCTCCAGGAAATGATATAGATATTTATTTACAGCCACTGATAGACGAATTGAAAGATTTATGGAGTAATGACATTGAGACTTATGATGCTTATATTCTTCATGCAGCTTTGATGTGGACAATTAATGACTTTCCAGTATATGTCGATTTGTCAGGATGGAGTACTAAAGGATATAAGGCGTGTCCTGTTTGTAATAAAGATATCACATCTAAAGAATTTCTTTTTATTTGCCTCAAACATTGTAACGATTCAAATTAAATTTGTTTTTCCACATCAAACGTTGCGACGAAATATAATGACCGTCGCACCCTACGACTATATAACGAATGTCGCACCCTACGACTATATAACGAACGTCGCAAGCTGCGATGATACCTTAAACGTCGCAGGTTGTGCGACGATTTGCGACGGTTTGGTGTGCCCGTCGCGATGTTTGCGACGTTTGTTGAAAAACGTCGCTAAATAGTTAGAGCGACGGACCTACCGCGACGTTAAAATTTACGTCTCTACGAGTCTTCAGCTACGAAAATGGGGCTTCAGAGACAAAAATAAAACGTCGCTAGAAGCAGTGTTTTTTGTAGTGAGTCAAAAAAAGTAAAAAACTCAAACGAAGAAAGCATATACTGGTGGTTTATAACGTACAATAACAAATCAACTTAATTAGAACCCAACATATTGTCTTTTAATCATGAACCTATTGGCCCGTTTGTTTCCGATGGCATTGGAGGGTGGACATGAATTTTGGGATGTCAATTAAAGTGTTGACTTGAAGAAATAGTCATAGCCTATTATGTCCAAACCCATGTTTGGTTTAGAATTTGAGAATTTATGCCCGGGCATACCTTTAGCCCGGGTATCATTTATGCGCTTTTCCTTTCCCTCAAGTTATACGACTTTTACTTTAGCCCGGGCATCTTGAATCTTCTTTTTCTTCTTCGAAAACCACGACACTAGGTACGTCTTCTTCTTCCCATTTTTTTACAACGTTAATCTTCTTCTTTCCAAGTTTATTATTTTTTTTAATCTATTCCAAACTTTGATTTCAGGTTTGTGTGTTTTTTTTTTCTTTTTTTGGTTAGATTCATTCCAATCTTCGAGCTATTGAAACCTATGCGATCAGAAGATGAACCAGAATTGCATAGCAACCTATGCGATCGCATAACTATACGATAGCTAGCAACCTATGCTATAGTTATGTGATCGCATAGCTATACGATAGCTAGCAACCTATGCTATAGGTTGTTATGTCATAGCTTATGTGATCGCATAGGTTGTCAAGTATGTCATATTCTTCCCATTTTGAGCTTTGTTTTATCGTTATCTTTGATGAAAGAGAATTAGAACTACCATAATAACTAATCATAGATGTGATGTGATGATTTGTTTGAACTAAAACTACCATAATAACTAATCATAGATGTAATGTGTGATGATTTGTTTGAACTAAGACTACCATAATAACTAATCATAGATGTGATGATTTGAACATTTTGTTTATTATGTAGATATGACACATATATTCAGCTATTGAACAACAAATTCTAGTTATCTTATTGTCCTATTTAGAGATGCTAAGACAGATGATGAAAACATGTTTTCTATTAGTAGTAATGCTTATGCAATAGAGGACAAACACAAAGAAGACTTATGGGTGAAAGTTCTTTCTATAGACATGGAGTTAGACAAATAATCTTTGTTCGTCTAATGCATGAGACTGATTTAGCATGTTTTGAGATGATACGTATGAAATATCAAATTAGAGAGGGGTGAAATAATAAATCTAAAAAAGAAATGACTTTATTAAACTTTAATTTACAAAATATATCATTTGACTTGAATGGTAGGACATGGCTTATAATCAAGGGTATATATATCTATATATGATACCTTAATTCAAGTTAAAATAATATTGGTGTGACTTTTACAATATTCATGCATACTAAAAATAAAAAAATAAAAATTGATAATTTAGATTTCGTGGCTATTTCTTTTTAATTTTTTATTTTTGAAAATTGTGAAAAAACAAACCCGTACAATTTTTAAAACTAAAAACTAAAATGAAGGTCGGTTTAGTAACTATTTGATTTTTAATTTTTTGTTTTTGAAAATTAAGCCTATAAACAATACATCCACATATATGAGTTCCTACAATAATTTTCATATTTGTTATGGATACATTAGAACTTTTAGCCAAATTTTAAAAATAAAAACAAATTTTTGAAAGCTATTTTTTTTTTATTTGGTTTGAATTTTGAAAACGCTTGTAAAAATAGATAACACAACAAATGAACTTATGGGTGAATGTCTTATTTCTAGGCTTAATTTTTAAAAATAAAAAACAAAAAACTATGGGGTCGTTTGATAATGCTTTGAATTCCTATTTTTGAATTTTGATTTTTGGTTTTTGATTTTTAAAAAACAAATTTGTTTGGTAACTAATTGGGTTTTTAGTTTTTAAGTTTTTGAAAACGTTTTTATATTCGTTAAAATTTTTTAAAAAAGTTTTCAAAAATTGCTTTTGATTTCAAAGTTTCAGACTTCTACATTTTATTGAAATTAAATATAATTATTGAAATTATGTTTATTTATTTATTTAAATTTGAATCAAGTTGTCATTAATATTATGAGTATATTCTTTAAAAAAGAAATATATTATTTAATAATTTTTAGTATAAAAATATTATTAATATAATATATTATAATTTTATTCAAAGAAATGTTTTTCTAGTATATTATATTTTAATATTATTGTGATGTTTATTTTTTATTTTTTGGAAGAATATTATTGTGATGTTACACCAATATACCTATCCACTTTACACAATTTAACATATTTTACTTTTCTCACGTTATGGATGATAAAATATCAACTAAAAGTTGTCTACTATTTTAAACTACTCACACAATATGACACAATTTTTACATTCTAATTAATTAACATTATTTTTATTATTATTTTTTTATTTTATAAGAAATATAAAATAAATAGTTATTATCTAACCACTTTCAACAATACTTATCAAACATATCAAACATGTTTGTTTTTTTTTTTTTAAAAAAAACATATTAGAAATTTATCTATCTTAGAAAACTAGTTAGTGTTTAGTTAACATTTAGTTTGTTTTCCTATATGTTTTGGGAGTTTAAAGTGGTATAAATTCATCGCATTTGAATGAAATATCAAGATTATCAAAAGGAAAAATACAGAAAATCAAGAAATACATTGTGGGTTTTGTCAAGTTTACTAAGATAGATAAATCCCTAATTAAATAGAAAATAAAAAACGGTTATCAAACCTATAAATTTTTTGTTTTTAAAAAATAGAAAATAAAAAACAAAAGTCAAGAAAAATAAAAAACAGTGCATTATCAAAGGAAATAGTTATAAAAACAGGCGAAAATGATTACAGGCCATAGAAATGAATAGGGTTGTGATGACGGTGTTGACCCATCAAAGGATTTGAGAGGGGAGATATATGCAATTCCATTGATGAATCATATTCTGGGGTTGTTCAGAATAAATGTAAGGGTTGAATAATGAAACAAAAAAGAAAACATAATAATAATAATAATAATAATAATAATGGTAGAGAGTAAAAAGTGTAAGTGAATATATATAGACACATACATACATTGAGGAAGTGGACAGACCAGAAGCACAAGAGATATATAAGCACGTAATCCAATATAGGCGTCGAAGTGTCATTTCTAGTGAGCGTACAATGAACAGTAATCCAAACATTCTCATCCTTAAGACCATTGATAAAAGGAATCAGGTTACGCATCATGAACAGTTCACAATTTGGAGTTTTTTGGTACCAAAATTATAAAAAGTCATGTAACCAATAGTAATAATATTACAAAAAGATAAAAAGCTAACCTAAGCCTTACCCATTATTCGAGAACCCCCTCTCGAACTGTTACTTTCAGACCACACCCCCACTGTAAACTCTAAACTCTTCTGACTCACACTGTTCATTCTAAAATATATGCATATTTGCATTGCATATGCCTCACTTTTTTTCATTTAAATTTTAAGTTGGTGTCCCACTCACCGCCTCATATATTTTCTGAAAGAAACGAAGCAAAGCTAGGTAGCTCAAATATGGAGTCTGGTCAGAACAACAATAATAAGAATAATTGTAGTACAGAAGAACAAGAAGATGATCACGAAGAGGAAGGAGAAATGCTGCGCAGAAGAATTTCCAGCCACCCCTTATACGGGCTGTTAGTTGAGACTCACCTCAACTGCTTGAAGGTGATCCAGTTTTAATATTAGTTATTATATATATGATGAATTAAGATGATGTGTATTTTTGTTAATTATTAAAAAAAAAAAAAAAAAAAATTAACCCCTTTCCTTTTTGGTTATTTAATTCAGGTTGGAGTAGCAGGTATGGGTGAATTATTGGACGACAGAGGTAACAAGATCAGATGCTTAAACAAGCTTAACCAATCAGAGCTAGATCGCTTTATGGTATATAAATTATAAATTATAATATAGTAATATTTGATTTAAATAATAAATTGAAAATTTTGGGGTCCAAGTCTATGTTCTGTTTGTGCAGGAAAGCTATTGCTTTGCATTGGGCAAGCTGAAAGAAGCAATGGAGGAGTCTCAGTTAAAATCAATGACATTCATAAACAGCATGCACTCCCAATTAAGGGAGCTCACGGCAACTGGTGCCGTACCCAACAAACCTACCACTTCTTCTTCGGAAACGGAAACAAAAACAAGTTTTTAAAAACCAATTCGTAAACAGCTTTGTGCCATTTACGGGTATGTAATTAAGAACAATTCTAATAATATTATTGACTTGTGTTTTTCACATTAATTAGTAGACTTACTCGCGTGTTCTTCGATTAATGCTTGGGTTTTGGATATAATATTGATATATAGGAGGGACTCATGCAACCCTAATTATTCATGTGCTATCTGTATTGCTTACACTGGTTTGATAAAACTTAATTTTTGTTTTTAGTTTTTAAAAATTAGATACATTTGGTGTTTGCTAACCAATTTAGTTTTTAGGGTTTAAAAACGAGAAGAAAAAAAAATTGGTTTTAAAAAACCCACTGCTTACCTTAACCTTTAACTTTCTTTTTTTCAACGTTGGATTTAAGAGCTTCATTAACCTACAACCCCATAACTTTAGGAACAAAATCTTTAAGAAAAGCACCATAAAACTCGTTCCCTAAACCCCGTAAATTTTCAAAACCTGAAACGAGTAATTTTCAAGGACGTTGTTGAAAATCGTGAATAAACTACCATCTTGGTCCAATAAAAAGTGAGGAATGTGAATTTTTAATGAATATACACCTTTTTTTTCGTGAATTAAAAAAAGTCAAAAAATCGTTTACTAGTCCATTAATTTTGATCTAAAAACGGTCATTTTGATCATTTTTATGAGTAAATTTCTCACTTTCTTTTTTCAATGTTGAGTTTAAGAGCTTCATTAACCTAGAACCCGATAGCTTTAGGACCAAAATCCGTAAGAAAAACACCTTAAAACTTGTTTCCTAAATTGTAAATTTTCAAAACATGTGGTTGAAAATCGTGAATAAGCTACATGTTTGGTTCAATAGAAAGTGAGAAATGTTAATTTTTTATGAATTTAATTTTTTTTCGTGAATTTAAAAAAAGTCAAAAGAACGTTTACTAGTCCACTAATTTTGGTCATTTTTTTTATGAGTATATTTTTTACTTTCTTTTTTCAATATTGGGTTTAGAAGCTTCATTAACCTATAACTCCATTGCATTAGTACAGAAATTCGTAAGAAAAATACCTTAACACTCGTTCCGTAAATCGTAAATTTTAAAAACCCGAAAGGAGTAATTTTCAAACACGTAGTTAAAAATCTTGAATAAGCTACCTGTTTCGTCCAATAGAAAGTGAGGAATGTTAATTTTTTTTTATGAATATACAAATTCTCCATGAATTTTAAAAAAGTCAAAAAATCATTTACTAAAGTCCTTCAATTTTGGTAAAAAACGGTTATTTTGGTTATTTTTTAATGAGTACACATTTTTCACTTTCTTTTTTCAATGTTGGGTTTATGAGCTTCATTTACATACAACCCCATAGCTTTAGGACCAAAATCCGTAAGAAAAATACCTTAAAACTCGTTCCGTAAATGTAAATTTCAAAAAGTCGAAAGGAGTAATTTTCAAGCACGTGATTGAAAACCTTGAATAAGTTACACGCTTTGTCCAATAGAAAGTGATGAATGCTAAATTTTTTTTTATGAATATACACTCTTTTCATGAATTAAAAAAAGTCATAAAATCGTTTAGAATAGTCCCCTAATTTTGGTCATTTTTTAATGAGTACATTTTTCACTTTTTTTAAAACGTTAGGTTTAGGAGCTTCATTAACCTGCAACCCCATAACTTTAGGACCATAATCCGTAAGAAAAACACCTTAAAACTCGTTCCCTAAACCGTAAATTTCCAAAACCCGAAAGGAGTACTTTTGAAGCACGTGGTGGAAAACCGTGAATAAGCTACATGCTTGGAACAATAGAAAGTGAGGAATGTAAATTTTTGTGAATATACACTTTTTCGTGAATTAAAATTTTTTTTAAAAATCGTTTACTATAGGCCACCAATTTTGGTCGAATAACGACCAGTTTGGTCAGTTTTAAACAGTACATTTTTCACCTTTTTTTTTTAATGTTCGGTTTAGGAGATTCAATAACCTTGAACCCCATAGCTTTAGGACTAAAACCCGTAAGAAAAGTACTTTAAAACCCGTTCCCCAAACTCAAATTTCCTAAACCCGAAAGGAGTACTTTTCAAGCACGTGGTGGAAAACCGTGTATAAGCTACATGTTTGGTCCAATAGAAAGTGAGGAATGTTAATTTTTTTTTAATATACACTTTTTTCTTGAATTATAAAAAATCAAAAAATCGTTTTCTATAGGCCACAAATTTTTGTCTAAAAATTGTCATTTTGGTCATTTTTAAAGAGTACATTTTTCACTTTTTTTTCTTTTTCCAATGTTGGGTTTAGGAGATTCATTAACCTTGAATCCGATAGCTTTAGAACCAAAACCTGTAAGAAAAACACTATAAAACTCGTTCCCCAAACTGTAAATTTCAAAAACTCGAAAGGAGTACTCACTACAACAAAGTTGGCCTATTTCGACCATCTTTTATCGAAGGTTATAAAAAACTTTCGAAAAAGATCACATTTATCGAAGGTATTTTGAATGTCTTTGAAAAATATCTAATTTTTATCGAAGATTATTAAAAACCTTTGAAAAATATATACATTTATCGGAGGTATTAAAAATACCCTCGAAAAATATCTATTTTTTAGCAAAGGTTATAAAAAACCTTCGAAAAAGATATACATTTATCGAAAGTATTTAAAAATCTTCGAAAATTTCTACTCTTTATCGAAGGCTATTAAAAGTCTTTGAAAAATATATACAATTATCGGAGGTGTTAAAATAATCTTTGAAAAATATCTACTATTTAACGAAGGTTATTAAAAACCTTTGAAAAATATATACTATTTAACAAAGGTTAAAAAAACCTTCGAAAAATATATACATTTATCAAAGGTTTTAAAATAACCTTTGAAAAATATTTACTCTTTATCGAAGGTTGTTAAAAACCTTCGAAAAAAGTATACATTTTTTTTAAAAAAAATATTTACTCTTTATACATTATTTTAAAAAATTAAATATACGTTCATACCTTTCTTTATCGAAGATTATTAAAATCCTTTGAAAAAACATATACATTTTTTTAAAAAATATATACTATTTATCGAAGGTTATTAATAACCTTCGAAAAAAGATATACGATTTTTTTTAAAATATACCTTCAGTATTAAAATAACTTTTAAAATTTTTTACTCTTTATCGGTTTGTTAAAGACCTTCGAAAAAAGTATACATTCCTTTTTTTAAAAAAAATAATTACTCTTTGTCGAAGGTTATTAAAAACCTTCGAAAAAAGTATACATTTTTAAAAAAAATTAAATATACGTTCATATCTCTCTTTATCAAGATTATTAAAATTCTTTGAAAAAATATATACATTTTTTTAAAAAATATTCATTATTTATCAAAGGTTATTAAAAACCTTCGAAAAAAGACAGGATTTAAAAAAAAAAAAAAAAACCAAAATTACTATTTATCGAAGGTTTATTAAAAACCTTCGAAAAAAGTTATACGAATTTTTTTGAAACGTGTAAAATAAAGAAAAATATCTTTATCGAAGGTTCGTTAAAAACTTTCGAAAATAGGTATACAT
This sequence comes from Herpetospermum pedunculosum, assembly GCA_028017165.1. Taxonomy (NCBI): domain Eukaryota; kingdom Viridiplantae; phylum Streptophyta; class Magnoliopsida; order Cucurbitales; family Cucurbitaceae; genus Herpetospermum; species Herpetospermum pedunculosum. Next base: position 70,250,757 of record CM051528.1, read on the forward strand.
TTGTTTTAAAAAAAAAATATTTACTAAAGAAAAAAAAACTTTAGTAAATATTAAATTGAAACTTTACGATGAATACCCAATCCCCTTCACCATTTTTTCAACACAAATCAAAATCAAAATTGAAATTAAATTTCTCAAATTTGAGCTTCGAAAATGGCCACTGACCCCAACCAGAAGCCCAAGTCCTTCCTCCACCACAACGAGGAAGCTTCGATGCGAATGGCGACGGCCAGATCTCCATCTCCGAGCTCGATTCCGTCCTCAAGTCCTTAGGCTCCGCCGTCCCTTACGAAGAACTCCGCTCCGTCATGGAGGATCTCGACGTCGATAAGGACGGTTTCATCAACCTCGACGAATTCGCTGCCTTCTGTAAGGAACCGATGGCCACCGGTGATGCCGGAACCACGGAGCTTCGTGACGCCTTCGACCTCTACGATCAGGATCACAACGGCCTAATCTCTCACTCTGAGCTCCATCTCGTCCTCAATCGCCTCAGAATCAGTTGCTCCATGGAGGACTGTCAAAGGATGATCCGCTCCGTCGATTCCGATGGCGATGAAAATGTTAATTTCGAAGAGTTTAGGAAGATGATGACCGCTAATTCAAACTCGAAGGCGGTGAATCAGAATGGAAGTTCCGACGCCGCCGTCGAACCCTAGCCCTAGCCTTAGGTATCCGTAAGTTGGTTGTAAAATTAGCCGCGGTGTGAAGAGGTAAACGAAGTCGATTTCTATCCTTTGATTTCTCTGTTTCTACTTAATCATCTGAATCTGAATCTAGATGTATTGTATTCATGTATCCATCCATCCAAGTGGTTGTTGTATTCATGTATCCCGCCATGGCCCTGTAAATATTTCTCTATTTCTTTTCCATTCATCCCTAACAATGCCTGCCAATAATATTCTTTCTTTTTTTTTTTTTTTTTTTTTGTAGGCTTTGTGGCCACCCCAATAAAATCATTCGAAGAACTTGGTCTCGGCCAAGCTACCGTAGTTAAATTTGTTGTTTGTAGTCCCTATCTATTGGTTGGTGGTGTTAATGAGGGGTTTGTCAAGGTATTAGACAAATTGAAGAACATTGGATTTGAATCAAGTTGGGTTGAAGAACAACTGATGGATGGTAATTCCTATAACTGGAAGCAAATTCTTGGGCTTCTTTTCTGGTTTAAACAGATGGGTTGCAGTAATGAGAAGTTGACTGTTTTAATCAGCCAACATCCAGATCTTTTATTTGAGGATTCAGGAAGTAAATCACTCTCCTTAATCGGTTTGTTACTGAAAATGAGATCCTCAATGATCCAGATATGTTCCTTGTTCCTGCAATTCCCTCAAATCCAAGTTGGTAAGTTTGTTTCAAATATAAGGTAATGCCTTCTGTTATTCAATGAAATAGACAAGGGTGTGGAAGAGATAGGATACCTTTTTCGTTCTCATCCGCTGCTATTGGGATCGTGTACTAACTTGAATGTCGGCAAGAAACGGCTTTGTCAATTTATCTTAGAGAATCCAGAAGAATTGAAGAACTGGAAACTTGGGACAAGAGTTCCACCACTACCAGACATTGGAGAGGTTATAAGATCAAAGCAACATAAAACTGAGTTGTTGATCAAAGCAACACCATGTAAGATCTTATGTTTGTATATTCAAATTTTTTTTTTTTTTTGGATGTTCAACACATGTTTTAAGTGTTGTATGCCTGTATCTAGCATATGTTAGCGACCCCCTACCCAAAGTAGAATGTTTATACTTCTTAGCTCATGCACTATAACATGGTGTTTTGTGCTTGATATATCTTACATGGTGTTTTGTGACACATTAGCCATTCCTTTGATTTTCATGTATACCAAGAATGTTGGGTTAATTCAACTTCTTACCCTGTCGTTTTTGTTGATCATTTTTTTTTATCAATTATTATTATTGTTATTTTAAATGGAGTGTACTTCTTTCTAGGGACTTGGATAGATCATGACAGACTTGGATAGATCATGACACTTTGTTGCTCTAGGTAATGGTGCTAATGGAGTCATTGTTGGAACAATTGTTGTTGTTGCTGCTTTGTTGGTTGTTGTGCCTGCTATTGCATTTACTCTTTGGCGACGAAGAAATCCACAAGATCATTTCTTTGATGTACCTGGTTGGTCAATTAGAAGATGTCTTATATTTAGTATGAGTGTAATTTTTTTTTTGTCCCTGTGTCAGGCTTATTTGATTACATCAACTTGTATGGTACGAGAAATGTTTGTTTTATTATAATTAATCAGAACTTGAAGTTTTTATTTTAGGTTGAATTTGGATCCACCTTCTATGGGCTTACCTGCTTTTTTCAATCAAACCAAATGCTCCCAAGAATTGAAGAATTTGTAGGTAAGGTATGTTTGAAGTTTAGTTTTCAAAGACGTGCTTCAATTTACAGTACGAGTTCTACTATGCAATTGAGTTGTCTTTGACTCTTTGTTAATCTTGATTTATGATTATGAAAGTATATTAATTTCCCAATTCTACGAGAAATGTTTGTTTTATTATAATTAATCAGAACTTGAAGTTTTCATTTTAGGTTGAATTTGGATCCACCTTATATGGGCTTACATGTTTCTTTCAATCAAACCTAATACTCATTACTTGTATTTTTCTAGACTTTGTAGGACTGCCAAAATTATAAAGAAAAATGGGAAAACCGAGCTGATTAACCAATACTTTACTTGGTTTGCTTAATCCTATGGCCTTAGAGAGATGATCGAGGAGCCTTTTCGAGAGATCTGCTCGGTTGATGTGAATTCTAAAATTAAAAGCATAGTGATTAACAATTAAGCATCTAAAGCCCAAAAATATTGTTGAAGGTTGTTGTGAATTCTAGTCTACTGAGATGTTTCGTTTCTGATGGAATCTTCTGTCTATAATTGAAATCCTTTAACTTGATGCTTGATTGTTCTCTGTTTTCTTATTTCTAATTGAACGCTTTTTGTGTATAATGTGTCTTTAGTGAGTTTGCTGCTTTAGACGGTAACTCGAGTTTGGAAAACATTACTCTGTTCTCTAACTCTCTGACATAACAAGTTAATTTTAAAGCACAAAAGAAATTAGTGGTTATCAAATGTAAGACAAAAAAATAAACTTACATAATCCAACACCATATTGTTGCAGTAATTATCAAAGTAAGGTGAAATTCGGGTGTTTTTTTATTTTTTGTTGTTTATATTATCTTTATTACCCAGCTGTTTGTTGTTTGCTGTCTTTTTCAACCCAGTTGTTTTAGTAAGCACATTTTAGGTTATGAAGTCTATAAACGATGAAGTTTAATGCATACCTGAAAGTTGATCTTCTTCACCCGAGCTTGTTATCGACAGTACTTCATGACTTTAACTAGCTCAAACATGATATCAGTTGCAAGGTAAGAGAAATCTAATATTATATTGTTGCTGATCTGTTGAGTCTTACTTGGCTTTTTTAATATTTTGAGGCCCTACCTTAAATCTTGTAATACTATCTGCTTTTTTTAATATTGTTTATTACAAGTTTAATTAGCCTCATTTTCTATCATTTTCTATTATTCCTTAAGTTGCTTGCCTCATTTTCTATTATTCCTTAAGCTCCTTGATTTTGCTTGATTGCTCATTTTATGCCATTTGCACTTTCCTTCAACCTCTTCTTTTTTGTTTCAGATGCTAACTTTAAAAGATACTAATTTCATTGGATTTACTTTTAAGAAGTCAAACGTCAAATCACTTGAGAGTACAAGTACATTGAACAATATAATGTCATTTCCTTCCTCATCTCATATTCTTTTAGCATGTTAGTTGAACAATTTATGATCCATATAAATACGGTACTCTAAAGTTGACCTCAAGTGCTAATTTTTTTTAGTTCAATAATGTGAACGAGAAGATTCGAATATCTGACATTTAGGACAAATGTTTAATCTCATAACTAGTTTAGCTATGCTCCAACATATTAACATAAACTTTAGCATGTTAGTTGAACAATTTATGATCCATATAAATACGGTACTCTAAAGTTGACCTCAAGTGCTAATTTTTTTTAGTTCAATAATGTGAACGAGAAGATTCGAATATCTGACATTTAGGACAAATGTTTAATCTCATAACTAGTTTAGCTATGCTCAAGTTTGCTAAATCAAATGTATCTGCTCACTACAAGTGTCTCGGAATTTAGACGAGGATTTCTCTCGGGTGTTAATGCATATGATAAACAACATATTAACATAAACTTTAATTTGCAGGTACAAATATATTCATTCACATAAGACATCAAAAACATCATCCTTGGTTCAAGTTATTGATTTGGTTATGTTTGAGATTCCGAGAACTTAGGATTGGGAGTAGCACTGACCCGAACTGTGAGCTTTGAATTCATAGAACCTTATGAAAATTTTCTCGTGTATCATGTTTACTTGAATGGTTTTATTTTCAGGGTTTTGAGTTTTTTGTGACTTATATTTTGTTTCATGTTAGTTTGTTCTCTGTTTGTATAGTTGTTGGGGGTCTCGACTCTTAATTTGTTGGTTCCCTTTTTTTTAGAGAAATATACTTGTCGAAAGTTTCTTATATATAAAAAAATAATATTTATCATATATTCTTGTCTATTGTGTTCTCTATCCTTGTGTTTGATAATTAGGGCACTACAAGTAGATATTAGCAGAGAACCTTATGAGATTTGCTAATAATAAATGATTTGGTTTTTTCGAAGAATTTTCAAACGTCGATAAAAGAAATATTTTTCGAAGGCTTTAAAATCTTTGAAAATAGCATTATATAAACCTTCGAAAAAATGACTAAGTTTTGAAGGTTAATGAACCTTTGAAAAAAAGACTAATTTTCGAAGGTTAATGAACCTTCGAAAAAAAGACTAATTTTCGAAGGTTAATGAACCCTCGAAAAAAAGACTAATTTTCGAAGGTTAATGAACCTTTGAAAAGTTTTTCCCGACGGAATTTATTTCGACACTTTTCGAAGGTTGAGTTAACCTTTGAAAAAAGATTTTTCGAAGGTTTATTTAGTGTTTTTTCAAAGGTTGTGACCTTCGAAAAAAATCAACTTTCTTGTAGTGACTTTTTCAAGCACGTGGTGGAAAATTATGAATAAGCTACATGCTTGAAACAAAATAATGTGAGGAATGTTAATTTTTTGTGAATGTACACTTTTTTCGTGAATTAAAAAAAGTCAAAAAATCGTTTACTATAGACCACCAATTTTGGTCTAAGAAAGATCATTATGGTCATTTTTTGATGAGTACATTTTTCACTTTCTTTTTTCAATATTGTGTTTAGGAGCTTCATTAACCTACATCTCCATAAATATAGGACCAAAATCGGTAAGAAAAACACCTTAAAACTCGTTCCCTAAACCGTAAATTTCCAAAACCTGAAAGTAGTACTTTTTAAGCATATGGTTGAAAACTGTGAATAAGCTACAAGCTTGGTTCAATAAGAAGTGAGGAATTTCAATTTTGAATGAATATAAACTTTTTTCATGAATTCAAAAAAGTCCAAAAATTGTTTACGTCCACCAATTTTGGCAAAAAAATATCATTTTGGTCAATTTTTAATGAGTACATTTTTCACTTTCTTTTTTCAATATTGTGTTTAGAGCTTCATTAACCTAAAGCCCCATAGCTTTAGGACCAAAATCCGTAAGAAAAATACCTTAAAACTCGTTCCCTAAACCGTAAATTTCCAAAACCTGAAAGTAGTACTTTTCAAGCACATGGTTGAAAACCGTGAATAAGCTACAAGCTTGGTTCAATAAGAAGTGAGAAATGTCCATTTTGAATGAATATAAACTTTTTTCATGAATTCAAAAAAGTCCAAAAAACGTTTACTAGTCAACCAATTTTGGTCAAAAAACGATCATTTTGGTAATTTTTTAAGGAGTACATTTTTCACTTTATGTTTTCAATATTGTGTTTAGGAGCTTCATTAACCTACAGCCACATAGCTTTAGGACAAAAATCCGTAAGAAAAACACCTTAAAACTCGTTCCCTAAACCGTAAATTTCCAAAACCATAAAGGAGTACTTTTCAAGCACATGGTTGAAAACTGTGAATAAGTTACAAGCTTGGTTCAATAAGAAGTGAGGAATGTCAATTTTGAATGAATACAAGCTTTTTTCGTGAATTCAAAAAAGTCCAAAAATCGTGTACTATAGTCCACCAATTTTGGTCCAAAAACGATCATTTTGGTTATTGTTTAATGAGTACATTTTTCACTTTCTTTTTTCAATATTGTGTTTAGGAAGTTCATTAACCTACAGCCCCATAGCTTTAGGACCAAAATCGCTAAGAAAAACACCTTAAAACTCGTTCCCTAAACCGTAACTTTCAAAAACCTGAAAGTAGTACTTTTCAAGCACATGATTTAGAACCGTGAATAAGCTACAAGTTTGGTTCAATAAGAAGTGAGGAATGTCAGTTTTGAAAGAATATAAACTTTTTTCGTGAATTCAAAAAAGTCCAAAAATCGTTTACTTTAATTCACCAATTTTGGTCCAAAAATGATAATTTTGGTAATTTTTTAATGAGTACATTTTTCACTCTATTTTTTCAATATTGTGTTTAGGAGCTTCATTAACCTACAACTCCGTAAATATAGGACCAAAATCTGTAAGAAAAATACCTTAAAACTCGTTCCTTAAATCGTAAATTTCCAAAACCTGAAAGTAGTACTTTTTAAGCATATGGTTGAAAACCGTGAATAAGCTACAAGCTTGGTTCAATAAGAAGTGAGGAATTTCAATTTTGAATGAATATAAACTTTTTTCATAAATTAAAAAAAATCCAAAAATCGTTTACTATAGTCCACCAATTTTGGCAAAAAAAGATAATTTTGGTCAATTTTTAATGAGTACATTTTTCACTTTCTTTTTTCAATATTATGTTTAGAGCTTCATTAACCTAAAGCCCCATAGCTTTAGGACCAAAATCCGTAAGAAAAACACCTTAAAACTCGTTCCCTAAACCCTAAATTTCTAAAACCCAAAAGTAGTACTTTTCAAGCGCATTGTTGAAAACCGTGAATAAGTTACATGCTTGGTTCAATAAGAAGTGAAAAATATCAATTTTGATTGAATATAAACTTTTTACGTGAATTAAAAAAAGTGCAAAAATGATTTACTATAGTCTACCAATTTTGGTCCAAAAACTATCATTTTGGTCATTTTTTAATGAGTACATTTTTCACTTTCTTTTTTCAATGTTCTGTTTAGGACCTTCATTAACATAAGAAAAATACCTTACAACTCGTACTCTAAACCGTAAATTTCAAAAACTCGAATGGAGTATTTTTCAAGCACATGGTTGAAACCGTGAATAAGCTACATGCTTGGTTCAATAAGAAGTGAGGAATGTCAATTTTGAATGAATATAAACTTTGTTCCTGAATTAAAAAAAGTCCACAAATCGTTTACTTTAGTCCACCAATTTTGGTCCAAAAACGATCATTTTGGTCATTTTTTAATGAGCACATTTTTCAATTTATTTTTTCAATATTGTGTTTAGAAGGTTCATTAACCTACAACCCTATAGATATAGGAACAAAATCTGTAAGAAAAAGACATTAAAACTCGTTCCCTAAATCGTAAATTTCCAAAACCCGAAAGTAGTACTTTTCAAGCACATGGTTGAAAACCATTAATAAGCTACATGCTTGGTTCAATAAGAAGTCACGAATGTCAATTTTGAATGAATATAAACTTTTTTAGTGAATTAAAAAAAGTCCAAAAATCGTTTAGTATAGTCCACCAATTTTGGTCCAAAAACGATCATTTTGGTCATTTTTTAATGATTACATTTTTCACTTTATTTTTTCAATATTGTGTTTAGGAGGTTCATTAACCTATAGCCCTATAGATATAGGAACAAAATCTGTAAGAAAAACACCTTAAAACTCGTTCCCTAAACCGTAAATTTCCAAAACTGAAAGTAGTACTTTTAAAGCACATGATTGAAAACCTTTAATAAGCTACATGCTTTGTTCAATGAGAAGTGAGGAATGTCAATTTTGAATGAATATCAACTTTTTTCGTGAATTAAAAAAAGTCCAAAAATGGTTTACTATAGTCCAATTATGGTCCAAAAATCGATCATTTTGGTCATTTTTTAATGAGTACATTTGTCACTTTCTATTTCAAATGTTGTATTTAGGAGCTTCAGTAACCTACAACCTCATAGCTTTAGGACAAAAATCCGTAAGAAAAACACCTTACAACTCATTCCCTAAACCGTAAATTTCAAAATCTAGAAAGGAGTAATTTTCCAGCACATTGTTGGGAGTTATCCGATAGGGAAACGTCGGAGGTGTTGACTCTTCTTTCTCTTATGGGGGACTTTGTTCTTTTGCCAGGGAGGAGGGATATTCGTGTGACCCCCAACCATGTTGAGGGGTTCTCTTGTGGGTCGTTCTTCTTTGTTTGTTGGATCCCTCCCTAGGTGGTGAGTCGTTTTTTCGACCCTATGGAAGGTGAAGGTGAAGGTTTTTACTTGGCAGGTTATTCATGGCAAGGTTAATACTTTAGACCAGCTTGAGAGGAGGTCGTTTCTTCTTGTAGGACCGTTTTGATGCATTCTTTGTCAAAGGGCGGAGATAGACCTGGATCATCTCCTGTGGAGTTGCGATTTTGCTCAGGTTGTTTGGGATCTGTTTTCTAAGGTGTTTGTCCTTCAGTTGGCTAGACCCAAGGATCTTAGGATGATGATCAAGAAGTTTCTTCTTCATCTGCTGTTTCGGAAGAAAGGAAAGTTTCTTTGGCAAGAGAGCATGTGTGCTGTTTTGTGGGAGAAAAGAAACAGTAGGATCTTTAGAGGGGCTAAGACGGACCCGAGTGATGTGTGGTCCCTTGGTGGTAGAATTCATATTTCTTTGTAGTGTTGGTGACGCGGTTATTTTATAATTATTCTTTGAACGTTATTTTACTTGATTGCAGTCCCTTTTTATAGTGGGGGTTCCTTCCTTGGGGCTTGTTCCTTCTTTGGGGTTCCTACCTTTTCAAAAAAAAATATTATGGAAAACACATAGAGGAAATATTTGCCTTTAGAAGGCTTAGACAGGGAGATCCTCCTTTTTTGTAGTGATCGTAGATGTTTTTGGTAGACTTGTGGAAAAGTTCATGGAGAAAGGGGTAGTGGAAGGCTTTTTGTGGTGATACCATTTGTTTGTGCAGAGGAAGAGAAATAACTTGAAGTCTATTGAGCTTGAGAGTTGGTAGCTCTATCCAAGTTGTAGGGTGGGTTTTGAGGCTTTTGTTATGAACAACCTTAGATATTGTTCGTCTGTCTTTCAGGATCCTTGCGGAGAAAATTCATAAGGATTTGTTGACCTTTTCTAAGGGAGGGAGAATGACTTTAATCAAGTTGGTTTCAGACGAAAGCCATATATATTTCTTGTCGTTCATTTAGAAAAGAAACCATAAGAAGCTTTTCATGAAAAGATATAGCATATAGAGTGGATGTTATCTAATGAAATGGGAGATCATATTTAAAGAGTTCACAACAGGGTTAGGCATAGGCATAGGCATAGGGAATCTAGCAAATAAGAACTTCGCTCTCCCAGCCAAATGGTTATGGTGCTTTCCTTTAAAGATTCATTGTGACATAGGATTGCCATTTGACCTATGGTTGTTATTTTTCTTTATATTTGTGAGTGTTCGAGCCAGCTTACGCGCACCTCGACTAATCTCACGAGACAGTTGCTTGTACCCTAAGTGGTTGTTATTCTACTAGGTGGATCACGACTTTGGTCTTTAAAGTTACGTTTAAAAGTCCTTTAAAAGTCCTTGGAGACCCGTCTCTCATTGCATGCCCTTCTTTAAGGGTTCCATTAAAAAAATTATGGCAATTGGGCTCACTTCTGCAAGACTTCTTGATTATGGTAAATATTGGTCTTGACTGGGGAGTTCAAAAGGGAGGTTCGGCATAGAGAATATGGCATGTAGGGAACTATTAGCTCTCTAAGCCAAATGGTTGTAGCACTTACATTTCAAGACAAATTCTTTGACATAGGATTATCGAGGAAATCTTATTGTCATTTTACTAAGTTGGTCACCATTTTTTTTGGGAGGGATAAGAAACAATATCATTGATATATGAAATTTATAAAAAATATATATATAATAATAATAATAATAATAATTAATAATTAATAAAAACAAAAAAAAAACTATCTATCCAAAGGAGTTACAAAAGTCTTCTCCAATGCCAAACCGAGCATATAGCTCAATTGGCATAAGGTTGTGCCCGTGACTATGAGGTCATGGGTTCAATCCTCGCTTTAATTAAAATACCGTTGCAAAAAAAAAAAATCTTCTCCGGCCTACGAAGGATCTTGAACATGTGCTTTGAAGATATCTAGCATATTCTTGGAAATGTTTGGAGTTAATTTGGCTCCTACCAAAAGTCGTGGAGACATGATGGAAGAGATATTAATAAAAAAGAATCTTTAGGGGTCGGGATTAGGCTTGAAATACAATGTATTCCAATGGCTCTCTATGTGTTATCCTCTTCTTTTTGTGTTTAACAATTGGAGCAATCTCTGAAACATGTTTAGCTCAGCGCTAATACATTATCCGAGTAGAAAAATTCTACAAAATTATAAGGTAGATGTGCATGCCTAAGAATTTAAAATAAGTTTGAAGCTGACAACTTTATAAGAATACGAGATCAGATGATAAGACACACAAATAAATAAAACTATTGTTCTACTAGATATCATATCAGGTATTAAGAGGGAGGCCTCACCTTATCAACCTGAACTAAGATCTCGTCAACACGATGCATAAACCCCTCCGCCTCTGCACCATCACATGTGCCATTTCTTTGTCTGGAGTCAATAAAATCTGGAATTGAAGAAATAATTGGTTCCATCTGACAAGACGACAACGAGAATGATTAAAATTTAAAAAGAATTCAAACTACATAAACGCTGAGTCAGGAAAGGAAGGTTGGTTTATGATTAATCTGGTGGGATGTCGTCAAAGGCAAAGCCATAGCATTGATTGTAGACAAATTTAAGCTTTGAGCATGAGGTGTGTTACTACTGCTAACAGCATCTAACCATCGTATCGTAGAATCAAAGCAAAGGAAGAAGAAATTAAACCCTAAAAATAGAAAAACCGAATTTCTACTTGCCTCCGCTCAGAACTCAGAAGGCCGACCCAAAACCAAAATTGCTGTTGTGCTTCTGCCTCCCCCTATTAACTCATTATATATACCTTCGCAGTCACCATGAATCCATTCCACGAATTACGTGTGTGTAACTGTATATATATTGTTGTCAAAATATATATATATATATATAGGTATATATATTTTAGAATATTCCGTCACAGACAAGGGTACGTTTCTTTTTTTTTAATATTGTAATTTTTTAATTTTTTTATAAAAATACTTTGGGTTTGAAAGTATTTTAAAAAATAATGTTGTTTTAAGAGGAGAAAATACGATCCCTAGCAAAGGTCGTCTTTTGAAAACGATTTTGGTACACGTGCATAAAAATAATCTTTTCAAAAAGGATCTCCTGCACCTACGAAAAATTCTTTTTCATTAAAAAATTCTTTTTACCCATATATTCACAAATTTTGAAAAAAGGTAGGGTTGGGAAGTTAATATCTTTTTACCCACATATTCAAAAAATTTAAAAAAATATGGCTGGAAAGCGAGAGAGCTTCAATTTGATACGTAATTTCACTATTTTTTTTAGTTGTGTATCAAAAGATAAAGATAATTGAAGTTGGACTATAATTCTACAAATTTCATAACTGAAAATTCTTTTAAGGAGTGGGCATTAAAAAATCAATATATTTTTATCGAGATATTCAAATTTTTTGAAAAATGTAGGGTTGGATAGCTAAAAGCTTCAATTTAATACTTGGTTTCACTATTTTTGAAGTTGTGTATCAAAAGATAAAAATCGTCGAAGGTTAGCTACAGTTTTTAAGTTTTCAGCCATATTTTTAGTTATGGGTTTAGTGAAGTTTTCAAAACTGTAGCTGAACTTCGACGATTGTCTAAGAAAACCACGTTGTGATAGCTCACGTGTCAACACATTAATAGCTCTAGAAATATGAAAAAATAGAATATTATGAAATCTTATCTTTAAGGCCAAAATATATGTAATGATACTATCAACTTTTATCAAGGATGTCAATACACCCATTAATAATTTAGATGATTATAGTGTTTTTCTAACAATTGGATCATTATTAATGTTCAAAGATTATAATTATGACTATAATTAACCCCCTCTCACTCAAACAAAAATTGGAAAGAAAAGAATGAGAAAACCAAGTTTAATGATGTAGATGGAAGAGAGAAAATAATGACAAGAACAGAAAAGCATCGAGCATGGTTAACTAATTTAGAAGGAAGGCAATGCTTGTGTTAGGCCCCCAGTGGCAATTACGTATGTGAGGAGGGGTAGAAAAGGAAAGGAACAAATGGAATAACCGTTTGTTTGTGGGAGTGCTTGGAGTCAGGGGCGGAGCCACGTAGGGGCCAGGGGGCACGTGCCCCCCCTCAAATTATTAATTTTATATGTTTGTATATTGGATTTCGGAAAATATAACTATATGTGATATATTTGTATTAAAAAAATCGGAATAAGTAACTAAATGTTCTTCTGATTTGGTGGCAGGGGCACGCATTACGAGATCGCTGTTTAGGACATCTCGAGTTCGATACTCAAAAACTGCAAAATTTTGTTTTGTATTTGTTTTTAGGTAAATTTTGTTAGATTTGAAGAAAATAAAGATAGCCTTTATTAAATTATTTTAGATTCTAAAAATTAAAAAATAATTATATTTTAAAAAATGATAAATATTTCAAATTTCATTATTTAATCATATATATTTAAGTTGAGGATTCTAAAATGGTTTATTATTATTTTTGAATTAAAATTACTTAATATTAATATTATATCTTCTAAAAAAAATGAATTGATTACACTTGAAATTTTTAATTTTGTATCTAATTATTACGTGATTTTTTTTTTAAAATGTCAAACAAATTGATGGATGACACATTAATTTTATATTTAACAAAATATTTAATATTTTAAATTTTCTAATATGTTTTTATTAGATACAAAATTAAAATTTGAAGAACTTATTAGACTCAAAATTAAAATTTGAAATTAGACACAAAATTGAAAGTTTAAGGATCAGATTAAAAATTAAAAGTTTAAGAGTCTGTTATGCATATTTTAAAGTTCAAAGACTATATAAACATAAATCGAAAATTTCAAGGACTAAACTTACAATTAACTAGTATTGGAATTGTGCCCCTCCTGACAAAAATTCCTGGATCCGCCACTGCTTGGAGTGCTTTTGGTGGGACCCTTTTGGTTGTACGGTTGTTAGGGTTTTCCCAGTACCTTAGTATTTAAGCTTTCTTTCTGTTGTGTAATTGTTAAGCTTGTGTATGTCGATAGAATAGTGGTTCTAGGGCTAGGAGAGGTGACCAGCACTCTTGAATCCGCTGGGTGTTCTTGTTATTTTGATAGTGTAATCGTTATTACTTATAATCAATATCACGAGTAAGAGGTATTCTTACAAGTGGTATCAGAGCTCGTTTCGAATCTGGAGAGGTGGAAGAAGATGGCTCAGAAAGCAATAGAGGAGAGGCTCACGGCGACGGAAAATGCGATCGGAGAAATGAGGAAGTCCACGGAGTCTGTGATAGGAGAGATGAAAACAGAGCTCCAGAGGCTACCAGGGTTAGAAAAAGCTATGGAAAGAATGAGTGTGTTGTTTAGCACACTAGTGAAAGAGCTGGCCGAAGGAAAAATGCACCATGTTACGGATTCGGAAAGGACGGAAATGTCCACCGGAAAACGGAAAAACAGAGAGCCGGAAGAAGAATTAGAACCAGAGCATGAGTTAGAAGAAGGGGAGTCGTCGCAAAAGAGAGAAGGTGACGACCAGAGTGAGAGAATCAAGTTTAAGAAAGTGGAAATGTCGGTATTCAACGGTACTGATCCGGATGGTTGGTTGTTCCGAGCGGAGCGTTACTTCCAGCTGAACCATCTGACAGATTCCGAGAAGCTAACGGTGGCCGTGGTAAGCTTCGAAGGACAAGCATTACACTGGTATCGTTGGGCAGAGCATCGGAAACGGATGAAATTGTGGGGAGATTTGAAGAAGAGATTGTTCATCAGGTTCAGGAGACTGAGAGAGGGAACAATCTGTGCGAGGTTCCTCGCTATTAAGCAAGAAGGTACGGTTGAAGAATTTTGCCAGAAATTCGAGGAGTTAGCGGCGCCGTTACCCCATCTAACGGAGGAAGTGTTAGAAAGTACTTTTCTTAATGGGCTGAAAGTCGTAATTAGGACCGAAACTCTTTGTTTTGAGCCTATTGGGCTGGAAAGCATGATGAGAGCGGCCCAAAGGGTGAAAGATAGAATGGAGGCTGCGGTGTTGGTCTTAGAAGGGGCTGGCGTAAGGCAGACGAAACCTCTGCATTCTTATCCTACAGTCGCATTAACGTCAAAGGTAACTGACTCTCCCCACCAAACTCGCACGATTACGTTAACTGAGAGAGTTCCTTTCATTAAGAGAGAACCCACTTACAAAAGATTATCTGATTCTGAAGTTCGAGCAAGGAGAGAGAAAGGGTTGTGTTTCAGATGTGAAGAGAAATTTGTTCTTGGACATCGTTGCAAGAACAAGGAGTTGAGAGTGCTCATTACAGCAGACGAAACGGAAGAAGAGGAAACTGAAAACATGGAGGAAGATAAAAAAAAATCGAGGTCCATGCTATGGAAGTCAGTCCGACGGTCCAACTATCCCTAAATTCGGTGGTGGGATTGTCTTCCCCGGGAACGATGAAAGTCAAGGGAATCATCAAGGAGCAAGAAGTGATCATGATGATTGATTGCGGAGCCACGCATAATTTCATCAACAAGAAGTTGGTGGAAACCTTGCAATTACCCATATCAGAGACATCCAACTATGGAGTAGTCATGGGTTCGGGAGAGGCAATCAAAGGAATGGGGGTTTGCAAAGGTGTGGAAATTAGTTTGCCGGAGTTAGCCATCGTGGACGAATTCCTGCCGTTTGAACTAGGGAACTTAGATATGGTTCTCGGCATGCAATGGCTTAAGAAACAGGGAGCCATGACCGTTGATTGGAAAAATCTGAGTATGACCTTCGTGGTAGGAGACACAAGGGTGGTGTTAAAGGGGGACCCCACATTGGCTCGCATGGAAATTTCTTTAAAAATGATGGCCAAGACATGGCACCCAGAGGATCAAGGATTCTTGGTGGAATTTACCACGATGCAGGTGGGGGAAGAGGACTTGATCGCCGAGACAAACATTCCAGAATTGGATCGCCTACTCACAGACTATGAGGATGTGTTCAACATGCCTGATGGACTACCCCAAAAAAGGAAGATTGATCATAAAATACAGCTGAAAGACGGAACGGACCCAACAAACATGCACCCGTATAGATACCCCCATGCTCAGAAAGCAGAAATTGAAAGAATGATTGACGAAATGATTCGCACTGGGATCATCCGCTCTAGCGTGAGTCCTTTCTCGAGTCCGGTGATCTTGGTTAAAAAGAAGGATGGGAGTTGGAGATTCTGCGTTGACTACAGAGCCTTGAATAAGGCTACCATTCCGGATAAATTTCTCATACCGGTGATTGAGGAGTTGTTGGATGAGCTACACGGAGCGAGATATTTCTCTAAGATAGACCTGAAGTCCGGATACCATCAGATCAGAATGAACGAAGCAGATATTCAGAAAACGGCTTTTCGGACTCATGAGGGTCACTATGAGTTTCTGGTTATGCCATTCGGCCTCACCAACGCACCAGCAACCTTTCAATCATTGATGAATCAGGTTTTTCGGCCTTTTCTTCGTCGTTGTCTTCTAGTTTTTTTTTATGATATATTGATATACAGCCCTGATCTGCAAACTCATATCTCCCACTTGGCAACTGTCTTTAATGTTCTGAGAGATAATCACCTCTATGCAAATTACAAGAAATGCCAGTTTGTGAAAGAACGTATTGAGTATCTAGGACACTGGGTGTCGGGGCAAGGAGTAGAGGCCGATGGAGAAAAATTGAGGGCGATGTTGGAATGGCCCATGCCATCAAACCTTAAGGAACTGAGAGGGTTCTTAGGCTTGACAGGGTACTACCGGAGATTTGTAGCAAACTATGGCAGCATTGCGGAACCTCTATTCGACCTGACTAAGAAGAACGCGTTCCTATGGAATGAAGTTGCTTCACAAGCTTTTGAACGATTGAAGACAGCTATGATGACTCTTCCAGTGTTAGCTTTGCCTGACTTTTCCATTCCTTTCATTCTAGAGACAGATGCTTCAGGGACTGGATTGGGAGCCGTATTAATGCAGAACCATCGACCTATAGCGTACTTTAGTCAGAAATTGTCGGACAGAGGACGTTTGAAATCAACATATGAGAGAGAGCTCATGGCTATTATGATGGCGGTTCAGAAATGGCGCCACTATCTGTTGGGCCACCATTTTACAGTGCGAACGGACCAAAAGTCGTTGAAGGACTTTTTGGAACAAAAGGAAGTAAGACCAGACTTTCAGAAATGGTTAACCAAGTTGCTGGGGTATGACTTCGACATACAATATGTACCAGGATTGGAAAATAAGGCGGCAGATGCTCTGTCTCGTATGTCGGATGTGGTCGAATTAGCAGTACTCACGGTTCCAAAAATCATCGATGTACAGAAGGTTCAAATGAAAGTGCTCGAAGACCCCAAACTCCGAGTAATAATGGAAAAGATCAGCCAGGACAATGAGGTTGTGCCTCGTTATTCCATCAGGAAGGGACACTTATTTTATAAGGAACGCATGGTGATCTCCAAGACCTCAGTCCTCATTCCGACGATACTACACATGTTCCATGCTTCAGTGTTAGGGGGACACTCGGAATTCCTAAGAACTTATAAAAGATTGACAGCAGAGCTCTTTTGGGAAGGGATGAAAAGCGATGTGAAAAAATATGTGGAGGAATGCGAAATCTGTCAAAGCAATAAGTCTCAAGCAATGTCTCCTGCTGGCTTATTGGAACCACTTCCCCTGCCCGAACGTGTTTGGGAGGATATCTCCATGGACTTCGTGGAAGGTATACCGAAATCAATGACTTTTGACGCCATTTTTGTGGTGGTTGACCGTTTAAGCAAATATGCACACTTCATACTGGTAAGTCACCCCTTCTCCGCCAAATCAATAGCTGCCATTTTTACTAGAGAGGTTGTCCGACTACATGGATACCCGAGATCCATAGTCTCAGATCGAGATAAGATTTTTATCAGCCATTTTTGGACGAAATTATTCAGCCTACAGTCAACAAAGTTAAATCGAAGCACAGCATATCACCCACAAACAGATGGGCAAACAGAGAGAGTGAATCGTTGCTTAGAAACATATCTTCGCTGTTTCTGTAATGAGAAGCCGAAGGCTTGGAACTCGTGGTTAGCTTGGGCAGAACTTTGGTACAATACGAACTACCACATTTCGATCAACACGACTCCTTTCCATCTGGTCTACGGACGTCCGCCTCCACCCATCATTTCGTATGGTGAGTCGACCACCGTGAATGATACCCTTGAGCAACAACTGATTGAACGAGATCGAACTCTACTAAAATTGAAGGAACAATTAGTCATCGCTCAGAACCGGATGAAAAAATACGCCGACCTGAAACGCAGGGAACTCGAGTTTGAGGTGGGAGACAGAGTATATCTGAAGTTAAGACCTTATAGACAGCGCTCCTTGGCCAAGAAACGATGTGAGAAACTGACTCCGAAATATTTTGGACCCTACAAGATTGTAGCACGAGTAGGGAAGGTGGCATATCGGTTGGAATTTCCCCACGAGTCATCTATCCATCCTGTTTTTCATATTTCACAGCTGAAATTGGCGCTCAGTTCGCAGACGACTATTTTGGCTAACCCTCCCTCGTTAAATGATGAATTCGAATGGGTAGTGGAACCAGAGACAGTAGAGTCGGTACGCTGGCATAGCCCAACAAAGTCCTGGAAATGTTTGTTCAAATGGAAGAACCTGTCAGCGTGTGAAGCAACATGGGAGTGGGTTGTCCCGCTTAAGGAGCAATTTCCAAAGTTCCACCTTGAGGACAAGGTGGCTGCGATGGGGGAGATATTGTTAGGCCCCCAGTGGCAATTACGTATGTAAGGAGGGGTAGAAAAGGAAAGGAACAAATGGAATAACCGTTTGTCTGTGGGAGTGCTTTTGGTGGGACCCTTTTGGTTGTACGGTTGTTAGGATTTTCCCAGTACCTTAGTATTTAAGCTTTCTTTCTGTTGTGTTATTGTTAAGCTTTTGTATGTCAATAGAACAGCGGTTCTAGGGCTAGGAGAGGTGACCAACACTCTTGAATCCGCTGGGTGTTCTTGTTATTTTGATAGTGTAATCGTTATTACTTATAATCAATATCACGAGTAAGAGGTATTCTTACAGCTTGTTGCTTGTGTTTGGAATTGGAATTGGATGTAATTGCCGACGGCTGCGCTTACTTCTGCTTCCTCCGTCTTTGGCTCTGGCCTCAACGTGGACACTTTCTCACTGTATTGGAAAGAGTCGGCATGTTTAGATTTCCAATTACCTCCATATTCATTGATGTCTAGTCTGGCAGCAGAATGTATAATATTTAAGACGAATTGAATTAGGAAATTGAACTCGGAAGGAAGAATTAATAACATTCGACAATTTTACAACCAACACTACAGCTATAGCCATTCCAACCATAGGTGGTGTTAAGTTACAATGATACATGACATTGACAACAACGTAAGACCACTTAACCGTACCTATATCAACTAACTTAGCTCAAAAATATTTAAAATTAGCCTCCTGATGGCTGATGATGTCTTCTAATCAACCACATAATTAGGAGCCACAGCTAAAATCCTGTTATTCCTGTTTAACGAAGATGGTTCGCCTTCAACCTCGCCACCTACTGCCCTCCCGTCATCTACCACTATCAAATGCCCTTCCTTTCGTATCAAACTCTGAACAACAACAGGTCATCTCATGTCAGCTATTGCCACCACCACCAGTAATAACATCAATTAACTATAACACATACATACATGATGTTTACCTGGATAATAGCTCTAATTAATTTTACTTCATTTTCTACCTCTTCCACGGAGCTATAGCTATTTCTATCGTTCTGTTGATTCACATACCATTCAATTAAGTCTCTCTGCCTCATTCCTGCCAGCTCATTTCCTGAACCAACCACGTCAAAATTTTAACACCAAAATCATTAGCAAAGCAACAGATATCGAGCATATCATAAATTTGACTAATTCCAATGAATTATCCATTTTACGTATCAGAGATATCTAAAAGCTTCCCCCTTAACATTATTGAAATGAAAGGGCACCCGAGTACCTTCTTGCATCACTAATTCTTCGTGCTGTCTGAGGCGCATGACAAGGGCTTGGGTAACCCTCTGAAAATATTCATAACTCAGGGTAAGTTTCTTCTCCTCGTGTTTACTTCCAGAATCTGAACCCATTTCTGCACCCATCATAATAAAAAATGCACACGATCAGGTTTATCTATAGGAAAGTTGCAAATATTACAAATATGATCATCAAAATCTCACCACCATTTCCAGAAGTAGGTGGCTCTGGTGCACCATTCCTAGGTTCGGCATCAACCTCATTAGGTCCATTGTCGACATTATTATTACCATCTCCACCGCCATTAGTTTCTTCTTGAAATTCAGATAGGTCAATCTCGCTAGATTCCACACTGCAAGGTAGTTTTTTTTTTTTTTTTTAATTATTGTTTTTGAGATAGAATGGATTACAATACAAAAAAACCATCAAAAAATTTAGAGAGAACTGCGTGCATCGACAGGAAATCTTCGAAGTTTTTTCTGGTTACTTGCCTGATTATTGACGTTTTCAGTAACGTCACTGCTAAACGCACATGGCGCGATTGAACCTGTAAAAGCAGTTCCCAAGTAAAGTTCCAAAATCGTTACCTAATTTAAGCAAACGTTCCAAAATGGACTCACCAGAGTCTCCAAATAACTACGTGCAATTGCTTCGGACAGCCTTACTAATGCCTCAAGCTGCCTGACTGTCATGCGATAGGCAACCCTACTTCCAGGAGTTGTATCTCCTCTCCGAAGAGCAACATAAGAGTCTACCAATACCTTTCTGGCTTCTAAACTTAACTGCATTATTTGAACTCCATCAAAAGGAAGTTCAATGGATAATGAACAAGTACTAAGATAAGTTAAAAAAATGGTGCATGTAGGAATGACCTTTGGTTTTAGAGTTTTTGCATAAGCAATATAACGTTTCAACTCGGCAGTAGTAAATGCAGGAGAAAGAGCATCTTCATGCTTCTGATGTACTCTGACAATGTGGTGTGCAATGTGGTAATCTGTTTGATCATTTGGGTCATCTATCATCACGTACACGAGGTCGAACCTTGAGAGAATAGCAGGAGGCAGAGCAACATTATACTGTAACAAGAACAAAAGCACATTAATGAGATAGGCAAATAATATGACTTTAAACCAAATCAAGAATCTATTGTAAAAATTCCGCACTGAAAATTTTAGTTTTCATCTGGAATCCCAGCTCCAAGTTGACAATTTCATACCAACAGAAGCCATAAGTAGTATGAACAATAGTATTTATCTAGAACTGTACTCCTTCGATGAAATTTCTATGATAGATGGCAGACATTCTCACCTTCAGTGGTTTAGACTTGTCATACCGCCCTCCTGTAGGATTAGCAGCAGCAAGGATTGATGTCCTAGCATTTAGTGTTGCCTGTATTCCGGCTTTTGTTATGCTTATGGTCTGCTGCTCCATAGCTTCATGAATTGCAACCTTCAATAGCATTGGTGAGTCAGATTATCAAAGAAAATACATGAGATGAAGAGTTAGAGCATTAATAGTATATAGCCACGAGTTACCTGATCCCTGACGTCCATTTTGTCAAATTCATCAATACAGCAAATGCCATTGTCAGCAAGCATCAAGGCACCAGCCTGCAATAAAATTAGAAAACATCAAGGGAGCTACACAAATTTATTTCACTTCAAGCAAATAAATGGTTATACGTGCATTAGTTGGAAGTTTGTGCTAAAAGTGCCATAAGCAGATATGGATACATCGAACACGACGAGACAGATTGTTGTAAATTTACTTTAAAAAAAAAACTAGTGGATATGATGAATTTTAAACATGACATTAGGAAGAATGCCGTCTCCTGTCTGTAGCCAGCAAATTATAGGTATCACCATACCATATCCACTGATCCAAAAATAACAAAATACTAAGATTTATGTGGATGATGAATAAAATAAAGGCTACCTCAATACAAAACTCTCCAGTTTCTGGTTCTTTGGCTACAGTTGCAGTCAATCCAGCAGCAGAAGAGGACTTTCCAGATGTGTAAACTGATCTTGGCACAATACCTGAAGTATACCTGTAGAAAGCAGTCATGAACAAAAGGTCTGTTTAATAAACTTTTTGAATGGAAAAAGATATATGTAATATAATATGAATGGTGAGGACTTTGGAGAAATAAAAAAATAAAAAATAAAAAGATTTCCAAAAACTGAAAGAACCATGGATTGGCTAGTGACAAATGAGCAAGCTATGAACTAAGATGCCTATGAGGCCATGGATTTATACTTCATACAAGCTTCTCAATATCAAATGTTGTGGATCAAATAACAGTATCATGTGTAATGTTTTTAAAACACGAGGTGCAATAAAGCACAATAATCGGACTCAGTGAAAAAAGAGTGGGGGTTATTCTTTGATGCACACAATATAATAAAAAAGTAATATATATATATATATATAAAGAATGAGACAACGAAAACTTGGATGGATTTTTAAGAGAGTGCTCGAAGAGAAACTACGGTCTACAATCAAGATATTTTCTTTCCATTTAAAGAAAAGGGAGAAAAAACCCTATATTCTATAAGGATGTGTGCCCTTGTGATGGAGTGAGGCACCTATGGCCCATTTCGTGCTTCACTTTTTTAAGCAATGTTCATGGGATGAGTGGACATCCCCAGTTATAAATAAATAAAACCCTGAACTATTAGACTACTGTAGAAGGTCCACTTAATGGATGGACTATTCACTTAGTCCAAATATAAAAAAACCAAACACAGATTTCTGAAGCACCTTGGAAAAAGCATGGCTGATACCACATGTAAACTCTACATGAGTTGTTGAACAGTTTAAAGTTTAAACTAAGAACCTGAAAAGAGTGGGGAAAAATAAAAAAAAAACTTACTTAAGAAACTGAGATTTTGCACAGCTTGGATCTCCTACTATACAAACATTGATGTCACCTCGAAGGTTAATGCCTTCATGAGTTAACTTGTGGACGCCACCTAACAGCATCAACAGGATTGCTCGCTTGATATCTTGATGGCCAAAGACTGCTGGTGCAATGCTATCAATAAGTCTGTTGAAAAAGTCAGGTGTATTCCTCATTCTTTGAACTTCATCAAGCTCTCCAGTCTGAAGGTTTTGTTATTTATATCAAAATTTAGGAAATTCATGGGCAGCATATGCTGGAGAATTGTAAAACGTTTTAAGTTTTTATTTTACTGCAAATGACTTAATTACAAATTAACTGATAAAATAAAGAAAAAAAATCAATTTACACCCTTAAACTTTGGAGGTTGTATCAATTAAATCCCTAAACTAATAATTGTATCAATTTAAAACCTGAATTTTCAGAACAATTTACACCTTCTGTTAGAATTTTATTTTAAAAACGTTAATAAACATGAAAACTTATAATTTTAGCAATTAAACCCCTAAACTTTCATAAGTGAATCAATTGTATGAAAGTTTAGGGGTTTAATTGATAAATTATAAGTCTACACACGTGTGAAAACTAACATTTTTCTAAGAGATGGTGTAAATTGATACATTTATGAAAGTTAAGGGATGAAATTGATCCAACCATTAGTTTAGGGTTTTAATTGACACAACCTCCAAAGTTTAAGGGTATAAATTGATTTTTATACTAAAATAAAATACAACACTAATTATCTAGAAACTTCATGGAGTATCAATATAAAAGTCTGAAATGTAAATTTGAATCCTCTCTAAATTTATTTTAAGGATTTATAACTTTAGCTTGTGGAAGAGATAATTTGACCAAAAACAAAAGGAGTTAGTGCATCTACACGACTTCCAAATATAGTCTTTAGTGCATAAGCTATCACTGAGAATAAAGTTGAAGTGGTCATCTGCATCCTAATTGTTTTTATATAATTTAAATTTTTTAAGTAATATGCCTAATGTATATAACAAGCAGGAAAAATGAAAACTAGATATTGCAAGACTGACGGTAAATTGTTGGTTATCTTCATCCGCATCCTTTTTCCTGTTTCTGATATCAAAATCCCTTCTGCCATCTAAAACCTGAATAAAACAATGATAAGAGTTAAATAATAAAAAGCTCCTGATTGAAGTTAATAATTGATAATTAGAGAGGATCAAGGACTAGCCTGAACTGAATTGGCAATAAAGGCTAGGCGATAGGACAAGTCCCTCACTCCTAGTGCTCGTAGCCCCCTCATTCCTTCGTGTCCAACCGCAGAGTTACTTCGCTCTGAAGCTTCTCGTCGACATTCTGCTCTTTCTCCTGGAGAGGCTAATGCTAATATATCTGGTACAACAACTACGGTACCCGTGAAGATGACCCTGTGTGGATGTAAGATAGAAAAGGGTCGGATAAAATTACTATATGAAAGTTGCAGTGTCATGCTTTTGAAATCTCCCATTAGGTTGAACTACAGAGGATGCTAGGAAGGTTGGGAGTTGTCATGCTTAAGAGCCATAAGAATGTCAACCTTACATAGACCAGATTTTTGCAAAGCAATGTTGGAACTTAACCCTATAAACAGGTCGGAACCACAAAAGGACAAAAAATGAAAGACAAGGTAGTTGTTCTTACGTATCTCCAGCCCTAGCACGTTCGACCATCTCATGGCGAAGAATAACATCCAAAGATCGTGGAAGAGAGCCAGCCGGTATCTCCTTTGACGTTTCTTGCATTCGCACCCTCTGCCAATCAGCGAATTTACTCTCTTGTCGAAGTAATGCCCACCTTGTTCTATTCGAACAGGTTGGGTTCATGCATATTGTTGGCTATAATTCAAACAAAGAATGGTCAATACGAGTCTACCAATGTTTACCCAAGTGCTACGTGACAATAATTGAACTACAAACTGTGACGTGAAAAGAATAAAAATCTATTAACTTGCAAGCACAGACCTCCGTGTACTTAAATTGTTGTTCGACATTCTTTATGACATTTCCACATTCTAAGCACTTGAAGGTCCCTTGTAGAAGCTCTGGTCGGACCTCGCTTGTCCGCGTCACCACTCCTGTCACAGATACTAATTTCCCAATTTCTGCAGTAGTCAACTCTCTCAACCTATAGTTGGGAGTACGATGCCAACAGATATCAATCAATGACCGTTTAAACAAGGTTTCCAGTATGCTCATCGAGTTCAGAGATGTAGTGCTTAGTTAAGGTTTGAGGAGCTATATGTCGGGGGTGAAGCTATATACCATAAGATTTACAGATTTTTCTTTTCTTTTAAAAAAATTACTAAAAAACTAATATGAGGAGGGTACGGGATGTACCTTTTAGAGACAGGAATGTTGAAGAAAGCGACATTTATGTCCTTGAAGGGGTTATCGTCAGCGATGAAAGAAGGATTCTGCTCCATTACGAATCGCTTACAAGCGTTCTTGAGGTATGGTTCAAACCTGTGGGTTCAAGGAAGAAGGCAATCGTACAATGTGGGAGGATAAGGGGATTAAGAAATTGAAATTAAAATTGGAAAGCAAAGCAATACCTCAGATATTCGTCGGCGATTGCTATGTGAAGAAGATCATTGGAGTGCATGAGGTGAGCGAAATCAATAAACATGGTGTTAGATTCGCCAGCCATCATAGCTTCAATCTCTGCCTCGTAGTAAGGGTCTCCAGAGTTCCCATTGAGGCGAAAACTGAAGGAGAAATGGAAATCGTTGGATTTTGAAAAGTTGAAATGAAAGAGAAAGAAAAAGGCTAACCTCTTGAGGAATTCGAAGAAAATGTTCTCGACGAGAACGGCCTTCTCATCCACGAAATAACTACCGGCTCCATGGCTCTCCATATCTTTGGTTTGGTTGTGTATCGTTGGAGGATTCAAGGATTGTGAGTGAAGAATGAAGGTAAAGGTTTGGGTTTGCACTTTTGGCGCCGAAATCTCACATTTTCCCGCCAAAAGCAACGTGTTCTGGGCTTGGGTTGAGCCTGCACTGGCCCATGGGCTCATTTTAGGTTCAAATTATATTGTTTATTTTCCTATTACTTTATAAATTAATTATACAAAACTGTACTGACTTTCAAAATTGTTTGTAATATTTGTAACTATGTCAGACACATGAACAGGGGCGGAGAAAATAATGTTTGGGACCAAAATATTATGTTATATAAATATATGAAGGAAAAAAAAATACAAAAAAAATAAAAGCTTCAACCGTTATGTTAACCTTAACAAAAAAAAATTATAAGCAGGGCCGTAGGGGTGTACATGGGTTGGGTTGGGTTTGGGGATTTTTCAACCCAACCCGAAAATTTCGGGTTGGAGAATTTTCAACCCAACCCAACCCTTCAATTTTCGGGTTGGCGGGTTGACATTTTTTTTTTTATTTTTTTTTTTTAGTTACTTATGACCACCCTCTAATTTCTAACACAACTTGCTAATTCTTCGTGTTCATCATCAAATGATATTCCGGATAACAACCAATCTAATTGTATAATTTCAAACAAATAAGTGATTACAGAATCATTATTCATTTAAAAAACTACCCTGATCAATGCATTAAAAGATATGCCAGGTTGAAACTATGTAATCACAGCACAAATACCATATCGTCATGATCAAGATCTTCAAATAACTACATTTTCAAATGTTATTACGTTATTAAATGCAATTTCATTCCAAGCTAGCTGAGTACTATTCTTTTTTCAAATTCTACAAAATTGAACAACACATGATCATCAGAATCAAGATAGGTGACTTATAGAGACAAAAAATGGGAAAAAGTGACAGATTCTTGAAGAGGAAAATGAATTCCCGTTCGCAGCTTCGTTTTCGTTGATGGCGACTACAAATATTGGCTTGAAAAAGAGGAAAATGTCAAAATCAAAGGAGAATGATAAGGGAACCGCTTCGGCTCCGCCTTAAATGTTCTTCACATCTCCTTAAATTGAGAAATTATTGGGGGACGCCGAATTATCGTGCCTCTCCCCAAAATATCACCAAACGCCTCCAAAACCAAGATCCAAAGACAAAAATCAAAAGGAGTCATAAAAACAATCTGATAAAGCACAGCAATAAGCACAAAAAATCATAAAAAAATTCCAATCACAAATACCTCCGCGAGTGAGCTTGAACTTTGATGTTTAATTGAGGGGATTATCTATGATGTTCGCCTTGCAGGTCCGAGACGGCGAACGACGAGGCGGAGGCCAGAGGGGGAGCTCGAGACTGAGAGTGAGAGAGAGGGAACAACGGCGGGACGAGGCGGAGGCCGGAGGGGGAGTCCGAGAGAGAGATTGAGAGTGAGAGAGAGTAGAGGGGGAGCTCGGTAGGGAGGGGGCTGCGCCTGCTTGTGCTTGCTTCGAAAGGAAAGAACCCTGAAATCTAAATTGGAGATTTTATATATATATAATTTTTTTAATTTAGCCAATCCGAATCTGTTCGAGTTGAAATAAATTAGGACGAAATAAATTACCGTGTAATTTGGAGGCCATTACATATAGATTAACAAACCCCACTAGGACGAAATAAATTACCGTGTAATTTGGAAGCCATTACATATAGATTAATAAACCTATATATTTTAAAACACTAAAATTACCTACATCTTAATAAAAAATAAAAATAAAAAAAAAAAAAAAAACTTTGGGGGGCCTGCCCCATAGTCCCTCCCATCGCAATAATTTGTAAATATGATACCTTTTTTTAAATCTTCACACGTTTAAACATTTTTTATATATTAATTTATTTATTTTTATGTTCGTGTACCACTAATCATTAATAGACTATCAAAATTTTGCACTATAATTTTAAGTTTTAGATTATCTAATATCAATTTGACAAAAAAAACTACGAAAATAGATATAGTAAGCGAAAAGAGGGTTTGTATTTGAATTATAGCCATGGACAATTTTTTTTTTTTTTTTTTTTATCAAAACTAACTAATTCTTTTGATTTTTTTTTTTAATTTTAGGTCAATCTTGAATCTTGGCCACAACTACAGCTCATCATTTTTTATTTTATTTTTTTAACTTCAAATGGATAGAAATTTTAAATTTATACGGGACGATATTTGAAGTGGAAAAAAAACTTATGGATCCTGTTGCAATCTTAACAATTTTTTAATTTTTTCTCTTTATACGGGACGATATTTGAAGTGGAAAAAAAACTTATGGATCCGGTTGCAATCTTAACAATTTTTTAATTTTTTCTCTTTCTATATTTTGAAATTTTCTTAATAAATAAGTTCGATAAAACGTCAGATGATAATTTATAAACATATGCGAAAACTTATAGAATCAATTTTTTATTTTAAAAATAATAAATATTAAGATATTGTGATTAGTTTGGGCATGATTGTTATTTGTGCAACCAACCCTATTCTTAATTATTTTTAATTTTTTAAGAAATATTATTTCGTTGATCCATTTGAAGTTAAAAATAATAATAAAAATAAATAAAATAAAATTTGAGTTCAATACTGGCTTAAATATATATATTTTCATCGAGAAAAAAAAAATAAATAAATAAATAAAAATAAAATAAAATAAGTGAGAAGCTAGATTTTAGTCACATTGCAGTAAGAAATGAAAAAAATGACAATGTGCTGAAAAGACGTTAGTCTTAAATAAATAAAAAATAATAATAATAATAAATAAAGGGACAAGGAAGATAGGGTTTAGGGGGCGTTTGGCCCTGTCTTGTGTTTGGGTGGGTTTGGCTTTTGAAGCGAAACCCATGTTTGGATGGATGTATTGGAAATTCATGGGTTTAGAACTCAAACTCATGGTTTTGGGTTCTAAACTCATCACTTCTCCAATTTTGTTTTTTTCTTTTCGTTACATCAACAATTTTATCTCTCTCTTAATCCATTTGACACCAACACCAACAATTTTTATTTTTTTTTATCTTTTTTTCAATTTTGCCATCAATTTTTGCTCTATGTCTATTCATTTTTCTTTTATATATATATATATATATATATATATATATATATATATATATATATATATATATTTTGTCCCATCTTATTCCATTAACCGTGTTAGTAACTTTTTTAGTTAAAATATTTTTTTTTCTATTATGAAAAATGATATTCTTTTGTAATATTTTTTTTT
Organism: Herpetospermum pedunculosum; assembly: GCA_028017165.1. Classification (NCBI taxonomy): domain Eukaryota; kingdom Viridiplantae; phylum Streptophyta; class Magnoliopsida; order Cucurbitales; family Cucurbitaceae; genus Herpetospermum; species Herpetospermum pedunculosum. The sequence goes on from CM051528.1 coordinate 70,279,218, forward strand.
ACTACTTTCTAATATGAATATATTTTAATATTATTATAAAATTTCCATTAATAATAGAGAATTATTGGAATCTACATTATATCCGAACTAAGATTTTTTTTCAATTTTTTTCTTCTTTATTATTTGTTTATTTTATGTATTTTTTCAACCGTATTCTATAAATTAATGTTGTGTTTGTAACTTCTTTTTTTCCCTTTTATAATATATTTTTTTAAATTGAAATATACAAAATTTTCATCAATAAATGTATTTTTTTTCCTTGCTTCTATTTCTTGTTTTTTGTTTTTGTTAAATGTTTTTTTTTAAATATTTTATTAAAATATATATTTTTCCATAAAACTTTTTCCATCAATAGTAATATAACTTTTTTTTCTTTTGTATCAACAAGAGCGTAGCCCAACGACATGATATATTGCTTAGTGACCATGAGCTAACCCCAACATGTTGTAAAAACTTTTTTTCCTTTTCTTTTATTTTTTTGTTTTTCTTAATTTTTAAAAGGTATATTTTTTCATCCTATTTCATAAACTTTTTTTTGTACGAGTACAAAATATGAAAATTGTTCAATTTATTTTCTTATTCTTAGAATATAACATAAATTAAATGCTTCATTTTTAAGTTCTAAAAGAATTTTGCCCATGTTACGTGAGGTCGGGTTTTACAATTCACCACTAGAAAATAAGGGTATAAAAGAGAAACGAAATAGTAAAAGGAAAAGGAAAAAAAAAAAAAAAAAACTGTTCAACCTGGGGTTCAGAACACTGCACCCCAAACACTAGTTTCTGATTCCGAGGCTTCCCAACCCTGCACCCCAAACACAGTTTTTAGATTCACAGGGTTCAGAACCCGCCCTGACAAACCCCTCAGGGTTCTGATTCCAAAACAGGGGCCCAAACGCCCCCTTAGTGTTTAAGGTAAATATTTTGGATTTATGGGGTTTTGGTTTCTTGTGGTTTAGGGAAGGAGAGATGGGATTTGGGGTTAATGGGTTTTGGGGTTTGGTTTTGAAATTTTGATGTAGTGGTGTTTTAGGATTTATGTATATGAATTGGATATAAAATTACTTTTTATCTCTAATGAAACTTTCTGACCCGGTTTTTTAATCAATTTTTATTTTTGAAAAATTAAGCTCATTAACACTACTCCCATTTATACTTTTTTGTTCTGTTATCCACTTTTTATCAGTGTTCTCGAAACATAAGTCAAAATTTGGAAACTACAAATTCATATTTTTTAAATTTTGTTTAGAATTCATATGTTTTCTTAAGTTTCAAAATTATTTGGGATTGAGAATTTAGAGATTTTGGGGATTGGAGTTTTGGTATTTTGGTATTTCATACTTTTAATGTTTTTGGTATTGTAGGCTTTAGTCTTTTGGTGTTTTGTGCATAACTAAGGAGTTTTAGTGTTTGAAGTTTAGAATTTGGACTTTTGGGATTTTGGTCTCTTGTGTTTTAGGGAAGTATAGATTTGGGGTTTTGGGGTAATGGGTTTGTGTGTTTGGATTTTGAGATTTGGGGGTATTGGATGCTTTAGTCCTTTCATGTTTTGGGCATAGATAAGGAGTTTTAATGTTTGAGGTTTAGAGTTTGGACTTTTGGGTTTCGGTCTCTTGTGGTTTAGGGTATTATGTTAAGGTAGTTTGGGGTTTGGTTTTGAGATTTTGGGTATGGTAGGCTTTAGTGTTTTCATGCTTTGGGCATATGTAAGGAGTTTTAGTGTTTGAGGTTTAGAAGGTATACCTTTTGGGCTGTGGTCACTTGTGGTTTAAGGAAATATATATTTGGGGTTTGTGTTAAGGTGTTTTGGTATTTGATTTTGAGATTTTGGGTATGGTAGGCTTTAGTGTTTTGGTGTTTTGGATATATGTAATGAGTTTTAGGGTTTGATGTAAATAGTTTGGACTTTTGGGGGTTTGTATATTGTGGTTCAAGGATGATAGATTTAGGGTTTGGGGTTAAGGTGTTTTGGTATTTGGTTTTGAGATTTTGATGTATTAGTGTTTTAGGATTTATGTAAATGTATTGGATATAAAATTAATTTTTATCTCTAATGAAACTTTAAGAGCCCGTTTGTTAATCAATTTTTAATTTTGGAAAATTAAGCTCATTAACTCTATTCCCATTATCCTTTTTTGTTTTGTTATCCACTTTTTACCAGTGTTCCTGAAACATAAGCCAAATTTTGGAAACTACAAATTCATATTTTTAAATTTGGTTTAGAATTCATATGTTTTCTTAGGGTTCAAAATTTTTTGGGATCACGGATTTAGAGATTTTGGGGATTGGAGTTTTCGTATCTCGTGATTTATGGATTGAAATATTTGGGGTTTGGGGTTAAGGTGTTTGATTTTGAGATTTTGATGTATTGGTGTATTGGTGTTTTAGGATTTATGCATACATATTGGATATAAAATTAATTGTTATCTCTAATGAAATTTTAAGAGCCCGTTTGTTAATCAATTTCTATTTTTGAAAAATTAAGCTCATTAACACTACTCTCATTTATGCTTTTTTGTTCTGTTATCCATGTTTTACCAGTGTTCCCGAAACATAAGCCAAATTTTAGAAACTACAAATTCATATTTTTAAATTTGGTTTAGTATTTAGATGTTTTCTCAGGGTTCAAATTTTTTGGGATCGGGAATTTAGAGATTTTGGGAATTGGAGTTTTAGTATTTTGGTATTTCATACTTTTAATGTTTGGGAGTATTGTGGACTTTAGAGTTTAGGGTGTATGATTTAGTGTTTTGTTGTTTGGGGCATATGTTATGTGTTTTAGTGTTTGAGGTTTATAGTTTATAATTTGGGGTTGTGGTATCTTATGGTTTAGGGGATTATAGATGCGTGGTTAAAGTGTTTTTGGTGTTTGGTTCTGATATTTTGGGGTATGGTAGGCTTTAGTGTTATCATGTTTGGACATAGGTAAGGAATTTTATTGTTTGAGATTTACTTTGAACTTTTGGGGTTGTAGTCTCTTGTGGTTTAGAGATATAAATATTTGGGGTATGGAGTTGATGTGTTTTGGTGTTTGGGTTTGAGATTTTGGAGTATTTTTAGGCTTTAGTGTTTTAGCGTTTTGGACACATGTAAGGAGTTTTAGGGTTTGATGTAAATAGTTTAGACTTTTGGTGTATTGTTATCTCATGGTTTAGGGATTGCGATATTTGGGGCTTGGTGTTAATATGTTTTGGTGTTTGATTTTGAGATTTTGATGTATGGGTGTTTTAGGATTTATGTATATGTTACTTTTAATGTTATAGGTATTGTGGATTTAGTGTTTTATGTGATTTTGGGCATAAGTAAGGAATTTTATGTATTTGGTTTTTTGGAGTTTGGACTTTTGGTTTCTTGTGGTTTAGGGATTTAAATATTTGGGGTTTGGGTCAATGAGTTTTGGGTTTTGTTTTTAGATTTTAGATTTGGATGGATATGTGTTTTTTAGATTTGGGGTTTGTGTTATGAAGTTTTGGGGTTGTCTTTGATATTTTGGTGGATAAGTGTTTATATATCTGGGGTTTGGTTTTGATATCTGATGGATGAGTGTTTTAGATATTTTGGGAAAGGGTTAATGATTTTTGGGGTTTGTGTTTTTAGATTTTGGTGGATTGGTGTTGGAGAGATAGGGTATCTGGGTTAAGGAGTTTTGGGGTTTGATTTTGAGATGGGTGTTTTAGATATTTGGGGAATTGGGGTTAAGGAGATTTGGGTTGTGTTTCCTGATTTTGGTGGATTGATATTTTAGAGATTTTGGGTTTGGGTTAAGGAGTTTTGTGGTTTTGTTTTGAGATTTTGGTGGATGGGTGTTTAGAGATTTGGGTGTTTGGTGGATTGGTGTTTTCAAATTTTAATTTCTCTCCTAAAGAATCTGACATATTTAATAATTTTAAAACTTAATTAATCTATTAGGGATAAAATTAAATTTTATGTCTAATGAAACTGTAAGAGCCCGTTTGCTAATCAATTTTTATTTTAAGAAAATTAAGCCCATAAACACTACTCCCATATATGATTTCTTGTTTTGTTATCTACTTTTTACCGGTGCTCCCGAAACATCTACCAAATTTTGGAAACTACAAATTCATATTTTTGAACTTGATTAAGAATTCAAACATTTTCTTAGGATTCAAATCTTTTTGGGATTACGGATTTACCGATTTTGTGTATTGGAGATTTGGTATTTTGGTATTTCATACTTTTAATGTTTGGGGTATTGTGGGCTTTAGTGTTTTGTGGTTTTGTGCAGATTGTAAGAAATTTTGAAGATGGGAGTTTTGATATTTTGGTATTTCATACTTTTAATGTTATGGGTTTGGTGGATTTAGTGTTTTATGCGATTTTGGGCATAAGTAAGGAATTTTATGTTTTTGGTTTTTTGGAGTTTGAACTTTTGGTCTCTTGTGGTTTAGGGATTTAAAGATCTGGGGTTTGAATTAATAAGCTTTGGGGTTTGTTTTTAGATTTGGATGGACATGTGTTTTTTAGATTTCGGGGTTTGTGTTAAGGAGTTTTATGGTTTGGGTTTGAGATTTTGGGATATCTGTTTTAGATATTTGGTGAGTTAGGTTAATGAGTTTTGGGGTTTGGTTATGAGATTTTATTGGATTGGTGTTTGATAGATTTGTTGGTTTTGGTCTCTTAAGGTTTAGGGATTAAGAGATTTTGAAAATTGGAGTTTTGATATTTTGGTATTTCATACTTTTAATATTAGGGGTATGGTGGATATAGTGTTTTATGTGATTTTGGGCATAAGTCAGGAATTTTATGTTTTTAGTTTTTTGGAGTTTGGACTTTTGGTCACGTGTGGTTTAGGGATTTAAAGATTTTGGGGTTTGGGTCAATGAGTTTGGAGTTTGGGGTTTAAATTTTAGATTTTGGTGGATAAGTGTGTAGGGATATGGGTTTTTTAGATTTGGGGTTTGAGACTGAAATTGTGGTGATATGTGTTTTAGATATTTCGGGTTTGGGATTAAGGAATTTTGGGGTTTGGTTTTGATATTGGGTGGATGAGTGTTTTAGATATTTGGGAGATTTGGGGGTTTATGGTTAAGGAGTTCTGGGGTTTGATTTTGAGATTTGGGTGGATGAGTATTTTAGATATTTGGGAGATTTTGGGGTTTATGTTTAATGAGTTTCGGGGTTTGATTTTGAGATTCTGGTGTTTTAGATATTTGGGGATTGGGATTAAAGAGTTTTGGGGTTGTGGTTTGTTATATTGGTGGATGGGTGTTTTAGGGATTTGGATGTTTGGGGCTAAGGAGTTTGGGGGTTTGCGTTTGAGATTTTGGTGGATATGCGCTATATAGATTTGGGATTTAATTTAATGAATTTTGGGGTTTGGTTTTGAGATCTTGGCGGATAAGTGCTATACAGATCTGGGGTTTAAGTTAATTAATTTTGGGGTTTGGTTTTGAGATTGGGTGGATGGGTGTTTTAGATATTTGGAGGATTGGGGTTAAGGAGTTTTGAGGTTTGGTTTTAAGATTTTGGTGGATTTGTGTTGGAGATATTGGGGGGTTTTGGGTTAAGGAGTTTTAGGGTTTGATTGTGAGATTTTGGGGATTTAGATATTTGGAGGATTGGGGTTAAGGAGTTTTGGGTTGTGTTTTGTGATTTTGGTGGATTGGTGTTTTAGAGATTTGGAATTTGGGTTAAGGAGTTTTGAGGTTTTGGTTTGAGATTGTGGTGGACGGGTGTTTTAGGATTTATGTGTATGTTTAAAAAATTTAAATTTCAACTTTAATTGGTCCATTTTTAAGTTCAACTTTCAAATTTGTGATTAATATTTTTTTTCAAATTTTAATTTATTTCCTAAAGAATTTGACATATTTAATAATTTTAAAAATTAATTAATTTATTAGGCATAAAATTAAATTTTATGTCTAATAAAACTGTAAGAACCCGTTTGCTAATCAATTTTTATTTTAGGAATATTAAGTTCATAAACACTACTTCCATATATGATTTTTTGTTTTGTTATCTATTTTTTACCAGTGTTCCTGAAACATACGCCAAATTTTGGAAACTACAAATTCATATTTTTAAATTTGGGTAAGAATTCAAATGAAGGTTCAAAATTTTATGATTAAGGATTTAGAGATTTTTAAGATTGGAGTTTTGATATTTTGGTATTTCATACTTTTTAATGTTATGAGTAGTGTGGATTTAGTGTTTTATGCTATTTTGGGCATTTAATGTTTTATGTTATTTGGGGGTGTAAATGAGGAATTTTATGCTTTTGGTTTTTTGGAATTTGGACTTTTGGCCTCTTGTGGTTTGAGTATTTAAAGATTCGGGGTTGGGTCAAGGAGTTTTGGGGTTTGGTTTCTAGATTTTAGATCTGTGGATAGGTGTTTTGAGACTTTGGGGTTTTTTTTTTTTTTTTTGAGTACATTGGGATGGGGGGATTCGAACCACATACCTCTTGGTCGTTAACACATACATATGCCCGCTGAGCTATGCTCACTTTGGCGAGACTTTGGGGTTTGTGTTAACGAGTTTTGGGGTTTATGTTTGAGATTTGGGTGGATATGTGTTTTAAAGATTTGGGGGTTTGGGACTTAATTTTGAGATTAGGCGGATTGGTGTTTTAGACATTTGGAGGATTGGGGTTAAAGAATTTTGGGGTTTGGTTTTGATATTTTGGGTTTGAGGTTAACATATTTTGGGGTTTGGTTTTAAGATTTTGGTGGATTGGTTGATTGGTGTTTGATAGATTTGAGTTTCAGGGTTTGGTTTTGAGATTGGCTGGATGAGTTTTTAGATATTTGGAAGATTGGGGTTAAGGAGTTTTAGGGTTTGGTTTTGAGATTTTGGTGGATGTGTGGATTGGTGTTTGAGAGATTTTGGCGTTTTAGATATTTGGGGGATTGAGGTTAAGGAGTTTTGGGTTGTGTTTTGTAATTTTGTGATTTTGGTGGATTGGTATTTTAGAGATTTGGGGTTAAGGAGTTTTGAGGTTTTGTTTTGAGATTTTGGTGGATTGGTGTTTTAGGATTTATGTGCATGTTTAAAAAGTTTAAATTTCAACTTTAATTTTATGTCTAATGAAACTGTAAGAACCCGTTTGCTAATCAATTTTTATTTTTGGAAAATTAACTCATAAACAATACTCTCATATATGATTTCTTGTTTTGTTATCTACTTTTTATCAGTGTTCTGAAACATACGCCAAATTTTGGAAACTACAAATTCATATTTTTAAATTTGATTAAGAATTCAAACTTTTTCTTAAGGTTCCAAATTTTATGACTAAGGATTTGGAGATTCTAAAGATTGGAGTTTTGATATTTGATACTTTCAATGTTATGGGTAGGGTGGATTTAGTGTTTTATGTGATTTTAGGCATAAGTAAGGAATTTTATGTTTTTGGTTTTTTGGAGTTTGGACTTTTGGTCTTGTGGTTTAGAGATTTAAAGATTTTGGGGTTTGGGTCAATGAGTGTTGGGCTTTGGTTTTTAGATTTGGGTAGATTGGTGTTTTTGAGATTTGGGGGTTTGGGTTTTAGATTTTGGTGGATATGTGTTTTAAAAATTGATTTTGAGATTGGGTGGAGGGGTGTTTTAGATATTTGGGGGATTGGGGTTAAGGAGTTTTAGGGTTTAGGTTTGAGATTTTGCTGGATTGGTGTTGGATAGATTTGGGGTTTTGGGTCAAGTAGTTTTGGGATTTTGGGGTTTGATCTTGAGATTTGGGTGTTTTAGATATTTGGGGGAGTGGGGTTAGGGAGTTGGGTTGTGTTGTGTGATTGTGGTGGATTGGTGTTTTAGAGATTTTGGGGTTTGGGGTTAAGGAGTTTCGAGGTCTCGGGGTTTAGGCATATGTAAGGAATTTTATGTTTTTTGTGTTTTAATGTATGAGGTTTATAATTTAGGGTTTATGGTTTAGTGGGTTGGTGTTTTGAGATTTATGGTTTTGGTATAGGTAAGGAATTTTATGTTTGTGGTGTTTTAGTGTTTGATGTTTAGTGTTTATACTTGTAGGGTTTTTTGTCTCTTATAGTTTAGTGATTTAGGAATTTTGGGGGTTTGGGGTTAAGGTGTTTTGGAGTTTAGTTTTGTGATTTTTGTGTATTGGTTTTTTAGGATTTATGTATTTGTATAAAAAGTTTAAATTTTCGAATTTATAAGTAAAATTTTCGAATTTATGTTTAATAAATTTTTTGAATTTCTTTTCTAAGACATATTCTATAATTTTAAAAATTAATTAATTTATTAGTTACAAAATTAAATTTTATGTCTAATAAAACTTTAAGAGTCCGTTTGCTTTTTAATTTTTATTTTTGGAAAATTAAGTTCATAAACACTACTACCATTTATGATTTCTTATTTTGCTCTCTATTTTTTACCAGTGTTCCGGAAACATAAACCAATTTTCAGAAACTAAAAAATTCTTATTTTTAAATTTGGTTAAGAATTCAAATGTTTTCTAGGGTTTGAAATTTTGGGTTTAGGGATTTAGAGATTTTAGGATTGGAGTTTTGGCATTTTGGCATTTCATAGTTTTAATGTTTGGGTATTGTGGGCTTTAGTGTTGTGGTGTTTTGGGATTTATGGTTTTGGGCATAAGTAAGGAATTTTATGTTTTGGTGTTTTAGTGGTTGATGTTGAGAGTTTAGAGTTTATAATGTGGGGGTTTGTCTCCTGTGGTTTAGTGATTTAGAGATTTGGAGTTTGGTTTTGAGATTTTGGTGTATTGGTGTTTTAGGATTATTGTATATGTATAAAAAGTTTAAATTCCAACTTAAATTAATTTTTATGTCTAATAAAACTTTAAGAACCCGTTTTCTAATCAATTTTTATTTTTGAAAAATTAAGTTCATAAACACTACTCACATGTATGATTTCTTATTTTGTTGCCTACTCTTTACTAGTGTCCTGAAACGTAAGCCAAATTTTGGAAACTACAAATTCATAAATTTAAATTTAGTAAAGAATGCAAAGGTTTTTTTTATGGTTCAATATTTTTTGGGATTATGGATTTTGAGATTTTGGGATTGGTGTTTCGGTATTTTGATTTTCATAGTTTAAATGTTTGGGTATTGTGTGCTTTGGTGTTTTGGACATAGTCACATAGGTAAGGAGTTTTAGTGGTTGAGGTTTACAGTTTGGATTTTTGTGGTTTTGGTCTATTGTGGTTTAGGAATTTAGAGATTTAGAGATTTGTGGATTTGGAGTTGATGTATTTTTGGGTTTGGTTTTGAGATTTTGGGGTATGTGGGCAGGAGCGGAGCTACATGGGGTCAGGGGCACGTGCCCCTCAAATTATTAGTTTTAAATATTTGTATATAAAATTTTAAAAAATATACCTACAGTTTGTCTACTTGTATACCCAAAATCGAAAATTATAGCAAAATTAGTGTCTGGTTTGTTGGCAAGGGGCACTGACTTCAACTTGATTCTTGATGGTGCCCAGAGTTCGAGCTCTCCAACTGTCGGCATAATAGAGAATTATAAGTTTAGTTTTTCAAAATTTTAAAATTTGTTTTTAATAGATTTGTGAAGTTTAAATTTTATTAACTTTAATTTTGTAAGTAATAGGTCTTAGACATTTAATTTTTTTTTCCTAGTAAAAATCAACTTTTGAAGACTCAATTAAATTTATTAATTTTGTAAGTAATAGGTCTTAGACATTTAATTTTTTTTTCCTAGTAAAAATCAACCTTTGAGGACTCAATTAAATTTATTAACTATAATTTTGTATCTAATAGGTCTTAGACATTTAATTTTTTGTCCAGTAAAAATTAACTATTGAGGATTCGATTACACTTGAAAATTTTAATTTTGTATCTAATAAATACATTATTATTTTCAAACCGAGCATAACTCAATTGACATAAAATTGTGTTCTTGACTAAGAGATCAGAGGTTCGACTCTTGTATTAATTAAATATTTTTGTAAAAAAAAAAAAAAAAAAACGTTATTTTTTTCTAATATGTTTTTATTAGATACAAAATTAAAAGTTTAAGGATCTATTAGGCTCAAAATTGAAAGTTTTAGAGTTTTTTACACACATTTTAAAGTTCAAGAACTTTATAGACTTAAATCAAAAATTTCAAAGACTAAACTTGCACTTAACCCTATTGGAATTGTGCCCCTCCTGACAAAAAATCCTGGATCCGCCCCTGTATGTGGGGCTAGGGTTTTTTGAACATATGTAATGAGTTTTAGGGTTATTGTTTAATGTTTAGTTTTTGGTGTTTTAGTGTCTGAGATTTAGAGTTTGGACTTGTGGGGTTTGGTCTCTTGCGGTTGAGGGATTTATAGATTTGGGGTTTGGTTTTGATATTTTAAGGTATCGTGGGCAATGGTGTTTTGGACATAGGTAAGGAGCTTTAGTGTTTGAGGTATAGAGTTTGGACTTTTGGATTAAGGTGTTTTGGGATTTTTGTTTGAAATTTTGGTGTATTGGTGTTTTAGGATTAATGTATATGTATTAAAAGTTTAAATTCCAACTTTACTTCTACATTTTTAAATTAAACTTACGAATTTGTGTTTAATAATTTTTTTAAAATTCTAATTTCATTTCTAAAAATCCTGAGATTTTCAATAATTCTAAAAATTAGTTAATTTATTAGATAGAAAATTAAATTTTATGTCTAATGAAACTTTAAGAGTCTGTTGGCTAATCAATTTGTATTTTTTGGAAAATTAAGCTTATAAATACTATTCTCATTTAACATTTCTTGTTTTGTTATCTACTACTTTTATCGGTGTTACAGAAACATAAGCCAAATTTTATAAACTATAAATTCATATTTTTAAACTTGGTTAAGAATTCGAATGTTTTCTTAGGGTTCAAAATTTGTTGGGATTAGGGATTTATAGATTTTGAGATTGGAGTTTTGGTATTTTAGTATTTCATACTTTTAATGTTTTGCGTAATGTGGGCTTTAGTATTTTGAAGCATATGTAATAAATTTTATGTGTTTGGTGTTTTAGTGTTTGATATTTAGAGTTTGGACTTGTGGGGTTTGGTCTCTTGTGGTTGAGAGATTTATAGATTTGGGGTTTGGTTTTGAGATGGTGGGTATTGTGGGCTATGATGTTTAGGGTTTGAGGCGATGTAGTTTATGGGTTTGGTGTTAAGATTTTGGTGGATTGGTGTTTTAGAGACTTGAGTGTTTGGGGTTAAGGAGTTTTGTGGGTTGATTTGAGATTTAGGTGGATTGGTGTTTTAGAGATCTGTGGGTTTGGGGTTAAGGAGTTTTGGGGTTGATTTGAGATTTTGGTGGATTGGCGTTTTAGAGATTTTGGTGTTTGGGTTAATGAGTTTTGGAGTTTGGGTTTGAAATTTTTTTGGATTGGTGTTTTAGGATTGATGTGTATGCATAAAAAGTTTAACTTCCAACTTTAATTGGTCCATTTTGAAGTTAAACTTTCAAATTTGTAATTAATAATTTTTTCGAAATTTTAATTGACATATTTAATTATTTTGAAAATTAATTAATTTATTAGATATAAAATTAAACTTTAAGAGCCTGTTTGCCGATCAATTTTTATTTTATGAAAATTAAGCTAAAAAACACTACTCCCATATATGATTTCTTGTTTTGTTATCTATTTTTTTTACCAGTGTTCCCGAAACATCCGCCAAATTTTGGAAACCATAAATTCATATTTTTAAATTTAATTAAGAATTCAAACATTTTCTTGGGATTTAATTTTTTTTGGGATTACAGATTTTGTGTATTGGAGTTGGTATTTCATACTTTTAATTTTTACGGTTTTGTGGGCTTTAGTGTTTTGTGGTTTTGGGCATAGGTAATGAATTTGATCTTTTTGGCGTTTTAGTGTTTGACGTTTATAGATTATGATTTAGGGTTTATGATTTAGTGTTTAGTGTTTAGTGTTTTGAGATTTATGGTTTTGGGTATAGGTAAGGAATGTTATGTTTTTGGTGCTTTAGTGTTTGAGGTTTAGAGTTTAAACTTTTTGGTCTCTTATAGTTGATTTACAAATTTGGGGGTTTGGGTTAAGGTGTTTTGGATTTTGGTTTTGAGATTTTTGTGTATTGGTTTTTTCGGATTTATGTATTTGTATAAAAAGTTTAAATTTTCGAATTTATGTTTAATAAATTTTTTGAATTATGAATTTCTTTTATAATGAATCTGAAATAATTTTAAAAATTAATTAATTTATTAGTTACAAAATTAAATTTTATGTCTAATGAAACTTTAAGAGTCTGTTTGCTAATTAATTTTTTTTTTTGAAAAATTAAGTTCATAAACACTACTACCATTTATGATTTCTTATTCTGTTATCTATTTTTTACCCGTGTTCTTGAAACATAAGCCAAATTTTAAAAACTAAAAAATTATTATTTTTAGATTTGGTTAAGAATTCAAATGTTTTCTAGAGTTTGAAATTTTGGGGTTTAGGAATTTAGAGATTTTAGGATTGGAGTTTTGGTATTTTGGTATTTCATAGTTTTAATGTTTGGGTATTGTGGAATTTAATATTTTGGTGTTTTGGGATTTATGGTTTTGGGCATATGTAAGGAATGTTATGTTTTTGGTGTTGTAGTGGTTGAGGTTTAGAGTTTAGAGTTTATAATTTTGGGTTTTTTTGTCTCTTGTGGTTTAGAGATTTGGGGTTTGGTTTTGAGATTTTGGTGTATTGGTGTATTGGTGTATTGGTGTTTTAGGATTTATGTATATGTATAAAAAGTTTAAGGGAAATTTTCAAAAATAACTAGGAATAAAAAACTGAATTGAAAAATAACTAAGAAAGTTTCATATTTCCATCTCATGACTACCACAATTTTAGGGAATGAAGTTCACAATTATCATCCCAATTATACCCCTGGTATATACGCTTATTTATGGACAACCGACGTAACTAATTTTAATTTTTTTAATATTTATTTTAATTTCTAACAATCAGATTCATTCCTCCGTTTTGAAGAAAAAGTTTCTAACAACCAGATCCATGAATTTTGAAGAAAAGAAAAAATCTCAACAACTTAGATTTAAAAACTTAGATTTAAAAATGCTTAACAGAAAGAAAGAAAAAAAAAAAATAAAAAAAAAATCTATCTCACTAACAATCCTCCTAGATTCATGCATTTTGAAAAGAGGGGTTAATTATTTTTTTTTCCAAAGTTGAAACGATCACAATGTACAAAGACGAGAGTGAAAAGAGACTAAGATCCTTACTCACTTCGAAATCATTTTGGGAGTCGAAATTTTCAGCCAAATTCAAACGTTCAACGATGTAATAGGTTGACGTAGATAATTTTTTTTTTAAGGTAGAGAGTTTCAAAGGTGAGAATCGATGGCTGTTTCAAATCGATTTGGAGGAAGGAAGATTTGCAAATCTCCTAATTCAATGTTGCAGGTAAAGATACAATTGATTGAACGTTTTCTCGGGTAAACTCAACATGCATACCAATTTTAATGTTTTTTAGTATCATTTGTTCAATGCTCACGGATTAATGGTTTATGGTGTACATACACGCATATACTTCATATGATATACTTACATGTACATTGTTATAGATGTAACTACAAATATATACCCACACTAGAAGTTATCGAGGACCCTCATTTTTATAATTTTCTTACAACCGTCTATGAACATTTTAAATTTTTTAGTATCATTTGTTCAATGCTCACGGATTAATGGTTTATGGTGTATATACACGCATATACTTCATATGATATACTTACATGTACATTGTTATAGATGTAACTACGAATATATACCCACACTAGAAGTTATCGAGGACCCTCATTTTTATAATTTTCTTACAACCGTCTATGAACATTTTAAATTTTTTAGTATCATTTGTTCAATGCTCACGGATTAATGGTTTATGGTGTATATACACGCATATACTTCATATGATATACTTACATGTACATTGTTATAGATGTAACTACGAATATATACCCACACTAGAAGTTATCGAGGACCCTCATTTTTATAATTTTCTTACAACCGTCTATGAACATTTTAAATTTTTTAGTATCATTTGTTCAATGCTCACAGAGTAATGGTTTATGGTGTATATACACGCATATACTTTATATGATATACTTACATGTACGTTGTTATAGATGTAACTACGAATATATACTCACACTAGAAGTTATCGAGGGTGTCAGTTTTATAATTTTCTTACGACCGTCTATGAACATTTTAGTTTTTATAAACATCAATATGCTGAAAATTTAATTGCTTATATAATTTTCTTACGGGCTATGTTATACTTACATGTTCGTTCACCAATTAATGGTTTGTATATATACACATATACTTCATATGATATACTTATGTGTACATGTAACTTCGAATATATACACATTAGAAATTATCGAGAGAATCGTTATTAAAAAATTTGTCACAACCGTCTCTGAAAATTTTAGTTTAAAAATTAATTTGAATTAATATTCCGATTAGATTTTATTGAATTTTGTTTACATGTTTCGATTTAATTGGTGGTTGTTATTTTTGGTTTGACCATATCTTAATTTTTTTATTATTTTTTACATGATTCTCTTAAAATAAATCTTTATTTTTCTCCTAGATTCTTTATTTTGAATAAATCCTTATTTTCTCCTTCATTTTCTCTCGGAATAAATCTTCTTTTTTTTGTGGGGTTGAGTTCAATGTTTTAACGTTCACTTTTTTTTTTTGTTTTCCATTTAATTCTATTTAATTATGTGTGATTAAATCTCTCATTTTTTGTAGGTAGTTCAACAGTTAATTGACTGGAGGGTAGTTTCGTCCGACTACATTCTAAAAAAGTTTCTAATTATAGGAGTTGGCTATTTTTCAACACAATAATTAGTTTAGCTATTTTTCATCTTGCATAGTCTCGTTTCAACTATTCTTGTAGTTGCCCCAAAGTTTAAATTCCAACTTAATTAATTTTTATGTCTAATAAAACTTTAAGAGCCCGTTTTCTAATCAATTTTTATTTTTGGAAAATTAAGTTCATAAACACTACTCACATTTATGATTTCTTATTTTGTTATCTACTTTTTACTAGTGTTCCTAAAACGTAAGCCAAATTTTGGAAACTACAAATTCATAAATTTAAATTTAGTAAAGAATGCAAAAGGTTTTTTTATGGTTCAATATTTTTTGGGATTAGGGATTTTGAGATTTTGGGGATTTGAGTTTCGGTATTTTGATTTTCATACTTTAAATGTTTGGTGTATTGTGTGCTTTGGTGAAGTTTAGAGTTTGGGCTTTTGTGGTTTAGGGATTTAGAGATTTAGAGATTTGAGGACTTTGAGTTAATACGTTTTGGGGTTGGGGTTTGGTTTTGAGATTTTGGGGTATACCGGGCTATGATGTTTTAAACATATATAATGAATTTTAGGGTTTAAGGTTTATGGGTTATGGTTTGATGTTTTAGTGTTTGAGATTTAGAGTTTGGACTTGTGGGGTCTTGTCTCTTGTGGTGGAGGGATTTATAGATTTGGGGTTTGGTGGTGATATTTTGGGGTATTGTGGGCTATGTTGCTTTGGACATAGGTAAGGAGTTTTAGTATTTGAGGTATAGAGTTTGGATTTTTGGGTTAAGGTATTTTGGAGTTTGTGTTTGAGATTTTGGTGTAGGGGTGTTTTAGGATTAATGTATATGTATTAAAAGTTTAAATTCCATCTTTACTTCTACATTTTTAAGTTAAACTTACAAATTTGTGTTTAATAATTTTTTTTAAATTCTAATTTCATTATTAAAGAATCCTGGGATATTCAATAATTTTAAAAATTAGTTAATTTATTAGAAATTAAATTTTATGTCTAATGAAACTTTAAGAGCCTGTTTGCTAATCAATTTGTATTTTTTGAAAAATTAAGCTCATAAATATTCTCATTTAACATTTCTTGTTTTGTTATCTACTACTTTTACCGGTGTTACGGAAACATAAGCCAAATTTTATAAACTACAAATTCATATTTTTAAACTTGGTTAAGAATTCAAATGTTTTCTTAGGGTTCAAATTTTTTTGGAATTGGAGTTTTGGTATTTTGGTATTTCATACTTTTAATGTTTCGCGTACTGTGGGCTTTAGTGTTTTGGGACATAGGTAAGAAATTGTATGTGTTTGGTGTTTTAGTGTTTGAGATTTAGAGTTTGGACTTGTGGGGTTTGGTCTCTTGTGGTTGAGGGATTTATAGATTTGGGGTTTGGTTTTGAGATTTTGGGGTATTGTGGGTTATGGTGTTTTGGACATATGCAAGAAATTTTAGTGTTTGAGGTATAGAGTTTGGACTTTTGGGCTAAGGTGTTTTGGGGTTTGTGTTTGAGATTTTGGTGTATTGGTGTTTTAGGATTAATGTATATGTATTAAAAGTTTAAATTCCAACTTTACTTCTACATTTCTAAGTTAAACTTACAAATTTGTGTTTAATATTTTTTTTGAAATTCTAATTTCATTCCTAAAGAATCCTGAGATATTCAATAATTCTAAAAATTAGTTAATTTATTAGATAGAAAATTAAATTTGATGTCTAATGAAACTTTAAGAGCCCGTTGGCTAATCAATTTGTATTTTTTTGGAAAATTAAACTTATAAATACTACTCTCATTTAACATTTCTTGTTTTGTTTTCTACTACTTTTATCGATGTTACGGAAACATAAGCCAAATTTTATAAACTATAAATTCATATTTTTAAACTTGGTTAAGAATTCGAATGTTTTCTTAGGGTTCAAAATTTGTTGGGATTAGGAATTTAGAGATTTTTGGATTGGAGTTTTGGTATTTTGGTATTTCATACTTTTAATGTTTCACGTACTGTGGGCTTTAGTGTTTTGATGTTTTGGGCACATGTAAGAAATTTTATGTGTTCAGTGTTTGAGGGTGTGAGTTTTAGAGTTTGGACTTGTGGGGTTTGGTCTCTTGTGGTTGAGGGATTTATAGATTTGAGGTTTGGTTTTGAGATTTTGGGGTATTGTGGTCTATGGTGTTTTGGACATAGGCAAGAAATTGTAGTGTTTGAGGTATAGAGTTTGGACTTTTGGGCTGAGGTGTTTTGGGGTTTGTGTTTGAGATTTTGGTGTATTGGTGTTTTAGGATTAATGTATATGTATTAAAAGTTTAAATTCAAACTTTATTTCTACATTTTTAAGTTAAACTTACAAATTTGTGTTTAATAATTTTTTTGAAATTCTAATTTCATTCCTAAAGAATCCTGAGATATTCAATAATTCTAAAAATTAGTTAATTTATTAGATAGAAAATTAAATTTTGTCTAATGAAACTTTAAGAGCGGGTTGGCTAATCAATTTGTATTTTTTGGAAAATTAAACTTATAAATACTACTCTCATTTAACATTTCTTGTTTTGTTATCTACTACTTTTATCGGTGTTACGGAAACATAAGCCAAATTTTATAAACTATAAATTCATATTTTTAAATTTGGTTAAGAATTCGAATGTTTTCTTAGGGTTCAAAATTTGTTGGGATTAGGGATTTAGAGATTTTGGGATGTGGTATTTTGGTATTTCATACTTTAAATATTTGGGGTATTGTGAGTTTTAGTGTTTTGTTTTTTGGACATATGTAAAGAATTTTATATTTTTTTGTGTTTTAGTGTTTGAGGTTTATAGTTTGAACTTTTGGTCACTTATGGTTTAGGGATTTAGAGATTTGGAGTTTGAGGCGATGTAGTTTATGGGTTTGGTTTTAAGATTTTGGTGGATTGGTGTTTTATAGACTGGTGTGTTTGGGGTTAAGGAGTCTTGGGGTTTGATTTGAGATTTTGGGGATTTGTGTTTTATAGATTTGGGGTTTGTTGTTAAGGAGCTTTGGGGTTAAGGAGTTTTGAGGTTTGATTTGAGATGAGGGTGGAATGGCGTTTTAGAGATTTTGGGGTTTGTGGTTAAGGAGTTTTGGTGTTTGATTTGAGATTTTGGTGGATATGTATTTTAGAGATTTGAGTGTTTGTGGTTAAGGAGTTTTGGGGTTTGGTGTGTGATTTTGGTGGATTTGGTGTTTTAGATACTTTGGTGTTTGGGTTTAAGGATTGTTGGGGTTTGATTTGATATATTGGCGGATTGGTGTTTTAGAGATATGAGTGTTTGGGGTTAATGAATTTTGGGGTTTGATTTGAGATTTTGGCGAATTGGCGTTTTATATATTTGAGGGTTTGGGCTTAAAAAGTTTTGGGGTTTGATATGAGATTTAGGTGGATTGGGATTTTAGAGATTTGTTGGTTTGGGGTTTGATTTGAGATTTTGGTGGATTGTCGTTTTAGAGATTTGGGTGTTTGGGGTTTAGTTTTGAGATTTTGCTCGATTGGTGTTTTAGGATTGATGTG
Source organism: Herpetospermum pedunculosum (assembly GCA_028017165.1). Classification (NCBI taxonomy): domain Eukaryota; kingdom Viridiplantae; phylum Streptophyta; class Magnoliopsida; order Cucurbitales; family Cucurbitaceae; genus Herpetospermum; species Herpetospermum pedunculosum. The sequence continues at coordinate 70,297,496 of CM051528.1, forward strand.
TATGTATAAAAAGTTTAAATTCCAACTTTAATTGTTCCATTTTGAAGTTAAACTTTCAAATTTGTAATTAATATTTTTTTTGAAATTTTAATTGACATATTTAATTATTTTGAAAATTAATTAATTTATTAGATATAAAATTAAATTTTATGTCTAATTACACTTTAAGAGCGGGTTTGCAAATCAATTTCTATTTTAGGAAAATTAAGCTAAAAAACACTACTCCCATATATGATTTCTTGTTTTGTTATCTACTTTTTACCAGTGTTCCCGAAACATCCGCCAAATTTTGAAAACTATAAATTCATATTTTTAAATTTGATTAAGAATTCAAACATTTTCTTAGGATTTAAATTTTTTTGGGATTACGGATTTAGAGATTTTGTGTATTGGAGTTTTGGTATTTTGGTATTTCATACTTTTAATTTTTGGGGTTTTGTGGGCTTTAGTGTTTTGTGGTTTTGGGCATAGGTAAGGAATTTTATGTTTTTTGTGTTTTAGGGTTTGAGGTCTATATGTTAGGTTTATTGTTTATGTGTTTAGGGTTTAGTGTTTTGGTGTTTTGAGATTTATGGTTTTGGAGCCTAGGTAAGGAATTTTATGTTGTTGGTGTTTTAGTGTTTGAGGTTTAGAGTTTAAATTTTTAAGGTTTTGTTCTCTTATAGTTTTGTGATTTACAGATTTGGGGTTTGGGGTTAAGGTGTTTTGGAGTTTGGTTTTGAGATTTTTGTGTATTTGTTTTTTAGGATTTATGTATTTGTATAAAAAGTTTAAATTTTCGAATTTATAAGTAAAATTTTCGAATTTATGTTTAATATTTTTTTTGAATTTTGAATTTCTTTTCTAATGAATCTGGCATATTCAATAATTTTAAAAATTAATTAATTTATTAGTTACAAAATTAAATTTTATGTCTAATGAAACTTTAAGAGTCCATTTGCTAATTAATTTTTAAAATTATTTAATTTATTAGTTACAAAATTAAATTTTATGTCTAATGAAACTTTAAGAGTCCATTTGCTAATTAATTTTTATTTTTGGAAAATTAAGTTCATAAACACTACTACCATTTTTGAATTTTTTATTTTGTTATCTATTTTTTTACAAGTGTTCCCAAAACATAAGCCAGATTTTAGAAACTAAAAAATCTTATTTTAAAATTTGGTTAAGAATTCAAATGTTTTCTTAGGGTTTGAAATTTTGGAGTTTAGGGATTTAGAGATTTTAGGATTGGAGTTTTGGGATTTTGATATTCCAAAGTTTCAGTGTTTGGGTATTTTGGGCTTTAGTGTTTTTGGTGTTTTGAGATTTATGGTTTGGGCATAGGTAATGAATTTTATGTTTTTGGTGTTTTAGTGGTCAATGTTTAGATTTTAGAGTTTAAAAATTTGGGGTTTGTCTTTTGTGGTTTAGTGATTTATAGATTTTGGGGTGAATGTATTTTGGGGTTTGGTTTTGAAATTTTGGTGTATTGGTGTTTTAGGATTTATGTATATGTATAAAAAGTTTAAATTCCAACTTAAATTAATTTTTATGTCTAATAAAACTTTAAGAGCCCGTTTTCTAATCAATTTTTATTTTTGGAAAATTAAGTTCATAAACACTACTCACATTTATGATTTCTTGTTTTGTTATCTACTTTTTACTGGAGTTTAGGTATTTTGATTTTCATACTTTAAATTTTTGGGGTATTGTGTGCTTTGGTGTTTTGGACATATGTAAGGAGTTTTAGTGGTTGAGGCTTAGAGTTTGGACTTTTGTGGGTTTGGTTTATCGTGGTTTAGGGATTTAGAGATTTGAGGATTGGGAGTTAAGGTGTTTTGATGTTTTTGGGGTTTGGGGTTTGGTTTTGAGAATTTGGCGTATGCGGGGCTAGGGTGTTTTGAACATAGGTAAGGAGTTTTAGGGTTTAGGGTTCAATGTTTATGGTTCAATGTTTTAGTGTTTGAGATTTAGAGTTTGGATTTGTGGGGGGTTTGGTCTCTTGTGGTTGAGGGATTTATAGATTTGAGGTTTAGTTTTGAGATTTTGAGGTATTGTGGGCTATGGTGTTTTGGACATAGGTAATGAGTTTTAGTGTTTGAGGTGTTTTGGGGTTTGTGTTTGAGATTTTGGTGTATTGGTGTTTTAGGATTAATGTATATGTATTAAAAGTTTAAATTTCAACTTTACTTCTACATTTTTAAGTTAAACTTACAAATTTGTGTTTACTAATTTTTTTGAAATTTTAATTTCATTCCTAAAGAATTCTGAGATATTCAATAATTCTAAAAATTTGTTAATTTATTAGATAGAAAATTAAATTTTATGTCTAATGAAACTTTAAGAGCCTGTTGGCTAATCAATTTGTATTTTTTGGAAAATTAAGCTTATAAATACTACTCTCATTTAACATTTCTTGTTTTGTTATCTACTACTTTTATCGGTGTTACGGAAACATAAGCCAAATTTTATAAACTATAAATTCATATTTTTAATAGTTCAAAATTTGTTGGGATTATGGATTTAGAGATTTTGGGATTGGAGTTTTGGTATTTTGGTATTTCATACTTTTAATGTTTCGCGTACTGTGGGCTTGTGTTTTGGTGTTTTGGGCATTGTAAGAAATTTTATGTGTTTGGTGTTTTAGTGATTGATATTTAGAGTTTGGACTTGTGGGGGTTTGGTCTCTTGTGGTTGAGGGATTTATAGATTTGGGGTTTGGTGGGATATGGTGTTTTGGACATAGGTAAAGAGTTTTAGTGTTTGAAATCCCGAAGCTTCCGTTGCTTTTAATTAAAACAAATCACCTGTTTAACAAAAAAAATCTACCATTAAAGTCGTTCGTTGGAAAAACAGAGATGAAGAAGAATTGCAAGAGAGAAAAATGCTTACCAAATGAGGAAAATGCTTACCAAGACTCTAGGTCGAACTTTGTCGTCGAATGCGTCGTGTTTACTGTGAAGAATGTCGAAGAAGGTAATGGCAAAACTGTAGAAGAACTGCATATTTGTGTTTTTGTGTTTTCAGCCTCTAGGTCGAATGGAATCACTCGTAGGTTGTAGAGCTTCTGTATGGGTTTTCCGATCACGATTGTATTTGCGGCTGTAGACCTCCTGTATGGGTTTTCATAATCGCCTATTAGAAAGAGGTAATTTCCGAGGAGGATTTAATTTTGTGGTGGCGTGTTGCAGGTTTCTCCATCTACCCCATAAACTACATCAGATTTGTTGGGAATCGATACCTTATTAAAAAAAAAAAAATTCTCTCTTCTTAAGTTGTCGGCCTCTTTATTACTCAGTAATGCACACAACTCCATCGATTGTTACTCTGTTGGCTGTATAACTTCCTCTGGGGTATACATATCCGGTCCCCCCAATCTCGTGTATGCCCCATTTTTATTATTTATGAACGCATGCACACACCGCCACTGTTGATGTTCTTTTTACTCTGTCTGCAGATGCACACACACCCACAGCCTGCCCCTGTATTGCTCTGTGTGCAGTCATGCACACACCTCCATTGATGATTTCTTCGTTGGCTATAACACTTCCTCTGGTTATACACAGTCACTGTTGGGTATTCTTTTTACTTTGTCTGCAGGCATACACAGAGACCGCCACTGATGGATTCATTCTGGCTGTATTACTTCCTCAGGTATATAGACTCATTTCTAAATTATTTGGGGTGGGAGGTATAACCATGTAACTCTCATGAGATAAGTGTCTTTTATCATTTTTAACGTCTCCTCTCTGTTAAATCCACGTCGAAAACTGTTTTCTCTCTCTTCCAAACATTTTATATTTTAAAATATTATATTTTTCATTCTCTAAATTAGTAGAAATTGTGGAAGGCTAAACTTGTCCATTTGGTTGTAAATTTCCCTACTAAATATAGGTTTTAGACACAATTCAAAACAAAAAAGTGATTAAGATTTAGAGATTTGGGTTATGGTGTTTTGGGTTTAGTTTTGAGATTTTGGTGTATTGGTGATTTAGGATTTATATATGTATAAAAAATTTAAATTCCAACTTTAATTTGTTCATTTTAAAGTTTTTTTTTTTTTGACAACATGTTGGGGTGGGGGATTGAACCTAGGACTTCATGGTCACTAGGCGATACATCATGCCATGGAACTATGCTCTTGTTGGCTGTTCATTTTTAAGTTAAACTTTCAAATTTGTGTTTAATAATTTTTTTAAAATTTTAATTTATTTTTGAATCGATTTGACATATTCAATAATTTTAAAAAATAATTAATTTATTAGATATATAATTAAATTTGTTGTCTAATGAAAGTTTAAAAGCTCGTTTGTTTTGTTATATACTCACATTTATGATTTCTTGTTTTGTTATCTACTTTTTACCCGTGTTCCCGAAACATACGCCAAATTTTGAAAACTACAAATTCATATTTTTAAATTTGGTTAAGAATTCAAATATTTTCTTAGGGTTCAAAATATTTTGGATTAGGGATTTAGAGATTTTGGGATTATAGTTTTGATATTTTGGTATTTCATACTTTTAGTGTTTGGAGTATGGTGGGCTTTAGTGTTTTGGGCATAGGTAAAGAATTTTATGTTTTTGGTGTTTTAGTGCTTATGGTTTAGAGTTTGGACTTTTGGTCTCATGTGGTTAAGGATTTAGAGATTTGGGGTTTGTGTTAATGTGTTTTGGGTTTAGTTTTGAGATTTTGGTGTATTGATGTTTTGGGATTTATATATGTATAAAAAGTTTAAATTCTAACTTACTTCATCCATTTTTAAGTTAAACTTTTAAATTCGTGTTTAATAAATTTTCCGAAACTTTAATTTCTTTCCTAAAGATTCTGACATATTCAATAATTTTAAAAAATAATTAATTTATTAGATATAAAATTAATTTTTATGTCTAATAAAACTTTAAGACTCCCATTTCTAGTCAATTTTTTTTTTTTTTTTTTTTGAAAAATTAAACTCATAAATACTACACTCATTTATGATTTCTTCTTTTGTTATCTATTTTTTTTGCATGTGTTCGTAAAACAAAAGCCAAATTTTAGAAACTACAAATTCATATTTTTAAACGTGGTTAAGAATTCAAATGTTTTCTTAGTCTCCGAAATTGTTCGGGATTAGGGATTTAGAGAATTTGGCGATTGGAGTTTTGGTATTTGTGGTATTTCGTACTTTTAATGTTTGGGGTATTGTGGGCTTTAGTGTTTTGAGATTTATGGTTTTGGGCATAAGTAAGAAATTTTATGTTTTAGTGTTTGATGTCTAGAGTTTTGGACGTTTGGGGTTTTGATCTCTTGTAGTTGAGTGATTCAAAGATTTTGTGGTTTTGGGTTAAGGTGTTTTGGAGTTTGGTTTTGAGATTTTGGTGTATTGGTGTTTTAGGATTTATGTATATGTATAAAAAGTTCAAATTTCAACTTTACTTTGTACATTTTTAAGTTAAACTTTTAAATTTGTGTTTAATAAATTTTTTGAAATTTTAATTTCTTTTCTAAAGAATAATTTTAAAAATTAATTATTTTATTTGATATAAAATTAATTTGATGTCTAATGAAACTTTAAAAGCCCGTTTACTAATCAATTTTTTATTTTTGAAAAATTAAGCTCATAAACACTACTCTCATTTATGATTTCTTGTTTTATTATCTACTTTTTACTAGTGTTTCGGAAACAAAAGTCAAATTTTTGAAACTACAAATTCATATTTTTAAATGTGGATAAGAATTTAAATGTTTTCTTAGTCTTTGAAATTGTTTGGGATTAGAGATTTAGAGATTTGGGAGATTGGAGTTTTGGTATTTTGGCATTTCATACTTTTAACGTTTAGAGTATTGTGGGCTTTAATGTTTTGGGATTTATGGTTTTGGGGCAAAGATAAGGAATTTTATGTTTTAGTGTTTGAGGTTTAGAGTTTGAACTTTTGGAGTTTTGGTCTCTTGTAGTTTAGTGATTCACAGATTTGGTGGTTTTGGGTTGAAGTGTTTTGAAGTTTGGTTTTGAGATTTTGGTGGATTGGTGTTTTAGGATTTATGTATATGTATAAAAAGTTCAAATTCTAACTTTTCTTTGTACATTTTTAAGTTAAATTTTTAAATTTGTGTTTAATAATTTTTTTGAAATTTTAATGTTGCAGGTAATTGATTGCACGTTTTTCCGGGTAAACTCAATATGCATACCAATTTTAATGTTTTTTAGTATCATTTGTTCAATGCTCACGGATTAATGGTTTATGGTGTATATACACGCATATACTTTATATGATATACTTACATGTACATTGTTATAAATGTAACTACGAATATATATCCACACTAGAAGTTATCGAGGACCCTCATTTTTATAATTTTCTTACAACCGTCTATGAACATTTTAAATTTTGTAGTATCATTTGTTCAATGCTCACATAGTAATGGTTTATGGTGTATATACACGCATATACTTC